>OX439233.1:37933858-39426983 GCA_949319165.1 Sialis lutaria
CACATGCCCGTTTTATTTTTAATTTTTATTTAATTGTAATAATGTAATTTTGATGTAAATGATTCAAAAACGTAAAACTGAAGGTTTATTTGATAATAAATAATATTTGATTATTAAAGGTAAACAAATAAAATTAACCATATATGTACCTATGTTGCAGTACTATAGTACTTATTGTTAGTACATTAAAATATATTTTGGAAAGTAAAATATTGTACCATATTTAAGTATGCAAGATGAATATGTATATGTATTCTTTTGTGAGACCAAATATGGATTGGAGAAAGAGGAAAACATGAATTTATTTATTTTCTTATAGGTAACTATTACATAAGTAACTGTTACACAAAAAAACACTTGTATTAAATAAGTTTTAACCTCTATAGGGCTGGAAAAACAAAATTTTATCGCACCAGAAAATCTTCAATTTTTGTTTTTAGATTAAAATACATCGAAAACGTATATTTGCACTTCTGAATAAATAAAAATCGTTTAGGGGTAGTTTTTACCCTATTATTTTTGTGTTTATTGTATTTTTGACGTCAGATTTGGATTCGGCGTCGAAAAATATATCGAAAACGTATATTTGTATAATGAAATAATAAAACGGGCAAGTGCTTGTTGGGCACGCACATGATAGGGTTCCGTAGTCATTCTCACTACGATTTATAAAAAAGAGTTTTTTTCAAAATTTTCGTAACCGAAGGGTTAAAATCAAAAAGTCATTTGACTTTTATTATTTCATTTTACGAGACCTATCAAATGACACCCCACTCAATGGGGTAAATGAAAAAAATGTGACTTCACTTTTCAATCTATGATAGGGGGGCCCAAAATATTTTTGACAATGTTCGTTATAATTTTCAGTGAAAGTACTAATTAAAACCTATATTCTGAATTTTTTTCAGATTTTTTGAATCGATAGTTTAGAAAATAGAGGGGGGGGGGACGCTCTGACAGCGACATTAAAAAGCAAATATTTCGTGACTGAAGGGTTGAAATCAAAAAGTTTTTTGACATTTTTTATTGCATTTTAGGAGACCTATTAAATGACACCCCACTCAATGGGGTAAGTGGGGAAAAAATGAGAGTTCACTTTTCAGTCTATAAAAGGGGGGTCCAAAATATTTTTGAGAATGTTCGTTATAATTTTCAGTGAAAGTACTAATTAAAAGCTACATTCTGAATTTTTTTCAGATTTTTTGAATCGATAGTTTAGAAAATAGAGGGGGGGGGACGCTTTTTTAATGACTTTGGAGAGAAAATACATCGTGATCGAAGGGTTAAAATTAAAAATTTCTATTACATTTTTTGTTGCATTTTAGGAGACCTTTCTAACGACACCCCACTCAATGGTGTAGGTGAAATTTTTTTTTTGAAAACACTCTTCATTTTATGAAAGGGGGGTCTAAAAAAATTTTATTTACAAAAATCTTATCATTTCTGTTTTTGGGTCATTAATCTACGACCGTATACCAAATTTCATCTAATTATCTCAAAATTTTTGAAGACGGACGGACGGACATGGAGAAACTATAAGGGTTCCTAGTTTTCTACGGAACCCTAAAAAGGTTATGTACTATTTAAAATTATATTTTTTTGAATTTGAAATTTTCTGGGCCGGAAAGCCAATATATTGTCTCACCCCGTGATGGACACTTTGCCTATGATCAATCAATTATATAAGATACCTTTTTATACCAGTTTTCTGGGGGCGAAACCTTGGCCCCCTAAAGGTTAATGAATTTAATTTGCTTTTTTCGAATGATAGAAACTTTGTGATAATTTATTAAATTCGTTATTTCCATGTCTGTCTGTCTGTCTGTCAGTACGCATAACTCATGAACCACTGCACCGATTTAAATGAAACTTGGTTAGTTCATTAATTCTGATTACACTGGTAGAAAGGATTTCTCAAACCAAGTAAACCTTGTTTTGTATATAACGAAAACAATATTTTCTTAAGATAAGCAATAATCTCTTAAACCAACTATAGTATTCTTGAACGAAGGAATAACGTAGTTGGATTAAGAGTATGTTTCTTATTTTAAGAAAATATTGTTTTCGTTATATATGTACAAAACAAGGTTTTCTTGGTCCAATAGTTTGTTTTCTGTATAGTAGATGGGCTCATATAAAAAAGATTTGTTTTCTGATAAAAATATTAATATAATTAAATGTATTTAAAATTTCAGTAATATAATAGCAAATCTTAAATAGTTTAAAATGTACTTTCTAAATAGTTCTCACATTCAGGGTGTATTGTATTACAACAGGGCCGTATTTAATTATTTATTTTCAACTTTAAAAACAGATAGGTGCATATCGGTTTTTAATAAAATGTTTTATAAAATCTAATAAACTTGTGTTTGGGAAGGAAAAGGAAGCCATTTATTATATAACAAACTAAAAATATTTCTCACAGTATTATCGAAATTTAGTAGTCCTATAAAAAAACACGTTAATTTATTTTTTTGCATCCAGTAAATGGCTAACCGGAAGTCTTTGATTATAGAGTTAAAAACTTGGGTTGAATTCTAACGTATTGGGTTCAGTATTGTAAAAATTGTTTGACAGTTCTATGACATTTATTAATTGATTAGCGCATATGTGGTGAGTAAGTAAAAAATAAAATAGTGGTGATATAATATATTATAAAAAAGTTCTATAGGACTTTCTTATACGTAGAGAGTGCATGTGTTTCTATAATTATAAAAACAAAAAAAATCTCTAAATGAATCCATGTATAACTCATGAACCACTTAACCGATTTGAATGAAATTTTGTATGTTAGTTAGGTTTGATTAGTAGATAGTCCCATATAAAAATCATCAAAATTGAATGGGGGGTCAGTATTGTAAAAATTGTTTGACAGTTCTATGACATTTATTAATTGTTTTGCGCATATGCGGTGAGTAAGTAAAAAATAAAATAGTGGTGATATAATATATTATAAAAAAGCTGCTGTGAGTGCTATGTGACTTTCTTATACGTAGAGAGTGCATGTGTTTCTATAATTATAAAAACAAAAAAATTCTCTAAATGAATCCATGCATAACTCATGAACAACTTAACCGATTTTAATGAAATTTTGTATGTTAGTTAGGTTTGATTAGTAGACGGTCCCATATAAAAATCATCAAAATTGAGGGGGGGGGTCAGTATTGTAAAAATTGTAAGGGGAAATGGGAATCAAATTTATATATACATATGTATGACAGTTCTATGACGTTTATTAATTGTTTAGCTTTAGCAAATATATGCGATATGTAAAAAATAAAATAGTGGTGATATAATTTATTATAAAAAAGCTGCTGTGAGTGCTATGGGACTTTCTTATACGTAGGGAGTGCATGTGTTTATATAAATATACAAAAAAATATATTTATCTAAATGAATCCTTGCATAACTCACGAACCACTTAACCGATTTTAATGAAATTTTGTATGTTAGTTAGGTTTGATTAGTAGACGGTCCCATATAAAAATCATCAAAATTGAGGGGGGGGAGGCGTATTAAAAATGTTATATTTCAAGAAATTTTTATCGTACTGGAACCTTCCATAACTCACGAACCAATTAACCGTTTTTAATGAAATTTGGTACGTTAGTTGGGCCTGATGAGTAGATAGTTCCATATAAAAATCATCAAAATCAAAGAGGGGAGGGGGTATTAAAAATGTAATATTTTAAGAACCTGTTTTTTTAGTGAAATATTTCTCTATCTGAAACATTCCATAACTCGTGAACCACGTAACCGATTTGAATGAAACTTGGTATGTAAATTGGGCCTGATTAGTAGATAGTTCCATATAAAAATCATCAAAATCTAATGAAAGGGAAAATGGGTACATGGGGTATTAAAAAAGTTAATATTTTTTTAATGAAATATTTTTCAAAGTGAAACCTTCCATAACTCATGAACCACTTAACCGATTTTAATGAAATTTGGTATGTTAGTTGGGCCTGATGAGTAGATAGTTTCATATAAAAATCATCAAAATCTAATGAAAGGGAAAATGGGTACATGGGGTATTAAAAAAGTAAATATTTTTTTAATGAAATATTTTTCAAACTGAAACCTTCCATAACTCATGAACCACTTAACCGATTAGAGTGAAATTTGGTATGTTAGTTGGGCCTGATTAGTAGATAGTTCCATATAAAAATCATCAAAATCTAATGAAAGAGTAATTAGGGAGAGAGATATTATTTTTTTTTAATATTTCAAATTTTTTTTTAAATTTATGTGCCCACGTCTTAATCCTGACATAACTCATGAACCACTGCACCGATTTTAATGAAATTTGGTATGGAAGTTGGGCTTGATGAGTAAATAATTCCATATAAAAATCATTAAAATCGAGTGGAAGGGGAATGTGGGAAAGGAGTATTAAATTTTTTTAAATATTTGAGAAATCTATTTTTGAAATATTAATTTTTTTTACTGTTGGGCCCACGTCCTAATACGCCCCTGTGAAGAATCTGCAACAAACATAATGCAACGCACTCATAGTAATATTTTAAAACTAGTTATTGTTTGCACCTGAAATAATGTTAATTATATTTTAGTGAATTAAATTATTTAATGATGCCTTTTACTTTTTAATGCAATTAAAATCAAATCATATGAATTGTATCTAATCATTTGCGGTTAATTATACACCGCGCGGTAATATTTACTCATCCAGAAATGCTGTTAATTATTATAATTGATGTTCGTTACCATAGACTAAATATGGATAGCATTTCATCTATGTTTTGTTAGGTAAGGTAAAAGTTATCTTTATTAATTATATGTATACTTTATTGTTTTTTGTATTTTTACGATATTTATTAATTGATTTTTATTTAATAATTATTCAGCTTTTTACTGATTTATTTATATGTAACATATGTATGTCGTATACAGGGTGTTCGCGGGAACCGAGTGATCATTGCTAACTTTGTTATTATTAAAGCTAGAAGATCGGTTAAATGGGCAAAGTATCAGTATTTTTTCCGGGATGAGTAATGGCGGTGTCAAAAAAAACAATTGAATGTCAAATTTCAGAGATATATTGAAATATAACATTTTTTTAAATGGAACACCCTGTATATTATTATTGAATTTTGTAGCTGAGGATGTTCTCTTTATAAAAGTGTAATACATGTATGATGGTAAAATTGATAGAAAACAAGTTATAACATGTATAAAATTAATAGAAAATATCGAAAAATAGTGTGCTATGACGATTTAATAAAATACAAACAAATGATAAAAAAATTTAAAACAATAATTTCAGATATTTGTGCCTTATTTCGCAGATTTTTAACATTTTTGAGCATTATTCATAAAAAAATATAATTAATTATAATAAATATTTTTTTTCGTTATCAGTTAAAATCAAAAACATTTAAAATTGGCGAACAAATGACATAAAAACCTTAAACTATTGTTTTAAATATTTTAATCATTTGTTCTCAATTTATTAAAACTTCATAGCACACTGATTTTCGATATTTTCTATTAATTTTATACTTGTTATAACTTGTTTTCTATCAATTTTACCATCATACATGTAATACACTTTTATAAAGAGAACATCCTCAGCTACAAAATTCAATAATAATATACAGGGTGTTCCATTTAAAAAAATGTTATATTTTAATATATCTCTGAAATTTGACATTCTATTGTTTTTTTGACACCGCCATTATTCATCCCGGAAAAAATACTGATAGTTTGTCCATTTAACCGATCTTCTAGCTTTAATAATAACAAAGTTAGCAATGATCACTCGGTTCCCGCGAACACTCTGTATTCATATACAAGCGATCTACCCGTGGGTTCACCCGCGGCTTCATCATTTTTACTTCCATGTTCGAAGAAATGGAAGTATTGTAATACCGTCGAAAAATCGTGTCCGAGATAAGAGCAGATTCTGATTGTACTAACTTCAAAACGTAAAGAAAAGTTGATTTCCGCATGGCGGCTGTGCGTGTGTCTGTCTGTGTGTGTCTGGATGTAGAATTTTTTTCCGTTCACGATAATTACTGTAAATATGCACCGATTTGAATTCTTTTTTGGGGAAAATGTTTGTCTCAGTGAATACTCCAGACCTATTGATTTTGGTGCTAATCGGATTAGGGGTTTCAGAAATATTCTAAAATTTGTACCAATTATTGTTTAAAAAGTGAGTATTCTCACCAATTTTGATAAGACTTGGTACACTTGTAGTTCAATCCGATTTAAGGGGTATTTATTTCATAAACATGCCGAAATAGTCAGTGAAGGAGTGAAAACTACCCTCAAAATTTTAATTTTAAATATTAATAAATTCATGTTGCCATGAAAAAATCTAAATACCTATATCGAAAGACATCCCACTCAATGGTGCCAGTGAAAAAAAAATTGAGTGCACTTTTTAGTTTAAAAAAGGGGGTTAAAAAATTATTTTTTTCAAAAATCTTATCATTTCTGTTTTTGGGTCATCAATTTTTATGGGAGATCTGTGACATGCAAATAGACAGACGGACGGACCGAAACTATAAGGGTTCCTAGTTTTTCTTATACACGACTGTAAAGATACACAGAAAAAAAAACTGTATTGGACCAAGAAAACCTTGTTTTGTATATAACGAAAACAATATTTTGTTAATATAAGAAACATACCCTTAATCCAACTACGTTATTCCTTCGTTCAAGAATACTATAGTTGGTTTAAGAATATATTTCTTATCTTAAGAAAATACTGTGTTCGTTATATATATATATATATATATATATATATATATATATATATATATATATATATACATAAACAAGGTTTACTTGGTTTGAGAAATCGTTTCTACCAGTGTATTAGATTTATTAATTTCGTTTCTTTAGGCGCTGACGTGTCAACGTGACTTTTAAGTATTTGCTATAATTTATTGCTTTATCGATACAAGTTGCGTGTTGGGCTATTTCGGTTCTGTCCAATGATGATATGGTAAAATATATCGATAGAGATTTGGCCAAATGATAATCTATAAATAACAGAATATAGTTTTGTAGAACGAATGGTTACTTGCGGTTATAGGTTAAAATCTAATCGTAACGAATATCTGAAACAGAAGATTTCAAACTATTGACCTCACGAAATCTTATATAGTACAGGATGGTCCGTTATTTACTTCACGTTTTTTATTTTTTATATTCATATTGTTTTACTTTTCTTATTGAGAATCCTTTATACAGGATGAATCCAAATTTTGTTGTAAAAGTCATGTGAAAATTTTTAATTAAAATCTCAATTTGATTTTTTATATAAATTCGGGCATATCTTCGACAAAGGTGCACCAATTTGGATGATTTCTGATTTATTAGAAAGAGTATACTTCCGAGATGGTCCCATATAAATTTCATCAGAATCTGACTATGGGCTTCGAAGATACGTCACTCAAAAGTGAAAAATAAAAAAATAAAACGGACAAGTGCGTGTTGGGCACGCACATGATAGGGTTCCGTAGTCATTCTCACTACGACTTATAAAAAAAGAGTTTTTTACAAAATTTTCGTGACCGAAGGGTTAAAATCAAAAAGTTATTTGGCTTTTATTATTGAATTTTACGAGACCTATCAAATGACACCCCACTCAATGGGGTAAATGAAAAAAATGTGACTTCACTTTTCAATCTATGATAGGGGGGCCCAAAATATTTTTGACAATGTTCGTTATAATTTTCAGTGAAAGTACTGAATTTTTTTCAGATTTTTTGAATCGATAGTTTAGAAAATAGAGGGGGGGGGACGCTCTGACAGCGACATTAAAAAGCAAATATTTCGTGACTGAACGGTTGAAATCAAAAAGTTATCTGACATTTTTTATTGCATTTTAGGAGACCTATTAAATGACACCCCACTCAATGGGGTAAGTGGGGAAAAAATAAGAGTTCACTTTTCAGTCTATAGAAGGGGGGTCCAAAATATTTTTGACAATGTTCGTTATAATTTTCAGTGAAAGTACTAATTAAAAGCTACATTGCATTTTAGGAGACCTTTCTAACGACACCCCACTCAATGGTGTAGGTGAAATTTTTTTTTGAAAACACTTTTCATTTTATGAAAGGGGGGTCTAAAAAATTTTTATTTTCAAAAATCTTATCATTTCTGTTTTTGGGTCGTCAATCTACGACCGTATACCAAATTTCATCTTATTATCTCAAAATTTTTGAAGACGGACGGACGGACATGGAGAAACTATAAGGGTTCCTAGTTTTCTACGGAACCCTAAAAAGTATACATTTTTCGTAATATTTTATTCTAAACAACCTGTATATAATGTTCTATATACTCAGAATGCTAATTAACTTTTTAACGTTATTTTGTATTTATTTACCTTAAGATAAGCCAATATATGAAAACATATGACGTAATTTTCTTATCATCATGCAATTTTTAATTGCAATTATTTTTTTTATGTGCATATCCGTACACAATGGATATTTTTTGAGTTATTATTTATTTACAATTAAAAAGTATAGTGGGCTTTCATTATATTATATTAAATTACCAGCAAGAAATATTAGGTCCCTGAATTTTTAGCGCAACCCATACGAAGTGGCAGCGCTTATATGCCCGCATGTCTACTCTCTAAACCTGAAATAGTGAATTATCACTAATTCACAGTGTATAATCACTCTTTGCCACAGCTAAAAGTCGGCCACTTGGAATTAGTGCATATACACTCATTTAAACAGTGAAATTCACTGTAGTTATTAGTGGCAAATAGTTCTAATAACTACAGTGAATTTCACTGTTTTCATAAGTGCATCATTTCACTGGGTAAATGAGTGTATATGCACTAATTCCAAGTGGCCGACTTTTAGCTGTGGCAAATAGTGAATATACACTGTGAATTAGTGATAATTCACTATTTCTGGTTTAGAGAGCATATATAATATCTATTATCAATTAAATATCAGCTTATTACTTACCGTAATATTATTACTTATACCATACCTACATTAATATTAGCTAAAATGCCGTATATATACTGAATCAAAGTGAAATCACACCGTTAGCGAGAGTTAAGTTTTGTATAAAACTGAACTTGAAAAACGACGTAGGATATGGCGCTCTCAGTGACGCGGTAAAAAGATGAAACCACTTTTCACTAATCATAGAGTGGATTGACTCTTGAGTCTTTAGTCAAACAAGTGAAAAAAAAATCTACTGTTTAAAAAGTAAAATTTTCACTATTTATAGATAAAATTCACTTTTTTCCAGTGAATTAGTTGATCACTGGGAAAAACAGTGAAAATTTCACTATTTCAAGTTTAGAGAGTACAGCATCCCATTTGATTTTTTTAAATATCTCCGGAAGGGTTAAAGCACAAACGAAGCACAAACGAACTGCATATAATAAAATTCGAATTTCAAAAAAGGGGGTGCCAGAGACATGGATCTTATATGCTCGATTTTTCGTCCGTCCGAGATCTCGGCCCTCTGACCACCTAGAGACCTCTTACCCCCCCCCCCCCCTCTAGTGGGTGCGCTACTGTACTGAACGTTAATTGAATATACGTCATCGCAAGCGGAAACTATTTTAAAAGCTTCGCAGTCTGACAGTTCAAATGATAGAAAAATAAAAACAAAAGTCAGCTTCTAATGCTTCACTCTATTCAACATGTTAAGTGCAAATTAATTTTAACTTTGTGCTCGTGATTGGATAATTTTCCAACACCTACGAAACGTCGAGAACTATTAGTTAAATACATCCTGTTCACAAAGTCTTGTACCGGAAGTGAGCAGATAGTTGTTTTGACATAGTGTTGGGTTTTACTAGTATAGCGATTTGTTAATATCGATAAAATATGTTTTATCAAAGTAAATGTAATGATAAATGGAAATTGACAGTTGACAGCTGTCAATGTCGCAGTTAATTTTAAAATTATATATTTTTCTGTGTATATAGAGTTTATTAGAGGTTTTAGATGATTTTGAATGTGAAAAAGATGTCAGAATTAAAAATTTGACAGTTGACAGCTGTCAATGACGTAGCCAACTCAAAAAGTACATGTTTTTCCGCGAATGTAGATTCTGTTAGAGGTTTTTGAGGTGGTTGAATATGAACGAAGTCAAAATTAAAAACTTGTTGACACACAGGTAGAAAGGTTTACTTGAGCCAAGTAAACCTTGTTTTGTATATAACGAAAACAATATTTTCTTAAGATAAGAAATATATTCTTAAACCAACTATAGTATTCTTGGACGAAGAAATAATGTAGTTGGATTAAGAGTACTTTTCTTATATTAAGAAAATATTGTTTTCGTTATATACAAAATAAGATTTTCTTGGTCCAATACAGTTTTTTTTGTGTGCATAAGTCAATAACTCTGTAACTTCAACGAAATTTAAGTTTTTTTTATAGAAAATGTAGTTAATTAGGGTTTTAGAGTTTGCTGCATATGAATATGATGTCAGATTTAAAAATTTGACAGTTGACAGCTGTCAATAACTCTGTCAACTTCAACAAAATATAAGTTGTTTTAATAAAAAATGTAATATGAGTTTTAGAAATTGCTGAATAAAATCTAATGTCAGAATAAAAGTTTGACAACTGTCAATAACGCTTTTTATTATTATATTGAGGAAATATTGTTATATTAATAAGATAAAATTAAACATTTTTCCATCTCAAATTTTTAATAAAATCGACCTTTTTTCTGTGTATTTATGAATCAATTGAACTTCATCTAAACTAGTTTTAAAACTCGATGAAAGTATTCTATTGTGTTTTTTTAGATTTATTTACATTACATTTATACATATTATAAAAAAAAATAAAGAAATCGTTTCAAATGATAAAATGCATACAAGATTTTTCTCATAGAAATAACAAAAGAAATCTCGGATTAAAGCATTTATTAAAAAGTGATTCCCACAAGCGCGGATGGCACGCATTATCTAGCAAGCGAATTAACAGAGATTTGTGTCTGTCTGTCTGTGTGTGTGTGTGTGTGTGTGTCATGGGCGTACCAAGAGGAGGGGGTAGAGGGGGACAGCTGCCCCCCTTTGAACCTGACCTACTACATATATATTTAACTGGTTAATTATTTGCCTATTTCTGAGTACTATTGTATTTATGAAATTGAGGAATTTTAGGCCAAACTGAGTTAACAAACGTTTCTTGGGGGGAAAAAAACCATTCTTTCGTTTGGTTCAACTAAGAGTTACCTACCGTTGATAGTTCTCAAGGTATCCGCTAGAATGAGTTAGCTGCTTCATTCGCTTGGGTCAAAATGGAGTTAACTCCAGGAGCTGACTCTTTGTTTTTGGGCTTAGAATTTAGTCAGTACACTCGTTACTGTGTTCTTTCTTGAAATAAACCAATTTTCTTGAAAATTGTTCTTATTCAATGCTTCTTTACTTTAAAAACAAAATAATTTTCAACTATTTGGGGTAAAAAGGAGTTATCTACAGAATAAAATTGACTCTAGAATTGCGAATTTGACGAATTTCTCAATGGAATTTGGCCAAAAAATGAAGTGGTCGGTGACAAATAATAAATTGGACGAAGACAAAGGCGATTTAAATACATTCTCCATTTTTTAAACAGTTTTTTTCTATTTTTCCACAAACTATAAAAACTGGAGATAACTCCTTGTTGCTGCAGACCCCTCAATTTTTATTTTATAAGGACAGTACACAACATTTTTTTGCACTTCAATGCCTAAAAAGGTTAATAACTTGTTCTAACCTCATCTCCTCTTTTCGCGGGGTCCTAGGCGAAACACACTAACTAAATCGGTTTATAAAAAAAACTGCCACCCCCCTGAACAAAATGCTGTGTACGCCCATGTGTGTGTGTTTGTGTGCTAGAAACACTTGACTGTAGCCGGCTCGCCCACAACCACAGCCATAGCTAACCCGATCTGTTGTTATTGTATAAGTATTACGTGATTCAGTAAAGGCCACAAGCCGAAATCATAGTTTGTGTTGTCTTGTCCGACATATATGTAGGTACATCATATATAATGGGTTCTTCTTGAAGATGGGTTATTTGAGGCCTCAATGGTGATTGTTGGTTACAGTGAGAGGGGGGGGGGGTCAGATCACAGACAGATCCCCCCTTTCTATCGAATTTGTGAGTGTAGATTATTTTATTTAATAAATAATCTAAATTTCATTCTGATCAGGTTTCTTCTCTAGGATGAGTTCTTTGAGGCCTCAATGGTGATTGTTAGTTATAGTAAGAGGGGGGGGGGGTCAGATCACAGACAGATCTCCCCTTTCTATCGAATTTGTGAGTGTAGATTATTTTATTTAATAAATAATCTAAATTTCATTCTGATCAGGTTTCTTCTCTAGGATGAGTTCTTTGAGGCCTCAATGGTGATTGTTAGTTATAGTAAGAGGGGGGGGTCAGATCACAGACAGATCTCCCCTTTCTATCGAATTTGTGAGTGTAGATTATTTTATTTAATAAATAATCTAAATTTCATTCTGATCAGGTTTCTTCTCTAGGATGAGTTCTTTGAGGCCTCAATGGTGATTGTTAGTTATAGTAAGAGGGGGGGGGGGGGTCAGATCACAGACAGATCTCCCCTTTCTATCGAATTTGTGAGTGTAGATTATTTTATTTAATAAATAATCTAAATTTCATTCTGATCAGGTTTCTTCTCTAGGATGAGTTCTTTGAGGCCTCAATGGTGATTGTTAGTTACAGTAAGAGGGGGGGGGGGGTCAGATCACAGACAGATCTCCCCTTTCTATCGAATTTGTGAGTGTAGATTATTTTATTTAATAAATAATCTAAATTTCATTCTGATCAGGTTTCTTCTCTAGGATGAGTTCTTTGAGGCCTCAATGGTGATTGTTAGTTACAGTAAGAGGGGGGGGGGTGGGTCAGATCACAGACAGATCTCCCCTTTCTATCGAATTTGTGAGTGTAGATTATTTTATTTAATAAATAATCGAAATTTCATTCTGATCAGGTTTCTTCTCTAGGATGAGTTCTTTGAGGCCTCAATAGTGATTGTTGGTTATAGTGGAGTATCTATAGAGATGGGGTGGTATGGGTCAGACCGCAGACAGACCCCCCCCCTCGAATTTATCAATATACATATATTATTTAATTTAATAAATAATCGAAATTTCATTTTGATCAGTCTAGTATAGGTTTTGAGTTATTCTATAGACAGACAGACACACGGACCAAATGGGTTTTACTCAGTGGCGTATTCAAGAGGATAGTTAGAGGTTACTCCCTCTCCTTCGAATTTTCCTCAATACTTTATTTAATGTAACAATTATGATAAATATCAGAAAAAAAATTAATGGCAAAACCCTTCCCGATATTTTTTCTGGATGCGGCACTGATTTTTCTATTCTATGCTATACTAACAATAAATACAATATTTCTGTTAACATATTTATTCTCTGTAAAATAGATATGGAGATGTCTTTCACATACATATATTAAAAATAAAGGAATTTCGGTCGTTTCGTCGCAAAGAAGATTTAAAATTTAAATGACCATCTTGCTTTTTGTGTTCGCGCACTCACATTGTCCATGCGCTGTCGGGGGTGTGAATGTGTACCCCCCCCCCCCCCTTTCCCCTAAACTGCACCTCAAAACTTCCGTTGCGAATTTGTTACAATGCACTAACCAGAAGTCTTAAAACAGTGGCTCGTTTTAGTGAACTCATATTTTTTTTCATTTACCCCATTGAGTGGGGTGTCATTTGATAGGTCTCCTGAAATGCAATAGTAAAAGTCAAATGACTTTTTGATTTTAACCCTTCAGTCACGAAAATTTTGAAATAACTCTTTTTTTATCAAAACGTAGTGAGAATGACTACGGAACCCTATTATGTGCGTGCCCAACACGCACTTGCCCGTTTTATTTTATATAAGAATGAGTATCGCTTATGGTCGAAATTCGACCAATATTTTACCTGCCTTAGAGGCAACATAAAATTAGTTTAAATGCAATTTAATTGATTCATAAATACACAGACAAAAAAACTCGATTTTATTGAAAATTTGAGATGGAAAAATGCTTAATAAAATTGTGTTAATTTAACAATATTTCTTCAATATAATAATAAAAAAAATCTTATTGAGGATATTTTATTAATTTGAAAAATATATCTTCATGTTTATCTAAAATTCTTTTCATTTGTCAAATGAATAAATAGTTTATTACACCAACTAACGAAACTCTCAAATAGATTAAACATAATGGTTGTATTAATAAATATTTATCAGTGTGAATATTTTTTACACCACGTAACTAGTGAAAGTACAATTTTCGATATGGTAAATTCAGTGATGTCGTTTATTAAGTATTTAAAATATATGTTTTCAATACGAAACAAAATTTTCATCGTGATAAGAACATTGTTAGTAATAATATACATTTATCAATAAGATAAACGTGGATATTTCCATATTAGGAAAAAATTATCATATTAACAAACAACCAAATCGATCACGGATTTTTTACATTGATCACATTTTTTAACACATAGACAAATTATTTTTTTACTATCCGGTGTAGGAAAAACTGTAATTCTTTAGGTATATTTTTTTCCGTGTACACTGGTAGAAAGGATTTCTCCATCTAAGTAAACCTTGTTTTGTATATAACAATATTTTCTTAAGATAAGCAATAATCTCTTAAACCAACTATAGTATTCTTGAACGAAGGAATAACGTAGTTGGATTAAGAGTATGTTTCTTGTATTAAGAAAATATTGTTTTCGTTATATACAAAACAAGGTTTTCTTGGTCCAAGACAGTTTTTTTCTGTGTATACTAACTAAATATTAAATAAACTTCTGGACGATATATTTTATCTATATTTTTTTTTCATCCTAAACAAACACTGGAATATTGTCTTGTTGTATCATCTGTTTACCATTATTTCTCCCTTCTTCCTCTCGCTTGCACTAATCGTTAATACAGTACGTGTTGTTATCGACTGAGTAATGAGTGACAGCTCTCCAGGCCAGAAACGGAACTTAGTGGGTGTTTTTCTAAATTTGTCATCGTAGCCTCCTATTAGTATATATATGCTTATCTATTTAGGTCCATAGAAAAAAAACTTAGTTCACATTGTATGCATGTATTAGAGTGCTTGTGGTTGTTAAATGTGCCTTTAAGGTTATCAGTTTTATTTTTTTATTTGTTTTTAAACTGTTTTTTGGATAGTTAGAAAAGAAAGGTAATTTATTTATTTAATTAATTAATTTATTTATTTAATAAAAAATTAAAAAAAAATCTAATCGGGATGCAAAGTAGTCTATGTTCTTCCTTAGGATGCAGGCTATCTCTCTGCCAAATTTCATCAAATTCGGTTGAGCGGTTTAGCCGTGAGAAATTACAAAAATATTACAAATATTTAGTTAGTTTTTGTTATATTTTTTATTTTATTTCTATTATACAAAAATAAAAAAAAATAATCAAGATGCAAAGAAGCCTATATGTTCTTCTTCGGGATGTAAGCTATCTCTCTGCAAAATTTCATCAAGATCGGTTCAGCTGTGAAAAGATTACAAACGTATTACAAATACGAAAGTTATAATAATATTTAGTTAGTTTGAATTGATTATTTTATTTTTTTTATTTAGTACAGTCAAAGCGTCGTAAAAAATTGTATTTCTACTAGGTTTTGAATGTACTGTCTTTTTACTTTTTTTAATACATATTTTGGGCACTAAAAACAACGAATTTGAGTATATAAAAAAATTTGATCGTCAAAAAAAATTTTTTATAGCAAATTTTGAGAGCCCCCACGTTCCGTGATAATTTTTTTCATCAAATCTATTTATTGCTTTTTATAGAACAGATTTTTCTATTTAACTAACTATTTTTTGTATCGCTCTACGACCATTTTTGGCAGAGTTATGAAGAAAAATTTTCAGTTTACGAATTTTTTAACGATCACTGTTAAAAATGGCTGTACAGTAGGGTGATTCATTTCCGCAAAATATTTTTTTTTCAAGGTCCTCAAGCAAAATTTTAATCTACATATAGAAAAAAAAAATTCTCACCAAGATTGAGCTCTTAATTCCTATTTTAAGTACTTGCAATTTAAATATGAAGTTTTCCCATTTAAAATGCATGTAAATTTTTTTTTTTCAAATTTCTAATGCTTAGACACCTTTTATCATATTGGGAATCGGTTTGATGGACCTTACGGGAAATTTCACGCTCTTTAAAATTGCCTTGGTGTTTTTTTCTGTAAGTCACTAACTTCGCCAGTAGGAGTCATCTAAATACAGTTTTTGGAATAAATTTTTTTTTACCATTTTTTTTAGCAAACCGCAAAAATTAGCTGACTCGTAAAAATAGTTTTTTTTACCAATATTTAATGAATTTTTAGCCATTTTTAGGCCTTAAAACGCAAGAAATTGATAAATACTAACTAATAATGCTGCATTATTAGTTAGTATTTAGATGACTCCTACTGGCGAACCAGTGTGAAATTTCCCGTAAGGTCCATCAAACCGATTCCCAATATGATAAAAGCATTAGAAATTTGAAAAAAAAAATTTTTTACATGCATTTTAAATGGGAAAACTTCATATTTAAATTGCAAGTACTTAAAATAGGAATTAAGAGCTCAATTTTGGTGAGAATTTTTTTTTCTATATGTAGATTAAAATTTTGCTTGAGGACCTTGAAAAAAAAATGTTTTGCGGAAATGAATCACCCTAGTGTACAGTGATTAAAAAAATAGTAAATTGAAAAGAAAAGTCTGATCTATAAAACCAATTCATTAGAATTTATCCCAAAAATTTAACACGGCCCATGGGTCTTCTCAAAATTTGGAATTTTTTGATGATAGTAAAAAACGGTATATTTAAAGTCAATTTTCAACTTATCTATTTCATGTTAAGAATGCGTATAGTATTCGAAATGTTAAATTTGATGTTAGATAAAAATTGCGTAATAAAAAGATCGATTTTACTTTCCATCAGCCAAAAGTGCAAAGGGAAAGTATTAAAAACCGCAGTAAAGAATACATCGGCCTCATGGAACAAGAAACATCTTTATTAGATTGTATCTCACTATACAACAAAACACTCGTTTACATATAGAAGAGATTATCTCCGGTGATAACTTTATTTATAACTAGTGGTGAAATTTAAATAGTCACTTGTAGAATGCCTTTTAGCGAATTTTTCGAAGAAAAATATAGCTATTGCTATCACCATCATGACGCAACTTCGGAAAAAAAACTATATATCTTTATCAAACTTGATCTCGAGATCACGAAAATGAGGTTCGTTCAAAACTGTATGTATATATATATATATATATATATATATATATATATATATATATATATATATATATATATATATATATATATATATATATATATATATATATATATATATATGTATATCTGCCGTTTCGAGTGGACTCTCTAGCCTTCCAGGATTACTTCCGATCTTTTTGAAACTTGGTTGAAAAATCGATCTCACGAATACCTCGGTTAAGTTCGTTAGTCAGCGAAATTCCTTTATTGATTTCAAAATGGCGGCCGTTCAAAACCGAAAAAAAATCATATCTCGGGTATTAAATATCAGATTGATAATATCAAATATGTTTTGGAATCCACTCAATAAAACAAAATTATTGTGTCTCTTGTGATTTTTCGATATAAAGTACCGTTTGGTTGATATTTTAAAAACAAAAAAAATTTTGTAGAGATTGTAAACTAAGAATCTCGAGTTCGAGTCCCGATGTGGAAATTTTTTTTTACAAGCTTTTTATTTTATTTTTTGGTTTATTATGTAGAGTAAAAAGTTAATAATAAATAAAAAATTTAAAAAATTTCAGAGCCAACTTATTTTTACACATTTAATTTATTTTTTATTTTTTTTTTATCAAATAAAATTCGCTTACCGCGGTGGTTGCGCGGACAGAATATTACAATTTAATATAATCATTTTAATGTAATGAATTGAACTGTTTTGTTATTGATTTTTAGTTTTTAAAGGGTTCCGAAGAAACCTTATTAATCTTACTTTGTCGTCACTTAAAAAATATCTCGTATAACTATAATATTTTATAATAAACTGAATTTTTTAGTGATTGCGCTTATATGCTCAATTTTCCGTCCGTCTGTCTTCCTTAGCGAGATTTCGGCCCCCTGACCACCTAGAGACCTCGGGGTTTCGCTAAATGGTAGGTCTGTGGTTCTATTTTAGCCCATTTTAAGAATTTTTCGGGTCATGACCCCTCCCTCTTCCTTGAAAATTTTTCATATATGGCTTCATGTACCTCGTTGGACTCGGAATTGATTCACGAATCGATTGGCAAGGGTATTTTTTGAGTCGTATCCAAAAGTCTTTGGAGTACTTTGGACACTCATTTTTTTGTATTGTAAATATAAAACTGCAAAAATGGTTGATAAAAAATCTTAAATGTTGATAAGAGTACTTAATTAATTACAACTTTTGTAATAATAATCCTAGCATATCTAAAATACAGCATTTATAATTTACCGTGTTATTTTTGAATTATATGCCTGAAAGGTCAGGTTTACTCAAATTGAAAGTATTGACGCACAGTGTCTTTCAAGCTAACGAGAAATTGTTTTTTTTTTTACTATTTTGACTGCGAGTAAACATATTCTTTTCGCTATTTTGTGTATTTTTATTGACTGAAATCTGTAATATATTTACATTAAAAATCACAGATGTCCAAATACTTTTGCACAGCAGTGTATAAGTTAATATTTTAAAGTGTGCAGTGCATACAATATGTTTTAAAATTACCAAGTAGTTTAAAGTCCAATAAGTAATTATTCGAGTTATTTTCTAGATCTATATATTGTAGATAATGATTGTTATAGCCCGCATCGATTGTCCCTTTAACCCCTTTAGTTCAATGTACGTTTATACACAGTATGTATTATATCTCCAGTGCAAGTAGTGTCAGTTAGTAATAGTTAGTAAAGTAACATATATATGGTATATTTATTGTAATCAATATATATTTATTTATTTTTAATTGTGGTTTATTGTACTCAATTATTGATCAATTGGTTTCAAGTACGTTTTATATTAATCAATAACAGTTTGTTTTATATGTGTATAGTACATATGTTATGTACAGAGTGATTTGTAAGTCTGTAATCATAATAGTCCAGAAATACATTACTTATATTATTAGGTTGTTTAAAGTGCAATATAAGAATAATAAATAATACCTACACATAAATCTCTATGGATCCTAACTTATCGGACACCTGTACTCTGTAGGGTAGACTGAATTTTAATGATTTTTTTTTTTTTTTATTTCCTGAAAACTGATATTATAATTTATATAACAACTTCATATTAAAACTGATGTATGTATAATTCGCGTGCGCTAATGACCTTATACCAACTCGAATCCATTACGTACAGACATACATACATACAATTAAATAAAACGTAACGTGCGATTTAAAAAAAAAATACCACGTAGCTCACACTCAAGCCTGAATACAATCCGTCTCGAATGAACGGCCATCTAGTATGAACTAACAAGGAAACCTTTTCAAGTCGAAAATTCGTATCGAGTTTAAACTTTGTATATAGTTAGAGGAGGTCGAGATAAGTAAGAAAAAAATTATCTTAGCTGCGGTTAAACGGTTTAAGGGGGTGAAACACCCCTATGAAAATGTGCAAAATAATCATATTTTTTCAAATAACTCTGAAACTAATAAAATTTTTTAAAAATCTACAGTACAAAATTTTCATGATTTTGTATGCTCTTTTGAATGGCGATAGTCAAAATTCGAAAAAAATAAACCATTAACCACCACCACCCACCCACATTCCATAGATTTAATTTTTTCGAATTTTGACTACCGCCATTCGAAAGAGCATAAAAAATCATGAAAATTTTGTATTATAGAATTTTAAAGTGAAACTTTTATTACATCGTCTCAAACTTTTTCGTCTGTGTGTTGCATGTCGCGTAACGTTTGGACTGCGCATGCGTGGAACAAGCAGCCATTCATTGTATGACAGTTTATGTACTGTGTGCTATTATACATATTTAGTAAGTTTGTATTGTAATTTGTCAGTGTTTAATGTAAATGTTGTTATTTATTTGCTTTTGGTAAACAACGACACAGCTAGTGAGTCCAAAAAACTGATCAACGAGAAAGAATAGTGCAAAAATGAATGACGATGAATTAATTTTACGCCGTAAAAAACAGAACGCCGACAGAGCACGTGCTTATAGAAAAAGGAAAAAAGAACTTGGTTTTTATATAGAATTTATTAGTATTATTAGAACTTTTTGCTGGTGCATGTTGTTGTTTATGGATTTATTTCAATTTTGAGTGCTTGAATTTATTATTCCGAAAATTTTTAGTTAAATGTCTATAATGTGAAAAAAAAGTTTCACTTTTACCGTGGTTTCATAAAACCACACAATCCTTTTTTTTAATTTTCATTAGTTTCAGAGTTATTTGAAAAAAAAATATGATTTTGCACATTTTTATAGGGGTGTTTCACCCCCTCAAACCGTTTTACCGCAGCTAAGATAATTTTTTTGTTACTTATCTTGACCTCCTCTAACTTTATACAAAGTTTAAACTCAATACGAATTTTCGACTTGAAAATGTTCCCTTGTGAGTTAAATACGTCATTTAGAACACGTTGTAACTATGCCTCATCGATTCAACCATTACGTTAATTGTTTCTAATAAAGTTTAATGAATTTGCAGTTTTTAATAGTGCGTGACTGTGTGTGTGTGTGTATTTTGTAAATTAATTCGTTGCACACAAATGGGTTTAGTTGATTGACTGATTTTCTTATTATTCTTCTCGAGTTTTGTTGTTTTATAATAGAAATGAAATACATATGGGTTTATGGGGCAAAAGTAGTAATGTGCCTATATCTTCGAAACTAGGGTAATAAATAAAACTCCGATTGGTAGTTTATTTAGTCTATTTTATAATGAAATAAGTTTTAACCCCCCCATCCCTCAACCCTTAAATGTAAGAGTTCATAGATGAAGTAATTTATTTTATTATTTTTTTTTACAATTTTTTCGGAGTTAGTTTTTGCAAATTATTTCGTAAATTTTAGATTTTATGATAATATTCCTAGGTAATATCTTGTAGATAATTAAATTTCCTACAATTTTTGATTTTAAAGTTTTTTCGTAGACGCTAATGTTTATGAGTTACGTTGCCTTAAAGATTAATAATAAAATGAGCAAGTGCGTTGGGCATGCACATGATAGGGTTCCGTAGTCATTCTCACTACGATTTATAAAAAAAAGTTATTTCAAAATTTTCGTGACTGAAGGGTTAAAATCATTAAGTCATTTGACTTTTATTATTGCATTTTAGGATACCTATCAAATGACACCCCACTCAATAGGGTAAGTGGGAAAAAATGTAAGTTCACTTTTCAGTCTATGAAAGGAGGGTCCAAAATATTTTTAACAATGTTCGTTATAATTTTCAGTGAAAGTACTAATTAAAATCTACGTTCTGGAATTTTTTCAGATTTTTTTAATTGATAATTTAGAAAATAGAGGGGGGACGCTTTTATAATGACTTTGGAGAGAAACTACATCGTGATCAAAGGGTTAAAATCAAAAAGTTCTGTTACATTTTTTTGTTGCATTTTAGGAGACCTTTCTAACGACACCCCACTCAATGGTGTAGGTGAAAAATTTTTTTTTAAAACACATTTCATTTTATGAAAGTGGGGTCCAAAAAATTTGTATTTTCAAAAATCTTATCATTTCTGTTTTTGGGTCATCAATCTACGACCGTATACCATATTTCATCTTATTATGACAAAATTTTTCAAGACGGACGGACGGACGGACATGGAGAAACTATAAGGGTTCCTAGTTTTCTACGGAACCCTAAAAATAAATGTGTTAGTAAATTTGATAGGTATTCTTACGTCGCCGGAAACATTGACTAAGTTTTTGCGAATTATTTCGAAAAGTTTATATATTACGATAAAATATCTACGAACCATCTTGTACGAAATTAAATTTTCTACAATTTTTGCTCTAACAGTTTTTTCATAGAAGCTAATGTTTATGAGTTACGTCACCTCAAAGATTAAAAAAAAATGTTAGTAAATTTTAGATAGGTACGTCGAAAACATCGATAAAGCTAGTTTTTGCGAATTATTTAAAAGTTTAGATTTTACGAAATCTTATAATAATTATTTTTTGTAATTAAAAAAATATTTTTATTTAACTTTTTTTTCAAAATTCTGATTGGATTATCCAAACTTTAGATTTGTAAGCCTTGTTTCACACATACGCGGTTCCATTCGGTTCGGTTCGTTTTCGGTTTCAGCCGAAATATTTTTTTCCGTAAATTCAGTAGTTATCATGGAGAGAAAGCAAGTTGTTGCCATGTTGTTTCTCTATAAAAAATTAAAAAATGAAGGAGGAATACTAGAATTCATTGCGAGCACCCTCTCATCACTTTACAGCAGGAATTTGGAGAATTCTACACTATTTTCCCGAAGCTAAAGAGCATGAAGACGATCCACATCAACATCTAGAAAACCGCTCATTTTATTAGAAAATCCGCGACAAAACTTAAAAAAAAGTAACACTCGTTATCAGGTTAAAACCGAAACTAAACCGAGTATGTGTGAACGCGTTCATTGCTTTGTGTTCCCTGGACCCGAATTGAAACCTGATGAAATCTGTCCGTGTGGAGGGAGTATTCAGTTCTGTACGGTTTCTATTAGGTACCGAATACAAACTGAATCATCGTTTCACACTTGTCGGCAGCGACCGAAAACGAACCGAAACCGAACCGAACCGAATGAAACCGTATATGTGTGAAATAGGCCTTAGGGTTCAGATTCATGACGTTATATGACTTAAAATTGATATGTGTACGATAGTACAAAAAATTAAATACTAAATTGATTTTAAAAGATAAAGGTTATGTGTTAGCAGTTAGGCTAAGAAGTTGTGGGTGTTGCCAAATTTGTAAAACGTGGGTTTGAATCCCGTTTGAGATTCATGATTGATTAAATTGTGTGCAAAAAATTATTTACTCATTCAAAAACTAGTTTTTGTTTTGTTTAAATTGTATTTTGCATATTATTAATTCTTCGTACTTTTAGAAGTTTATTTTTTCGATAAGAATATTTAACCCAATTACGATTTGAAGTTTTTTCTCAGAAATTAAAAAAAAATGGTACTGACCATAGATATAAACATAGAGCATGGATTGTGCATTCTGTTTTAAGGTTATACATCTAGCACACTATAGGTTTTGAAAAAAAATGTTTTTAATTTATATTCAGAACACATGTATTTTTTTTTAACTAATTATTTTCATTTTTTTCTTTTATTTAAAAAAATATATACACATATTTGTATATAACAAACTTTTTTGAAAGGGGGAGATGGATAATATACCTACAGAAAAAATGCCCTTT
The DNA here is from genome assembly GCA_949319165.1 of Sialis lutaria. Classification (NCBI taxonomy): domain Eukaryota; kingdom Metazoa; phylum Arthropoda; class Insecta; order Megaloptera; family Sialidae; genus Sialis; species Sialis lutaria. The sequence goes on from OX439233.1 coordinate 37,957,281, forward strand.
ATTTTAATTTTTGTACTAATTATTTTCATATTTTTTTCCTTTATTTAAAAAAATTCACATATTTATACTCCCCTTTTTAATTAAAAAAAACTGAGTGAAGTGGGGGGGGGGGCTGATTCCATGAATTAACTATTTACGATAACGCCCCTCAAATTTGTCGAAAATTTAATTTCGTGAACGATAAAAAATAAATAAATTACCAATAAAAAATGCACCCTCCTCATATTTTTTTCTGGTTGCGACACTGCATGATAAACTGTTTTTTTTTTACAAATTGATGCAAAATTTAGCTCGATATAACGACTTCCATTGTTGGGCAGTCATTATTATTTATTTTTATTTTTTTTGTTTCTATAGTGCAGTTCTGGTTGACAGATCTTATTGTATTAATATATAAGAGATGAGCATATTCTAAACAACAGTAAATAAAAAGAGATGAAAGATTGTAGATCATCATACATTTTAAATATTTTTAATTGTTATGGCCAGTTATAATATACAAAGAAAAAACTGATAGAAATGTGATAAATAAAAAGAGACGAAATATAGAATTTTTTTTGTTCTAATCATTGTTACTAAATAAAGATGGAGATATCGTATGTATAAAGGATGAATGTACTGTTTTATATATATTTTTTTGAATGCACTAATTTTTTTTTATTTCTTTGATTATTTGTATTAAGGGGTTAGGTGTAGTCAGAGACATGAAAAAATGACAATTTTAAATAATTTTTTTTTGCCAGTAAATTATTTTATTTTATAAAAGTAAAAACATAGCATCATTAAATAAGGTTTCGACTTGACTTGACAGAAATTTTAGAAAAAAAAATTAATAATTTTAAAAGTAATGGCTGTTTGTGTTGATCCAGTTCCAACCGAAGCTCCTTGCGGTGACCATCACTTATCCTTGGAGATTCATCCAAATTCAATCGGACAAAAAAAATTAGTTTTATTAATAGATAATCTAGTGCCTGATCGAAGCTTTTTTTTTCTTTCTTAAATTAACAAAATGGCAGCCTCAGGAAATTTTTTTCAAGATTTTCGGGAAAAAAACCAACAGTTAATTGTTTATAACAAATCGAAATTAAAAAAAAAGAAAATACTTCGATCAGGCACTAGTTTTTCATGTTTTCAAAAAGCTGTATAAATTTCATTAAAATCTACCGAGCGGTTTTCGAGCTACAGTGGTCACCAGTTCAAAAAACATAGTTTTGAGAAAAACGCATTTAAAGTTTTACACTCAATTTACGTAAAGTAATATACGTATTATTTAATTACTTACACCGAGTCAACTATTCCTGGGCCATAAAATAGTTCTTCAGCCGTTGAAGCAGCTTCCAAAAATGCAAAAAACAAAAATCGATTTCTTGAAAATTCTGACTACACCTAACCCCTTAAAAAAAAATAAAAAGGCTTGTATATTTTATTTTATATATTTAACGAATTTTTACATTTTTTGGGTTATCTATGGATTTTTATTAACCGTGTTTCTAGAAAAACGTACATATTATAGGGGGGGGGGAGAATAACGTGTGACGTCATATTACATTTAACTGTCTGTCGAAATTTATAAACGTTTTGTTAAAAATAAAAATTTTTGTTAAAAAATTCAATTTTTTTTTCTTTTCACAAAAAATACGTATTGTAGGATTGTGGGGGGGGGGGGGGCTGTAACTAACATTCTGTCTTGGACCACAGCTGTCATAGTCTACAACAGCAAATTTGAGTAATAAAACAATAAAGTTGGATTATTTTTGTAAACAAATTAAAAAAAAAAGTTTCCAATATATATTTTTATGTATGTTCGGGCATAACTTCGACAAATATGCACCGATTTGGACGTTTCTTTGTTTGTTTGAAAGAGAATATTCCTGAGGTGGTTCCATATAAATTTTATTAAAATCGGGCCATAAATTTCAAAGATACGCCACTCAAAAGTGAAATTTAAAAAACTTAAAAATTATGTCTTAATAATTAAATTTTACATTTTTGCAGTCCGTACCAAATTTTAAGTAGTTTTATTTTTTATTTAATTTAGGTAAAATAGTAAATGCCTAGATACGGCTCTGCATGAACAATACCGGCGTGTGTGCTAGTAAAAGATGGATATACTGTTTTATCACCTTTTTTTTACTGTCCAGTTTATGACCAGAACATGAACAAAATGAACATGTTGGTTATGGTACTGATTTTTCTGTTTGTTATTTTACCATAACCTTCAATTTACGGTCATTATTGTCTTTATGCTTGATGTAGAGGTTTTAGTTTTCAAATAACGTGATTTGCTATTTATATATTATGTAGGTAATCATTTTTTTTTTCATCAAATATGTGCCAATTTTTTTTAATGAGTGAATTTTGTTTTTTATTTTATTGTTAAAAATAATGTGAAAAATGTGCACTTTATTATTTACGTAAGGCATTTTGAGGAATGTGGAAAGGGGTGGGTGGGGTGATCTCTACTATCTTACGTAAGTTTTTTCTTTGAAGTTAATTATATTTTAAAATAAGTTACCTAATTGATAAAATATTGGACGTATGGTTTTTGAGTAATTGGATATTAAAAATAGAGTTTTTAATATACGATAAATGAGAGAACTTGCCAAAGTGCTCTATTTATTGAAATTCTACACAATTGGCTATATAGAGACGTTTTAAAAACTAATTATTCGAAACTTCAATCCTTTTAAATACTATAAAAATTATAAAATAAATATATTCACGTGTAATTTATTGAAAATAATGAAAAACTAGCTCTGCCATTACAGCAGTACAAATTAGTACATGTTACTATTATATACCGTTCTGTCTATTTCAATTTTCAAATTAAATTAAACTTTTTTTTTACTTTTATTCTTTTAAATGTAATAATATAACATATTATTATTATTATATATTATTATAAATTTTTGATAGAACTAAAAAAATAAATCAGAATTAGTTCTTAATATCTTTAATTAATTAAATGATAATAAATAATTTTTTATGTATTGTTTATAAATTAAGTGTTATAACAAAAAAAAGAGAAATTATATAAATAATAAATACATTATTTATAAAATAATATATATTTTTTAACTGATTTCGTAACTTTCGTATTATTTTCGCATGTAATGAATATCACATATACAGGTTGAGTTTTTTATCTTGAGACAGCTTTGTAACCCCTAGAAAGTTATGCACCCCCCTTAAGGGGGAGGGGAGTTATCACCATGTTACATACATTGAAATCTACCAATTTCTTGAAAAAAAAACGTACTCCGTCATTTTTTTCTAGCTCAAATATTATAATGACTGGATTACTGATTAATATCTGGAAAACTATGGATTTTTACGGAAAATGTTAGGTACAAAAGTTTTCCATTTTTTTACATTTTTGACTTTAAAACTTCCACTCAATATCAAAATTGTAACCTCCATTGGTTTTGCCCCTCCAAACTCTGAAACTTTTGTATCAAACATTTTTCGTAAAAATCCATAGTTTTCCAGTTCCAGATACTAAGAAGTCTCAAGATAAAAAACTCATCCTGTATACACATACATATACACAGACACACGTTTAAATTTATGAAAGTTACATCATAAGAAACCGTTACAAGTTGAATTATTTTTCATTAATTATTATTTATAAATTCTGAATGGCCATATTAGAGTTTTTGGTTGAATTTTATTTTACTGTTCTGTTCTGGATCTGAAATACATATTAAAATAATTGTATTAATTTTTTGTGGCATGATTTATAAGTGGTTCTCAAAATGTCATATGATTTTTTATTTGTTTTCATCCATACTAAAATTACACTATTCAACAAGAAAATACTTTTGTAATATCACAGAGATCTGAATAGAAAATTTAGGGGGCTTTTGGCATGCCGAAACCGAATTTGTTGCCAAATTTGTTACGTCAGGGTTTTGAGATATTCTAACCTAAAAATCCCAAAAATGACTATATTGGTAAGGTTAAAGAATTTATTATCAATTAGGTAATTATTTTCTAAAGTTTTCGGTCACGGTAACAAATAGTATTATCTTTCCCTTTCCTAATGAGTTTTAACTTTTTACTGTATGATTTTTTTAGCCGAGATGTACTAGTTTGAAGATATGACAGAGTGTAGTATAGTAGATATACAATGAACTTTACTACATATATCTTCAAAGTAGTATATTTCGGTAAAGGAAAATCGCATAGTAAAATATAAAAGGTCATTTTAAAGAGAAAAGATAGTACTATTCGAAATTATGAAAGAAAACTTCAGAAAAAAATTACCTACTTAATAATAAATTCCCCAACATTACCAAAATCGTCACTTTTGGGACGTTTATGTTCGGATATCTAAAAAACCTGACGTGATGGAATCATTTGGGCAACGAATTCGGTTTCAGCATGACAAATATCTTCTAAATCACCTATTCAAATTTCTGTGAATTTTTTTGTTGCATAGTGTTATAAATCCGAAAAATTGAAGAACGTAACTAAATAGGGGTCACATAGATATTTTCTATTTATAGTTAAGGAAGTCCGTGAAGAGGGGAAGGGGCGGAAGTTTCCTTATTTAATAAAAATATTATTAAATGAATGAGAGTTGAAAAACTGCGTGAAAATTATTTTATTTTTATTAACTTTCAATTTCATGCAACTTAATGTCCCCCTTTGGTAATAATATGATGATGGTAGCAATTATAAAAAAATGATAAGTATACGTAATTAAGCACAAAAAGTGCTTGATCTGAACATATGTTTCCTGTGTATGACCTTGCTATACAGACAAATTAAACTGACACATGTGAAATTTTTTATTATTACTAATATCTAAATATTGTGTTTTAAATAAAAACTAAAAACCCATATGTGACAAAATAATTTTTATTGTTGACAAAATTTATTAAAAATAAAAGGTCATATGCGTGTTGGGCACGCACTTCAAGGGGTTCCGTACAAAATGCGGTTCCTAATAATTCTGAAAATTTACAGATATCTTTGTAAATGAATAAAAAATGTATTCTTAAATTTTTATCAAATTCTCTTTGAAAAGTCCTGTAATTCTATGAACTTTGAAATTGCTGATGCCCCCAAAAAGCACTCTTTTATGGTGCCCTCAGGGATCGGGTGCCCTAAGCAGTTGCTTCTTTTACTTATTGGTAAATCCGGCACTGGGGACACTCTGTATATAAACTAATTAACTAATAGTTTTTTGACATTGATTGACTGAAAATATTGTATACAGGCTGACCCATTTTAAGTGCACACCTCTAATAACTTTTTATGGTGAAATGTTATCAAAAAACTTTTCAGATAAAAGTTACACGGTTTGGAGGGGGACATAAACGTACTCGAATGAAATTTTTTTAGGTAGTATTTTCAGGCTGATATGAAGGTCAACATCATTTTTTTAAATAGGAACCTATAATTTTTATCAAGTTATTTTATTTTACGTAAAAAAACACGAATCTTTCATTGAAAACTTTTTTTGAAAAACTTAAACCTTTCCAAGATATCTAACAAAATAATTCGAGATTTTGAACTTTAAATATTTTTTAACTCACAAACCATCAGGTTTAGGGAAAAAGTATAAAATACAAAAAAATGTTTATTTTGATCTAATAAGACTTGAAGAATTATTTTTAAAATTTTAAATAACCTTTTTCAATTTATTTTATTTAAGCAAAAAAAAAAAAATGTTAAAAAAAATTAGAATAATTCTTTAAGATTTATTAGACCAAAATAAACATTTTTTGCATTTTCTACTTTTTCCCTAAACCTGATGGTTTGTGAGTAAAAAAATATTGAAAGTTCAAAAGCTCGAATTATTTTGTTAGATATCTTGGAAAGGTTTAATTTATTCAAAAAAAGTTTTCAATGAAAGATACGTGTTTTTTCACGTAAAATAAAATTACTTAATAAAAACTATAGGTTCCTATTTAAAAAAATGATGTTGACCTTCATATCACCCTGAAAACACCACCTAAAAAAAATTTCATCCTCATACGTCTATGTCCCCCTCCAAACCGTGTAACTTTTATCTGAAAAGTTTTTTGATAACAATTCACCATAAAAAGTTATTAGAGGTGTGCACTTAAAATGGGTCACCCTGTATACATATTTATTTATAATTACCCAATAATAATATTTATTTTTTGTTGGCAGGTTTTCTCTGATGTCTACACTAAGAACTCAAAATAAAAATAAAATATTCATAGAAGATACAGAACCGTTTGAGTCAAGTGCGTAGAAAGTGAAATAAACTGCCTACATGTGATTTTAGGGGTGTTCTCGGGGCACCCCAAAAATAATTAAAAAAATTGTGTTTTAAAAATACGGAAGTTGTGTTGTATTAAAAGAAAGTTATGAAATCATTAAAAAAAAGATCTGAACCGTAACGAAAATAAATAACGTGAAATTTTAGACAGTATTCAATTTTAAATGTGTTTTTTTGTGGTATTTATTACTATTTAAATATTAATACAATTGTGATAAAAATACATATTTTTTTTCGAATATTATAAAATAATACTCATTAAAAAAATATATAATAGTTAAAATTGGTTCTAAAAGTCTGTTAAAAAAATTATTACATATAAATATATTTACGAATTAAGTTAGATTAAATAATAATAAAAAAAATTGTAGGCTGTTATAAGTCAAATAAAATAAAGTTCATAAAAATATTAATACCTAAATCAAATTTCGAAAAATCAAAATATAAATTTAATGTGCTTTATTACATATATTAAAAAACAAAACAAAAACACAAAAAATCGATCAGATATGACAATAAATTTATTTATTAAATAAATTTCCCAGCGCACATTTTTTTTTGTAAAAATGACAACTACGACTTATGCTTTCCCAAGTTTGGGGGTGATCTCCCCCAGTGGGGCAGTAGTTGGTGGGACATTAGGGCGCACACATAGAATGAGTAGCGGTAGTTCAGTTTCTACAGGGCCCCGGAAATCAGCTGTCGAGTTACTAGCTGAAAGCAAGGCGTTCTATGTGAAATCTGAAACAGTTCGAGGAAGGACCCAAACCTTGCCTTTGGTTCCTACAAGTAGGGGACATAGGACGAGGGTTTCTATTGGACCTATTGGAGGTGGATGTAAGTTAATTTTTTATTTATTTACCTACTTATCTAATATACAGGGTGGGGCATTTTTAGTGCACACTTCTGATAACTTTTTATGGTGAAATGTTATCAAAAAACTTTTCAGATAAAAGTTACACGGTTTGGAGGGGGACATAGACGTACTTGGATGAAATTTTTTTAGGTGGTGTTTTCAGGGTGATATGAAGGTCAACTTTATTTTTTTAAATAGGAATCTATAGTTTTTATTAAGTAATTTTATTTTACGTGAAAAAACACGTATATTTCATTGAAAACTTTTTTTGAACAACTTAAACCTTTCCAAGATATCTAACAAAATAATTCGATATTTTGAACTTTCAATATTTTTTTACTCACAAATCATCAGGTTTAGGAAAAAAGTATAAAATACAAAAAATGTTTATTTTGGTCTAATAAAACAAATTATTCTATTTTTTTAACATTTTTTTTTTGCTTGAATAAAATACATTGAAAAAATTTAAAATTTTTAAACATAATTCTTCAAGTCTTATTAGATCAAAATAAACATTTTTTGTATTTTGTACTTTTTCTCTAAAGTTGATGGTTTCTGAGTAAAAAAATATTGAAAGTTCAAAATCTCTAATTATTTTGTTAGATATCCCGGAAAGATTTAATTTGTTAAAAAAAAGTTTTCAATTAAAGATACGTGTTTTTTCACGTAAAATAAAATTACTTGATAAAAACTATAGGTTCCTATTTAAAAAAATGAAGTTGACCTTCATATCACCCTGAAAATACTACCTAAAAAAATTTCATCCGAGTACGTTTATGTCCCCTTCCAAACCGTGTAACTTTTATGTGAAAAGTTTTTTGATAACATTTCACCATAAAAAGTTATTAGAGGTGTGCACTTAAAATGGGATATAGCCAATCATTTTTTAAAATAATTTTCACATATCACAGAAAGTCTAAATTTGGTATACTGACTCCAGGTATGATTATAAGAACAGCTAGTGAGCCTTTTTTTAAATGGAATAACAATGTATATTTATATTGTAGAAACTATTGACTACTTAACTCTTTACATTTTTTAACCCTCGGAGTACACACCTATTTTTTCAACCCACTAGTACACTCTGGGTCAATTTGACCCTGCTTACTTTCTGATCGCCTATAATTCCGCAACTACGAAACCTTTTGACTTACCAAAATTCAAAGGTATACTTTGACTCATGGTAAATGAATTTATAAGTGTTACAAAATACCTTTGAAGTATTCAACATACTTTAAAAAAATCGCGAAAAATGTAAAATACCTGAGCGCTATCCACGATCAAAGTCGGTGTATGGGTCAAATTGACCCACAAGAGGCTCCGAGAGTTAAACATTTTAATAAATCATTTTTTTTCAAATTATCACTGATTTTTTTTTCACATCAGATTTTGTTTTGGCGTTCGACATTTTAAGGGGGGGGGGGGGCATAGAAATCTCATGCCTCAATCGCAAAGGCGGCTCTGTTTATTTATATATTTATATGACCCCTCCTCCAACATTTAAAAATGTACTAAATTAGAAATATTTGTTGATATTTGATTACTATACTGCCATTACTGAATCAGAATCTATAGACAGTTAACTGTAAAATAGCTTAATTTGATGATAATCGGTCAATGGGTGTTAAAATGGTGGACATTATTAGTGTAATCTATTTATTAATTGTTATATTATCATAGCATCTGCTTTACATTGTTTATTTATTTTGTATTTCAGCTTTCTACTGTCAATATTTTTTTGCATTTGGGTTAAATAATTGCTAATTTGTATGATAAATAGAATTCGTTTCTAGCTCCAGCTAGAAAAGTGCTAATTATATTTCAAAAATTTGAATAAATATTATTAACCTTTTAAAGTCAATATTTATAAATTCATCACATATATTAGTTTATAAAATTTTCATGACTTAATCCGCAGATCAGCCTAAGAAATTGTAGAGAATTTAATTCTCTACAAGATTGGTCCTTTGAAATTTTATCATAAAATCAAAATTTTTCGAATTAATTCACTAAAAGTAACCGTCGACGTATTTCATTTTTTCTTCTTCTAATCTTTGCAGTGACATAACTCGCAAACGTTTGGTGTTACGAATATTAGCCAAGAACAATAATTGTAAATAGTTAAATTGTCTGCAAGATTGGTCCTTTGAAATTTTATCATAAAATCAATATTTTTCGAAATAATTCACAAAAACTAACCGTTGAAGTATTTAATTTTTTTTGTAATCTTTGCGGCGATCCAACTCGCAAACGTTTAGTGCTACGAAGATTAGTCTTAGAACAAAAATTATAGATAATTAAATTTTCTACAAAATTGGTTCTCGTGCATTTTATCGTAAAATCCAAAATTTTCGAAATAATTCGTAAAAACTTACATTCGACATATTTCAAACGCAAGTTTCGAGCACCCTTAAAATTCTTACGAAGGTGACTTTTGTCATAACTTTAGGTATTGACAGCTCCAACATTTTTTAGGACAATTGCTTTTTTTTGTAATCTAACTTCTCCAGAAAAAATAGATCTGAACATTTTTTTTTGTTTTTCTTCACCAGTGCAACAAGTTGATCGTACAAGTATTCTAAGACGTTCTACTTCCGGAACGACACCCCAAACAAAAGCAGACGTACTGCAAGATGTCTTACGGAAACTTCTCGACTGTAATAGCCCAGCTCAAAGCCAAGAAAATATTACTAGCAACATTAAATGCAATACTGATATAGATTATGAGGTACGAGTGTCTTTAATTTAATCATTTTTGTAAATTTAACCTCAAAAATATTATTTTTAGGAAATTGATTCTCCTATAAGTCCACCAGCCGAATACGCTTTCTGCGCAAGTGCAAGCGAGCGTCGTTACACTCGTTCTCACTCGCATTCCCAACCTGTTTCCGGTTCCGCCGTCTGCACACCCGGTACAGAACCCTCAGTAGCAATGGCTAAAAGTTTACCTGATCTGCACACCGCTCGGAACCACAGCAGTGGTAAGAATAACCCCTACCATCATAGGTGGGCACAGTTAATCCAAAAGTTAACTTCGTTAATCGTTAAAGCGTTAAAATTTCGAAAATTTAACACAAGTTAAAGTTAACCATTCAAAACGTATACTGTTTTTGGCGCCTTTTGGGATGGTATACATAGGTAAATAAAACAAAAACAAGTAGATAGATAAATTAATTTAATTATTACAAGCGACAGTAGCGACCCGCCCTGGTAGCAGAGCATATTTGCACCTAAACCAAACCTTAATGAATTAAATTATACTTAGGCGCCAAAAAAAATCTCCTCCACTGCGGCCATGATTCCGGACGATGAAGTAGCTGAATTTGAAAAATGAAATAATGTCGTTAAACTGGAAGGTATTTCCTGTACGATGAACTAAGATTTTCGAAAAATATCAAAATCTAACAAAATGGCGTAGTTATGAAAAAAAGTATGTTTTATTGCCTATAAAATGGTCGTATTTTGAATGCCAAATCGTCAATTTTCATCCAATCAAAAATATCCTAGTTCATCGTAGAATAAATATATTCAAGAGTACTCAGTTCAAATTTCAAGTAAATCGAATAATTGCTCTTTGAGTTACAATGTCAACAAATTTGAAAAATCTCATTTCGAGAAAAACGCATTTAACGTCAGCTCCTGGGCATTTCATATCTGCTAGCGGTCGTTCTTTAGAAGGCTGCTGTTTAGAGAGTATTAGAGATACGGTCTTGAAATTTTCACAGAATGTTCTTGAAACTATAAACTCTTCAAAAAGGCAAAACAATTAATTGATTTTTTTCAATTTCACACTGGTATGGCCCCTTAAACATTTTAACATTTAAACATTTTCTTAACTTCGTTAATTAACGATTAACGGATTAACGAGTTACTGCCCATCTATGCTCACCACTTACTTACCTTACAATACTTACCCTCTATTCATACATAGGTTCTTCATCCCGATGTTACACCGCAGGCTCCCGTTCAAACAAATCAACAACCAGTGACGTTTTTTCTTTAAATCGCGACTCAGGTGGTGATTCTAGCGGTCGATTGACGCACAGGAGCGAGCCTGTAACTAGAAGACCTCCATGGCCTGATTTGCGACGTGATAGTGGGTCTAGCACCCAACACAGCGGTAGCTACAGCCCTGCTTACTACACGAACGCTAATGGAACGTATTACGATACGTTCTACGACCAAAATAAAACAGCTGTGTTTTACGATTACGATAAAAACATCGCCAACGCTTACTATGATAATAAACCGAGTCAGTTGATCAGCCAAGTTGCACAGATTCCGAGTCAGATTGGTCCGAGTCAAGTACAGATACAGATACCTCCAAGTCAAATGGGCCCGATTGGAGTTCATTATGCCCAACCCCAGAACGCGAATACGAATTTTTATTGTCGTGTGACGAAGCATGGGTATCCGGTACCGATTCAAAGAAAAGGAGAGGAAAGATCGGCTACTTATGAAAGAAGGACGACTGAAAATACGTATAGTGAAATAACACGTTCGGATGAACGTTTGAATGATTATAGATTGAATTTACGGGACTCGGGAGATACGGGGTACGGGAGTACGAATAGATCCCTTAAGAATTATCCCGCTTGTGATATCAAAAGTGAACTAAACGAAAACGATGACGAAAATTCGGGGACTTTGAATATTATTTTACCTCCGCCACCTGAATGTTGCGAGAACTATCAACCGGATGGGAATTTTATTGAAACGATTATTCCTCCGCCTGCTTTTGAGATGGAAAATGAAATCTACGAAAGTCTTGAGATTAAGAATGTTGTGGTTACGACGACGAGCCCTTCGAAACCGTTGAAGTGCTTCCAGTTGAATGATAACGCTAGTGAGGTATCGTTTCATGAAAATGTTGCACAGCAAGGTTTATATCAAGGAGCTGCAGAAGGTTTACCGACTGAGCCGATAAGTTTGCCGTATGTCGATCCGGAATTGAGCCCTGGACCGGGAACGTTCAAAAGACAGAAGTGTTTTAGGTATAAGCAGAAATCGGGGACGAACGGACGACCTATTCTTAGATCAAAGTCTGATATTAGTGATCGTTATAGGTACGTTATATTCAAATTGGTACTTTTTGGTTTCGATTCGTTTGATTTTGTTATCGTAAAATAGATAATCGTGGTGAAAATTAATATTTAACTTTGATTTTTTATATGGTCAGTTTTTTTTTAATTTGAGTTATTCAGAAGCCAAATTGATTGAGGTGCAGTTATTCCTGGTTTTGAGTAACGTAGATACTTAAAAATGTGAGGTGTATAAGTTACAAAAACTAAAAATAACGTGTGAAAAATATAGAGCTGTTGTAAGTACTTAGAGAAAGTACTTGAAGAGTACTAAATACCCAGTGGAAGTATTTCAAGTATCAAGTACTTTGTGCTATTTTCAATCGATAAATACTTCAAGTACTTTACTTGTGAAGATTAAGTCATAAATTCAAGTATTCTGAAAAAGTATTGGAAGTATCAAACGATAAGTACATCAAGTTCTTTGCTTGTTAAAATCAAGTACTACATTCAAAAAGAACTCAATGATTCAAGTATAATACTGAATTTTAATAAGTCAAGTATTTTAAGTATGGTTCGAAAGAACTTCAAGTATTTTTTTCTTGTTAAAATTGAGTGCTAAGATATCAAGTAGGTACTTAACGTACTCTTTCTTATTACAAGTAAAGTACTTGAAGTACTTTTTTCAAGTACTACTTTTGAAAATAGTGAGAAATACTTGATACTTGAAGTACTATACTTGCTAAAATCAAGAAGATATTAAGCACTTGAAGTGCTTCTTTCAAGTATTTTTTTTTTAAAATATCAAAAAGTAATTAATACTTCAAGTACTAAACTTTGTTAAAACCAAGAAGATATTAAGTACTTGAAGTACGTCCTTCAAGTTTTTTTGAAAATAGCAAAAAGTTCTTGATACTTGAAGTACTATACTTGCTAAAATCAAGTAGATTCTAAGTACTGAAAGTACTTCTCTCAAGTACTTTTGAAAATAGCAAAAAGTACTTATTACTTCAAGTACTTTACTTTGTTAAAATCAAGAAGATATTAAATACTTGAAGTACTTCCTTCAAGTATTCTACTTTGTTAAAACCATGAAGATATTAAATACTTAAAGTAAGGGCTTCAAGTACTTTTGAAAGTACTAATTACTTGAAGTACCTAGTACTTGAAGTACTTAGTACTTTAAGTACTTAGTACTTCAAGTACTTAGCACCTCAAGTACTTTTCTTGTTAAAATTGAGTTTTACCGTCAAAATGTACATAAAGTACCGGTACTTTTGACTATTTTAAAATGTACTTCAAGTATTAAAAAGTATTCGACAGCTCTGCTTTCGAAAGTGTGTATTTAATCATCTTGGCTTCTGAACTGCGGAAATGTACAACCAACCAAACCATAACAAAACAAAAAAACTGTTCCAGACGAAATACGAACAATCAACCTATGATGGTACGTAAATCGTGCGGCGGCGAGATCTCTCGCAGCATCAGCCACCTGGAGCAGTTCTTCGAGCAACTCGGCCTGAACAGCGACGCGTACGACAGCCTGTTCACGAAAGACAGCGGGTCCAGTGACAGCAGCAGTCCCGTGTACTTCTCGGACGTGTCAACTGTCGACTCCAACCGGCCGGTATCGGCAAACGAGAGCGCCGAGTCGTGCGGCGGCCTCTTCAGATCCATGGAGCCGCCGTCTATCGTGGAGCGCAACGCGAGAATCATTAAGTGGCTGTGTAATTGCCGTAAAGCTCAACTCGCTACGACAACGACGACAGGTAAATAGTAGATAGTTCGTTACGTAGTCGGTATATTAAATCTCATTGTGGGTGCGCGTGCGTGTGTGTATGTGTGTGTGTGCCTCTGTGATTTATGAATGATTTGAATCGATGACATTTGCCAGAATTTTCAATTATTTATTCACTGCTCAGCTGTTTTGAGTGATAGCGTGATAATACATACACAAAAGCACTCCTGAGGTATCAAGGAACACATCCGGTGCAGGTTTCATCGAAGTCGGTTCTGTAGTTTTCGAGTTAACCTCAAATAAACACAAAACTAAAATTTTCAATTATTTATTCACTGCTTAGCTGTTTTGAGTGATAGCGTGATAATATGTACACAATAACACTCCTGAGGTTTCAAGGAACACATCCGGTGCAGGTTTCATCGAAATCGGTTCAGTAGTTTTCGAGATAACCTCAAATAAACACAAAACTAGAATTTTCAATTATTTATTCACTGCTCAGCTGTTTTGAGTGATAGCGTGATAATACATACACAAAAGCACTCCTGAGGTATCAAGGAACACATCCGGTGCAGGTTTCATCGAAATCGATTCAGTATTTTTCGAAATAACCTCAAATAAACACATAAAACTAAAATTTTCAATTATTTATTCAATGCTCAGCTGTTTTGAGCGATAGCGTGATAATACATACACTAAAGTACTTCTAAAGTTTCAAGGAATACATCGGTGCAAGTTTCATCGAAATCGGTTCAGTAGTTTTCGAGTTAACCTCAAATAAACACACATAACTTGAATTTTCAATTATTAGAGTAATTTATTCACTGCTCAGCTGTTTTGAGTGATAGCGTGATGATATGTACACAATAACATTCCTGAGATTTCAAGGAACAAATCCGGTGAAGGTTTTATCGAAATCGGTTCAGTAGTTTTCGAGATAACCTCAAAAAAAACACACGTAACTTTTTTCACATACTAACTTCGTATTTCTCATATTTTTCAACACTTACTGCTTTTATAGGCCGTTATAATTAATCCAGCAATCAACAAAAATTTAAAAATGATTGTTAAAACTAAACGCGACAGTTAAAATATTTGAAATTCAAAATTGACAACAATCAATATACATTTTATTTTAAATTCTTCGAATATTTTTTTGTAAATAGTTTTTTTTTACACATTTTGAACGCAGTAGCTAAATTTACGTATTCAATTTTGACAGTTTACGTTTAAATGACGATAAAGCAAATATAACTGCTAAAGATACGACAATATCCGAACGCATCCGATCCATCATGCGAGTTGATCATAGATGTTTCAGGTTAAGATGAGACTTATTTGATATAAGAACTGCTATCTCGGAAGGCACGACAAAATCCGAACGTGTTCGATCTAACCGTGTTTTATTCATGTAGGTGTAAATTGACAGTTCAAGTACAGATGAGACTTTTTCTTTAATATGTTATCGGTATTGTAGAGAACTGCAAATTTTAATTATTTATTCGTAAAATAATCTTAATAAATACAAATTATTGGCTGTGGCAGTAAACATTCATGAAACTATTAATAAATCATTAAATAGTCAATATTTTAGACTTCCATAGGAACATTTATGATGACTGTACTTAAATTAAACTATTTTAGTTTGTTTATGGTTGAAAATTCTGGCAAATTAATCAAATCTAGCAGAAATAAATTAAAAAATATATAACGTTATACTAAACAAGATATTCTATGTCGGTTTAAAAGTCTTTAATGATATTTATGGAACCAAGGATATGAAAAACGATGAATTTAACTGAAAGGTATTTAAAAGAAGACAATATAGTTCACACTTAAAGGGATGTACATACATACATATTTAAAAACATATTGGAGCAGTTATCCATGGCTCAATATTCTGGGGAAAAGGGAAAGATGCGCATAAAATAAAATTTGTGCGCATGCGTTACGAATGTCAAAATAAATACTTTAACTTGAAATTGGCAGATTAAAATCGAATTTTTATTAAACTAGGGAGGGGGAAGTTTCTAGCCAGGGGGGGCACCAAGTCATCAAAAATTTTTAGTCGTTATACCGGTCGGTCTATTTAAATTGAGACAAACAAATATCTCGAAAATTATGGTTTTTCAGGGATAATGTTTGGTACAAAAGTTTCAGGGTTCGAAGGGGGAAAACCAATGGAGGTAATTTTTTTTTACTTTGAGGGGAGATTTTAAGGTCATTTTGGGGTCAACTTCATTTTTTTAAATGGAAACATATTTCTTTTTTTACATATTCGTATTTTGCAGAAAAAAAGAAACAACTTTTGTCTAAGAAGTTTTTTCAAAATCCTCAAATTCAGGGGCATTTTTTTAATTTATTTTTTTATTTTTTTGTTTTTATTAAAAAAAATTCGAAATTATTATTTATAATTATTAACTATGAATGTTTAAGTAACAATTAAATTTTAAAAATGTTTTATTTTTTTATTTTAGGATTTAAATTTTTTTTTTTTTTTTGAATATTTTTACAAAAAAATAGGTTAAAATCGAATATTTTGAAAAAACTTCTAAGACAAAAGTTGTTTCTTCTTTTCTGCAAAATACGAATATATAAAAAAAGAAATAGGTTTCCATTTAAAAAAATGAAGTTGACCCCAAAATGACCTTAAACCCTCTACTCAAAGTAAAATTTTTTACCTCCATTGGGTTTCCCCCTTCGAACCCTGAAACTTTTGTACCAAACATTATCCCTGAAAAACCTTAATTTCCGAGATATTTGCTTGTCTCAATTTAAATAAACCACCCGGTATTACGAATAAATTTTAATAATCATACATAACCTCAAAAAAAAATCATAGAGTTCTATTAGCGAAAAAGATCGTCCTGTGAAGCAGGGTTGGGTGGCGGAGAAAGAGGGGAAGGGTGGGAGGAAGGGGGGGGGGGTGAATTTGAATTGAGTACATTTTTTATAGTTTCATTGTTATTATTTTCATTCACGACAATCAAAATATTTTGAAATTAAATTTATCTTATTATTAAAAAGTGCAAGTACAATCTAGTTAATTATTATTAGTTGTATTAGTATTAATTGTACATCCCTAGGTGCATTAGTTGGTGTGTTAATGTAATAGTATACTTATACACTCACGTTAAGGTTGTTGTTCGATAAAATCGATCACTACAGAATTTGTTAAAATTTTAATATTTTGTTAAGTAAGCTAGTTCGCATTTGTAAAAAAAATTTCAGGTCAGTTTACCATTTCGTTTATTAATTATAAACGTGCAAAGTTGGCCTCTTATACATTGCAAGCATAGGGATCCACTTGGAATTTGATATTCGTTTAATTCGTTTATCAAAACTAAACGTCAGATTTTAACCAAAAACTGATATGTTATAGATTGGTAATTAAAGAATGTATATATAAAATTCTAAAATGATTCACCACCTACTTAAATAATTATTAATTTTTAACTTTGATAAATTCCCGAACACATGACGTAAATATACGATATGGCAACATCGCATTCGGCGCGCTCTTCGAAATGTAAAAACGTGGTATTGACAACTGACGCGCGTTGTAAATAGAAAGTTATTATTATTAACATTTAATGTTTTTATTAATAATAATAATAGTTACTATTGTTATTATAATTATTACCATTGTCAGCAATAGTAATAATTATAATATTGTTTAAAATAAATCTTTTTGTAAATTGTTGCCAGATCTATTTGTTATTTTTTACCGACATGTCAAAACCCTGTAGTTCATGCTAAATTCCACTAGATGCCACGACTTTCAGTGAACAACAACCGTGGCATCTAGCGAAATTTAGCATGAACTACAGGGTTTTGATATGTCGGTAAAAAAGAACAAATAGATCTGGCAACAATTTATAATATTAGACAAGAATAGAAGATTCATTTTTAACAATATTATAATTATTACTGTTGCTGACAATGGTAATAATTATAATAATAATAGTAACTATTATTATTATAAATAAAAACATTAAATGTAA
The DNA here is from genome assembly GCA_949319165.1 of Sialis lutaria. Taxonomy (NCBI): domain Eukaryota; kingdom Metazoa; phylum Arthropoda; class Insecta; order Megaloptera; family Sialidae; genus Sialis; species Sialis lutaria. The sequence goes on from OX439233.1 coordinate 37,975,156, forward strand.
TCAATAATCACTTGATATTTACAACGCGCGTCAGTTTTCAATACCACGTTTTTATATTTCAAAGAGCGCGCCGAATGCGGTGTTGCCATATCGTATATTTACGTCATGTGTTCGGGAATTTATCAAAGTTAAAAATTAATAATTATTTAAGGAGATGGTAAATCATTCTAAAATTTTATATACACATTCCTTAATTACCAATCTATAACATATCTGTTTTTGGATAAAATCTGACGTTTAGTTTTAATACACGAATTAAATGAATATCGAATTCCAAGTGGATCCCTATGCTTGCAATGTATAAGAGGCCAACTTTGCACGTTTATAATTAATAAACGAAATGGTAAACTGACCTGAAATTTTTTTTACAAATGCGAACTAGCTTACTTAACACAATATTAAAATTTTAACAAATTCTGTAGTGATCGATTTTAGTGAACAACAACCTTAAATGGTGGATGTATATTTATACGAATAAAATTACTGCCACGAATTCGGTATGTGTCGTGTCATTTCAAATGACGAAAATATTGTTTTTCTGTAGCATGTAAGTAAAGTGTTCGTATACAAATGTAATTTGTATATTATAACATTTCATTTAACAATTTAAAACAGAGTCATTGTTGCATATTTGTTATGTTTAAATTTAAAATTAAACAATTGAATTTTAACCTGTCACTTCACTTGAGTTTATTGTTAATCGTAGTAAGTGAGGTTATGTTTAATAAAAATTTACGTGTTCTCTCCATAGAGATGATATTACATAGAGTCAGTGAGTTAATCGTAAATAATAAGAGAAAGAAAATGTGTCTTTGTTTTTTGACGCTTTCGTAAGTTTTTATGAACCGCCTGATTTGTTTGACAAAGATAGATAGCGGTTCACTTTTTTTTTCACTCTTTCTATTGACAGTTAGTATTTTCAGCTGGCTTACTGTCTCTATGTAATATTATCTCTATGGTACTCTCGCTAAACGTGTATTTTCCCATAGATCACACTACGAACCTTAGATAAGGAAAGATATAGGACGAAAAATACGTTATTTCACGAATCATTCGAATTTTAAAATAAATATCAATTGTTTTGATTAATTATAATTTCTCTAACATAAAAAATCCAATTGTAATTTAAAACATATTTGCATATTATAAATTTTCAACTGACTTTTCTGGGTTTATATCCATAGAAATGATGAAAGTGACATATAATTTAAAATGGCCGCCGTCAAGTTTTGGTAACAGTTTCGTATACGGACTAGTATTGGTTGTTTTGTATCTTAGAGCATGTACCTACTAGAGGCAGCCTTACCGCTCGGCCGTGTGAACAAGCGTGCGAGAGAGAAAACGCAATAACGCTACATTCTTTCTCTTTCGCTCTGCGTGCTAATGCTGCGGAGCGAGAGAGAAAGTATGTAGCGTTATTGCGTTTTCTCTCTCGTACGCTTGTTCGCACGGCCGAGCAGTAAGTAAGGCTGCCTCTAGTAAGTACATGCTCTAAGTTTTGTATCCATAGTCTTTCCCATAGACATATAGTATTGGACAGCGTGATCCGCATTTTCAAATGTTCGTCAAGAGATGGAGCGGTGGCTTCAGCATGTTCTATCTCTACCGTACACAGTGCGTGTCACGAACTTAGAAGGAGACAGAATCGGTGCAGCCAATATCTCTATTTTTACTTTTGATTACCACTTTATTAGACTCGTACGATACAGACCGCGCTGTCCAGTACTATATGTCTATGGTTTTTATGTATCCATAGTCTTTCCTGATCTAGTTTGAGGTTATGTTTAACTTCAAATTGTGTTTTTAATCAAAAATATGGGGTTTAAAAGGAAAATATACTTTTATTGAGGTTATATTACTGTAATTAACTACGGTATAGTATATTACGTCAAAAATTTGAACGTTTTTCTGTTTATTGATTTAAGGTTGTTGTTCACTAAAATCGATCACTACAGAATTTGTTAAAATTTTAACATTGTGTTAAGTAAGCTAGTTCGCATTTGTAAAAAAAAATTCAGGTCAGTTTACCATTTCGTTTATTAATTATAAACGTGCAAAGTTGGCCTCTTATACATTGCAAGCATAGGGATCAATTCATTTAATTCGTGTATTAAAACTAAACGTCAGATTTTAACCAAAAACGGATATGTTATAGATTGGTAATTAAGGAATGTGTATATAAAATTCTAAAATGATTAACCACCTACTTAAATAATTATTAATTTTTAACTTTGATAAATTCCCGAACACATGACGTAAATATACGATATGGCAACAGCGCATTCGGCGCGATCTTTGAAATATAAAAACGTGGTATTGAAAATTGACGCGCGTTGTAAATATCAAGTGATTATTGATTACATTTAATGTTTTTATTTATAATAATAATAGTTACTATTGTTATTATAATTATTACTATTGTCAGCAACAGTAATAATTATAATATTGTTAAAAATAAATCTTCTATTCTTGTCTAATATTATAAATTGTTGCCAGATCTATTTGTTCTTTTTTACCGACATATCAAAACCCTGTAGTTAATGCTAAATTTCGCTAGATGCCACGACTTTCAGTGAACAACAACCTTAATATAAATTTATTTCGATGTTTAAAATTTGTGCTGGTATCGCAAACTATTGACTCTGGGCTCACTAAAGTTTACTATATAATAATTACATTTACGAAGGTCTGTTGATAGTTGATAACGTATATTTTTTTGTAATATTATTGGTTTTTTGCACAATCATTCCATTACAATAATAATAGATCTGTTATTTTTATTCTTGATGCAATTTAGTAGAAATTCTTTTGCGACTTTACAACCCATGACAAATAATACAGCGTCGTAGAAACGAATGAACTAAAATAGTTAAAGTTCTACTCGTAAATTTTACGTATACGTAAAAAGTGCGAGTGTTTTTAATTTGGAGGTTGGCGCGGCGACGCTTTTACGCTGTCTTATTTGCCAAGGCTTGAAATTTTTTTTTTGTGATTTTAGTTGAAAGTATTGATATTTTTGCAATATTTCATTCCATAATTTGAATTTATAAAGAATTTTTATTAATTGTATTATATGTAATATATTTTTTTTTCAACTAGTTATATTTTTTTTATATGTTTTGTATATTTGTTGGATTCGTGATTCTATTATATTATTATTTTATTATCAAACATTATAATAATTAACTCTAGTCTATGAATAAAGTGGATCATCTAACGATATTAATAACTAAATTAATTATTTTATAAAATATATATTGTTAAAAGTTAGGTTATGTTTTTATCGACTGGATTTTTTTTTGTAAATTCTCTGAGCGTCTGTTAGTTACGTGAGGTCTTTTTGGGGAAATAAGGGGGTACCTATGTAAAATTATAAGAACTGTTAAAGGGGAGGGAGGGGGAGATTTCGAAATTAATAGACGCTCTTTTAGTGTTTTTTTTTTAATATACAGTAGGGTCTCTTTTTACACGGTAGATACGTTCCATAAAAAAACCGCGTAAAATTAGGGATATGTTCTATATTTTTTTTTAAACCGCGTTGAATCAAAGCAATCAATTAAAAAAGGCCGAAAATCGCGTAATTTTTTTTTTGAAAATTCACGAAAATAAGAACTTAAAAAAACACAAAGTAAGTTAGTGTTTGCCCCCCCCCCCCCCTAAAAAGAAATTAGTGTAAAACTTGAAAGTGAAATAACTTTGCCCCCCCCCCCCCAAAATAGTTCGAAAATCTGAAAGACATTTGTGAAAAACTTGAAAGTGAAATAACTTTATTTTGCCCCCTCCCACCCCACCGAAAAAAAAAACAGTTTGAAAATCTGATCGAAATTTGTGTAAAAATTTAAAGTTTGCCCCCCCCCCCCCCCCAAAAAAAATTAATATAAAACTTTAAAGTGAAATAACTTTGTTTTGACCCCTCCCTAGAAAAAATAGTTCGAAAAATAAAGAAATTTTTGTTAAACTTAGTTTAGTTTGAACCCCCCCGCCCCCCAAAAAAAAATTAATTCGAAAATCTGTAAGAAATTGATGCAAAACTTAAAATAATTTTATTGAAAACTAACAATTTTTTTTTTCATCAGAATTATCATCACTATCTAAAAAAACATTTCGGCACCGTTTATAAAATTGTATTAATCGATTTTATTAATAACAAAAACCTTTTACATATTTAAATTCCTTGAATTGACAGCTTTAATTTGATACCCCACTCGCCCAAACGGGGTATCCCTAAATTTACATTAAAAAATCGCACCGCGTAACTTGAAATCCGCGTTAATAGAGACCCTACTAAATTTAATAAAATCGGTCTTATTTAAATTCAAATATTCCACTTACGGTAATTAATATAAAAAAAAAACGATATTAATTATTTAATAAATTCTGTATGCTATGTTTGTAATATTTTTCGTTTTTGAATGAATTTTTTTGATATTCTCAATAACCTATATTTTAACAGAGATTATGTTTTTTGCAAAGAGGTATATTATATATATTTGAAACAAATCTTTATGGTTGTTTTAGATGCATGTAGTTTGGTGTAATCGTATATTCGACTAAACATGCCTACGAATGTAACAATAAAAATTATTTAAATGCAGTTTGTTTCTTTTTTTATACTGTCACCTATTTTTATTATTCACACTAGCTATTCACCACAATATATCGCTTCATATGCTATATAATACGTAAGATGTATATGGTTTACGTGGTAATTAGGTTAGGTAAGAAAAAAACTGTCACTTATGAAGAAAAGAAAAAGAGAGAATTAGGTAGGTAAAGCAGATTTCTGTTATAGTAGATGTAAATGTCATTAATACCCATTTTTTAAACCTTTTTTCGGGGTACAATACAGTTACAAACCTCCTATCTCGCATAGGTGCCGAGATGTTTACGATTTTTTTCCGATTAAGGTTAGGTAGGAACTGTCATCCATAGAGATAAAGAAATTTTTTATTATAGTCGATGTAAATGTCATTTATACCTATATTTTTATTTTATAATTTTTTTGAATACAATACAAACCCCCTATCTCGCATAGGAACCGAGATATTTACGATGTTTTCTGACTTGATTTACTATTATCACCGTTGCTCATTCCTTATGTTACCTAATGCAACAAAATATATACTAAAACTTGGCCAGAGAAATTTCTATTAATAAAAAAAAACGTGTAAATCGGATAAGTAGTTCTCGAGTTGTAAGAGCACTAACGGACTATCTCGGATAGGAGCCGAAGTGTTTACGATTTTTTCCGACTTGATTTACTATTATCGTCATTACGATATCGATGGACTCCTAAACTACTTAACCGATTTTAATCAAATTTGTACACCGTGTGTAGTTTGATCCAACTTGAAAGATAGGATAGCTTACATCTCAATTTATGATCGCAATATTATTTTATTGCAAATTATTTGTCTTTATCTGTTAGCTCCAAACGATTCTAACAGATGGTGACATCTGTTGACTGGATTGAGTAAGTATTCAATAGATGGCGCTATGTCAAACTTCCAAACGTTTCATATAACCTACAATTTAATAGCATAACCACCACATGTTGCTAAAGTATAGGTTAACCACAGCAACGCGTGGCCGGGTCAGCTAGTTCCTTATATGTTACCTAATATAACAAAATATATACTAAAACTTGGCCAAAGATTATATCTATTAATTAAAAAAACAACGTGTAAATCGGATAAGTGGTTCTTGAGTTGTAAGCGTACTAACTGACAGAGATATTGAGCTTTAAAATATATAAATATAGAAGTAAAGAAAGATTTTCTAGTATGTGTTGAAGATTTTTCCAGTCCAGCCCTGCGTGCAGGAACATAACTGATAATTTTAAAATGAGGTACATGTTTTACTAGCCCCCTATTTAGTATGTATGTATGAATGTATGTAAAATTTTAAAAAAGAAGGTAAGTTAATAAGGCAATAAAATGTACAATACTTAATACCTGTGTAGATAAACAGGTAAAATAGAACTAATTAAGAGCATCTATGTAGATAAATAGATGTTACACTTATAATTATAACCCAAATTAAAATATAAGTTGCGCCATCTATTATCCAAAAGCAACATCAGTAAGTATAGATTTCTGCATTACCGACTTGTTAGTGAAAAAATGATTTTTACAAAACTTTTTGATTTTTTAGAAATAATTAAAAATATCTATGTAGATAAATAGATATACATTGTGTAGGAATTTTGTAAGTTTTCGACAAAAAAGAAATAAAATAAAAAATATATGTTGCGCCATCTATCGAACAAAGCTAAACGATTAAAAAACAATGTTGGAATGGTTCTGAAATTAAATTTAAATTTAAAGAGTACATGTTGCGACATCTAGTGGGAAAAGTTTGAACTACAAGTATTAATATTATTTCAGAAGTCATTCCGACTAAGTCCGAGTGACCCTTTTTAGTAACGCAACTTTTTATGCATACATTTGAAATCAATAAATATGATACCGAATTTAACATGACAAAAAAAAATTGGACTTAGTCGGAATGGCTTCTGGAAAACATGTGTCGCCATATATCGGGAAAAGTTTGAACTATCAAAATCTTAATCGGGATGGCTTGTGAAAAAATAATTCATTCTTGGTTAAAAATTGCCATCGATTCGAGCGCAACTTTTTATGCGCACATTTATCATCATTACATTAAATAGCGACTCTAACTCGACAAAACAAATGTCAACTTAGTCGGAATGTCTCCTGAAAAATTATATTGAAATTTGAAAAAGTTTGAACTAGCAATCATAACGATTAAACTATACAAATTCTTTTGGATTTAGTCGGTATGGCATCTGAAAAAAATAATTGAAATGTGTTACGTACACGTAGCGCCATCTATCGGGAAAAGCTTGAGCTAAAAAAACTTTGGTCGGAATGGCTTGTGAATAAATAAATGTAAATTAAAAATTGTGTACACGTAACATGAAAACACCTCAACCATATTTATAAAATAATTTCAAAAAATATTTTTGGTGGAGGCGCCGTCATGCTACGTCATCAGAAAAAAATTTTTTTAGTCGAGTTAGGGGCGTTATCGTATGTATTAGGATACCCTGATTCCAAAAATGTTGATAAAAAGTTGCACTCTGACCGCTATCACCGTTTTTTATCAATTTTTCGACTTAAAATCGCTATAACTTTTGAACCCTTAGATGTATTTCACAACTGATACAAAAAGTCGAATCAGCGTGTCCCCTTACATACGATAACGTATCTATTTATATGAAAATCGAAAAAAGTTTTTTTCGACCAAAAAAGAAGCAAGGCTATTACCTTCTTTTTTTTGGTGTCCAAAAATTTTTGTCGAGTTAGAGACGCTATCGTATGTATTAGGGCACCCTAATACCCAATATGCCCATCCAAAGTTGCGCTTAGATCGATAACATGGTTTTTTATCAACTTTTGTTTTAAAAATTTTGTTGAAATTTTGAACCAGTGAATTAATTTAAAATCTGATATCATTTATGATATCAGTGTGCCCTTTTACATACGATGGTATGTCTATAACTTAAAAATTCAAAAAGGGTGTGTTTTTCAGTACAAAAATTGATACATCCTTTTTGAATTTTAAAGTAATAGACACGTTGTCGTATGTAAAAGGACATGCTGATATCATAAATGATACCAGATTTTAAATTAATTTACTGGTTCAATATTTAAATAAATTTTTTAAAACAAAAATTGATAAAAAAACATTTTATATATTTATAAAAATATGTCTGCGCTTCCTACCTATGCTAAAGTTGCAACAATATAATATATTTATAAATAAAAGGTAAGTAATTTTCAATAATACAATACTTAATACCTGTGTAGATAAACAGGTAACATAGAACTAATTAAGAGCATATATGTAGAATAATGTATGGAAAAATAGATGTTAAATTTTTTACCAAATGTTACACTTATAATGAAAACCCAAATTAAAATACAAGTTGCGCCATCTATTATCCAAAAGTAGCATCAGTGGTTACAGATTTCTGTATTGCCGGCATATTTGCTAATGTAAAAATGATTTTTACAAAACTTTTTGATTTTTTAAATAATTAGACAAGTTATCGTATGTAAGGGGACTCGCTCAAAATTTTATAAAAAATTGAACATAGCATAACTTTGTATTAATCTGGTATACATATGATAGTGTGCATAACACGACAAAATAAATTTACGTTTAATAACGGAAGGGTCTACCTATCAATTTTTGTACTGAAAATACTATTTACGAATTTGGAAGTAATATATATGCATTCGCTGGTTGAAAATATCACCGAAATTTGAAATCATAACGATTAAAACTCGACAAAACTTTTTAGACTTAGTCGGAATGGCATCTGAAAAAAAAATTTAAATATGTTAAGTATAAGTGACGCCATCTATCGGGAAAAGGTTGAGCTAAAACTTTGGTCGGAATGGCTTGTGAATAAATAAATGTAAATTAAAAATTGTGTACACGTAATATGAAAACACCTCAACCATATTTATAAAATAATTTCAAAAAATATTTTTGGTGGAGGCGCCGTCATGCTACGTCATCAGAAAAAAATTTTTTTAGTCGAGTTAGGGGCGCTATCGTATGTATTATGATACCCTGATTCCAAAAATGTTGATAAAAAGTTGCACTCTGACCGCTATCACCGTTTTTTATCAATTTTTCGACTTAAAATAGCTATAACTTTTGAACCCTTTGATGTATTTCACAACTGATGCAAAAAGTCGAATCAGCGTGTCCTTTTACATACGATAACGTATCTAATTATATGAAAATCGAAAAAAGTTTTTTTCGACCAAAAAAGAAGCAAGGCTATTACCTTCTTTTTTTTTGGTGTCCAAAATTTTTTGTCGAGTTAGAGACGCTATCGTATGTATTAGGGCACCCTAATACCCAATATGCCCATCAAAAGTTGCGCTCGGATCGATAACATGGTTTTTTATCAATTTTCGTTTTAAAAAAATTGTTGAAATTTTGAACCAGTGAATTAATTTAAAATCTGATATCATTTATGATATCAGTGTGCCCTTTTACATTCGATGGTATGTCTATAACTTACAAATTCAAAAAGGGTGTGTTTTTCATTACAGAAATTGATACACCCTATTTGAATTTTAAAGTAATAGACACGTTGTCGTATGTAAAAGGACATGCTGATATCATAAATGATATCAGTTTTTAAATAAATTTACTGGTTCAATATTTCAATAAATTTTTTAAAACAAAAATTGATAAAAAACCATTTTATATATTTATAAAAATATGTCTGCGCTTCCAACTTATGCTAAAGTTGCAACAATATAATATATTTATAAATAAAAGGTAAGTAATTTTCAATAATACAATACCTGTGTAGATAAACAGGTAACATAGAACTAATTAAGAGCATCTATGTAAATAAATAGATGTTAAAATTTTTACCAAATGTTACACTTATAATGAAAACCCAAATTAAAATACAAGTTGCGCCATCTATTATCCAAAAGTAGCATCAGTGATTACAGATTTCTGTATTACCGGCATATTTGCTAATGTAAAAATGATTTTTACAAAACTTTTTGATTTTTTAAATAATTAGACAAGTTGTTGTACGTAAGGGGACTCGCTCAAAATTTGATAAAAAAATTGAACAGAGCATAACTTTTTATTAATCTGGTATACATATAATAGTGTGCATAACACGACAAAATAAATATACATTTAATAACGTAAGGGGGTACCCGGGGTACCTATCAATTTTTGTACTGAAAATACTATTTACGAATTTGGAAGTAATATATATGCATTCGCTGGTTGAAAATATCACCGAAATTTGAAATCATAACGATTAAAACTCGACAAAACTTTTTAGACTTAGTCGGAATGGCATCTGAAAAAAAAATTTAAATATGTTAAGTATAAGTGACGCCATCTATCGGGAAAAGGTTGAGCTAAAACTTTGGTCGGAATGGCTTGTGAATAAATAAATGTAAATTAAAAATTGTGTATACGTAATATGAAAACACCTCAACCATATTTATAAAATAATTTCAAAAAATATTTTTGGTGGAGGCGCCGTCATGCTACGTCTCCAGAAAAATTTTTTTAGTCGAGTTAGGGGCGCTATCGTATGTATTAGGACACCCTGATTCCAAAAATGTTGATAAAAAGTTGCACTCTGACCGCTATCACCGTTTTTTATCAATTTTTCGACTTAAAATCGCTGTAACTTTTGAACCATTTGATGTATTTCACAACTGATGCAAAAAGTCGAATCAGCGTGTCCTTTTACATACGATAACGTATCTATTTATATGAAAATCGAAAAAAGTTTTTTTCGACCAAAAAAGAAGCAAGGCTATTACCTTCTTTTTTTTTGGTGTCCAAAAATTTTTGTCGAGTTAGAGACGCTATCGTATGTATTAGGGCACCCTAATACCCAATATGCCCATCAAAAGTTGCGCTTAGATCGATAACATGGTTTTTTATCAACTTTTGTTTTAAAAAATTTCATGAAAATTTGAACCAGTCAATTAATTTAAAATCTGATATCATTTATGATATCAGTGTGTCCTTTTACATACGATGGTATGTCTATAATTTAAAAATTCAAAACGGGTGCGGTTTTCATTACAAAAATTAATACACCCTTTTTGAATTTGAAAGTATTATACACATTGTCGTGTGTAAAAGGGCACTCTGATATCATAAATGATATCAGATTTTAAATTAATTCACTGGTTCAAAATTTCAACAAATTTTTTAAAACAAAAGTTGATAAAAAACCATGTTATCGATCTAAGCGCAACTTTTGATGGGCATATTGGGTATTAGGGTGCTCTAATACATACGATAGCGTCGCTAACTCGACAAAAATTTTTGGACACCAAAAAAAAGGAAGGTAATAGCCTTGCTTCTTTTTTGACCGAAAAAAACTTTTTTCGATTTTCATATAATTAGATACGTTAACGTATGTAAAAGGACACGCTGATTCGACTTTTTGCATCAGTTGTGAAATACATCAAAGGGTTCAAAAGTTATAGCGATTTTGAGTCGAAAAATTGATAAAAAACGGTGATAGCGGTCAGAGTGCAACTTTTTATCAACATTTTTGGAATCAGGGTATCCTTATACATACGATAGCGCCCCTAACTCGACTAAAAAAAATTTTTTCTGATGACGTAACATGACGGCGCCTCCACCAAAAATATTTTTTGAAATTATTTTATAAATATGGTTGAGGTGTTTTCATGTTACGTGTACACAATTTTTAATTTACATTTATTTATTCACAAGCCGTTCCGACCAAAGTTTTAGCTCAACATTTTCCCGATAGATGGCGCCACGTGTACATACCACATTTCAATTATTTTTTTCAGATGCCATTCCGACTAAGTCCAAAAAAATTTGTCGAGGTCAATCGCTATGATTGCTAGTTCAAACATTTCCCGATAGATGGCGCAACTTGAACTTTTCAAATTTCAATATAATTTTTCAGGAGTCATTCCGACTAAGTTCAAATTTTGTTATACAATTTATAATTTCAATTATTTTTTCACAAGCCATTCCGATTAAGTTTTTGATAGTTCAAACTTTTCCCGATAGATGGCGACACATGTACTTTACAAATTTTAAATTATTTTTCAGAAGCCATTCCGATTAAGTCAAAAATTTTTTGACAAGTTTATAAAAATTGATTTGTGACGCTATCGTATGTATAACACCATGTTGATTCCAAAATGTTAATAAAAAGTTGCACTTGGATCAATATAATGTTTTTTTTACTAAACTTTCTGTGTGCCCCCCCCCCTCCCCCTCACTCTCTTACATACGATAACTTGGTTTATTATTTGAAAATTAAAAAATTAAAAAACATTTTTTTTAGTTTAGCAAACATGCCGGTAATGCAGAAATCTGTAATTATTAATGTTGCTCTTGGACAACAGATGGCGTCACTTGTATTTTAAAATACAATTTCATAATATTTTATAGGTACCTGTTTATTTACACAGGTATTATAACATGAAAATTTTTTAACTGATTAAATAACGAATTTATAGCATTTATTTATCTACATAGATGCTCTTAGTTAGTTCAATGTTACCTGTTTATCTACACAGGTTAAAAAGTACTGTACTATTGAAAATTACTTACCTTTTATTTTTAAATATTATTCCATACGTACTTATTAGATTTACATGACGTATACTGCGTTTACACGTAAAGGTAAAGGCGCGAACATAATAATTTTTTTTATTTAAGTAATACTGCTTTTGAATAATAGATGGCACCACTTGTATTTAATATAGACAACTTTTTAAATACATACCTGTTTATTTACTTACACAGGCGTAGTCAGGATTTTTTTATGGAGGCCATTGCTAAATAAGAGAAAAAAGGTACATTTGAATAAAAATCATGTATAAAATAACCAGAAAATCGTTTAATATAATGTTTTTTTGTCTTTAATTTTACACAAATATCAATAATTCACCTCACGGTTTTTATAACAATTAAATCGATATGTTTCAAATAATACACGATGTACATTTAATATTCTATAAATACTACATAGTCATATTTACAAGTCTTATTTTATTATGTCATGTTTGTTTTAATATAAACTAACCTTATTAATGTTCGGTAGAGTAATTTATACAAAAAAAAAAAAAAATTTGACAGTTTACGCAAAAAAGTTAGGTTATGTCAACTTTCTAATTTTGTATAATATTTCTTTAAATAATCATCTGAGTATTTCGAAAATATATTTTATTGTTTATTTAAACACATTTTGAACAAATCATAGATTAGTTTATTTCTTAATATATAAATAAAATATAATACATATTATTTAAAATAAATTGAGCATTCAAATTGGCACAACAATTAACTTTTATTATAATTGAATTGGCACAGATTAAAAACAATATTGGCACAAAGTTAACAATCACTTTTTTTTGAAATCGTAATCTATGGCATTTGAACGAAAAAAACAACATGGCTTCCTTTGTTATTATCATAGACTTATAGATGATTATTCTGTAAGTCTATGGTTATTATGGCATTTTCTTACGTTTAAAATAATCGTTGTATTTTTTGTTATTTGTACACTTTTAATACATTTAAATATCGGTTTTTTGTTAGGTTAAAATAAATATAGCACGTAGTTGAATTTGTACATGTTTTTAAATAATTTTATTGCAACAATTAAAAATTTAAAATCGATGTATTCGTCTTATTGTTGGATATTTATGTTTTTAATGTATTTTTTTTTACTTTAAATATTAAATATAATTAAAACTAAGAAAATTGCGAAGTTTGTCCTCTCACAATCACCAAATTTCGGTGGTTTATTTACAATAAATACATTTGATTATAATATCATTGACTTTCACACAAGATCCATTGACATGAGCGTCAGCAGAGTGGGGCAAACGGGACAATATTTAAAAAAAATTTAAGTAAATCATTTTTGAGCGTAGTTAATTTAACATTTATTGTCTTTAATTGTTTATTTATATATTCTTTCATTTGATATATATTTTTTAATTTATATAAAATGAATATAATACGCTCAAAGTGTCTATATGTATCTTTTATACAGAGCTGTGTTTGTACTTGTGTATTTCTTTTGAGTCCTGACGGAAAAATGATCATAAAAACTATGACAAATTGTACAGAATTTAACGCTCTTTATGATTGTTATTTGATTTTTTAATGTACAGTTATTAGTTGACGAGATATTTTGAAAAAACTACTATTTGACAAATTTGCGGGTCTGTAATTCGTAAACTATTGGTTGTAGAGAATGACGCCAATTACAAAAAATGTAGAGAATTGAATATTCTACAAGATTGTCATTTAATATTTTAATGTATAACTAGCAGTTATCAAAATATTTTGAAAAAACTACTTTTTGACAACTTTGCGGGCCTGTAACTCGTAAACTATATATTATAGAGAATGGCGCTAATGACTAAAAATGTAGAGAATTTAATTGTCTACAAGATTGTTATTTAATATTTTAAAGTACAATTCCCAGTATATGAGATATTTTGAAAAAACTAATATTCGACAACTTTGCGGGTCTGTAATTCGTAAACTATTGGTTGTAGAGAATGACGCCAATTACAAAAAATGTAGAGAATTGAATATTCTACAAGATTGTCATTTGATATTTTAATGTATAACTAGCAGTTATCAAAATATTTTCAAAAAACTACTTTTTGACAACTTTGCGGGCCTGTAACTCGTAAACTATTTATTATAGAGAATGGCACTTGACTAATAATGTAGAGAATTTATTGCCCTACAAGATTTCTTTTGAACATTTTAAACTACAATCCCCAGTTTACGAGATATTTTGAAAAATATATTTTTCAAAAACTTTGCGGGTCTATAACTCATAAACTAATGCTTGTAGAGAATGGTGCAAATGAGAAAAATTCTCTACAAGATTGTTATTTAATATTTTCATGTACAATTACCAGTTTACGAGATGTTTCGAAAAGAAGACTTTGCGGGCCTGTAACTCGTAAATTATTTATTATAGAGAATGGCACCATTCACAAAAAATATAGAGAATTTAATTTTCTACAAGATTGTTATTTAACATTTTAATGTACAATCCCCGGTTTACGAAATATTTTGAAAAAACTACAATTACCAGTTTACGAGATGTTTTGAAAAAAAGACTTTGCGGGCTTGTAACTCCTAAATTATTTGTTATATGGAATGGCACCATGGACAAAAAATGTGGAGAATTAAATTCTCTACAAGATTGCCATTTAACATTTTAATGTATAATCCCCATTTTACGAAATATTTTGAAAAAACTACAATTACCAGTTTACGAGATGTTTTGAAAAAAAAAAGACTTTGCGGGCTTGTAACTCGTAAACCATTTATTATAGAGAATAGCGCTAATAACAAAAAATATAGAGAATTAAATTCTCTACAAGATTTCCATTTAACATTTTAATGCACAATCCCCATTTTACGAAATATTTTGAAAAAACTATTTTTTTTAACCTCTAACCCATAATCTATTAGTCCTAAAAAAGTACCTATACATAAAAATATGTATATTAAAAATGAATTATATTAAACACAGCTCTGATTATACATTACATACACCTTTGTTCTTGCAATAGTTAATTAAAACATACAACTATTCGAAAATAAATTGAGATCTGCTATGATTTTTTCTTGAATGTCACATTCGTATAAAATTATTATTAATTATTATTACAAATACATATACCGTCGTATTCGATTTGTCTTTTTCACAATTTAAATAATTATAAAATCACTATATAAGAATATTTACAATAAACTATACTATAAAAAAGATAACCTGTATTTTTAAATATTTTCTTCTCAAAGTGTGGTCCACATAATATTTCTTTAAAGTAATACTTCTATCTTGAACTATCGCACAAAAATGTAAGGTATATAAACGTAATAAAATGTATTTAGTTCGTTTGACTTTTATTTACGACACTGTTATAACTTATAACATAACCTCACTTTTTCAAATCGTTTTTTTTACGATACATTTTACACCTATTTACAACCACAGTTTTCCACCAGTTCATTTTTTATCCTCTAATTTGGTAGTTTTATTATCCAAAGGTGGATACAGTTTATCCAAATGCTTTAAACTCTCGTTCAAAAAATTCTGAATTGCTGTCAAAGCCGCCACGATCGCTGGACTGCCGAACCCGTGTGAAATTAGCGAGAAGTGAGTTAGGTGGCGCTGGATCGAAGCATCTAGTAGGTGTTGAGGTCTTGTGTTGCATAGCGGCGATCTGTCTTGGTTTAGGAGATCCATGAGCTCCTTGGTTATGAGTCTGGTTGCGTGTAACAGGTCACGGCGTCTGTGGGCGTCGAGTTCTCCGCCACCACGGCAAAGGTACTCGGCGACTTGGCGTGCGGGGAATTCAGTCTCGCATACGTAACCGAAATCGCGGGCAAGGTGGATTGCTTCACCTGGAAATAAATTTTGTTTTTCAAAAACTGCGATTTTTTTCAAAAACTGGGATTTTTTTCTTCAAAAACTGGGATTTTTTTAAATTGGGATTTTTTTAAATTGGGATTTTTTTACAATTTTTTTTTTAAATTTTAGACGTGTTGACTTTGAAAAAAAATGCCGCTCGCTTCAAATTTGCCGCCCAAGAAAAGTTCCCTTTTGGTTTTTACGTAATGTTCTTGTCTAAGTTGCCATGATAGTCCAGTAAGGAAGCATTTTGACACAAACTTTTAGGATTTTACTAAAATAATGTATTTTTATGCACTTTCGCATGTATTATTATGCACTCATATGACTATGAACCTATATTGATGTAATTTGCGTTAAAGAATGCATATAAGTATATATTTATCACAATTTACAATTTAATTTGGAAAAAATTTAAGTTAATTTGTTTAAATTGTATACAACAAAAATTCGATGCATTTTAGTACCTATGCAATTGCATCCGTTCTAATGATTTAATATTTTTTTAGGAGGGGCTCATTTTGTTTGTATGTGCAAATCGAAGATATCCACGTTGGTTTTTCTAAAAAAATATTCAACCCTTATTTATTTTAGTAAAAAGGCAGTTTTCCACAAATTTACCTCACTTACCCTTAAACATTAGCCATTTTTATTGGTTAAAATATTAATATTTTTGAATATTATAGTTGATCATTATTCTTTGGAATATCAAGAACAATTTGATACCAATTACGAGTCATTTGGATGATTTTAACCGAAGTTATTAATTTTTAAACTATTTTCATCAAAAATAAACATTTTTACCTATATTAAACCTTTCAAATACAGTATATGCGGTCTCAATCTATTCGTCCCAGTATCCTCAACAAATATCAACCGTAAAAATACCCCGTTGTCGCTTTAGGTTTTGAGATAAATTGAAAATATACTTGGAAACGGGGTTTTCACACTTCAACCCCATTTTGAAGGGTGCTGCACCACTTTTCGCCAGTCCGGGTTATTTTTTTCGAATTCTTCGCACCCGAATCTATAATAATCAACCATAACATTGCTTACCCCTAAATGTTTGGATTTTGGCATATTTTACTGCTTCGATTACTGGACTATAATTTATGACGTCACAATTATAAAATAACTAGTATATATTTTTTAAAGGTAATACTAACCTTCTACTAAAGAAGTGAGAAGTGTAACATTTGCAGCCTTTCTTCTTCCTGCAGGTAAATTTAGACCTATTTTTTCTAATTTTTCTCTAAGAAGTCTTCCGCCGTTTTTACTTTTTGCTCTGAAACAGAATAAAAATATATTTAAAAAAAATAACAAAAAAAAACAGTATTCTTTTAATTACAATATAAGTACTGTAGGGTCTCTTTTTACGCGATGGATACGTTCCACAGTAAACTGCGTATAAAAAATTGTACGAAAAAGCATACAATGTAAAATCACTAAAATCAAATTATTTTTAAAACCGTGTAAGACGAAAATCTATCAACTAAAATAGACCGAAAATCATGTAAAAAAAATTACGAAAATTCACAAAAATAAGAATACCCCCCTCCCAAAAAAAATGTTAAACTTATTAAAAAAAAAAACAATATTTTTTTATTTCGAATTATTTCGTCACTATTAAAATTTGAAAAAACAACTTGTTTATGAAATTTTATTAAACAAAGATTTTTATTAAAATAACACAAACGTTTACATATTCAAATTCCTTGATTTGTCAGCTTTAATTTGATACCCCACTTACCCAAACGGGGAATATCAGAATTTGCTTAAAAATCATACCGCGTTACTTGAAGTCAGCGTAAAGGGAACCCCTATACAATATACCTATACTACACAAACACTCTCACAACTATACATAAAAATCATGCTGTATATATGCACAAATAAATCAATAAGAAGGCATGACTTTAAGAAAGGTAAACTTATTAAATATCGTGTCTTCAACAAAGTTCATAGAATTTGCGAAAACCTTCTCTGTTGCAATTAAAACAATTTAAAACCGTACAAAATAAAATATCAATACTCAGCACCAGTGCGTACATATTTGGGGGTTTTATGAATCACCCCCCCCCTCCTTCAGGTGCGTCACTGTATGTATGTACAGTAGGGTTGTCCTTAATTTACTTATTTTCGAATTTCTTTAAAGTCACCCCCCAAATTTCTTAAAGGTACGAAAAAAAAATGTATACAACATTTTAAAGTGATTGGATATTATTAACACGTGCCACCGAGCGATCGAATATTAACACGTAAAATGCATTTGATTTTGTCAATTTTTCTTTAAACAGTTGTATCTTTGTGAAAATTGAATGAATTTTTATGTTCTAAAACGCATTTTATACCTAGCTGACAATTTCTAGTTTTTGAACCTTTGATTCGAATTTTTTTATCACCTCCCACTACTCCTTGAGAAATTTCAGAAAAGTAAAAAAAATATAAAAATTTAATAATAAGAAAGTCGAAAATAAGTAAGTAAAATAAGTAAATTCCAGTATGGAATCGTTAGGCTCCTGATGAGGACTTCTTGTGAAGTCGAAACACGTGTCGAGTGACATAAATTTTGTGGTTAAGGTGTATTTTTAGTTTAAGTGAAATTAAGGGCCACCCTAAATTGTACAGTATGTTATAACTTTTTATTTATTTCGTATAAGAACATTTAAATAAATATTAAATTTCTGTTTTTATATATCAAATTGCACACCCAAGCAGGCCCTGCTTGGAAGTGTGTTCTATTATCGTGCTAAAATTTTTTTTCGTATATAAATTGATAAAATGAGCATTATATCTTAAATTTCTTCTGTATCCCACTTACATTTTTACATTTTCTGATAGAAAACATTACAGTCCCCATTTATACTTAGTTTAATATCGATTGGTTTTAATTTTCTGTTATAAAAATATAAATAAAGTTCAATTTGTTGATTTAACCCCCTTTTTTGATAAAAACGCCGAACTGCAGGTTACAATTCTAAATAAATTTGCACAAATCCTTTTGAATTCACTTCATCTATTATCAGAATAGAACCCTATTAAAACTCAACAAAATTGAATAACTAAAAGTAACGAAATTTACAGTTTATTTAAACAAAAATTCATATTTTGACAAGAATTATTTTTACAAATAGAGTATAGCTAGGAGAAGTTCAAGAAACATACGTTAGGCGCTAGTGTCGCTATTTCTTCATGTGTCATTGC
This sequence comes from Sialis lutaria, assembly GCA_949319165.1. Classification (NCBI taxonomy): domain Eukaryota; kingdom Metazoa; phylum Arthropoda; class Insecta; order Megaloptera; family Sialidae; genus Sialis; species Sialis lutaria. Next base: position 37,994,342 of record OX439233.1, read on the forward strand.
AAATTACATGTATTATAATTATTATATTGTGTTAATTAATATATAAATACATGTACATCGATACGTGCTGTATTTTAATTATTTTATTCAAAGCCAATCAATCTTTTTAATCAAGATAAAATCTGGTAAGTTTGCATTTTTAAAACAAAAATATATAATATATAACCTAACTTGACTTTTTTTAGATAATGTATGTTTCATTTTAAATGCTAGATATCAGGTGAACACAGCTGTTATCGCTGCAATATGTGGATGTATTTATCTTTTTAATTATTATTATTAATTAATTAATTTACTTTATACATTTTACAAAAAAAATATTTTATATAAAAATTGTAAATTAAAATGATTGTTGTTTTATCACAATACATCCTAAATTTAAATAAAAAAGGTAATAATCAATTGATATCAAGATTCATTGTTGATTTTCTAAAAAATCTTAATGAGTGATAAACTTCATTTTATATATTTATATAATATTAATTACCTCCAATATTTTTTTTAAATATCCTTTTAAGTTTCACCAATTATATTGTATCGTATTTATTTGATATTATAAATTAATACATTTTTTTATGTTTAAGGGTGTGTGCATTTTATGGCCTAGCCATAGTATTTTGATTTTTTCCCCTGTATAATCGTATATGCTTTCAGTATGGGATAATTTATGATAGTATGTTACATACCTTCTTAGGACACCCCCAAGTAGACTGGCATTGAGGCACTCTGGCGGGGATAAACGTCTTTGGACCTCGGCTACAGTGACTTTGTACTTGCTAGTGCTGGAAAGTAAGGACAAACGCCCTGGTACTGAGCAGAACACATCTGCAGGTGATGCTGCGATGTGACCGCCTCCGGGACCTAATCCGCCTCCACCGCCACCATGATCTTTGCCGCCGCTTCCTGATTTCATACCTGAAAATAATAAAAAAAAATTTAATAAAAAAAAAATTATAATTTTTAAAATTTTGTAATTATGGTAAAAATAGTCGGAGATGAAAAATTAAAAAATTATTTTGAAGATTGAAATCTCTATTTTTTACTGATTTTTACAAATTTTATTTTTATTTATTTTTTTTTAAATTATGGGGGCATAAAGTGAACAATAATAAAAATTCGTAAAATGTAAACATTAAAAATTATGTAATTCGAATAAAAAAAGATCGTATTAGACCGGGAGCCAGGCTACATTCCGTTTCAAAAACCGTTAGGATTCATAAGCTCTGATTTTTTTTTGCGGCAACTTTCAGAATTTCATTTTTTACATCTTTCTGAATGTAAATCACCAACTCTTATGAATCCTAACGGTTTTTGAAACGGAATGTAACAATTAATAAAAAAAAACATTTTAAAGATGAAATCTCTACTTTTTACTATTTTTTATATAATTTTTTTCTTTTTTTAATTTTCAAAAATTATGAGGTTAATAAAGAAGCAAAAATAAAATGAAAAAAAGGTCAAAATTAAAAACCCTGTAATTCTGGTAAAAAAGGTCGTATATCAATTAATAAAAAAACGTTTTAAAGATTGAAATATTATTTTTCACTGATTTTTACAAATTTAAAAAAATATGGAGTTGAATAAATATGTACTGAGAAAAAAGGTCAAAATTAAAAACCCTGCACAGGTAGAAAGGTTGAGCCAAATAAACCTTGTTTTGTATATAACGAAATCAAATATTTTCTTAAGATAAGAAATATATTCTTAAGCCAACTATTCTTGGACGAAGAAATAATGTAGTTGGATTAAGAGTACATTTCTTATATCAAGAAAATATTGTTTTCGTTATATACAAAACAAGATTTTCCTGGTCCAATACAGTTTTTTTTGTGTGTATGAAAAATGAAAAATTAATTTTTAATTGTTCAAGCTAAAGATAAATATATGAAGACTAATAAAAACATTTAATATACATACACTGTTTTTGAATACAATTGTGATAGTTATAATTTAAATTATATGCTTTATATATTTACCTATAACTTTAACAATTTTAAAGTAATCACGGTCAGACAGAACCCATTATTTAGGGCGTTAAATCTTCTATAGATTTCTAGCTGGAATTTATTTTATTCGGTGTAGAAGGTCTTCAAAAACATGAATAAATAATTTTTCATACATTTTTGTAATACTTAGAACTTTGAGTGCTTATAACTCATATATTTTTCTAGATTTCGATATTGCGTGTCAAGCATTATTTAGGGCATACTTTTCTCTGCTATAACATAAAATTTCAATTAAAGACATATTAAACACAGCGGTCGAACGTAACTCTACATTTTAGGCGTGATCTCCAAACTCGACATTGCTGAATGATTTTTTTTGCGGGTTATCTACGGTACATAATTTTTAAAAACACTATTTTGTTCGTAATTTTAACACCTTTAAAATTGATAAGACCTGTTTTATCCTAAAACTGACAGCCCCAGTTTTATTCCCAAATAACTGATTTTAGACAGCTTTGCAAATTTCTAGAAAGTTATGCACCCCCCTTCGAAGGGGGGGGGGGTGGAATTATGGCCATGTTCTATACATCGAAATCTACCAATTTGTAGTCCGTCATTTTTTTCTAGCTCAAATCTTATGACTGGACTATGTAAAGTATTAATAAACATTTTTCGTTATACAAAAAAAATCGGCTCCTAACAATAATCACAAAAAATATTTCTGTAATTGGGCCGGTCGGTATTGTCAAATTGTTTCGTTATGAAAAGGGATGATTAGGGGTTGTAACCTGAGGCGATGTTTGCCACCCCGTTGAGGCACAGCTGTTACCCTGATCAACTTTTTAAATACACCGGTAATAAGTGTATACTAAAAACTAAATATATTTATCTAACCAGAGTCGGCTTTAAAATTATTTTAACAATAGGCATCATGACTAATTTAAAAAAATAATTCTATGATGATCCTACGTATTTCCTATTTCCAAAAAAATACTTATTTCTGCAGAAAATAAAGGGTTAATCGCAAAAATTGACTCTTTTAAAACTAATTTCAGAAAACATCGAAAGTGTTTGATTTTTGTTTTACCTAGACAAATATCAATTCCTCTTACAAGATCATTAGGTACATACCTTATTTGAGAACTTATATACATTGGAATTCAATTTTAACACAAAAAATAATTAAATTATTGTCTAACTCTGAATGTTTGATTATTGTTGACAAGGAGTGTGACGTCACAACTCTCAAATGTCACCTGCGAGCGTTTTGGCGTCAAATTCAAAATTAGATTTAAGGGGTTAGGTGTAGTCAGAGACATGAAAAAATGACAATTTTAAATAATTTTTTTTTGCCAGTAAATTATTTTATTTTATAAAAGTAAAAACATAGCATCATTAAATAAGGTTTCGACTTGACTTGACAGAAATTTTAGAAAAAAAATTAATAATTTTAAAAGTAATGGCTGTTTGTGTTGATCCAGTTCCAACCGAAGCTCCTTGCGGTGACCATCACTTATCCTTGGAGATTCATCCAAATTCAATCGGACAGAAAAAAATAGTTTTATTAATAGATAATCTAGTGCCTGATCGAAACTTTTTTTTTCTTTCTTAAATTAACAAAATGGCAACCTCAGGAAATTTTTTTCAAGATTTTCGGGGAAAAAACCAACAGTTAATTGTTTATAACAAATCGAAATTTAAAAAAAAATCCTTCGATAAGGCACTTGTTTTTCATGTTTTCAAAAAGCTGTATAAATTTCATTAAAATCTACCGAGCGGTTTTCGAGCTACAGTGGTCACCAGTTCAAAAAACATAGTTTTGAGAAAAACGCATTTAAAGTTTTACACTCAATTTACGTAAAGTAATATACGTATTATTTAATTACTTACACCGAGTCAACTATTACTGGACCATAAAATAGTTCTTCAGCCGTTGTAGCAGCTTCCAAAAATGCAAAAAAACAAAAATCGATTTCTTGAAAATTCTGAGTACACCTAACCCCTTAAAAGAGTAAATTTTTGTGATGAAGCCTGTATTTTCTCCAGAAATAAGTATTTTTTTGGAAATAGGAGACACGTAAGATCATCATAGAATAGTTTTTTTTTTAATTTAGTCATCATGCCTATTAAATAGATTTAATAAAGAGTTACTTGTTTTATTAGTAACAAGAGTTCATGAAAATTACAAAAACTTTTAACGTGTCCAAAACTGGTGCTAATACCTTTTAGCATTATAACCCATATTACAATAGAAGGCTTCGACATTTAACATGTGTATAAAACGCCCATTTATTGTATACCTAGTGATTTTTGATTTGTTATATTCTCACAGGGGCGCATTAGCTGTTATACATTTTTGTTGATAATTTGACACCTTTTGTTTGACATTTTCTATAGCCAGGGTAACCCCCTGTAGTTAATATACTCAATTATTGTATTAATATAATATGTATTCATTCAAATTTATGTATGTGTTGTTAGCTTATTGTTACAATTTTGTTGAAGCATATTATACATAAGTAACATATATTAGTTACCTATTCAAAAAATGTGGTTTGAAAAAATACGTAATTTTTTAAGTTTTGTAAAATCATTTTTTTTAATTCGATATTAAAAAACAAAATTTATTAAGGTTATAAAAGTTTAATTTAATTTGAAAATTGAAATAGACAGAACGGTATATAATAGTAACATGTACTAATTTGGCAGAGCTAGTTTTTCATTATTTTGAATAAATTACACGTGAATATATTTGTTTTATAATTATTATAGTATTTAAAATGGTTGAAGTTTCGAATAATTAGTTTTTAAAACGTCTCTATATAGCCAATTGTGTAGAATTTCAATAAATAGAGCACTTTCAGTAAGTTCTCTCATTTATCGTGTGTTAAAAATTCTATTTTAATATCCAATTAATCAAAAATTAATATTTAAAAATAAAAATTAGTAAAATATATGAGTTATCAATAAATTTTAGACTTTTATCTATACATTGCTTTAATGATGGAATATTCTTAACACGTTTCTGTCTTACACTGAAAAAATGTACTGTTATTTTTTAACATAAAAAACATGTTAACGGGAAGACGAATTTTCATTCTGTGAAAAATTAATCGGTAAGGTAGTAATATTTCATACCAACAGTATCGAAAACTACTATACCGTATGTTAAAATAATTATAAAACTTAAAGAATTATTTTAACAAGTTATTAATAGTCAGATGAAAAAATTTCTTTAACATTTTTATTTATTTATGATGCGTAGGAATGGGAAAAAATAAAAAATTGCATAGATTGATGAAAAAATTCTGAACACCCGACATGATAAAATTTAAAAGAACGTCTACTACAATTCAATATACTGTATAGCAGTTTCTATTTTGGCGATAGGTCAGATATGAAAAGTAATATAGAAACATAGTCAAATTATAGAGAATGTACGTGAAATTTTCATATGCAAGAAATTAAATTAAAGAATAGCGTATATTACTTTTTCAGAGTAAATACATTTTAATAGGAACTATGTTAAAATTTACCAGTATGTCATTGTAATTTTTCATTTACTTTATTTTAAATTCTAGCGACTTTTATTGTTATTTTTTTCAGAAGTTGATTCTGTCCTCAGGTTCACAGCATTTTCTGTTAATTTTTAAAAGAATATTCTCTCCGTGTACACAGAAAAAAAACTGTATTAGACTAAGAAAACCTTGTTTTGTATATAACGAAAACAATATTTTCTTAATATAAGAAACATACTTTTAATCCAACTACGTTATTCCTTCGTCCAAGAATACTATAGTTGTTTTAAGAGATTATTGCTTATCTTAAGCAAATATTGTTTTCTTTATATACAAAACAAGGTATACTTGGTTTGAGAAATCCTTTCTACCAGTGTAGTTAGTACAATTACTGTGTAAGTACTTCAGCCATTGCCTTTTACAGTTCAGTGGCGTGGAAGAATATATTTAATTCTGATTCATTAGCACTCAATATAATCATCGAAAGACCCAATAGGAATCGCTCGCGGCTACGATTTCCCCTCCTACCAATAACGCATGGTGTGCCCAATCACGTACACGGATGTTTTTGTTTCCGGTGTGTGACTGTTCACCCCCCCCCCCTTTTCAAACTCACTTCCCCCCCACCTATCGACCGGAAACTTCATATATACGAAGTAATTTAGTTTTGTGTAACTACCGGGATATAATTTCCTTTAGTTGGCACACGCGGAATATTATTGAATATTTTTTCAGAAGAAAAATTGATCGAGGTTTTCAAATTGACTATATATATATATATATTTTTATGTTTTTTCGGGCATTACTTCGATAAATGTGGACCGATTTGGATGATTTTTTGTTTGTTTGAAAGTATATACTCCAGGGATAATCCCATATAAATTTTATCAAAATCTGACCATGGATTCCGAAAAGACGACACTCAAAAGGGGGAGATTAAAAAAACTTATTAAGAAAAAAAATATAAAATTTAAAAAAATCTATAAATTTAATTATTATATACTTTTTTGTGTTTTTTTTTCTTGAGGGGGGGGGGTGGCTTTTCTAGAAGTCAGTTTGTTTTTTTTTCATAAAAAGTGTTTTTTTTTTAATAATAAATTTAGAATTTTTAGAATTATAAAACTATTTTTGATTAAAATAAAATAAAAATTTTCAATGTTTTTGTAAAAAAATAATAAAACATATTTTCGAGAAAATACAAATTTTTTCAACTTACTTTTTAACAATGGCATATCGGTGATGTAGCCCCCGTTGTCGTCCAAGCCCGTATTCTGGAAGAAGATCTTATTTTTTATAAAACAATCACTTAAATTTCGATTTAAAACAAATACATATTAAAAAAAAATTAAAAGCAAAAAGGAACGTTAAAAATTTAATATAATATATTAAATATAATATGTCATAAAATATTTTTTATAAAAAATGTTAATAATTAAAAATATTACAGAAAGTATAAAAAAACTGTCTGCATAGTTGCGGTCAGTCTCTGTAGATGGCAGCACTGGAGAGAGTAGGAAAAAATGAAAACAATTTTTCCTGTGGAATGCGAAACCGACCCTACATAAAAAATAAGTTTTCTCGCATTTCTAAAGGGTGGTCACATTATATTTAAATTTAATTCTACATATGAGTAGGTAAAATCGTTATTATACATATTTCATATTACTTTTTAACCGAACAGTGTTTTTTTGGCGTAGAAAAATAAGTATGTAGTAAAAAAAATTAAACTAAAAATTGCAAACAATTGCAATCAATTTTGAGAGGCTCCAGGGGTCATGAAATATTTTTTTTGGCTGAATACTGTGTATTTTTTTGGCGTAGAAAAATAGGTAGGTAATAAGAAAAGTATGTAGTAAAAAAATTCATCTAGAAATTCTAAAAAAATTGCAGTAAATTTTGAGAGGCTTCACAGGTCATGAAAATTTTTTTTTGCTGAATCTAATCAATGAAATTTGTAGAGCAGACTTTTCTCTTTAATTTCCTTTATTTTTGTAATCACTGTACGACGATTTTTGATCGAGTTATTTGAGATCAAATAACGGAATAAACGATCGTAAAAAAAATCAAAACCGAATTTGAAAAGTTGAAATCCTTTTCTTCATAATTCGGTCAAAAATGGTCGTATAGTGGTACAAAAAAAAAATCGAAGAAAAAAGTCTGATCTATAAAAATCCACTATTAGATTTGTTCAAAAAAAATTATCAATATTCTGAAAATTGATTTAAAAAATTAAAAAAAATATTTTTTTTATTAGTGAGTTTTTTTTTATTAAATCTGTTTCCAACGCCCAAAAAAGGTATATTTTGACTAAAAAAAATTACTACCAAATACAGAGACTGTTAATTAACTAAGTTAAATGTAAACATTAAACAAATTCAACCAAAAAGGTATAAAAAAAAAAAAATTTTTTTACAAATAAAAATATTTGAATTATCATGGATCGCAACTCACTTGCCCATCATCCACAGCTTGCGACAGTGCTTGGTGAAGTGCTAACGGGTCATCATGAAGTCCTCTAGCTCCAGCACCTGGGGGTAGACTGTAACCACCACCCCCATATGGAAACCCACCGTGAGACAGGCCTGACTGTAAAAAAAAACATTAAATTAAAAAATTGTTTTCCACATGAACAACAAAACAGATAAAAAAAGTAAACAAAACAAACTAATTTGGATGATTTTTAAAAATTTCAACCCCCTTTATTCGCTGGGTGCAAAGTAGGTAGTGGGGGAAATGAAGTCGATCACAGCGCACAACGTGGTAAAAAATAACACTTTGGGTGGACTAACTATCATTTTTAATAGACTCGCTTTTAACTGAAAATAGAAAGGTCAACATGGTTAATCCCACTATAGACTATGTGCAAGGGGGTGGAGTTAGAAATAATATCGATGCGAGTGTTCGTGGTGAGCAATATTGTAAAATTATCGGCGCCAAAATTTGAGGTTATGCTGTCAATGTAAACGAATTTATTATTTCTCTATTATACGTCATAATTAAAGAGAAAAAGATACCCAAAATAAATAATTTTCACGTACCTTTTATGCTATACTATTTATATTACATGCAAACAGCTAAATTAAATGATATTTGTTTAATAAAAAATTTCACGGTATTAAACATATTAAACAATGATTAAAATAGAGTTAAATCCATTCAATCCTTCTCTATTACCCGCTAGCGGCGCTAATAGACTTCGTGCACATAGCCAATAGTAATAAATAATCGTCTAAAATGTATATATTACGATATTTTATTGAAATTATTTGTTTGTTAGTACGTCAAAGTCCACCCAAGTTGCTACTAAAGTCCACCCATTAGTTGGCGCTGTCATTGCGCACGCTGCGAATACCCCTTGTAAGTATTACATGACCCCCCCCCACTGATTTCTAACATAAGCCAAAAATAAATTCCATTTACGTATTTTAAAATAATTAATTTAAAAAAAACATAGTGTTTTGATCTCACCTTCCGCCCGCTTCCCCCTATGATTTTGTAAGATTTTACCCCCCCCTTTCTCCCAAAACCTTACATAATTAATGGACGTTCATTAGGTATGATATCAGTAACAAAGTATCATTGAAATTATGATTTTAAATAATGAAATTCTAAAAAATGTATTTATTTTTATATTAAAAGCGAGATTAATATAATTTTTGTTAAAATAAAAATGCAAAATACAGCAATCCGCCATATTAAATGGAACACCAATCAGAGCGAATGACATCACGCATCAGTTTTAGACAAATATCAATTCCTCTTACAAGATTATTAGGTACATACCTTATTTAAAAACTTGTTTACTTTGGAATTCATTTTTAACACACAAAATAATTAAACTACTGTCTATCTCTGAATTTTTTATTATTGTTGACAAGGAGTGTGACGTCACAATTCTGTAATGTCACCTGCGAGCGTTTTGGCGTCAAATTCAAAAAGAGTAAATTTTTGCGATTAAATATTTTTTTTCTGCAGAAATAAATATTTTTTTGGAAATAGGAGACACGTAAGATCATCATAGAATAATTTTTTTTTAAAATTAGTGATCAACTTTAATCTCGAAACTTACGAATCAAAAAAACTAAAATATCAAATATTTTTTTGAAAAGTACATAATTGTGAAAAATGTTTAAAAAAATAAGTAAAACATAAAAATGTTGACATTATCAGTGGATGGGAATAAAATTCCTGCGGTAAAACGGTTTAAGGGGGTGAAACACCCCTATGAAAACGTGTAAAATAATAATATTTTTCTAATAACTGTGAAATTAATGAAATTTTAAGAAGTTAAGAACACATGTTTTCATTTTACTGAAAATCCTTGCCCCTAATTGAATTGGTATTTCATCAAATTCATGTCTTCGATGATAATATAATATATTAATAATAACTTATATAACCATACAATGAGTTAGATGAACTCATCATGCACCCCTTCTCCCCCCCCCCCGTTTTTAACACCCCCCCCCCCACAACGTTTAGTAGAATCTTTAACATAGTTGCTGACAAAACTTAGGGAGTGAATCTTGTTGATAATCGTGAGGAATGTCCGGAATCCTTACGGACCGCATTCCGGACCCCCTCCCCCGGATTTTGATGCAATAACTCTCTTATATGTAACCCTCACTAGCACATACATATATATAATATACTACTTGTATTATAGGGATGAATATATTTGGATTAAACTGATCGTTTTCGTATGATAAATATTGGCATCTAATACAATTTAAGCTGAAAATATTTTTAAGAGGTATGGACGCTTTTTTATTTATTTAATAAATATAATTGGTCAAATTTTATCACAGTTTTCTTCCTCTTCTTTATTTGATTATACAGTTGAAATTGGTTATACGAAATCGAAGGGAACAGTCGTATTATGTCGTAAAATAGTCCGGTGCAGTTAGCTTTTTACCTCGGAACCCGTCTATAGTCTTTTAAATTCAAAAAATATTGCTAATAGTTATTTAATTATTTATTATTTAACGTTTTTTTTTCTTTCGAATTATCGCCATTCAAAAGAGCATAAAAAATCATGAAAATTTTGTATTGTAGATTTTTTTAAAATTTCTTTAGTTTCGGAGTTATTTGAAAAAATATGATTATTTTGCACATTTTCATAGGGGTGTTTCACCCCCTTAAGCCGTTTTACCGCAGCTGTGATAATTTTTTTCTTACTTATCTTGACCTCCTTTAACTACATACAAAGTTTAAAATCGATACGAATTTTCGACCAGAAAAGGTTCCCTTGTTAAAAAGACTGCAGAGTGTAGACCCCTGCTATAGACGAATTCCGAGGTAAAAAGCTAACTATAAATAAATACTTAAACTAAAAATACACCTTAACCACAAAATTTATGTCACTCGACACGTGTTTCGACTTCACAAGAAGTCCTCATCAGGAGCCTAACGATTCCAGACTGATACAGTCTTGGTCAGAACCTATATATATTAGGGTGGTCCTTATTTATAGGTGAAGGAAATTTTTTTGGATATTTTAAACTCCGTACCCCCCAAATTTGTTCGTTATCATAAGACTTGAATTCCTGTTAAATTTGGTCATGATCAACCAACCCCTTCCCGTGCCGACTTGGGGTTGAAAAAAGTCCAAATAGGGTTGTTTTATTGTTTTTTGCGTTTAATTAAAAAAATATAGCAATTAGCATAAATATGTATATAACATTTATTGTAGAACATAAAATTGTCTATAAAAAATGTTCTTATAGTATACCACGAATATCTATTATTTTCCATGAAAAATAATAAATTTTATTTGAAAAAAGTTATTTGTTGACGGTAACGTAAATATATGATATGAATGGAAGTCCATTTAAAGAAGCATTTTGACAAGAAATTTTAAGAGACAAGCAATGTTATTGTTGATTATTATAGATTTTGGTGCGGAGAATTCGAAAAAAAATAACCCGGACTAGAAAAAAGTTGTGCAACACCCTTAAAAATGGGGTTGAAGGGTGAAATCCCATTTCCACGTGTATTTTCAATTTATTTCAAAATCTAAAGCAACAATAGTATATTTTTATGGTTGACATTTGTTGGGGACACAGATGAATCGATTGAGACCACATATACTGAATTTGACCCAAAATTACCCCTTCTAAAATGTTTAATATAGGTAAAAATGCTTATTTTTGGTGAAAATAGTTTAAAAATTAATAACATCCGTTAAAATCATCCAAATGACTCGAAATTGGTCTCAAATTGTTTCTGAAATTCCAAAGAATAATGATCAACCATAATTTAAAAAAATATTACTAGTTTAAACAATGAAAATTGTTAATATTTAAAGGTAAGCGACGTAAATTTTTGGATTATTGTCATTTTACTAAAATTTATTTAAAAACATAAGGGTTAAATATTTTTTTGTAAAATCAACGTGAATATCTTCAATTTGTAATTACAAACAAAATGAGACACCCCCCCCCCAAAAAAAATTAATCACTTGAACGGATGTAATTCCACACTAAAATGCACCACATTTTTGTTGTATACAATTTAAATAAAATAATTTTTTTTAAATAAAACTGTAAATTATGATTAAAATATACTTTTATGTATGCTTTAACGTAAACTACAAGTTTATGCATTAATAAAGGCTCATATGAGTGCAGAATAATGTATGCGAAAGTGCATAAAAATATATTATTTCAACAAAACAAAAAAAATCGGTGAATTTTTGTGTGGAATTGTATCCGTTCAAGTGATTAAATATTTTTTGGGGGTGTCTCATTTTGTTTGTAATTACAAATTGAAGATATTCACGTTGATTTTACAAAAAAATATTTAACCCTTATGTTTTTAATTAAATTTTAGTAAAATGACAATAATCCAAAAATTTACGTCGCTTACCTTTAAATATTAACAATTTTCATTGTTTAAACTATTAATATTTTTTTAAATTATGGTTGATCATTATTCTTTGGAATTTCAGGAACAATTTGAGACCAATTTCGAGTCATTTGGATGATTATAACGGATGTTATTAATTTTTAAACTATTTTCACCAAAAATAAGCATTTTTACCTATATTAAACATTTTAGAAGGGGTAATTTTGGGTCAAATTCAGTACATGTGGTCTCAATCGATTCATCTCAGTGTCCCCAACAAATGTCAACCATAAAAATATACTATTGTTGCTTTAGATTTTGAAATAAATTGAAAATACACGTGGAAATGGGATTTCACCCTTCAACCCCATTTTTAAGGGTGTTGCACAACTTTTTTCTAGTCCGGGTTATTTTTTTTCGAATTCTCCGCACCAAAATCTATAATAATCAACAATAACATTGCTTGTCTCTTAAAATTTCTTGTCAAAATGCTTCTTTAAATGGACTTCCATTCATATCATATATTTACGTTACCGTCAACAAATAACTTTTTTCAAATAAAATTTATTATTTTTCATGGAAAATAATAGATATTCGTGGTATACTATAAGAACATTTTTTATAGACAATTTTATGTTCTACAATAAATGTTATATACATATTTATGCTAATTGCTATATTTTTTTAATTAAACGCAAAAAACAATAAAACAACCCTATTTGGACTTTTTTCAACCCCAAGTCGGCACGGGAAGGGGTTGGTTGATCTTGACCAAATTTAACAGGAATTCAAGTCTCATGATAACGAACAAATTTGGGGGGTACGGAGTTCAAAATTCAAATGTTCAAAAATAAGGACCACCCTAATATATATACTAAAAGGACTTATCACGCTTCAATGATTCAGACCAATCAACGGCAAGGTCTAGAAGGATTGAAGCTGGGATAGGTCCAGTACCTCCATTAAAAATACTATTCTTATTCCTCAAGATTTCTAAGCTTTCTACTGCGTCTAATTGATTATTATTGCATGTTTTAATTAATTTTAAATTATTAATGTCCGTTTTATGATTTAATGTAGTCATATGATGAGCTACGCTAGATTTATCCACCCGATTGTATTTAAGGTGAGCCATGTGCTCTTTAAATCTAATGTTTATAGATCTCCTAGTTTGTCCTAAATAACTTTTTTCGCAATTTAAACAGCTGATTTTATAAATACCGGATTTATCATTTACTTCTATTTTATCTTTGGGGTTACCTAGGAGAGTTTTAATGTCATTATTATTAGAAAAAGCTAATTTAAAATCAAATTTCTTAAACATTCTGGACAACCCTTTGGTGGTCTTGTCAAACGGGAGTTTAATGTAGTTTTTAGGTTCTTCTTTAATTTCTTTAGTTAGAGTAATGTCTTGGGGACGATTTAGTTTAGAATGTTTTTTATTTAAAATGTTATTAATAATTTGTTTATTAAAACCATTGAATTCCGCAATCTCTAGGATGTATTTAAATTCTTTATTAAATCTTTCTTCAGTTAAAGAGATATTAATTAATCTATGGACCATCGTATTAAATGCCGCAATTTTATGTTGGTAGTGGTGATTAGAGTCAAAAGTTATGTATCGTATAGTGGTAGTATCTTTCCGGTAGATATCAAATTCTAAAATATTATTATTTCTTATTATTAATGTGCCAAGAAAAGGTAGTTTCCCATCTTTTTCTATTTCACATGTAAATTTAATACTTTTAAATTGCGCGTTCATGTCGTTAATGAAATCATTTAAATTATTATTTTTATTATCAAAAATCGCGAAAATATCATCGACGTACCTGTACCAGATTTTAGGAAAATATTTATATTATTATAAATAAATAAATAACTCCAAACTCACCACAACATCTTGGTCAATAAGTCCAGCCGTCGTAGGCCCAGGCGCGGCACCTCTATGATGCGCAGCGGCCCCAGGTCCCCTAAGCGCCGCTAGCTGGTTATAATGTAACGCAGCTGCAGCATGTTGCGTGTGGTGATGCGCTGCTAGTGCCGCTCCGTACGGGTCACCCAGGTGTGGCGCGTATTCTCCTAGACCTCCTTGTCCACCGGCACCTCCACCACCGGCGCCTCCACCACCTCCACCTAGACTCTGTGCTGCGCCTCCACCACCGCCTATAACTGCACCGCCTGGTGGTGAACTTGCACCGCCTGTACCCTGAACAAAATAAGAAATGTATTTTATTACGAGTCGATTCGATTTAAAGATTTTAATTGGCATATAAAGATTTATAGGCATGATGCTAGTAACAAAGTATTATGATTTTAAATCATAGGTTAAAAAGATTACAAAAATGTAATTATTTTTATATTAAACCTTAGCTGCTCCATTTTTTCAGAATAACATACCTGCAACACTGGGGTCACCTCGTACTCCAGACACTAAAATGCTAACTACTCGTAAGCTATTGAATATTTTAATTCAATAAAATTCCTCTATCATCTTTGAACGATGCGGAATTCACTCCAATCGGTTATTTAAAAAATATATAATATTTAATATATTTAAAAAATTGAATACCTTGTAAAAGTCGAAAAAATTGATTTTTTTACATAAAAATTTATAACTTTTTTAATTTTTAACTTAAAAATCTAAAACTTTAGGCTGATACTCTTGAGATATGACACAAAAAAATAGTTTAGAAGTAGCAGTTCGAAAAAATGTATTTATTTTGAAATTTGAAGAGACGGATGTCAATGAAAAAAACAACTTACTTTTTCGTGTAAAAAAATGATTTTTTTTATTTATAAAAATTTTGTTTTAATGTTTTTTCGTCATAAAATTATAATTTTGATACAACAAAAATTGTAAAAAAATAATTTTAATTCAATAAAATTCCTCTATTATCTTCGAACGAAACGGAATGCCCTCCAATCGTTTATTTAAAAGAATATACAATATTTAATATATTTAAAAAATTGAAAACCTTGTAAAATTTAATTAGCTTACATTGAAAAAATGTGGGGCGCCTGGTACCCCACAGTGGCAGCTAACGATTAAAAACGAGATTAATATAATTTTAAGTTTGGTATGGTTTTTATAACCATTTAATAAAAAAACATGTATAGATCACGGTTTCACAATCTGGCCTATTTGGACCCCTTAAGAGTCTTTGGAAATTTGAAAGGGGTCTATGGGAAAATATGTATGTTAACATATGAATATGTATGTAGTTAAAAACAATTCAAAGAAAAAAAAGGTAATTTACAATTTTTAATAGGCACGATGACTAATTTAAAAAAAAACTATTCTATGATGATCTTACGTGTCTCCTATTTCCAAAAAAATAGTTATTTCTGCAGAAAATAAAGGTTTTATCGCAAAAATTGACCCTTTTTTGAATTTGACGTTAAAACGTGACATTTCAGAGTTGAGACGTCACACTCCTTGTCAACAATAAGTTAAACAATAATTTAATTATTTTGTGTGTTAAAAGTTTTGTCGTTTACTGATGCGTGACGTCATTCGCTCTGATTGGTGTTCTATTTAACATGGCGGATTGCTGCATTTTACATTTTTATTTTAACAAAATTTTTATCAATCTCGCTTTTAATATAAAAATAAATACATTTTTTAGAATCTATTTCATTATTTAAAATCACAATTTCAATGATACTTTGTTACTGGTATCTGGCATCATACCTATTAAATAAATTACAGGAGGAGTCTATGAATTTTATAATTCCTTCAAAAGGGGTCTACGTGCAAAAAAGTTTGACAACCCCTGGTATAGACTGTTTTTTTACGTAGCAGTTAAAAAAAATTAGTGATATTTTGAAATTAGCGTCAGAACAAAAAATTAAATAATTTTTTTTTAATATTTACCTGTAATCCATGGTGGTTAACAGCGGCAGCATGTGGATGATGGTGAAACGGTGGCGGGAAGTAAGGGGGTTGAAAGTCAGCGGCGGCGGCAGCTGCTGCAGCGGCCGCCGCTTGCTGGTGCATATGAGCGGCTACTTGTGCGCGACCACCGGACTGGTGACCACCGCCTGCACCACCACCCTGTCCTCCTGTACCTCCACCACCGCCGTACAGGTTAGACCCGCCAGAGCCCCCACCGCCCCCCTGGTGGTGAGACGATGTGAGACGCTCCTGGAATAAAAATAATGAAATTAATTCTTTTGTCCAAAAATATTCATATAATAATATATATATATAACATTTTGGTTACGTCTGTATAGAAAAGAATTCAGAAATTTATTGACGTAGACAAAGATAGGCAGACAGACAGGCAGGCAGACATACACGCACAAACATCCGTATCCGGTTGAAAGATCGTTTTCTTCCTAGGCAAAAATTAATCTTAAATATAAAATTTCACCTGTCCACTATTTGTTGTTTTTGAACGTCGTGACAGCGTCTACGGACAGACACACAGACCGACACACACAAAAAAAGAATTTTTAACACTTTACATAAAAAAGTTTTAAGAAACTTCCGGAAGTAGACAAAGACAGGCAGATACACATCCGTATCCGGTTGAAAGATCGTTTTAAAAAATAGGAGGTTTTCTTCCTAAACAAAAATTAATCTTAAATATAAAATTTCTCCCTTCTACGATTTGTCGTATTTGAGTTACAGCGTCCACAGACAGACAGACAGACAGACAGACACACAGACAGACCGACAGATAGACACACAGATTTTAATTTGTTTGTTCAAAAAAATATTAATTTTTAACACTTTTGTTAGGTTTGCATAAAAAAGTATTAAAAAAATTCCGGAAGTAGACAAGGACAGACTGACAGACACACATAATATCCGTATCCGGTTGAAAGATCGTTTTCAAAAATATGAGGTTTTCTTCCCAGACAAAAATTAATCTTAAATATAAAATTTCACTCTTCTACGATTTGTCGTATTTGAGTTACAGCGCTTACAGAAAGACAGACCGATAGACCGACAGAGAGACAAACCGACAGACAGACACACAGACATACAAACAGGTAAGCAAACAGACAGACAGACAGACCGACAGATCGACACACAGATATTAATTTGTTTGTCCAAAAAAATATTAATTTTTAACACTTTGGTTAGGTTTGCATAAAAAGTATTATAAGAAATTTCCGGATATAGACAAGGACAGACAGACAGACTCACACTGTCTCACAAGCTAGATGCAGACAGACTCACACTGTCTCACAAGCTAGATGCAGTGACCTGTTATTATAATTATTAAATAAGTAGCTATCTTTGATGCTGGTATTTTGATTTAATGTTTTTTAATAACTGTCTTAGCGAGATATACATCGGTCAACTTTAAAACTGTTTCTTGAATTATTTATCAGAAGTTGTGAATGAATTTTTATGCAAATTGTATTCTAAGAAATTTGGAACTGGAAATGTTATTATATGTATCTATTTTTTGTTTATGTTAGCTAAAATATATACGAATTTCTATTTAGAAATATTCTTTTCAACTGACTTAAAAAAAGGAGCATAATTCCGACTCATATGAACCGAGGTGATCCCTTATAAATTTTCTCAGAATCTAACCACGGAATTCGAAGATACTCCACTCAAAATGAAAAATAAAAAACTTATTTAAGGGAACAAAAAACCGACTCTAAGTACTGAAAAGTATATACTAACTAAATTTAACAGTTTTTGAAGAAGATTTCAAGTCAATACAAAATTTTTTTAGAGTTGTTATATTATATGGGAACTGCTTTATATCTATAATATTTTTTATATTTAAAAACGATATTTACTTAATAATAAATACGGAAATAAAAAAGGAAGCGAGCTAAATAGGTATCTATTATGATACATATTTTATAGAAAGTAAAGTTTTGTTAAAATTTAGATTTTTTGTGTTTGTTTCAATACGGATATGTCTCAATCGATAATGTAACAATATCCTGGAAGTAGAATTAAAAAAAGGCTTTGAACATATCTATAAATATGTAAAAATTCTACACTAAAAATTAATAAAAGAATTAGAGACATTTTTTTTTAATTATTTCGAAAATTTTGTTCAATTCCGCTATAGGTCAAATATGATTATTTTTGGATTTATATGAGGTGAAAATTGAAGGAAATTTTATCTACTTATCGATTTATGTATGTTTTAAATTTTATCGAAGGATTTTAATCTAAATTCAAAGATTTTGTAGGAAATTTTGTTATAAATTATACGGGCAGCAATTTTTTATTATTAATATTTCATTCAACAATTTTCTAGAGTTGCGTGTGTCCCCTTTTAACAAACACACACACATACACACACACACACATGCACAGAGAGCAGTTCTGAAATCTTGTTTTCTTCAACTACAACGGAAGCTGGTCGACCAATTAAAGTACTTTTGATTAATATTCTCAATATACAAACAGGTAACTACAGGCCCGTATTTATTATAATAATAATATTAATAATGTCTCCTTATTCAGCTCTAGAGTTACTCTTAATAAGAGTTCTGACAGCCTGAATCGAGTGCAGTCAACCAAGTCTCACATTACAGAAAAATAAACTTGATCTTATTGAAAATTTGAGATGGAAAAATGCTTAATAAATTTATTTTGTTAATATAACAATATTTCCTTAATATAATAATAATAAAAAAATCTTATTGAAGATATTTTATTCATTTGAAAAATATATCTTCATGTTTATCTAAAAATCTTTTCATTTGTCAAATTAATAAATAATTTATTACACCAACTAACGAAACTCTCAAATAGATTAAACATAATGGTTGTATTAATAAATATTTATCAGTGTGAATATTTTTTACACCACCCAAATAGTGAAAGTGCAATTTTCGATATGGTAAATTCAGTTGATGTCATTTATGAAATATATAAAATACGTTTTCAATACGAAACAAAATTTTCACCGTGATAAGAACATTGTTAGTAATAATATACATTTATCAATAAGATAAACGTGGATATTTCCATATTGGTAAAAAATTATCAACCTCTATCGGTGTTTACACCGAGAAAACAAAACATAACACGGTGTTTTTATGACAAAAAAGCAATAAAATCTATACATTTTTAAATACGAAGTATTTTAAAGACACGATGTTTCTGTTTTGTTTTTTTCGGTGTAAACACCGCATAAGAAAGTAAAAATTAAGTAACTGTGCATAAAATGGTTTACACACGTATAATGTTTAATAAATTAGTTTTTAGTACACGCTAAATAATAATTAGTAACTTTATAATATGCATCTTATAATTAAAACAATATTAGTAATAAACTATAATTAATGAAGATTCTACGCGCCTTAGAGAACCATGATTAATATATGTATAAGATATAAACATAAAAAATCACTACTTCTGAAAATAATTATATATTTCTTATAGTGCATATCTTAATATATATAAATTACGTGTCACATGTTCCTCCGCGATGGACTCCTAAACTACTTAACTGATTTTAATCAAATTTGTACACCGTGTGCAGTTTGATCCAACTTGAAATATAGGATAGCTTACATCTCAATTTATGATCGCAATAGTATTTTATTGCAAATTATTTGTCTTTATCTGTTAGCTCCAGACGATTCTAACAGATGGTGACATCTGTTGACTGGATTGAGTAAGTATTCAATAGATGGCGCTATGTCAAACTTCCAAACGTTTCATATAACCTACAATTAAAGTATAGGTTAACCACAGCAACGCGTGGCCGGGTCAGCTAGTATTTCTATATAAAATTGTACATGAAAATGTAATTTATTACCTATATGGACACTGTTATGCAGTAATGTATCAGCTATCAACTACCAACCCACACTGTTGTAAAAAAATATCAAATAACTTTAAACACCGAAAAAACTGTCTATATAAAAATATATATGTATGTATAAAAAACTTGAATAATTTCATGATAATGAGTTACTTTTTTATAACGTACTTAAGTACTTGATTTAATATGACAGATATGTGAAATAATTACAATAAAACAGTCGATAAGTACACTTATGTTTATAGTTAAGTCAATGATACTCAGCCAGTAATTAAAAGTTTAAACGCACGCTGTTTTATTGTAATTAGCTATACTTTTAATGATGGATAACTGTTTGAATGTAAAAAAAAATTAAATTTACTTTTTAGAAATATTTTATTCAAAAAAAGAAGAAATAATTTTTTTCACTCGACTTTCAAAATTGAATTAGTTAGAAATCACTAATTCAAATCTATATCTATAAAAGAGTTTGTCCTTAACCACTCACTCACTCACTCACTCATATATCAACGTACAGCCCAAACCCCTGGACCTAGAAACGTGAAATTTCGTAGGTGCCTTCCTTTTATGATGTAAGCACCCACTAAGAAAGGATTTTTCGAAATTTAACCCCTATGGGGTTAAAACAGGGTGTCAAAATTTATATAAAAAATATTTTTTTTGTTCGCATTTAATTGAAACTTATCGAACATACTCTAAAATATAAATAGTGAAACTATTATTTCAGCATTTCCCAAAATTTAACCCCTAAGGTGCTAGGGGGGTGGAAAAATTTGTAAAAATATTTTTTTGTATTCACCGAATGAAACATGGCATAAGTAGGTACTCTACAAGAGAAATATCAGTTACGAAAATTCAACCCCTATGGGAATAATAATAATAACTGCTCATGATATTAAAATAAATTCGGACAAATTAATATTCAATTAAAAATGAAAGTTCGACGGGGACTAGGATGGATTTAATCTGCAATAAAATAATTTGATATTCAACCCCTAATGGCGAGAGTAGACGGGGGTTAGTTTAAAAAAAAATTAACTAAGATCCGGGATATTTACGTTTTTTTATAAGTAATGAATAAAAATCAATATAAAAAAATGTAATATGTCATCCCCTATTACTTATAGAGGGTTCTAATTAGTTTCGAAGTTTACGCGAGCGAAGCCGCGGGATTCCGCTAGTATGAAATATGATAGTTAAAAGTATACCACTACACTGGTAGAAAGGATTTCTCAAACCAAGTAAACCTTGTTTTGTATATAACGAAAACAATATTTTCTTAAGATAAGCAATAATCTCTTAAACCAACTATAGTATTCTTGAACGAAGGAATAACGTAGTTGGATTAAGAGTATGTTTCTTATATTAACAAAATATTGTTTTCGTTATATACAAAACAAGGTTTTCTTGGTCCAATACAGTTTTTTTTCTGTGTATACAAAAATGAAACTATTCACTACTTGAATTAGTGAATAGTAACTTTAATTAACCCTTTAACGCCTAA
This sequence comes from Sialis lutaria, assembly GCA_949319165.1. Lineage (NCBI taxonomy): Eukaryota > Metazoa > Arthropoda > Insecta > Megaloptera > Sialidae > Sialis > Sialis lutaria. The sequence goes on from OX439233.1 coordinate 38,015,913, forward strand.
AAGAAAACAAATAAAAGATTTTATTAAATGAAATTATGTTCATATTCAGTATATTTAACTAAATATACAAAACAAATTTTGTTTTAATATTTAGAAAAAAAAATAACAGTGTGTACTCAAGCGAGTAAATTGGGCAGATATGAAGTCTATTTTGTGTGAGACTGCTTTTCTGATATCATTTTTATTTAGATAAAGTCATGTTATATGTATATTTAAGTTATTTCATATGATTTGAACAAAATTCGAAATCATGGATAAAATATATTAGCATACCACGTACCTCTTTTCATATAAAAGTTATTGAGAACAATTAAAACACGTTTAAACACTTATGAAACTAATAACGTTAACAGATTTAGTTTGTTGCACTTCTACCAACTGAAATATTGTGAATTAATATCCATAGACAGCAGCACTAATTTTAAAATGAGGTGTACACAAATGTGTACAGCGGGCGTTAATGTGTTAATAACTCTTATCAGTCAAAACAGTTGTCTAGTATACGTTAATAAATCCTATTAAGAATAAATGCCGTAATGGCGCCACTATCGATTCAAAATCACTATTCTTTTAGTGAAATTTAAAACGACTAATTGATTTTAAATAATTTTTTTAATGTTAAATTTGTCGCTTACGTTAATTCAGCTATTAGGGTTCAATAATTAGAGATATTACTGTAAAGTTACCAAGATAGGGTACCCCTATAAACATTAATAAGTGGAAAGCATCTTATTCCAAGAACTATAATTTCATAAAGTGTTTTCTTATTTGTAGCATGCAGATTATCCATTGAGCAAAACAAGAAATATAGTAATTATTGATACCTCACTTCCGGTTTGAAGTGCCTGAGGGTGTTTATAAAGTTACTGTCCGACATATGGTCACGATTTGATTCATTTATTTAAAAAAAAATATATTTACAAAATTTAATAAATATTTGTCAAATGCGGATGGAGCATCGCGCATTAATGTCTCATACCGTATATTTTTTTTAATTTAATTACTGAAACAGCAGGTACCTGTGTTGCAAAATAGACATTATTAAAAAAAAAATTAATAATAAAAATTTGTCAAATGCGTGTGGAGCATCGCGCATTAATGTCCCGTAACGTATATTTTTTAAATAATTTATTTACTGAAAGAGCAGATAGTTGCGATACAAAATAGACATACATAGAAATACAAAATAGACATTACTTAAAATTAATAGTAAAAATTTGTCAAATGCGTGTGGAGCATCGAGCATTAATGTCCCGTAACGTATAATTTTTTATAATTTATTTACTGAAACAGCAAATAACTGTGATGCAAAATAGACATTATTAAAAAAAATTAATAGCAAAAATTTGTCAAATGCGTGTCGGGCATTGCGTATTAGTGTCCCGAACCGTAAAAACCGACCCTGTGTTCTCACATAGTGGGCTTGATTGCAACACACACACAGCACACACACACACACACACACACACACACACACACACACACACACACACACACACACACACACACACACACACACACACACACACACACACACACACACGTAATTGTACTGTTAGGACACTAAGTTATTTGCATATTGACTGTCGTTGATATAATTATTGACTATTTTTTTAATAGTTTTTTTTCCCATACGACGACGAAAGTAATAACTAGTAACTAATAACTATCGGTGTCTGTTTAAAGATTTCTGCTCTGGAAATTTTATTTAGTCTGATACAATCTCCATTGATTGTTTATTTGTGGTTTTCTTTGTATGTAAAGCTGATTATATAGTCTGTAATTATTTTGTGTAATTTGGGTTTGGAAATTTTATTATACAGGTTGATTTAAAACATATTTAAATAAATAAACTTTAACTAGTGGCGTAGTTAGGAGGGGGGGATTAAGAGGATCAATCTCCCCCCCCATGAGTTTATGAAAATTAAAAAAGATTATAATATACGAGCGTTTTTTTTATAATAATTACATCTAAGTGAAAAATATAACCAATTTTTGTACTTTGCACCACTTCAAATATAATTGCCATGATGAAAAATGTAGCTATGAGATTTAATACTAATTGTAAGTCAGTAAGAAATTACTCAATTGACAATAGGTAGGTACATGTTAGTTAAAAGTTATGGTTCAAAATTGTAATTTTTATTAAGAAATCGACTCCGTGCAAATAAACTATCTCATAGAAGTATTAAAGCATAACAAATAAAATCATGAATATACAGAAGATACACTCAGCGTTCTATAAGACGACGGCATCGGTAATTCAAAAATTCCACAATACGACGGCTAAAGGAGCCCCCACCACCACGCCTAAAAGTTGACAGGTACATAATAAAAATGGCGCTGTTGGTGAACGAGATTCTGGTTTGTTGACATTTTAGAATTGAACTCTAGACAAATTGTTATTCGTTGCTTTAATACTGGATCAAAAATGTATAGATTTCTATACAATCATATGCCAATAATTTATTTTTGTTATTTCCTTTTTTAATAGTTTTCAAATTATCAAATTTGAAATAAAATGTACCTTACACATTTTTTTATACTATTTATTATATTTCAATTTCAACGAAAATTTGTATTGAATTTCATTTTTTTTTCACATTGAGTCACACCAAAACACAAGTTTTGTGTGTAAAATCTACATAGAAGACTTTAACGTCAATTTGTTAATTTAAATTTGGCGCTGAAATATAGCAGTCACAGTGGTATTATGGTGGGGGTTGGGGAAAGACGGCCTATAGAACTGTTAGAACATTGTCTTACGGAACGGTCGTCTTGTGGATGGTCGTCTTACAGAACGCTGAGTGTATTATTAAGCTAATAATAAATAAGTTACTTTTATTTTGAGTCGTTAAAACCAATACGTCGTATTAACCGATGTCGTTATAACCGATTTCTTCTGTATATCTAATATTACAAGGAAAGTATAAAGTTACCTATATCACATATTTATTACACGATTTTATGTAATCTGGGCAGGCCTATCTGTATAACAGTATGTTTATTGAATTAGGCGTATAAACGTTACCATTTTGCGTACAAATTATCTGTAAGGAAACCTTGCGAAGAGTAACAATTAGAGATCTAAGGTCAGTTACGGATGCGTGCGTCTGTGTGTCTGTGTCTGTGTGTCTGCGTGTGTAACAGCCCGTGCGAATTGATTTGTATAATTATTTATGAGTATAAGAAATACTTACAACTTAATTTTGATCTGAGGTTTTTAGTAACCCCATTATTTTTTATTAATATATTTCTTACACCTTTTTTTACTTTCTTATACTCATTTGTTTATGAAATACACTGTCGTGCAAAAATCTTTGGACACTAATTTTTTTTGCGTATTGTAAATATAAAACTGCAAACATGGTTAAATGTTGATAAGAGTACTTAATTATAACTTTTGTAATAATCCTAGCATATCTAAAATACAGCATTTAAAATTTTCCATGTTATTTTTGAATTATATATCTGAAAGGTCAGGTTTACTCAAGTTGAAAGTATTGACGCACAGTATCTTTCAAGCTAACGAGAAATTGTTTTTTTTACTATTTTGACTGCGAGTAAACATATTCTTTTCGCTATTTTGTGTATTTTTATTGACTGAAATCTGTATATTTACATTCAAAATCACAGGTGTCCAAAGACTTTTGCATGTACTTGTTGTGACCGCGGCTTCACTCGCGTGAACTACGAAATTTAAAACAAATAAAGATCTTTTTATTCTACACAATTTATTTTACTAGGTAAGTACATTATTTTGTTAAATATTTAACAGTTTAGGCAGCGTATTGGTAAAAGAGCGACTTGATTTACTATTATCGTCACTGCTTATTCCTTCTGTTACCTAAAGTAACAAAATATATACTAAAATATTACCATATAACATATCTATCAATTTAAAAAAAACACGTAAATCGGATAAGTGGTTCAGGATAGATCATCGATTTTGGGATTCCCTGAATCCTTTCTGACTATTTTTGCTATTATGTCTGTGAGTCTGTCTGTAGAGGCTGTAATTTAAATATGACAAATCGTAGAAGGTGAAATTTTATATTTAAGAAAAAACATCTCCGAAGAAAACGATCTTTCAACCGAAAACGGATGTTTAGTCTTGTAAGTTTTTGAATTTTTCGAATTTCAATATTATTCATTTTTTTATAATTTCAATAGATTCTATTTATTTTTAACCGTATTAATTTGCAAAGAGGGGGGGGGGATGAAGATACCGCTTTTTGCTATTAGTAAGATACTTAATTTTAATATTTTTTAAAATATATTTTTTTCTGACATGATCTCAAAAGTACTAAACCGAATTATATGGGATTTTCATCGTTTGAAAGCCTAAGACTTTAATATTAGTTTAGGCAGTATGGTAACTGATTTACGACATGGACGTATTAGAAAAAAATAATCAAATAGTATTTTCTAAAATCACATCGAAGTAAAAAAATGTCTTCGATAAATGTTTCTTTTTTTATATAAAAAAAAATATCACGACATTGCCACCTCTAAATTGAGTTACTTTTCTCTTAAAAAATATTATGTACGTGGCTTAATTTTCAAAATAATTTCGTAAAAATTATTTTGATTTAGTTATGTAAATAAAATTATTCTAAAAATTAATTTTGGTTAAATTTCAATAAAAAAAAACAATACCTCGATGATGCTAGACATGTCCACATAGCAAAGCGCCAGTTTTTCTAAATTTTCACCAAAAATAATTCACTCAAAATCATATTTTTATAAAAAATAAAAATTAATATCTTTCATACTAAACATATTGTCAAATTATAATACACTACTTTTTAAATAAAAGTCATTTTAATTTTTTTTACATACTTAGGAAACCACAAAATACAATTTGACAAATTTTAAAACACACACACACACACCCAGACAAATATAAAAAAAATCGCGCCCGAAAAAAAAATCACTAATGTCAATATCTTATTATTCAAAAGGTCCGCGCTTCGAACCTCGCCACGGGCGCTACGACCGACTGACTTATTATTTGACATCATGATGCAGCTCGTCATGTCGACAAACCCCCCTCTCTTGCCCGCGGGGGAACAGGAATGCCCCCCCGGTTATGATATTCACTTTGAGACACGGTCGATTAAAATTGGTAACATATAACATTAGAATTATTTGAATTTAAAATATGAATGTACCTAAAATGACTAGTTTTAGATATTTTACGTGTTTTTTGAAAACTTCTGTGGGGTATACGTAAATCACGCTATCGCATAAAACAGTTGAGCAGTGAATATATTAACTATATTTATATTTTGAAAGAAACAGCAAAATTAAGTTTGTCACAAAGATTTAAAAATTAATAATTTTCGTATTTTTTTCTTTATTTGTGTTTTTTAAAACAAGCTTTTATTAAAAATGCACTAAAAAGTAAAAAATAAATTTTCAGCTATCACAATTTTTTTTTACTAAAACCAATAAAAGCGCGGGGCACTCATGAAGGCAAATGTATAACTTTTAATTAATGAATTATTTCATATATATTTAACCTTATAGCGCCTCGCTCTTTTCTTTGTTTTACTCATAAAAACCTGAAAATTTTGTGATAGCTGAAAATATATTTTTTACATTTTAGTGTATTTTTAATAAAAGTTTGTTTTTAAAAAGTATTTTTTATATAATTTTATTATTACTGATTGACTAACTAACTAACTAATATACTAGCAGGTAAAGCGCGTCAAACTCTTTCATTTGATACCCATATCAAGATGGTTATGAAGAAAAAGGTAATCCGCCATCTTCGGGCGTCCGCCATTTTGGATTTAAAACGATATTAGATATACTATATTGCATTGTCACCAGACTCATACGTTTGCAAAATTTCAAAGCTCTAGCTTTATTAGAACTGGTCGAAATTTTGATTGCAATATTTGACTCTAACATACTAACAAAAATGAAGTTAAGGTTGTTGTTCACTAAAATCTATCACTACAGAATTCGTTAAAATTTTAATATTGTGTTAAGCAAGCTAGTTCGCATTTGTAAAAAAAAATTCAGGTCAGTTTACCATTTCGTTTATTAATTATAAACGTGCAAAGTTGACCTCTTATACATTGCAAGCATAGGGATCCACTTGGAATTTGGTATTCGTTTAATTCGTGTATTAAAACTAAACGTCAGATTTTAACCAAAAACGGATATGTTATAGATTGGTAATTAAAGAATGTATATATAAAATTCTAGAATGATTTACCATCTCCTTAAATAATTATTAATTTTTAACTTTGATAAATTCCCGAACACATGACGTAAATATACGATATGGCAACACCGCATTCGGCGCACTCTTCGAAATGTAAAAACGTGGTATTAACAACTGTTATTATTATTAACATTAAATGTTTTTATTTATAATAATAAAAGTTACTATTGTTATTATAATTATTATCATTGTCAGCAATAGTAATAATTATAATATTGTTAAAAATAAATCTTCTATTCTTGTCTAATATTGTGAATTGTTGCCAGATCTATTTGTTCTTTTTTACCGACATATCAAAACCCTGTAGTTCATGCTAAATTCCGCTAGATGCCACGACTTTCAGTGAACAACAACATTAAATAAAAGTTTTAAAATAAAATAGAAAAAATAATAAATTTTAATATAAATTTAAAAAAATTATAAAATAAATAAGCACCCTATTTTACAACACCGTGAACTACAAATAGCTCTAGTATTTTCGCGTGTGTACATAATGCTACCCCACTTTTGTAAAATCTGAGTTTCCCCCTCTCTCAAGCTATATCTAATACAACTTGTCAAATAACGCTACTGGGTTATACGAATTATTTCAAATATGTTTACATGATAATCAAATTGTACTGCCGATAGTAATTAAAGCAATTTCATTCATTTTTGACGTGATTTCTATAAAAATTTTTAATTGTTGAAAATTTGTAAATATTTAGTTTTGGTTATTGTAAGATTTCTTGAAGGGGGTTCGTTGTAATGAAAAATGGTTAAGATATAAATTATAGGTAATGATTTTTTCTATAACTTTTATTCAAAATATTTTTTGTTATTTTGAACCGTTTAAAAAATAATTTAAAAAAATCATAAAAAAGAGGTGTACCATTTTTAGAGATTTCACAGACACACGTGATAAAAAACAAAATATTTCAAAAATGATGCCAGTAACGTGAAAATTTTACTGAATCTTTTTTATAGAGAATTAAATTTTCTATAAAAAAATTTATGACAGTTTTTGTAATAAAATGTTCCTTTACAAAGATATGAAGAATTTTTTGAATGCAAAAATGTTATTATTATAAAAAACAAAAATATCTCAAAAACGACGCATGTTAGGTAAAAATTTCATTGAATATTTTTTATAGAGAATTACATTTTCTATAAGAAAGGTTTCCACAAATTTTGTAATAAAATGTTTCTTTACGAAGATATACAGAATTTTTTTAATGCAAAAATTATATTATAATTAAAAACAAAATATCTAAAAAATGACGCATATTACTTGAAAATTTTATTAAATATTTTTTATAGAGAATTATATTTTCTATCAAAAAGGCTATTTCAGTTTTTGTAATAAAATGCCCCCTTACGAAAATATACAAAATTTTATGAATACAAAAATTGTATTATTATTAAAAACAAAATATCTCAATAACGACGAACATTACGTGAAAATTTTATTTGACCTTTTTTATAGAGAATTAAATTTTCTATCAAAAAGGTTATTATAGTTTTTTTAAATTGAATGTCCCCTTTCGAAGATATGCATAATTTTTTGAATGCAATTTTTTTATATTAAAAATTTTCAACAGTTAACTTCTATAGTTAAATTTGGTATAAGGAAGCTCTGTACAATCGTTTGGCAGCTGTTTTTCTATGTATATTTAAATAATTGATAAGAAAAATACCGGTTCATTGGCCAACACATTAATTATCAAGCAATTGAATACATTTAAATTTATTTGCACATAAATAAATAATAATTTACCACATGCAATATGATAATTGAAAAAAACTTACGGAAGGTATAATAAATAAACAAAGATTTATTATCAAGCACACTTACACGAAGATTTACTGTACAATAAAATAAGTACTTACTCATTTTAATTTTATTTTTCGAAAAAAGTACACTAATATGCAAAATTAACGGATCAGTTAATTTTTCAAATATTTTTAGGTGTTTTTAAATAGCTGAATCTCCGCGAAAAATGTTCGTATACACAGGTAGAAAGGTTTACTTGAACCAAGTAAACCTTGTTTTGTATATAACGAAAACAATATTTTCTTAAGATAAGCAATAATCTCTTAAACCAACTATAGTATTCTTGAACGAAGGAATAACGTAGTTGGATTAAGAGTATGTTTATTATATTAACAAAATATTGTTTTCGTTATATGCAGAACAAGGTTTTCTTGGTCCAATACAGTTTTTTTCTGTATAGAGCTATTATTGCTATAGATAGAGCATTAAAGAAAATATTTTCAGCTTTTCAAATCTGCCCTTAAATTTTTTTTATGACTATTCGTTCCCTAGTTATAAGCGTTCAAAGTTAAACATATGATTTTTGCTTTGATTGCACATAATTTGGTCAAAAAAAATCGTACAGCAATAAAAAAAAGTAAATTGAAGAAAAAGGTCTGATCTACAACAATCATTTATTTGATTTGACCAAAAAAAAAATCATATCCTGTAGAGCCTCTCAAAATTAATATATTTTTTTAATTTTTTTTGGCGTTTCAACTTAAAAAAAGAGGTTATCTTGAAGGATAATTAAATTTTCAATAAATGATTAAAAAACTAGAACGTATAAGCTTCGCAAAGATTTTTTTAAAACTCTTCTACGACCATTTTCGCGGAGATCCAGCTATTTGAAAACACCTAAAAATATTTGAAAATTTTAGTTAATTTTGCATTTTAGTGTATTTTTCTCCGTACAAATCACAGAAAAAAAACTGTATTGGATCAAGAAAGCCTTGTTTTATATATAACGAAAACAATATTTTCTTAATATAAGAAACATACTCTTAATCCAACTACGTTATTCCTTCGTTCAAGAATACTATAGTTGGTTTAAGAGATTATTGCTTATCTTAAGAAAATATTGTTTTCGTTATATACAAAACAAGGTTTACTTGGTTTGAGAAATCCTTTCTACCAGTGAATGAGGTCATATGATCAAATCATCATAAATTAAAATTTACGTTTGACAAGCATACTTCCGAGCCACGCTGTATATATTAAACATACATCATAAAAGTGTTTAATAAAATAATTGATTTCCCGCGAAAAATTTCGAATTCACGTTGTTATTATCTAAGACTTCCGGTGGGCCGTGTGGGAATGTGGCCGCCATTTTAACTTAAAAACACCGTTACATGGCTGCCTCGATCAAAATCGAACAAAATTATTTACAATATCTTTAAAACTGTTTGATTTATGTATTTTATATTAATGACTATAATATATTTTAAATTGTACATGCTATAAAACGATAAAATGTTGATCAAAAAAATGCTGTAATATTTTATAGCAAAATTGATGTATTTTTGTAAAATTTTATTACTGAAATACATGCTAGTTATTTCTTTTTGTTAATTTTTGAGGAAGATTATACATTTTTTGTAATATCATTATTTTAAACGATTTTTTTAACCCATTACGTTCCAGTGTTATATATATTTATATACAGCCTTTGCCAAAAGTTTTTGCCACACTGGTAGAAATGATTTCTCAAATCAAGTAAACCTTGTTTTGTATATAACGAAAACAATATTTTCTTAAGGTAGTTGGTCCGTAAACATGTTTTCGTCAGATTTTGTTTAAATTGCACAAGAATATTCCCTAGATTAATATCTGAAAAATAGCCCATTTTTATTAAAATTGACCATCTCAAAGTCATGAAAAACGATCTCAAAGTTTATATTTTTAACACAGCTTATATGGACTAACCTAACCGTACACTAACGTAACGTTTTATTAGATAAAATTTAAACGTAGCGTCAGTTTTTCATAAAAAACTGACATGTTGTATATTTATATGAAAGAAAACAGTATACAAAAAATTGGAATTATTGACCATCCCGTTATTAAGATTTAACCAGATTTAACTACCAAACCATCACATAAATTACAGAATTGTTGACAATGTGGCAACAACGTATTCATTTGATTATAGTAAAAAATACACGAAATAATGAAATATTTTTTTACAAAATATGATAAGTGGATTGAAGGGAATTATAATCGATTTCATTAATTATTAATATATTCTGTGGTAGTTTAGATGATAAAATATAATCATTTGACAAGTAGTTAATAGTAGATAGTGTACAGCGTTGCCATGATCATTTCTCTAAATTAAAAATATGTACTCATGGCCTAATGTGATCACATTATGATGGACCAACTACCTTAAGATAAGCAATAATCTCTTAAACAAATTTCCCAATTTTTTGATCCGTCACAGTGTCTATCCTCCTTAAATTATTTTTTAAACAGTTGGTATTAGAGAAAAATGTTTCAAACAAAACTTGTAGATAATTTAACTATCTTTAAATTATGTTCTGACAATTTTTCGATACAACGAACCATTTTTAAGATATTTGTTTCGTTATAACGATGCATTTTATTTCTAAAAATTATATCTAAAATTTTGAAGAAATCGTTTTTGGTTAAAAATAGCAACACTGTCATAACTCTTCTTAGAGTTACTTTAATAATACATACATAATTGTTTATTTATCATACTTTAACTTATTTCAAACCTTACTTATGCATGGATATCTGTATATCTGAAAGTTAACGCCAACTAAAATATGAATTCAATTATATGGTTTGTAGAAAGTAACTGTGTCTCAGTAATTAATATTTAGTGATTACTGAACACACTAATATGTTTACATAAGCGTCAATCACTGGGGGGGATCTTGACTGATAACAATCAACGATGGCGCCGTGACCTCAACTTTCAAATACAGAATTCTTTTGTCTTCATATATTAATATATGTACGTATATGAAGAAATAAAGACAATCAATAAGCAGTTATGAGTTTTGGTCAGTATTATAATTTATATATAATTAAGTACAGTGGCGCTCTCATCAGGGGGTTTAGGGGTCAGAATGTTCCCCTCTCCATCCCGAATTTACCAATACACAGAAAAAAAACTGTATTGGACCAAGAAAATCTTGTTTTGTATATAACGAAAACAACATTTTCTTAATATAAGAAAAGTACTCTTAATCCAACTACATTATTTCTTCGTCCAAGAATACTATAGTTGGTTTAAGAATATATTTCTTATCTTAAGAAAATATTGTTTTCGTTATATACAAAACAAGGTTTACTTGGCTCAAGTAACCTTTCTACCTGTGTATATGTTAAATTTTAATATATCAATTATGAAAGATAAAAAAGGAAAATTATATTATAATTTTTTTTAATTATTCCAACACACCCTGAATTTTTTTTCTGGGTGCACCACTGCCTAATCAGTTTTTTTTTAATATTGTATAAGTGTAATAATAATAAATTCCCGTTTTTAATTATTTTATTATGAATTACTTGCATATAATGGGGCAAAACGTTGAAAAAAAAAAACGATTTACTAAAAGTAAAAAATTTACAATTATTTTTAAGTTTGGCTCCATGTCTCTGGCACCCCCTTTTTTGAAATTCGAATTTTATTATATGCAGTTCGTTTGTGCTTCGTTTGTGCACGTTTGTGCAGGAAATCCTTTCGTGTGTTTGAACCCTTTAGGAGATATTCAAAAAAATCAAATGGGGTGCTGTAGACATGCGAGCCCCGCCTTTTTGGAAATTCGAATTTTAATATATGTAATTCGTTTGTGCTTCGTTTGTGCACGTTTGTGCAGAAATTAACCCTTTAGGTGGTATTCACAAAAATCAAAAGGGGGGCCGTAGACATGCGAGCCCCCCCTTTTTGGAAATTCGAATTTTAATATATGTAATTCGTTTGTGCTTCGTTTGTGCACGTTTGTGCAGAAATTAACCCTTTAGGTGGTATTCACAAAAATCAAATGGGGGGCCGTAGACATGCGAGCCCCCCCCCCCCTTTTTGGAAATTCGAATTTTAATATATGTAATTCGTTTGTGCTTCGTTTGTGCAGAAATTAACCCTTTAGTTGGTATTCACAAAAATCAAATGGGGGACCGTAGACATGCGAGCCCCCCCTTTTTGGAAATTCGAATTTTAATATATGTAATTCGTTTGTGCTTCGTTTGTGCACGTTTGTGCAGAAATTTTCATCGTTTGTGCTTTAACCCTTTACATGTTATTTATATTTAAAAATACCGAAAATATGTCTCTAAATAACATGTAAAGGGTTAAAGCACAAACGATGAAAATTTCTGCATACGTGCACAAACGAAGCACAAACGAACTGCATATAATAAAATTCGAATTTCAAAAAAGGGGGTGCCAGCGACATGGAGCTTTAAAGTTTGTGTAATCTAGTATTCATATTAAATTAATAAAAAAATTAAATGGTACGTGACACTAATACACGAGTTTCAACTCGCATTTGACTATTTTTTTTAATCATTATACATAATCTATAATAATTAATTATAAACTACATTCTTGAAAAAATAAATTTTTAATTAAAAGTTCGACTTACAGAAGTTCCACTGTACTTATAAATAATAAAATTAATAATAATACCGATTTATTAACAAATATACAGGGTCCTCCAATAGTGCGTCCGGCATTGTTTTACGCCCAAACTATTAAAGATAGAGAGTTAGGATAAAAATTTTACTATATATATCGACCCTAAAGAATTTCAGGAAAATATTTTCAACCCCCTAAAACCGCTCCTTGTGGGGTAGTTTGAGGGGTACATGCCCGTTTCTCAGTAAAATCAAATGGAATGGTATATCAAAAAGTACATATTTGTAAAGATAATGAAAAAATAAGAAACTTTCGTAAAACAAAAATTTTCATACTTTCAATTGTTTAAAAAATATGGCGACTTGTTATCAAATTTTAGAGTTTTACTCAAAGGGCTCTAATTTCGTTAAATATTTATAGAATTTTATTATTATTTTAAATTTAGAAAGTAGAAATAATGAACTTTGTAATGATGTATGATTTATTGAGATTTTAATAGTTTAATGTGTCATACTCGACATACCAAAAATTGAAAAGTTCAATTAGGGATAATTCAAAAATTTTAAATACAATGGTATATCAATTAGTACTTTTTCTTAAAGAAGATATGTAAATAAACAGTTTTTTGATAAAAAAAATTAAAATTAAAAATTTTAATTTTCAGTTTTCAATTTTAAAATTATAATTTTAAATTTTAAATTTTCTTAACAAAAGTTGTTTATTTACATATCCTTTTTAAGAAAAAGTACTCATTGATATACCGTTGTATTTGAAAATTTCGAATTATCCCTAGTTGAACTTTTTAATTTTTGATATATCGCGTATGACACTTTAAACTATCAAAATCACAAATAGTCATACATCTTTACAAAGTTCATTATTTCTACTTTCTAAATTTGAAAAAATAATAAAATTCCATTAATTTTTAACGAAATTAGAGCACTTTTAGTGAAACCCTAAAATTTGAGAAAAAGTCGCCATATTTTTTAAACAATTGAAAGTATGAACATTTTTGTTTTACAAAAGTTTCTTATTTTTTTATGATCTTTACAAATATGTACTTTTTGATATACCATTCTATTTAATTTAACTGAGAAACGGGTATGTACCCCTCAAAATACCCCCCAAGGAGCGGTTTTAGGGGGTTGAAAATATTTTCCTGAAATTCTTTAGGGTCAATATATATAATAAATTTTTTATCCTAAAACTCTATCTTCAATAGTTTGGGCGTAAAACAATGCCGGACACACTATTGGAGGACCCTGTATACATTTATTTTTATAAATATGGGTTTTATTTAAGAATTATTATAGGAGACTTGAATGCCCGTATAAGAAACAAACATTTAAAGAAAAACAAAAATAAATATACATATAATTTAAAATGATTGAAAATATCAACTTATTTATGACCCCCACATCCTACCCCCTCCCCTCTTATGCCCCTTTATTAAACAAAAAAATTCTGAAGTTAATATACCTACTGAATAAAAAAAATCTTAATTTTTTAATAAAGTCTTTTTTTATTCATTTTTTCTTGAGTACGTTCGAATTTTCTGTTTTATATATACTAAACTTCATAACTCCCCCCCTCCCCTTTTTTCACAACCAAAATTAGTTTAAATATGTTAAAAAAATATATAAGCGATTTTTCATTGTATAGAAAATTTAATATCAATACCTAATAAATCGATCTGTCTAAAATGAAACGCAAATCGATCAATCATTAAATATAGGTGAATTAAGATTAAAACCTCTGTTTTTATTTTCTCTTTAAAACACACACACACACATACACACACACGCTATATATAATATAATTAGTTTTTGATGAGTTACGCCAACTCAACAAAAAAGAAGATAAATAAAAAACTACATATTTATAAATATATTTTTTCTTGACGCATACGAACGCTATGGTGTGTGTTTATTTGATATTAAAAACAATACATATGTACATATACAGGGTGTTGCATAATTGATATTATATATTAAAAGAGAGCTATTTTATGCATGATCTAAAATTCGTATAAAAAAACATAGATTCGTTTTTGCTATATTGTTGATATACAGTAGAATCTGGATACAACGACTAACCGTTTTTAGTGACGAAAATGCAAACTCAAATTAGGTTACAAATGAAAACATATCCGTATAGTACGACTCCGGTTTAAGCGACCTATTTAGACAATAAATTGTCCGGTTAGAACGACGCGCAGTGTAATGTTTCCAATATCTACGCACAAGCAATACCTCTCCTGGCTTTCTCCTCTCTCCTACGTATGTTGATTGTTGATTAGTAAAATTACAGACTTTCTACGTCAGTAAATACATATTTACATGTATAGAATGTAGGTACATTGTATCTCTGATCAAACTGTAATATATTATGTATGTATGTAATGTGCAATGTTTAAGTAAATACCATTAAAGTTACTTTTTGTTAATTTTAATATTTATTTTATTTAAATAGAAGTTAATCTATGTATATTATTATTTCATAATAAGAATTACAGTAATATTAATATGTACATATGTATACATATTAAAAAACAAGCTTAAACTACCCGCAAAATTGCTGAATGTCTTAAGGTTGTTGTTCACTAAAATCGATTACTACAGAATTTGTTAAAATTTTAATATTGTGTTAAGTAAGCTAGTTCGCATTTGTAAAAAAAATTTCAGGTCAGTTTACCATTTCGTTTATTAATTATAAACGTGCAAAGTTGGCATCTTATACATTGCAAGCATAGGGATCCACTTGGAATTTGGTATTCGTTTAATTCGTGTATTAAAACTAAACGTCAGATTTTAACCAAAAACGGATATGTTATAGATTGGTAATTAAGGAATGTGTATATAAAATTTTAGAATGATTTACCATCTCCTTAAATAATTATTAATTTTTAACTTTGATAAATTCCCGAACACATGACGTAAATATACGATATGGCAACACCGCATTCGGCGCGATCTTTGAAATATAAAAACGTGGTATTGAAAACTGACGCGCGTTGTAAATATCAAGTGATTATTGCAGTGGCGGATTTAGGTTCGACTGCGCTCTAGGCCCCGTCCGATATGGCGCCCCTTTTGCTTTGTAGTGATAATTATTATAATAAAACATCTAATTTACGAAAATTGAATATATTTATTATAAGCTTTATTAATTTTTATATAATAATAAATTCTTAAAAAAGCATACATAAATTTTTTATGACATCACATATCAGATTAACTTTTTTTTCTTGCCTTAGCTTGCGTATATTGGTTTTTATACTTTGTTTAATAAAAAATGAAATTGTACTATTTACATAAAATCCTACTTTTAAACTTTAAATATCTAATATATAAAATTCTCATGTCACAGTGTTTGTAACAAAACTCCTCCGAAACGGCTTGACCGATTCTTATGAAATTTTGTATGTATATTCAGTAGGTCTGAGAATAGGACGCAAACTGTTTTTCATACCCCTAAATGATAGGGGTGGTCCACCCAAAAAAAATTTATTTTATTTTTTGGACAAAATTTTTTACACCCTATTTTTTAATAGCGATATTAGTACTTTTTATATATTAGATAGTAGCCATGGAATAAATAATTCTATAATTTACGTTTTCAATATTTTATTATATATGATAATAGATTTTGAGAAAGATTTTTTAAACTTGATATAATTGAGAAATTTTAAAGGTTGCTCAAAAATTTTTTATATCATGAAATTTTACAAATAAAACTTTTTTTTTTAAATTTGACTTTTTAGTACAGCAATCGTTTTTACAACACTGAATCACCTCTTTCACCTGTTATGTTTTTATAGGTACCTTAGGTACCTACCTACCTTTTCGTGGTTTTTTCATTTTTTTTTTAAATAATTTTTTAAATCTAAAATCTTTAATGAAGAACTACATTTATAGGTAAAATAGGTAGAATAAGCTATTACCAAAAAGATTTTTAATATCTGTATATTTACCTTATTTTTATTCAAAACTAAAAAAAAATTAAGGTATTTTGGGGCGCCCAACAGTGAGATTAATCTGACTCTAAAAAATAAATATGAAGAATTAATATTTTACACCTTAACCGTGAAAACATAAATATTTTTGGTATTAAAATAAAGCGAGTTAGTTTTTTTATTACCTATAGATTAGTAATATGAAAACAATTCAGTTTTAGAAATATAAATATGGTATGCTTAAAAAACATTTTTCTAAAATTTTTTGGTTAAATAATTTAATAATTACTTATTTTTGTTTAATACTTATTTATTTTAAATACTTTACATATCAAAACTAAGTTAACTTGATTTTTAAATTTCAATCGTTCTTTAAATTATGCAGCCTCTAATATTTTGGCGCCCCTAAAATGCTGGCGCCCTAGGCCCGGGCCTCACGGGCCTAATGGCAAATCCAACACTGGATTATTGATTACATTTAATGTTTTTATTTATAATAATAATAGTTACTACTGTTATTATAATTATTACTATTGTCAGCAACAGTAATAATTATAATATTGTTAAAAATGAATCTTCTATTCTTGTCTAATATTATAAATTGTTGCCAGATCTATTTGTTCTTTTTTACCGACATATCAAAACTCTGTAGTTCATGCTAAATTTCGCTAGATGTCACGACTTTCAGTGAACAACAACCTTAAAAAAGAAGACAATAATCTGGACGTTAAAAAAAATATCCGGTAGTTTATATGTACTTTTTATCTTTAACTCCCTATAGTTATGAAACACTCTGTATACTATATTGTTTTTGTTCGTGCATTTTTGATACTTTTTTAATCGTAGTTAGCGTGTTTTTGTACATATGGTTATTTGATGTCTATTTAATTATAATTTAAGTATTGCTTGATTAGAAGTACGAGGTGTGTGTTAATTATATAAATAAAAATGCCTTTGGGTGCGAGATTAACAAAAAAAAATACAATTGCTGATAATAATATGTATATATTACTCTCCTAGCAATTATAAGTTATAATTTATTACCAACAAGTGTCTTAGAAAAATTGAAATAACGTGATAAATAAAATGTTATATTTAATTATTTTATTTTTTTTGGTGGAAGAAATGCCCCAATTAAGATCATTTTTTGTATGTAGGTACTTAGTACTTTAAGTAAACATTACTTAAACAAAAAATCAGCTTTCTAGAGTAAAAATAAAGGCCATTTAACATTTTTTATAAAAATTAAAAAAATTTGCGATTTTATTAATGAAAATTGAAATGCCTCTATCTACAAGAAAAATAATTTAAATCAAAATTGAGTTAAATTGTTTCAAAATAGACACTTTGGGCTTTCAAATGATATTAAGTTTATTTAAATTGCTTTATAAGAACGATTGTTATAGCTAGTTGAAAAAAAAAAATTGAAAATTTCGATTTTATTAATAAAAATTGAAAAACCTCTATCTACAAGAAAAAATGATTAAATTCAAAATTTAGTTATGTCATTTAAAATTAGACACTTTAAGCTTTCAAATGATATCAAGTCCATTTAAATTGCTTTATTAGAACACGTGTTATAGCTAGTTGAAAAAAATGTTGAAAATGATGATTTTATTAATAATAAAAATGAAAAAAACCTCTATCCACAAGAAAAATAATTAAATTCAAAATTAAGTTAAATTATTTAAAAATAGACACTTTAGGCTTTAAAATGATATCAAATTAATTTAAATTGCTCTACTAGAACGCGTATTATAGCTAGTTGAAAAAAATTGATGAAAATCGACAAAAATTTCATTTATAGGTAAGAAGAACGACGTCAGAAAATATGCTACACGTCAAAATACTCAATCACTATTGATTTGTTATAAACGCATACCACGTTGATTTTGTACGAAATTTCGGCAGAAATTTTTTTATTTGAATAGAAAAGGTCGTTTTTAGCATTTTTTTTGGAAAAAGAAAAAACAAATTTCCATTATATTTTTTTTTAAATTTATTGAAATAGGTACCAACCCTATCAACATATGAATTCATCTTTCAATAAAAATTAGAAAAATTCTTAATCCAAACAATTTTTTTCGTACACTGGTAGAAAGGATTTCTCAAATCAGGTAAACCTTGTTTTGTATATAACAAAAACAATATTTTTTTTAAGATAAGCAATAATCTCTTAAACCAACTATAGTATTCTTGAACGAAGGAATAACGTAGTTGGATTAAGAGTATGTTTCTTATATTAAGAAAATATTGTTTTCGTTATATACAAAACAAGGTTTTCTTGGTCCAATACAGTTTTTTTCTGTGTATAAAAATCTAATTCAAAATTTTTAAAGAATCTGACCAATAAAAAACTTAATGTTGATCAAAATATCTCAACAAAAACAATAATCGTTAACGAGGCGCGATCCATACACAAGCTACCATCGACACATACACACACACACACACACACTCGCCTGAAAAGATATAATTAGATCTGGGCAATAATGATTGCATACGAAATAATACCGTGTATAATCGGTTTGTGCTTGCCGCGGGACGGGCGCGTGTTCGAGCCTTGGGGGCCTGCGTGCTCGGGCTCTGCCCCTCTAGCCCCGCAAACAGCGCCCCCGTACATCGATGCCCCGAGGCGCTGCCACCGTATACTATCGTGTAGTACTTACAAAAAAAAAGATTGTGTGTAATTTGTTATTAAAATCGTATGGTTTTCTTAGTGAAGGTTCGGTCTTAATCACATGTATATGTAGAAAAAAAAGATTCTCATTATTTTTTTACATAGATTCATAGAAAAAAATGACAATATTCAATTTTCTGTAGATATAGTGAAAATGTACTTTTACAAAGATTTAAGATAAAGTTTATTTTTCAAATTTAACTAACGCTACTTATGAGTGTCATTCTCTTAGTGGACTCTCACACCGGAGCAATATAGCAACTAGCAACTTATAACTAGCGATATTATTGCTATCTGTCAATATACATTGAATCGGACATATTGTCTCACACCAAAGAAATATGATATCGCTATATTTTTTTCATTTTTAAGACCTATTTTTTTTGTATTAGAGCGGTTTTAAAAATAGTAATTATCAAAATTTAAAAAAATCGGCTACGTGCAATGATAGCTACTATTATTACGAAGATTTTTTTTTAAATAATTCAAATCGGTGCATTAGTCTTTGAAGAATAGTATCGACCAGGTCCAAAAATGTCATTCCGAGATAAACGTGTTTAATGTTTTTGTTATGTCATAACCGGCCGTGCTACATCGTCTCACTAAATTGACTGTAACTCCGTCAATTTTCAAAATTTAAACTCAATTTTTTGTATACATATTTATGAATATGTAAGCTTTAAAAAAATTTAAGAAAAAAATTATAAATACTTTTTTCCGCCACAGTGATTTTCCTCCTTAATTTATCAATTTATCAACGCAGTTTTTAATATTGGACATTTCTTCGATGGATAATTCGTAATAACAATTGGGAAGAAAACTTAAAAATCACATATAAATAAATTTAAAAAAAATCATAATCTACCCCCTTCCCCCCAAACTGAGTAACTTTTATATGTAATTTTTTTCTGTAAATAGTTTAATTCACGTAATAAAAATACATCAAGTTTTTTTTAATGTGTGTGTGTGTCTTTTTGTCTGTGTGTGTGTGTGTGTGTGTGTGTGTGTGTGTTTGTATCATGATTTACCCTTTCTTCCCCTCAAACTGAGTAATTTTTATCTGTAAATTTTTTCTGTAAATAGCTTAATTCACGAAATAAAAATACATTAAGTTTTTTTTTAATGTGAGTGTGTGTCTGTGTGTATGTTTGATGCATGGCCTGCTAGATATAATTCTAGTCGAGTCGGTAAGGTAGGTTGTTCTAATGAACCTCGATTGTTTTTCGCTGCCTCCAGTTTTTGGTCCATGATTAGAGATCGTTTTTCAATCAGACACGACCTGTTCTTAATTCTTATATAGTAGTTGTAGTTAGTAGTAACTGTGCTTGATTATACTGATCACTTTATTGTCTTAATGTTGAAAAATGTTCCTACACACCGTAGATACAAGCGTTACGGAAGCGAGCATTTTTATTGGTTTAATTATTTATGGTTTAAAACTTAACATGATTTTGATATCTTTGTTTTTAATTACATTATTCAAAACATATAAGGTATCTACTATTATATTAATATTACTTCAATAGTGGATTTTTATTTGTTTTTTATTAAAATTACTAAATTAGAAATATTTGTTGATATTTGATTACTATACCTACTGCCATTAATGAATCAAAATCTATGGGGTCATACCAGTGTGAAATTTTCTTTTTTTGCCTTTTTGGAGAGTTTATAGTTTCAAGAACATTCTGTGAAAATTTCAAGGCCGTATCTCTAATACTCTCCTAACAGCAGCCTTCTAAAGAGCGACCTCTTGCAGATATGAAATCGATAGTTAAATCTTTAAACGCGTTTTTCTCGAAATGAGATTTTTCAAATTTACTGACATTGTAACTCAAAGAGTAATTATCCGATTTAGTTGAAATTTGAACTGAGTACTCTTGAATATATTTACTCTACGATGACGTAGGATATTTTTGATTGGATGAAAATTAACGATTTGGCATTAAAAATACGACCATTTTATAGGTAATAAAACAGACTTTTTTTCATAACTACGCAGATTTTGATATTTTTAGAAAATCGTAGATCATCGTACAGGAAATATCTTCCAGTTTAACGACATATTTTCTTTTTTCAATTTCAGCTACTCAATCGTCCGGAATCATGGCCGCAGTGGAGGAAATTTTTTGGTGTCTCTGAAGACAGCGCATAAGTCGCTTAGATATCGATATTTTTACGTGAAAAAATTATGGAATACACGTCTAATATAGGCAAATATATTCTCAATTTTCCAAAATATTTCATTGAGTATTTTTCTTCCAAAAAATTTCCGAAAATCACCCAAATTTCCAGAGTTCACACTAGTATAGCCCCTTAAGGTTATACGTCTAACATACTCTGGTTTCGAAATTTTTTGTTTTTAATTTATATTCAGAACACATGTACATACATTTAATTTTGTTAATTATTAAAAGTTTAATTTAATTTGAAAATTGAAATAGACAGAACGGTATATAATAGTAACATGTACTAATTTGTACTGCTGTAATGGCAGAGCTAGTTTTTCATTATTTTCAATAAATTACACGTGAATATATTTGTTTTATAATTTTTATATTATTTAAGAGGGTTGAAGTTTCGAATAATTAGTTTTTAAAACGTCTCTATATAGTCAATTGTGTAGAATTTCAATAAATAGAACACTTTTGGTAAGTTCTCTCATTTATCGTGTGTTAAAAACTATATTTTTAATATCCAATTACTCAAAAACCATACGTCCCATATTTTAAGTAAAATATATGAGTTATCCATAAATAACAGACTTTTATCTATACATTGCTCTAATAATCGAATATAACCTTAATGAAGAGAGTAATTTAAATAAATTCAGTGAAAAATACAGAAGTAAAAACATGATTTTTTTTGGTATTTAAAATAATTAATATAAAATATTGTTATAGCTAAATGGAATTCGTATTTATTACAACTATTTTGAAAGTTGAAATAATTTATCATAGATCTAAATGATTTGCTATGTCAAAATCATTAAAGTAAAATATGTCCACTGTAATTAAATACCTTTAATGGTTCGAATTATAACTGTAAATATGATTTGACATGTGCTAAATTATCATAAACATAATCACTGTTTAGTTAATGAATGAGCTAAACTTTTGAATATAATAAAATGAATTTATATCATACGTAGTTACCATTTTAGGTATGATTTTGTTAATACATAATTATATACAATAAGATCACAGCATGATAAAATTAAAAAAAATTAAGTAATATTAACTATATGTATGTATATTAATACATGACCCCGTAGAGCAGACCCCCCCCCTCCTGCATTAGCAAAAAAGAAAATTTGTTGTATGATTTTGTTAATAATTATATACAATAAAATTACAGCATGATAAAATTAAAAAAAAGTAAGTAATATTAACTATATGTATGTATATTAATATATGACCCATAGAGCAGGACCCCCCCCCTCCTACATTTGCAAAAAAAAAATGTGTTAATTAACGTCAATATAAGAATTAAAGAGCGTTTTTTTTATTAAACCTAACTATTTTTTTAGAAAATTTGTTAGGTTACGAAATAAGTCACCATGAAAATGAAAGACCTTTTTTTATTTAACCTAACTACGATTGACTCTCAGGCTAAGTCTCTGTAATATAGGCCTTTAAGTCAGAACCCCTCCTCCCCTTTCAGTCGCAAAAAATGCAAAATTTTTTGTTTTGAAAAATTGATAGTTTACGACAATATAAAAATGAAAGAACTATTTACTAATTTAACCAAACTGCGACAAATTCCCAAGCTAAGGCCCTGTAAATATATAACCCCTAGATCAGACGCACCCCCCCCCCCCTCCTTCCTCAAATATTCACAAAAAAATGTATAATATTTAAAATATTTTTTTTAGAAAAGTCGGGTTACAAAATACGTCATGATGAAAATGAAATTTAACCTTTATATTATTTAACCTAAATACGACTGACCCTCAGGCTAAGGCTCTGTCAATATACGGCCGTTAAAACAGCCCCCCTTCTCTACATTCGAATAAAATTTAAATAATTTTTTTTATACATTTTTTTATTTTACCTACAAGTGTGACAAAAATTTAGACTAAAGTCCTTGCATCTCCCTCCCCCCTATTCTGCCCTTTATTTACGTAAATTTAAAGTATCCTACTATAAAATTATCAATCAAATTTTATATTATTACTCAAAATAGAAAGATTTTAAATTAAATTTTAAATAATGTAATTTTTATTTTTTGTAACTTTCATGTAAGCAGTTGATTTTTAAAATGGATTTTTTTAATCTGTGGAAGAAATGGAAAATTTTGGGTATTTAATACAGGCAAAAATTCACGTATTCAATTTTTTAATTGTAATTTTACCTACTTAAATAAATAATGCCAGTTATATAGAATAAAAATTATTGAACTTTATACACTGGTAGAAAAGATTTCTCAAACCAAGAAAACCTTGTTTTGTATATAACGAAAACAATATTTTCTTAAGATAAGCAATAATCTCTTAAACCAACTAAAGTATTCTTGAACGAAGGAACAACGTACTTGGATTAAGAGTATGTTTCTTATATTAACAAAATATTGTTTTCATTATATACGAAATATTTCTGTGTACCCTAGCAAAAGAGTCATTAAATAGTCTACCCCCTCTCTTTTCTTCTGTTGAAATTTTAAGAAAAAAAACTTCGTTAAAATCGATTTAAAAAAAATTAATCATATCTAAGAATTTAAATATTTTTTCTTCTACACAAAATACCTATAATATTTTCTAGCATAGACAAATAACAATAAAACATTTTTCATTATTGTTATATCAGTCCACTTGGCCCACTTCAGGCACTGGACCCCTCTCTTCTTATAATTGAAACAATAAAAACCAATATAAAAAACCTATCTCTCACATATACATGGGCAAGAACATATATGTATGTGTGACTGGCTTGGCAGCATTCCGATCTCGCCCAGGGCCAACCCGCGAGGCTGCGCCCCCCTTGTCCCCCATACACCCGTGTGTGTCAAGAAGATGCCCCCCCAAGTGGGGCCTCAAGCGATCTTTCTATATTACTTTGGTTACATATATATATTTTTATTTATTATTATTATTTAGATTTTTGAAACTTTTAACAGAAATATGAATTATCACAATGTGCTTTCATATATGTACGAAAATATAGGGAGTTCCATCCTATGTAATTTGAATAATTTTTATAAAAAAGTTTGCATTTTTTTAACGGACAACCTGTATAAAATAATTAATAATAAAGTGAATTGTTAAAGTAATACTACTACACCAAAATGTAAGAGTAAATTTTTGAAATTAAGACCAAAATGATTTTTTTAAATAATATATAAAAACATATATACTTTTCAAAAGTATTTTACCACTAAGAGGTTTTCAATAAGATAGAAATAAATGATTCGTTCTATTAAAAAAATACATGTTTTTATAGTAAACCTTTTTTTGGGACCACACTCTATATTTCAGTTAAGTATAAAATGTACTTTTTTACTTAAAATTTCATTCAAATTTTAAATTTTGTATTTACCTCTTAAGAGATATCAAAAAAATACGTATTAAAGACGTAAATTGACCGCGAAAACATAGAAAAAAATTAAAATCATTTTTTCGGGACCACCTTATAATAATAAAATGTGCATTTTTACTTAAAACTTCATTAAAAATTTTAATTTCGTTTTAAAAGAAATGAGATATCGAAAAAATACGTACTATAGACATAAATTGACAGCGAAAGCCTCTAAAAACAATTAAAAAATCATTTTTTCGGGACCACCTTCCAATATGATATAATAAATATATACTTTTTTTAACTTAAAATGTCATTCAAAATTAAAATTTTGATTCTACCTTTTAAAAGAAAGAAATTGACATAAATTGACCACGGAAGCCTCCAAAAAAATAAAAAAGTCCCTTTTTTTTAGACCACCAATATACTTTTTTACTTAAAATTTTATTCAAAATTAAAATTCCTTCTCTAACTTTTAAAAGAAATACCGAATAAATCGTAAAATGACCGCGAAAGCCTATAAAAAAAATAAAAATCATTTTTTCGGGACCACCTTATATTCCAATATAATTATAAAATGTACAATTTTACTTAAAATTGCAATCAAAATTAAAATGAATTCCTTCTCTAACTTTTAAAAGAAATTAAATATCGAATAAATCGTAAAACGACCGCGAAAGCCTATAAAAAAATAAAAATCCTTTTTTCGGGACCACCTTATATTCCAATATAATTATAAAATGTACATTTTTACTTAAAATTGCATTCAAAATTAAAATTCCTTCTCTAACTTTTAAAAGAAATGAAATATCGAAAAAATCGTAAATTAACCGCGAAAGCCTCTAAAAAAATAAAAAAAAATTTTTCGGGACCACCTTATATATCAATAATTCTTATAAAAATGTACATTTTTACTTAAAATTGCATTCAAAATTTAAATTCCTCCTCTACCTTTTAAAATAAACGATTCGATATATCGAAAAAATCGTAAAATGACCGCGAAAGCCTATAAAAAATCCTGTTCTATTTCGCACCCACTGATCCACACAGCCATACACGTGTCCATCCACGTGTAAAAAGGCTAAAAACCAACGGCTTCTGTTCTTTCAGATTCAACAACTACTAGTTCACATCGTCGTTAATTATTACTTTATTTCCATCTCTCTCTAACACCCAATCAATCCACCCAACACTCTGTCTCACTCACTCTAATCAACTTTTATTAATTTCAGACCAAATATTGCATAGGTCTTTCTCTGTTTGATCAATGAAATAAGGTATAAGTCGATCTTTTAAATTTAATCAAAATTTAATTTTCTATTTCTCTTTAGGATATTTTAGATGTAATATTTTTGTCTTGCTTTTTTCTAATCAATGTATAGGTATTAATTTAAATTTGATGATGAAAATGGTTGTAAGGTGACCGTTAAATTTTAATAAGGTTACATGTTCTTGATTTTCATTATGACGTATTTTTTTTTAAATTATGTTTTTAACTGTATTCATAATTGAAAATACGGTTAGTTATTATTAATATATTTATTAAAAAAAAAAATTATTGACTTTTGGATACATATCAATACGGAAATTCTATGTCCGTCTGTCTGTAGGATCACTCAAAAATACTTTTGAAAAATTAAAAAAAAAATGTACCTATAAACATAAGTGGAATACCAAAATTTTCGTTTGATTCAAAAATGTATATTTTGATACGTTTAAAAAATTATTTACTTGTGAAAAGTGGTTATTTTCAAATAATTGATTTAAAAATCTTTTAAAAAAGGGGGGTCGGAAATAAAAAATAATTTTATTTATAATATAATTCAACTTTTGCAAAATCCGCACAACTTTTCAAATATTAAAAAAAAAATTATAGGTAAAAATTTTAACTGGCGAATCTTAAAAGACAAAAATACTTTTTTTTCTGTGAATTTTTAGTAATTTTTCTGATTGGTATACAGTCGAAATCGGTTAAAACGACATCAAGGGGAGGGGGGCCAGTCATATTAGGTCGTAAAAAAAGATAAAAAGGTAAACATTGTATGGGATTTAGTCTGACTTTTATTTTGAGTCGTTTTAACCGATATTTTGTATTAACCGATACCGTTTTAACCGATTTAGACTGTATTTAAAATTTATAAATCTCTCAAAATTCGTATATTACACCCAATGCTTAAAAAACATTTTTTTAGTTATGTTATATAAAAAACTTAAAAAATGCGAATTTTAAAATTTAACCATTTTCTATCATTTTATCAAAAATATTTCTAAAAAGATACAAATATATAAGAAAAATCTATACTAATCTTTAACTAAATATTAAATATAGACGACCCCCCCAAAGAGGGGGGCTGACAGGATTCTAGCCTGAGAACCCATCGTGGCTAATCAACATACTTTTTTTTACCATCACCAAAAAAATATTTTACAATTAGTTAAAAACTGTCAAAATGGGAGGGGGCTATGATTATATACAAATGTGTATATTATAAAAACTTATTAATAACAAAAATATATTTACTTACAGGCATTAAAAATTTTGTATGTATATGTTTAATAAGGAATAAAATACAATAATTAAATAAATATATCTTAGTTTAAAAAAGCCCGCCGAAATAAGGGAGGGGGGGGCGCTATGATTATATATATTTTACAAAAACTAATTAATAACAAAAGTATATTTACTTGTAGGCATTACAAAACTTTATATGTATACGTTTTATAACTATTACAATAATTTAAATTAGTAAATACATAGATATCTAAATTAATTTGATTAATTTTGTAGTATTCGTAAAGACATTTATAATTTCTATTCGTTCGATCACTTGTGCGCGCGTGTGTGTGTGTGTGTGTGTGTGTGTGTGTGTGTGTGTGTGTGTGTGTGTATTCGAGGTGTTTCCTAGTTTACCTGGGGCCTGTTTTACTCTACATTATGTGTGTATGTATGTAACTGACATGGCAGGATTCAAAAATCAGACATGTTACAAATTGTTCGCAATGTATAGATATTTGTAAAAGATAGTAAATAATATGTTTCTCTATAGACATAATCATTTTGGTGTTGATTTTTTTGAACAATATTTATTTATTATATTTATTTGATTTAAAGCTATGGACTGGGGGGGGGGGGGGAGTTGGAGAACAAATATTTAATACACAATATATTTTGAAAATAAAAAATATTAAGATTTCTTTGATTTTTCATCAGTTCATTTAAAAATGCATATTAAAATTTTATAATTATGGTATATAAGGAATTCAGTATTATTTTAGATACATGAAGTTGTTTTAAAGCGTTTAGTTTCCATTCAAAATTGTGTTTTTTTAATCATTGATTTTTTAATGGGCTAATAAAAAAATAACAAATTTTACTTTACATCAAATATTTTATGGAAATAAAAATCAGAACTTAAATCTAAAAATTAAAAAGGACAATTTGAGATAAAACTGCACGAGTTTAAATGCTACAAGAAAATTCAATCCAGACGAAAAAAAAATTAACCCCATGCAAAAAATTACAACAAAAAAACTCAATTTTTACATTTTTTTTAAAACCCCATAGTATTGCCTAAAACAAACGAAAATTAAATTCGCAAAAAGCATTACAAAGTAAAAATTTCAATCTTCAAAATGTTTTTTCATTTATTTACATGCGACCATTTTTACCAAAATTACAGAACTTTGTAAACGGCTACTTTTTTTCTTCTATAGAAATATTATGACAAATAAACTTTATTAAATTTTTTAGACTTTCTTAAAAACCCCATCACTTTATAAAAAACAAACAAAAATTAAATTCGCAAAGAGCATTAAAAAGTAGAGATTTCAATCTTTAAAAACTTTTTTTTATTTATCTACATGCGACCATTTTTACAAAAATAACAGAACTTTGAAAATTACTAAAAAAAAATTTCTCTATAGAAATATTATGACAAATAAACTTTATTAAATTTTTTAGACTTTCTTAAAAACCCCATAACTTTACCAAAAACAAATAAAAATTAAATTCGTAAAAAGCATTAAAAAGTAGAAATTTCAGTCTTCAAAATGTTTTTTTATTTATTTACATGCGACCATTTTTACCAAAATTACAGAACTCTGAAAACTGCTATTTTTTCTCTCTATAGAAATATTATGACAAATAAACTTTATTAAAATTTTAGACTTTCTTAAAAACCCCAAAACTTTAGAAAAAACAAACAAAATTTAAATTCGCAAAAAAGAATTAAAAAGTAGAGATTTCAATCTTCAAAATGTTTTTTTATTTATTTACATGCGACCATTTTTACAAAAATTACAGAACTTTGAAAACTTCTAATTTTTTTCTCTATAGAAATATTATGACAAATAAACTTTATTAAAGTTTTTAGACTTTCTTAAAAACCCCATAACTTTATAAAAAACAAACAAAAATTAAATTCGCAAAAAGAATTAAAAAGTTGAGATTTCAATCTTTAAAATGTTTTTTTATTTATTTAAATACGACCATTTTTACCAAAATTACAGAACTTTGAAAATTACTAAAAAAAAATTTCTCTATATAAATATTATGACAAATAAACTTTATTCAAATTTTAGACTTTCTTAAAAACCCCATAACTTTATAAAAAACAAACAAAAATTAAATTCGTAAAAAGCATTGAAAAGAAGAGATTTCAATCTTCAAAACATTTTTTTATTTATTTACATGCGACCATTTTTACCAAAATTACCGAACTTTGAAAATTACTATTTTTTTCCTATATAGAAATATTATAACAAATAAACTTTATTAAAATTTTTTAGACTTTCTTAAAAACCCCATAACTTTATAAAAAACAAACAAAAATTAAATTCGTAAAAAGCATTGAAAAGAAGAGATTTCAATCTTCAAAACATTTTTTTATTTATTTACATGCGACCATTTTTACCAAAATTACCGAACTTTGAAAATTACTATTTTTTTCCTATATAGAAATATTATAACAAATAAACTTTATTAAAATTTTTTAGACTTTCTTAAAAACCCCATAACTTTACCAAAAACAAACAAAAATTAAATTCGCAAAAAGAATTAAAAAGAAGAGATTTAAATCTTTAAAACAATTTTTTATTCATTTAAATACGACCATTTTTACCAAAATTACAGCATTTTGAAAACTGCTAATTTTTTTCTCTACATAAAAATATTATGACAAATAAACTTTTCGAAGAACTCATATTATTTTGTTATACCGAACAACTATTCTCCATCTTTGTGTGTGTGTGTGTGTGTGTGCGTTTGTGTGTGTGTGTAAGAGGTATTTCCTAGTTTACCTGAGGCCTGTCTCTGTTTGACCAAAGGTACCTGTAATGCAAGGACTCCAAATGACATGTCGATATTATACCTGTGTAAGTTAATACTTAATACCGTTTTCATCTTCTACACTTTGGCGCCTCAAAAGTAATTTCATTGTCAGACAAAAACTGACCATACGATTTTCAAATTCAATTTCTAACCATCCAGACGTACAATTTTTTTTTTACAATTACACCTAATGGTTATTCTAAAATCAGCGGTACTAAAACTGTATTATAAATATGTTAAAAATATTAATATTTTGTTTAAAAAAGTTTAGGGGGTTCACAAAACCTTTTTCAAATTCAATTTTTAACCATCCAGACGTACAAATTTTGTTTACAATTACACCTAATGGTTATTCTAAAATCAGCGGTACTAAAACTGTATTATGAATATGTTAAAAAATAATAATATTTTGTTTAAAAAAGTTTGATGGACCATAAAGAGTCCACGGAACCTTATTCAAATTCAATTTCTAACCATCCAGACTAAGAAAAAAAAACTTTTTGAGGTAGAAAAATGCTTAATAAATTTATCTATCTTAATATAACAATATTTCCTCAATATAATAATAAAAAAAATCTTATTTTGATATTTTATTAATTTGAAAAATATATCTTCATGTTTATCTAAAAATCTTTTCATTTGTCAAATTAATAAATAATTTATTACACCAACTAACAAAACTCTCAAATAGATTAAACATAATGGTTGTATTAATAAATATTTATCAGTGTGAATATTTTTTACACCACCCAACTAGTGAAAGTGTAATTTTCGATATGGTAAATTCAATGATGTCATTTATTAAGTTTTTTTTTGTATTTAAAATATATTTTCAATACGAAACAAAATTTTTACCGTAATAAGAACATTGTTAGTAATAATATACATTTATCAATAAGATAAACGTGGATATTTTCATATTAACAAACAATCGGAGCCAAATCGATTACGAATTTTTTACATTGATCACATTTTTTAACAAATAGACAAATTATTTTTTTCTGTAGATGAACAAATGTTTATACCTATTACCTACCCCTAATGGTTATTCTAAAATCAGCAGTTCTAAAACTGTATTATAAATATGTTGAAAAAAGTTATATTTTGTTTAAAAAAGTTTAAGGGGTCCACGAAACCTTTTTGTAATCATTTTACGCTAATATTTTTTGATACGTATACATTTCGATTCTAAAAAAATTTACAATTAAATTCTTATGAAATAATTATCGACATTTAAAAAAAATTGAGAGCAAAACGGAATAAAATGAATATAAAATGCTGGTATTATAAACTATGTATAGCCATATATAATAATTTTAATTAATGCCTTTTCAACACATGAAATAATTTTTGATTTTTATCAGAATGAATGATTTATATATTTTTGATATTTTTTAATAATTTTGACGCACCCAAAAAATTACATTAGACATAATAAGAAAAATATTAAATAAACACTAAATTTAAAAAATAGGCTAATTTTCAAAGTAGTGAAGTTGGGTTAAATATGATAGTTTTTGGAATAGTAGGGGGTGAGAATTGAAGGAAATTTTATCTGTTTTTCGAATTCAGGGGTATTTTTCTGTTATTGATTGTTATTTGATATTTTTTAATAATTATGACGCACCCAAAAATAATAAATTTTATTTAAAAAAATGCTATTTTTCAAAGTAGTGCTATAGGGTTAAATATGTTAATTTTTTGGAATAGTAGGGGGTGAGAATTGAAGGAAATTCGATCATTTTTTTGAATTCAGGGGTATTATTTATGTTATTTGATAAATTTAATAATTTTTACCAACCCAAAAAATTACATTAGACAAAATAATAAAAAAATATTAAAGAAACACTAAATTAAAAAAAATAGGCTTATTTTCAAAGTATTGAAGTTGGGTTAAATATGATCGTTTTTGGAATAGTAGGGGGTGAGAATTGAAGGAAATTTTATCTTCTTTTCGAATTAAGGGGTATTTTTATGTTATTAAACGTATTTTTATCGCAAAAACGCGGTTTGAATAAAAAATTAAGTGGACATAAAAATACAGAACTTTTGCAAACTTTTTTTTTTTTTCAGGAAAAAGTTGAGTTGTTTCCGGACAGATGGTGATAACACGTTGATATTAAATAAAGATTAATTAATTTCATTTTATTTATGACTAATAAATTTGACATTTCAATAAAATTAATAAAAAAAAAGTTAAGATTTAAGCATCTATAAAAGTTTGGATTTCATTAAAAAAAAACAATGGGTGCTACGAGACTTTCTTATACGCTGCACTGAAAGTACAGTGTAATTACGTATTTCCTCCTTATTTTGTTAATTAATACATATTCTCTAAAAAAATTTATTGAAATCATTTTTTTTGATTCACTCATTTCAAAAATAATTCGAAAAATTCAAAAGTTTTCCTTCGTAGAAAAAAAGGTAACCCTTAAAAAAGATATATCGAAAACATTTTTTTTTTTTACTTTAATAATTGTTATTTTTTAGGTACAGCGTCTAGAGACAGACAGACATTATGATAGAAAATAGTCAGAATGGATTAAAACAAGCTCGAAATGGATATATCATTTTTGAAATAAATATAAAAAATGGTACAAAAATGGTTCAAAAAATGGTCAAAAAATTTACCAATATAAAAAAAGGCATACTGATATAATTATTGGAGTAGGTGCATGTTAAATCTGATACATTTTACTATAAATATGTGCGCCATTTTAATATATTGAAAAAACTCTTTTAATATTTTTTAGTAAAAAAATTTCTCGATTTTAAAATAACCAAATTTCATTTAGTGCCGTATTCTCTTAAGGTTATTCGATCATTAGAGCAATGTATAGATAAAAGTCTACAATTTTAATATGTTATTTATGGATAACTCATATATTTTACTAATTTTTATTTAAAATATTGGACGTATGGTTTTTGAGTAATTGGATATTAAAAATAGAGTTTTTAACACACGATAAATGAGAGAACTTGCCAAAAGTGCTCTATTTATTGAAATTCTACACAATTGGCTATATAGAGACGTTTTAAAAACTAAATTCAACCCTTTTAAATACTATAAAAATTATAAAACCAACATATTCACGTGTAATTTATTCAAAATAATGAAAAACTAGCTCTGCCATTACAGCAGTACAAATTAGTACATGTTACTATTATATACCGTTCTGTCTATTTCAATTTTCAAATTAAATTAAACTTTCATTACTTTTAATAACTAACGAAGTAAAATATTCAATTAAATATAATATTAAAAACAACATTTTTCGAAACAACAATCAAAATTTCAATTTTATTTTTTTATACATACTTGCAATTACAAAAAATAAAATTTTGAATAAATCTCCGGCACCGTCGCTCTATTAAAAAAAAGATAACACTGCTCTCCCTAACTCTTACAGGGGAGCACCTCTATACATTTTTTTTGCATACAGACAAAATAAAAAAAAAAAAAAAAAATTTCAAAAAAACATACATCATCTAAATCATCTTCCTGGTCACCCCCATTAGCCCCAGGTGTCTGCATCTCATACTTAACAGCATCCTCATGCTGTTGTTGTATTTCTTGAAGCACAAACGCAACATCATTATTATTCGCAGATTTTGCATGAAGACGGCGACGCTTTGCTGAATTTTGTCCCTGCGACCCCGAAGTTGAATCGTCTCCCCCTCCTAGCATATCCATACTTAATTGGTCACTATCCGGGGAGCTAGGACACTCCTCCCCATGAAGTACTTGATTTTGATCCATTTTTATTTTTAATTTAATATATTTAATGAATACAAAAATATTAAAATTTATTTAAAATTTATACAATTTTTCTTTATATCACCCGTTAAAAAATTTCTTATTACTTTTAAACAACATATGGCTTTTCTTTTCTATGGCAAGAAGAGCGGCACTTTTTTTACAAACAAAAAAAATCACATATTTTTTTATTTCACTTTACTTCAAAAAAATCACATCACAGTTTTTCCGATTTGATTTAAAAATTTCAAAAACAAATAAAAACACTATGGCAAATCCTTTACCCCTAAGGCGTTTTTTATCATAGTTAACTGTTAACACCTAGTGTAAAACAGGTGCACCATAGTTGTAAAGCAAAATAACCCTTACGTATAGTAACATTAGGGTCTAAGCGAAACTCGCGTGCTCCTGGCGAAACACCGCAATGTGAACTGAATGCTGCTTCAGGCTACAAACCCGATCTTGCTTGCTCTGAGCTAAGACAAGTTGACTTAAGTCGCATAGAAACGCATGTAGGTACTTGTAAGACAAAGATACATAGTGTGGTTATTGTATGTATGGGATATACCCATCTCGTTTTTGGTTGGGTTTTTATTTGTGTGTTAAATAAGAGACTGGATCAGCGGTTGTAAAAATGTTAAAACAAGTTGACTTAAGTCGCATAGAAGCGCCTGTTGGTACTTGTAAGACAAAGATACATAGTGTGGTTATTGTATGTATGGGATATGCCCATCTCGCTTTTGGTTGGGTTTTTATTTGTGTGTTAAATAAGAGACTGGATCAGCGGTTGTAAAAATGTAGAGTTAATCTGACTTAAGTTATTAGAGAGGAAAGGGGTGGGGTTTCTTATATACAGTTTAAGTAGACCAGTGCTTGCAAAAATGTATTGTATATTAAACTTATTTTTATTATGCTTGTATTTAAAGTTATTCGATTTTTATTAGAGCAATGTACACCAATACCTCGCTTTGCGTCGTTTCGTTTTGCGTTTTTTTCGAAGTTGCGTCGCTGCTGAATTAGTACTAATTTTCACTGTGCGTCGTTAAATTTTCAAAGTTACGTTGTTTTGGGTACAAGTCTTTAATTTTTTTAAATTAAAACGAGAGTAACTTAAATAATTCACTTTGCGTCGTTTCAGTTTGCGTCGTGTTTTTTTGGAACGTAACCACGACGCAAAGTGAGGTATGGGTGTATAGATAAAAGTCTAAATTATTTATGGATAGCTCATATATTTTACTATAATTTTTATTTAAAATATTTGACGTATGGTTTTTGAGTAAATGGATATTAAAAATAGAGTTTTTAACACACGATTGCCGAAAGTGTTATATTTTTTAAAATTCTACATAATTGGCTATGTAGAGACGTTTTAAAAACTAATTCAACCCTTTTAAATACTATAATAATTATAAAATAAATATATTCACGTGTAATTTATTCAAAATAATGAAAAACTAGGTCTGCCGTTACAGCAGTACAAATTAGTACATGTTACTATTATATACCGTTCTGTCTATTTCAATTTACAAATTAAATTAAACTTTTTTTTACTTTTAATAATTAATAAAGTAAAATATACCATTAAATGTAGGTACATGTGTTCTGAATATAAATTAAAAAGACAATTTTTCGAAACCAAATCTTTTTTTTACAGTGTGCTAGACGTATAACCTTTTAAAACAAATTATATCACTTAAAAATAAATACTTTGCACTAAAAAAATAATCATTTTCACTTGACCTAAATTTAGACCTGTCAGATTTAAAAAATGATATATTTTTTATGTATTTATTATGATTTTTGTGATTTTCTATTATTTTAAAATGATTAAATATTCACATTATGCATAAAAAAAAGAGTATTAAAATTTATGTTTGATGTAAAAAATGAAACACTGAGGGCAAATGGTTGCAATTATGACTTAATATCAAGGGATTGAATTTAAAAAGGATAAAATTTCCTTTAAAACAGATATTGGCGTTTCAATCTGCAGTTATTAGTTTCTGAATAAGTTAACATACAAAACAGGGAACAAAATAAAATAAATTATTTTTTAGTATAACTCCTATAGTAATAATTTAAAGTAAAAACTAGTTTTGAACTCGTAAATAGCTCCCTAATAGTGTCTAGTTAAACCGTGATATATTTTTTTTCAAATATTTATTAACTGCTGAATACTGATTTTACATTTTAAAGATAACAGATGCAAATTGCGAATTTTCAAAAAAATGATATATAGATCTTATAGTTTTGAACGACTCTAACATTTGAAATATAAGTTTTAGATATTTATCTTAAGTACATTTCTTATAGGAAATTTTATCGTCTATAAAATTGTTCCTGACCATTTTTGTGATAACTTAAATCGTTTTCGTTGTATCTACGATTTAATCATAAACGGCACTAACATTGTTTAATTTTTATTTTTTTGCGTGTATTTCCCGGGGGCCCATAATTGATTTGACTAAAAATATTAATAGTTAAGGACATGCACTGACAAATTATCTAACTTTTGGTGAAAACCGCATTAAAATCGGTACAGCAGTTTTCGAGTTTACTTGTAACATGTAAAAAAATAAAATGGTTAAAAATATGTAAACATTTTGACAACCACTGCCATACATATTTTGCAAGAGAAAGGCATTCATATAATAAAGAAGACATGTTTGATAATCATATAACTATCTCTGTTCATCGATGACACAGCACACTATTAACTTAAACTTTATTGTATTAAAATCAAAAAGTTATTTATTTGTATGCATTAGATTTTTTTTTTATTTCACAAATGGAAATGTAATAAAAGTTATATTTGTAAGATACAAATTATAAACTGCAATATTGACTAAGCGATTCTGACAATAAGTACCGTTTGATGTTACTAAGGACACTTAGATACTTAATTAAATAAAGTAACATATAACTTCAGTAAATTTATTACTAAGTAATTTTTTTTTTCTATATTAATTTTAAAAGAATACATTTTTTTTAGATCAAGAAAGATTTCTGATACATAACAACTAATGCTAGGTCATATATGGAACTGTTACCAAAACTTGATGGCGGCCATCTTTAATTTAATGTCGTTTTCGTCATTTCCATGCATATTATCTCAAAGGCGTCAGTTGAAAATTTATAATATATAAAAATATTTAAAATTAAATTGAATTTGGTATGTAAGAGAGATAATAATTCTAAATAGACGTTTCTATATCAATCAATTATCATTTAAATAATGTTAAATATAATATAAACCATTTATTATTAATTTATATATACAGTAGAAACCGGTTAAAACGATAGGTATCGGTTAATACGACTCAGAATAAAAGTCACGGATGATCATTTTGTAATATACCGATATTGCTTACAACGAAATACAGCATTTAACGACTTTCTGTTTACAATATTTTCGGAGAATTTTATCGGTATAACGACGGACCGCCTTTTGTTTCCATTTTTTTTAAACATATAGTTTTGTAGTCCAGTCAGTAGACATTTTCGTATAGGGGTGGCGCTAGAAAAAAATGACGGAGTACGTTTTTTTCAAGAAATTGGTAGATTTCAATGTATAGAACATGGTGATAACTTTTCCCCCATTCACAGGGGGATGCATAACTTTCTATGGGCTTACAAAGCTGTCTAAAATCAGTTATATGGGTATACCACTGGAGCTGTCTATTTTAGAAGAAAACAGGTTTAGTAAATCTTAAAGCTGATAAAAATACGAATAAAATAGTATTTTTAAAAATTATGTATCGTAAATAGTTATTGAAATAGAGCCCGCGAAAAAATCATTTAGCAACGTCGAGTTTGGAGATTCTGCCTGAAATGTAGAGTTACGTTCGACTGCTGTGTTTAATATGTATTTAATTGAATTACAAAATGAAATTTTAAATTATAATAGAGAAAAGAGTGCCCTAAATAATGCTCGTCACCCAATGTCGGAATCTCGAAAAATGTTTAAGTTATAAGCACTCAAAGTTCTAGATATTACAAAAATTTAAGGAAAATTATTCATGTTTTTCGACGACCCCAGAGAAGACCTTCTACACCGAATAAATTAAATTCCAGCTAGGAATCTATAGAACATTCAATGCCCTAAATAATGGTTTTTGTCTGACCATGCTTAAAAATGATTATTTTAAAATTAATCACCAAAATCAATAGGTCTAGAGTACTCACTGAGACAAAATTTTCCCCAAATTTAATTCAAATCGGTGCATATCTACAGTAGTTATCGTGAACGGAAGAAAATTCTACATCCAGACAAACAGACGCACACATGCACAGCCGCCATGCGGAAATTAACTTTTCTTTGCGTTTTGAAGTTAGTACAATCAAAATCTGCTCTTATCTCGGACACGATTTTTCGACGGTATTACAATACTTCCATTTCTTCGAACATGAAAGTAAAATCGAATTATCGGTTATTACGACAACGATCTAATCGTTATAATCGGTTTCTACTGTATCCCTTGTCTATGGTTTCAAATGTAATACAATTTATCAATTGTTTTTGTAATAGGTACTACATCTAGCACAATGATATGGTAATATTGTCGAGTATAGATGTTAAATTGCCCTAGTTGTGGATAATTTATATACCTAAGAATAGGAGAGTTGGATTGAAAACAAGATCTATTTAGAAGAATACGTAGATAATGTACTTATTTCTTGTGCAGCCTCGTTTTCTATACAAGATGGATAATCAAGATTAAAAAGAACAAACTTGCGTATATTTTTTAATTATTTAATTAAATGTCTTATTCTGTAATTGGTATTTTCTAATCGTATATATAGATAAATGTTACTTAAGTATACATATGTACAATGTACGTACTTAAGTAGCATTCTTTGTGAAATTTTATTTTTTTTAATATTGTTTAAAAATATAATTCGGTGAGTCTTTTCCGCTAAGAAATTTTTAATAACGACGACTTAAAAAAAAGCATCGGAACTTCAGGCTAGATTCCTGTCTCCCTATTTTTGTTTGGGGATGAATAAAATATGTACTAACGACGACCAAAAAAAAGCGCGTCCTCAGGCTAGAGTCCCCCCCCCTCTTTTGTGTTTGTGTGTGGGGGGTAGGAAGAAATTAAATAAAAATTCTAATACAATTCGATGAACCCTTTCACGCTAAGAAATCTGATGAATTTTTACTAAAGTCGACTAAAAAAAGCACTGGGTCCTCAGGTTAGAGTCCTGCCCCCCCCCCTTTTTTGTGTGGGGGGGAGAGTAAATAAAAATTCTAATACAATTCGATGAGCCCTTTCGCACTAAGAAATCTGAAGAAATTTTTACTAACGACGACCTAAAAAAAACGCTTGGTCCTCAGACTAAAGTCCTCCCCCCCCCTCTATATTTATAAATAAAAATTCTTCTAAGCGACACATTTTTAATAATATTATTTATATTATATGTACGAGTATTTTCAAAATTAGAAATAGATTTTTAAAGTGAAACTTTTATTACTTCGTCTCAAACTTTTTCGTCTGTGTGTTGCATGTCGCGTGACGCTCGGCCGCGGAGTAGGGATAAATACGTCAGAGCCATAGACATAAAGAAATGGACAGTGCATCTGACTCGAAAAAAGAGCCGTGTCAAATGAAAGAGACAGAAATTGTTTGGTTGGAAATATCATATATGTAATACTGTATTACATATATGTTCCAAACAACTTGTATCTCTTTTTCACTTACAGAACAAATGTTACACCATTATGTTAAATACGAATGCGCTGTCCATTTCTCTATGTCTATGGTCAGAGCAGCCGAGGCCAATATGGCGGCATAAGCTGACCGTGTAGTGTATAGACTATTACTCATTTGTGCCAGTGTTGTTATTTATTTGATTTTGGTCCAAAAAACTGATCAACGAGGAAAAAGCAAAGAATAGTGCAAAAATGAATGACGATGAATTAATTTTACGCCGTAAAAAACATAACGCCGACAGAGCACGTGCTTATAGAAAAAGGAAAAAAGATCTTGGTTTTTATATAGAATTTATTAGAATTATTAGAACTTTTTGCTGGTGCATGTTGTTGTTTATGGATTTATTTCAATTTTGAGTGCTTGAATTTATTATTCCGAAAATTTTTAGTTAAATGTCTATAATGTGAAAAAAAGTTTCACTTTTACCGTGGTTTCATAAAACCACACAATCCTTTTTTTTTACTATCAATTATTTTGCTTCCTCGCAATATCGAAGATACGAGAAACTTTGTGATCGTTTTAAAATGAGATTTCAAAATTTTAACATGATATTTCCGTTTCAGGTCAAGACAAATACTTTTCGTTCTATGTCTGTGTGTCTGTCTGTCTGTGTGTCTGACTCCAAAATCACATAAAACTGCATTACTCATGAACCACTGAACCGATATTAATGAAACTTGGTTGGTTAGTTGGGCCTAGCTTGA
Source organism: Sialis lutaria (assembly GCA_949319165.1). Lineage (NCBI taxonomy): Eukaryota > Metazoa > Arthropoda > Insecta > Megaloptera > Sialidae > Sialis > Sialis lutaria. Next base: position 38,056,207 of record OX439233.1, read on the forward strand.
TGATAGTCCCATTTAAAAATCATTAAAATCGTGTGTAAGGGGGAGGGGTGACAAAGTGACAATTCAAAATATTTATTTTTTCAAAATATCTCAAGAAAGACAAATGTTACGTAAAAATTTTATAGAATCTTTTTTGTAGAGCTTTTAATTTTCTATAATATAGGGTACAACAATATTTTTTTGTAAGATATTCCTTTACAAAGATTTATCTCAATTTTATTTAAAAAAATTTGTCAATTGCATAACAGAAAAATTTAGATTCAGTTTAAAATTTACATAAAATAAAAAAAATACGAAAAAAAATTCAGGCGCATATTTTTTCATTCATTCAAAATCTCAATATACAAAAAAAATCAATTATTAATACACCAATACCTCGCTTTGCGTCGTTTCGTTTTGCGTTTTTTCGAAGTTGCGTCGCTGCTGAATTAGTACTAATTTTCACTGTGCGTCGTTAGATTTTCGAAGTTGCGTTGTTTTGGGTTCGAGTCTTTAATTTTAACTTAGTATTTTAACAGAGTTTTTAATTTAACCTCAAAACAAATTTCCAAAGCAATGTGTTTGATTGACGAAGCTATGGAGATTTTTTTAAAAACGATCCTGACAGCGGAAGGAGTTTTAAAGTGTCTCAGGTGGTAGCTACGAATATCAATTGCTACAAGGAAATTTATTTTACGTTGAAAAAAAAAACAACAAAAAAAACATTGGACCATTTTTTTGTGAAAGAAAGCCGACTTACGACAACAGCCACTATGGACTCATCAGACAGTGTTAAATTTTTATTTTGTTTATATAAATTAATTGAATATTTTATTTTGTTTTAATTGAATTTGTTTTTTTTTTGTATGTATGTAATAAAACTTTATATTATTTTTGTTTTTTAAATGTTTACTTTGTTCAATTTTCTTTTTAAAAAGTAGTATTTTTGTAACCTTGGAACCTATCTTCGATCTTTACATGGTTTGCTATAGAAAATCAAAATTCACTTTGCGTCGTTTCAATTTGCGTCGTGTTTTATTGGAACGTAACCACGACGCAAAGTGAGGTAATTGTGTAAATTCTTTTACACAATTATCATGAAAAACATTTAACTTGACCATATTTTTCTATTAAAATAATACACTGTTATTTATTCTTACGTAACACTGCTTCGGCTTTTTCAAATCGGCCTGTACAAAAATATAACATCACTTATAATAAACAGGTAGGGCTTACCATGACTTTCAAAAAGTAATAAACAATTTCTATACCTGCCTAAGAACAGGTACATAAAAGTATTAGATTCTAAACAAATACACAAAAGAGACAAACACATCTTATAACATTAACCCACCTATATCCATCTTTATCTAATAATGGTTATATCTAAATTCAGTTCCACCTGCTAAATATTATTACCTATAATTTCTAGGATTGCTAAATCGAGCAAATATGAGAAAGACAGACAATTATATTTGAATAGAATTTGTCTATGTTTTCTTTAAACCGGTATTTTGGTGATATGATATTAGTTGGACATTTTAATAATAAAAAAAATACGTTGAAAAGAGAGGACAGTATATGATCTTATAACGCTGTCTTTGTCTGTTTGTATAATATGTATGCGTTGTGATTTTTTTTTTTGATTAATTTTTATACATCAATGTACAAATATATTTTAGGTTAGGTTAAAAATTTTTTTTACGTATTATTTTCATTTTTTGTAGATCATTTTACTAGGGCAGTAAATATTTATTTAATTTTAATTTAAAATACAGATGGGTCTCTTTTAACGCAGTACTTACGTTCAAATAAAATGTATATAAAAAATAGCTCAAAAAATCTATTTTTCGCTTGCGTAAACATCAAAACTAATTAAAATTAGATTACTTATAATAATTTTTTAATTTTTTATAATGATTTTTATTCATTACCTATAAAAAACGTAAATATCTCGGATCAATTAAAAATTGTAAAAACTAAGTTCGATAAGTTTCAATTAAATGCGAAGAAAAAAAATATTTTTTATATAAACTTTGACACCCCGTTTTAACCCCGTAGGGGTTGAATTTCAAAAAACCCTTTCTTAGTGGGTGCTTACATCATAAAAGGAAGGCACCTACGAAATTTCACGTTTCTTGGTTCAGGGGTTTGGGCTGTACGTTGACATATGAGTGAGTGAGTGGTTAAGGACAAACTCTTTTATAGATATAGATTAGGAGATAGGTACGATCTATAATTTTCTAAAGCCGCGAACAATTAGGTTAAGTAGGAACTGTCAGATAAAAAACCCATGAAGAAGAAGATCTCTTTTTACGCGGTACTTACGTTCAAGAAAAAAATCGTATATGAAAAATAGCTCAAAAAAACATTGCTTACTTATATCGTAAAATTAGGGGTAAGTACGTTCCATAATTTTATAAAACCGCATTAAATTAGGTTAAGTGGGAACTGTCAGATATAAAACCCATGAAGAAAAATAAGAAGAGAGTCTCTTTTTACGCGGTACTTATGTTCAAGTAAAAACCGTATCTATATAAAAAATCGCCCAAAAAAAAACATTACCTATATTGTAAAATTAGGGGTTCCAGTACGTTCTATAATTTTCTAAAACTGCGTTAAATTAGGTTAGATAGAAACTGTCAGATATAAAACCCATGAAGAAGAATAAGAGGAGGGTAAGGTAATACAGATTTCTGTTTTTTTGTTGTAAATATAGTTAATATTTTTTCTTGATTCAAAGTATCCTATGTTCTTCTTCATGATGTAAGCTATCTCTCTAGCAAATTTCATCAAGATCGGTTCAGCAGTTTAGTCGTGGAAATGTAGCAAAACAGAAAGACAGATTTTAGCATTTATAATATTTAACATATAAGTAAAATTAAAAGACATACAAATGACTTAAGTTGATTCTATTTGCATTAAATTTAAACTGAACACATTTTTTTATTGTATTAATTCAAATTATTCAATAAATCATCTTCAAGATTTGTTATTTTTATTCTTTAGTTAAATTATTTATGGAAAGATTTTTAAATAAAAAGATTAAAATTAATCATATAATCTTCTATTAATGTCAGAAATAATTATGATAATCTCTCTTGGTTTGACATTATCTACCGAGAATAGTTTTAATAAATTGGTAATTGCTACTAACTTTAATATATGAATGTTGTATATATTACATTTAAATTATTTAATGAATTTATTAATATAAATATGAACTTTTATTTATATTAATTAAAACTATACAGCAGCGATTTCCAAACTGGGAGGGCGCCTCCTTGGGGGGCGCAGACTAGTGCAAGGGGAGGCGCGAAACATTTAACAGAAATGTAATTTTCATAACATAACATTCCACTATAATATAAACCCTGTGTATATATATATAAATATATATTTGTGTGTCTGACCGGTGACTATAAATTTATGGATTCATAAACGTTTCACTAGATTTTTTTCATTTTTTCAAATACTTAGATTCATCTTTGATACAGTGCTTAGGCTATTTATTTTATTCAAAATTATAATAGTTTTTGGGATATGATTTTTTTCGTGTGACGAAACGTGAAAAATTCACTAAAATTTATCCGTCAGACTGAATTTACGATTTAGAACCATTGTGTTTTGTTTCGAAATTTGTAGCACATTTCGGCGTGCTCTGGTTGATTAAAATGACGTTAGACCTGTCATTTTTCTTAAAAACACGTGCTTTTTGACGTCTGAGCTGTCATATTTTTTGTGACGTTTATAAAAATATTACATTTTTATTGAAATTGTTCAAAAAGTTTCAAATTTGTTCAAAAAAAGTTGTAGAATTAATTTAGTCTATCTAAAAGTTTATAATTTATAATAATTAAGCCAGGGACGGCGTTTTAAAAGTATTTAAATTTGCATTTTCTAATAAAATTGTATTAAATATAATTTTTAATCGTTTTGTTGTAGGGGGATTAAGTCAGGGGCTGATGGCGTTTTAAATATATGAATTTTTTGGGAACTGTCACATTTCGTAACGTTTGTAAAAATATTAGTTTTTTTTTAAAATTGTTCAAAAATTATAAATTTCAGAAAATATGAAAATTATCAAATAGATCAGTAGCGCCTGAAAAAAAATTATTGAATGATTTTTTTCTTAAGTTTTGAGATTGATATAAATTTATCTAAAAAAAAGTATAATAATTAAGTCAGGGGCGTAGCATAATTTTTTTTTAATTGTTATTTTTTTAAAAGTGGCTTAAAAAATTAATTTTGATTGAAATTGAATAAAAATTAAAAACTTCAGGAATATATAAAAATAAAAAGTCAAAAAGTTTACATTAACTATTTTCTTATTTGTGTATAAAAATATGACGTCAAAGGGGGTTGGGGCGCGAAGCGCCCAGGGGCACAGCCCCTAGTTAAGATATATAAATTGAAAAATATATTTTCTTATAAATAATCGTAATATTATTTTTTTTAAATATATTATCTGTTCCTGAAAGGTACGTTACTGTTTTTGTTTTAGAATGACAATTATTAAAAACAAAAGTTCGGAGTGAGCCCTTAGTTCAGTTTTGGTTGAATCGAAGTGAAGAATATAATACTTTTTTATTTTTTGTATTAAAACATTTTATACCTTTTAAAAATGTGTATTATTTTTTTAAATAAAATGAGGGGGGGCGGGGCTAGATAACATTTTTTTAAGGGAGACGCAGTTACATAAAGTTTGGAAACCACTGCTATACAGGATGTTCGCGGGAACCGAGTGATCATTTCTATAACTTTGTTATTATTGGAGCTAGAAGATCGGTTAAATGGGCAAACTATCAGTATTTTTTCCGGGATGAATAATGGCGGTGTCAAAAAACAATTGAATGTCGAATTTAATAGATAAATTGAAATACAACTTTTTTTAAATGGAATACTTTGTATATTATTATTGAATTTTATAACTGAAAATAGTATGCTGTGGCGTAACTATAGAAATGGGGGCCCCAGACAATTTTTCAGAAGGGAGCCCTTGACAGGTTTTTTTTACATTAACCGCCCCCCCCCCCAACAATAATAATTATTGCTTAGAATTGTGAAGGGATGTAAATATTTGAGGTATGGATACGGAAAAGTTCGAGAAAAATTTATTTATGTATAAAAAAATTCACTATTAAAATGAAAAACAGTCAATAAAACGCCAAATTTTTAAGTTTTTGAGATTTTGATATTTAATTTTAGAATTTTAAAATAAAATAACTCAAAAATAAGCTTTTTCGCCAAAAACTTTATTGATCGTTTCGATTATTCTAAAAAAAACACAGCAATTAAAAAAATATATTTCACCAATTTTGGGGGCCTCCTAGATGCTCGGGGCCCCGGACAATCTAACCGGCCAGACAGGTGGTAGTTACGCCACTGATAGTATGTCTTTATAAAAATGTATGATGATCTTACGTGTCTCCTATTTCCAAAACAATACTTATTTCTGCACAAAATAAAAGTTTAATCGCAAAAATTGACTTCTAAATTTTGACGCCAAAACGCTCGCAGGTGACATTTCAGAGTTGTGACGTCACACTCCTTGTCAACAATAATCAAACATTCAGAGTTAGACAATAATTTAATTATTTTGTGTGTTAAATATGAATTCCAAAGTATATAAGTTATCTTAAATAAGGTATGTAAGAGGAATTGATATTTGTCTAAAATAAAAGACTGATGAGTGACGTCATTCGCTCTGATTGGTGTTCCATTTAACAACACGGCGGATTGCTGTATTTTGCGTTTTTATTTTAACAAAAATTATATTAATCTCGTTTTTAATATAAAAATAAATACATTTTTTAGAATTTATTTATTTATTTAAAATCATAATTTCAATGATGCTTTGTTACTTATTGGCATCATATTTATTGCTAGGCCCTGAGAGGGCTTCAACGGGGCCCGTGCCAACTCACATTTTGGGGCCCCAATATACCCCCACATTGTAAGGACATTCCAAACAAATTTCGTATTTTCTTATTACATTATAATATTTCTTTATAAAATTCTTATAACTTCCTGATATTATTTTAGTATTAAAAATCAAGGGTTTTTTAAGAAAATTTTAAGTTTTTTTCTTTCTACTTGTACTTTTTCTACAAGGTGTATCTTTTTTGTAATACATTTATGTTTTTTAAATTATCTCTGTTAAAATAAAAAATAATATAAGTATCAAAATATGTAAAAATGTAAAGTATAAATAATTTTCAGGGGGCCCGGGCCATATGACCCTCCTAGCTCCCCCACCCCTCTATCTGGGCCTGCCTATTGCTATACAAAAACAGATTACAAAAAAAAACTTAAATTCTTCTTAATTAAAAACGACACGAACTGAAAAATCTGGAATTCAGATTTTTATCAATTGTTGTTTTTTTTTTTTTTTTTGGAAGGAGATCGACTATGCGGCTGTATTTCCGATGACCGTAGTGTGTCGCGTTGTTTTGGGGCGAGGTGGTCACCGTGCGCGGCAAGTGTACACACACACACACACACACGTGTACGACCGTATGCATGTGTATGTATGTGTAAAGGTACAGTTATTCGGATGCTGCGAGTTCATTAACCGGACACGTACGAAAAATCTAACCGGTGCAAGCTGTCACATAGAATATATATGTAATAATAATAGTGAACGCGGTTCAAATGCCAAAGCGACTAGATAATAAAAATACATTTATTTAAAGTTTAAACGTCTACCTTATTTATATTTAATAAAAATTATCTTCCTCACTGCTTCTGGGTAGAAGACACGACTCAAATTCATAAACTGTCACATAGAATATATGTAACTAGCTGACCCGGCCACGCGTTGCTGTGGTTAACCTATACTTTAATTGTAGGTTATATGAAACGTTTGGAAGTTTGACATAGCGCCATCTATTGAATACTTACTTAATCCAGTCAACAGATGTCACCATCTGTTAGAATCGTTTGGAGCTAACAGATAAAGACAAATAATTTGCAATAAAATAATATTGCGATCATAAATTGAGATGTAAGCTATCCTATATTTCAAGTTGGATCAAACTGCACACGGTGTACAAATTTGATTAAAATCGGTTAAGTAGTTTAGGAGTCCATCGCGGACAAACATGTGACACGTAATTTATATATATTAAGAAGATAATAATAATAGTGATCGCGGTTCAATTGCCAAAGCGACTAACTAATATAAAAATACATTTATTTAAAGTTTAAACGTCTACCTTATTTATATTTAACAAAAATTATCTTCCTAACTGCTTCTGGGTAGAAGACAAAACTCAAATTCATAAACTGTCACATAGAATATATGTAATAATAATAATAATAATAATAGTGATCGCGGTTTAAATGCCAAAGCGACTAGCTAATAAAAATACATCTATTTAAAGTTTAAACGTCTACTCAGGCCCGGATTTACCATGTAGGCAGTGTAGGCACGTGCCTAGAGCGGCAAAAATTAAGGGGCGGCAAAATTTTGGCGGAAAATTGTTAAAAAACGGCCTTCATAAATTTAAATAAATTTTAATGTAATTTTTATATTTTTAATAGACTTTACATATAAAAACTAAAAAATTATATATTTTTTAACATTTCGTACTAAATTTATTCCACCATTTAAAGGGGGGGGGCGGCAATTTTCACAACTACCTAGGGGCGGTAAATTTCTAAATCCAGGCCTGCGTCTACCTTATTTATATTTAACAAAAATTATCTTCCTCACTGCTTCTGGGTAGAATACACAACTCAAATTCATAAAAACAAAAAGGATCTGTATGAAATGGAACCCCGCACAAACAATGCTCTTACTATATTTATTTTTAATTTCCCTTTTAAATTAAAACATGCAATAACTGTGCTTTAGGCGGCTATTACACTATCAAATAAATATGTCAAAGATTTTTGACAAAGATTTGATCATATATTAAATTATACGTAACTAGCGGGATCCCGCGGCTTCGCTCGCGTAAACTTCGAAACTAAATAGAACCCACCATACGTGATAGGGGATGACATATTTTTTATATTAATTTTTATCCATTACCTATAAAAAACGTAAATATCTCGGATCTTAGTTAAAAATTGTAAAAAATAACCCCCGCTATTAGGGGTGAATTTTCGTAACTGATATTTGTCTTGTATAGTACCTACTGTGCCATGTTTCATTCGGCGAATACAAAAAAAAATATTTTACAAATTTCCCCCCCCCCTCCCATAACACCTTAGGGGTTATATTTTGGGAAATGCTGAAATTATTGTTTCATTATTTATATTGTAGAGTATTTTCGATAAGTTTCAATTAAATGCGAACAAAAAAAGTATTCTTGTATATAAATTTTGACACCCTGTTTTAACCCCGTAGGGGTTGAATTTCGAAAAATCCTTTCTTAGTGAGTGCTTGCATCATAAAAGGAAGACACCTACGAAATTTCACGTTTCTAGGTCCAGGGGTTTGGGCTGTACGTTGATATATGAGTGAGTGAGTGAATGAATGAGTGAGTGAGTGAGTGGTTAAGGACAAACTCTTATATAGATATAGAAGATTTCGTAGCCGGAACCGTCCACGAACACTTTTCAGTCGCCATTTTGATTTATCCGTCAAAAAACTTTGATCAAATATAAGAAACTGTCATTATCTATGATAAATGAAATATTATGAAGGTAAATATTACGTACATATTATAAAAGTTGACGTATTACACTGTCATATTTCTTTGATCAAAGAAATTTTATCGCATTTCTTTGATAGTTTAATAGCCGCCTTAACCCAGAAGTCTAGATATACAACAAATCAGAGCTCTCTGTGCCAGCTTGTTTTAACTAACAACAAGGTAGGGCGTATACCCATACCTATGTGAAGTTGTTGCAACGTCACCACGTGTGTGTGTGTGTGTGTGTGTGTGTGATGCGTATAAAATCTGTAATCAGATCTCTACACAGATGTTCAAATTTCGATCCGTCTTGCTGGTGGAGCGCAGTTAAATTTGACCAACCCAATTCGTATACGCGGCCCAGATCCAGGCGGATGTGTCGCTCTCCCTCCCTTCCCCGCTCCCCACCCCCTTCTCTATATAACGTGGAAACAAAACAATTAACTGCATTTTTGCATTTCCTAGATTTACGCCGCGCGTCTAAACTTGTTGGATTCTAGAACATGCGAAAATAATCTTTTTTTTTTGTAAATACTTTTGTCGTTTATGTCTAACAATGATATTTTTTATTTAAATGATGAATTAATGTTTTCCGCTTTTTTAATTTGTCTACACAGGTGGAATGTTTACTTGAGCCAAGTAAACCTTGTTTTGTATATAACGAAAACAATATTTTCTTAAGATAAGAAATATATTCTTAAACCAACTATAGTATTCTTGGTCGAAGAAATAATGTAGTTGGATTAAGAGTACTTTTCTTATATTAACCCTTTAACGCCGGAATTTTAAGTGTTGATAATCATTCAAGATAAAAACAACTTTATCTAAGAGGCAATTGATCAAACACAATTTTTAGGGACACGTGTTAAGTGTGTTCATATGAACACGCACGGCGTTAATGGGTTAAGGGGTTAGGTGTAGTCAGAATTTTCAAGAAATCGATTTTTGTTTTTTGCATTTTTGGAAGCTGCTACAACGGCTGAAGAACTATTTTATGGCCCAGGAATAGTTGACTCGGTGTAAGAAATTAAATAATACGTATTACTTTACGTAAATTGAGTGTAAAACTTTAAATGCGTTTTTCTCAAAACTATGTTTTTTTGAACTGGTGACCACTGTAGCTCGAAAACCGCTCGGTAGATTTTAATGAAATTTATACAGCTTGAAAACATGAAAAACTAGTGCCTGATCGAAGGATTTTTTTTAATTTCGATTTGTTATTAACAATTAACAGTTGGTTTTTTTCCCGAAAATCTTGAAAAAAATTTCCTGAGGCTGCCATTTTCTTAATTTAAGAAAGAAAAAATCAACGTCGCAACTACCACCGGGGCCCCCGAGCATGGGGGTTCCCACAGCAATGTAAAAAGGTTAAAATTAATAAGAATAAAAAAAATGGTCTTCAGTTTTCAGCGGGGGCGCCCTTACACACATTCTGCCCCGGGACCCCCGAGCTTATAGTTACGGTACGGAAAAAAATATTATACAAATCAAGACTCAGCCGCCGCGTTTTCTCTTGCGGTTTATCGAGCGGTAAAAAAAACATATAGGTATATACAAAAACCAATTTGACATAACTCGCCGCAGTCACAATAATGATAATACATACTAATGACAGCCGCCGTAATTATAGTCTATATGTTCACAATACAGTGTCATTTAGACTTAAGTCATATCTAACTTTAATTGAACTCGCAGTATGTGAAATTTTTCTCTATACGCTTTCGATTACTGTTAAATTGCGAATTAAAATATGAAGTAAATTTCTATTTGTGGTGTGGCTATGTAATTTTAGGCAGTGGCGTAGCCAATACCATATTATATACAGTCGAAATACACCAATATCTCGCTTTGCGTCGTTTCGTTTTTTCGAAGTTGCGTCGTTGCTGAATTAGTACTAATTTTCACTGTGCGTCGTTAGATTTTCGAAGTTGCGTTGTTTTGGGTTCGAGTCTTTAATTTTAACTTAGTATTTTAACAGAGTTTTTAATTTAACCTCCAAACAAATTTCCAAAGCGATGTGTTTGATTGACGAAGCTATGGAGATTTTTTTTAAAAAACGATCCTGACAGCGGAAGGAGTTTTAAAGTGTCCCAGGCGGTAGCTACGAATATTAATATCTACAAGGAAATTTATTTTACGTTGGAAAAAAAGCTGTTCAGCAAACATTGGACCATTTTTTTGTGAAAGAAAGCCGACTTACGACAACAGCCACTACAGACTCATCAGACAGTGATTAATTTTTATTTTGTTTTAATAAATTATTTGAATATTTTATTTTGTTTTAATTGAATTTGTTTTTTTTTGTTTTTTAAATGTTTACTTAGTTCAATTTTCTTTTTAAAAAGTAGTAATTTTGTAACCTTGGAACCTATCTTCGATTTTTACATGGTTTGTTATAGAAAATCATAATTCACTTTGCGTCGTTTCAATTTGCGTCGTGTTTTTTTGGAACGTAACCACGACGCAAAGTGAGGTATTGGTGTATATTATAACGATATAGTTTAATACGAAGTGGACTGAAATTTTTTCACCAAAGCGCAATAGGTGAGGGTACTCTGAACCTAATGAAAAAATATTTAGGTTTGTATAACTTATCGACTACACACTGTAATTGCCCTTTTTTACCGGTTCTTACTACCTAATATGACTGGTCCCTTTGACCCTTGATGTCCTTATAACCGATTTTGGTTGTATATAAATGCAAAATATATGTTATATGCCAATGCCCCTCCCCCACAAAAATATCCACCCGACTTCTAAAAAATTTATTGCGTTGCAAGACAAATTCAATAATTCAAATGTTTTACTAACTTCCACACTAGAAATTTGTATTGTTTTGGATTATTTTTGATTCTATTTCTAATTTTTTTGTATTTGATTTAATATTTCTATGATCAAAAAAGTTTGATGCATGAAATAGGACCAAAAAATTTTGAATTTTAGATTTAATTAAAAATGTGTTTTTTGTATAGAAAATGATGTGAAAAATTGAATTTTTCAAACCGCAGGTCTGTATCTTTAACCGTTCTCGAGTTACAGCCTCTCAAAGTTTCAGTTTTTTCAAAATTTTTGAGAAAAATGGCCGTAACTTTTGAACGTGAAGTCGGATTTAATTTTTGTTGACAGATTTGGAATCAGCGTGTCAAAATCTATATAATGACATGTACAATACTTCAAAATTCGACAAAAAAATTTTTGTCAAAAATCGTCATTTTTTTAAGGTATACCCCTTTGAATTTTTTCGATTTTTCGCAAAAAAATTTTTGTCGAATTTTGAAGTATTATACATGTCATTATATAGATTTTGACACGCTGATTCCGAATCTGTCAACAAAAATTAAATCCGACTTCACGTTCAAAAGTTACGGCCATTTTTCTCCAAAATTTTTGAAAAACTGAAACTTTGAGAGGTCATATCTCGAGAACGGTTAGAGATACAGACCTGCGGTTTGAAAAATTCAACTTTTCACATCATTTTCTATACAAAAAACACATTTTTAACTAAATCTAAAATTCAAAAATTTTTGGTCCTATTTCATACATCCAACTTTTTTGATCACAGAAATATTAACTCAACTACAAAAAAATAACATGATAACTCAATATACAAACATTATTTTCACTAGTTTTCATTTAAATCACATTTATGTACCCAAAATCCTTTAATAGAAATATTCAAATCAGTAAATATCAATAGATAACATGTAACAACTGTTTCAAGCTGTCATTTTACTAACTAAAGTGCCAGCCTCATTCATATACACAGTTTGACAACTCTACTTCCACGTAGTTACATTACAGCGTTGTCTTATTTGTCAAAATTTTACTGAAAAAAATTATTAAGTGCCAGCCTCATTCGTATACTCAATTTAACAACTCAAGCTCAACGCAACGAAATTACAGCGTTGTCTTATTTGCCAATACTGAAAAATAAAAAAAAATGGTGTGTGACTCATCCACATAAACTTTTTTTGTTTTAAGCTGATAGTATTCATTTATCTTTCTCTTTTATATTTCTATGCATCTCTCTCTTACACGCATAACCGACGTAAAGTGACTAATACACGCTTCTATCTCTTATATTATATCCATATGCACATATGGGAAAACATATCATATTTTAAAATGAATCGAGGTAATTTCAATTAACTATAGACTCGCTAAAGATGTTTCACTTCAAAATCCATTTTAAACGTTAAATAAATCCGATAAAATGAAATATCTCTATCTCATACCCTTCGTCCACCTTTGCTCTATCCAAATACACATGAAAAGATATCACAAACGGCTACGAAAAAAGAACCGAGCACAAAATACCCGCAATAAATATGATAAACGTATAAATTCAAAAGGCAATGGTGGCAACATAACAGGTTCCAATTTCCCTAATATCGTCAGGTAAGTGTCGATAAAGAGGGCGCTGTGAATGTATTGTGTCGCGAGAATGGTCCCGGCGACGTCTTATCGCGTTTGGGGGGAGGGGGGGGGGGCAACCCCCTCCCCCTCCATCCCGCAACGTCCCGTTTAGCAAACGTTTCAATATTTTTAACAGATTATAGATTTTGTATCGTGGTTTCAATTTCAATGTTATTTACTTTATAAATAATAAAATAAATATTTTATTTTTTATATGGTCTCGACGACGTCTTATCGCGTTGAGGGGGAGGGGGGGGGGGGTTACCCCCTCCCCCGTCTATCGCAACGTCCCGTTAGCAAACGTTCCAATATTTTCAACAGATTATACGTTTTTCTAGTGGTGTTGATGTTATTTATAATAAAATAATTTTTATAGTTTCCTTAATGAGAAATGTATTCGCAAATTTTGTCATTATGTGTTCCTGGGTATAGGTCAAAGCAGTTTTATAATAGAAATTTGTATTACCTAAGCTTCTAAAGTTCCAAACGTAAAGCTAGTTTGAAAATAAATGATAGATGCACTATGCACACAAGTACAAAAAAAAAAGTTTTTAAGTACAAATTTTTTCCAAAAATGTACTTAAGTACTCTTTAAAAGTACTAAAAAAATTAAAATATCATTTTTTAATGTATAAGTATTTATATATAAAAATATAACTATATTTTTATAAAAAAGTATTCTTCTAAAGTACTTTAATCATTAAAATACTATTTGTAATTATTTTGGTAATTTTTTTACAAAAAATTTATCAAAATCCACACATGGTAGTTGCCGCGTAACCCAACTCAAAAAATACCATTGCCAATCGATTCGTGAATCAATCTCGAATCAAACGAGATACATGAAGCCATATATGAAAAATTTTGAAGGGGGAGGGGTCATGACCGGAAAAATACATAAAATGGGCTAAGCTAGAACCACAGGGCTATCATTCAGCGAAAACCCGAAGTCTCTAGGTGGTCAGGGGGCCGAGATCTCACTATCGAAGACAGACAGACGGACATATGGAAAAACGAGCATATAAGCGCTACTACCGCTTCATAAGTTGCGCCAAAAAAATCAATTATTCAGTTTATCCATCATTCAAACCAAAAAAAAAACATCGAAAACATGACTCATCCAAGATACGAACCAAAAATAACACAAATGATACAGTGCGTACAGATTACGCTACTCTCCGCCAGAGGCTGTACAGAAGGTAAGTTTCGACAGCGCATCGGTAGATGTCAGCACATTACACAACACATACAGCCTGCTGCGAGCTATATCTATGCAATAATAATATGCCGGTTATAGTCTAATTGTTTTTTCGTATACAAATGATTGGATGAAACCGACCAATAATTTACATGACCAATATTGGAAAGTTGTTTTGTTGTTACCGTTTTTGTGCTTAGCTAATGCCCGTCTTAGTTGATGGCATGCTATTTTTATGATTAGATAATTATTGGTCTGAAGGATTTTATGAAAAATACGCGGCATTTGATTGGTTCTGTTATTACTGTAATGATAAATATGTACACGCTATAAAATTGACGCAAGAAATAATTATATAAGTATCCGTGTTTCTTTAGTTACATTTTCTACCATTTTATTGCTATATAGACGATGAAAAATAATAGGGTTTGATGAGGCCTAGATAGAGGGGGGGGGGGGGGGGGGCTAGGAGGACCATATGGTACAGGCCCCTGGTATCTCAGGGGCCCCGGCGCTCCGACAATTATTTTTTTACTTACATATTTATTTAATACGAATACTATTTTTAATATTAAAAAATATTAGAAAATTAAAAGTATCTTACGAGTTTAAACTTTTAAGGTAGTAGACCGGTGTGATGGGTCAAAAAATCGATTTTTTTTTACATTTTTCGGAAGAACTACATTTTAAAAATATGCTCTTAAATTTTCAGACCAAAATTTAGAATATTTCCAAAGTTACAGGCATTTATCGTTCGACGAGTGCACATTGCTATAAGATGGGAAACAAACGTTTTAGCGTTTTTCTCGAAACCATGTTTTTGAAATTTCGGGGAAGCACTGACTCAAAACTATTCAACCGATTTGGCTCAAAATTTAACTAGTTATTCTACATACACATATCTAAATACCTAACCTTTAAAACATTTAATTTTTTAACAATAAATTAATTTTTTTAAACATTTTATCAACAAAAAAATTACATTTTGAGAACTTTTTTTTCATAAGTCCGCTATTTTTTTTATTTTTTATTATGTATATTATTGGTTAGTTCATTAAAATAAGGTCTACACAATAATACTATTTTTGATTTTTTCATTTCAAATGACTACGGAAGGCTGTGTGCTTTCCCGAAACAGCTCATCATTCTTTAGAGGACTCCACTTTGACATTACATATTGTAAATAAATAAATGGAAAATTAAATAAAATTTTTTTTTTGTATCATTTAAAGTACTAAAATAAATATGTAAAAGTTACAAAACGATAGTATATTATTTACTTGTTAAAATAAGGTCACGAAAAAAAGTCGAAATTTCGGCCGTCACACCGGTCTACTACCTTAAGGAAATTTGTTTGGAAGTTTCTTACGCTTGGAGGGGTATGGGCCCCCCGAAATATGGTTTGGCTCGAGCCCGGTTTGGCTTGAACCCCGTTTAAGCTCTCTCAGGGCCTGCATGATGTCAGTAACAAAGTATCATTGAAATTATGGTTCTAAAAAATGTATTTATTTTTATATTAAAAGCAGGATTAATATAATTTTTGTTAATTTTTTTTACTAAATACAGCAATCCGCCATGTTAAATGGAACACCAATCAGAGCGAATGACATCACGCATCAGTAAACGTCTTTTATTTTAGACAAATATCAATTACCTCTTATAAGATTATTTATTTAAGAACTTATATACTTTGGAATTCATTTTTAACACACAAAATAATTAAATTATTGTCTAACTCTGAATGTTTGATTATTGTTGACAAGGAGTGTGACGTCACAACTCTCAAATGTCACCTGCGAGCGTTTTGGCGTCGAATTCAAAATTAGTTTTAAAAGAGTTAATTTTTGCGATTAAACCTTTATTTTCTGCAGAAATAAGTATTTTTTTGGAAATAGGAGACACGTAAAACGTAAAATCATCATAGAATAGTTATTTTAAAATTAGTCATCATGTCCATTATGCGTATGTATATAATAGATACTTTTTTAGTATTTTTTTCCAAAATAATGCTAAAAAACGCTGAAAATAATTTTTTCCTATTCAAATGGACGCCAAAACGCGCATTCAAAGTAACGTGGTATGCCCTGTGACGTAACTGTTTACTAAAACAAACTGAAATCAACCAATAGGGATCCAGTATTCTGACGTTTTTTGTAAGTAACTACAGTTTTGCTAGACGCGTTTGCGATCACGTGACAAATAGGTTAAATATTATATTTTAAAATTAGGTTTATTATTAAAGTACTGACTTATTTCACTTTAAAATAGCACATTTTTTTGTGTGTTTTTTTTGACAATAACAAGTGTGATTAGCATACCCATGTGACTCCGCATTCAGCCGCTAGGGGTTGAAATGGCGCTGGCATGCAACGGAACGACATTTTGTCACAGCTATTGTTATTGTTGTTGACTTGGTGTACAAAATGGCGGCTCACTCTCACTGGCTCCTACTTACCTAGAACAAACAAAACGCCTACTTAGCAATCATACAAATAAATCATATAGGTAATACAGGATGATTAAATAATTAAATTGGCACAAATTTTCGATTTTTTTTAAATCTCAAATATTTTTATGAAAAAAAAATCGGAACTCAAAAAAAAAAAAAGCATTTTGAAGCTAAAATAACTCGCTTTCGAATCATATCATCAAATTTTGTATTAAAAATTGTTTTGGCCCCCTATACTCATCTTAAAATTATTAAAAAAAAAATGGATTTTTTTTCGTTTAGTTTATAATCACACAACTTTCCAAAAAATGAATAAAATTTAATTTTTCAAAAAACACTAAAAAGAAGACATTTCAATCTTTAAATTATTTTTTTAATTATTTAAATCCGACCATTTCTACCACAATTACAGTGATTTGAAAATTGTCAATTTTTTTCATATAAATATTTTATTAAGAATTTATATAAAAAAAAGAAAATCACCCCCAGTCCGTCCCTGTAGGGATACACATACATTTTTCCATACACAAGAATGACATTTCAATTATCGCGAGTAATTTATTACATAAGTATATAAAAATTCAGGTGTGGGCACGCGGTGTGTTTTTATTTAGAGAATTAATTAGATGTATTACGAATCTGTCAGAAATACAAAATGATCGAATTCATACGTGACAAGTGGAAACACACAAACACGCCAGGGGCGCAGCAATGGGGGGGAGAGGGGGGTTATCGTTATATATAAATATATTATACATATCATTATATTTTTTTAAACAAAAAAATTATATAAAATATTTCGTCGGACAGTCTGTTTTAAAATACTTATAACTTGGGAACCACTGGTCTGATTTTCACGCGGTTTTCATTATAATATAGACACGTTATCTGTGTACTTTTTAATCAAAGATTCATTAAAATCGGTACAGTAGTTTCTAAGTTATGGCAGTTTAAAACATTTTTTCGGACAGTCTGTTCTAAAATACTTATAACTTGAGAACCACTGGTCTGATTTTCACGCGGTTTTCGTTGAAATATAGACACGTTATTTAGGTACTTTTTAATCAAAAATTCATTAAAATCGGTTTAATAGTTTCCAAGTTATGACATTTTTTGTCTGTAGGGGTAATACACAAAAAATTCCATATATTTTTTACATGCTTTTTCTTATCAAAATTAAAAATGTTTCTACGCCTCTGACATTTACAATCTACATATGATGTATAGACACGTTATCTGTGCTGTTTTTAATCAAAGATTCATTAAAATCGGTTCAATGGTTTCCAAGTTATTACATTTTTTGTCTGTAGGGGTAATACACAAAAAATTCCATATATTTTTTACATGCTTTTTATTATCAAAATTTAAAATGTTTCTACGCCCCTGACATTTACAATCTACATATGATGTATAGACACGTTATCTGTGCTGTTTTTAATCAAAGATTCATTAAAATCGGTTCAATGGTTTCCAAGTTATTACATTTTTTGTCTGTAGGGGTAATACACAAAAAATTCCATATATTTTTTACATGCTTTTTATTATCAAAATTAAAAATGTTTATACGCCCCTGATATTTACAATCTACATATGATGTATAGACACGTTATCTGCACTGTTTTTAATCAAAGATTCATTAAAATCGGTTCAATGGTTTCCAAGTTATTACATTTTTTGTCTGTAGGGGTAATACACAAAAAATTCCATATATTTTTTACATGCTTTTTCTTATCAAAATTAAAAATGTTTATACGCCCCTGATATTTACAATCTACATATGATGTATAGACACGTTATCTGCACTGTTTTTAATCAAAGATTCATTAAAATCGGTTCAATGGTTTCCAAGTTATTACATTTTTTGTCTGTAGGGGTAATACACAAAAAATTCCATATATTTTTTACATGCTTTTTCTTATCAAAATTAAAAATGTTTCTACGCCCCTGACATTTACAATCTACATATGATGTATAGACACGTTATCTGTGCTGTTTTTAATCAAAGATTCATTAAAATCGGTTCAATGGTTTCCAAGTTATTACATTTTTTGTCTGTAGGGGTAATACACAAAAAATTCCATATATTTTTTACATGCTTTTTATTATCAAAATTTAAAATGTTTCTACGCCCCTGACATTTACAATCTACATATGATGTATAGACACGTTATCTGTGCTGTTTTTAATCAAAGATTCATTAAAATCGGTTCAATGGTTTCCAAGTTATTACATTTTTTGTCTGTAGGGGTAATACACAAAAAATTCCATATATTTTTTACATGCTTTTTATTATCAAAATTAAAAATGTTTATACGCCCCTGATATTTACAATCTACATATGATGTATAGACACGTTATCTGTGCTGTTTTTAATCAAAGATTCATTAAAATCGGTTCAATGGTTTCCAAGTTATGATAATTTTTCTCTATAGATGCAATATAAAAAATTCCCCAAATTTTATAGTATTTTTCTTAATAAAATTTAAAATGTTTTTACGCCCCTGATATTTACAAAAAAAATGTTACCATCATTTACATTATCTGTATACATTCGTCATGATATTTTTGAAAGGGAAGAGGGGGGGGGGACTATCGAATATTGAAATAACGCGGAACAAAAAAAAAGGAATTTTGTCATTGGAATTGAAACAAATTTCGCCGAACCTAACCTAAATTAGTAATGAATAAAACATCTGTAATATAATTATTATTGACTAGTTCGTTACAGTATGCGTATAAAGCGGAAAATTAAAAAAACTATACAATTTTTAAAACTACCTACTTGATTATTTGTTTTAAGGTTATTCGATCATTCGAATTTTTATTTAAAATTATTATTTCCTAAGCCAAAAGACCAAATTGGATTCTGTAAAAGGCAAATTGTATCTTCATTAAGTACTTATGACGATGAAATCATTTATTTCGATAAGGATTAATGCAGGTCATAAGTCCATGTAAACAGAACCCAAATATTTTGTTTTCTTTGTAACATAAAAGCAGTCATTGTGGCTTAAATATAAAAGTTAGACATATGGTGTCGCAGACTTTATTGTAGAACTTTTGATTCTACACAATTATTTAATACATTATTTTGTTCTATATTCAACGGTTTATGCAGCGTATTGCAAAACAGCGAGCCGATAGTAAAATTTTTTCTGACTTGATTTACTATTATCGTCACTGCTTAGTTGTTATGTTACCTAACGTAACAAAATATAGCCTATAACCTGGCCAGAGAATGTACCTATGAATTAAAAAAGAAACCACGTAAATCGGATAAGTGGTTCTCGAGTGATAAGCACACTAACGGACAGACCGACAGACAGACAGACAGACAGACGTTGAGCTTTATATATATTAAGGATATTGGACGTATGGTTTTTATGTTGTGCCACTCTTGCTCCGAGGCGACGATTTGCCGCATTTCAGAGACAGTGGACTGGACTATTATGGTTAGGTAATTACAAGTCGAAGATTACTACAACGACGAAGATTCTGTATAGACATGCGATGCGATGGACCATCAGAGCATTCCTCAAATACTCCAGTAATTGTTAGTTATCATGACACAACAGTGAGCGTGATTGGTGGTTGCGCTCGCGCGCGCCTTGATATTCTATACGAAACGTCGCATGGAACTCATCATGTATGCGTGTTAGTCTGTTGTCATTTGGTGGAGAGATATTATTAAATAAAAAACATACTGTAGATATGTATAGTATGTGCATTCTATATCTTATAAGTTAAGTTACAGTTTTGATGTTCACAGGTAGAAAGGTTATTTGAGCCAAGTAAATCTTGTTTTGTATATAACGAAAACAATATTTTGTTAATATAAGAAACATACTCTTAATCCAACTACGTTATTCCATCGTTCAAGAATACTATAGTTCAGCGATTCTCAACCCGGGGTACGCGAAAAAAAATGAGTAATGGCCGATGTTAAAAATATAACTATTTTCCTCTCGTCTCGATTCAGTTTCCCGCTGTTACGTAACTTTTCACATTAAATTACAGAATAATAAATATACAGAAGCGACACTCAACAATTGGATTTCAAATCCTTTCAATGTAGAATACTTTCGAGTAGCTAAATTATTATCTATCAAAGAAAAAGAGAACTTAATTAATCTTTCAAATGACTCTACTTTGAAAGTCGAATTTAAAGGAAAA
Organism: Sialis lutaria; assembly: GCA_949319165.1. Classification (NCBI taxonomy): domain Eukaryota; kingdom Metazoa; phylum Arthropoda; class Insecta; order Megaloptera; family Sialidae; genus Sialis; species Sialis lutaria. The sequence goes on from OX439233.1 coordinate 38,077,067, forward strand.
TGTCTTATTAACTTTTGGTCACATATCAGCACCGAATATGAACAGCTTTCTGCTAAAGCGCTTAACGTTTTGTTACCATCTATAAGTATAGTGCTGGTGGAAAGAGCATTTTCTTCGTATCTCTTTATTAAAAACAAATACCGTAATAAGCTGAATGCAGCTCCAGATTTACGATTGTACCTTACATCAATCGAACCTGATTTCAAAAAACTATGTGCCTCAAAGCAAGCACAAGGATCTCACTGAATATAATAAGTTAAGCAAGTTAAAATTAATGTAAAATTGCGAATATTTAACTTTATATTTATAATAGTTTATATTTATTGTGTTTTTTTATTAAAAAATTATGTATCTATAAAAATCTTTTAGTTTTCATTAATAAACATTTTGGGCACACTCCTTGACACGTTATTGTTATTTCTTTAGTGTTAGAACAAGTTTAAAATAATAACAAGTACGAGTATTTAAATTATAAACATTTTTCTAATATAAGGGGTACAATTTAGGATAATGAACTGCCAAGGGGTACGCAAGCTAAAAAAGGTTGAGAACCGCTGCTATAGTTGATTTAAAGAGATTATTGCTTATCTTAAGAAAATATTGTTTTCGTTATATACAAAACAAGGTTTACTTGGTTTGATAAATCCTTTCTACCAGTGTAGTTATGATTATTATAGAGACACTCGATTTAGAGTTATGACATCGTTAATATGTATTCTTTTTAGCTGTGAGTGCGGCTTGGTTGTTTACTATCACAGAAAAAATCCGTGATCGATTTTGCTCCGATAGAAGTTGTTTTGTTAATATGATAATTTTTTACCAATATGGAAATATCCACGTTTATCTTATTGATAAATGTATATTATTACTAACAATGTTCTTATCGCGGTGAAAATTTTGTTTCGTATTGAAAACATATATTTTAAATATTTAATAAATGACATCACTGAATTTACCATATCGAAAATTGCACTTTCACTAGTTGGGTGGTGTAAAAAATATTCACACTGATAAATTTTTATTAATACAACCATTATGTTTAATCTATTTAAGAGTTTCGTTAGTTGGTGTAATAAATTATTTATTAATTTGACAAATGAAAAGATTTTTAGATAAACATTTTTCAAATTAATAAAATATCCTCACTTAAACTGCAGTAATTTTATTATGAAAATGTGAAATAAATTGTTTTTATCAAGTAATTGCATAGATATTAATCATTTCGAACGGAAATAGTTGGAACATTTAATGATTATAACAATCATTAGTGACATGGAGGTAAAGGAATTTAGGTTGAAGCAATTAGAAACATACTGAATTTAAAATTGTACCTATATACAGTAATTTTCGTTGTATGCTCACACAAAAAATTACTGATTCGGGGAATTTTGTATAGAATTTCATAAACATTTGGTATAGGACTGCCGTGCAAGTCTTTGGACACCTGTGATTTTTTTGAATGTAAATATACAGATTTCAGTCAATAAAAATACACAAAGAATATTTTTACTCGCAGTCAAAATAGTAAAAAACAATTTCTCGTTAGCTTGAAAGACACTGTGCGTCAATACTTTCAACTTGAAATTCAACTTCATATACAAGATTTAATAATTTACAAAAAAAATATTGTATTAAAAAAAAGGTAAAATTCAAATCACTGTTATTATGGTAAAAATAATGGTAGACAAGTCCCCAATAACCTCCCTAGATTCTTGTCCAACAAATCATATTCAATTTCTTTATTTAAAATTAATTGTTTCAGTTTTGAAATAATCTTAAAAACAAAACTACATTTTTTATATTTATTTTGCTTTATTTTTTAAGTTTTGGAAGGGGGGGGGGGGTAGTGACACGTCCCCAATTACCTCCCTAAATTCTTGTCCGACAAGTCATATTCAATTTCTTAATTTTAAATTATTTGTTTCAGTTTTGAAATAACTTAAAAACAAAACTACATTTTGTTTCCTCGCAATATCGAAGATACGAGAAGTTTTATGATTGTTTTTTATATTTAATTTGCTTTATTTTTCATGTTTTGGAAGGGGGGGGGGGTAGTGACAAGTGCCTAATAACCTCCCTAGATTCTGGACTAACAAATTATAATCAAATTCTTTATTTAAAATTAATTGTTTCAGTTTTGAAATAACTTAAAAACAAAACTACATTTTGTTTCCTCGCAATATCGAAGATACGAGAAGTTTTATAATTGTTTTTTATATTTAATTTGCTTTATTTTTCATGTTTTGGAAGGGGGGGGGGGGTTGTGACAAGTGCCTAATAACCTCCCTAGATTCTGGACTAACAAATTATAATCAAATTCTTTATTTAAAATTAATTGTTTCAGTTTTGAAACAAAACTACATTTTCATATTTAATTTACTTTATTTTTAAGGTTTGGAAAGAGGGGGGGGGTAGTTACAATTCCCTAATTACCTCCCTAAATTCTCGTCTAACAAATCAGAGTCAATTTCGTTATTTAAAATTAATTGTTTCAGTTTTGAAATAATTTAAAAACAAAACTACATTTTCATATATAATTTGCTTTATTTTTTAAGCTTTAGAGAGGGGGGGGGGGTAGTTACAAGTCCCCAATAACCTCCCTTGATTCTTATTCAACAAATCGGAATCAATTTCATATATTAAAATTAATTGTTTCAGTTTTGAAATAATATAAAAACAAAACTACATTTTTATATTTAATTTGCTTTATTTTTTTAAATTCAGAGAGGAGGGGGGGTAGTGACAAGTGCCCAATAACCTCCCTATATTCTCGTCTAACAAATTAGAAACAATTTCTTAATTTAAAATTAATTGTTTAAGTTTTGAAATAATTTAAAAACAAAACTAGATAGAAGATGGTTGATTTCGAATCCTACACAAAAGATTTAATCTTCCAAATCAAATTAAATAAAAAAGGGAGTGTACCCCGCCTGCATTTGATATGTAAATCGTTTAAACACATAACCATTAGCTTGAAACCAGAACTACTTAGTTAGTTATATAGCTACCACAATCGCCACGCATAGCTGGAATAACTTACACATACTAGCTATGCATAAAATTAAATACCCTGAAATATTTTCAGATCAGATAATTGTCGAGAGAGCGGTATCAGATCGCACTAAATCATAATTACCATAGACTAGGGAGATTCTTTGCATAATTTATTTTAACATAAGTTACATTGTCAGTGGGTGAAATTAAAATTTTAATAATCTGACTTCGTTTATAACGACTAAACGTTTTTAGCGACGAAAATGTAAACTCAAATTAGATTTACATATCCGTTAGGGTGGCCCGTAATTTACTTATTTTCGAATTTTTTTAAAATCACCCCCCAAATTTCTTAAAAGTACGAAAAAACTAATGTATACAAAATTTTAAAGAATTTTTCTATTTTTCTTTAAACAGCTGTATCTTTGTGAAAATTGAATGGATTTTGATGTTCTAAAACGCATTTTAAAGCCGACACTTTCTTGTTTTTGTACCTTTTATTCGATTTTTTTTATCTCCTTGAGAGATTTCAGAAAAATAAAGAAGCCAAAAATTTTATAATTCAAAATTGGCATGCCAAACTTATACAGTAGGTTGAAAAAATTATTCTGAGCAAAAAACTTTATTTAAACATGTCTCGTAAGAGAATTACAGCCCCCTAAAAAAAAAGGATTGTGTGGTTTTATGAAACCACGGTAAAAGTGAAACTTTTTTTCACATTATAGACATTGAACTAAAAATTTTCGGAATAATAAATTCAAGCACTCAAAATTGAAATAAATCCATAAACAACAACATGCACCAGCAAAAAGTTCTAATAATTCTAATAAATTCTATATAAAAACCAAGATCTTTTTTCCTTTTTATATAAGCACGTGCTCTGTCGGCGTTCTGTTTTTTACGGCGTAAAATTAATTCATCGTCATTCATTTTTGCACTATTCTTTCTCGTTGATCAGTTTTTTGGACTCACTAGCTGTGTCGTTGTTTACCAAAAGCAAATAAATAACAACATTTACATTAAACACTGACAAATTACAATACAAACTTACTAAATATGTATAATAGCACACAGTACATAAACTGTCATACAATGAATGGCTGTTTGTTCCACGCATGCGCAGTCCAAACGTCAGCGACATGCAACACACAGACCAAAAAGTTTGAGACGATGTAATAAAAGTTTCACTTTAATAAGTTTGATAATTTAAATAATAACATATATAAAACCACCCTGTAGATGTTGAAGTATCTAAAGAATTCGAACAATTGGATGCTGGTTAATAAAGCCGCGCATGGACCAAAACAATAATACATAACCTATAATTTAAATAATCAAATTTGAGCTCCCGTCCTGAGAATTATTTGTTCCCATTGTTTTACAAATTATAGGGTGTTGTATTACTCAAATTACAAACCCTCTTTTATTATATTTGTGTGACTTAAATAAGGATAGATAGTGCCCGTATGTCTTGTGTCTATATATATATATATATAAATATATGTTCAATGCCCAAAAGACATTTTAGTGGACAAAATTATTTTTTAAATATTTTAATATTTTATATTTGTTATAAAATAGCTTGATTTGGGAATTCAATAAAATCTATATTGGTAGAAAGGATTTCTCAAACCAAGTAAACCTTGTTTTGTATATAACAATATTTTCTTAAGATAAGCAATAATCTCTTAAACCAACTATAGTATTCTTGAACGAAGGAATAACGTAGTTGGATTAAGAGTATGTTTCTCATATTAACAAAATATTGTTTTCGTTATATACATAACAAGGTTTTCTTGGTCCAATACAGTTTTTTTTCTGTGTATATGATATATATAAAATGCAACGTCTATCGATCTGTCTGTCTGTCTGTCAGTCTGTAAAGACATTTTGATAAAATTGATTTTAGTGGATAAAATTAATTTTTTAAATTTTTACATTTTATATTTGTTAAAAAATCGCTTGATTTGAATATTAAAAAAAATCTATATTATATATTATAAAACGCAACGTTTATCTGTCTGTCTATCTGTCTGTTTGTCTGTCTGTCTGTCTGTCTGTATGTCCGTTAGTGCGCTTATAACTAGAGAACCACTTATCCGATTTTCGTGTTTTTATTTTTTTAAATTCATATATATGATATATATATGATATAGATATGTTCTTTTGCCAGATTTTAGTATATATTTTGTTACGTAGGTAACATAAGGAATAAGCAGTGAAGATAATAGTAAATTAAAGTTTACCGCCAGCGCGCTTTTTTCCTAAATTGTTAAATATTGAACAATATAATGTAGTAAAGAATTGTATAGAGTAAAAATTTGTTTTTTCAACTATATTTTTCAAAATTCCTAAATTATAATTGAATCGGTGAGTGAAAGAACAATACAAGTGCCAAAAATGGCAATTTTAACTGAGATAGGCAAAATGTTTAAAATTCATAGCTCTATCACATAGCAAAATAATAATACATCGACCAACATCGTATGTGCGACGGGGGGTAGTTCAATTTTTTTTACAATTACTTTTACCTTACTTTGCTGACGAAATCCTCGAATTTTACTACCATATTATTTATTGGAAAGTCAAAAATGAAGATTCTGAGTAAAAATTACAAATATTTTTTTTTGTAAAATAATAAAAAATAAAATAATAAAGCCGAAAATAAAGCAATAAAAAAAATAGCAATTTTTTTTTAATTGAGTGAAAGAACAGTATAACTGCAGGTCATTTTTTTCAAATATCTTTTTTTGCAATTTTTTTTTTAATTTTTTTATGTACGTATTATTATCGGTTAACATAATTAGACCAAATAACCCATAGTTCTCCTTTAAAACAGTTTTTTTCGTTTTTCTCAAAATGGTCATTTTGGAGATATATCGTTCTTTCACTCACCGATTCAATTATGTAGTCCACGCGAGCGATCGAACATTTGTATATAATAATAATAAATTTTATTTATATTGTAGTTTAATTTGATATAAGTGAGTTTCTATCAAAATAAAGGGGTTAAATGGGAAAATACTTTTAAATTTACTAATTTTATTTTATAACTAGCCCATGGGATTCAATATTATCCAGGGTTAGAGGGGGAAATACTATATATTTTTTATTTTAAAACTAGCCCATAGGACTCAGTGTTACTCGGGGATATAAATTTAATCTGTTATAAAAGTTATTTTCACACTTATCACGAATTTTCACCACAACTCGAAGATACATTTCAAAATTGATGAAATTAATACAAAAATTCACAAATTATATACTTAAAACCTTCCTTGAGAAATACTCTATCCACTAGTGAAAACCGCAATAAAATCCGTACAGTAGTTACTGAGAAAATCATGTACAAACAGACAGATTTGTTTTATAAATTAATAAAAATAAAAAAAAAGTATAAATAATAATAAATAATCCACAAATTATATACTTAAAACCTTCCTTGTGAAACATTCTATCCACTAGTGAAAACCGCAATAAAATCCGTACAGTAGTTACTGAGAAAATCATGTACAAAGAAACAGATTTGTTTTATAAATTAATAAAAATTAAAATAGGTTAAATAAAAATAAATAACGACAAATTCTGAAACAATTGACACACGTAAACATAAAAAAAAACAATCCTGCCAATTCCTGAACACGAACAAAATTCTCTAGAGATCCCTAAATAACTTAAAGTCACGATAGAACTAAGCATAATATAAAAGATTTTGTTTTTTTTTCATTCGCAAACATATAATTTTTGTGTAGGAATATTTACCTGAATATATAAAATGATATATATTACGTACGAAACGTCGATCGTACTAGGACCTTAAATAATCTTTCTCGAAATGATTTATCTAAATTATAACCTATTTATATACATTTCATTTCCTATAATTAATTAATGATATGTTTTTATACGAGGGTCGCCTTATATGAAATTTATAAATTATATAGAAGACATTGAATTCTTATGAAAATTTAGTTTCAGTTTAGAGGGAATTATGAATCTATTGTTTTTAATTTGGCAGATGATATTAAGTGTATAATTTTATTTGTATTTTTTGTCATTAGGTTGATATCTATGTATGTATATAATAATAACAGAAAAAATATATAAGTAGTATATAGGATCACTTATGTTCTAATAAATAGGTAATATGTAAATTAAATTATCAGGGAATTTTTTTTATAGATTCGTAGAGATCTACTGCATTTTGAGACAACAATATATTGCACTACCAAGTAAGCTCTGCTTGGTAGTGTGTTCTATTCTCGTGCTAAAATTTATTTTCGTATATAAATTGATAAAATGAGCATTATATTTTAAATTTCTTCAGTAACCCACTTACATTTTTACATTTTCTGATAGAAAACATTACAGTCTCCATTTTTACTTAGTTTAATATCGATCGGTTTTAATTTTCTGTTATAAAAATATAAATAAAGTTCAATTTGTCGATTTGACCCCCTTTTCTGATAGAAACGCCGAACTACAGGCTACAATTCGAAATAAATTTCATCTATTATCAGAATAGAACCCTGTTAAAACTCAACAAAATTGGATAACTAGAGGTAACGAAATGTGCAGTTTATTTAAACAAAAATTTATATTTTCACTAGAATATATTCCACCGATATACTCGTAGGTACTAGTCCGTAGTTCAAAAAAATATCCGTTAGGCGCTATTTCTTCATATGTCACTGACATATTTTATATAAAAATTGTAAATTGAAAAGATTGTTGTTTTATTACAATACATCCTAAATTTAAATAAAAAAGGTAATAATCGATTGATATCAAGATTCGTTGTTGATTTTCTAAAAAATCTTAATGAGTGATAAACTTCATATTATATATTTATATAATATTCATTACCTTCAATATTTTTTTCAAACATCCTTTTAAGTTTCACCAATTATATTGTACCTGTACCGTATTTATTTGATATTATAAGTTAATACAATTTTTTATGTTTAATGGGTGTGCATTTTATGGTCTACCCATATTTATTTATATAACTTTATTAAATTTCATTTGAATGTGAAAATAATAATATGCCATTAGATTTTTTTTCTAGCCACACTATTTTTGTTTTAAATTACTTTAGCGTCGGAAAAAATAATTTTAATTATATTATATTATGTAGATATAAAGTATTTTATACATATTTGAAGAAATAAATAACATTTAATAAAATAAATAAAAGAAACTTGAACAAAAAAAAAATAGCAAAAATAAAAATATTAAATTCAATTTTATAAAAGATAGTTAAATAAGCAATTTAAAAAAAATTATACAATTTTCATCGGTTTAAAAAAATATATTATATATAGTATTTTGATTTTAATTTAAAGAAATAAGTATACAGGTAGAAACGTTGGGCTATGAAACCCTCAGTTTTAAAGAAATACTACTATTTGACGTAAACGGTCAAACATATTGTAATTCTTGGTAGGGTAGGTCACGTGTTTGTTAAATTACTAAAGTTACAATATCAATTAGTAATTATTGTGTACAGGATCTAAATCTATATTATTGGTATAGTTTAATTTGTTATAAAAACAATAAACAAATATACTATTAATATATATTAATACTTTACACAATCTTTGTATTTATATTGTATTGTATTTTAATTGAAATTAAATAACTTGTATAGCAATTTATTAACAAATAATAAAACTTTTGAATAAATCATAATGTAAATGATATTTTTATACGAATTATATACGTAAAAATAGCGTATTATAAAAATTATTAAAATTACTCAATTGACAGTAGGTATACATGTTTGTTAAGACTTTTGATACAAAATGTAATTTTTTATTTAAAAATCGACTCTATTTTTCTCTATATGTTATAATTTATAATTTCGGTCTGTTAATAGTTAATATTAACTTTTAGGTTTTTGGAAAAGTGCATAGGTACAGGAATTTTCTAAAGGTGATTTAAAAGTCTCTTCCTTAACCTAAGGTTATCATGCTGTAAGTATTAAAAATATGGTCTTGAAAGACAGAGCCGGCCTTTGCAAGCTCGGCGCCACGGGCGAAATATTTTTTTGCCGCCCTCCCGACCTTTGAAGACCTTTTTTTTTGGTTGACTCGAATATATAGTTAATTTCTACCGCAAAACAATTTTTTTTTGTTGCATCTTTCTTTTCGTATTTTTTTAATGTTTTTCACTTCTTGCCGCCCCTGCTACCTTGGCGCCCCGGGCGGTTGCCCAAGGTCACCCCCCCCCCCCAAAGTTGCCAATGTTGAAAGAGACATTTATTTCAAAATACATACATTAAGTTTTGTTACATACCTAGAAGTTTTAAAAACTGTTAATTTTAAACACCATATCTCATGTTATAATATCATTGCATACCCTTCAAATAACTGGGAGGGGGGGGTAATACCCCATGTACTCAATCTATCCAATCTACCCCATATGCCCTATTTATCCGACCTTCCTCATTAAATCATCGATTTTTTTATTCATTAAACAATTTTTTTAGAACATAACAAAAATTACATTACAAAAATATTTTTTATAGATAAAAAACAGAAAAACTTTAGGGCATAGAAGTCAATTAAAAATTTTAAATACATCTCTGAGTAAATATGGACTATGTCGTGTACTAATGAATCAATTTAACCCTCATAAAGCTCATTTTGAATAATATTAAAGTTATATTTGCATGCAATGAAAAATACATTTATAATTTTTGTAGGTAGTATTATTGGAAAAAAATTAATTTAGCGTTAGGATGGATAATTATTATCTATATATTGCACCCCCGAAAAAAAGTGTCAACTCAAAAAATGTCATATTTGAGATAAATATGTGGAATTATTTCAAATTACTATATATTTCTACTAAAAATTGTCATTAATGTACTTCGTGTACCTACCGTCAACAAAACTAGCATATTCTAAATAAATGTCACATTTTTTATTTATTTTTTTAATACTTAATCACTAAGCGTTTTAATAGTTACTATTTTTCAAACATCACAAGAATACTGAAATATTTAAATTAAACACTCTGTATCAGTCCTTTTCCTATATTTTGATTTACCTAAATTGTTATAATTTCATTTATTCCTATTTCCTTAAAATAGATATGTATATTATAAAATAAAACGCCTATCCGTCTGTCTGTCTGTCTGTCCGTAAGTGCGCTTATAAATCGAGAACCACTTATCCGATTTACATGTTTTTTTTTTCAATTCATAAATATTTTCTTTGGTAAAATTTTAGTATATGTATATTTTGTTACGTTACACAGGTAGAAAGGTTTACTTGAGCCAAGTAAACCTTGTTTTGTATATAACGAAAACAATATTTTCTTAAGATAAGAAATATATTCTGAAACCAACTATACTGCCGTGCTAAGCACAAAAGCGGTATCTCAGTAAAGGCGAGTTTCGAGAAAATCAAAGTTTTGTTAAAATAGTTTTATTTTTACTTTACAGATTGTTTTTTAGATTTAATAAATGGAATTTATTCATTAGATTGGGAATTTTGCCGGTATCAAAATATACAGTTATTCGCCTACGTATTATTGATATACCTCTAATTCTCTAATTGATTTAAGGTAAACCTGAGGTAGGAAAAACTTTTTTAAGGGTTTTTTCATATGTTTTAAATACGATACCGCTATTTGGTTTAGTTCATTGGATTCGTATTTTTTTAAGCTATTCGATGCCATAAAAATCAACTTTACGATTTTTTTTGAGATACTGCTTTTGTGCTTAGCACGGCAGTATAGTATTCTTTGAGGAAGAAATAATGTAGTTGGATTAAGAGTACTTTTCTTATATTAAGAAAATATTGTTTTCGTTATATACAAAACAGGATTTTCTTGGTCCAATACAGTTTTTTTTGTGTGTAGGTAACATAAGAAATAAGCTTGGGGTTAAATATTAAACAATATAATGCAAAAAATTGTGTAGAATAAAAATATGTATATATTTTTCACAAAATCTTCAGAAATTCACGCGAACGAATATATTATATTTTTTCAAAATAAATAATAATAAAAAATATATCAATAAAAAAAACCCACCATATACATATTGAATCCTTTGTTGAATCTTGAATCTCTTCACAAAATTTCAATCCGACGGTGAAAAAAAAAACAATCAGTTTTTCAATTTTTGAATCAACATTTTTTTAATCGAAACATTATTTATAAAAAAAATCCTTTTTAAAAAAAACTATCACTTAATAAAAATATTATATATTTTTATTTAAATAATTAAATTATTAAAACGACCAAGTTTTTCACTTTTTATAACTTTTATGGCACATTAATTAAAAATAAGGCACAGACTATTTATTTATAATATATATAATATATATTTATAAAACACTTTTTTGTATAGGTTATAAAAAACTTCATTTGACAAAAATAAATCAAATTTATCCCCAGGTTTATTTACAATTTACGACTCCCGGGTCCACTGTAAAATCACCCGCAACGTTGGACAAGTGCTTGCTACGCGAGCGAATGTCTTAAAGGCACTAAGGCAAAATATCCGTATCTAAAAGGCATTTACCCCTTAGCCTAATAGCTTTAAGTCAAACTTACTCAGTAATGGTACTTACTAGAAAAAGATACGTATACTATTTCTTATTGATTTTGCATTATCTGTCTTTGTTTTGTAATTAAATATAATTTTAATTATTTTACATATACGTGACGTTTGTGAGAAAGAGATGGGATTATGGTTTTGTATGGGTAAGTGTATTGTTGTCTCACTTGTAATGTGTTTTTTGTTTGATGTATTGCAATTATAAACAAGAATGGTTGGTCTAATTTTAAATTGTTAAAACAAAGAGAGAGTACAGGTGATCGAGGTTACTTAAGTCATTTAAACAGTGGCGTGGGAGGATGTTTTTGTTGGGGAAATTTAAACGAAATAAATATTTATATTTTTTTTTCGATTTTAATTTTATTTACGTCTGTTCTGTAATTCAAAGAATTATATATTTTAATTAAAAAAACTGGACTGTGTTATATACTAATGTATTATTAATTCAACCCATAAAAATTTTTTTTTTTGAGTTATGAATGTAGTTTTATTCAAAATTATATTAAAATTAGTTAATTACTAAAAACAACCCTCCATACATGACAGGGGGTGAAATATTAATTGTTTTATTTTTTATTCATTATATAAAATCGTAAATATCTCGACTCCTATGCGAGATAGGGGTTGTTATTAACACTAAAACTCTCACCCCTGTGGTATTTTTATGCCGGGTCAAATTAAAACTAATTACAACCCTCTATACGTGATAGGAGATGAAATATTAAATTTATCTATTGTTTTATTTTTTATTCATTACATAAAATCGTAAATATCTCGACTCCTATGCGAGATAGAGGTTGTTTTTCACTCTAAAACCCTCATGCAAACTTTTACACCCCCCTTTAGCCTTTTAGGGGTTCAATTTCGGGAAATCCCTTCTTAGTGGGTGCTTACATCATAAAAGGAAGGTACCTACGAAATTTCACGTTTCTAGGTCCAGGGGTTTGGGCTGTACGTTGATATATGAGTGAGTGAGTGAGTGGTTAAGGACAAACTATTTTATATAAATAGATAAAGTTTTTTGTAGGTTTGTCTGAAGTGATCTCAGAAATTACCGTACCGATTTAGTTGAAACCTGCACTAAAGTATTATTTGATAATTTTTGAGTTATAAATGCAGTTTTATTCAAAATTATATTAAAATGGATATTTCAAAATGAGTTTTTGTGGGTTTGACTGAAGTGATCTCAAAAATTACTGTACCGATTTCGATGAAACCTGCACTAAATTATTCTTTAACATCTCGCAAATCCTATATGGTATTTATCATCACGCTATCAATTAACAGAGCTGAGCAGTGAATAAACAAGTCAAAATAATTAATAAAAATTTACAAAAAAAATAAATATATTGTTTTACTATTTACTTTAAAAAACTTATTTGTGCCCTATTTGTGCATATTTTTATTTATAAATTACGTCCTTACATATTATATAATTCAATCTGTCTGTCTGTCTGTCTGTCTGTCCGTAAGTGCACTTATATAACTCAAGAACCACTTATCCGATTTATATGTGTTTTTGTTTTAAATCTTAGATATATTATTTAGTTAAGTTTTAGTATATTTTTTATTAGGTTAGGTAACATAAGAATTAAGCAGTAAAGATAATAGTAAATTAAAGTTTTCCACCAGCAAATAAATGAATGTACCTAATAAAGATATATATTTTTTTAATTACTATATTTTACAAAAATCTAAAAAAAATTTCATAGTCCAAGCGAGCGAAATATCCAGTATGGGCTTATTGGGTTGAAGCCCAGGGCCCCGTGGATACAAAGGGCACCCAGCCTCGATATTGTGAAAAAGAAAACGGCAAAAGGTGTCTAAGGTAAAAAAAGTCTTCAAGATCAAAAAACTATTTTTTTACTCATAAAAAGGCAATTAGTTCAGTAATTAGATAGGCCCCTGACCAAGGCCCCACAAATTCACGATCCGCCCCTGGAAATATCGTATTTAAATAAATAATCCTAAAAAATCAACGACCCCCACCCCCCCCCAAAAAAAAACATACGCCTATGTAAAACAAAAACAAAGACAGCACGAACAAAAGTCACTGTAGTATACAAGTTTTATAAAAAAAAATCTTACAGCATACTTGATATCAAATGTATATACACAAAAAAAAATAACTGATATGTATCAAAACAAAGATAGCAATATCCTGTATTCAATGTGTACGTAAGACAAAATGCATTATTTATTGTCGGTAAGTTTGTATACCTGTATATACACACACCTGGGATGGATTATTCTGTATGAGTCGTTTGATTGGCCGATTAAAAAACATGTTTGATTCTTATTGGTTAGAAATTATTGCAGAGTATGTTTTCAGCAATTGAATTAAGTACAATTATTATATATTGAGGTACAATAGAAGAGGTTATTTGATATGTATATTTAAAAGTAGGTATATTTTAAAAAAATCTAAAAACTTGTTGAGCAGGAACTGGGACCAGTCATGGACACATTAAAGGGAATAGCCACAAATGTTTCAGAATTTTTTTTACAGATATAACTAATTATTTTTGAATCAAGTAAAAGGACGTTTTATTAAGTATGTATTCAACTTATTTAATATCAATTTTTATTGAAAAATATTAAATATTTACAAAGTTATGAGCTCCGATGTAACGACCAAAAAAATGTTTTTCTCTTGTAATTTCAGCTTCTAACTGTTATACTAAATAATAACTATGCCATAAAAAAAAATCACAGAAATTTGAATAGGTGATTTAAAAGGTATTTGTCATGCTGAAATCGAATTCGTTGCCCAAATGGTTCCATCACGTCAGTTTTTTTTTTAGATTTCCAAACCTAAATGTCCCAAATGGCAATGTTAGGGAATTTATTACTAAGTAGGTAATTTTTTTCTGAAGTTTTCTTTCATGATTTCGAATAGTAATATCTTTTCTCCTTAAAATGATTTTTTATATTTTACTATGCGATTTTTTTTACCGAAATATACTACTTTGAAGATATATGTAGTAAAGTTAATTGTATCTACTATACTACACTCTATCATATCTTCAAACTAGTACATCTCGGCTAAAAAAATCGTACAGTAAAAAGTTAAAACTCATTTTAAAAAGGAAAGATAATACTATTTGTTACCGTGACCGAAAACTTTAGAAAAAAATTACCTACTTGATAATAAATTCTTTAATATTGCTAATATAGTCATTTTTGGGATTTTTAGGTTAGAATATCTCAAAACCCTGACGTGATGAAACCAATTGGGCAACAAATCCGGTTTCAGCCTCCTAAATTTTCTATTCAGATATCTGTTATATTACAAAAGTATTTTTTTGTTGCATAGTATTCGCTGGGTGCAAAGTAGGTAGTGGGGGAAACGAAATCGATCACAGCGCACAACGTGGTAAAAAATAACACTTTGGGTGGACTAACTGTCATTTTTAATAGACTCGTTTTTAACTGAAAATAGAAAGGTCAACATGGTTAATCCCACTATAGACTATGTGCAAGGGGGTGGAGTTAGAAATAATATCGATGCGAGTGTTCGTGGTGAGCAATATTGTAAAATTATCGGCGACAAAATTAGAGGTTATGCTGTCAATGTAAACGAATTAATTATTTCTCTATTATACGTCATAATTAAAGAGAAAAAGATACCCAAAATAAATAATTTTCACGTACCTTTTATGCTATACTATTTATATTATATGCAAACAGCTAAATTAAATGATATTTGTGTAATAAAAAATTTCACGGTATTAAACATATTAAACAATGATAAAAATAGAGTTGAATCCATTCAATCCTTCTCTATTACCCGCTAGCGGCGCTAATAGACTTCGTGCACATAGCGAATAGTCATAAATAATCGTCTAAAATGTATATATTACGATATTTTATTGAAATTATTTGTTTGTTAGTACGTCAAAGTCCACCCATTAGTTGGCGCTGTCATCGCGCACGCTGTGAATAATTAGAGCCACCAATCGCGCGCACCTTCAAATCGATGCTATTGACAACATAAAATATGTTTGATTTTCTATTAGAAGGGCTCATCATTATTCAAAAACAAATGAGCCCACATAAATTTTTTTTCGGGGGGAAAAATGCATGCGTCATGTACCGTCAAGGAGGTCGGCGTAATACCACCTAGTACGTCGGAACTCTAACCGACTAAAAACTCCCCAAAAAAGGCATTTTCCCGCTCGAAACCGTAGTTCGTATTATTTCGAGGGAATTTATTACTTATAAAGAATCACAAGTACACTTCATTGATGAGAGTTAAACTACAGGAAAAAATACTGTTTGTATTTGTACTTAAAGAGCTGTAACTAATAAAGTATTGATTGGAACAATTTGAAATTTTAATATGTAAAACTAGATTAAATTACAAACATTTTGATACCATTCCGACGTTTCTATCATTTATAGTTTCAGAGTAATATGTCACAAAACAATTTTTTATCTGAAATAATTTTACATTAATTATTTTAACATTTTTTTAATATCTAACAACTTAGTAAAATGTTTAAAAATTGGTATTGCTACAGACAATTTTTGATTGACTATTTTCGCTATGACGTCCGTCTGTCTATCTGTCTGTCTGTAAGCGCTGTAATTCAAATACGACGAATCATAGAAGGGTACATTTTATATTTAAGTTTAATTTTTATTATTATATACTGTTACTACACTGTTCACTTTCAGTATTACGTATAAGAAAGTCCTGGACACCCATTACAGCATTTTTTTAAACTAATTTTATCATGAACAATAATACATAATACATGTAAATATACAGATTTCAGTCAATAAAAATTCCAAAATAGCGAAAAGAATATGTTTACTCGCAGTCAAAATAGTAAAAAAAAAAAACAATTTCTCGCTAGCTTGAAAGACACTGTGCGTCAATACTTTCAACTTGAGTAAACCTGACCTTCCAGGCATATAATTCAAAAATAACATGGAAAATTGTAAATGCTGTATTTTAGATATGCTATTTGAATTATTACAAAAGTTGTAATTAAGTACTCTTATCAACATTTAACCATTTTTGCAGTTTTATATTTAAATAATACACAGGTAGAAAGGTTTACTTGAGCCAAGTAAACCTTGTTTTGTATATTATAATGAAAACAATATATTCTTAAACCAACTATAGTATTCTTGGACCAAGAAATAATGTAGTTGGATTAAGAGTATGTTTCTTATATTAAGAGAATATTGTTTTCGTTATATACTTTTGCACGACAGTGTATATATACAAAACTGCATCTTTTTTTTAAAATTATTATAGACCACAAAACACTTATATAATAAATATAGCTAATAAATACTTTGTAAGTATATGTATTATATTACATACATACAATCACATTACCATGACAATTGTGGTATCGCCTGCATTTTGCGAGTATGTATGCGAGTGTGTGCGTGAATGGGACAATTGTATCGGACATAATACTGTATATATATACGTGAAGCTTTTTTTTCTGCCCCAATTTGCCATACGCGGCCGCGGGCGGGGATTTGATCAAGACCTTTTTTGCTAATGTAAGCTCTAGAGAAAAATATGCCACATATGTTCTTATATACTTGCTTGTATGTGTATTTAATGCAAGATGTTTTTTGGAGAAAATAAATAACTCTACTATAGGAAATGTTTTTGTTACTGAAAAAAAGTATTGCTTTGTCGTGTTTTTGAACGTAAATAAAATTATTTTATTGTATATGTTTTGGCAAAGTATGCAATTCAGGCATTGTATATAATTCATAGGAATTCTATACAGTGCCTAACGATTTCAGGCAAAGTATGAAATAATTTTTATTTACTGTTATAATAAATAAAATAAAATATTAGTTCAGACGAATTTTTAAGTTTAAAATTGTTAAAAATACAAAAAAATTAGATATTATTTAGTCAATTAATAACATATTAAACCAGTATTAAGTAAGTTAAATAATCAGTATTTTAATACATATTTTATTACATAAAATAAGCCAATATCTGTGCCTGAACCAAAATTGGTTGGTTCACCTTATTTTTATTTATATTTCTAATTGAACTTTTGTATTTTTGATATGTCGCGTAATAACACTTTAAACTATCCAAATCTTAAATATTCATCAATTTGTAGATCATTACAAAGGTCGTTATTTCTACTTTCTAAATTTTGAAAAATAATAAAATTCCATTAATATTTAACGAAATTAGATCACTTTTAGTAAAACCCCAAGATTTGAGATCAAGTCACCATATTTTCTAAACAATTGAAAGTTTGAAAATTTTTGTTTTACAAAAGTTTCTTACTTTTTATGGTCTTTACAATTATGTAATTTTGAATATACCGTTCCATTTGATTTTACTGAAAAACGGGCATGTACCCCCCAAACTACCCCCCAAGGAGCGTTGAAAATATTTTCCTGAAATTCTTTAGGGTCGATATACATAGTAAAATTTTTTTCATAAAACTCTATCTTCAATAGTTTGGGCGTAAAACATAGTCTGGAACACCCTGTATAGTTTAAAAATTTTTGTCTAGATTTATTTTATTAAGTTAAAATTAAAAATTGAAAAAAAAAAACATATTATCTCTACGAAAAATGAACTTAAAATAAAAACTAATACACGTGAAGCGCAATAATAATGATCTGATAAAAACAAGATTGAAGCCATCTTGTTCGGCGGCATATCCGCCATTTTGTTGTGGGACTAGATAAGATCTAGCGCGCGGACAATACCGAGTCGTGGCTCGTAATTACAGACAATAAATAATGATAACCGGTGTATGTGCGGTGTAGGCATTCGAGCCCGCAGGCACGGCCGGTATGCTAATGCGGGACAGAGCGCGCGTTGTGATGTACCTGCTGAAGAAGTTAAAGCCCCCGGTGAAACAACAGCGTGGGCCGGCTCTGTGGTCAAACAGGCACGGATTAGGAGTTAATACACACAGAAATGTGTTAAAAAATGTGATCAATATAAAAAATCCGTGATCGATTTGGCTCCGATTTAATCAGTGTCCTATTTATCAGGACATCATATTTTCTAATTTTTTTCTCTGACATAATAACATTGTTAATTTGATCTATATTACTAATATGTTTTTTAAGTCTCTTTACTTACAATAATTTTTAAAGCTAACTCTAGAGTTCATTCAATGACAAATTATAAGGCCTATTTCACACATATACGGTTTCATTCGGTTCGGTTCGTTTTCGGTCGCTGCCGACAAGTGTGAAACGATGATTCAGTTTGTATTCGGTACCTAATAGAAACCGTACAGAACTGAATACTCCCTCCACACGGACAGATTTCATCAGGTTTCAATTCGTGTCCAGGGAACAGAAAGCAATGAACGCGTTCACACATACTCGGTTTAGTTTCGGTTTTAACCTGATAGCGAGTGTTATTTTTTTTTAAGTTTTGTCGCGGATTTTCTAATAAAATGAACGGTTTTCTAGATGTTGATGTGGATCGTCTTCACGCTCTTTAGCTTCGGGAAAATAGTGTGGAATGCTCCAAATTCCTGCTGTAAAGTGATGAGAGGGTGCTCGCAATGAATTCTAGTATTCCTCCTTAATTTTTAAATTTTTTTATAGAGAAACAACATGGCAACAACTTGCTTTCTCTCCATGATAACTACTGAGTTTACGGAAAAAAATAAAACCTAATATGAACCGTATGAGAACCGTGTATGTGTGAAAGGGTTTGATTCGTTTTCGGCTGAAACCGAAAACGAACCGAACCGAATGGAACCGCGTATGTGTGAAACAAGGCTAACACTTTTAAAGTAACCGTGTAATTATTCCAGCTAGCTGACATTTATAGTTACAATTTTTTTACTTCGTAAAACGTTTTTAAATTGACGAGACTATTGTATATAATATTAACTATGAGAGTGTTAATAAAACATAGCAATATCAATAATTTCAAAAATAATTCGAGGGTACTGACTATGTCAAATATGACATTGGGTTCTCATGATAATAATCTATAGTCTGCGATTGATAATTATTATGTCTTGTATTGAATTTATCTTTTTTGTCATATTTTCAACAAGAATTGAGAACTTGATCTAAAAATTCGAAGAAATACATTTTTTTTTACCAATATGGAAATATCCACGTTTATCTTATTGATACAAAGGTAGAAAGGATTTCTCAAACCAAGTAAACCTTGTTTTGTATATAACGAAAACAATATTTTCTTAAGATAAGCAATAATCTCTTAAACCAACTATAGTATTCTTGTATGAAGGAATAACGTAGTTGGATTAAGAGTATGTTTCTTATATTAACAAAATATTGTTTTCGTTATATACAAAACAAGGGTTTCTTGGTCCAATACAGTTTTTTTTTCTGTGTATATGTATATTATTACTAACAATGTTCTTATCATGGTGAAAATTTGAAAACATATATTTTAAATACAAAAAAATACTTAATAAACGACATCACTGAATTTACCATATCGAAAATTGCACTTTAACTTGTTGGGTGGTTTTAAAAAATATTCACACTGATAAATAGTTATTAATACAACCATTATGTTTAATCTATTTGATAGTTTCGTTAGTTGGTGTAATAAATCATTTATTAATTTGATAAATGAAAAGATTTTTTTAGATAAACTTGAAGATATATTTTTCAAATTAATAAAATATCCTCAATAAGATTTCTTTATTGCTATATTAAAGAAATATTGTTATACATTATACATATTAACAAGATAAATTTTGATTAAGCATTTTTCCAACTCAAATTTTCAATAAGATCGAGTTTTTTTTTAATTTACTAGCTAGCAAGCACTCTTAAATGAGGCATCAATTTAATGATAGTATCTATAGATTTGCTATAAAATTTAGAGAAGTGATACTTGACTAGAGTATTGTAACACAGTTGGTGCAGACTCTGACTGTACGTGGTATAATTATTATAATATCATTACTGTTTTAATACCTCTGTTACTGTTTACATACAACGCGTGCGTGAAACTTGTCATAGTCTTCATGAAACTTCAAAAGAACTATCATATAAATTTGATACCGCAGACATTAAAATAATTAATTAAATAGAAAAAATCAACTTACATATGTATATATAACAACACTTTACACATCCGTAAGATTTACCCCCCCCCCCTAAATGATACGAAAATAATACCGAGTACATATGTATATATAAATAAAGTAACAAATCGACTTGTTTCAACAAAAAATCATTTTACACTGTATACGATAACATTTATTATCAATGAAGTTTATGTATTTGTTTATTTATGTAACTTTAAGGAGTCATAAAACCATTCTAATGTGTTCATTAATAACAAATATCACATTATAACAGACATGTTATATAACTTTGTTTTTAATTGTAATTTATTCTATGTATTTATATATGCAAATAAACTTATTGCAATTTGTAATTATCGTATGTAAGAACTAATAATTATAAAACAATTAAATGTACCTTTAATATGCATTTACGAGTAATTTAAAAATGTTTAATAAATACCATAGACTTATAAAATGGACAGAGCATTAAAGTAAATACTGGTGAAAAAGTGTGATAGAGACAAAGCGAATATGTAGTCAATACCTGTCTCTTTCTATAGAATTTTAATTGGTCACTGTCTGTCTTACTTGAAAAACGGAGAAACTGTGGTTTCTTAGTCACTTAAACTAAAAATACACCTTAACCACAAAATTTATGTCACTCGACACGTGTTTCGACTTCACAAGAAGTCCTTATCAGGAGCCTAACTAATCCAGTCTGAAATCGTTAGGCTCCTGATGAGGACTTCTTGTGAAGTCGAAACACGTGTCGAGTGACATAAATTTTGTGGTTAAGGTGTATTTTTAGTTTAAGTCACTGTTTGTCTGTCTGTTACAATTTCACAGCTAAATCGCTGAAATGATTTTATTTTGATGAAATTTGGCAGAAAGATAGCTTATATCCGATATTGAAGCATATATTATGCTACTTTGTATGTATCCATATATGAGAAAAATTAACGCGGATGAAGTCGCGGTAGTAATAAATAGATAATAGGTTATAATCGTTCATATTAAGGTTATACGCCACGCACACTGTAAAAAATGATTTGAGTTCGAAAAATGTTGTTTTTAATTTATATTGAGAACACATGTACCTACATTTAATGGAATATTTTACTTTGTTAATTATTAAAAGTAAAAAAAAGTTTAGTTTAATTTGAAAATTGAAATAGACAGAACGGTATATAATAGTAACATGTACTAATTTGTACTGCTGTAATGGTAGAGCTAGTTTTTCATTATTTTCAATAAATTACACGTGAATATATTTGTTTTATAATTTTTATAGTATTTAAAAGGGTTGAAGTTTCGAATAATTAGTTTTTAAAACGTCTCTATATAGCCAATTGTGTAGAATTTCAATAAATAGTGTACTTTCGGCAAGTTCTCTCATTTATCGTGTGTTAAAAACTCTATTTTTAATATCTAATTATTCAAAAAACCATACGTCTAATATTTTAAATAAAAATTAGTAAAATATATGAGTTATCCATAAATAACATATTAAAATTTTAGTCTTTTATCTATACATTGCCCTAATGTGTTTTTTTTAAATATTAACATATTTATTTATTATTAATTCGAATAAATGAATTAATAATTTTATATATGGGAGAGGTTTTATTAATAAACATTTATTTGCATAAAATATATATTATATAAATTATATATTATATATTTTACTACCTTTGTTTATTTTTAATGAAGGATCGATTTCGAATTTTATAAAAATTTTTGAGTATTTGTAAATTTTTGTTTTATATTTTTTTAGTTCAATTTTGTGGGGGAGTTTCAATTTTTTTCCATAATAGTCGTTGCTATTAAAGGAACCTACACAGGTAGAAAGGTTTACTTGAGCCAAGTAAACCTTGTTTTGTATATAACGAAAACAATATTTTCTTAAGATAAGAAATATATTCTTAAACCAACTATAGCATTCTTGGAGGAAGAAATAATGTAGTTGGATTAAGAGTACTTTTCTTATACTAAGAAAATATTGTTTTCGTTATATACAAAACAAGATTTTCTTGGTCCAATACAGTTTTTTTTGTGTGTGCCTACTGTATAAAATATTATAGATAGATTGGATAGATTTAATAGAACAAAATGGTCCACATTCTTTTATTTTTAACTATGATAATAAAAAAAATTAAAAATAAATAATCTTATTTTTCAAAAAGAATTGTATTCTTACTTGCGTTATGATTATTTTTAAGGCAATTATTGATCAATATTCAAATTAAAAACTGTATAATGGTTAACAAAAAGTGAAGAAAAAATTATTATAAGTTAAAATTTTACTGAAAATGTTTTACAAAAATTAGAATCTTGAAAATAAATTCTTCTAGTCCTGAATTTTATTTCAGAAAACGTACCATGGCCCCCATAAAAGGGGGATAGACTGTCAGTGCTCTAGCTTGTAGTCCATATTTAAAGGGGAGGGGGGGGGGGCAGTGAATCACTTCTTTAAATTAATTATAACTAAAATTTAACTTCAAAAAGATAACACGCCAAAAATTTTAACGAGGGGGCTCACGTAAGAGTGATGATCCCCGTAAAAGGGCGATAATCTGACAGGGCTCTAGCATAGCGGACCAGATTTAAAGGAGAGGGGGGGGGGGCAACACAGCGAGTCAATACATTAAACTAATTATAACTAAACAGTTAACTTCAAAAAGATAGCAAGCCAAAAATTCTAACGAAAAGGCCCACACTTTATACTATGATAATACGTAAACCATCTTCTTCTTTTTCTTCTGTTTCTTATAGATAATGCTTAAATATATACAAGAATTTTATATGACAAAAAAAAAAAAAAATTAAAATTAATTTTTTGTTACTATCGTATTTATAAAAAAATCTTACAATGGGTCCTAGCTACAAAGACAGAAGTTATTTCCAAATACTACACAGTCAAGCACACGCTTATTACAATAACCAAAACAAAACTGAACAGACATAAATCAATATTATCGATATCTGGAAGGTATGATCATAAATAAAAAAAATAAAAAAACGAAAACAAAAATATCTCGAATGCAATACTGGCGTATGACATATTTCACAACCGAGCAGTGCTACCAACATGGCGGCAGTGTGATGAACACACACACACACACACACATACACACACACACACACACAGACACACAGACGTCTCGCAATGTATCTTATAAGGTATCATTACAATCAAACAGATTGGCTACGTATACCGACTCACCCACCCTGTATTCAGTGTCGTGACGGCCGTAGGGCAGCCTGTACATATATACGTACTACAGAGTGATTATTTAGTCGCTTTATATATTTAAAAAAAAAACTGTATTGTACCAAGAAAATCTTGTTTTGTATATAACGAAAACAATATTTTCTTAATATAAGAAACATACTCTTAATCCAACTACACAGAAAAAAAAACTGTATTGGACCAAGAAAACCTTGTTTTGTATCTATATAACGAAAACAATATTTTCTTAATATAAGAAACATACTCTTAATTCAACTACGTTATTCCTTCGTTCAAGAATACTATAGTTGGTTTAAGAGATTATTGCTTATTTTAAGAAAATATTGTTTTCGTTATGTACAAAACAAGGTTTACTTGGTTTGAGAAATCCTTTCTACCAGTGTACGTTATTTCTTCGTCCAAGAATACTATAATTGGTTTGAAAATATATTTCTTATCTTAAGAAAATATTATTTTCGTTATATACAAAACAAGGTTTACTTGGCTCAAGTAAACCTGTCTACCTGTGTGCGTCAAATATAACTAATTTTCATGAAAATATGATCATATCTAGCGTCTCATATTACGTCTAGAATACTGTAAAAAAATATTTGATTTCGAAAAATTTTGTTTTTAATTTATATTCAGAACACTTGTACCTACATTTAATGGAATATTTTACTTTGTCAGTTATTAAAAGTAAAATAAGTTTAATTTAATTTGAAAATTGAAATAGACAGAACGGTATATAATAGTAACATGTACTAATTTGTACTGCTGTAATGGCAGAGCTAGTTTTTCATTATTTTCAATAAATTACACGTGAATATATATGTTTTATAATTTTTATAGTATTTAAAAGGGTTGAATTTAGTTTTTGAAACGTCTCTATATAGCCAATTATGTAGAATTTCAATAAATAAAGCACTTTTGGTAAGTTCCCTCATTTATCGTTTGTTAAAAACTCTATTTTTAATTTCAAATTACTGAAAAACCATACGTCCAATATTTTAAATAAAAATTAGTAAAATTTCAGACTTTTATCTATACATTACTCTAATGATCGAATAACCTTAAATCAAATAACAAGAAATAAGTGTAATTTTCACTATTTTGCAAATCGAAATAAAAAAATTACGAAGTTTTGTGTTAAGCAATTTAATAATCACCTGTATATTATAAACACTTGCCGCTATATATTGGTATGCATTAATCTTCAGAATTTTATATCTGATGGGCATATAGACACATCGGAAGTTAAGATGGGATATAATATATATCTGTATACATGCATTGTATATAAGTGTTTATATATATAATAGGTACTATATGTATTAAAAATATAAATACATATGTATCGAAATGACGGATAGTCTAGTATTATTATCTCAATCTCTTAAGTAGGAGCCGTATGTTCGAAACAGTGTAGATGCATTTACGGTTATTCGATCATTAAAGCAATGTGCATATATAGATAAAAGACTAAAATTTTTATGGATAACTCATATATTTTACTTAAAATATTGGACGTATGGTTTTTGAGTAATTTGATATTAAATATAGAGTTTTTAACACACGATAAATGAGAGAACTTGCTGAAAGTGTTCTATTTATTGAAATTCTACAACAATTTTAAATACTATTCAAAATTATGAAAAACTAGCTCTGCCAATACAGCAGTACCTATACAAATTAGTACATGTTACTATTATACACTCACGGAAACAATTAAAGGACCACTTGATTTTGTCGAAAAAATTGCTCATTTTCAGAGTAGTGCCAATAGGTCAAATATTATTATTTTTTTACATATAGGGTATGAAAATTGAAGGAAATTTTATATTCTTTTCAAATTCAGGAGTATTTTTGTGTTATTAAACGTTTTTTTATGACCAAACCGCGGATGAATAAAAAATAAAAAATTTGATTTTTTTTTGCAATTTTGAAAGTTGCACACGGGGATGTTTAAATTTTTTTTTCAACTTTTATGATAAACATTTTTTAGGAAATTTCCTCAGTTTTAAAAAGCTGTTTTAAAAAAAAAAAATAACATTTTTTAATGTTGCGATATCTGAGTTTGAATGAAAAAAGTACCAAAATGTTTTAAATGACCATAAAAAGCCTAATTTGGGTCATACAAAAAGAAAAAAAAAAGAAAATTCAATCTTAAGCAATAACCTATTGTCTAGTGGCATTTAAAAAATGATTCATTTTAACTTAACCCTTCAAATACGGAAAACAAATTCATGTTCGAAATTAAATAATCCTGAAAAAATGACCTTTTTTAAATCTTAATTATAATGTTAAGAACATATTCAGAAATTAAGTTCTATGAAAGAACATGAAAATTAGACATGTTACCTTCAATGTAAATAAAGGTTGCAATAAAAATCTTTTAATTTGGCTGAGATATAGCTTTTTGAACTTTTCGCATACGTTTAGGACTTGACCGTACTTTTTACAACAAATTTTTCTTTGAGATTTTTTTATCGTAAAATAATCAACTTTTGAGAAAATTTGTAAGAGGGGAAAAGTTTTTGTGTTTTGTTAAAGAATATTCATAATTTTTTTCAGATGTTTTGTATCAATATTATGGGATCATGTTTATTTTTAATAGGGTGTTTTATTAATTCAAACTCGAATACCTCAGTATCAAAAAATGTGACAAAAATTTTTTTAAAAGCATTTTAAAGCTGAGAAAATTTACTAAATGATGGCTATCTTGGAATTATGAAAAAAAAATCAAACCTACCCGTGTGAAACTTTCATAATTGCAAAACATCTAATTTTTCAATTTTAATTCAAGTGCATTGTGAAGATGAAAAATCATTCAATAACACTTAGTTAAATACTCTCGGTTTGTAAAATTCAATAAATTTTCATTTAATTCAACCACTAATTCGCTTAAAGTAACTACGTTTTTTTGTGACCACGCGTAGTTGACTAAAAAAATTGATTAATTTTTGCAATTATGAAAGTTTCACACGGGTAGGTTTGATTTTTTTTTTCATAATTCCGAGATAGCCATCATTTAGTAAATTTTCTCAGCTTTAAAATGCTTTTAAAAAAATTTTTGTCACATTTTTTGATACTGAGGTATTCGAGTTTGAATTAATAAAACACCCTATTAAAAATAAACATGATCCCATAATATTGATACAAAACATCTGAAAAAAATTATGAATATTCTTTAACAAAACACAAAAACTTTTCCCCTCTTACAAATTTTCTCAAAAGTTGATTATTTTACGATAAAAAAATCTCAAAGAAAAATTTGTTGTAAAAAGTACGGTCAAGTCCTAAACGTATGCGAAAAGTTCAAAAAGCTATATCTCAGCCAAATTAAAAGATTTTTATTGCAACCTTTATTTACATTGAAGGTAACATGTCTAATTTTCATGTTCTTTCATAGAACTTAATTTCTGAATATGTTCTTAACATTATAATTAAGATTTAAAAAAGGTCATTTTTTCAGGATTATTTAATTTCGAACATGAATTTGTTTTCCGTATTTGAAGGGTTAAGTTAAAATGAATCATTTTTTAAATGCCACTAGACAATAGGTTATTGCTTAAGATTGAATTTTCTTTTTTTTTTCTTTTTGTATGACCCAAATTAGGCTTTTTATGGTCATTTAAAACATTTTGGTACTTTTTTCATTCAAACTCAGATATCGCAACATTAAAAAATGTTATTTTTTTTTTAAAACAGCTTTTTAAAACTGAGGAAATTTCCTAAAAAATGTCTATCATAAAAGTTGAAAAAAAAATTTAAACATCCCCGTGTGCAACTTTCAAAATTGCAAAAAAAAATCAAAATTTTTATTTTTTATTCATCAGCGGTTTGGTCATAAAAAAACGTTTAATAACACAAAAATACTCCTGAATTTGAAAAGAATATAAAATTTCCTTCAATTTTCATACCCTATATGTAAAAAAATAATAATATTTGACCTATTGGCACTACTCTGAAAATGAGCAATTTTTTCGACAAAATCAAGTGGTCCTTTAATTGTTTCCGTGAGTGTATATACCGTTCTGTCTATTTCTATTTTCAAATTGAATTAAACTTTTTTTACTTTTAATAATTAACAAAGTAAAATATTTCATTAAATGTAGGTACATGTGTTCTGAATATAAATTAAAATTGGAACACCATTCAAAATGCATTTAGGCTACACTTTTTTTGCCGATTTGAATAAAAAAAATGTGTTTTTTTTTAAATAGACTTTGCACCGTTTTGGACGATATTTTTTGTTTGTTTCAAAGAAAATACCCCCGAGGTGTTCCCATATAAATTTTATCAAAATCAAACCATGGACTTCAAAAATACGTCACTTAAAAAGCGAAAAATAAAAAACTTTTTAGGAAAAAATAAAACTGACTTCAAATACTTCAAAAACTGTTAAATTAAATTTATTAGGGGAAAGTGGGGTAAGACGGGGACCTTAAGATATTTCATAAATAAAACCCTTTATTTTTGATTGCACATTGTAGGAACTTTTATTAAGAAAATAATCAGCCTTTCTTCCTTAAATTCTAATCAGTGAAAACAAAAAAATATAATTCTTCTTATAGAAATATCAACTTGAAAAAAATAACTAATTTGCACCATCTTGCCCCACCTATAGGGCAAGATGGGGTACCCCCTTGGGTAAGATGGGGTACAGACTCATAATACAAGCCGAGGCAGTACAGACATTCTCTATCTTCGTCCTCAGAATTCATCAGCTTTCTTGGTTCTTTTAGATCTTTTATTTGTTTTTTTTTTTCAATTTCTTTTTATTTGTTACCTTTGGTTTGGTTTCTTACTGTTTTGTCTTTCCTCTAACTCTGTTTTATACGGAGACGCAGTAATAATAGCTGTTTTTCCTCTTCTTCGAACTTGTTTTGGCCTTTTTTCGGATATTCGTGGATACGGCATTAACTGTTTCGGGCTAACCAGATCGAATGTTGTGTTATTCAAAGAATCATACCTACCCCATCTTACCCGCAAGTAGGTACCCCATCTTTCCCAAACTGGATTCCCAAGTTGTATTTTTTTTTGAGGTTATAAATCGAAGCAAACCGGAACGAGTTAATGTCATTATAATAGTAAAATAAACAAATATCAATAAAAAAATATGACATACATCTTGTACACCATACATTTTGAACAGTCACGCACTTTATATACCTCAAAAATTAGATCTAATGGATCTAACCACTAAAAATTTAAAAAAATACTTACAAAATCACAACGTGCACACCTTCGACCAAACTATTTGTTACATTAATAACTTCTGCTAAATAACGTCAAATGGCCATAGAAGAATATTTCTAGCTACATTGTATCATCAGTTTTGTTACGGTCCCCATCTTACCTCGCTACCCCGTCTTACCCCACCTTCCCCTACCTATACAGGGTGGCCCAACTAAAACCAAACGACGGCGCTTTTGGTCATTTAACATAAGATTTTGAAAAAAACGCTCGAACACGTCGATTTTGCTTTCAAGGGGCACATCTTTTGATATAAAATTTTTGCAAGAATCTTTTCAACCCTCAGCGCTACGATCACAATCCTTAAAATTTTAAATAGCATGATAGGGCAAGTGATACTTCATTTGAAAGGTCTTTTCATTTTAAACAAGGTGCTATTTGTTTTTTTTTTTTAAATCTGTTTAGTTTTAGTCAAGTTATTTACATTTTTAATTTCATAAATGCAATGATCAACAAAACAAACATTTACAACTAAAATTCAAAACAAAATCGACTTTGTATATATTTTTCCGTATTTTAATTTTATATTAAATTCAGTAAGTCCGTCTCTGCTCTGTATAAAAACAGGCAGGCCCGCGCCCGCGGGGCCACAACAAGGGGCCAGCCACCGCTGTACTCGACTTCTTCATCGCCTGCCTCCCCTCCTACAACCGCCGTCATCCTTGGGGCCAAAACAGGGCGGGGGCGGTTTTGTTGAATATATTATAGGACCCAAACATATATATGAAAATATATTATTAATATAATGGCATGTTGTAGCCCGGTGTAAAAAATATATGTAAAGTTTTTTTTTGTATAGATATGTTAAAAGTATTCTGTCTTTTTTATGTTAATCGTTATCCCCCCCCCCCCCTTCTATGGTCTTCTATATGAACGTCGTCATTGCAGGTGCTATTGATGAGGTATTTTTCGGTATATGGTATGCTATATTAATAGATTTATTTCTGTATTTGAATAATTGATTTGTTAAGGTTATTTAAGAATTCGGTGCGTATTATTTTTGTGGGTGCCACTTTATGAATATTTTATTATTATATTAATAGTATGTTATTTTTTATTATATAAGTGGTAAAAGAATAGGTATGATGGTTAATTTAAAAAAAAAACTATTCTATGATGATTTTACGTGTCTCATATTTCAAAAAAAAAAACTTATTTCTGCAGAAAATAAAGGTTTAATCGCACAAATTTACTCTTTTTGAATTTGACGCCAAAACGCTCGCAGGTCACATTTCAGAGTTGTGACGTCACACTCCTTGTCAACAATAATCAAACATTCAGAATTAGACAATAATTTAATTATTTTGTGTGTTAAAAATGAATTCCAAAGTATATAAGTTCTTAAATAAGGTAGGTACCTAATAATCTTGTAAGAGGAATTGATATTTGTCTAAAATAATGCGTGACGTCATTCGCTCTGATTGGTGTTCCGTTTAACATGGCGGCGGATTGCTGTATTTTGTATTTTTATTTTAACAAAAATTATATTAATCTCAATTTTAATATAAAAATAAATACATTTTTTAGAATCTTTTAAACCAATTTCATTATTTAAAAATTATAATTTCAATGTCTATTGTACTCTTGAAAAATCTTCAAAATGAAGTGAAGAAAAAACACAGTCAATGAATCATTGACTGACTCATCAACGCACAACATAAATCAATAGAAAAAAATATTCGTAATTGCAATGGCTAACTATATTGTGATATTTACTATTTTTTAAAACCGCTTGAAAATTAACAAAAAATTCCAAACAGTCGCCATTTTGTGAAAAAAAATTAAATTAAAAAAAACGATAGCTACATTTATATAGTTTATTATTTTTTCTCCGATTTAATACATCTCCAAAACCATGGAAAATATTTTTTATTTTTTTTTTAGTCGTCACATCGAGACTCATAACTTTGTAAATATTTAAGGGGTTAGAGTTAGGTGTAGTCAGAATTTTCAAGAAATCGATTTTTGTTTTTTGCATTTATGGAAGCTGCTACAACGGCTGAAGAACTATTTTATGGCCCAGGAATAGTTGACTCGGTGTAAGTAATTAAATAATACGTATATTACTTTACGTAAATTGAGTGTAAAACTTTAAATGCGTTTTTCTCAAAACTATGTTTTTTGAACTGGTGACCACTGTAGCTCAAAAACCGCTCGGTAGATTTTAATGAAATTTATACAGCTTTTTGAAAACATGAAAAACTTTTTTTTATTTCGATTTGTTATAAACAATTAACTGTTGGTTTTTTTCCCGAAAATCTTGAAAAAAAATTCCTGAGGCTGCCATTTTGTTAATTTAAGAAAGAAAAAAAAATGCTTCGATCAGGCACTAGATTATCTATTAATAAAACTATTTTTTTTTGTCCGATTGAATTTGGATGAATCTCCAAGGATAAGTGATGGTCACCGCAAGGAGCTTCGGTTGGAACTGGATCAACACAAACAGCCATTACTTTTAAAATTATTAATTTTCTTTCTAAAATTTCTGTCAAGTCAAGTCGAAACATTATTTAATGATGCTATGTTTTTACTTTTATAAAATAAAATAATTTACTGGCAAAAAAAATTATTTAAAATTGTCATTTTTTCATGTCTCTGACTACACCTAACCCATTAATATGTTTCAATAAAAATTAGTATTGAAGTACTATTTAAAGTATTTGACTTGAACTATTGACAACTCTGATCAGTGGCGTAGATAGATTTTAACGAGGGGGGGGATAGAAATTTAATTTTGACGATCATTTTTTTTGTCATTACGAATTATTTGAATTTTTTTTTTAGTTATCACCAAAATTTTGATCTTTTTTTTTAAACCCTTCGCAACACAGTTTCAGTCTCATGGGGTGGGGGGGATATACAGTATTAAATCTCTATTTTTCGTAATGAATATCATAATTTATAGGAGTGTATAAAATCTGGAACAATTTTAATAATTTTATAATATCAGTAACAAAAATATGCAAATATTTTTTCAGCTTATATTTATACGACAGATATATATTCAAATTTGTATAATCGATTCGTCATGGTCATTGTGTGTGTGTGTGTCTGTCTGTCTGTCTGTGTGTGTGTAAAATGGTGAGTTAATTTGTGGGTGCCACTTTAATATTAAGCTATTGGTATGTGGTTTCAACCGAATTGATGTATATAATTAGAACATTTTTACAAATCTTTAGTACGGGAAAAAGTTTATTAAAAATGAATATAATCGTTTCACATCAGTGATATTTAATTCACTCTTTCTTATTTGTAGATTAGATGAATTTAAGGTTATTCGATCATTAGAGCAATGTATAGATAAAAGTCTATTTATGCATAAGCCTTGTTTCACACATACGCGGTTCCATTCGGTTCGGTTTGTTTTCGGTTTCAGCCGAAAACAAATAAACCCTTTCACACATACACGGTTTTCATACGGTTCATATTAGGTTTTATTTTTTTCCGTAAACTCAGTAGTTATCATGGAGATAAAGCAAGTTGTTGCCATGTTGTTTCTCTATAAAAAAATTAAAAAATGAAGGAGGAATACTAGAATTCATTGCGAGCACCCTCTCATCACTTTACAGCAGGAATTTGGAGCATTCTACACTATTTTCCCGAAGCTAAAGAGCATGAAGACGATCCACATCAACATCTAGAAAACCGCTCATTTTATTAGAAAATCCGCGACAAAACTTAAAAAAAAATAACACTCGCTATCAGGTTAAAGCCGAAACTAAACCGAGTATGTGTGAACGCGTTCATTGCTTTGTGTTCCCTGGACACGAATTGAAACCTGATGAAATCTGTCCGTGTGGAGGGAGTATTTAGTTCTGTACGGTTTCTATTAGGTACCGAATACAAACTGAATCATCGTTTCACACTTGTCGGCAGCGACCGAAAACGAACCGAACCGAATGAAACCATATATGTGTGACATAGGCCTTACTCATATATTTTACTTAAAATATTGGACGTATGGTTTTTGAGTAATT
Source organism: Sialis lutaria (assembly GCA_949319165.1). Taxonomy (NCBI): domain Eukaryota; kingdom Metazoa; phylum Arthropoda; class Insecta; order Megaloptera; family Sialidae; genus Sialis; species Sialis lutaria. The sequence continues at coordinate 38,110,124 of OX439233.1, forward strand.
GGATATTAAAAATAGAATTTTTAACACACGATAAATGAGAGAACTTGCCGAAAGTTTTCTATTTATTGAAATTTTACACAATTGGCTATATAAAGACGTTTTAAAAATTAATTATTCCAAACTTAAATACTATAAAAATTATAAAACAAATATATTCACGTGTTATTCATTGAAAATAATGAAAAACTAGCTCTGCCATTACAGCAGTACAAATTAGTACATGTTACTATTATATACCGTTCTGTCTATTTCAATTTTCAAATTAAATTAAACTTTTTTTAATTTTTAATAATAAACAAAGTAAAATATTCCATTAAATGTAGGTACATGTGTTCTGAATATAAATTAAAAACAAAATTTTTCGAAACAAAATCTTTTTTTACAGTGTGCTAGACGTATATCCTTAATACCTATCGATAGTGTGACTACACTTTAAACAAAAAATGGGGGGAGGGAGGGGTAAAACATCAGCGGCAAGATTCAGGAGGAAAACGATCAATTTTTCTCAATTATTTTTAAAACATCATTTTAAGTTTTTTTTAACACAATTTTTCTCAACTATTTTAAAAACATGCGGGGGGGGGGGGGTATATAAAACCAGTACAATATAACCTTTGATTCCTCTTTAGCACCATTACAGTTACTCCACTGTACTCTGTACTAAAGTTATTAACGAACTCACATAAAAGCGATTTAAATTTGAATATTTGCAGCAAAGTGTAATATCAAGCGAGCCTTGACAAATATACAAGGGCTAATTTTAATATAGAGGACACGTGTTCGAAACCACGTAGGTCACGTGTCTGTGTTGACAAAATGCGGAGGATACTTTGGAGATATCTAAAAGTGCCCTTAGCTATCATAATATACCATAGTACAGTGTTATACTCTTGACTCTGTTACAGAATTTATACAAATATAAATCTTACATACTAGATATTTAATTTCACGCCGACGGGAAAGAAAGATTTTTATAAGAAATAAAGTAATCTAATAAATATTTAAACAAATACGAAGTATAAATAAATAAAAAACGTAAATCACAGTCGTGGCTGTACGGAGTTTATCCTATAACGCCAAAAATCTAAATAAAAAAAGGATTGTGTGGTTTTATGAAACCACGGTAAAAGTAAAACTTTTTTTCACATTATAGACATTTAACTAAAAATTTTCGGAATAATAAATTCAAGCACTCAAAATTGAAATAAATCCATAAACAACAACATGCACCAGCAAAAAGTTCTAATAATACTAATAAATTCTATATAAAAACCAAGATCTTTTTTCCTTTTTCTATAAGCACGTGCTCTGTCGGCGTTCTGTTTTTTACGGCGTAAAATTAATTCATCGTCATTCATTTTTGCACTATTCTTTCTCGTTGATCAGTTTTTTGGACTCACTAGCTGTGTCGTTGTTTACCAAAAGCAAATAAATAACAACATTTACATTAAACACTGACAAATTACAATACAAACTTACTAAATATGTATAATAGCACACAGTACATAAACTGTCATACAATGAATGGCTGCTTGTTCCACGCATGCGCAGTCCAAACGTTACGCGACATGCAACACACAGACCAAAAAGTTTGAGACGATGTAATAAAAGTTTCACTTTAAAAATAAAAAAATAATCTAATACCCAGTTATCAGGATTTTGACTGTTTCCACTTATTTCAGAAGCTTGAAATTTGGTATATAGTTTCTACAGAAGTTGAAGATGACAACTACTTGAATATAATGTTGAAAAAAAAAACTAGAGGAACTGTGTCGAAACTAATAATGTATAATGAAAATACGTATACTGTCAAATAGAAAATATGCACCCGAGAAAAAATTGTAGATCTGCATAGATCTAATCAGATCTCGACAGGTCTGCATTTTGAATTTTGAAACATTATATTTTTCACTGGTTTTTGATCTGTGGGGACTTGCAAAAATCTACAATGGTCTACTAAGATCTAAAATGATCTACAACAATCTACAAAGTTGAAAATTAATGATTTTTCAACTTAGAAAATTCATGAATTTTCTAAGTTTTAATCTCTAGAACAGTGGTTCCCAAACTCTTTTGGCCCATGGACCCCCTTTTCATAGTCAAAACTTGCCCACGGACCCCTTTTCATAGTCAAAACTTTCCCACGGACCCTGGGTGAAAAACTACTAAATTTTGACACGCGCAGTTGATTTTAGTACCACTTCGCTAATTTTTATTCGATTACGTTGAAATTTTAACGCAATGAAGAAGATAGATGAAGCTACTAATTTAGTGAATAACATTAAAATTGGACAAAAATTGTTTGTGTTAATGCGCTTTAAGTTTTGAAAATTGCCGAATTTTTGCTGAAAAATAGATTTTTTTCGTTTAAAAAATGATTTTCGAAGGGAATAACTTTATGAATGTATATAATTTAAGGCTTTTTAGTTCAATTAGGACCCATAGCTTCATTCTGAATGAACTTTGGTTGAAGTCATTGATTCAAAAAATATATATACGAATTTGAATGTTTGTATATCGAAAAAAAACATTTTTTTGCAATATTGCAGAAACAAGAGCTGATTGAGCAATAGTCATTTTTGGATTCAGCGTGTCCAAATTACTCTTAAAAAGTTGTTGTATGCCCTGCAGCAAAACGGCTGTCGGCCAATGTAATTTATTCATTGTTATTTATTTTAACTTCCATATTAATAAAAATGTGCGCAGACCCCCTGACGTTGTTCAGGGACCCCCAAATCGATTTTAAAATTCCACGGACCCCCTGAACAATGCCAGGAACCCCTTGGGGTCCGTAGGGACCACTTTGGGAACCACTGCTCTAGAACGATCTTTAGAGATCATTGTAAAAGATAACATCTTTGCAAGTCTCTACAGATGAAAAACCAGTGAAAAATATGAGTAGATCCTGTAGATCTATGCAGATCTACAATTGTTTCCCGGGAAGTCATATTATTAATGATTAATAAATTTAATTGTTTTTTTAATGTTTAAGGTTGAGAGTTTGGGGGGGGGGGGGTAAAACTTTATTATGTAAATTACCTATAGGGATTTTATTTATTACTTTATGATTATTATATCCCAAGATATAAGGTTTCAGAATGTCTGAGATAATTAATTTTTTGTATCAAATGAAAATAAAAACTGTTTGTCGAATTTCAAGCACGCTTTTGCTTAAAAATGTGAAGAAAATCGATTATTTGATAGATTCCAACTATCAAATCTAAGTTTACTAGTTTAGTAAAAGTTAAAGGTTAATGTTTATATTTACAAATTATTTATTTCTCTTAAACATTTTTTTATTGACAAAATTAAAATCGGGTTCGACAAATCAATACCAAATTTAATTACAAAGATTTCAGAGTAAAAAATATTTAGTTTACTCAAAAATTGCAACCGGAAACAAAAGTCACTTATGGGAAATATAAAACAAAGTCTCTATCCGTGTCTGTCTGTCTGTCTGTGTATGATTTCCTCAGTAATTGCTGGACGGATTTATTCCGGTTTTCACTAATGGATAAAATATTTCACGAGGAAGATTTAGGTGTATACGGAGAGAATATTCTTTTAAAAATTAACAGAAAATGCTGTGAACCTGAGGACAGAATCAACAATTGACAGAAAAGTCGCTAGAATTTAAAATAAAGTAAATGAAAAATTACAATGCCATACTGGTAAATTTTAACATAATACCTATTCAAATTAATTTACTCTGAATAAGTAATATACGCTATTCTTTAATTTAATTTCTTGAATATGAAAATTACACGTACTTTCTCTATAATTTTACTATATTTCTATATTACTTTTCATATCTGGCCTATCGCCAAAATAGAAACTGCTATACAGTATATTGAATTATTGTAGTAGACGTTCTTTTAAATTTTACCATGTCGGGTGTTAAAAATTTCTAGGATCAATTTCGTCCTCCCGTTAACATGTTTTTCATGTTAAAAATTAACATAAAATTTTTTCAGTATACAATTTGTATAAACAAAAGTCGGGAGAAACATATTCACGTAATTGTAGGTTTTTTGCAGATTAAATTTATATCCCCGGGTAATGCGCTAACGTTTTAAATAATTCATTAAAGATATCCTTTATTTCCGCATCATTTCAAAGGTTTAAATTGATTTTTCAATAAAATTTAAGCATCCTAAAATATTTCATATATAGGTACCTATACATAAAACACAAATTTGTTTTCTTCTTGACGCTCCAGGCAACATTTTTTGCTCTAATATATGTACATTATCGTATACGCTAAAATCCATTCATTATTTAAACCATAATATCAGCCAGTTATGTACAAAAGTATGTAGTATATAGTAAAAAAAACGTGTATAGTAATAATATGTCGATTAACTTTATGCCTAACGCACTAAGCCTCCAGCCTGAAGGCCGTCGGTTCGATTATCGTACCAGGATGTACATAAATGATGTTTATTTAATTGTAAGTAACAGTGGAGCATCTTAGAGGGGGTTTAAAGGGGTTAGAATATCCCTCAAATTTGTCAACATAAGTTTTATATAAGAACTAGCTGACCCGGCCACGCGTTGCTGTGGTTAACATTAAATTGTAGGTTATATGAAACGTTTGGAAGTTTGACATAGCGCCATCTATTGAATACTTACTCAATCCAGTCAACAGATGTCACCATCTGTTAGAATCGTTTGGAGCTAACAGATAAAGACAAATAATTTGCACTAAAATAATATTGCGATCATAAATTGAGATGTAAGCTATCCTATCTTTCAAGTTGGATCAAACTGCATACGGTGTACAAATTTGATTAAAATCGGTTAAGTAGTTTAGGAGTCCATAGCGGACAAAACAATGTGACACGTAATTTATATATATTAAGATTATGATACATAAAAAATTAAATTTGTATATAATTTTATAAAAAAATGACCCCCCCCCCTCTTCCTAATTTTTTTCAGGGTGCGCCACTGTTACGTAACGTATTCTTGCTATGATGTATTTTTCATTAAGGTGGCAGACCCACACAGAAAAAAACTGTATTGGTCCAAGAAAACCTTGTTTTGTATATAACGAAAACAATATTTTGTTAATATAAGAAACATACTCTTAATCCAACTACGTTATTCCTTCGTTCAAGAATACTATAGTTGGTTTAAGAGATTATTGCTTATATTAAGAAAATATTGTTTTCGTTATATACAAAACAAGGTTTACTTGGTTTGAGAAATCCTTTCTACCAGTGCAGTTGGGACTTTCAAAAAGTGCTCTTTTTTAGGGTTTTTTTTTGGCCACGCATTAAAAATTAAAATAATTAAATATAATGTTTTTCAATATGAAAGATCTGTATTCACAGAAAATGTTATAATTTTTTTATGGTAAAATATTTAAAAAATAAGTGGGATACAGCAAATTTGGAAGGGGTAGAAAAAAAAGTGTTTTGCCGTGATCACTGTTACTGTTGCTCGTCACTGGATCATCAGAAATCAAAAAAAATCAAAAGGGATCATTAGTTAATGACATAATGCTCCGGATGGACGAAGGGATTTGAAAATTTTTGAATTTTCACAAAATGGCGGTTGTTGAAAGTCAAAGTTCTTTATTTGACTAAAATTTCACTCGCATTTTCGGCCTATAAAAAAATAATCGTAAAAAAAATCCTTCGTCCATCCGGAGGACATTTATGTATAGAATAAGTGAGAAAAATTTCAAGCCGTTCGGCAAAGCCGTTCTCAAATTACAGTGATCACCGACTTCGAAAACATCGTTTCGAGAAAAAGCGCACAGTTGCCGCTACCTGATGCATTAGAGACGGCTCCGTTCAAAGTTATATATCTCCATAAATAACGGTCCGATTTGTCTGAAATTTTCAGAGAAAACCTTTGAAATATTCTACTTTGAGAAAATGTAAAGAAATAAATAGATTTTTTCAAAATTCTAACTGGGTTTACCCCCTTAAATCAGAGAAAAAATAGACGGATAAGAAATAGCCAAATAATTGAATTAATACATTTTTTATTTATTTTTTCGTAAGAAGATTATAAAAAACAGTATTAGGGTAAGTGGGGGGAGTGTGTGCCCCATTTTTTCAAAATTATGGAGAAAAATGGACGTAACTTTTGAACGTGAAGTCGGATTTGATTTTTGTTGACAGATTTGGAATCAGCGTGTCAAAATCTATATAATGACATGTATAATACTTGAAAATTCGACAAAAAATTTTTTTGCAAAAAATTGAAAAAATTCAAAGGGGTATACTTTTTATTTTTTTTCGAATTTTCGAGTGTTATACATGACTTTATATAGATTTTGACACGCTGATTCCAAATATGCCAACAAAAATCAAATCCGACTTCACGTTCAAAAGTTACAGACATTTTTTTCCGAAATTTTGAAAAAATAAAAACTTTGAGAGGCCATATCTCGAGAACGGTTAGAGATACAGACCTGCGGTTTGAAAATTTCAACTTTTCACATCATTTTCTATAAAATAAACTTACTTTTAACCAAATCTAAAACATGCCATTTTGTAGTCAAATTTCATTAATCAAATTTCTTTTTATCATAAAAATATCAACTTTAAGTTAAGAAAATAAGAATTAAAATCATTCCTTTCTATGGGAACAATAATTTTTCCTTTTAAATCACATTTATTTAGAAATTTAGATATAATGTTGTAATAATTACATTAAATTTCATCAGAGAAAAAATAGACGGATAAGAAATAGCCAAATAATTGAATTAATACATTTTTTATTTATTTTTTCGTAAGTAGATTATAAAAAACAGTATTGGGGTAAGTGGGGGGAGTGTGTGCCCCATTTTTCCACATCTACATACGCCCATGTAAACAGATAGCTTTATATGCAAATCGATATATGTATCACAAAAATATGAATATATGTAGAAATTTAAAATCGTGAAAGATTTAAACAACATTATTATTTCGTCTGTGCTTTTCTGTAAGGGTAGAAGTACACATACTGAAACGCCTAGGGGTTGTAGACGAGTGTGTATACGAGGGGTGTACGGTAGAGATTGCTGCAGAAGTCTGTAGACCCCCCCTCTACCCTAAAACAAACACATGGGGTTGAAGACTTGAGAAGAAAATGAAAAATCACAGCTAAGGTGACTTGTCTTTGTAGTATACCTAAATCACAAACTGATATCTGTAGGAATTACTGAGGTATGAGTTTTTTCACTTGACTTAATTAAAGGGGCAATACTAGTGTAAAATTTTCAAAAAATCAATTATTTTTTGCCTTTTTGGAGAGTTTATAGTTTCAAGAATATTCTGTGAAAATTTCAAGGCCGTATCTCTAATACTCTCCAAACAGCAGCCTTCTAAAGAGCGACCGCTCGCAGATATGAAATCGATAGTTAAATCTTTAAATGCGTTTTTCTCGAAATGAGATTTTTCAAATTTGATGACATTGTAACTCAAAGAGCAATTAACCGATTTACTTGAAATTTTAACTGAGTACTCTTGAATATATTTACTCTACGATGAACTAGGATATTTTTGATTGGATGAAAATTGACGATTTGGCATTAAAATACGACCATTTTATAGGCAATAAAACATACTTTTTTTTCATAACTACGCCACTTTGTTAGATTTTGATATTTTTCGAAAATCTTAGTTCACCGTACAAGAAATACCTTCCAGTTTAACGACATTTTTTCTTTTTTCAATTTCAGCTACTCTATCGTCCGGAATCATGGCCGCAGTGGAGGAGATTTTTTGTGTGCCTCCGAAGACAGCGCATAAGTCGCTTAGATATCGATATTTTTACGTGAAAAAATTATGGAATACACCTCTAATATAGCTAAATATATTCTCAATTTTCCAAAATATTTCATTGAGTAATTTTCTTCCAAAAAATTTCCGAAAATCACCCAAATTTCCAGCGTTCACACTGGTATAGACCCTTAACAGAAATCAGACCCTGAGAGGGCTTTGGCCCACATTTTGGGGGCCCCATACCCCCAACTCCGAGCGTATATATATAAGGACATTCCAAACAAATTTCGTACTAGTAATTTTTTATAATATTCCTGATATTATTTTCGTATTGAAAACCAGTTTTTTTTAATTTTGTTTAAGAAATTTTCCCTTTTTCTGTTTTCTACTTGTACTTTTTCTGCAAGGTGCCTTTTTTGTAGTATATTTATGTTTTTTTAAATAATCTCTATTAAAAATAGTATAATTTAAGTATCAAAAAAATATGTAAAAATGTAAAATATAAATAATTTTCAGGGGGCCCGGGCCATATGGCCCTCCTAGCCTCCCTCTATCTGAGTCTGATAGAAATTGATTGTTTTTTAGTCACCGTTTGTCTTATTACGATTTTGGTGGATTCAAAAATATGAAATTTAATGTAACTATTACAGAATTTTGTCTAAATAAATGTGATTTCAATGAAAAATTATTGTTTCCATAGAAAGAAATGATTTTAATTCTTATTTTCTTAACTTAAAGTTGATATTTTTATGATAAAAAGAAATTTGATTAATGAAATTTGACTACAAAATGACATGTTTTAGATTTGGTTAAAAGTATGTTTTTTTTATAGAAAATGAAGTGAAAAGTTGAAATTTTCAAACCGCAGGTCTGTATCTCTAACCGTTCTCGAGTTATGGCTTCTCAAAGTTTTCATTTTTTCAAAATTATGGAGAAAAATGGACGTAACTTTTGAACGTGAAGTCGGATTTGATTTTTGTTGACAGATTTGGAATCAGCGTGTCAAAATCTATATAATGACATGTATAATACTTGAAAATTCGACAAAAAAATTTTTGCGAAAAATTGAAAAAATTCAAAGGGGTATACCTTAAAAAAATGTGGATTTTCACCAAAATATTTTTTTCCGAATTTTCAAGTGTTATGCATGACTTTATATAGATTTTGACACGCTGATTCCAAATCTGTCAACAAAAATCAAATCCGACCACACGTTCAAAAGTTACGTCCAATTTTCTCCAAAATTTTGAAAAAATGAAAACTTTGAGAGGCCATATCTCGAGAACGGTTAGAGATACAGACCTGCGGTTTGAAAATTTCAACTTTTCACATCATTTTCTATAAAATAAACATACTTTTAACGAAATCTAAAACATATCATTTTTTAGTTAAATTTCATGCCGTAAATTTCAATTTGCGATAGAAATATCGACTAAAAACTAAAAAAAAAATCAAAACCAATCTATATACTAATGCTTACAAACACAAGAACACATACATACACACACACACACACACACACACAAATAGAAGTAACAAGCCGTGACGAAGGCAATAAAACTAAAAAAAAATCTATTCATACAATAGGCAAACCGCGCAAAGAACTTAATTTGACAATGATAGGTTGCGCTGTTCCCTCCGTGATATCTTCATCAGTGTAGAATGGGAGAAAGGGGAGGGGGGGGTGCGCTAACTGACACTCCCGCCCCGCTGCGGTGACAAATTGTCGTTTTACCGCTCGCCGCATATATGTAAATAGCATATAAACAGTGTCCAGGGACCGATAGTTTGGTGCCAAGGGTGCGCCTCTATTGTATATAGGTGATTGTTAAGTCTCTATACACTTGTATTGGTTTTTAAGATAAATTTCTTAAGGATAACTGAAAAAAATACATAGGAAAAAAATATTTAAAAATCTCTAATTATGATCAAAATTGTTGTACAGAAAAAAAATTGTTATGGAATATGATAACTGAAAAATATTCATAGAAAAAAATATTTGAAACTCTCTAAGTATGATAAAAAATGCTGTACAGAAAAAAATAAAAAAAATTGTTATGGAATATGATAATTAAAAAATATTCATAGAAAAAAAAAGAAAATATTTAAAACTCTTTAATTATGATCAAAATTGTTGTACAGAAAAAAATAAAAAAACATTTTTAAAGCTTAAAATGTCTACTTTGCAATACTTTTTACACATTGAAATTATTTTAATTTTTGTAAGAATTATGAAGTTATAAAACAAACCAATAAAAATGCTTTTTTTTTTAATTTTGAAAGGATATCATATATTTATGCGTGTAAACGACTTATATTATCATTTTCATTACATTTATGTTCTAAAGAGTGTTATTTAATAATATTTTTCACTTATCAAGTCAGTTATAATAATAAAATATTTGGGTTTTTTTTATTTCTGATAGATGAATTTAAATGACATTCACAAAAAATTAACAAATATATTATTTTTTTTGGCTTCAATAACAGTTAAGATACGAAATAAGGTTTAAAACATAAGTACTAATATTGTTTATATAGTTTAAAAACAAATTCGATTTTCCTACAAGCATTTAAACCTTAATTACTCGCATAAAATACCGTAACACAGTTACTCGCGCGGTGTATTTTATACACCACATAAAAAAGCTAGTTTTTGGGAATTTTAAAGGTATTATATTAATTTTTTTTGCCCAATTCATATTATGTACTATTTATTTTTGAGGAACTAAGAAAATTTTTCTTAAAATCAACCCAAGTAAAAATTAAGGATTAGAAAGAAAATCTAACCAAAATAAATCTAAATAAAACAGGCAAGTGCTTGTTGGGCACGCACATGATAGGATTCCGTAGTCATTCTCACTACGATTTATAAAAAAGAGTTTTTTTCAAAATTTTCGTGACCGAAGGGTTAAAATCAAAAAGTCATTTGACTTTTATTATTGCATTTTAGGAGATCTATCAAATGACACCCCATTCAATAGGGTAAATGAAAAAAAATGTGAGTTCAATTTTCAGTCTATGAAAGGGGGGTCCAAAATATTTTTGACAATGTTCGTTATAATTTTCAGTGAAAGTACTAGATAAAAGCTACATTCTGGAATTTTTTCAGATTTTTTAAATTGATAGTTTAGAAAATAGAGGGGGGGGACGCTTTTTTAACGACTTTGGAGAGCAAATACATCGTGATTAAAGGGTTAAAATCAAAAAGTTCTGATACATTTTTTATTGCATTTTAGGAGACCTTTCTAACGACACCACACTCAATGGTGTAGGTGAAAATTTTTTTTTGAAAACACTTTTCATTTTATGAAAGAGGGGTCTAAAAAATTTTTATTTTCAAAAATCTTATCATTTCTGTATTTGGGTCGTCAATCTACGACCGTATACCAAATTTCATGTTATTATCTCAAAATTTTTGAAGACGGACGGACGGACGGACGGACGGACATGGAGAAACTATAAGGGTTCCTAGTTTTCTACGGAACCCTAAAAAGTACACAAAACTGTTTAATATTCATCTTGCAATAAATCGGACAACAAAAATTTGATTTTTGTTGGTAATTTTTTTAATTTTGCTCTTTTGACAAGATGTCTTCCATCAGCAGCATCACTAATGTCTTCAAAAATGCGGTTCTTCGCTTAGGATGCTGCTATTTGTGCGTTAATACCACCTACATTTGGTAAGTAAAAAATTAATACAAACTGCTACAATCCTCAAATTTTGACTGCCGGATTTCTATCACTTTCCAGAATGACTAAACAAAAGTTAGATGGGGGTGTACAGTCCCACAAAAATGTATATGCATTTAGTAATCGCTGAAAATGCGTTATTGTTGTACAAAATACACCAGCGCGAGTAATTAAGGGTTAAAGTGAATAATTCATAATTTAATTTTGATCTTTCATTTCATTTAGATTTATATTATTTTTGCCTTAGATTGTACGTCCCAAGCATCAATAACAAAAGAAAATAAATATTAATTTGCTGATTCATATTTCTTTAAGTTTCTTCAAAATTATATTTTCATATAAAGCAAAACTTTAAAACCACCCTATACAATCATATACACTGACAAATACATTTAGAGGGTTGGCAACCCCTTACTAGTGTAATTTCAAGCCCTCTTAACTACAGCGTCATATTAGTGCAGGCCGTAGCAAATAGCTTAAAAAATTATCGTATATCCATACAGGGGGAGTACATTATTTTACAATTTAGATACGGATCTACGGGTCCATGCCAAAAGAAACAATCTCTGGGCTTTGGTAATTGAGTATGTGCTGCCATCTGTCAAACAAAACATATCAACTATACCCCTCTCTGTCTGACATTATAGTTTTTTGCAAATATCTTTCTCTGTCAATGTAATTTATATGCATATTTAGGTAAGTATAAAAAATAATAGACCCTTCAATCGTCATTTGTTTTTCTCTCTTTTCAGCGATGTAGGTATCTAGTATGTGTGGTGTTTCTGTCTTTGTTTAGTTTTTTAATGTTGGTGCATATGTAATCTAAGCCCTCTAATCATGATCGACTATTTTACATCTAATTAGATAGATAAATGTAAAATTTTAGTCATGTCAGATATATTTTTTGTTATCTTAATTTAGATCTTAATAAAAATCTTTTTGTATAGATGGGCACTATTACCTTTTATTGTGAATATTATTTTTACTTTCTTATACTACACATGTATATAAAATCATATATTAAGGTTGTTGTTCACTAAAATCGATCACTACAGAATTTGTTAAAATTTTAATATTGTGTTAAGTAAGCTAGTTCGCATTTGTAAAAAAATTTCAGGTCAGTTTACCATTTCGTTTATTAGGGTTCCGTAGAAAACTAGGAACCCTTATAGTTTCTCCATGTCCGTCCGTCCGTCTTCAAAAATTTTGAGATAATAAGATGAAATTTGGTATACGGCCGTAGATTGATGACCCAAAAACAGAAATGATAATATTTTTGAAAATAAAAATTTTTTAGACCCCCCTTTCATAAAATGAAAAGTGTTTTCAAAAAAAAAATTTCACCTACACCATTGAGTGAGGTGTCGTTAGAAAGGTCTCCTAAAATGCAACAAAAAATGTAACAGAAATTTTTAATTTTAACCCTTCAATCACGATGTATTTTTTCTCTAAAGTCATTAAAAAAGCGCCCCCCCCCCTCTATTTTCTAAACTATCAATTTAAAAAATCTGAAAAAATTCCAGAACGTAGATTTTAATTAGTACTTTCACTGAAAATTATAACGAACATTGTCAAAAATATTTTGGACCCCCCATTCATAGACTGAAAATTGAACTTTCATTTTTTTCCCCACTTACCCTATTGAGTGGGGTGTCATTTAATAGGTCTCGTAAAATGCAATAAAAAACGTCAAATAACTTTTTGATTTTAACCCTTCAGTCGCGATATATTTGCTTTTTAATGTCGCTGTCAGCGCGTCCCCCCCCCTCTATTTTCTAAACTATTGATTCAAAAAATCTGGAAAAAAATCAGAATGTAGCTTTTAATTAGTACTTTCACTGAAAATTATAACGAACATTGTCAAAAATATTTTGGAACCCCTTTTCATAGATTGAAAAGTGAACTCACATTTTTTTCATTTACCCCATTGAGTGGGGTGTCATTTGATAGGTCTCCTAAAATGCAATAATAAAAGCCAAATGACTTTTTGATTTTAACCCTTCAGTCACGAAAATTTTGAAAAATACTTTTTATAAATCGTAGTGAGAATGACTACGGAACCCTATCATGTGCGTGCCCAACACGCACTTGCCCGTTTTATTAATTATAAACGTGCAAAGTTGGCCTCTTATACATTGCAAGCATAGGGATCAACTTTGAATTTGATATTCGTTTAATTCGTGTATTAAAACTAAACGTCAGATTTTAACCAAAAACGGATATGTTATAGATTGGTAATTAAGGAATGTGTATATAAAATTCTAGAATGATTTACCACCTACTAAAATAATTATTAATTTTTAAGTTTGATAAATTCCCGAACACATGACGTAAATATACGATATGGCAACAGCGCATTCGGCGCGCTCTTCGAAATGTAAAAACGTGGTATTGACAACTGACGCGCGTTGTAAATAGCAAGTTATTATTGTTAACATTTAATGTTTTTATTTATAATAATAATAGTTACTATTGTTATTATAATTATTACTATTGTCAGCAATAGTAATAATTATAATATTGTTAAAAATAAATCTTCTGTTCTTCTCTAATATTGTAAGTTGTTGCCAGATCTATTTGTTCTTTATTATCGACATAGTAAAACCCTGTAGTTCATGCTAAATTTCGCTAGATGCCACGACTTTCGGTGAACAACAACCTTAAGAGATTATTGCTTATCTTAAGAAAATATTGTTTTCGTTATATACAAAACAAGGTTTACTTGGTTTGAGAAATCCTTTCTACCAGTGTATAAGTTAAAGACAATAAACAAATATATATGTACATAAATAAAAACAGACAGAAAGCAAAATAATTCTTAATGAAATCAACGTGGAAAAATATAAATCATTTTAACAAAGCAGTTAAGTAAACAGAAGAAACGAATAAAAAAAAGTTCGTTTTTTTTTTATTTTTCTTTTCATTCATGTTCCGCGTCAGTTTGCGGTCCCAAAGCGGTGATTTAATAAAGGTCGCAAGTTCGTATCTTGACAGTGCTAAAAAGTGTCGTTGCGATACTTATGCTTTCTTTTATTACGGCTATAAATTATTTTTTTTACTGTTAAGACGGAAGATGCTATGTGAAGTTATGTCCAATTGGATCGAAGATGGCTTTTCTTAAATGGCTCGTTTTGTTGACTATACACTGGTAGAAACGATTTCTCAAATCAAGTAAACCTTGTTTTGTATATAACGAAAACAATATTTTCTTAAGATAAGTAATAATCTCTTAAACCAACTATAGTATTCTTGAACGAAGGAATAACGTAGTTGGATTAAGAGTATGTTTCTTATATTAACAAAATATTGTTTTCGTTATATGCAAAACAAGGTTTTCTTGGTATTTATTAGTATGAGTGAGTTTGGAAGGTAATATTTTATAGAATTGAGTCGTGGTTTGTACTCAGAAGTCAAGATTTATATTAGATGAGTGAAATCAGTTTTTTTTTTTTCCCACTTTTGAGTGGCGTATTTTTTAAATCAATTGTCAAATTTCGATGAAATTTATATGCGATCATTTCGGGAGTATTCTCTTTCAAACAAACAAAAAATCAACTAAATCGGTGCATATTTGACGAAATTATGCCCGAATAATGTCGAATTTAAAATCTCCTTTTTTCTGAAATTGGTTAAATTGGAAAAACTTTTTTTTTTTTTTTTTATTGAGTTGTAAAATTTCTTCGACACATTAAAGTCATTTTCGCTTATATTATACTGGTAGAAACGATTTCTCAAATCAAGTAAACCTTGTTTTGTATATAACGAAAACAATATTTTCTTAAGATAAGCAATAATCTCTTAAACCAACTATAGTATTCTTGAACGAAGGAATAACGTAGTTGGATTAAGAGTATGTTTCTTATATTAAGAAAATATTGTTTTCGTTATATACAAAACAAAATTTTCCTGGTCCAATACAGTTTTTTTTTTGTGTATTAGCCAATAGTAAATATTGCGCAAAATTATTCTATTGACGGTTGATTTCGATGCATAGAGAGGTTGCAAATGAGCCTCTTACAGTGTAAAATTCGATTTACCATAAATTACGAATTTTGAATTTAGTCTATTCTAAAACTTTGCTATAATTTCTCATAGACAATATAATATATTCGACACACACACACACACACACACACACACACATATACACACACACACCCGTATAGGTAAATTCTATCAAACCTTATGAAATTATAGCAGCCACATTCTGCTTTGCCGATGATGTTTGTAACAGAATTACCGGGTTCGCTTCTTGTTCGCGATCATCGCCCCCCCCCCCCTTGAAACCGTGCGCGCTAGGGTGCGTACCGCCTCCGGGCGCGGACTCCGGACGCATGCGCTGCCGCCCGGAGCTTGACTCAATCGATACCGGAGGTATAGCTGTTAGGTGTTCTATTCTATGTGATGTGTTTTGTGGTTTCACAGATTTTCGTTTTACTTACTTGAGATTTCTGATCAGGAGTTTTTAAATATATCGAGATTTTGATCCACAATATATTTTTTTTAGATAAAAGTTTAAGTATACAATGCAGTGTGAAAGTCTTTGTATACTCATTTTTTGCGTATTGTAAATATAAAACTGCAAAAATTGTTGATAAAAAATCTTAAATTTTGATAAGAGTACTTAATTACAACTTTTGTAATAATCCTAACATATCTATACACGGAGAGAATATTCTTTTAAAAATTAACAGAAAATGCTGTGAACCTGAGAACAGAATCAACTTCTGAAAAAAATTAACAGAAAAGTTGGTAGAATTTAAAATAAAGTAAATGAAAAATTACAATGACATACTGGTAAAGTACCCCGCAGAATCCTTATGGGAAAGGGGATTCGGTTAAACTCTTTTAAACTTTGGATTCTGATAGTCCTTGATGAGTAGATCAAAAGTGTCAATGGGCACTAAGTCCTAAAAACTCAAACTTTTAAGATATAGCCCTCTGAAGTTGGGGATCATGATTGTCTTTAATTTACAATATTTTTTTTTGAGGAAACTTAAATTTCGCTTAACTATTTGTATGTGTTCCCAAAGACATCCATAATCGATTGCCACCATAAAAAAGTCAACTTTTCAATTCATTGAGAAATGACAACACTTAAATCTTATTGTTACGTTTTTTTTAATTATAAACAAATCCAATTGTTTTATGATAAAAAATTGGTTTGTAATAAATTATTTTAAAAAAACGTAATAATAAGATTTAAGTACTGTTATTGGCTAAAGAATTTAAAAGTTTACTTTTTTTATGGTGACAATCGTTTATATAAGTCTTTGGGAACACACATACAAATAGTTGTGCGAAAATTAAGGTTCTACAAAATTTTTTATTGCAAATTAAAGGCGAGCATGATCCCCAACTTCAGAGGGCTATATCTTAAAAGTTTGAGTTTTTAGGACTTAGTGCCCATTGACACTTTTAATCTACTCATCAAGGACTATCAGTAGTTTGACCGAAACCCCTTTCCCATAAGGATTCTGCGGGCTCCTTTTAGCATAGTACCTATTAAAATTTATTTTACTGAAAAAGTAATATACGCTATTCTTTAATTTAATTTCTTGCATATGAAAATAGTCAAACCAATATGGGTCACAAAATGTCTTAAAACATAACTAAATAAATAAATAAAAATTTCAGCATGAAAAACATATAATTCCGAAAGAAATTCATTACCTATTCACGGCTAAACTGCTAAACCGATGTTGACGAAATTTTGCATAGAGATAGCTTACATTATAGGGAAAATATAGGCTATATACTTTATAACCCAAAAAATTTATTTGATTAAAAAAAATCATAAATATTCCAGCTATATAAGCAATAGATAAAAATATGTTTACTGCTGAACCGATCTTGATGAAATTTTGTATGAAAATAACTTACATCATAAGGAAGAACATAGGCTATTTACTTTATAACCCAAAAAATGTTTTTGATTGAAAAATTCATAAATAGTCCAGCTATGTATATAAATAATTAATAAAAATATGTTTTCTTAAAATAAATAAAACTTGATTACAGTAAGTTACAGGCAAGTTTTAATTGAACGTCTAGCCCAGTATAATTTATACTGTAAGTTAATTTGTAATACTTGTTATTAAAAATACTTTAACCGATTTTAGATTGCAAATTAATATATGAGTAAGTCTAATTAGTGAAACAATATATAACATACATATATGTATATGCAATGTAAGACATATGTATGTAGGTATACTGCTGTTATATTAAATACAAATATACAAGGTGCCCCTTAAAGAATATTTATATAAGTATATAATATAGATACGACATTTGTGATAGCTATATATACACGGAGAGAATATTCTTTTAAAAATTAACAGAAAATGCTGTGAACCTGAGGACAGAATCAACAAACGTGCACAAACGAAGCACAAACGACGGGATTTCCTGCACAAACGAAGCACAAACGAACTGCATATAATAAAGTTCGAATTTCGAAAAAGGGGGGGCTCGCATGTCTACGGCCCCCCCATTTTATTTTTTTGAATATCTCCTAAAGGGTTAAAGCACAAACGAAAGGATTTCCTACGCAAACGTGCACAAACGAACTGCATATAATAAAATTCGAATTTCAAAAAAGGGGGTGCCAGAGACATGGAGCCAATGACATACTGGTAAATTTTAACATAGTACCTATTAAAATTTATTTACTCTGTAAAAGTAATATACGCTATTCTTTAATTTAATTTCTTGCATATGAAAATTTCACGTACATTCTCTATAATTTTACTATGTTTCTATATTACTTTTCATATCTGGCCTATCGCCAAAATAGAAACTGCTATACAGTATATTGAATTGTAGTAGACGTTCTTTTAAATTTTACCATGTCGGGTGTTAAAAATTTCTAGGATCAATTTCGTCCTCTCGTTAACATGTTTTTCATGTTAAAAATAAACATAAAATTTACTACTTGCTATAAAGTAGATTGGAGATAACTCCAATAAGATAGTTATAAAAAAGAAAGCATTGCCATTTTAAGCCAAAAATTAATTTATGTTATTTTTTTTAGCAAGCGTAACAAAATACAAATAAAGATTAAAGTATAGGTAGGTAATTAATATATTAAAAGTAAATATTGGAGTTATAATTTTGTTTTTAATTTATATTCAGAACACATGTAACTATATTTAATGGAATATTTTACTTTGTTAATTATTAAAAGTAAGAAAAGTTTAATTCAATTTGAAAATTGAAATAGACAGAACGGTATAAAATAGTAACATGTACTAATTTGTACTGCTGTAATGGCAGAGCTAGTTTTTCATTATTTTGAATAAATTACTCGTGAATATATTTGTTTTATAATTTTTATAAGGGTTGAAGTTTCGAATAATTACTTTTTAAAACGTCTCTATACCGGGTGTCCCAGATAACTTTTCCAGCATGGGGATCTCAGTATCTATAAGAGATACAGGTTTGGTTAAATGAGATTAATTATTTGTAAGAAAGGGGTGAGTATTTCTAATTAAAAAAATATTCATAATTCTATGTGGTTTAGGCGTTATACCCAAAAAACTGAAAATTCGGAATTTCTTTAAATGGCTATAACTTTTTTGTCAATGTAGATAGGTACTTTTTGTAGACGGTTTCTTAAAGCACTTTTTGTGTAGAATTGATTGGTGTATTTAGAATTTTTATATCACTTTTAGTTTCCGAGTTATGCGCCCTAACTTTAGTTTTTCTTAAGGGCCGCTAAGTTGACTATAGCATATTTGAACGTGTTTTTTACTCTACTTTACAACGATATGTCACTTGCCATACTATTTATTTAAAGTGATATAATTTGTGAAAACAATTAAATAAAAAGTGTTTATCATAAAAAAAATGCATTTAAATACAAGCTTTTTAGTATTTATTTTTTTGCACCAGCCTGTACATGTATACAAATCCGTGATTTACTTGCCTCAGTATTCTTTACGGCGCATGCGCTATATGGTTATGTGCAACGCGTTGTATAGGTAACTACATATATAGCTCGTTTTCTGTTAATTAAAAAATGAATTACTACCTGTCAGTGTGAAATTGAAATGCCAGATCCGCGCGCGTTATGATGAGTGTACGCGTGGGGGGGAGGGCACCCCCCCTCTCATTTTAATGGCCATGTTTGATTTAATTAGTGATTTGTAAATAATTACATTTTTGAAGTCTTACGACGATATAAAAATTAATGTGTCTTAAAATGATGTATTGTAATTTTTATATCATAACATTTTTTAGGGTTTCGAAGAAATCCTATTAATCTCACTTTTTCAACCGTTAGTCTGTCCGTCCGTCTGTCCTTTTCACTCAAAGCTCAATAACTCGTAAACTATATAAGCTAGAACTTTGACATTTTTACTGAACATGTAAAATGATGTCTTCTATAGTAAAATATTTTGAAAAAATATTTTTTTAGGGAGGGTGCTAAGAAGCTAAAGCCAGGCAAAAAAATATGTTTTTTATATCAAGGCATGTGGCACATCAAAATGTGTAACCAAACTAGTGTAATTTGATCCTCATTTTTTTCAAAATCATAAATGGGGTATTTTCTTTTTATAAGTTTATCCAATAGTTTTATAGGTGTTTACACCGAGCAAACAAAACAGAAACACGGTGTTTTTATGACAAAAAAGTAATAAACCCTATGGGTCAGTCCGCGGTAATCGATACCAGATAGTTAAAAAAAATATTTTACGAAAATGAATACTAAAATATAAAATTAACAGGCTATTTAACATCAATTTTCATAAACCAATAGAAAATTAGAAAATTGTTAGTTAATTTTCAAAATATTTAAAAAAGACAATAAATAAGGTGAAATCACAATAACTTACTTAAGAATAAGTGACGATCGTGGCAAACTATTAAAAATCTTTGACAATTACATATCAAACGTGACGTTTGACCAAATTAAAAAAAAAATACCCTCACCAACAATAATCACTAAGGGTGACCGCATTTATTATAATTTTAACGAGTCTATTGATGTATTTGATAAATAATTGTTATAAGTATTAGTTAATAATATCAATAAGCAATTAAACACACAAATAGCACTCTTATTGTATCCTTTTATTCAACGTGTCACACCCGTCACAATGTTTGTTGAGTAATAACCAGTTAAATAGATTACGTATTTACCTGATGCTCTTGTGTTACTAAAAAATAATTAAAATATGATTATTATAAAGTAACTTCAATATTTTCGTTAAACTTGAGAGGTTGCAAGACTTGCAATAGTTGACGTCACACTTGTCACAGAGCTTTAAACGCTGGCATTTTTTTGTAAAATAACCGTAGACCTTTTATTCTTTCAATATACATGTATTACATTAAGATCTACGAAAAATGGTAAAACCATGTTATTAACTAGTATTATTTAGAAATTATGAACTCCAATCCGAGTTAAAATGTCACACCAAAGGGTACACTACAACACTTCTAATTCTCCCCATGTTAAATTTCTTATTAGACAATAAACATTTTTTTTACTTTCAAATTTTACTATACGCCCAATATAAATAATAAAAAAATAAGAAACACCTAAAAATAAAAACCACAGTCCATAAAACCCTGAACACGCGAAACAATCGTTAAAAAATTTTATTAGCTACGCATAAAATGCATTTTGATGTCATTAGTCGCAATTTTGGACCTTAATTTATTACAAGAAACATTAAAAACATGGATAGACATATCCTTTATCATATAGTCCATATATGTCCATCTCTTTCTAACGTTTTCATGGTGAATTTAAGTTAGACGTCAAGGCAATATTTATTGTTTTTTTTCCTTATTATTTCATATAGGCGGCTATATCTTTGATTTTTTTAAACTTGTTAATTTTTCGATTAATTTGTAGTAGATAGGTTTTTGTTTTTAATTTTTTTTCTCGTTCAGGAAATAATAATGAAGTGTCAACACACTGACAAATTTGAAATTAACGTTGGGTGTTTTCATTTTTAAATTATTTTTTAATTGTGGTATATGCATTAATGACCTTTTGTATTTTTTATAACGCCGCATGCGTGGGTTTATAGTTTTGATATATGAAAACATGTCTAAACTTTTTTAATTTTTAATTATATAGAGATGGAATTTGTACGAGTAAGGGACGAGAGTGTGTTTAAAAATAGACGAGATGAATTTCTTTTTAAATTTTCTTGAGAAAAATCTTTAAAAATACTGAAAAAGTATATAAAAATTAAATTTAACACCTTTTTATTGAATTACGTATAAAGCTACACTGGTAGAAAGGATTTCTCAAACCAAGTAAACATTGGTTTGTATATAACGAAAACAATATTTTCTTAAGATAAGCAATAATCTCTTAAACCAACTATAGTATTCTTGAACGAAGGAATAACGTAGTTGGATTAAGAGTATGTTTCTTATATTAAGAAAATATTGTTTTCGTTATATACAAAACTAGGTTTTCTTAGTCCAATACAGTTTTTTTTCAAATGGAATGTTATTTTTGTGATGTGTTAAAAAATGTGATCAATGTAAAAAATCTGTAATCGATTTGGTTGTTTGTTATTATGATAATTTTTTACCAATATGGAAATATCCACGTTTATCTTATTGATAAATGTAGATTATTACTAACAATGTTCTTATCACGGTGAAAATGTTATTTCGTATTGAAAACATATATTTTAAATACAAAAAAATACTTAATAAATGACATCACTGAATTTACCATATCGAAAATTGCACTTTCACTAGTTGGGTGGTGTAAAAAATATTCACACTGATAAATATTTATTAATACAACCATTTTGTTTAATCTATTTGAGAGTTTCGTTAGTTGGTGTAATAAATTATTTATTAATTTGACAATTGAAAAGATTTTTTAGATAAACATGAAGATATATTTTTCAAATGAATAAAATATCCCCAATAAGAATTTTTTTAATTAATCTCAAATTTTCAATAAGATCGTTTTTTTTTCTGTGCATAGATAAATTTTTTAATTCACAAAATACCTTATTTGCGTTTTGATTTTTGTTGTAAAAACCACCACAATACGGGCACTAAAGTGTAGGTATAATTTTTAAGGCTGTTCATGCCGATTTTTCCGAAACTAAATTCTACGAGATGTCGCCACCGTAGAAAACAAAAATTATTTGCACAAGTCTAGCCCTGAGGGGAAAATATTACCATAGAAACAAATACAAATTTAAACTGGCAGATATAAGGAATGGAATATTCTCGAAATTAAATAGAGATGAAGCTACAAAGGATAGAAATAGTTCTTATGTTTTAAGGCTTACATTTAATATTTTCAAATGAAAATTGCAGAATTATTATAAAATTAGAAAGCTTAAACAAATATCTATGTCACGGTATATTTTTTTCTCCGTATTTTTCAAGAATTTTTGTTATATATTGAGTATTATCATATCAAGAAATATACACAAAATTTTCAGATTTTTTTTATTAATATATAAAAAAAATTAAATTGAAAAAATATATATGTCATAACATAGAAAAATTAATCTAGTTTATCACTGTATTTTTTCCTAAATGATTTATTAATACTGGTCAGAGCTGAACTTAAAATACAAAACCGTAATTTCTCTATAGTAATTCTTATGGCAATTCAAATAGCATGTTCAGCCTTAACAAGATAAAATTAAACATTTTTCTATTTTTCTATTCCATAGATAATTTTTTTATTTTTTTTATTATTTTTAACTTTATTATATAAAAAAAACCACTACAATACGGGCACTTAAGTATAGGTACCTATATTATTTAAATCAAAATAACCTTAAGTAAAAATAAGTAACTAAAACTTAAGGTAGTTGGTCCGTAAACATGTTTTCGTCAGATATTGTTTAAATTGCACAAGAATATTCCCTAGATTAATATCTGAAAAATAGCCCATTTTTTTTAAAATTGACCATCTCAAAGTCATGAAAAACGATCTCAAAGTTTATATTTTTAACACAGCTTATATGGACTAACCGTACACTAACGTAACGTTTTATTAGATAAAATTTAAACGTAGCGTCAGTTTTTCATAAAAAACTGACATGTATATTTATATGAAAGAAAACAGTATACAGAAAATTGGAATTATTGACCATCTCGTTATTAAGATTTAACCAGATTTAACTACCAAACCATCACATAAATTACAGTATTGTTGACAATGTGGCAACAGCGTATTCATTTGATTATAGTAAAAAATACACGAAATAATGAAATAATTTTTTACAAACTATGATAAGTGGATTGAAGGGAATTATAATCGATTTCATTAATTACTAATATATTCTGTGGTAGTTTAGATGATAAAATATAATCATTTGACAAGTAGTTAATAGTAGATAATGTACAGCGTTGCCATGATCATTTCTCAAAACTAAAAAGATGTACTAAAAATAAAAATAGTATATCATAGTCGTGGCTGTACGGGGCTCACCCTAACGCCAAAACTCTGAAGAAAAAAAAAACTTAAATAAAACAAAAAATTTCTCACATCCAAAAAATCATACGAAACTTACTAAAAAAGCAATCAGTATAAGATTTTTCAATTACACCTAGGGGCGGCTTTGCTCCCGCCCTTGTACCGCCCCCTTTACAGGCAATACTCTATAATTAACCGGTAGCTACCACTTAATTTAACTTTAACAGGCACTTCCACTAAATTCGATGATTAACTAATCGAGAACAAGAAAACCTCACTAGCTGTTTAATTGGCAGATTTTGATCGTAGCTACCTGTGATACACACTCGCAAGTACACTATATTGAGTGCGATGTAACGTTATTGTATGTACACAGATTACGTATATTACGTTATGGTGCATGCACTTGAATGGTGCCTTGTCGTAGTAGCGCGTGGTGTAGGTATGTAAAATGTAATACCGTGATTGAGGTTAGAAGTCATGTACGTGACTTAATTTTAAATGGTGTAACCTATAGTTTGTAATAAAGGAGATTATATGGTTTTTTATTGCTGGTAACTTTGTCTGATGTGTTTTTGTACATGGGGAGATTAACTCTATATTTTTTTTGTTATAATTAAGTCTTGGCTCATATTTTAGTAACTTTTGGGCACTATTTAGAAATATTTGTTGATATTTGATTACTCCACCCTTAGGGTCAGTCCGCGGTGACGGGTGTGACATTTTAACTCAGATTGGAGTTCATAATTTCTAAATAATACTAGTTAATAACATGGTTTTACCTTTTTTCTGTAGATCTTAATGTAATACATGTATATTGAAAGAATAAAAGGTCTACGGTTATTTTACAAAAAAATGCCAGCGTTCAAAGCACTGTGACGGGTGTGACGCCAACTATTGCAAGTCTTGCAACCTCTATTCAAAATCTCAAAAATTTAGCGAAAATATTGAAGTTACTTTATAATAATCATACTTTAATATGTTACGAATAAATTATTTTTTAGTTACACAAGAGCACCAGGTAAATACGTAATCTATTTAACTGGTTATTACTTAACAAACATTGTGACGGGTGTGACACGTTGAATAAAAGAATACAATAAGAGTACTATTTGTGTGTTTAATTGCTTATTGATATTATGAACTAATACTTATAACAATTATTTATCAAATACATCAATAGACTCATTAAATTTATAATAAATGCGGTTACCCTTAGTCATTATTGTTGGTGAGGGTATTTTTTTTTAATTCGGTCAAACGTCACGTTTGATATGTTATTGTCAAAGACTTTTAATAGTTTGCCACGAGCGTCACTTATTGTCAAGTAAGTTATTGCGATTTCACCTTATTTGTTGTCTTTTTCGAAAAAAAAATTTTTGTAGGTAATATTTTGAAAATTAATTAAATTTTTTTAATTTTCTTTTGGTTTATGAAAATTGATGTTAAATAGCCTGTTAATTTTATATTTCAGTATTCATTTTCGTAAAATATTTTTTTAACTATCTGGTATCGATTACCGCGGACTGACCCCTTACTAAATTGTAACATTTGTTTGCTGCAGGGCATATAATAACTTTTTAAGAGTAATTTGGACACGCTGAATCCAAAAATGACCACCATTTTGTTCAGTCAGCTCTTGTTTTTGCGATATTGCAGAAAAAATGTTTTTTTCGATATGCAAACATTCAAATTCGTATACATATTTTTTAAATCAATGATACAACCAAAGATCATTCAGAATGAAGCTATGGGTCCTAATTGAGCTAAAAAGCCTTAAATTATAAACATTCATAAAGTTATTCCATACGAAAATCATGTTTTAAACAACAAAAAAAATAAGCAAAAATTCGGCAATTTTCAAAATTCAAAGCGCTGTTACACAAACAATTTTTGTCAAATTTTAATGTTATTCACAAAATTTGTAGCTTTATCTATCTTCTTTATTGTGTTAAAATTTCAACGTAATCGAATGAAAATTGTCGAAATGGTACTAAAATCAACTGCGCGTGTCAAAATTTAGTAGGCTATATAATTAAAAAAGAACAACACAAAAAACATTTTATTTACCTAATTAACTATCGCAAAAACGTATTATCTTATATAAAAAATATTAAGGAAGAGGTGGGGGGGGGGCTCATACTTATTTTCTACATAGAACCTTAAAATGTTTAAGTATGACTCTATTAGTGATCATTATTTTTTTTAATATTTAAAAAATAAAAAGTTACGAAATTTTTATTTCAAAATTCTTATAAGGAAAATATCTATTTTTATCTGTCCTAAATTCATTCTGACTATAATGTCTGTGTGTCTTTCTGTCTGTATGTAATTTAAAAATGACAAAATATAGAGGGGTTAAATTATATAGTTAGGGTTAGTTATAGTATTATTATTTTTAAATCGAATTATTGTTTTTAAAATTTGAAACACTATACACTCAATAAGAAAGTCACATGACATCTATAGCAACATTCTACCGGGTGTCCCAGATAACTTTTCCAGCATGGGGATCTCAGTATCTATAAGAGATACAGGTTTGGTTAAATCAGATCAATTATATGTATGAAAGGGGTGAGTATTATTACACAAAAAAATATTCATAATTCTATGTGGTTTAGGCGGTACACCCAAAAAACTGAAAATTCGGAATTTCTTTAAATGGCTATAACTTTTTTGTTAAAGTAGATAGGTACTTTTTGTAGGCGGTTTCTTAAAGCACTTTTTTGTGTAGAATTGATTGGTGTGTTTAGAATTTTTATATCACTTTTAGTTTCCGAGTTACAAGCTCTAAATTTAGTTTTTCTTATAGGGCACTTAGTTGAATATATCATATTTGAACGTATTTTTTACTCTATTTTACAACGATATGTCACTTGCCATATTTATTATCGAAAAAAAGTCGAAATACTAAATATCAGTGATATTTATGAAGTATTTTATTACAAACTTTTAAGTGAGCCATGAAAAACAAAAATTGTAAACAAAAATCACAATAACAACAATCAAAATAACAAATGAATATTTGAAACAATGAACTATTTGAAAAAATAAATTATAATTTTTTTTTCGATAATAAATATGGCAAGTGACACATCGTTGTAAAGTAGAGTAAAAAACACATTCAAATATGCCATAGCCAACTTAGCGGCCCATAAGAAAAACTAAAGTTAGGGCTTGTATCTCGGAAACTAAAAGTGATATAAAAATTCTAAATACACCAATCAATTCTACACAAAAAAGTGCTTTAAGAAACCGCAAACAAAAAGTACCTATCTACTTTAACAAAAAAGTTATAGCCATTTAAAGAAATTCCGAATTTTCAGTTTTTTGGGTATACCGCCTAAACCACATAGAATTATGAATATTTTTTGGTGTAGTAATACTCACCCCTTTCTTACAAATAATTCATCTCATTTAACCAAACCTGTATCTCTTATAGATACTGAGATCCCCATGCTGGAAAAGTTATCTGGGACACCCGGTATATACGTAAAAAAATAAAATTTGTCTGAAACATTTTTAAATTTAAAATTAAAATAAAAAAAAATAGCCATACATAACAAAAAAATGTACAAAAATGTAATTTCAACATTCAAAATCCGCGTGTATTTAAAACAATTAATTAGAAACATAGTTAAACTTATACGACATGCAGTACCTCTTATACCCCCTCCCTTTTTTAAGGATCATAAAAATTAAAATACACCGTTTTAAAAATAATTCGAAAAATATCAAAATTAAAGATAAGTTTTTTAAAACAATTAATTAGAAACAGAGTTAAACGTAGTTAGGTATACGACATGCAGTAACCCTTGTACCCCCTCCTTTCTGTAAGTATCATAAAAATTAAAATACACCGTTTTAAAAATAATTCGAAAAATATCAAAATTAAAGATAAGTTTTTTAAAACAATTAATTATAAACAGAGTTAAATATAGTTAGGTATACGACATGCAGAAACCCTTGTACCCCTCCCTTCTGTAAGGATCATAAAAATAAATCGAAAAATACAAAAAATCAAAAAAATATTATTTTCAATTTGGGGAATCACATTTCACCATTTTAAAAATCTTTGTATAACAAGAATATCTAAAAAAATAAATATAACAAAGTCGCTTTACCACAACCGATTAAAAATTATTTTTAATATTGTACCACAAAAAGGTACCTTACGTCTATAATTTGTTATACCTGAGCACAAAAACCGACGAACAACACTTTGTTGTTTATTCGGCATGAAACGATAACAGGCATTTACAATTACAGCCCTAATTATAGGGGCACGCTCATCGCTTGACGGGCTCAGGGAAAACTTAAATACAATAATTACATATTCTCTAAATATTATCTTAAAATAAGATTTATAGTTTTTAATGTATGTTAATTGTTAGTACTTATCACGTCTCAAAAAAGAGTTATTGTGTATTAAAATTGCTAAAATCATCTACAATTTTCTATTATTAATTAATTTATATCTAGATACTTTCTTATACGTCGATATATGTATCAAAATTAAGTACTGTTATAATGTTATAACGTCCAAGTTATTCTGTCTTTTTTTTAGTCATTCAGCTATTTACCGGATAAAGCTTGTTTTTATTATGTACATATTATATTATTAGGGTGGCCCTTTATTTACTTATTGCTTCCTCGCAATATCGAAGATACGAGAAGCTTTGTTATCGTTTTAAAACGAGAAAAAAAAATTGTTCTCCGATTTTAAAAATTTTACCGGATCTATCCGTTTCAGGTCAAGACAAACACTTTTTGTTCCGTGTCTGTCTGCTGTGTGTCTGTTTGTCTGTGTGTGTGTGTGTGTCTGTCCCCCAATCCTTGTCACACGCTTAACTCATGAACCACTGAACCGATATTGATGAAACTTGGTTGATTGGTTGGGTCTGGTTTGAGGACGGTCCTATTTCAAAAGTACATATTAAAAATCGTGTGACATTTCAAAATATTTTTTTTTATTTTATTTATTTTTATTTATAAGATATCTCAAGAAAGACACATGTTACGTGAAAATTTTATAAAACCTTTTTTGTAGAGCATTCAATTTTCTATAATTTAGGTCACCTACATTTGTTGTAAAATATTCCTTTACAACGATTTATTTCAATTTGTTTTTTTTTTTTTTAGAATATGCTAGTTTTGGCGGTAGATACACGAAGTACATTAATGACAATTTTTAGTAGAAATATATAGTAATTTGGAATCATTCTACATATTTAAGTATATCTCAAATATGATATTTTTTTAGTAGGGACACTTTTTTGTGGAGGTGCGATATGTAGTTATTAATATTACTGTATTTCTTATTATGATTACTACTACATTCTATACATGTAAATATGTATTTATACTGACGTAGAAAGTCTGTAATTTTACTAATCAACAATCAACATATGGGGCGGCGAAAAGTATTGCTTGTGCGTAGATATTGGAAACATTACACTGCGCGTCGTTCTAACCGGACAATAGGTCGCTTAAACCGGAGTCATACTATACGGATATGTTTTCATATGAAACCTAATTTGAGTTTACATTTTCGTCGCTAAAAACGGTAAGCCGTTATAAACGGTGTCGTTATATTCGGATTATACTGTACATATATATGCATATAATAAATACATATAGTATAATCAAATTTTTCTTAGAACACCTTTGGTTCTAAGTTCTAATTGTAATATGTTAAACGACCTCGCTAATGAGCCATTTCAAAATTACAGTTTGTATTTAACTTTTGAAGTATTACCTCTAACAATAAAGTATGTTAGTCAGTTGATAGTTAATTATATTTCTGCCATCTCTGCATTTATTCTTCATTTGTTTTACAAAGCGCAAATGAATAATTACTAAGTAAATACATACAATATGTTTGATAATTAGTATGTCTTATGATATTAATCTAAATTAAATGTTAAAGAACATTAGAAGATTTCAAAATGAAAATATTTTTTATAATAATAGGTTTGTAATCTCTTTCTTAAACATTTTTATTTAAGGCTGTTCATGCCGATTTTTCCGAAACTAAATTCTACGAGATGTCGCCACCGTAGAAAACAAAAATCATTTGCACAAGTCTAGCCCTGAGGGGAAATGGCAGATACAAGTAATTCAGTGACAATTGACGATCGAATGAAAAATGGGATATTCTCGAAACTAAACAGAGATGAAGCTACAAAGGATAGAACTAGTTCTTATGTTTTTAGGGTTACATTCAATATTTTCAAATTAATGAAAATTGCAGAATTATTATAAAATTAGAAAGTTTAAACAAAAATCTATGCCGTGGTATATTTTTTTCTCCGTATTTTTCAAGAATTTTTGTTTTATCATATCAAGAAAAATACACACATTTTCAGATTTTTTTATTAATATATAAAAAAATTAAATTGAAAAATTAAGTATGTCATAACATAGAAAAATTAATCTAGTTTATCACTGTATTTTTTCCTAAAAGATTTATTAATACTGGTCAGAGCTGAACTTAAAATACAAAACCGTAATTTCTCTATAGTAATTCTTATGGCAATTCAAATAGCATTTTCAGCCTTAATGTTAAAATTTGGCACGACAGTAATAAATCACCCTGTATAGGTATAGATAACTACAAGGTAAGATCAATTACACCGACTTAAACACTACTTAAGTCACTTAAAACTTAAGTATACCGATATATAAAGTCAGTTTTTGAAAGGGTTTAATCAAACAATTAGATCTTTAAAAAAATAAAACAATCGACTAGTACTTATATCAAAGCGTAACACGGATACCTATTAGTTCCATACTCACTAATTTTGCCGTCAAAAAATTATAAGAACTGTAATCAACACGCGCTTTAAGTAAGTAAATTAAAAATAATTGAACCATTGATTTAAGATCGCTTTGTTTTTTTTTTTTAATTGTAATCGGAACATCTAATTTGTGTCTAAATTAAGAAATATGTTGAATTGAAATTTAGCTTTAAATTATATTAATTTATTTTAAATGGTTATAAAGATATCCCTCGGTTCACGCGGGTTATTGGTTATATAAAAATAACGCGTTAGAAATTTTGATCAATTTACGTTGTAGTTTTTATTTTTATTTACCTACAACCTTTTTTCTAAATTTTTTACAACCGTGTTAAAGTGAATTTGCGTAAAAGAGGGTATTCTGATGAAATTGAAATGTTAATGAGGGGGGGGGGCAATATGTTATTTGTGATTAAAAATAATGTAGTCATTAATTCAGTGTTGATAATTAATACATTTATATATATAGGTTATGCTCAATTTTTTTTTTAAATTAATGTGTTTTTAAAAATAAGTAAAATAAGTATAGCAATTTTCACGTTTTTTATTTTAATATTACTTTTCTAACAATTTTTCCCTGTATGTATATTATGACTTTTTCTAATAGCTGGTTAATTTTTAAAGAAGGGTATAGTTTTTTAATTCATTTAAAAATTCCATCTTCAGGAAAATCGATTTAATATAAAAATTTGTTTTTAATAAAAAAGTCGATTTTTTGTTATAATTAAACAGAAATAAAACGGGCAAGTGCGTGTTGGGCATGCACTTGATAGGGTTCCGTAGTCATTCTCACTACGATTAATAAAAAAATAGTTATTTCAAAATTTTTGTGACTGAAGGGTTCAAATCATTGCATTTTAGGAGACCTATCAAATGACACTCCACTCAATGGGGCAAATAAAAAGAATGTCTATGAAAGAGGGGCCCGAAATATTTTTGACAATGTTTGTTATAATTTTCAGTGAAAGTACTAATTAAAGGCTACATTCTAATTTTTTCAGATTTTTTGAATTGATAGTTTAGATAGCACCATATACTGCCAAACTCTTTAAATTTAAATTACATTGAAAAAACTTAAATATTGTCTTCGGCTACCTTATTTTTTAATCACAAATAAATAAAATAAATTAGATAAATAAAACCCTATTTTTTTTTAAATTAGTAACTATTAATAATTTTGAAAACCGGTACTATATGTGAGAGTTAACGTTTAAACCCTTTCTGATAACATACATATAGCACGCGCTGACCCATCGTTTAATCATATAATTTAATAGCGGGTCGGAGATCGGGTATCTGTCAGAAAGCGCCACCCGCCCCCACAGTCCGAGTATAATTTAGACAAGGGGGGGGGGGTGAGTTTGAGTGAGGCTGCAGGCTGTCTCACCGCCGCCGTGTATAATTTGAGGTTAGATCATCTCCCCCACGACACGTATCATTACCTCTGGCGGGCGACGTACGGATGGCACCTTATGGGTCCACCTTAGGGGCTCGGATTGCCAAGTTTTAGTTTTTAAACCGTCTAGAGGTATTTACAAAGAAAAAATAATGTGTTAAAAAATGTGATCAATGTAAAAAATCCGTGATCGATTTCGTTTTTTGTTAATATGATAATTTTTATCAATATGGAAATATCCACGTTTATCTTATTGATAAATGTATATTATTACTAACAATGTTCTTATCACGGTGAAAATTTTGTTTCGTATTGAAAACATATATTTTAAATACTTAATAAATGACATCACTGAATTTACCATATCGAAAATTGCACTTTCACTAGTTGGGTGGTGTAAAAAATATTCACACTGATAAATATTTATTAATACAACCATTATGTTTAATATATTTGATAATTTCGTTTGTTGATGTAATAAATTATTTATTAATTTGACAAATTGAAAGATTTTTTAGATAAACATGAATATATATTTTTCAAATTAATAAAATATCCTTAATAAGATTTTTTTATTATTATATTGAGGGAATATTGTTATATTAACAAGATAAATTTATTAAGCATTTTTCCATCTCAAATTTTCAGTAAGATCGAGTTTTTTTCTGTGCAAGAAATAAAAAAAAATACACATGTCATTGGTAAAAACATCCAAAATAAATTTTTGATTCATTATATATTTTTACTTTCTTTACGTATGTATGTAATGGAAATATCAATTTTAAAATTCAATTCTGAATATTTTCACCATAATTTCTCTTGGTTTGTAACACTAACTCAAAATTTACCACATTGTATTAAAGTTGCTCATGGCAAGAGTTATGACAACCTTAATCTAGTCGTATTGTTTCATTTTATCATTAAATATACTTACTTCATTGTTCAATTTTAGTTCTATACTTGGTAAAAAAATAATACATAAATGATTTTTTTTGCTGTCACATTTTTTACTGGAGTGACTCTATAATATTGCAAAACGGAGCGTCACTTTTTGGACATGTTGACGTATAATACGTGGGTGTTATTGGCGCATGGGTTTAATTACCTAGCTCACACAGACACACACATTTTGACAGTTATATATAAGTGTATGGATACCCTTAGTTATTAACTATATATGGATATTGTAAACAAAGATGTATTTGCAGGTGTTCATAATATGTAAACACTTATATACACGAAGTGAATATTCTTTTAAAAATTAACAGAAAATGCTGTGAACCTGAGGACAGAATCAACTTCTGGAAAAAATTAACAGAAAAGTCGCTAGAATTTTAAATAAAGTAAATGAAAAATTACAATGACATACTGGAAAAATTTTAACATAGTACCTATTAAAATTTATTTACTCTGAAAAAGTAATATACGCTATTCTTTAATTTAATTTCTTGCATATGAAAATTTCACGTACATTCTCTATAATTTTACTGTTTCTATATTACTTTTCATATCTGGCCTATCGCCAAAATAGAAACTGCTATACAGTATATTGAATTGTAGTAGACGTTCTTTTTAATTTTACCATGTCGGGTGTTCAAAATTTCTAGGATCAACATTTTTTTCATCAATCTATGCAATTTCTACGCATCGTTAATAAATAAAAATGTTAACGAAATTTTTTCATCTGACTATTAATAACTTGTTAAAATAATTATTTAAGTTTTATAATTATTTTTACTTTCTTATACTCATGTATATGAAATATACATATAGTATAAGTAAGTATAGTAATTTACATACGTTATAGTAATTTTTGAAATTGTTGGTATGAAGTATTACTACGTTACTGATTAATTTTTCACAGAATGACATTTCGTCCTACCGTTAACATGTTTTTTATGTTAAAAATTAACAGTAAATTTTTTCAGTGTATACAGGGTGTCCCAGGACTGTGTCAAAGCTCAATATTTCATATTATAATAAGAATTAGAAGAAAACTTTAAATGCAAAAGTTGTCAGGCTAGAGCATCGGCATAGTTTGAAATTAGTTACATTTATACAGGCTGACCCATAACTGCGTTACAAATCAAAGTTATGTTTTTTTAAATACAAACTATATATTTTTATTTGATAATCTAATAGCATTCATTTTTCTGAGTATTTTGATATATCATTATTTATACAGAGGGGCTTAGAAATTATGACCAATTTTGTAAGAAAATGGGAACATTTTCAACACATTGTAATTTTCTAATTACAACAAAAAAAAATTGTTTTCTATTTGAAGTAGTTTTGGCATATTCTCTATTATTGCGGTGTTATGTCAAACATTTACAAAATTGTATTATTTGTACAGGGTGTATCAAAAAACTGAACTTAGTTTTTTTCAAAATTTTCAAATGGAACACCCTATATAATTTTACATTTTCGAATTGCTTGTTCAATTCTCAACACATTTTACAAACCATGTTCTATACCTAAATCCAGCCGTTAATAAGTCATTAATTTTATATTAAAATCTTAAGATTTTTTTAAAAACAATACAACTTTATTATATTCCACAAAATAATTAAATTTTTATGTTATTGAAGTTTGTAAGTTCTATTAGTTTGTTAAGTTATTTTTAAGCGAACTGTTTTATTGATTATAATAAAGTTGTATTGTTTTTATAAAACATCTTAAGATTTTAAAATAAAATAAATAACTCTTTATTGGCTGGATTTAGGTATAGAACATGGTTTGTAAAATGTGTTGAGAATTGAACAAGCAATTCGAAAATGTAAAAATATATAGAGTGTTCCATTTGAAAATTTTGAAAAAAACTAAGTTTAGTGTTTTGATACAACCTGTACAAATAATACAATTTTGTAAATGTTTGACATAATACCGCAATAATAGAGAATATGCCAAAACTACTTCAAACAGAAAACAATTTTATTTTGTTGTAATTAGAAAATTACAAGGTGTTGAAAATGTTCCCATTTTCTTACAAAATTGGTCATAATTTCTAAGCCCCTCTATATAATCCAATAATGATATATCAAAATACTCAGAAAAATGAATGCTATTAGATTATCAAATAAAAATATATAGTTTGTATTTAAAAAAACATAACTTTGATTTG
The DNA here is from genome assembly GCA_949319165.1 of Sialis lutaria. Lineage (NCBI taxonomy): Eukaryota > Metazoa > Arthropoda > Insecta > Megaloptera > Sialidae > Sialis > Sialis lutaria. The sequence goes on from OX439233.1 coordinate 38,145,285, forward strand.
TAACGCAGTTATGGGTCAGCCTGTATAAATGTAACTAATTTCAAACTATGCCGATGCTCTAGCCTGACAACTTTTGCATTTAAAGTTTTCTTCTAATTCTTATAATAATGTGAAATATTGAGCTTTGACACAGTCCTGGGACACCCTGTATATTGCAAGATAGAAGTCTTCCAAGTGAAATAATATGGCTGTAACATACAATTCGATTTCGTATAGATTAACAATAAATGTATCAAAACAATGATAACTAAATTCAACAAATTTTCGTACAGGAATAGTTTAGTACAAAAATTCTAATTACCTTTTTTATAGTAAATTTAATTCTTTACAAAAAAGATTCTGTTAAAATTTTCACCAATATGCACCATTTTTAAGATATTTTGAAAAAAAAAATATCACTTTTGAGATATTCGATAATGTATATATTTTCCAAAACTGTGTGTTTCAGTAGTATCTTCTCGGTTTCGTTTGATCAATTTCGTTTCAAGACTCGTTTTGGCGTTGAGTACTCAGTGACGTAACTAGGATCTTTAAGGAGGGGAGGTGGGGGGGGGGGGAGTGAAACTCTGCTGTATTTAAAAAATATCATTTGGAAAAGAAAAACTATTTTTTGCTTTTCGTTGTAATTTTTTTTAATTGGTTTATGCCATTTGGTTTTGCAGGCCTTACCCTATATATTTAACTCGTTTTGGATTTGAGTCCTCAGTGACGTAACCAGGATTTTTAAGGGAGGGAGGCAGGAGGAGTGAAACTCTGCTGTATTTAAAAAAAATATCATTTGGAAAAGAAAGACTATTTTTTGCTTTACGTTGAATTTTTTTAATAGGGTCATGCTATTGTAATTGTGGACCTTACCCTATATATTTAATTTGTATATACATAAGTAAATAAATCATAGTTACAAAAATATATAAAACAATTAAAAATACAGCCCATGTGGTAACTATCATTTTTACGTCTTACACATTTATTTTTATTTTACTTATAAAATTACTAAATGTTAAGATAATCACCCACGTCGGGGACTTCATCTGCCCGTCTGACACACACACTTACACACACACAGGCACACACACACACACACACACACACATATTTATAAACAAGTAAATAAATTATAAAAATAATTTAAAACCATCAACACTGTTTTAAAAATGTTATGAAAACAGTTTGACTGCTCATTACTGTACATTTTGTTGTTTAATTCGTTTTGTAAATTGTATTGTATGTGCCTTGACTTAATGTGGTCGTATTTACTACAGACAGCGTTTAAAAAATCACTTCGATAATATGAAAAAAATAAAAATTAATAATTGGCCGATAAAAAATGAGTGATATTTTTCATCAAATAGCATGTTTTTTTTCCATGTTCCGAAGGAAATGGAAGTATTGTAATACCGTCGAAAAATCGCGTCCGAGATCAGAGCAGATTCTGATTGTACTAACTTCAAAACGTAAAGAAAAGTTAATTTTCTTTCGTTCACGATAACTACTGTAAATATGCACCGATTTGAATTATTTTTGGGGAAAATGTTTGTCTCAGTGAGTACTCCAGACCTATTGATTTTGGTACTAATCGGATTAGGGGTTTTGGAAATATTCGAAATTTTGTTTTTAGACGAATTAACGTCTAAAAAGTGAGTAATATCTCACCAATTTTTGATAAGACTTGGTATACTTCTAGTTTAATCCAATTTAATGGGAACTTATTATTTATACGTGTCAAAACAGCCTCAAAATTTTAAAAACTCAATTGAAATTTTTTCTTATACATTATAACATGGAAGTCATGTATGGTTATCCATACTGTTGTAATGGGGGGAGGGGGGGGTAAATTAAGTACACAAAAGGAAGAAAAATCAATATATTATAACCATTATAAAATTTACTGACGAAAATCTCAAAAATTATTAAAATAATAAAAAGTCACATTCAAGGACTTTATAATCAACCTGTATGTACATGTAATAATGCTACCAACATTTCCTTATAAATAATTCAACTGGTAAACATTTTTGCAATGTAAATAAGCAAAAGAAAACAATTATTATTTTATGAAGCTTAACTTTTGAAATAATATTATGGATGTACTTTGTTTGAAGACACCGCTCAAGTTATTTAAATGTAAACAGAATAAAGGAGAACTGGATAGAAGAAGAGACAGGACTAAATGAAATAAGTTGACGAATTTACAAGGTTATGATGCAAGAATCTAGAGATTAATTTGTAGTCAGGATAAAAAGGACTTACTCAAAAGTAGGGGATCATTTTAAATTGTATTATGACATTTTTAAACCAATAATATATATTAGTTTTTTAAATTTATTTTATGAATAAAGTTAATACAATTGGAATCGGTTATAACAACATATTGGTTTAATTTCGTCAATCGTTAACTCGTTAATAAAAAAGTTAACTTCGTTAATCGTTAAAGCGTTAAAATTCCGAAAATTTAACGAAAGTTAACTGTTAAAAGTTAACAATCCAAAATGTTTTAAGACCTTTTCTTTTGCTTTGCTATTTCGACAACTTTCTTATAGGTTATCATTTGCAAATCCCACCGTAAATTGCGTTATTCAAAGGTAGTTGGTCCCTAGACATTGTTTCGTCAGATTTTGTTTAAATTGCACAGGAATATTTTCTAGATTAATATCTGAAAAATAGCCCATTTTTATTAAAATTGACCATCTCAAAGTCATGAAAAACGATCTCAAAGTTTATATTTTTAACACAGCTTATATAGACTAACCGTACACTAACGTAACGTTTTATTAGATAAAATTTAAACGTAGCGTCAGTTTTTCATAAATAACTGACATGTTGTATATTTATATAAAAGAAAACAGTATACAAAAAATTGGAATTATTGACCATCCCGTTATTAAGATTTAACCAGATTTAACTACTAAACCATCACATAAATTACAGTATTGTTGACAATGTGGCAACAACGTATTCATTTGATTATAGTAAAAAATACACGAAATAATGAAATAATTTTTTACAAAATATGATAAGTGGATTGAAGGGAATTATAATCGATTTAATTAATTATTTATATATTCTGTGGTAGCTTAGATGATAAAATATAATCATTTGACAAGTAGTTAATAATAGATAATGTACAGCGTTACCATGATCATTTCTCTAAATTAAAAATATGTACTCATGGCCTAATGTGATCACATTTTGATGAACCAACTACCTTAAGTATTTAAAATGTGACATTTATTTAGAATATGCTAGTTTTGTTGACGGTAGGTACACGAAGTAGATTAATGACAATTTTAAGCAGAAATATATAGTAATTTGGAATTATTCTACATATGTATTTATCTCAATTATGATTTTTTTTGAGTTGTGACACTTTTTAGGTAATTAAAAAACGCGATTCTTAATCATTATGAAAATGTACAAGATATCTTTGTAAATAAATAAAGAATGTATGATCAAATTCTTTCTGTCACATCACTTTGAAAAGTCTTGTAATGTCGTATATCATTATACAGTTCTTATAAGAATGTTTATTTAATATCTGTTAAACTATTCTCCTAAAGACATTGAAATTTTGCAATGATTTTTTTAAATATAAATGTCTTATTATTTTTAAAGTTTCATTGAAATCTCTATTATTTTTCTACATATGATGTAAATCTTCTTAAATTGTGTAACAATAACCTTTGCATACATGCGTACAAACAAAAATATCGTCGCTTATCTAACAACATCGCTCAAGTCGAAAATTAGCGGTTTTTACATTTTAATGTCATTGGATAGAGCTACTCATTGCGCGTCGATCTACCAATCACATTATAGACGTTTCGGACAATAAGACATCAGAATTCAAAAAATAGTGACAGCGCACAAGGGTTGGCCTATATAAAAAATACACAGTTTTTTCGCTCTCCTGTAAAGTTCGTCAAAATAACTTGAGCGGTGTTGTTAGATAAGCGACGAAATGTAATAAAAATTATTCTGTCTTATATTTTAACATCCTGAAATCATAATATTTTATTAATATACAACCAATTTCTTTTGATGTTTTAGTGTAGATATATGTTCCGTCATGTATGTAATAACAGGGCATGTCAATCAAACTATTCAAAAGTGTCAAATATTAACATTCTGACATTCAGGATATGTGTTGTATTCTTTTAATTATGAAATACACCCACTAATATCGTGTCTTTAAAATACTTCGTATTTAAAAATGTTTATTGCTTTTTTGTAAAAAAAAACACCGTGTTGCTGTTTTGTTTTCTCGCATTATAAATATAATTATAATAATGTTTAATTTTTGTTGATTTTTATATATTTGTTTTAAAAATGACGTACACTGGTAGAAAGGATTTCTCAAACGAAGTAAACCTTGTTTTGTAGGTATATAACGAAAACAATATTTTGTTAAGATAAGCAATAATCTCTTAAACCAACTATAGTATTCTTGAACGAAGGAATAACGTAGTTGGATTAAGAGTATGTTTCTTATATTAATATTGTTTTCGTTATATACAAAACAAGGTTTTCTTGGTCCAATACAGTTTTTTTTCTGTGTATATATTTTATAATTGTTTAAATTATTGAAAAAAGTGCTATAGGGACTTTCTTATACGTAATACTGTGTACGCGTTTATAATTAAAAATAATATTTTTCTGATAAAAAATGAATTATAGAAAATAACAAAACATTATTTTTTTTCTTCGAAAAATAAAAAAAATCGAAATCAGTGGGTAAGCAACCGTTCCTGATTTGTAAATATTAAATATTTTTTGTTGTTTTTTTGAGATACAGCATCTACAGACTGACAGATAAACAGATAGACAAATAAAATTTAAACCGCTTTCTCTATAAAAGGTTCTTTTTTTTACATGTTACAGTCAAACTCGAAAACTACTCAACCGATTTTAATGCGGTTTTCACCAATAGTTAGATAATTTTTCTGGACATATTATTAGCTATTGATATTTTATTTAAAAAAATTAATATTCAACATCAAAAGACTACAAAAAAAATTATTTATATTTTTATAAAATAATTTATATAAAAACATAGGGTAAAAGGTACAATTATTGTCCACTTAAGAAAAAAATTCGAAAGAAACAAATGTTATTTATTTAATATAAGTGATAAATGGAATATAAATACAGTAATAAGTTCATAATTTAGTCCTTTATTATTGGTATATGTATTACAACCATAAGTATAAGAAAAAACGAAAACCTGCATAAAATAGGAAATGTTTCAAAAAAGTATAATGATTGGCCATTTTTTTAATGGTTGGCATAGTATTTTTTACATTTATTGGCCATTGTGACAGTGGCGTAGATAGCTTTTTGCGATTTGGGGGGGGGGGGATATGACAGTATATTAAATTTCATAAAGTTATATTTTTCATTATGAAAATCATCATTTATCTGGTGCAAAGTACAAAAATTGAACTCATGAGGGGGGGTTGATCCCTTTAATCCCCCTCTATCTACGCCACTACATAGTGATAATGATTAACATATACTTAGTAAATGATAATAATTAGCCAATATTTTTAATGGTTTTCATAAAAGTTCTATATAAAATAAAGAATTATATAATTAACAGTTTCAAAATTTAATTAATTTATGTGTTTAATTAATAATTTGTAACTGATTTTAACCCGGGTAACACCGGGTTCAATATGCTAGTATAAAATAAAATCAAAATTTTCAAAAATCACTTAATTAAAGCCACAATCTTGTCTCAGAAGATCAATCATAATTAAATAAAAAATCCTATGGGAAAATGGGCTTCATAAACGAAAGAACCATTATACAAAAAATACCTCTATCATTTATTAAATTCAAATTAATAATATTTCTTCGTATTTACAGAAACAAAGAAAATAATAAACACTCATCAAATAAAAAAAGTACTTTACATATGACCCCTTAATAGTAATTTCAGTGTTTCTCAGATTATTACCAAAAGTACATAATTTTTCCAAGAATGTACAATCCGCCCCCCATACCTAAAATGCTTGCGCGATAAAAAAATAAATAACAAGAAATAATAAAAGCCGCTCGTTACAAGAATATATGTTTATTTGTGAAGAATTGCTATAAACGTGTATTTAACTTAATAAATAGGCACTAATGTTAAAGTAAAATATCCTAAACGTCTATACCTCGTATTATCAACAGTTCAACAAAATTAAACGAAGATAGAGTTATATAAAATTAAATATAAAAAACAAAGATCGAAGAAGGTCAAACCTTTTGTTTTAAAATTTGTTTATGTAAACGCCGCAATTTGTGAAATAAGGATTCTTGATGTAGGATCTGTTGTGTTAAAAAAAGATGTAGGTATTTGGAGTTATGTGTATAAAAGTGAGATAGATTTTTTTGTTTTTTTAAGTTTTCGTAATTTGTGAAATAAGGATTCTTGATGTAGGGTGTGTTGTGTTAAAAAAAGATGTAGGTATATGGGTTTACGTGTATAAAAAAGAGATAGAATTTTTTTGTTTAAAGTCTTCGTAATTTTTGAAATAAGGATTCTTGATGTAGAGAATTTTGTGTTAAAAAAGATGTAGGTATTTGGGGTTATGTGTATAAGAGTGAGATATAATTTTTTTGTTTGGCGCGGGGGTGGCTTTAACTTTGTAAAAAAAAACTAAACTATAACTATATATTTTTTTATTTTTAATTAAAATAAAATAAATATTAACACTATCGAAGTGACACCTAAAGGGTTAAAGCGTTAACAGAGCTTCTAGTTAGATAAATAAGAAACACAAGACGTATAATTTTTTTCGAAAACTAATATTGAGAATGTAATCATGTTTATAACGCATTAACAGTTTTTTACGAATAGCTCCTAAAGGGTTAAAGCATAAACGAATATAATTTCAGCACAAACGTGCACAAAAGAAGCAAAAACGAACTGCACATTCAAAAATTTAAATTTCAAAAAAGGGGGTGCCAGAGACATGTTTTCGGTATTTTTAAATATAAATAACATGTAAAGGGTTAAAGCACAAACGATGAAAATTTCTGCACAAACGTGCACAAACGAAGCACAAACGAACTGCATATAGTAAAATTCGAATTTCAAGAAAGGGGGGGCTCCCATGTCTACAGCACCCACTTTGATTTTTGTGAATACCACCTAAAGGGTTAAAGCACAAACAACGGGATTTCCTGCACAAACGTGCACAAACGAAGCACAAACGAACTGCATACAATAATTTAAATTCAATTTAAATTTCAAGAAAGGGGGGGCTCGCATGTTTACAGCACCCCATTTTTATTTTTTTGAATATCTCCTAAAGGGTTAAAGCACAAACGAAAGGATTTCCTGCACAAACGTGCACAAACGAAGCACAAACGAACTGCATATAATAAAATTCGAATTTCAAAAAAGGGGGTGCCACAGACATGGAGCTCAGGCTGTATATCTACACCACATACGTGACGTAATATCAAAAAATCAGTTTTTAGAAAGTAGTTGCAAATTTTGGCGCTCACCTCCCCGGCTATAACTGGGGCCAGTATTTTTCTGGAACAAATTTCCCTGCCTTTTCCCGGTTTTCCAGGAAAATTTTTACGTTTTCCCTGTTTTTTATTTAAAATTAAGATAAAAAAATGTCATAACTTTTTCAATTGTTATGCTTATATCAATTATAATCAATTAGTACTTTTTCTTAAAGAAGATATGTAAATAAACGACTTTTGTTAAGAAAATTTAAAATTTAATTTTTAAAATTGAAAACTGAAATTTTAAATTTTCTTATCAAAAGTTGTTTATTTACATATCTTCTTTAAGAAAAAGTACTAATTGATATACCATTGTATTTAAAATTTTTGAATTATCCCTAATTGAACTTTTTTTTTGGTATGTCGAGTATGACACTTTAAACTATTAAAATCTCAAATAATCATACATCTTTACAAAGTTCATTATTTCTTCTTTCTGAATTTGAAAAAATAATAAAATTCCATTAATATTTAGCGAAATTAGAGCACTTTTAGTAAAACCCTAAAATTTGCGAACAAGTCGCCATATTTTTTAAACAAATGAAAGTATGAAAATTTTTGTTTTATAAAAGTTTCTTATTTTTTTATGATCTTTACAAATATGTACTTTTTGATATACCATTCCATTTGATTTTGCTGAGAAACGGGCATGTACCCCTCAAACTACCCCCCAAGGAGCGGTTTTAGGGGGCTGAAAATATTTTCCTGAAATTATTTAGGGTCGATATATATAGTAATTTTTTTACTCTAAAAATCTATCTTCAATAGTTTGGGCGTAAAACAATGCCGGACACACTATTGGAGGACCCTGTTGCAAGAATTTGTGTGATTTTGCATTTTTATAAAAAATTCCCTGACTTTTTCCTGAAATTTCCCGATTTTCCAGATACTGCCCACCCTGTATAAACTCGTCGACTTGAAGCTACTAAACTCGTACAGTGTAAACGACCCTTTAGGTTATTAATTAATGTATTCACTTTTTATTTTTATTTTTAATTGAATAATGAATTGTTAGATTACACAAAAGGTATATTATGTATTATGTTTATAATATAGTCAAGTATATAAAGACATAATATCATAAAGGCGCGTGTCAGGCGCGTGGAAACACTTTTATCTAGGGGGAGTAGAGTTGGTGCGCTAATAGGTACTCGAAATAAAACAAGCTTGCTTTGAACAACATGAGTGCTATAGGGGGTGGTTTAACCATTTTTTTTGTTTTGTTATTTTATACAGGATTATTTTGAAATGTATATAAAATGATGCACGTGACCATTTGAATTGTGTTTTTATAAATAAAAGGGTACTTGAATTTGAAAACTTATTTTTTTGTATACAAAAAAATTGAGTTTTTTTTTAATAAAAATTACAGTTTTGTATCAAAAAATACTATGAGTTTTAAATTTAACTAAATATACCTACACTACCTGGTAGAAAGGATTTCTCAAACCAAGTAAACCTTGTTTTGTATATAACGAAAACAATATTTTCTTAAGATAAGCAATAATCTCTTAAACCAACTACAGTATTCTTGAATGAAGGAATAACGTAGTTGGATTAAGGGTATGTTTCATAGATTAAGAATATATTTTTTTCGTTATATACAAAACAAGATTTTCTTGGTCCAATACAATTTTTTTCTGTGTACCTACATCTATAATCTCTATTATAATTTTTATAATACATTTTTTTTACTATATTCGTATATAAATATCATTTATTCAATTTATTATTCAAAAGTTGAATTATTTGTTAATCAGTTATTTAATTTCAATTAAAATATAATACAATAAATACAAAGATTGTGTAAAGTATTAATTATATGAATAGTATATTTGTTTATTGTTATAACAAATTAAACTATACCAATAATATAGATTTAGATCCTGTACACAATAATTACTAATTGATATTGTAACTTTAGTACCTACACCCAATTCTGTTTTTACACGGTTTTGATTTTACAAGGTCTAGAAAAAAAAATTGATTCCGTTTTTATACGATTTCATTCGATTTAGCACGATTAAAAAAGCTATTTGATTTAAATTAAAAAAAAATATTTTTACTAATCGTAATCTTCTAGGATTTTTTTCTATCTGTTATTTATAAAATATTTAGTTAGGGAATTCCTCTTTCTAATTTATTTTCATAGCATCTTAAGTATATATTTTAGTCTTGTACGAGTTTTTAGTTCCTAAACGCGATAATTTTATATTTATGTTACTTTTACTTTAAGAATTGAATTGCCTTTTATTTTTATGAAATAAACTGTGCATGAGTGCATACAGGGTGTTTGGTTCGGCGATACGAATATTTTGAAGGAAGGTAGAATGAGTCATTTGGAAGTGATTTAAGCAAATATACCTATATCAAAAGTGCAACAGTTTTTTTATATCATCCTTTTCAGTAAATTTTTCAGAAAACCCATTTAATGGCAAAAATTCAAATGTTAAAGAGCACATCTTTTTCAAACATGATTTTTATATTACTTAAATGTCTATGCTACACTATCAGATCAAAATAAAATTGATGAATAACAAAAACAAAAAATGGCTGCAGGTTAACATTTGAAAATTTATAAAACTTATTACCTACATGAATGGGCTACTTTTGTGAAAAAAACATACATTATGCTTATCTTAATAAGTCGTAAAAAATGGGATGCGATACTTTTTAAACATTTTTTTATGTAAAAACAGAATTAGGTGTAATTTAATAAACACGTGACCTACCCTAGCAAAAATTACAATATTTTGTACAATTTCAAGATTACTATACGTCAAATATTTTCTCTGTGTAATTATTTCAATTAAAAATATTAAACTAAAGAAAAAATTCAAAACAATACACAATAATAATGAAACCCCAAACGATAGGGTTTAATTGGGGGGGGGAAGGGGGTGTATAATCACCAACGTGACAAACACAATAGCACTTATAGTGGTGTACAGTGGCGCCCTCAAAGCTAGTAGTGTGTGTATACTTTAAGGGCGTCTATTTTATCGAAGGGGTGCCGCATATATACCTACAATTACAGACAGCAGATTCACGAACTTGCGTGGGAGAGCTGGGTTTCATTTACAACACGCAACCAACTTTAAATATTTTTTTAAGTAATCACTTATAGTGAAATAATTTTTTTTTAATAGGTATAATTTTTAAATTTTCGTCATGATTTTAAGGTAGACTGTACACAAAAAAAAACTGTATTGGACCAAGAAAACCTTGTTTTGTATATAACTAAAACAATATTTTCTTAATATAAGAAACATACTCTTAATCCTACTAAGTTATTCCTTCGTTTAAGAATACTGTACACCCATACCTCACTTTGCGTCGTAGTTACTTTCCAAAAAAACACGACGCAAATTGAAACGACGCAAAGTGAATTATTTAAGTTACTCTCGTTTTAATTAAAAAAAATTAAAGACTCGAACCCAAAACAACGCAACTTCGAAAATTTAACGACGCACAGTGAAAATTAGTACTAATTCAGCAGCGACGCAACTTCGAAAAAAACGCAAAACGAAACGACGCAAAGCGAGGTATTGGTGTAGTTGGTTTAAGAGATTATTGCTTATCTTAAGAAAATATTGTTTTCGTTATATACAAAACAAGGTTTACTTGCTTTGAGAAATCCTTTCTACTTGTGTATATAATGTTTGTTACCTTTTCACGGCTGCACCACTGAACCGATCTTGATGAAATTTGGCATGGAGATAGCTTACATCCTTTTGAAAAACATAGCCCACTTTATATCCCAATTAGATTTTTTTAAAACACAAAATTGCGGGTAATAGCTAATATATTATACATATATTTTTAATTTTACTTTGTGTTGATGATATATGGATGACCACACTTAAGTCATTATTGTGGGGGGGGGGGGGGGGGGGGTAATGAGTAAAGTGAGCGCTGACAGACTTGATATACTCCTACTAACTGTAATATTATAACAGTCATTGACGTTGAGATGGATTACCCACTTCACACTATAGCTGTATAAATACGAGCGAGTATATCATATCTATAACTTTACTAATTACGCGAATAAGTTTGCAGCAAAGCAAATTACAATAACCTGTATGAAATACCTGGAAAAATATAGATCCGGGTTGTATTTTTACCTATTTAGATCAATTTTATATCTCAAGGTATTTTAATGTTATACGTCTAGCACACTGTAAAAAATGATTTGGTTTCTTTAAATTTGTACCTACATTTAGTGGAAAATTTTACTTTGTTAATTATTAAAAGTAAAAAAAGTTTAATTTAATTTAAAAATTGAAATAGACAGAACGGTATATAATAGTAACATGTACTAATTTGTACTGCTGTAATGGCAGAGCTAGTTTTTCATTATTTTCAATAAATTACACGTGAATATATTTGTTTTATAATTTTTATAATAATTAAAAGGGTTGAATTTAGTTTTTAAAACGTCTCTATTTAGCCAATTGTGTAGAATTTCAATAAATAGAGCACTTTCGGCAAGTTTTATCGTGTGTTAAAAACTATATTTTTAATATCAAATTACTCAAAAATCATACGTTGTCATTGTTATGGTTTTAAACTCGTTAGGGTTATTTTGTGTATTTTGACTATTTTGACCGATGTTTAAACGTCGTCGTGTATGCATTTTTGTATAATTTCACTATATTTTAACAATATAAATAAACTGTATCGTAGGTTATGTTAAAAACACGTGTCCCACGTACCGAATAGATAAAATAAAATAAAATAATAAAATTACGTAGTATACCTGTTTAAATTTAAAACAATTGAATTTAAGAAATACAACAAAACATATTATACCGATTTCAATTCGGTTATCACCAATAGATATATAATTTTTCATTTGTTTTCATGATGTCACTGTTATTTATATAAAAACACTAGCTGACCCGGCCACGCGTTGCTGTGGTTAACCTATACTTTAATTGTAGGTTATATGAAACGTTTGGAAGTTTGACATAGCGCCATCTATTGATCAATCCAGTCAACAGATGTCACCATCTGTTAGAATCGTTTGGAGCTAACAGATAAAGACAAATAATTTGCAATAAAATAATATTGCGATCATAAATTGAGATGTAAGCTATCCTATCTTTCAAGTTGGATCAAACTGCACACGGTGTACAAATTTGATTAAAATCGGTTAAGTAGTTTAGGAGTCCATCGCGGACAAACAATGTGACACGTAATTTATATAGGTATACTAGCTGACTCGGCCACGCGTTGCTGTGGTTAACCTATACTTTAATTGTAGGTTATATGAAACGTTTGGAAGTTTGACATAGCGCCATCTATTGATCAATCCAGTCAACAGATGTCACCATCAAACTGGAATCGTTTGGAGCTAACAGATAAAGACAAATAATTTGCAATAAAATAATATTGCGATCATAAATTGAGATGTAAGCTATCCTATCTTTCAAGTTGGATCAAACTGCACACGGTGTACAAATTTGATTAAAATCGGTTAAGTAGTTTAGGAGTCCATCACGGACAAACATGTGACACGTAATTTATATATATTAAGAATAGTAGCCATTGAACGGTTTTTCTCATTTTCGTAAATATCTCGACACCACAGTCAAAAAAATCTATAAACCTTTCCGAGCACCAAACAAATATATGGTGTGAATATGGCTTCGATACGTCCAGTGGTTTAAGGCCTGATGATTACCGGTACATACGCACCAAGAGTTTTATATATTAAAGAAGATAATTCAAAAATTATGAAACCACCTTCAACATTATATATACAGAACAAGATCAAGACGGGGCTTTTGAGGAATGAGGGGGGGGGTCGGTAAAGAGATGATACTGTTACCGTAGCACGAGCTAGATCGCGTGTTATACACGGGTCGCACGAACCGCCTAGGGGGGGACGCGTACGTACGGACCTTACCTCGCCCCCTCTACCCCCCCCCCCCCCCTCTCCTGACATGTTCTCGTCGCCCTCAAGTTCTTCAACCGCGGACTGCAATAGCCGCCGCCGGTGTGGTTTCAGAAAAATCTGTCTGAATTTTGAATCATCTCGAGCGGTGATTTTTTAATTTAGTATTTAACGTCAAAATATTTTTTTGTATGTTAGTAAACGTGTATTATATGAGTTCTTATATATTTATCTTACCTATATCCGGTTTCTGCAAAAGTCTTTAGACAATCTTTTTTTGCGTATTGTAAATATAAAACTGCAAAAATGTTAAATGTTGATAAGAGTACTTAATTATTACAACTTTTGTAATAATCCTAAAATACAGTATTTACAATTTTCCATGTTAAGAAAACTTGGCTCAAGTAAACCTTTCTACCTGTGTATGAAACTGTTACCAAAAATTGACAGCGGCCATCTTTAATTAAATGTCACTTTCTTCATTATCATATGCAAATAATCTCAGAGGCGTAAGTTGAAAATTTATAATATACAAATATATTTTAAATAGGCTATTTGACTAATTTTAGAAAATATTTTTAAATTATTCTTTATTACATAATAAGCACACTACATTGATATTTCGGGGAGATCTACTGTATTATCAATAAAAATCAATGTTAAAGTTTAAATTTTGAAAACTGCGTCAGAAACGCTGTTTCTATCATGGCGCTGGTCATATGGTGCGTGTGACGTCACACGCACGTAAATAAGTCATTGCCTTAATAAAACAGTGCATCTGAAGTGAATTTCATCTTCAAATTTAGTGGATAGAATGGTGTATAAATGGTGTGTAGTGCGACAATGTATAAATACGTCTATAAAAAGTCCACACAAACTGTTTGTTTCTGTTCCAAAGAATCCCAAAAGACGAAAAATGTGGTTACAATAATTGAAAAGATCCAACGAGTATTTTATTGAATACAAATGTTTTTATGTGTGAAGATCACTTTGATATAAGTAATATTTAACTAGATAGTAGCTAAAAATATCGGTTCTTATAAAACGAAATAACATCTTTTCTGAATAACTATACTACTATACACGTGATTTTTGACAATTCTGACAGCGGCCACCCGTACACTCCGTATTAACCAACATCTTTAATAGGTACCTAACCTCTTAATATGGCTTAATCTTGCAGCATATAGGATTTCAAATGTTTTATGTGGTACTTACACTACTGTTTTCACATTTTTAAGTTCCGCAGCACAGTAATCAGCGTTATTCTTAAAAAAAGTGCAACCATAAAAGCGTCTACCTTAGATAGGTTGCTATAATCAGCTCGCACAAAATTTAATTCCATTTTGAAATTCGAAACGAATATTTATGCCACTAGTAATAAAATTTATCTAAAAACTGCTTCAAAAATAGCTGAAAAATCGAATATAATACTTTGATATAATACACAGAAAGCATAAAACGCGAACTCAACTTGCGTGTGACGTCACTAGAGCTGCAACCAATCACATAGCGTTCCCGTCATAGATAAAATTTCAAAAATTATTTTTTTTTTCGTGTAATTTGCAAAAAATATACATAATTTATTTTAAAATAAAGTGAAATATGTTCTTTTATGCTATTATCTGATAGGATGACCACAATTTGTAGTATATTTTCAATGTTGTCAAATAGCCTATTACAATTGAATTTGGTATATAGTATATATGTATGTAAAAGAGATGATATTTCCAAATAGACGTTTAACCTTTCTTAACTTATAAACATGACATTTGACAACCTCTTTAAAAGTATTTACCCCCCCCCCCCTCTTCAACACCCCATATATTTATTTCACATCAAATTAAACTAGAAAGTTTTGAATAATTGAACTATTTTTGTTTGTATGAAATTTTAATGTAAAATTATTTCTCAAACGCAATTTAAAGTTATACATAACTTTAAACTATAGGGGGGAGTAGAGAATACTGTCCTCTATACCCCCCTCCCCCGGTCTAAAGTACAGTATAAGTTAAAAGAAGTAAATTTTTTTATTATTTAAGAAAATACATATATACAGGGTGATTCAGCACTGTCGTGCCAAACTTGAACAGTAGATTGAGAAAATTATTTTAAGCAAAAAACTTCCAATAAACATGTGTCCGGAAATTGTTCCTTAGGGAACTACAGGTTTCCAAAGATTTTACTAAAAATTAGTTTTAATTTAATATCTAGAGAACCCTTTGTGATAGAATTATGAAATTTAGTATTTTGTTTAGTAATAGTATGTGTTATCGATTTCTAATATTAACCAATTATATTTTAGGCCAGGACTGTATGGGGCCAGTGGGCCCATCGATTTTGATCTTGTAATTGTTTGTTCCTTAATTTTTTTCCTGAGTTGATAATTTTATAAGATTATATGACACAAAATATACAAAAACATACTTTGCATGTTTATCATAGGATAAACCGTTTTCGAGAAATATCGATGGAAAAGAAAGCATGCATAATTAACCTTAATATGGATGCTTGAAATTATAAAAAATAAATTTATATTCTTATTTCATGATAACAAATAAGACAAAAAGTTAATATAAATATACCTCCGAAAATGCATCCATATCAACAAATAGCCATTTTTAGTTTGTTTTTTTAGTCATGTTAATAAAGTTCATGTAACAGTAAAAGAACTGGCTATAGATCTTACAGGATTCATATTAGGAGGTTTATTTAAATGAACTTTATTTTTACCTTTAATCATAGAAAAAGAATATAAATTTATTTTTTATTATTTCAAGCATCCGTATTAAATTAAATTCTGCATGCTTTCTTTTCCATCGATATTTCTCGAAAACGGTTTATCCTATGATAAACAAGCAAAGTATGATTTTGTGTATTGTGTGTCATATAATCTTATAAAATTATCGATTCAGGAAAAAAATTAAGGAACAAACAATTACAAGATCAAAATCGATGGGCCCACTGGCCCCATACAACCCTGGCCTAAAATATAATTGGTTAATATTAGAAATCGATAACACCTATTATTACTAAACCAAATACTAAATTTCATAATTCTATCACAAAGGGTTCTCTAGATATTAAATTAAAACTAATTTTTAGTAAAATTTTTGGAAACCTGTAGTTCCCTAAGGAACAATTTCCGGACACATGTTTATTGGAAGTTTTTTGCTTAAAATAATTTTCTCAATCTACTGTTCAAGTTTGGCACGACAGTATACAGGGTGATTCAGCACTGTCGTGCCAAACTTAAACCATAGATTAAGAAAAATATTTTAAGCAAAAAACTTCTAATGAACAACTGTCCGGAAATGTTTCGTGAGGGAACTATAGGCCTCCAAAGATTTGACTAAAAATGAGTTTTTATTTAATATCTAGAGAACCCTTTGTGATAAAATTATGAAATTTGATATTCTGTTTAGTAATAATAAGTGTTATCGATTTCTCATATTAACTAGTTATAATTTAGTCTAGGGATGTGTGGGGCCAGTGGGCCCATCGATTTTTATCTAGTATTTTTGTTCTTTAATTATTTTTATAAAGTTAAGTACTGATTTAAGGTTAAATGACACAAAATACACGAAAACATACTTTACTTATTTGTCATAGTATAAACCGTTTTCGAGAAATATCGATGGAAAAGAAAGCATGCAGAATTTAACTTAATACGGATGCTTCAAATTACAAATAATAAATTTATATTCTTGTTCTATGATTAAAATTAAGACAAAAAGTTTACATAAGTATACCTCAAAAAATGCATCCTTATCAACAAATAGCCATTTTTAGTTTCGTTTTTTAGTCAAATTTTTAAAGTACATAATACAGTATTACAACTGGCTATAGATCTTAGAGGATTCATATTACGAGATTTCTTTATATGAACTTTTTTCTTATCTTTAATCATAGAACAAGAATATAAATTTATTTTTTGTAATTTGGAGCATCCGTATTAAGTTAAATTCTGCATGCTTTCTTTTCTTATCGATATTACTCGAAAACGGTTTATCCTATGACAAATAAGCAAATATATTTTTACGTATTTTGTGTCATATAACCTTAAATAAGTGCCCAACTTTATAAAAAAATTAAAGAACAAAAAATACTAGATAAAAATTGATGGGCCCACTGGCTCCATTCATCCCCGGTCTAAATTATAATTGCTAATACGAGAAATCGATAACACTTATTATTACTAAATAGAATACCAAATTTCATAATTTTATCACAAAGGGTTCTCTAGATATTAAATAAAAACTCATTTTGACGAAAATCTTTGGTGGGCTGTAGTTCCCTAACCAAAAATTTCCGGACACATGTTTATTGGAAGTTTTTTGCTTAAAATATTTTTCTCAATCTACGGTTTAAGTTTGACACGACAGTGCTGAATCACCCTGTATATTCAAAAAATATTCATAATTATTTAAATTTCCATTCTTCCTGCGTAATTATTCAACAATTGGACATAAATTGTATTAAATAAGACATTTCTTTTATCTGTTATTAATTTTAATATCCAAAATATTCAATCGCATGTCACAATTTTTAGCATATGCGTCTTTTTTTGTTAACATATATATTATGTAAAAATTACAAAAAAAAATTGTACGTTTATCATAATTAGTAATTTTCGCTCAAATTATCATTCATTTTAAGTATTTTGTAATAATGTACATATGTATTGTCATTTATTCAGATTGTTATGTAAATTTTGTAAGTCGGCACGTTTTGTCCAGTTATTAAAATATACAGAGTGGTCTAGAAATATTTTGTAAGCATCGATTTTTTTTTATTTGTAGAATCAGGTGTGAATTAGGGGTGTTTACCTTATTGATAATGTTATTATTGTACTTGAAACAAAATCAAGACAGTAAGAACAGTAAGCAAATTTTGAGGGTGGTTTTCATCCCTTCAGTGGATTTTTCGGCACGTTTATCAAATAAGTGCCCCTTAGATTGGTTTGAACTACGAGTGTACCAAGTCTTATCAAAATTGGTGAGATCGTACTCACTTTTTAGACGATAATTGGTACAAAATTTTGAATATTTCCTAAACCCCTAATCCGATTAGCACCAAAATCAATAGGTCTGGAGTACTCACTGAGGCAAACATTTTCCCCAAAAATAATTCAAATCACTGAATATTTACAGTAGTTATCGTACACGGAAGAAAATTCGACATCCAGACACACAGACACACTTACAGCCGCCATGCGGAAATTAACTTTTCTTTACGTTTTGATGTTAGTACAATCAGAATCTGCTCTTATCTCGGACACGATTTTTTGACGGTATTACAATACTTCCATTTCTTCGAACATGGAAGTAAAATTCGCTTGTACAAAAATGTGACAAAACTTTAGCTACAAAAACCTCACCAAGACTAACCTGACTCTCGTTTCGCCTCATATGCCCCCCCCTCCCCTCCCCCCATCCTATTATTTACTTACAAAGTAGCAACAGAATAACTTAAAAAAATAATTTCCTTCTTACATATATAATTTCATTATACTTAAAGAACATCCTGTACATATAAGGTGTGGTATTTACCCCTAAGTTAAATGTTACTTTACCACACACACACACACACACACACACGTACAAAATTGTAATCAAATTAATATAACAACACATAATTTTCTGTTGTCCATCAGAAGAATTCCTTGCACGTAATATTTACTCCTACAAAATTTACAAGAAAAAAAAACATATATGTAAATATAATGAATTCAAACTTAGGGCTATTCGTGCTTTGCCCCAAGTACCCTACTATACTTATCGAGATCACGGAGCGAGAGAGAAGATGCTGGACCGTTTTAAAACGCATTAACTTACTTTGTTTCGATAAATATCAATGTGCATGTAATTGGTGAACAAAGACGGATATACGGTGTGATGTGTGTTTTTGTATATCTGTCTTTGTCGGGTGGATGAAGGTTTCGAGGTAAGAAATTAGAATCACCTGTCGTTTTTGAGAAAAAAAATGTTTTGAACAAGTTACAATTATTATTGAAGCGAAGGACAAAAAGAAAATATAGCGTGTGTTACTGTAAATTTTAATTTAGTCTCTGTGTGTGTCTGTCTGTCTGTGTGTGCTGTATTTATAAGTGCCCCCAGTAGAGAAAAAATACATCAAAATTCACCTGTTATTGTATTTTACTTTCTTATACCAATGTATATGAAATATACATATAGTATAAGTAAGTATTGTAAACGCGATTTTTTTCGAAATCCGGATTTTGATGGAATTATCAATTTTGACATTCCCTGAATCCATTCTGACTATTTTCGCCATGATGTCTGTGTGTCTGTGTGTCTGTCTATCTGTCTGTCGGTCTGTCTGTGGGCGCTGTAACTCAAATACGACAAATCGTAGAAGGGTGAAACTTTATACTTAAGATTAATTTTTTTCATGGGATGAAAACCTATTTTTGAAAACGATCTTTTTGAATTTTTCGAACTACATTGAAACAGTGCGAGTTAGAGAAAAATATCCAAGTTGAAAATTGTAGGTAATATTAGTACCTATAATTTATGTTCTATTCATTTTTTTGAAAAAAACATTTTTTTTTTTTTTTTTACTAAGTATCCGTTTTTAAGTACATAAGTTCATAACAGTATAACAGAGAAGAAATATCTGCCATGAGTGTCATGTGACTTTCTTATACGTATCACAGAGACTGTACGTGTTTGCCATAGGTACCATGGGTCTTTCTTATACGTAATATTGAGAATAAACACTGTACACCCTATTTCATTTAGTTTGCAGTGGTTGTCGGGTGACTTGACGGTATGAGTCGTGATCCGTACGGTCAAATCACCCGACAAACAGTATAGATTATTCTAAATAATGATTTTTAAAAATTTATTTCTGGCTAAATCATAAGTGTTGAAAAAAATGTATGGGGAATAAATTATAGATAATAACATACTCGACATTTTTGTCTTATTTCAAAAATAAATCCAAAATTTAAAAAAATGACAAGAATAAACATCCGTTTTCGTCAGTAATTATGTTAAACAAAATTCGTTCTACACAAAATGTTTATAATAATATATCGATAGTTTATGTCCCATTCATTTTTTTCTATCTTTTATTAATTTGTCAGAAATATCCTTCAATAAATATAAAAAATGTATTTATTTTTAAATTAAAAGCGAGATTAATATAATTTTTGTCAAAATAAAAACGCAAAATATAGCAATCCGCCATGTTAAATGAAACACCAATCAGAGCGAATGACGTTACGCATCAGTAAACGTCTTTTATTTTAGACAAATATCAATTCCTCTTACAAGATTATTAGGTACATACCTTATTTAAGAACATATATACTTTGAAATTCATTTTTAACACACAAAATAATTAAATTATTGTCTAACTCTGAATGTTTGATTATTGTTGACAAGGAGTGTGACGTCACAACTCTCAAATGTCACCTGCGAGCGTTTTGGCGTCAAATTCAAAAAGAGTAAATTTTTGCGACTAAACCTTTATTTTCTGCAGAAATAAGTATTTTTTTTAAATAGGAGACACGTAAAATTCACCCTTAAAATAAAAACTAAAAAGAGGGGCTGGCAATAAAATTATTTTTGTTCTAAGGGGCCGAAAAATTATATTACAGTATTGATATTTTGGAATAAAGTTAAGAAAAACTAGTACAATTTAGCACAATTTTCAAAAATTTTAAATTTAACAAAATGGGGCTGATTTCAAATAAGTAATGTAACCGAAACACATTGAATGAAAGAAAAATAAAATACACAAAAAACAAATTTAATTATGGAAATAAATAAGGTACAAGTAAGTGTGTTCCCCAAGATGCGAGCGACGGCATGTATATATATAGGGCTTATGGG
The DNA here is from genome assembly GCA_949319165.1 of Sialis lutaria. Lineage (NCBI taxonomy): Eukaryota > Metazoa > Arthropoda > Insecta > Megaloptera > Sialidae > Sialis > Sialis lutaria. The sequence continues at coordinate 38,166,555 of OX439233.1, forward strand.
GTAGACAATATTGCACAAAGGAAATTCCCTAACGAGACAGCAGAGGCAATGTTCAGGCTTTTCTTTAAAAAATAATTTAACTCGCATTGTAAGCAATTTTATTTTATAAAAAAAAAAAAACAACAGGTAATATCAACAAATCAAGAACTAGATTTAACCCGTGGCCGGCCGTGGCTTCAACCGTGTATATTTCGAAAACAAATGATTTTTATTATTATACGTTTTTATTAGTAAAAAAAAATTAATAATTTTTATTCGGTTGAAAATTATTAAAAAAAAAACATTTTTAAACAAAAAAAAATCTTACATCAACGAAAATTAGTTGTTATATTTGATAAATTGATCTATTTTTTCTATTGGATGCGTTTTTTTCTCTACAATTAAAAATTATGTCTTCAATTACAATAATTACACTGGTAGAAAGGATTTCTCAAACCAAGTAAACCTTGTTTTGTATATAACGAAAACAATATTTTCTTAATATAAGCAATAATCTCTTAAACCAACTATAGAATTCTTGAACGAAGGAATAACGTAGTTGGATTAAGAGTATGTTTCTTATATTAACAAAATATTGTTTTCGTTATATACAAAACAAGGTTTTCTTAGTCCAATACAGTTTATTTCTGTGTACATATATGAAATTTTTATTTTTATTAATTTAGGTGAACTCGAAAACTATTGAACTGATTTTAATGCTTTTTTCACTAATAGTTAGATAATTTTTCTGTTATAAAAAAAACTTAAAATTTAACATCAAAAATCGTGTTTTGTTTCTATGACGTCACAAGATACAAATGTAATTTAGCCATTGAATTATAGTCCAGTGCCAATCCGACTTTTTAAGACTAAAAAACAGAAAAATTCTCTACAGGTTGGCGATAGTGGGAATCGTTGCTAAAAATGATTACAAACAGAGGAAAAATAAATGCACCCTTGCACATGAAGCGGTTTCGAAGGGGGGTGGTTTTTAAGGGTTGAAAACGGTTTTTTGCGATTTCCGGCGAAGTTTGAATTTCTATCGAAAAATGATCTACAGTAAAGTTGTAGATAATAAATAAATCAACAATTTTGTTACAAACCAATTTACAACATAACCTCAAAATTTCCGAGATAATAGAGAAAAACCGTTTTTTTGAATATTCGAGTTTTTTATGTCGAAAAAATTGTCAAAATACTTGAAATTTTCATGAAATGTATATTTTGAAGTCCTTTAATTTTACTGAGCTGTCCGGAATTTCAAAGTTAAATATTTCCTGAAATATTAACGTTTTTCGAAAAAAATGAAATTTTTTCAATCGAAAAATTGATCGTAGAAATTTTCGATTTTTTAACTTTTAGGGTGCTCATTTTTTTCGTCTTGAGTTGTACTTTAAGATAGATAAAAAATTAAAATACCTTTATATTTAAAAATTCAGTGAAAAATTAGAAAAAACAAAAATAGTGATTTGTAAAAAACGCAATTTTATTTTTCAATCACTCTAAAAATTTTGTACTAATCATGAAATTTTTGTGCTAAAATACAAGAATAAAATATATTCAATTTAATAAAAGGATAATTTACGAAAAAAAAATGTAATACAGTGTAAATTGATAGGAATAGGATGCTGTAAATAAGTAATTTTTCGATAATAAATCGTAAAGCATCATAAATTGAATTTTTTTTACATTTATTTAAAATAACTTTGTTCTAACAAATAAAAGAAAGTTCCATTACATAGTTCTTATATTTATTTTACAAAAAATCAATATACTATTATTTTTTTTAAATAAAGTTTTTTATTATTATGTTAAAATTTTTTATTTAATTAATTACAGCATCCTATTCCTATCAATTTACACTGTATTACATTTTTTTTCGTAAATTATCCTTTTATTAAATTGAATATATTTTATTTTTGTATTTTAGCACAAAAATTTCATGATTAGTATAAAATTTTTAGAGTGATTGAAAAATAAAATTGCGTTTTTTACAAATCGCTATTTTTGTTTTTTCTAATTTTTCACAGAATTTTTAAATGTAAAGGTATTTTAATTTTTTATCTATCTTAAAGTACAACTCAAGACGAAAAAAATGAGCACCCTAAAAGTTAAAAAATCGAAAATTTCTACGATCAATTTTTCGATTGAAAAAATTTCATTTTTTTCGAAAAACGTTAATATTTCAGGAAATATTTAACTTTAAAATTCCGGACAGCTCGGTAAAATTAAAGGACTTCAAAATATACATTTCATGAAAATTTCAAGTATTTTGACAATTTTTTCGACATAAAAAACTCGAAAATTCCAAAAAACGGTTTTTCGCTATTATCTCGGAAAATTTGAGGTTATGTTGTAAATTGGTTTGAAACAAAATTGTAGATTTATTTATTATCTACAACTTTACTGTAGACTATTTTTCGATAGGAATTTATACTTCGCCGAAAATCGCAAAAAACCATTTTCAACCCTTAAAAACCACCCCCCTTCGAAACCACTTCATGTACAAGGGTGCATTTATTTTTCTTCTCTTTGTTATCATTATTAGCAACGATTCCCACTATCGCCAGCCTGTAGAGAATTTTTTTTCCCCAAAAAGGCTTTGGCACTGGACTATTAAGAATTATATAATTTCATTATTTTATTAAATTATTATCCCGGGTAACACCGGGTCAGTAGTTAAAGTATATAAAATTCAGTTCTGTAATTAAAAAAATAATCTGCCAGATATTATCTTTTTCGTTTCCAGTGTTTGCTGTGAATACAATATCTTTTGTCTTTCTCTAATGTAGTCACAACTCTTTACAATGTGTCCATTGTTGACAGTTGAAGGGTTTTTCAAAACGGGGGTGGGGGGAAGTACAGTTACATCACTCGCTTGAAATTGTTTAGCACTTTGAATTCTTTTGTATAAAAATTATAAAAGAATTTATAATTATGTATGTATAGTATATACATATATCAATAGAAGTTTCCCACTTATCCAAGTCTCACTTAACCAAGTTTCAATGATATATGTTCATATATAATTGAAACTTGGTTAAGTGGGACTTGGATAAGTGGGAAACTTATATAACTAGAATTCATACTAAACATTTGAACGTCTATAACTGAGTAAATTGGATACCTTGAGATTCCAGTTATAAAGGTTTGACTGTATCTTTAAAAATGGACTAAAATACTACTACATAAATAAAAATAAATGTGATTTCAATTAAAAATTATTGTTTATAGTTTTAGTTATGATTTTAGTTAATTTTTTCTTATTTTTGAGTTGAAATTTTTATATTATTTGAAATTTAATGCATGAAAAATTACCAAAAAATGACATGTTTTAGATTTGGTTAAAAGTGTGTTTATTTTATAGAAAATGATGTGAAAAGTTGAAATTTTCAAACCGCAGGTCTGTATCTTGAACCGTTCTCGAGATATAGCCTCTTAAAGTTTTCATTTTTTCAAAATTTTGGAGAAAATTGGGCGTAACTTTTTAACGTGTAATCGGATTTGATTTTTGTTGACATATTTGGAATCAGCATGTCAAAATCTATATAATGACATGTATAATACTTTATAATTCGACAAAAAAAATTTTGCGAAAAATTGGAAAAATTCAAAGGGGTATACCTTAAAAAAATGTCGATTTTTGACCAAAATTTTTTTCTCGAATATTCAAGTATTATACATGTCCTTACATAAATTTTAACACGCTGATTTCAAATCTGTCAACAAAAATTAAATCCGACTTCATATTCAAAAGTTACAGCCATTTTTCTCAAAAATTTTGAAAATAATGAAACTTTGAGAGGCGATAACTCAAGAACGGTTATAGATACAGACCTGCGGTTTGAAAATTTCAACTTTTCACATCATTTTCTATCTAATAAACATACTTTTAACCAAATCTAAAATTCAAAAATTTTCGGTCATATTTCATTCATCAAATTTCAATTTGACATACAAAATCAACTCAAATACAAGAAAATAACAAGTAAAATCAAAACCAACTCAAAAAAAAAAAATTTAAACATCAAAAACTAGTTTTAAAAAACATATTATTTAAAACAAATAATTTTAGAACGATAAAAAACACGATTTCTTTTTTTATATTATTAAAAATATTATAATTCACATTAAATTTTCAAAAACATCTCGAAAACTAATCTAAAAACATCCCCATTTATAAAAAAGGGCAATAAATTTCATTAAAAAAAAAAAACATGTTTAAAAACCAATCAGAATTTTTGATAACTTTAAAGTTATCCCAACACTGAATTTTTTAATTTTCAATATATACATTAGCAAAATAATTTATTAGGTAAAGAAATTAACCCGACCCAAAACATAAAAGGGCATAAATTATTTTAAAATCTCTCCGGTATAATAATTTTCTATATTTTTCTAAAGTGTCAAACTTATAATGAACGCAGTAAAACCATAGATATCTACCTAATATAAACTGGAACGGTACTTCAATGTGTTAAAAAATGTGATCAATGTAAAAAATCCGTGATCGATTTGGCTCCGATAGAGGTTGTTTGTTAATATGATTAATTTTTTACCAATATGGAAATATCCACGTTTATCTTATTGATAAATGTATATTATTACTAACAATGTTCTTATCACGATGAAAATTTTGTTTCGTATTGAAAACATATATTTTAAATATTTAATAAATGACATCACTGAATTTACCATATCGAAAATTGCACTTTTGGGTGGTGGAAAAAGTATTCACACTGATAAATATTTATTAATACAACCATTATGTTTAATCTATTTGAGAGTTTCGTTAGTTGGTGTAATAAATTATTTATTAATTTGACAAATTAAAAGATTTTTTAGATAAACATGAAGATATATTTTTCGAATGAATAAAATATCCTCAATAAGATTTTTAATTATTATTATATTGAGGAAATATTGTTATATTAACAAGATAAATTTATTAAGCATTTTTCCATCTCAAGATCGAGTTTTTTTCTGTTTGATGTAACTTTTATACAGAAGAACTACGACTATAATATAGACGCGGCTTACACCCAGAAGCCATGATCTATATACAGGTGTTTTCGCGGGAACCGAGTGATCATTGCTAACTTTGTTATTATTGGAGCTAGAAGATCGGTTAAATGGACAAAGTATCAGTATTTTTTCCGGGATTAATAATGGCGGTGTCAAAAAAACAATTGAATGTCAAATTTCATGTGCGATTTCAAATGTATCTATATTTAGTTCTGTTATGTTTTTTATTTTATTATGGTTTTATTTCCAACGCTAGCCTATATAATTTTGTAGCTGAGGATGTTCTCTTTATAAAAGTGCAATATATGTATGATGGTAAAATTGATAGAAAACAAGTTATAACAAGTATAAAATTAATAGAAAATATCGAAAAATAGTGTGCTATGAAGAGTTAATAAATTGAGAACAAATGATTAAAACATTTAAAACAATAGTTTTAGGTTTTTATGTCATTTGTTCGCAAATTATTAATGTTTTTGATTTTAACTAAAAAAATTATTTATTATAATTAATTATATTTTTTATGAATAATGCTCAAAAATGTTAAAAATCTGCGAAATAAGGCACAAATATCTGAAATTATTGTTTTAAATGTTTTAATCATTTGTTCTCAATTTATTAACTCTTCATAGCACACTATTTTTCGATATTTTCTATTAATTTTATACTTGTTATAACTTGTTTTCTATCAATTTTACCATTAAACATGTATTGCACTTTTATAAAGAGAACATCCTCAGCTACAAAATTCAATAATAATATACAGGGTGTTCCATTTAAAAAAATTTTATATTTCAATATATCTCTGAAATTTGACATTCAATTGTTTTTTTTGACACCGCCATTATTAATCCCGGAAAAAATACTGATACTTTGTCCATTTAACCGATCTTCTAGCTCCAATAACAACAAAGTTAGCAATGATCACTCGGTTCCCGCGAACACCCTGTATATATAATAAATTAAACCCCTTTTCTTGCAAATTTCATTCTGTATAGTAACACAAAAAAACATAACACTGAATTTTAAAACTTATATACATATATTCAAAAACACCTGCATGGGGGCGCATTACCAGAACTTTAAAATAGACACAACAGGTAGGTACCTATCATAGGTGGGCACAGTTAATCGAAAAGTTAACTTCGTTAATCGTTAATCCGTTAGTAAAAAAGTTAACTTCGTTAACCGTTAAAATTCCGAAAATGTAACGGAAGTTAAAGTTAACCGAAAATTTGAAAATTTTACGAAAGTTAAAGTTAATCGTTAAAAAGTTAACCATCCAAAATGTTTGATGACCTTTTTTTTGCTATTTCGACAACTTTGTTATGTACTTTTCATCAAACAACCAATATAACGGACTTAAGTTAACGGAAGTTAATAAAAGCGTTAACATTTTTTTGAGTTAACTTAAAAGTTAATCCGTTAAGCATTTTGTTAACTTCGTTACTTATCGATTAAGGGAGTATCCTGCTTTATGAGGCCAAAAATAAGCGTTTTTTTGGGGAATTTTTTTAGGATAGAAAAAATAAGCTATAAAATTGCATATTTGAACGTTAAAAAAAAATTATTAATTCAAAAATATTCAAACGCAACCAATTTATATGAAATTTTGTACAACGCCTTGCAATCGCAGTCTCCAATCGGCGGGAAAGATGAAGCTCGTAATTTTTGTCTGAGACAAAAAAACCAAAGTAAGTTTTAATTTTTATATATTTTTCTTCTATATGAACTAAGAAAAACCCAAAAAAATTTAAAATTAAAAAAAATGTCAGGTTTAAAAAAAAAAAAAAAAGTGCTTTTTGCAAGAAAAAAATCATTTCAACTTGCTAAAAAAGTTGTTTAGAATTTATTTTCATGAATCTTTTTAGTTCATATGGAAGAGAATTTAAAACTGAAGACAACAAGCTTTGGTTCATTTTGATTGGTTCTTTAGTTTTCTTGCAATCACACCCGCCAATTTAGAAAAAACTCGAGAAAACACGCTTCAAAGTTTACGGTCAGAAAAAGCAGTTAAACCGAGAGGAAATATATCATTATAATTTGTACTATAGCTTGACCCGGCGCTTATACAAATTCAAAATATTGTTTTAGATTTTAGACGATAATTGAACCTTTTCAGGTAGGTACCTTGTTCGGATTTATTCGACCGAGGGGAGAAGCGAGCGCTCAAAATGCCCGAGCGCTTGTATACCTTCTGGACATTCCACTGCGATTAGTGCTATATTTTTGAAAATATTTCGAATTTGCCTATAAAAACATATTCTTAGATATATTAGGAAGAGATTTAAGCAATAAAAAAATGGATTTTTTGAGACTCATAAAGCAGGACACTCCCTTAACGAAATAACGAGTTAATGCCCATCTATGATAAAATACGCCGCATAAGTTACGGTACATCACGCGAGTAACTAAGGGTTAAAACCCTTTTCTTGCAAATTTCATTCAGTAATAATATAAAATATTAATTTTAAAACCTAGATATTCCAAAACACCTGCAATAATAGAACTCTAAAATAGATACAACAGGTATATATGTATAGAACAAGACAACAGACACATCGTACGAAACGTGGACCCGCGTGGCTGTCGCAATTAAGCCGACAGCCGATGATAGATAGCCGGCATCGTTAGTGCAGCGATCGGGATATGAACCACGGCCCCGCGCGCCGCGCCGCCTGATACCTTCCTTCTCGCGTACTTCGCGACGTGTCTGTGTGTATGTGTGTGTCTGTGTGATTTATGGCGACCCGATATGAGATAAATAACAACGCGGTTGTGTTTTGCGTGAGTAACTAAAGCAGTGGTATTTAAAATGTATGTGTATGATTTAAAAAAATATTTAAAAGAAATAAAAAATATCTGAAAAATTTAAATTAACCTTTAGAAGGGACATTTCGACCTCAGAAAACTGGTATAAAAGGTATCTTATATAATTGATTGATCATAGGCAAATTGTCGATCACGGGGTGAGCCAATATATTGGGTTCCCGGCTCGGAAGGGAACAGCTAGCCCGTGTCAAAAATTTTAAATTCGAAAAAATATTATTTTTCATATCACATGTAATGAAACAACTAGTTTTGAACCCTGTTTTGCCAGTCGAAACAAGACAATTTCAGACCAATGCGACTGTGCCGGGCAGAAACAAAGAAACAGCGTTGTTTCTGCCCTAGGGGAGAAACAACGCTGTTTCTGCCCGGCACATTCATTTATTGCACACCCCAAGCAGGCTCTGCTTGAAAGTGTGTTCTACTCTCGTCCTAAAATTTTTTTTCGTATATAAATTGATAAAATGAGTATTATATCTTAAATTTCTTCAGTATCTCACATACATTTTTACATTTTCTGATAGAAAACAGTACAGTCTCCATTTTTGTTAAGTTTAATATCGATCGGTTTTAATTTTCTGTTATAAAAATATAAATAAAGTCCAATTTGTCGATTTAACCCGCTTTTTTATAGAAACGCCGAACTACAGGCTACAATTCGAAATAAATTTGCACCAATCCTTTTGAATTCACTTCATCTATTATCAGAATAGAACCCTATTAAAATTCAACAAAATTGGATAACTAGAAGTAACGAAATTTGCAGTTTATTTAAACAAAAATTCATATTTTGACAAGAATTTTTTTTACAAATAGAGTAGTTGCTATTTATAATTTATTAATAGTAGTAGGCGCTATTTCTTCATATGTCAATTCAAATTCCATAATTATTATATTGTGTTAATTAATATACAGGGTTACTGGTAACTCGATACATTCCTTGTAAAGGGTAATAGTAGAGATAACAAGTAATCATTTGAACCCAATATTGCCTTATACAAATGTTAACCGTTACTGAGATATTTAGAATTTTAGAAATTTTCAAAAATATCCAAAATTTCAACTTAAAACACAATTTTTTTTTAAAATTCACAGTGTAATTTTTTTATTTTGTTTCTAATACTCAGACAACATGCCGATACTTTGTTTAAAACAGTAAAATTAGTACAATTTGCTTAAACTTTGACTTAGTGCCTCGAAACTCTATCACTTCGATATTTTTTATAAGTTTTGTTCAGTTTAAAATTCAAATTCTCGGAAAAAATCGCCAAGTAATTTTTCGTACAAACTCTTTAAAAAACTTCCTTATCTTCCTAGCTATCCAATGAGATACAAAAGTTATTAAAAAAAACTCTCTACTACCTAGGAGGAATGAGTTTTAGAAAAAAAAACAGGTCACAAATCGTTAAATTAGCACGTTGTCCTATGTTCCTATGTCCATAATACAAACGTGTTGTTTAAATGAAATAAAACAAAAAACTGGTATAAAAAAACTTTTTTATTATTTTCACAAATCCTGCTTAATATGAGGACCCATTGGCGTAGTAACGGGAGGGGGCACCCCCCCCCCCCCCGAAATGTTCAGTGCTCTAAAAAAACGTATGTTATGAGGAAACATCAGTTCAAAATACCTTCCATAATTTAACACGTAGAAAAAAAATCGAAGGGGGTAATCTTTTTCGGGGGGGAGGATAAATACATGTGTGTTAACTGATGTGTGAACTGATGTTTCCTCAAAACATACGTTTTTTTAGAGCACTGGACATTTCGGGGGGGGGGGGGGGGTGCCCCCTCCCGTTACTACGCCAATGGGTCCTCAAATTAAGCAGGATTTGTGAAAATAATAAAAAAGTTTTTTTAAACCAGTTTTTTGTTTTATTTCATTTAAACAACACGTTTGTATTATGGACATAGGAACATAGGACAACGTGCTAATTTAACGATTTGTGACCTGTTTTTTTTCTAAAACTCATTCCTCCTAGGTAGTAGAGAGTTTTTTTAATAACTTTTGTATCTCATTGGATAGCTAGGAAGATAAGGAAGTTTTTTAAAGAGTTTGTACGAAAAATTACTTGGCGATTTTTTCCGAGAATTTGAATTTTAAACTGAACAAAACTTATAAAACATATCGAAGTGATAGAGTTTCGAGGCACTGTGTCAAAGTTTAAGCAAATTTTACTAATTTTACTGTTTTAAACAAAGTATCGGCATGTTGTCTGAGTATTAGAAGCAATATAAAAAAATTACACTGTGAATTTAAAAAAAAAATTGTGTTTTAAGTTGAAATTTTGGATATTTTTGAAAATTTCTAAAATTCTAAATATCTCAGTAACGGTTAACATTTGTATAAGGCAATATTGGGTTCAAATGATTACTTGTTATCTCTACTATTACCCTTTACAAGGAATGCATCGAGTTACCAGTAACCCTGTATAAATACACGTACATCGATACGTGCTGTATTTTAATTATTTTATTCAAAGCCAATCAATCTTTTTAATCAAGATAAAATCTGGTAAGTTTGCATTTTTAAAACAAATATATAATATACGTCATATAACCTATAAACGTTACATTGTTGTTTCATTTTAAATGCTAGATATCAGATGAACACAGCTGTTATCGCTGCAAAATGTTGATGTATTTATCATTTTAATTATTATTATTAATTAATTTATTTACTTTATACATTTTACAAAAAAAATATGTTTTATAAAAATTGTAAATTAAAATGATTGTTGTTTTATTACAATACATCCTAAATTTAAATAAAAAAAGGTAATAATCGATTGATATCAAGATTCATTGTTGATTTTCTAAAAAATCTTAATGAGTGATAAACTTCATATTATATATTGCACACCCCAAGCAGGCTCTGCTTGGAAGTGTGTTCTACTCTCGTCCTAAAATTTTTTTTCGTATATAAATTGATAAAATGAGTATTATATCTTAAATTTCTTCAGTATTTCACTTACATTTTTACATTTTCTGATAGAAAACATTACAGTCTCCATTTTTGCTTAGTTTAATATCGATCGGTTTTAATTTTCTGTTATAAAAATATAAATAAAGTTCAATTTGTCGATTTAACCCGCTTTTTTGATAGAAACGCCGAACTACAGGTCACAATTCGAAATAAATTTGCACCAATCCTTTTGAATTCACTTCATCTATTATCAGAATAGAACCCTATTAAAACTCAACAAAATTGGATAACTAGAAGTAACGAAATTTGCAGTTTATTTAAACAAAAATTCATATTTTGACAAGAAATTTTTTTACAAATAGAGTAGTTGCTATTGCACACCCCAAGCAGGCTCTGCTTGGAAGTGTGTTCTACTCTCGTCCTAAAATCGTTTTTCGTATATAAATTGATAAAATGAGTATTATATCTTAAATTTCTTCAGTATCTCACTTACATTTTTACATTTTCTGATAGAAAACATTACAGTCTCCATTTTTGCTTAGTTTAATATCGATCGGTTTTAATTTTCTGTTATAAAAATATAAATAAAGTTCAATTTGTCGATATAACCCGCTTTTTTGATAGAAACGCCGAACTACAGGTCACAATTCGAAATAAATTTGCACCAATCCTTTTGAATTCACTTCATCTATTATCAGAATAGAACCCTATTAAATCTCAACAAAATTGGATAACTAGAAGTAACGAAATTTGCAGTTTATTTAAACAAAAATTCATATTGTGACAAGAAATTTTTTTACAAATAGAGTAGTTGCTATTTATAATTTATTAATAGTAGTAGGCGCTATTTCTTCATATGTCACTTCAAATTCCATAATTATTATATTGTGTTAATTAATATATAAATACATGTACAAATGTTCATCGATACGTGCTGTATTTTAATTATTTTATTCAAAACCAATCAATCTTTTTAATCAAGATAAAATCTGGTAAGTTTTTATTTTTAAAACAAATATATTATATACGTCATATAACCTATAAACGTTACATTGTTGTTTCATTTTAAATGCTAGACATCAGGTGAACACAGCTGTTATCGCTGCAATATGTGGATGTATTTATCTTTTTAATTATTATTAGATATTAATTTATTTATTTACTTTATACATTTTACAAAAAAAATATGTTATATAAGAATTGTAAATTAAAATGATTGTTGTTTTATTACAATACATCCTAAATTTAAATAAAAAAAGGTAATAATCGATTGATATCAAGATTCATTGTTGATTTTCTAAAAAATCTTAATGAGTGATAAACTTCATATTATATATTTATATAATATTAATTAACTCCAATCTTTTTTTCAAACATCCTTTTAAGTTTCACCAATTATATTGTACCTGTACCGTATTTATTTGATATTATAAGTTAATACATTTTTTTATGTTTAAGGGGTGTGCATTTTATGGCCTAGCCATAGTATTTATTATTTATTTCAAGTCTGTCAGAATCGCATTTGTAATAAACAAAAGCGAATCTTATTTCTGAATAATTCTATTATTAAAATAGTATAAGATATTACTGCGCTATTTGTCTGAAATAGTCTTACTTCGACTGGCTACAGAAATCAAAACTCGTTGTTTCAATGCATGTGATATGAAAAATAGCGTGTGTGGCACGGGATGAAACAAAGACAATTTCAGACCAGGGCGATGACAGCCCTCGCTTCGCTCGGACAGTCAACTCTCGCCCTCGTCAGAAATCGTCTTGTTTCACCCCTTGCTACACAATATACTATTGAATAGTACATAAACTTTTTTCATTATACGTTTTCGATGTATTTTTCGACACTGAACAAAATCTGACGTCAAAAATACAGTAAAACCTAAAACAAACCCCTATAATAGAGTAAAAACTAACCCTTTGCCTCGCGTTAAAACTGATATTAGTTTTTGATACAAAATGAAATTTTTATTAAAAAAATCGACTCCATTAAGGTAGTTGGTCCATCATAATGTGATCACATTAGGCCATGAGTACATATTTTTAATTTAGAGAAATGATCATGGCAACGCTGTACATTATCTACTATTAACTACTTGTCAAATGATTATATTTTATCATCTAAACTACCACAGAATATATTAATAATTAATGAAATCGATTATAATTCCCTTCAATCCACTTATCATAATTTGTAAAAAAATATTTCATCATTTCGTGTATTTTTTACTATAATCAAATGAATACGTTGTTGCCACATTGTCAACAATACTGTAATTTATGTGATGGATTGGTAGTTAAATCTGGTTAAATCTTAATAACGGGATGGTCAATAATTCCAATTTTTTGTATACTGTTTTCTTTCATATAAATATACAACATGTCAGTTTTTTTATGAAAATCTGACGCTACGTTTAAATTTTATCTAATAAAACGTTACGTTAGTGTACGATTAGTCCATATAAGCTGTGTTAAAAATATAAACTTTGAGATCGTTTTTCATGACTTTGAGATGGTCAATTTTAATAAAAATGGGCTATTTTTCAGATATTAATCTAGGGAATATTCCTGTGCAATTTAAACAAAATCTGACGAAAACATGTTTACGGATCAACTACCTTAATTTATCTCCGTGTACTAATAACATAATAATTCATAATTGAAGAACTTTTAAGAACTACTGGTACAATATACAAAACAGGCAACCCTTTGTTATAGACGCGCATGAGTATTACGAGTGTGTGAGCGAGTGTGTGTCGGTGGACAAGTGATTAGCCGACAGCTTTTGAACGATCATATCCCTTAAATTGCTTTCAGAATAACAAAATTATGACGAATAATAAAAATATATTTATTTAAATGTCTACCTTATTTATATTTAACAAAAATAATATTCCTCACTGCTTCTGGGTAGAAGTCACAACTCAAATTCATAAACAAAAAGCATCTGATTGAAAAATCTTCGACAAAAAAATTGTAGGTCTATGTTGCTTATGTTTATTTAAAAAATAAGTGCAAAAAAGATAGAGTGTTGTTTGGGTTATCGTTATATGTATCTCTTTCTATCTCCAATTTTATAAATTTTATGTTCATATAGAATGTGTAGTCTATGTTTCTATGTCTATGTCTATTGTCTATGTCTGCTACTATACTTTATTGTGTAAGAGTGTATACATATTTTATATTAACTATTCAAAACATCAGAACAAAGAAATAAGACAAATTACCCCAGCCAAAACCCAACTTCCAATAATTAAAAAACACTAGTTCGTTAGAGTCATCAGATCTGTCAAAACTCAACCCTTTGTTTCTGATTTAGTGCTCTATTACAGCGGTACCAAAACAATAAGAACAAACGAAATATTTTTGTTTATTCGCCACAGCAGAAAAAATATATTTTTCGATTTATTTCATTTTTATTTCAAATAAAAATTATTTTTTCCATATCTGTCTGTATGTATGTGTTCTCGTGCTCTATTACAGCGGTACCAAAATAATAAGAAAATAATAATTTTTGCATCTTAGCCATATTTTTCTATGACAGAAGAAAAAAATTATTTTTTTCGGTTTTATTTTTATTTCAGGTAAAAATTGTTTGTTCCATGTCTGTCTGTCTGTATTTTAGTGTTCTGTTACAGCGGTACCAAAACAATAAGAATTAAAATAGGGTTTGTAGAAACAGATAAGGTATATGTACCTACACTGCCGTGCAAAAGTGTTTGTACACCTGTAATTTTGAATGTAAATATACAGATTTCAGTCAATAAAAAAACACAAAATAACGAAAAGAATATGTTTACTCGCAGTCAAAATAGTAAAAAAAAACAATTTCTCGTTAGCTTGAAAGACACTGTGCGTCAATACTTTCAACTTGAGTAAACCTGACCTTTCAGGTATATAATTCAAAATAACATGGAAAATTGTAAATGCTGTATTTTAGATATGCTAGATTATTACAAAAGTGTCATGCCCGGTATTATAAAGAAATTGCATGCAAGCAAATTTGTTTCCATGCAAATTTGCGATTTGCAAACGCTATCTACTAGGAGTCAAATGTAAATGACAACCAATCACAGATTGTAGCTTTAAAATATCAAGACAATTTGACTCCTAGTAGATAGCGTTTGCAAATCGCAAATTTGCATGGAAACAAATTGCTTGCATGCAATTTCTTTATAATACCGGGCATCAAGATTTTTTTTCAACCATTTTTGCAGTACATATTATATTTATTACAATATATGCAAACAAAAAAAAAATACTCTGCCTTGTAAATGCACGGTGCTTCCTCGTGCTAAATTCATCAAAGGTAGTTATTTATTGAACAATTTAAATAAAAACCGATAAAGTATTCAGATGAACTGCCTGTCATTGGTTAACCATTTAATTTTCATACGATTTTAATAAAAAAAATTAATTTGACATTTTTCTTAATACGCGCCTGGTTATTATGTCGTATATTTTGAATTTTTTGATAATTTCAATCAAAATCATTATTTTTCTGCTATACGAATGTCAAAATGACATTTAAAACGTCAAAGTGACATTTAATATGTCAAAGTAAATAGCAGTTTTAAAAAAACAAATGACGATTTTCTTAAGTCAAATTGAGATAGATCTTTGTAAGGGAATATTTTACAACAAAAGTAGGTGACCTATATTATAGAGAATTGAATGCTCTACAAAAAAGGTTCTATAAAATTTTCACAAACATGTGTCTTTCTTGAGATATCTTCAAAAAATAAATCTTTTTGGATGTCACCCCTCCCCCTTACACACAATTTTAATTATTTTGAAATGGGACCGTCCTCAAGCCAGACCCAACCAACCAACCAAGTTTCATCAATATCGGTTCAGTGGTTCATGAGTTAAGCGTGTGACAAGGATTGGGGGACAGACACACACACACACACACACACACACACAGACAGACAGACACGGAACAAAAAGTGTTTGTCTTGACCTGAAACGGATAAATAAAGTAAAATTTTTGAAATCGGAGAACAAATTTTTTTTCTCGTTTTAAAACGATAACGAAGCTTCTCGTATCTTCGATATTGCGAGGAAGCAATAAGACTTTTGCACGATATTGTAGAGATACTAAAAGTTTGAGAACCGCTGATTTGTATAATAATAAATAATGAATATACATAGGTAGTGTACCTACATATATAACAATATCGATAGGTGATTAGAGTTTCGGGCTTGGACCGGCGGCATAGCGACCATAGCTCTTCGTTCTCTAATTGCCGCGGGAGGAAAAAAATCTTCTTCGGGAAATTAACGTCACGGCATTTTGAATTACATTATTGATTGATTTTTATGAGAATCTTTTGTTTTATGTATCTATAGTTATTTGGGCTTAATTATCATTATATTGAGGGAAAAAATATATCATATTTTGATACGGAGAAAAAAAAAATTATAACACTGAATTTTTAAAGAAATATTACTATTTGACGTAAACGGTATTTCTATTACATTTTTGATTGATTTTTATGAGAATCTTTTGTTTTATGTATCTATAGTTATTTGGGCTCAATCTATATCTATAAAAGAGTTTGTCCTTAACCACTCACTCACTCATTCACTCACTCACTCATATATCAACGTACAGCCCAAACCCCTGGACCTAGAAACGTGAAATTTCGTAGGTGTCTTCCTTTTATGATGTAAGCACCCATTAAGAAAGGATTTTTCAAAATTCAACCCCTACGGGGTTAAAATAGGGTGTCAAAATTTACATAAAAAAATATTTTTTATTTTTAATTGAAACTTATCGAACATACTCTACAATATAAATAATGAAACAGTTATTTCAGCATTTCCCAAAATTTAACCCCTAAGGTGTTAGAGGGATGGAAAAAATTGTAAAATATATTTTTTTTGTATTCACCTAATGAAACATGGCACAAGTAGGTACTATACAAGACATATATCAGTTACGAAAATTAAACCCCTATGGGAATGGGGGGGGGGATAAAATTTTGATATATTTATCTTCATAATTGTTGATGCTATTAAAGTTAATTCGGACAAATAAATATTCAATTAAAAATAAAGTTCGATATTCAAAAAATTGATATTCGACCCCTAATGGTGAGGGTAGACGGGGTTAGTTTTTTCAATTTTTAACTAAAATCCGAGATATTTACGTATTTTATAGGTAATGTATAAAAATCAATATAAAAAATATGTCATCCTCTATCACGTATGGAGGGTTCTAATTAGTTTCGAAGTTTACGCGAGCGAAGCCGCGGGATCCCGCTAGTTATCTATGTATTGAGGAAAAAAATATATCACTATTTAGAACGGAAAAAAATATTTAATAATAATCATACTGAATTTATAAAGAAATATTAATATTTGACGTAAACTGCGTACAAAATATTGTAATAGTTGCTAGGGTAGGTCACGTGTTCGTTAAAGTACTAAAGTTACAATATCAATTAGTAATTATTGTGTGCATGATCTAAATCTATATTATTGGTATAGTTTAATTTGTTATAACAATAAACAAATATACTATTAATATAATTAATACTTTACACAATCTTTGAATTTATTATATTGTCTTTTAATTGAAAATGAAATAATTTGTATATCACTTTATTAACAAATAATTCAAATTTAAATAATATCATGTAAACGATGCGTATTATAAAAATTACAATGTAGATTGTAAAAGTTAATCAATTGACAGAAGGTAGCAGTCACGGTGGTAATGTGGTAGGAATAGGGGAAGGTCGTTATATGGAGCGGTTGACCAGTCGTTTCTCGGGGCGTACGTTAATAGAATGGTCGTCGTTTAGAGATTTTAGTGCACTGCTACAAACCGACAAACTGACGGATATCACAACAAATAAATCAAGATTAGAAAACCACACTAACATGTAAGACAAAAAAAAATCTTATTTTCCCCTATACAGTATTTTAAAATTTCAATTACACCCTGATGAGACTTTGGGGAGGGGGGGGGGCGTGTAGGTTGTTTGTTTGAGAGATTTAGCTCACCTCGAAACACACGAGTTCATTTGGCGAGTCAAGTGTGCGTGACAGTGACGTTTACGTGCTCGGCCGAGCGTGTACGAGTATACGAGAGCGAGCAGATCGTTTAAGAATTATCACATTATTAAGGGGAGGGGTTTAGGGGGTGTAATTTGATTATTATCTTGCTCAAAACCGTGACAATTTGTATGTTAACTTTATCAAAATTAAATTTTGCTATGTACCTATCTGTAAATAAATTAAGTAATTTTGTATTATTGATAAAAAAGGGAGTAGGGGTCAGATCTTGTTCAACCCCCCCCCCTCGCACTTAATTTGTTTATTATAAATGAAAGTTATTATATAATTATAAACAAAAAAAATATGGCGATAATTTAAAAAATTTACGGTTTTGAAAAAGTTTTAAAAATCATTTCAAATGTTAAAATAAAATTCATACTATAAGAGAGGGGGTAGGAGTCAGATCTTGTTCATCCCCCCCCCACACATAATTTGTTTATTTTAAATGAAAGTCATTAATTAAATAATTATAAACAAAAAAAACCTAACGTTAATTTTTAATGTTTTGAAAAGTTTTAAAAATCATTTCAAATGTCAAAATAAAATCAAACTATAAACCCCTGGACCTAGAAACGTGAAATTTCGTAAGTATCTTCCTTTTATGATGTAAGCATCCACTAAGAAAGGATTTTTCGAAATTCAACCCCTACGGGGTTAAAACAGGGTGTCAAAGTTTATATAAAAAAATATTTTTTTTGTTCGCATTTAATTGAAACTTATCAAACATACTCTACAATATAAATAATGAAACAATTATTTCAGCATTCAAAATTTAACCCCTAAAGTGTTAGGGGGGTGGAAAAATTTGTAAAATATTTTTTTTTTGTATTCACCGAATGAAAAATGGCACAAGTAGGTACTCTACAAGACAAATATAAGTTAGGAAAATTCAATATTCAACCCCTATCACGTATGGAGGGTTCTAAATAGTTTCGAAGTTAACGCGAGCGAAGCCGCGGTATTCCGCTAGTAATTTAATAAATATCTATATTATATTTATTTAACACAAAACGTTAAGTAGCAAATAGCTTCTGAACTATTTGACATATATAGGTGTTGAGCACAATACCCCGATGTTATACAGCAGGAGGGCCCCAGTGGGAAGCCTCACAGAGGGGGCGCGTGGACCTCCTCCTGTAGCGCAGCAAGAAACCGCTGACCTTTGTAGAACAGAAGCTACGAAACGTCGGTACATTTAAACCACGTTTTTATTCTTTATTTTTTTAGATAAACTTGTGATTATTGATTATTAGCAGAGGTATTCAAAATATTTTAAATTTAATAATAAATACCTTATATCCCACGTAAAATAATTATATGTGTCTATACACTGGTAGAAAGGATTTCTCAAATCAAGTAAACCTTGTTTTGTATATAACGAAAACAATATGTTCTTAATATAAGCAATAATCTCTTAAATCAACTATAGTATTATTGAACGAAGGAATAACGTAGTTGGATTAAGAGTATGTTTCTTATATTAACAAAATATTGTTTTCGTTATATACAAAACAAGGTTTTCTTGGTCTAATACAGTTTTTTTTCTGTGTAGTCTATATATGCATTATCGGTATCATAAATAGTCAGCCACCCTAAAGGTGGGAATCGCTTATAATAAATTCGAAAATATTAAAGCAAACATCATTTTAAAGAAAAACTCAAATTAAGCAGAAAAAAACTCGATCTTATTGAAAATTTGAGATGGATAAATTTATCTTATTAATATAACAATATTTCCTCAATATAATAGTAAAAAAAATCTTATTGTGAATATTCTATTAATTTGAAAAATATTTCTTCATGTTTATCTAAAAAATCTTTTCATTTGTCAAATTAATAAATAATTTATTACACCAACTAACGAAACTCTCAAATAGATTAAACATAATGGTTGTATTAATAAATATTTATCAGTGTGAATATTTTTTACACCACCCAACTAGTGAAAGTGCAATTTTCGATATGGTAAATTCAGTGATGTCATTTATTAAGTATTTTTTTATTTAAAATATATGTTTTTAATATTTTCACCGTGATAAGAACATTGTTAGTAATAATATACATTTATCAATAAGATAAACGTGGATATTTCCATATTGGTAAAAAATTATCATATTAACAAACAACCTCTATCGGAGCCAAATCGATCACGGATTTTTTACATTGATCACATTTTTTAACACATAGACAAATTATTTTTTTCTGTGTACGTACATTTCATTAATTATTTTGATATCAAGTTTACATATTTATTGCCACAATACAATTTTCAATAGATTACATAATAATTTATTCTCAAATATATGTAGGTATATGAGAACATGGGCGTAGCCAGAATTGTATTTAGGGGGGGGGCAAAATTTTTTTTATGTAACATATTTTAGTTTAAAAAAATAAGGTCAAAATTAATTTCCGTGGATCTTTTTATATTCACAGCACTTTAACAAAACAATTTTTTAAAGACTTCACAGCGGATTATTTCCAAAATAACGAATTTTCAGAGAAAATTTGTCAGACAAAAGTTTCATGGCTTTGAGGGGGCTATATATTGACAACATGTGTTGACCTTGAAAAGGTCACCATTATGGGTTTTTTTAGGTTATTTTTCAAATGTAACCCCATCTTTTTTGTTACAGATTCGTAATTAACTAGGGAAAATAAGTAACTTTTGTCTGAAATATTTTTTCTGAAAATGTCAATTTTGTATGATATGGAGCAAAACAAACAGTAATTTCTGGATTTTAAATAATTTTTTACTCGAAAACTACCTATTTATTAAAAAATATTACAAGAGAAAATAAATGTTTAGATATCGGCAAGGATTTTTATAATTTTTTTTAAAGTAATTATTAATTAAAAAAAATTGTTTTTAAAGAAATTTTTCGAAATAAAAAAAAAACGAATTAAAAATAAGTAAAAATTCTCCGATAATTCTTGTTGAAAACTAAGCACTTTTTGCTTCTTGCGATTATTTAAAAAAACAATAGTTTTCGAGTAAAAAATTATTTAAAATCCAGAAATTACTGTTTGTTTTGCTCCATATCATACAAAATTGACATTTTCAGAAAAAAGTTACTTATTTTTTCTAGTTAATTACGAATCTGTAACAAAATATGGGTTTACATTTGAAAAAGAAAATTTGAACCTAAAAAACCCATAATAGTGACCTTTTCAAGGTCAACACATGTTGTCATTATTTAGCCCCCTCAAATCCATGAAACTTTTGTCTGACAAATTTTCTCTGAAAATTCGTTATTTTGGAAATAATCCGCTGGAAAGTCTTTAAAAAAATACCCGGTATGGTCTTTATTAGATGTTTTTATTTTATTTTTAATTTTCCCTGAAATTTTAGTTTACATGTAAAAACAAAAGATTGTGATTAAAAAAAACTATGATATAAGATTTTCTGGATCCAAAATATAAAATTACATTCAAAAATCCAATGGACATCATAGAAATCTAGAAATATCCCTGTTTAGACTAGTGATGAGCAAAATCAGTCTTGGTCTTGAGTCTTGGTCTTGGTCTTGTAAAATTTCAAGACCAAGACCAAGACCAAGACTAGAGCAAAAAACCAAGACCAAGACCAAGACTCAATGAACAAGACTAAAACCAAGACTAAGAGAACAAGACCAAGAGTCTTGACAAGAGTCTTGACAAGAGTCTTGGTTTTTTTATCGTAAAAAACAAGCATTACAAAATACTATGGGGGTGGGGGTTATATGGAAAAAAAACATCTTACTTATAAGCTGAGATATTTACGATTTTAATATTATAATTGCGAAAGTGGATCTGTCTCTGTCTGTTTGCTATTTTTTCATTGCTAAACCGCTGAACCGATTTTGATGAAATTTTGCAGGGATATAGCTTACACCCTGAGAAAGGACATAGGCTACTTCGAATCCCAAAAATTCATCCCCTAAGAAATTGCAAGGGGGTGGAAATATTTGTATGGGAAATATTTCACCCCCTGTCACATATTAAGGGTTGTAATTATTTTCATCCGATCCGGCGGGAAAAATACTACGGAAGTGGGGGGTTCTAGGGGGGAAAACAACCCCCTATCTCCCATAGGAACCGAGATATTTACGATTTTGTAAAATGAATGGAAACCAAAACAATAGAAAAAATATATATTTCACCCCCTTTCACATATGAAAGGTTGTTTAGCAGTGAAAAAATAGCAAACAGACAGAGAGCCAGATCCACTTTCGCATTTATCTCGGCTTATAAGTTAGATAGGTTGTTGTTTTTTTTCCTTATAACCCCCACCCCCATAGTATTTTTCCCGCCAGATCGAATGAAACTTATTACAACCCTTCATATGTGAAGGGGGGTGAAATATATATTTTTTCTATTGTTTTGGTTTCCATTCATTTTACAAAATCGTAAATATCTCGGTTCCTATGAGAGATAGGGGGTTGTTTTCCCCCTTAGAATCCCCCACTCCCGTAGTATTTTTCCCGCCGGATCGAATGAAAATAATTACAACCCTTAATATGTAACAGGGGGTGAAATATTTCCTATACAAATATTTCCACCCCCTTGCAATTTCTTAGGGGATGAATTTTTGGGATTCGAAGTATCCTATGTCCTTTCTCAGGGTGTAAGCTATATCCCTGCCAAATTTCATCAAAATCGGTTCAGCGGTTTAGCCGTGAAAAAATATCCAACAGACAGAGAGCCAGATCCACTTTCGTATTTATGATATTAAAATCTTAAATATCTCGGCTTATAAGTTAGATAAGTTGTTGTTTTTTTTCCTTATAACCCCCACCCCCATGGTATTTTTCCCGCCAGATCGAATGAAACTTATTACAACCTTTCATATGTGAAAGGGGGTGAAATATATATTTTTTCTATTGTTTTGGTTTCCATTTATTTTACAAAATCGTAAATATCTCGGTTCCTATGAGAGATAGGGGGTTGTTTTCCCCCTTAGAATCCCCACTCCCGTAGTATTTTTCCCGCCGGATCGAATGAAAATAATTACAACCCTTAATATGTGACAGGGGGTGAAATATTTCCTATACAAATATTTCCACCCCCTTGTAATTTCTTAGGGGATGAATTTTTGGGATTCGAAGTAGCCTATGTCCTTTCTCAGGGTGTAAGCTATATCCCTGCAAAATTTCATCAAAATCGGTTCAGCGGTTTTGAGGTGAAAAAATAGCAAACAGGCAGAGAGCCAGATCCACTTTCGCATTTATCAATTTATCTCGGCTTATATGTTAGATAAGTTGTTGTTTTTTTTCCTTGGAACCCCCACCCCCATGGTATTTTTCCCGCCAGATCGAATGAAACTTATTACAACCTTTCATATATGAAAGGGGGTGAAATATATATTTTTTCTATTGTTTTGGTTTCCATTCATTTTACAAAATCGTAAATATCTCGGTTCCTATGAGAGATAGGGGGTTGTTTTCCCCCTTAGAATCCCCCACTCCCGTAGTATTTTTCCCGCCGGATCGAATGAAAATAATTACAACCCTTAATATGTAACAGGGGGTGAAATATTTCCTATACAAATATTTCCACCCCCTTGCAATTTCTTAGGGGATGAATTTTTGGGATTCGAAGTATCCTATGTCCTTTCTCAGGGTGTAAGCTATATCCCTGCCAAATTTCATCAAAATCGGTTCAGCGGTTTAGCCGAAAAAAAATAGCATTTTTTACGATAAAAAAACCAAGACTCTTGTCAAGACTCTTGACAAGACCAAGACCAAGACCAAGACATTTATACAAGACCAAGACCAAGACCAAGACATCTTCTAAAAACCAAGACCAAGACCAAGACCAAGACTCAATTAACAAGACTAAAACCAAGACTTGTCTTGGTCTTGGTCTTGGTCTTGGTTTGCTCATCACTAGTTTAGACAATGTACTGATTTACTTATTACTTTTTGTCCACAAGCTAGGGGGGGGCAAGCGCCCCCCCCCCTGCCCCACCCTGGCTACGCCCATGTATGAGAACTATAAACGAATTATTGTACTTCTTTATCTATAGCAAATGAGTTTCAAAATATCTGTCTTTGTTTAATGCATAGAGAAATTATTTATCTATTATAATAATCAAATAGATGGAGCCTATACAAAATTTGTAATACGCGAATTTGAATAAAAACTGGACGACCATTTATAGAATAGAGTTTACTGTATATGTTGTGTTATTAATTAATTTGACATAATCGAATATGAAAATATCACGTTGTCTTTTGTATATGTATATATGTTTTGTGATTCCAATTATATCCGCCACGCGTCACCACTGATGTACTTTTTACAATCAATTATAATTCCAGTGGTGGAGGGTTAAAAATATTTATTTAAATACATATACGAAAAAAAATATTTTGTATTCAAAAAAATACTATCAGTTTTATAATGTACATTGTATTTTTTATTAAAACGCAATTTTTACTATTTCGTATATTTTATATGATTTATTCAAAAGTTAAATTATTTGTTAATAAATTGCAATACAACTTATTTAATTTCAATTAAAAGACTATATACAATATAAATACAAAAATTGTGTAAAGTATTAATTATATTAATAGTATATTTGTTTATTGGTATAACAAATTAAACTATACCAATAATATAGATTTAAATCCTGTACTCTCTAAACTTGAAATAGTGAAATTTTCACTGTTTTTCCCAGTGATCAACTAATTCACTGGAAAAAAGAGAATTCCACTGATAAACCAGTGACTTTTTTGCGCATGCGTCGTAAATGACAGTTGTTGACTGGCATCCATTTTAGAGTTTACGATTACATTGTGTGAGTGCTTTTATCGTGCGTGATTAATAAGGTAAGTTTACATTTGTTTTTCTAATTAATATCATGATATGGTTTATATAATATATAGCTTTTATTCATTTATTTATTTTTTATTATGAGAAGGAAATTTATATTAAATGTAATCATCAGTGGACATTATTTATAGGTTATAACCAATGATTTGTAATGTAAATATAAAATTAACTCATGATTTTTATAAAACATAAAACTAATTAAATTTTGTGTAAAATAATTAGCATTTATAGTTTCTTCAATGGAATTCATATTTATAACTATATTATGTTCATAAATAATTTATTTTTTGCTCGATATATACTATAACCATATTTTATGATTGCTAAGATGTCTAGAATTGATTATATTTTCTAATTTGGAATTTGTCGCTTTATTGTTTGTACAACAATCACTGTTGTAAATACAATCATCCCAATAAAATAAAGATATAACATACTAATGATTTAAACGCGAAAATAGATTCTAACCTCATTTGTGTATTTCAAAATTTTCCATACTATGTTTATGAACATTATATTAGAATTAATATTAAAAATTATGTTAAAGTATTAAAATTTCTGCCTGCTCTTCAATGTAAATAAACTTTTAGAATCTTTTACCATTCCATTAAGAAGAATTGGCAATTTATGTGGGCTAATAAACAACCTAACCTCACTTTTATTCTAATTGTAAGTAATATCCATTACTTACAACTTACAATGACTCTCAGTAAGCTTATATCTTTTTACCATACTTTTCTATTTTGTTATAGTTTATATGTTGTTTTTAGATAAATAAATATTAATAATTTTTTTCAGTTATCCACTCTCTAAACCTGTAATAGTGAATTATCACTAATTCACAGTGTATATTCACTAATTGCCACAGCTAAAAGTCGGCCACTTGGAATTAGTGAATATACACTTATGTACCCAGTGAAATGATGTACTTATGAAAACAGTGAATTTCACTGGGTACATAAGTGTATATGCACTAATTCCAAGTGGCCGACTTTTAGCTGTGGCAAATAGTGAATATACACTGTGAATTAGTGAAAATTCACTATTTCAGGTTTAGAGAGTACACAATAATTACTTATTGATATTGTAACTTTAGTAATTTAACAAAAAACACGTGACCTACCCTAGCAAAAATTACAATATTTTATACCATTTACGTCAAATAGTAATACAGTGATGCCTCGCTTAACGTACGCTGCGTACAACGAACTTTCTGTTCGTTCATTGCGCGACTCGCCCAACGAACCTCGCTTCACACAACGAACTGCATCGTGTTTAATTTTGCCGCCCGAACGCTCCTACGTATCACGAAGTCGCCCGAACTTCCAAGATCGCACGCAGTCGATGCTCAAACTTGCATGAACATGCATCAACGCGCGTCAGTCGTTCTTTTCTGTGCTTAACTCACACACCTGTTTGTTTTAATAAATGTAATTTTGTGTGTCTATATTATGAGTTTCTGTTGAAATGAAACAAGAAATAATTAGAAAGAGGATTTGACCCTACAAGCCTCGGTAGACTCTCCTAAATCTGATTCTGACTAAAAAATAAAAAACGTGTGTACAACTTTTTTTATATTACAGTACCATATTTTATGCTACAGAACGAATTAAAATTTTTAACATGTATTGTTATGGGAAAACGCGTTTCACATAACGAACTTGATCCCGGAACGAATTAAGTTCGTTATGCGAGGCACCACTGTCTTATAAAATATTTTTCTATAGATGTGAATAATTTTAATACATATATTTAATTGACGAGTCGCCCCTGGAGGTATAAAATGACACTACAGCATTTTCAAGTAGGGGAGTGTTTGGTAAAAAATAGGTACGTCTCAATTACTGTATTGGACGTGCCTTTGATTAGGTATTATGTTATTTACAACCCCCCCCCTCTCTAAACGTGTAACTGATATCAAAGAGAGTAGGTATACGATGGGCTCTGATATAATATGACAATGAAGGTAGGTGCTTTTTTTATATTTTAATTAAATATAACGACTATACATAGGCGCCGACTTTTCATTTAACCTGGGGGGGCGAGATTTTCATAAAATTTTCAAAAAATTTCCTTAAAAAATGTGCAATATTCAACTTTCGTAATAACGACAAAAATTTCAGAAACGCAACTAATAATGTGACAAAAAAATTGTTTTTCATCAAATTATTGTAGTTTCGATAAAAATCGATCAAACTTTAATTATTTGAAATAAATGAAAAGTGGACATTTATATTTAATTTACAGAGGCTCATGAAACGTAAACGACGATTTTAGCTGAAAATATAGTAAAGTGTAGAAAAGTTGTAGATTTTTTTTAAAGCTGTTGATCTAACTCAGTGGTCCCCAACCCTATGCCCGCGGGCACCATTGTGCCCGCCGACCGTTTTACGTGTGCCCGCCGCTAACTGAACGATAAAAAAAAGTTTATATAATTTATTTTTTATTTTTAGTAACTAATTAGAGAAATATAATCGTATTTGTTTGAAGAAAATATTTGTTTATAAATATATTATATCATTTTACATTTATTGACTCAAAATTAACATATACCGTAAAGTACAGCCAGAAAAATATGCAACCATTTAATCTTTTTCTGGCTGTACGCAATTACAAAAATTACTTATATTAATTCTAAAGACAAATTAAAAATATTTTGTTGATGCAGATTTGTTAATAAAAAACATTTGTTTATATATCAAACATTGCACAAATTCGTTCAACAATATATAAACAATGATCAGAATTTTAAGAATAGCATTTTTTACCAGTCACGTGCAGGAACTAAGAAATATATGAAAAAATGCCTCTGAACCTTTTTGTAGATTACAAAATTTTCCATCAGAAGGTCAGCGAGAGCATACATATGTCTGACTTTTTTAGTTTAGGCGTGAGAAACGCCTGATTGCCTGAATCAAAATCGCGATTTTGATATGGGCACCTTGAAAAAATAAATGGTGCCCGCCGCCCAACCGGTATTCTAGAATGTGCTCTTAGGTACAAAAAGGTTGGGGACCACTGATCTAACTAATTGTAAGCTTTGTAAAGGAA
The DNA here is from genome assembly GCA_949319165.1 of Sialis lutaria. NCBI lineage: Eukaryota > Metazoa > Arthropoda > Insecta > Megaloptera > Sialidae > Sialis > Sialis lutaria. The sequence goes on from OX439233.1 coordinate 38,194,261, forward strand.
ATAAAAGATGTTTTAGTATTAGTTTCCTTTTTGAAGAAATTTTTAGTGATCATTTTTACTCAAGTGACAAGTATTTGAATATTTACACCTTTTTTTAAAGTAAAAATCTTATTGACAAAAGTATCTTTAATTTAAAAGAAACTAGAGTTCAGCTGCACAGGGGGGGCGAAGCCCCCCTGGTATAATATCTGGGGGGCCGATCGCCCCCCCGTAGTCGGCGCCGGTGCGACTATATATAGTACGCGTTCGAGTATAGGTATTGATTTACAACAAATCAATGAATTCATGTTAACACCTACACTGGTAGAAAGGATTTCTCAAACCAAGTAAACCTTGTTTTGTATATAACGAAAACAATATTTTGTTAAGATAAGCAATAATCTCTTAAACCAACTATAGTATTCTTGAACGAAGGAATAACGTAGTTGGATTAAGAGTATGTTTCTTATATAAATTAATTATATTATATTCTTGGACCAATACAGTTTTTTTCTGTGTATATGGATAGTTAATAACAGGAGCGTGTGTATACAACTTCTCGAAGGGGGTTTATAAAAATTAAATATGTAAAAATAAATCTCAAAATATTTTATCGTTTAGTATATTCAGAAAAATTCACTAATTAATAATCTGTTAATCAAAATTTATTTAGAACTGTTGTTTGCACGAGATATTAGTTAACAGTTTCTTGACTATAAATTTTTTAATTTAAATTTTGATAAGTTAAAAATTCGAATTTTGTAATAAAAGATAGTAGAGTGAGATGTATACGCAATATGGCAACAACTAGAAATGAAGTCAAATCAATTTTTTATAACTAATATAAAATCAGTGCACACAGAAAAAAATAATTTGTCTGTGTTAAAAATCGTCATCAATGTAAAAAAATCGTGATCGATTTGGCTCCGATAGAGGTTGTTTGTTAATATGATAATTTTATACCAATTTGGAAATATCCACGTTTATTTTATTGATAAATGTATATTATTACTAACAATGTTCTTATCATGATGAAAATTTTGTTTCGTATTGAAAACATATATTTTAAATAATTAATAAATGACATCACTGAATTTACCATATCGAAAATTGCACTTTCACTAGTTGGGTGGTGTAAAAAATATTCACACTGATAAATATTTATTAATACAACCATTATGTTTAATCTATTTGAGAGTTTCGTTAGTTGGTGTAATAAATTATTTATTAATTTAACAAAATTTTTAGATAAACATGAAGATATGTTTTCCAAATCAATAAAATATCCTCAATAATATTGTTATAATTAACAATATAAATTTATTACCAATTGCCCTATCATGCCATTTAAAATTTTAAGGGTTGCGCTCATAGCGCTGAGGGTTGAAAAGATTCTTACAAAAATTTTATAGCAAAAGATGTCCCCCTTGGAAACAAAATCGACGTTTTTTTTCAAAATCTTATTTTAACTGACCAAAAGCGCAACCGTTTCGTTTTACTTGACCACACTGTATATATTATATAGATAGCACATACAGTTGTAAAGTAGAGTAAAAAACACGTTCAAATATGCTATAGCCAACTTAGCGGTCCATAAGAAAAACTAAAGTTAGGGCTCATAACTCGGAAACTAAAAGTGATATAAAAATTCTAAATACACCAAACAATTCTACACAAAAAAGTGTTTTAAGAAACCGCAAACAAAAAGTACCTATCTACTTTGTCAATAAAGTTATAGCCATTTAAAGAAATTCCGAATTTTCAGTTTTTTGGGTATACCGCCTAAACCACATAAAATTATTAATATTTTTTTATGTTGTAATACTCACCCCTTTCTTACAAATAATTAATCTCATTTAACCAAACCTGTATCTCTTATAGATACTGAGATCCCCATGCTGGAAAAGTTATCTGGGACACCCGGTATGCGGTGGTTCTAAGATAAAAATCTGTAACACTTTAAATGCCCCACCCTGTATATATATTATATAGATAGCACGATATCTCGGTGTAGATATATAAGTCTATCTATTTTGCGCGTCTATGAGATAAATTAGATTTGCCGACGTAAAACGGCGAGCGACAAGACCGACGGACGCGGCGGACGGTCGAGCGGAAAACGTTTGGAAAAGCGATTTCCTCAGGATAAGAGAAGGTTTTCCGACTATTACACTTACTGATAAATCTAATTCTCTCTGTAGACTCTATAGAACCGTCCTTGGGTTAGTAATTCACTTTATTTATATCTCTGTTGAGACGGTATAAAATCTATGTAACTCGCATCCCCGCAAAAAAAGTGTCACAACTCAAAAAATGTTATATTTGAGATAAATATGTAGAATGATTCCAAATTACTATATATTTCTACTAAAAATTGTCATTATGTAATGTACTTCGTGACGTACCTACCGTCAAAAAAAAACTAGCATATATTCTAAATAAATGTCACATTTTTTTATTTATTTTTTTAATACTTAATCACTAACGTGTTAATATAGTTACTATTTTTCAAACATCACAGGAATACTGAAATATTTAAATTAAACTCTGTATCAGTCCTTTTCCTAAACTACCTTTACAATTTTGATTTACCTAAATTGTTATAATTTCATTTATTCCTATTTCCTCAAAACTACATTTTTTTTAGTTGGTGACCGACCAGGGGACTGTGTTTTATGATTTTAAAATAATATTAAGGGGGATAGCCACTGTGGCAGGTCAAAAAAATTGTCAATGTTTGGGAATTTTTTTCACAGATTATAACTAATTATTTTTGAATCAGGTAAAGGACGTTTTATTAAGTATATATTCAACTTATTTAATATCAATTTTTATTGAAAAATATTAAATATTTACAAAGTTATGAGCCTCGATGTGACAACCAAAAAAAATATTTTTCTCTATGGTTCACTCGAAATTTCGAGAAGGGTTATTGTATGAAAAAAAATAAATAAAAATTTTATCAATATCTATATATGAATATAGCCATAGCTATCGTTGCACGTAGCCGCTTTTTTTATTTTATTTTTTCACAAAATGGCGATCGTTTGAATTTTTTTTTATTCATTTTTAATACCTATTTTTTTATTAAAGCGGTTTTAAAAATAGTAATTATCAAAATTTCAAAAATCGGCTACGTGCAACGATAGCTACTACATTTACAAAAACTATAAAAAATAAAAAATTGAAATCGGTTCATTAGTCTTTGAGGAATCGTGTCGACCAGATCGAAAAATGTTATTCCGAGATAAACGTGTTTAATGTTTTTGTTGTCATAACCGGCCGTGCTACCTCGTCTCACTAAATTAACTGTAACTCCGTCAATTTTCAAAATTTAAACTCAATTTTTTGTATACATATTTATGAATATGTAAACTTTAAAAAAATCTAAGAAAAAAAATTATATTTTTTCCGTCACAGTGGCCATCCCCCTTAATATCTGAAAATATGATAGTGAATTTAATATTTCTAATTTCGTGTTTCTGAAATTAAGTATTTTGACTTGAGTTATTTTGTGTTGGTGACCGACCAAAGGGCCTGTGTTTTACGTTTTCAAATTAATATTAAATAAGTGGCAATATATACGGTCTAAAATCATCAGTTTTTGAAATAATGACGTTTGAAAAGTTATAAATAAATAAAAAATTAATTAACTTTAATAATAAAACATACAAAAGAAATAAAATTATTCCAAAAACTACTGATTTTAGAGCTATGGTATGTTGTACAGAAAGTATTCAGAATTTACCGTACAATTCAAAAATGGCATAATATACAGGTTGTTCCATTAAAAAAAATCAATTAAAACTGCATATATTCATCTTGAGACACATTTCAAACGTCATTATTCCAAAAACCACTAATTTTAGAGCTATATTATGCGCACAAAAAGTGTTCAGAATTTATCGTACAATTCAAAAATGGTATAATATATAGAGCGTTCCATTTAAAAAAATCAAAGATTACTGCATAGATTCTTCTTGGGACATCCTGTATACAATTTTCTTATGTCAAAAAATCCGCAACTAAAAATACTAATCGACGGGTCCGAGCGTTTTTCCACAAAATAATTCCCTGAATTTTAAACGAATTTGTTCCTTTCATCATGAACGCACTGTATAGGTATACCTATATGTAAGTACGAACAAGTAGAATTCATTATTAATTTTAATCTTTCGTATACCTATAAGTATAAAAATGATTATAGCGAAATAAACATAAAATAATAAAATTAGTATGTGAGATAACAAAATACCCAATTAGTGGAATAGGTAATATCCAATTTATTTAATAACTGTGTTACTTAATAGCAATTTTAATTATCTATATACATTATTATTATTATATAATTTATATTTTTAATAAAGACATTATGAACAAAATAAAATAAAACAACTATAAATACATTCATTGAACACATGTACCTACATTTAATAGAATATTTTACTTTGTTAATTATTAAAAGTAAAAAAAGTTTAATTTAATTTGAAAATTGAAATAGACAGAACGGTATATAATAGTAACATGTACTAATTTGTACAATATAATGGCAGAGCTAGTTTTTCATATATTATTTTGAATAAATTACACGTGAATATATTTGTTTTATAATTTTTATTATTTTGAAATTAGTTTTTAAAACGTCTCTATACAACCAATTGTGTAGAATTTCAATAAATAGAACACTTTCAGCAAGTTATCGTGTGTTAAAAACTCTATTTTTAATATCAAATTACTCAAAAACCATACGTCCGATATTAAAAATTAAAATTAGTTATTTTAACATATTAAAATTTTATATATTACGCTCTATTTAAGCGTTTAAAACAAATCAAAATTCTACCTTACCTGCCACAATGCTGCATTATCATGTAGACTCAAAAACGACATAACCAAAAATTCACCAAAAAAAATTACACTTTGTGTTTCACGTAATAAAAAAATTACAACAATTCATATTAAAGTATATACAACAACAAAAAATCACACTTCCACTAATAATTTGTTAAGTATATTTGTTTGTTTGTAAAATTTGTACGTAATATATATAAAAAATATATGTATACGATACGCGCGAAGTTAACAGCGCTTCAGGCAAGTTGTGCAGATAGTAGAGTACTGATTTGCTCAAGGCAGTGTTAGCGCGAGCGGGGCGTTGCCTCAGGGGTACGGCTGCTGTAGGGGAGGGCGGGGCGAACGCTCCCGGGGAGCCCGCAAGCTGTAGCCACGCCCCCTTCCACCACTCGAGGCGTTTTACAGGCGCGATGTGCGCTTTTCAATGCAATTGTTTTAATTTAAATGATTGTAATTTTGTATATATGTAGAGTGTAGAGATATTGCGGTGTCGATTATGAATTGATTTATTTTATTATCGATACCTTTTTTTATATTTGACATTAAGCAAGAATAATTTATTTTATATCTTATTATTATAAAGGTGTATTTTTTATTGAGTAGGTATCGGTTTTATATTAATTAAGATGATATTTTATATACGCGACTCGCACAACGAACCTCGCTTCGTTCAACGAACTGCATCGTATTTCATTTTGCCGCCCGAACTTCCAAGGTCGCACGCAGTCGATGCTCAAACTTGCATGAACATGCATCAACGCGCGTCAGTCGTTATTTTTTGCGCTTAATTCACACACCTGTTTGTTTTAATAAATGTAATTTTGTGAGTGAGGATTTGACCCTGCAAGCCTTTTTTATGCTACAGAACGAATTAAAAGTTTTAACATGTATATATTGTTATGGGAAAACGCGTTTCACTTAACGAACTTTTCGCATAACGAACTTGCTCCTGGAACGAATTATATTCGTTATGCGAGGCATCACTGTTTTATAATCTATATACATAGTGATGCCTTGCATAACGAATATAATTCGTTCCAGGAGCAAGTTCGTTATGTGAAACGCGTTTTCCCATAACAATACATGTTAAAAATTTTAATTCGTTCTGGTAGCATAAAATATGGTACTGTAACATAAAAAAATTGTACACACGTTTTTTATTTTTTAGTCAGAATCAGATTTAGGAGAGTCTACCGAGGCTTGCAGGGTCAAATCCTCTTTCTAATTATTTCTTGTTTCATTTCAACAGAAATAACCTTCCTGCTTTTTTTTAGAACTCATAATATAGACACACAAAATTACATTTATTAAAACAAACAGGTGTGTGAGTTAAGCACAGAAAAGAACGACTGACGCGCGTTGATGCATGTTCATGCAAGTTTGAGCATCGACTGCGTGCGACCTTGGAAGTTCGGGCGACTTCGTGATACGTAGGAGCGTTCGGGCGGTAAAATTAAACACGATGCAGTTTGTTGTGCGAAGCGAGATTCGTTGTGTGAGTCGCGCAATGAACGAACAGAAAGTTCGTTGTGCGCAGCGTTCGTTATACGAGGCGTTCGTTGTGCGAGGCATCACTGTATATAAAAGAGTTTGTCCTGAACCACTCACTCACTAATATATATCAACGTATACAGTCCAAATCCCTGGACCTAGAAACGTGAAATTTTCAAGGTGCCTTCCTTTTATGATGTAAGCACCCACTAAGAAGGGATTTCCCGAAATTCAACCCCTGAGGGGATAAACGGGGATGTAAAATTTTGTATGGGAAAATATTTTTTTGGCCAGATTTATTTAAAATACCATTTTAAGTCTATAGAGTTATATAGGTTTTTGCTCAGTGAAAGACACGTGAAAATCGTTTGAGCAGTTTTCGTATGTAAAATTAGAACAAATAAATAGACAGACAAACAATAAATTTAAAAACTATACAAAAAAAGTTACAATGTATATTGTATATACCTATAACATAAAGTTTTAAAATTCCACAGGACTTTCTTATACGTAGGTAATTAATGCTGACAATTAAAAGTCATGTAAATGTGTTTAAAATTTATACAAAAAAAATTTCTAAAAGATAATGGGGACATAAAATGTACCTATACCTACAATAGATAATAATTTAATATTCTCTTCGCGATTTTTTACAGTGAAAATTTAGACAAATCGGATCAGTAAAATTATTAAGTAGGTAAGTACCTATATATATTTTAATTTAACTATTCTTACTTGATATAAGTAGGTATATGTATACCTATTTACTTATAAATATAGGATGAATATAATACTTATAGGTTGCAAACAGTGGCGAATCCAGAAAAAAAAACAGGGGGGTTATTTTTTTTGTAACTATAGGTACCTACTTATATGTAATTTCTATTAAAATTGTTAAATTAAATAATGCACATCGACAAGTTCGGAAGGGGGGGGGGGGTAGTCCGTAAAACCTCCCTTGAGTGCACCACGGGGTTGTACAATTCAACCCTTTACTATGTATAATGTATCCTATGTATATACTATATATCTATTATTATATATATAGGTACTAGCTGCCCCGGCCACGCGTTGCTGTGGTTAACTTTAAATTGTAGGTTATATGAAACGTTTGGAAGTTTGACATAGCGCCATCTATTGAATACTTACTCAATCCAGTCAACAGATGTCACCATCTGTTAGAATCGTTTGGAGCTAACAGATAAAGACAAATAATTTGCAATAAAATAATATTGCGATCATAAATTGAGATGTAAGGTAGGTATCCTATCATTTAAGTTGGATCAAACTGCACACGGTGTACAAATTTGATTAAAATCGGTTAAGTAGTTTAGGAGTCCATCGCGGAGGAACAACGTGACACGTAATTTATACTTATATATTAAAATTATACTCCCCACTATAATCAGTAATCAACGTGTCAACCACAATTACATGGTTCATTTATCATGAGATTCAATACAGTCGTATATCCTTTTATTTACAACTGTGTCCATGGGCGTCCTCAGAGGGGCTGAATAAAATATAATCCACTTACCCCTTCCCATTTATTGTGAAAAATACTAAAACAACTTAATAATAATTCTGTTTAGGTACATAATAATTTGTTTTAAAAATGAATATGGGTCAGTCCGCGGTGACGGGTGTGACATTTCAACTCGGATTGGAGTTCATAATTTCTAAATAATACTAGTTAATAACATGGTTTTACCTTTTTTCTGTAGATCTTAATGCAATACATACTTATATCTAATGATGTCTCAAAATACAGATCTGTCGAGTCCTACAATTTTTTCCCGGGAATAAAAAACTTAGATTCTGCCATAGTTTATTGTTAGTTAAGAAGTGACCGTTCACTATTTCAATTGTTGAATATTCACGTGTTTTATATAGATGCAAAATTCAAAAAGTCTTTAAATGGCGATAACTTTTTTACCAAAGCCGATAGGACATTTTTGATTACAGATTATTAGGTACTTTTTTTGATGAATCAAACGATCCATTTAAAATTTTTGTATCACCTTCCATTTTCATGTTACAAGCTATTATAGTAGTGACAGTTATATGGCATTTATTAATTATTTACGTAAAAAGCAGCAGTGGTGATTAGTGTACACGAAGGGTACTTTTTGTGAAGAATCAAACGGCCCAATTAGAATTTTTGTATCATGCCTTTCGTTTTCATGTTACAAGCTATTATAGTAGTGACAGTTATATGGCATTTATTAATCATTCACGTAAAAATCAGCAGTGGTGATTAGTGTATAGGTACCAAGGGTACTTTTTGTGATGAATCAAATGGCGCATTTAGAATTTTTGTATCACCTTCCATTTTCATGTTACAAGCTATTATAGTAGTGACAGTTATATGACATTTATTAATTATTTTCTTAAAAATCAGCAGTGATGATTAGTGTACACCAAGGATACCTTTTGTGGAGAATCAAATGGCCCAATTAGAATTTTTGTATCACCTTCCGTTTTCATGTTACAAGCTATTATAGTAGTGACAGTTATATGACATTTATTAATTATTTTCTTAAAAATCAGCAGTGATGATTAGTGTACACCAAGGATACCTTTTGTGGAGAATCAAATGGCCCAATTAGAATTTTTGTATCACCTTCCGTTTTCATGTTACAAGCTATTATAGTAGTGACAGTTATATGACATTTATTAATTATTTTACGTAAAAAAAATCAGCAGTGGTGATCAGTATACACCACGAGGTTCCCAACTATTTTCCTATATACATCAATCGACCTCTTTTAAAATAATTATTTTCATTATAGGCCCTTTTAAACACCCATTTACCCCAAAAATCCAGATTAAATTTGATACAAAATTCTTTACAAAATCATAGATACAAAATATATATACAAGCACACCACAATTCCCACCGAAAATAAACATTTTCATAGTCCAATTAAATATTACAAAAACATTTCTAAAATCAGTACTTACCTAATACGAAATATGCCTTCAGGGGTAGGCGTGGTCGGCAAACGGCAACGATTGCGCCTGCGGTAACACAGCCGGGAGGCGTGGGGTGGGGGGTGAGAATGTAGGAGAGGCAGGGGACGCGAGGGGTACACGGACGACGCCATTGGACAGAGCCTCGAGCGCGTCACGACAATACTGACGTACCCGGTAGCGCTCTGCTACTGCTGTAGGCGTGGTCTAACTACCCCACCCCCTCTCCTCGTCACCCCACCTAGATGCTCTAGCACTCTAACCAACTTCGATGTGCTCTACCAGATCTGTCACAGAAGAACTGAATATTACTTTCTTTTTTATTTTCTGTGTGGAGCTTTTTTTTTATTAATGCATGTCATTTGTATATTTTTCCTTGAGTTTTATTTATATAGAGTGATCCGAAATTCTTGATGTTCGGAAATTTTGTAAATTTATTGTAAATTGTATGTGAAAATACTGGTATGAGTGTGTAGGACTTTCTTATACGTAATACTGTGTAATGTGTATGTGTTTCTAATTATACAAACACATTTTCTGGCTTACTGATACAAGATAGAAAAAAATGAATGGGACATAAATTATAGAGAATAATATTCTCTATAACTTTTATTCAAAATATTTGACTTTCTTATACGTAGTACTGGGTAATGTGTATATGTATCTAATTATACAAAAATACATTTTCTGGTTTACTGTAAAAAGATAGAAAAAAATGAATGAGACATGAACTATAGAAAATCACTTCTTCTATAACTTTAATTCAAAAATATTTGACTTTCTTATACGTAGTACTGTGTAATGTGTATGTGTTTCTAATTATACAAACACATTTTCTGGCTTACTGAAAAAGGATAGAAAAAAATTAATAGGGCATAAATTATAGAGAAAAACATCCTCTATAACTTTTATTCAAAATATTTGACTTTCTTATACGTAGAACTGTGTAATGTGTATGTGTAGTTAATTATACAAAAACACATTTTCTGACTTACTGATACAAGATAGAAAAAAATTAATAGAACATAAATTATTAAGAATAACATCCTCTAAAACTTTTGTACAAAATATTGGACTTTCGTATACGTAGTACTGTGTAATGTGTATGTGTATCTAATTACACAAAAACACATTTTCTGGCTTAGTGATACACAGTGGCGGCGTAAGGTAGATTGGTACCCGGGGCGGTTTTTTTTTTGCACCCCCCCCCCCTTTTTTTCATTCTCAACTCAATATTAATATCAGTTTTCTGGTTTTTTGCACCCCCTTCTAGAAAAAAGTGCTGTCTTTTTTTTCGTTCTCAACTCAATATTAATTTCATTTTTCTGGTTTTTTGCACCCCCTTCTAGAAAAAAAGTGTTGTCCTTCATTTTATTTTTATTTTTTTGTTGTCAATTCAATATTTTTATTTTTATTTATGATCTTAATGACATGTTCTACACACTTTCCAGAGTATTTAAAGAATAATTTGTCACCCCTTGGAGCTTGGCACCCGGGGCGGGCCGCCCCCACCGCCCCCCCCTTACGCCGCCACTGGTGATACAAGATAGAAAAAAATGAATGAGACATGAACTATAGAAAATCACATCCTCTTTAGCTTTTATTCAAAATATTTGACTTTCTTATACGTAGTACTGTGTAATGTGTATGTGTTTCTATGTAATTATACAAAAACACATTTTCTGGCTTACTGATACAAGATAAAAAAAATGAATGGGACATAAATTATAGAGAATAACATCCTCTATAACTTTTATTAAAAATATTTGACTTTCTTATACGTAGTACTGTGTAATGTGTATATGTAGATAATTATACAAAAACACATTTTCTGGCTTACTGTAAAAAGATAGAAAAAAATTAATAGGACATAAATTATAGAGAATAACATCCTCTATAACTTTTATTCAAAATATTTGACTTTCTTATACGTAGTACTGTGTAATGTGTATGTGTAGTTAATTATACAAAAACACACTTTCTGGCTTACTGATACAAGATAGAAAAAAAATGAATGGGACATGAACTATAGAAAATCACTTCCTCTATAACTTAAATTCAAAATAATTGACTTTCTTATACGTAGTACTGTGTAATGTGTATATGTAGATAATTATACAAAAACACATTTTCTGGCTTACTGTAAAAAGATAGAAAAAAATTAATAGAATATAAATTATAGAGAATATCATCCTCTATAACTTTTATAATAAATATTTCTTTATAATACGGACCGTTTTAAATATATTTGGTTTAAATTATTAAAAAAAATCATCTGCCAAAAAAATGCGCACCTTCAAAGGTAGTAAATTATCGAACCTTTTCATTTTTATAAAAGTTTATTACAAAAAAATGAATTCGATATTTTAGAAAGCAAATATATTTCCGTAAGGGAATATTTTATTAAAAAAATTATAATAACCTTTCTTATAGAAAATTGAATGCTCTACAAAAAAGATTCCATAAAAATTTTACGTATCATGCTACGTTCTTGAGATATTTTGAAAAAAAAATCGATATTTTTGGAAACATCTACTATTCAGATTTCATTAAAATCAGTTCAGTAGTTCATAACTTATACATATATATATAAAAAAAATGAAATCACAGAATTTTTTTCAGATATGATCACATAGCTTCCCCTATCTTTTTCGAGTAATCTACATCTATAAAAGAGTTTGTCCTTAACCACTCACTCACTCATATATCAACGTACAGTCCAAACACCTGGACCTAGAAACGTGAAATTTCGTAGGTGCCTTCCTTTTATAATGTAAGCACTCACTAAGAAAGGATTTTTCGAAATTCAACCCCTACGGGGTTAAAACAGGGTGTCAAAAATTATATAAAAAAATATTTTTTTTGTTCGAATTTAATTGAAACTTATCGAACATACTCTACAATATAAATAATAAACAATTATTTCAGCATTTCCCAAAATTTAATCCCTAAGGAGTTAGAGGGGTGGAAAAATTTGTAAAATATTTTTTTTTGTATTCACCGAATGAAAAATAAAATAAAAATTTCATCATTCATTATAATGGTGGAGTCGGGCAAAATAATCTGCAATAAAAAAATTCGATATTCAACCCCTAATGGCGAGGGTAAACAGGGGGTTAGTTTTTACAATTTTTAACTAAAATCCGAGATATTTACGTTTTTTTGTAGGTAATTAATAAAAATCAATATAAAAAATATGACATCCACTATTACGTATGGAGGGTTCTAATTAGTTTCAAATTTTACGCTAGCGAAGCCGCGGGATTCCGCTAGTTATTTATAAAAGAGTCACGTCACTGATGTAATGGGTAAAATCGGTATAGTACATTAGAATGTGACCGATGGGATAGAAACAGCTGGTCCGGGTTTCGAACTAAACAGCGCTTGTTGTTGCTGCATTGCCACAGGCTCAGTGTCAGATTATTTGAAGGGGGGGGGGTAGAAAGGGGTGAAGGACGGAACGTAAAGTATTCTGGGATATATTGAAATATATATATGTACATGTTCTAAGGGAAAATTCGTGTTTTGTGTTAGAAGGAATATGATAAGAAAAATATTTCATCACTCAATTTTATTATTTGTTGTACAGGTAGAAAGGTTTACTTGAGCCAAGTAAACCTTGTTTTGTATATAACGAAAACAATATTTTCTTAAGATAAGAAATATATTCTTAAACCAACTATAGTATTCTTGGACGAAGAAATAATGTAGTTGGATTAAGAGTATGTTTCTTATATTAAGAAAATATTGTTTTCGTTATATACAAAACAAGGTTTACTTTGTTTGAGAAATCTTTTCTACCAGTGTACACATACAGAAAAAAATAATTTGTCTATGTGTTAAAAAATGACGTGATCAATGTAAAAAATCCGTGATCGATTTGGCTCTGATAGAGGTTGTTTGTTAATATGATAATTTTTTACCAATATGGAAATATCCACGTTTATCTTATTGATAAATGTATATTATTACTAACAATGTTCTTATCACGGTGAAAATTTTGTTTCGTATTGAAAACATATATTTTAAATAGTTAATAAATGACATCACTGAATTTACCATATCGAAAATTGTACTTTCACTAGTTGGGTGGTGTAAAAAATATTCACACTGATAAATATTTATTAATACAACCATTATGTTTAATCTATTTGAGAGTTTCGTTAGTTGGTGTAATAAATTATTTATTAATTTAACAAATGAAAAGATTTTTTAGATAAACATGAAGATATATTTTTCAAATTAATAAAATATCCTCAATAAAAAATTTATATTAAGAAGATAAATTTATTAGGCATTTTTTCATCTCAAATTTTCTGTGCAATTTTTGTATTTATTGATAATATTGTTTTTTGACAGTAGATACATATGTTACTTAAGGGGTTATATACAGTCAGAAGGCCCAAAAAAGGGTTTTTTCAAGAATTTTTTAAGAGAAAACTTTTAAATTTATTAAAGTAAAAATTTGTACACATATTATGGTAACTTTTAATTGTATTTTAACATTTTTTATTTATAAAAATAATAATTTCAAAAGCTGCTACAGCTGTTCTCCAGGAGGTCCTCTCAAAAAAGACGCCTTGCGGTGACCACGATATCTTTGGACTGCATCTTTTAAAATAAAAAACTCAAACGGATTTCGTTAAAGTATTGTATAATCTTGTACTTAATCGAAGGAATAAGCAAAATAATTTTTTTTGACAAAATGGCGGCTTCTCGAAAACAAAATATCGATTTTCGAAATAAATTTTGACCTTAAATTGTTTATAAAAAAATAATATTTATCGGTGAGAAAAAATCTTCGATTTACTAAAAATACACTTAAGAACCTTGTGTTAAAATTTGAGATTGATCGGTTCAACCGTTTCTGAGGAATAGTGGTCACCGACTTTATAATAACACAGATTTGAGAAAAACGCGCTGCCGCACCGACATTAGCTCCATGTCTCTGGCACCCCCTTTTTTGAAATTCGAATTTTATTATATGCAGTTCGTTTGTGCTTCGTTTGTGCACGTTTGTGCAGAAAATCCTTTCGTTTGTGCTTTAACCCTTTAGGAGATATTCAAAAAAATCAAATGGGGGGCCGTAGACATGCGAGCCCCCCCTTTTTGGAAATTCGAATTTTAATATACCTATGTAATTCGTTTGTGCTTCGTTTGTGCACGTTTGTGCAGAAATTTTCATCGTTTGTGCTTTAACCCTTTAGGAGATATTTAAAAAAATAAAATGGGGTGCTGTAGATATGCAACCCCCCCCCCCTTTTCTTGAAATTTAAAATTTATTGTATGCAGTTCGTTTGTGCTTCGTTTGTGCAGGAAATCCCGTTGTTTGTGCTTTAACCCTTTAGGTGGTATTCACAAAAATCAAAGGGGGTGCTGTAGACATGCGAGCCCCCACTTTTTTTAAATTCAAATTTTACTATATGCAGTTCGTTTGTGCTTCGTTTGTGCATGTTTGTGCAGAAATTTCCATCGTTTGTGCTTTAACCCTTTACATGTTATTTATTTTAAAAAATGCCGAAAACATGTCTCTGGCACCCCCTTTTTTCAAATTAAAATTTTTGAATGTGCAATTCGTTTCTGCTTCGTTTGTGCACGTTTGTGCAGACATTTTCATCGTTTATGCTTTAACCCTTTACATGTTATTTATTTTTAAAAATGCCGAAAACATGTCTCTGGCACCCCCTTTTTTGAAATTAAAATTTTTGAATGTGCAGTTCGTTTCTGCTTCGTTTGTGCACGTTTGTGCTGAAACTATATTCGTTTATGCTTTAACCCTTTAGGAGCTATTCGTAAAAAAACTGTTAATGCGTTGGTAAATAAAAATGTATATATAAAAGTACTTTTATCTGTATACCCAACATGTTTGACGGACCCTAATTTAAAAACCACTGTTTTAGTATACTGCCGTGCTAAGCACAAAAGCGGTATCTCAAAAAAAATCATAAAGTTGATTTTTATGGCATCGAATAGCTTAAAAAAATACGAATCCAATGAACTAAGCCAAATAGCGATATCTTATTTAAAACATATGAAAAAACCCTTGAAAAAGTTTTTCCTATCTCAGGTTTACCTTAAATTACTAAGAGAATTAGAGGTATATCAATAATACGTAGACGAATAACTGTATATTTTGATACCGCCAAAATTCCCAATATAATGAATAAATTCTATTTAATAAATCAAAAAAACAATCTGTAAAGTAAAAATAAAACTATTTTAACAAAACGTTGATTTTCTCGAAACTCGCCTTTACTGAGATACCGCTTTTGTGCTTAGCACGGCAGAATTCGTAGCGTGCGCGATTACAGCGCAACTAATGGGTGGACTTTAGTAGCAACTTGGGTGGACTTTGACGTTCTAACAAACAAATAATTTCAAAAAAATATCGTAATATATACATTTTAGACGATTATTTATGACTATTAGCTATGTGCACGAAGTCTATTAGCGCCGCTAGCGGGTAATAGAGAAGGATTGAATGGATTTAACTCTATTTTTATCGTTGTTTAATATGTTTAATACCGTAAAATTTTTTATTAAACAAATATCATTTAATTTAGCTGTTTGCATATAATATAAATAGTATAGCATAAAAGGTACGTGAAAATTATTTATTTTGGGTATCTTTTTCTCTTTAATTATGACGTATAATAGAGAAATAATTAATTCGTTTACATTGACAGCATAACCTCAAATTTTGGCGCCGATAATTTTACAATATTGCTCACCACGAACACTCGCATCGATATTATTTCTCATGTAATGTTGACCTTTCTATTTTCATTTAAAAACGAGTCTATTAAAAATGACAGTTAGTCCACCCAAAGTGTTATTTTTTGCCACGTTGTGCGCTGTGATCGATTTCGTTTCCCCCACTACCTACTTTGCACCCAGCGAATACTTACATTCATATTTCATATCCTATATGCGGTATTAATATTTAAAATAAGTAATTAATCCGACACTTTGTAAACACAATGTCTCTAAATGTAAAAATAAGAAAAAGACTCATTGATATGGACACAAAAACAAACATAGCACTCTCTGTATAGAGTAAAGTAGGGTACTATATAGAGCTAAAACGTAATTCAAAGGGTAAAGTTATACAATATCTAAAACTCGACTGTTAAAGGGTTGATTAACATATAAAATAGTCTATTATAAAATACCCTATATACAGTCGGTATTTAAAACATCGTGCACTTAACCCCATTTCCCCCCCCCCCTCTTGTGCAATGTACAGGACTGTATTTGGAAATTTTATTTTTTGACAATTTTTTTTTAATCTAGTTAGATACACAGAAAAAAAACTGTATTGGACCAAGAAAATCTTGTTTTGTATATAACGAAAACAATATTTTGTTAATATAAGAAACATACTCTTAATCCAACTACGTTATTCCTTCGTTCAAGAATACTATAGTTGGTTTAAGAGATTATTGCTTATCTTAAGAAAATATTGTTTTAGTTATATACAAAACAAGGTTTACTTGGTTTGAGAAATCCTTTCTACCAGTGTACGCAGAAAAAAACTTGGTATGGAAAAATGCTCAATAAATTTATCTTGTTTATGTAACAATATTTCCTCAATATTAATAATAAAAAAGGATATTTTATTAATTTGAAAAATATATCTTCATGTTTATTATTAATATAATAAATAATTTATTACACCAAGTAACAAAACTCTCAAATAGATTAAACATAATGGTTGTATTAATAAATATTTATCAGTGTGAATATTTTTTACACCACCCAACTAGTGAAAGTGCAATTTTCGATATGGTAAATTCAGTGATGTCATTTATTAAGTATTTAAAATATATGTTTTCAATACGAAACAAAATTTTCACCGTAATAAGAACATTGTTAGTAATAATATACATTTATCAATAAGATAAACGTGGATATTTGAATATTTTCATATTGATAAAAAAATTATCATATTAACAAACAACCTCTATCGGAGCCAAATCGATCACGGATTTTTTAAATTGATCACATTTTTTAACACATAAACCTCCAAAATATTATTTATTTAATTAATATTTTCTATAGTAATTAAAAAAATAAAAAATACAAAAAATGCACTTATTCCTACCCTGTAAATTTGACCCTCTCAACAACGAGCTATTAGCTACATTGTTTGATAGTACATATCACAAAGATACGCCGCAAATTGCCTCGCGGATTAGTGATCAGGTATTAGACTGCCTGATAGACGATTTATAATTTCAATTTGATAATGAGACCCCCAACTACACAAATAAAGAACCCATTACACATACTTCAATTTGTGTTACCCGATTTAATACCACTCTCTTTTCCGCCCCCCTTTAGTTTTAATTTTACTTTCATATACATATATACGAACACTTACGTATATATACTAATAAACACCCATGGGGGGGATACAACCCCCCCCCCTATTAATTGTAATACCTACATAAAAAATAAAAATTGCATTTTAAAAAAAAATTACCCGTCCCCTGTATTTTTTTCTGAGTGTACCACTGCTAATTAATAACCTTATCTATATCTATAAAAGAGTTTGCCCTTAACCACTCACTCACTCATTCACTCACTCACTCACTCATATATCAACGTACAGCCCAAACCCCTGGACCTAGAAACGTGAAATTTCGTAGGTGTCTTCCTTTTATTATGTAAGCACCCACTAAGAAAGGATTTTTCGAAATTCAACCTCTACGGGGTTAAAACAGGGTGTCAAAGTTTATATAAAAAAATATTTTTTTTTTCGCATTTAATTGAAACATATCGAACATACTCTACAATATAAATAATGAAACAATAATTTCAGCATTTCCCAAAATTCAACCCCTAAGGTGTTAGGGGGGGGGGGGAGACATTTTGTAAAATATATTTTTTTTGTATTCACCGAATGAAACATGGCACAGTATGTAGGTACTATACAAGACAAATATCTTATGGAAATGGGGGGGGGGGGGTAAAATTTTGATATATTTATCTTTTGATGATATTAAAGTAAATTCGGACAAATTAATATTCAATTAAAATTGAAAGTTCCATATTCAAGCCCTAATAGCATGGGACGGGGACGAGGATGGATTTAGATGTTTGTCTGTATACCTGCTTTACTTATAAAGGTAAATTTGAGCAAAATAGCCATATAGAAAATAGAAATTTCGACAATCAACCCCTAATGGCGGGGGTAGACAGGGTCAGTGTTTTTGATATGTTTATCTGTATAGCTGCTTACGTTATAGTGGTGGATTCAGGCAAAATAATCTGTAATAAAAAAATTCGATATTCAACCCCTAATGGCGGGGGTTATTTTTTCACAATTTTTAACTAAAATCCGAGATATTTACGTTTTTTATAGGTAATGGATAAAAATCAATATAAAAAATATGTCATCCCCTATCACGTATGGAGGGTTCTAATTAGTTTTGAAGTTTACGCGAGCGAAGCCGCGGGATCCCGCTACTCTTTAATATACGAATACTTACGTATATAAACTAACTAACACCCATGGGGGGGGGGTAAAACCCTCCCTGAATTTGCCAATTAATTGTAATATAAAAAATATAAAAATTGCATAGTTTAAAAAAAATTACCCGTCCCCTGCATTTTTTTCTGGGTGCACCACTGCTAATTAATGACCTTATCTTTAATATATATACGAATACTTACGTATATACAAACTAACACACATGAGAGGGGGGGGGGTAGAACTCTCCCCGAATTTATCAATTAATTGTAATATATACTTTACATACATAAAAAAATAAAAATTGCATAGGTATATGTATGTAATTAAAAAAAACCATCCCCTAAATTTTTTTCTGGGTGCACCACTGTTAATTAATAATCTTAAAGGACATAGTCATAATCTAAGGGGAGAGGGGGAGGGGGTACGAGACGAAATAAGCCTATCTTTCGTATATACAAAAAAAATCATGTATAAGTACATCAATATTATAGAAAACATTTTTTTTTAAATACTTTGAGTTAAATCCCTTGTAATTATTTATTAACCCCCCCCCCCTCTATTATCCTGCTATTTGTATTAATTAATTTTAAAATAACATGTCGAAGATCCATTTAATACGGCACTGATTGGAGAGGAAGGGGTAAAATAAATTCGTATTATTAATTTATATCCAGTAGCAAAAAAAAATAATGTTATTACTTTTTTATATTTCATAATTTATAAAAAACATACTACGTTTTCGTATTTCCCACGGTTAGATTTAATAAGAAGAAGAAGAAAAGTCAATTAAATAAATTAAGTATTCTTAAAACTGTTAATTTTTTGTCACAATATAAATGTTTTTTCAAATAAAGGTGAAATTGGTTGTTGGATTTAATAATATTAAATGACAACGGTTTGATTTTCAAAAAAAATTATATTTGTGTAAATAAAAACTGAAACCAATTTATTACAACTGAATTTTCCCACGCTGTTGTTTTTAATAAATAAAAACAATCGTTTAAAGCAGTGGTGGTTCGTCTGAAAACACTGCAATAAGCAGGGGCGTGCGGAATATAAATAAAAATTGTAAGAATTTTTATTTCGAAAAGAAAGCTGTTTACAAAAAAACTTTTCAAATAAAAGTTACTCAGTTTGAAAGAAGGGGGGGGGGATATCTTAATTTAATTTTTTTTATGATAATTTTTTTCTTAATTAATAAAAACATATATTTTTGTTTTCGAAATATAAATAAAAACATTGTGAATTTTTATTTCGAAAAAAAAATGTTTACAGAAAAACTTTTCAGATAAAAGTTACTCAGTTTGAAAGGAAGGGAGGGGGGGGGGTATATTTTAATTTAATTTTTTGTATGATAATTTTTTTCTTATTTAATAAAAACATATTTTGTTTTCGAAATATAAATAAAAACATTGTGAATTTTTATTTCGAAAAAAAAAGAAGTTTTCAGAAAAACTTTTCTGACAAAAGTTACTCAGTTTGAAAAGAACGGGGGTGGGGATCTTAATTCAATTTTTTTATGGTATTTTTTTTTATTATATTAGATAATAAAAACTTATATTTTTGTTTTGAAGATTTAGTTGTACGTGAATAAATAAATATTTTCTAAAACAAAGGCGAGTTAAAAAATCAGATATTATAATAATTTAATGAATAATTAACACAGTGGCCCAGCCAAGATTTTTTTTGGAGAGGGGGAGGGGACAATTTTTGTGGGAGGTAATTGAAAATTAACATTTGTATTATATATAATATATCAATTTGGTTCCTTTTTGATTAAACAGTGCAAAGGGAGGGGGGCTACCCCCCGTGTTGGTTACGTCATTATAAATAGACAAATATAAATGTGATTTTTTAATTGATTTACATTTTTTGTAAAATTTAAATATTATATTTGATGAATTTTCAGCATAACTAAAAAAAACTAAAAAACTTAAAAATCATCTTAAAAAAACTATATTTTAATTTATAATAAATTCGTTTTTAATTGAAGACTGCGTGGACATAAATTCTTTGTCATTTGCAAAATAATTTTCATTTTATTTTATTCTCATGCTACGAATAAAAAAATGTTAAGTATATCTTTATTAAATCAATTTAAATACCAAATTCCACTCTTCAGTGGCGTAACTACCGCCGGTCTGGCCGGTTAGGTTGTCCGAGGCCCCGATCACCTAGGGGGGCCCCAAAAGTGGTGAAATATATTTTTTTTAATTGCAGTGTTTTTTTTTTAGAATCGAAACGATCAATAAAGTTTTTGGTGAAAAAGCTAATTTTTCAATTATTTTATTTTAAAATTCTAAAATTAAAAATCAAAATTTCAAAAACTTGAAAATTTGGCGTGTTATTGACTGTTTTTCATTTTAGTATTGAATTTTTTTTTACATAAACCAATTTTTCTCGACCGTTTCCGTATCCATACCTCAAATATTTACATCTCTTCGCAATTCTAAACAATAAATATTATTGTGGGGGGGGGGGGGATAATGTAAAAAAAAATCTGTCAAGGGCCCCCTTCTGAAAAATTGTCTGGGGCCCCCATTTCTATAGTTACGCCACTGCCACTCTTTCTACAAATTATTATATAGCCTTTTATTTTGATAAAGGTAAAACCAGTAATGGACACTTGTACTTAAATTGCTAATGATATAAGTACTACGACACAAAAGTTTTAAATAAAGAATCATAAAATTATAAACAATATAAAGCAGATACTATAATAATATAATAAATATATTACACTAATAATGTCCACCATTTTAACACCCATTGTCCGATTGTTATCAAATTAAGTTGTTTTACAGTTAACTATCTATAGATTATTATGATTCAGTAATGGCAGAGTAATCAAATATAGTAGAATTCGGATATAACGACCCTAAAGGGACCGGACGACGCACTACACAGGTAGAAAGGTTTACTTGAGCCAAGTAAACCTTGTTTTGTATATAACAAAAACAATATTTTCTTAAGATAAGAAATATATTCTTAAACCAACTATAGTATTCTTGGACGAAGAAATAATGTAATTGGATTAAGAATACTTTTCTTATATTAAGAAAATATTGTTTTTTTGTGTGTAAGGCAGTATTTTAATATCTCATCGAAAATCTTCATAAAGTTACTGTGAAAATTTTTCATTATTATATCTTTCCCACAATAATTCGTTTAGTTTTATTATATTATTTTGTTAAATCATGTATAGAGGTAGGTATAAGGTAAAGAGGTAACAAATGCCGATATCAACAACTCGCGTATAAATTAATCTAAGCACGCGATGGATTGCTCGTTCACACGCCACCCCCGTTGGAAAACAATGTAAAAAAACGTACAAAATTCCCCAAAAATTACACACATAACACGGGGTAATTTTTATTTGGCTCATTAAAATGTATAGTGCAGGTACGATGAAACTGCTCAAACCTGCAATCATATATATATGAAGCTTATAGACTCAGGAATTACTGAACCGATTTTAATGCGGTTTTCACAAATAGTTAGATAATTTTCTGCGCATGTTCTTAGTTATTAATATTTTATCAAAAATCTAAGTAGTATTTTGTTTCCATGATGTCACAACATGTTACATATGGGTCAGTCCGCGGTGACGGGTGTGACATTTCATCTCGGATTGGAGTTCATAATTTCTAAATAATACTAGTTAATAACATGGTTTTACCATTTTTCTGTAGATCTTAATGTAATACATGTATATTAAAAGAATGAAAGGTCTACGGTTATTTTACTTAAAAAAATGCCAGCGTTCAAAGCTCTATGACGGGTGTGACGCCAACTATTGCAAGTTCTTGCAACCTCTATTCAAAATCTCAAAATATTAGCGAAAATATTGAAGTTACTTTATAATAATCATACTTTAATTATTTTTTAGTAACACAAGAGCATCAGGTAAATACGTAATCTATTTAACTAGTTATTACTCAACAAACATTGTGACGGTTGTGACACGTTGAATAAAAGGATACAATAAGAGTACTATGTGTGTATTTAATTGCTTATTGATATTATGAAATAATACTTATAACAATTATTTATCAAATACATCAATAGACTCATTAAATTTATAATAAATGCGGTCACCCTTAGTCATTATTGTTGGTGAGGGTAATTTTTTTTAATTTGGTCATATTTGTTATGTAATTGTCAAAGACTTTTAATAATTTGCCACGATCGTGACTTATTCTTAAGTAAGTTATTGTGATTTCACCTTATTTGTTGTCTTTTTTGAAATTTTTTGAAATATTTTGAAAATTACCTAACTTTTTTCTAATTTTCTTTTGGTTTATGAAAATTGATGTTAAATAGCCTGTTAATTTAATATTTTAGTATTCATTTTCGTAAAATATTTTTTTAACTATCTGGTACCGATTACCGCGGACTGGCCCTAAAGTAAAATTAATTTCATATATTTTTTTCAAATGCAATCTCTCCGTGTGAGCACTATACATCGCTTTCAGCTCGAAAACGTGTTGCGTGTTTATCCGGCGGCAGACTAGCGCGCTCTGTGAACGCGGCACGGGCGGAATTTTCAACCCCTCGGGGACTTGGTCCATATCACAGCCACCCACCTATCAACCCCCCCTCCCCCCTCCTGCCCCTTTCGATGTACCCACAATCCACCCGCAAACCCTGTCATTTCGCAAAGATTCCACTAATTGTAAATACTACACTGCAAATGGTTCACATGAATCGAGTATCTACACAAAATAATTTTTAAAGTGAGTTTTAATAGGTTATCATTTATTTTTTTTAGTTTTCGTTTACCTTTGACATGAAAAGGTTAATTTAAAATGAGGTTATTGCCTTGGGGGCGCTGGGGAAGTTTAAGAAAGTATTTTTATACTTGTATGTATTAAAATAATTAAGGGATAAGTAGAAATTTCTTGAGAACATTTTTAAACCATTGTAATTATGGTAAAAATGATCGTATGTTAATAAATTAAAAATCAATTTGAAGATACGTATCTCTACTTTTTAATATTTTTTGAAAAAATTATTTTTCAAAAAGTTATGGAATTATAAAGCCATATATAAAAAATTTTTGAGAAAAAAAAATGGTAAACTTTTAAACCACTGTAATTTTGGTAAAAATGATCGTATATTAATAAATAAAAAATAAATTTGAAGATACGAATCTCTACTTTTTAATATTTTTTGAAAAAAATATTTATATGCATTTTTCAAAAATTTATGGAATTATAAAGCATTATATAGAAATTTCTTGAGAAAAAAATGGGAATTTTTGAACCACTGTAATTGTGGTAAAAATGGTCGTATATTAATAAGTAAAAAATCAGTTTGAAGATACGAATCTATACTTTTTAATATTTTTTGAAAAATTTATTTATATGCATTTTTCGAAAAGTTATAGAATTATAAAGCAAATAAAAAATTGCAGTGTTTATTTGGGAATATATGTTTTTTAATACATTTTTTAAAAATTATAAATTATAGCCTAATATTTCTAAGCATGTATTTACATAGACTCAAGCAAGCTGATTTAAAATTCATCAACTAAAATCAAATCCGATAACACGTTCAAAAGTTACAGCCATTTTTCTTCAAAATTTTAAAAATAAAAACTTTGAAAAAAAACATATCTCGAGAACGGTTTGAGATACAGACCTGCGGTTTAAAAATTTCAACTTTTCACATCATTTTTTATACAATAAACATACTTTTAACGAATTCTAAATCCCCAAAAAAAATTCGTGGTTCCAATTTCTTTCAATCATAAAAATATCAATTTAATGATATAAAAAATATAGAAAGAAACATCATAACTTATTTTTGCAAATAAACCCCCCCCCTTCCAAAGACTAACATGCATATGAGCATGAAAATTGTTTCAGAATAAATGGGCTAGTTCATTACTTTTTCTCCTGGGCCGATATTGGAACTTACATCACAACTAAAAAAATGATTTGTCTATGTCTTAAAAAATCAATGTAAAAAATTGATTTGGCTCCGATAGAAGTTGTTTGTTAATATGATAATTTTTATCAATATGGAAATATCCACATTTATCTTATTGATAAATGTATATTATTACTAACAATGTTCTTATCACGGTGAAAATTTTGTTTCGTATATATTGAAAACATATATTTAAAATACTTAATAAATGACATCACTGAATTTACCATATCGAAAATTGCACTTTCACTAGTTGGGTGGTGTAAAAAATATTCACACTGATAAATATTTATTAATACAATCATTATGTTTAATCTATTTGAGAGTTTCGTTAGTTGGTGTAATAAATTATTTATTAATTTGACAAATTAAAAGATTTTTAGATATATTTTTCAAATGAGTAAAATATTCTGAATAAGATTTTTTTTATTACTATACTGAGCAAATATTGTTATATTAACAAGATAAATTTATTAAGCATTTTTCCATCTCAAATTTTCAATAAGATATTTTTTCTGTATACATGTTACCAAAAATATAAGTGCAATTTATGCAGTGAAAATGAGCAATACAATAAATATTTGTACATATGGTAGATACTAATACATATTATATATCAAACTATACTGAATTCACATCAATATATTTGATATTCGATCCCTGGGGAGAGACCATGTCGTGGTAAAACGCTGACTGTAATCCAGTTATAGGTTATACCATGCTCAGCGTTAGGTCTATACTAATACAACTAAACCGATTAAATGCTAATGAATGTATTGAAGATATTCAACCAGCGGTACCTAATTTTAATGAAACTAAATAAAGACTTTATTTATGATATAATAATTTTGTAATATATTTTATAGAAGACGAAATTTTACATTTAAAAAAAAGAAGTTTATTTATAGATATAATCCCGTTGATTTCATATCCCTTTATAAGAAAAAATAAGAAAATTATAAACACCCCCCTTCCTCTATAAGTTTTTTATGTAAATTTTTATTTTTAATCAAAATTAAAACAATAATCACAATATTTCTAATATTTAGTTTATTACGAACTATTTTTTTTAGAATTGAATTAATGTTTAGACAGTGAACTCAAAACTTTTTGATCGTGTACCCCTATAAGATGAAAATAATTATAAATAGTACCCCTTATAATCTATATCTGGGTCAGTCTGCGGTAATCGATACCAGATAGTTAAAAAAAAATTTACGAAAATGAATTTATTTAACATCAATTTCCATAAACCAAAAGAAAATTAAAAAAAATTTATTTGAAAATAAGTGACGCTCGTGGCAAACTATTAAAAGTCTTTAACAATTACATATCAAACGTGACGTTTGACCGAATTAAAAAAAAATTACCCTCACCAACAATAATGACTAAGGGTAACCGCATTTATTATAAATTTAATGAGTCTATTGATGTATTTGATAAATAATTGTTATAAGTATTAGTTCATAATATCAATAAGCAATTAAACACACAAACAGTACTCTTATTGTATCCTTCAACGTGTCACGACCGTCACAATTTTCTATCACAACCGTCACAATGTTTATTGGGTAAAAACCAGTTAAATAGATTACGTATTTACTTGATGCTCTTGTGTAACTAAAAAATGATTTATTCGTAACATATTAAAGTATGATTATTATAAAGTAACTTAAAATTTTGATATATTTATTTTCATAATTGTTCAAGATGTTAAAGTAAATTCGGACAAATTAATATTCAATTAAAAATAAAAGTTCGATATTCAAGCACTAATAGCATGGGGCGGGGACGATGATGAATTTAGATATGCTTTACTTATAAAGGTAAATTCGAGCAAAATAGTCTTCTATTAAAATAAAAATTTCGACATTCAACCCCTAATGGCGGGGGTAGACAGGGTCTGTGTTTTTTATATGATTATCTGTATAGCTGCTTATGTTATACCTAATGGTAGAGTTTACACGAGCGAAGCCGCGGGATTCCGCTAGTATATTATAACACATATACAATATTTCGAAGGAAAACTTAGTGTCCCCTATTGGGGTACGCGTTATACCCCATTTTGAAGACCACTGGCTTAAACCACATGAGATGTGTATCCAATAATAAACAGAGATGCAGTTCATCCTTAAATGTCTTAATTTTATAATAAACTTTTTTATTTGTGTTGAAAACAAAAAATTTTCTTAAAAAATATAATAATTACATAAAATGTTAATTCTCAAAGAAAAATTCGCAGACATTTGAAAAAGTTTCTTATATATACCCCTTGAAATACAAACCCTTCGCTAAAGGTTTAATTGGATTCTGCCTTCAGCGGTCTCAGCGCACTGGGAATTGTGTAAACGTGAGAAAGGGTCGGGGGTGGAGGGGGGGGGGTAGATTCTTAATACAATGGAATAAGATATAAAGAACTTTAAGAAAAACAATCTGATTTCAGTAGTCAGTAGATTTTTTTAATCGCAGAATTTACAGTTGAAATATTAAGTGAAAATATGAAATTAAAAAAAAATTGATTAAGAAATAAAGGTCGTTATTTATTTTTATTTTTAGTGTTTTATACCAAAATCAGAAAAAATGTAGATACGGGACATTAATACGCGACGCATTTGACAAAATTATGCTTGCAAAGCAAAAATTATTGATGTTATTTATATAATATTTTTTAATTTATTTACAAAATTTTATTATATTATTTTTTTCTGATAAATACCTTATGGAAGAGGAGGGGGGTCGAATATTTTGAAGCAAGATACTAAAATTTTCTTTGAATTTACCACAGGCCACGTCACTGTATTTTATTTTGATTTTTATTGTAATCTTTTTTTAGTTATTTACAAAATTTGATTTTATTATTTTTTCTGATAAATACCTTATGGAAGAGGGGGGGGTCAAATATTTTGGGGCAAGACACTAACATTCTCTTTGAATTCACCATAGGCAACGTCACTGTATTTTATTTTGATTTTTGTTACAATCTTTTTTTACACGGAGAGAATATTCTTTTAAAAGTTAACAGAAAATGCTGTGAACCTGAGGACAATATCAACATCTGAAAAAAATTAACAGAAAACTCGCTAGAATTTAAAATATACTAAATGAAAAATTACAATGACATACTGGTAAATTTTAACATAGTACCTATTAAAATTTATTTACTCTGGAAAAGTAATATACGTTATTCTTTAATTTAATTTCTTGCATATGAAAATTTCACATACATTCTCTATAATTTGACTATGTTTCTATATTACTTTTAGTATCTGGCCTATCGCCAAAATAGAAACTGCTATATTTTACCATATCGGGTGTTCAAAATTTCTAGGATCAAAATTTTGTTCATCAATCTTTGCAATTTTTTATTTTTTTCCCCATTCCTACGCATCGTAAATAAATAAAAATGTTAATGAAATTTTTTCATCTGACTATTAATAACTTATTAAAATAATTATTTAAGTTTTATAATTATTTTAACATACGATATAGTAATTTTTGATACTGTTGGTATGAAATATTACTACGATACCGACTAATTTTTCACAGAATGAAATTAAATTTCGTCCTCCCGTTAACATGCTTTTTATGTTAAAAATAAAAATAAAATTTTTTCAGTGTAGTTATTTACAAAATTTAAGTTTAATTTTGATTTTATTAATTTTTTCTGATAAACACCTTATAGAAGAGGGGAGGGGGGTTGAATATTTTGAAGAAAAACACTAAAATTCTCTTTGAATTCACCACATACCACGTCACTGTAAATGTATACATACTTATTTTCGATACATATAAAATTATTAAAACTATGTTTATTGACTCAATCAAACACAGAATGAAATGGGGTGAGTTTTGGGGTAAAAGGGGGTAGTTGAATAGGCCGTAGGCGACGGCTCTGTGTTTGTTTTAGTTCTTAGGACCCTCACACACACACACATCCATACACACACTCGCATTTGTAGTTAGGGATATATGAAGTGTACAATGCATATATGGTATATATGTATGATCCACCTTTAGGCTAATTTGTCCATTAATATTACTACTGCATCTAACTGTATATTGCTATATATGTATATACTTATATATAGGATATATAAGTATAGTATAGGATGGTTTGGAAGTAATCATATGCTTTAGGTGTATTTGGTAAATGTATTACGGAGAAAAATGGAATCGATTTTTTAATAAAAATTACAGTTGCTGTATTAAAAATACACTGAAATTAATTTTTAACATAAAAAACATGTTAACGGGAGGACGAAATTTCATTCTGTGAAAAATTAATCGGTAACGTAGTAATATTTCATACCAACAGTATCAAAAATTACTATACCGTATGTTAAAATAATTATAGAACTTTTTATTTTAACAAGTTATTAATAGTCAGATGAAAAAATTCCATTAACATTTTTATTTATTTACGATGCGTAGGAATGGGGAAAAAATAAAAAATTGCATAGATTGATGAAAAAATTTTGATCCTAATAGAAATTTTTAGCACCCGATATGGTAAAATTTAAAAGAACGTCTACTACAATTTGTATAGCAGTTATTTTTGGCGATAGGCCAGATATGAAAAGTAATATAGAAACATAGTAAAATTATAGAGAATGTACGTGAAATTTTCATATGCAAGAAATTAAATTAAAGAATAGCATATATTACTTTTTCAGAGTAAATAAATTTTAATAGGTACTATGTTAAAATTTACCAGTATGTCATTGTAATTTTCCATTTACTTTATTTTAAATTCTACCGACTTTTCTGTTAATTTTTTTCAGAAGTTGATTCTCAAATTAACAGCATTTTCTGTTAATTTTAAAAAGAATATTCTCTCTGTGTACTATCAGTTTTAACAAACATGTACCTACTGTCAATTGATTAACTTTAATAATTTTTATAATACGCTATTTTTACTATATTCGTAAAGTTGAATTATTTGTTAATAATTGATATAAAAATTATTTAATTTCAATTAAAATACAAAGATTGTGTAAAGTATTAATTATATTAATAGTATATTTGTTTATTGTTATAACAAATTAAACTATACCAATAATATAGATTTAGATCCTGTACACAATAATTACTAATTGATATTGTAACTTTAGTAATTTAACAATCACGTGACCTACCCTAGCAAGAATTACAATATTTTGTATCGTTTACGTCAAATAGTAATATTTATTTAAAAATTCAGTGATTGCTATGCAATATTTTTCTCCGTACCTATACAAATTATGTTTGTAAGTTCAGTGACTTAATAATCACCTGTATGTGTACAGTATGAGATAAAGGATACATAAGGATTGTGTTATTTTCAAATGATTGAGTTCCAGATGGTATCATGACTTGGAAAATAAACAAAATTAATAATGCATGTTGTAATATTACACTTTTTGATTCTCTGAATTCATCAGATTGAAAAAGAAACAATATTTGGTATCAATCATAGTAAAATAAGATACTAGGGCACCAGTTTTGGACGCTTTAAGAACAAGGTATATTGTTTTTTGGGTTTCGATGGGCTTTTTTGTAATTCCCATTATATAGACAAATGTATCTGATTCGAAAACAAAGTCGTATCAAAAGAAAGAGATGGAATATAGTTTAGGATATACTTGTCCTTATTTAAATATGAGTGACTTCTTAACCAATTAATCCCCAACGTTACGTAAACGAAACATTTAAAAATAGTATATTATACCACGAGTCAATAATGATAGCTATTATTACCGAGGAATAATTTTCGAACCGAGCCGCGTAGCGGCGAGGAAGAAAAAAAATTCCGAGGTTACACGGAGAAAAATGAAGCATGAAATATATACAAACTTTGCCGTACCATTTGATAAAAAGTTACTAAAAATATAGTAATTCGAAAACACTTTTGAAATCTAGCGAAACATCCGAAGCACAAAAGATAAATTACTAACCGACGTATAGTAATCGTTAAAGATAGCCGTGTTTGAATGTCTACTATTCAGTTAGTAAAAATGATTATACTTTGTATAATAATATCTTTTAACACTCGATTTATAAATATTTCTTATTTGCTTGGTAAAACTTATTATTA
Organism: Sialis lutaria; assembly: GCA_949319165.1. Classification (NCBI taxonomy): domain Eukaryota; kingdom Metazoa; phylum Arthropoda; class Insecta; order Megaloptera; family Sialidae; genus Sialis; species Sialis lutaria. Next base: position 38,225,043 of record OX439233.1, read on the forward strand.
TTTAATGTTAGATTTTCTCAATTTTAGAATTTAATTTTGATTATTTTTTTTTATAATAATTATAATGTATATACATCTGAATTTAGTAATTAATAGTAGATTTAGCTTGTAATTTAGTATATATGTGACATGAATGTATATTTGCAATATTTTTAATGCCTCATATAGTAATAAACAATTTAGTATTATTGGCTACTGTTTATTTATTGTAAGTAGATAACAATAAATAATTTATAGTCAATGAAACCAAATTGATTAATACTGTTTGAAACATTGAAAATATTGCAAATATACATTCTTGTCACCTATATACTAAAATACAAGCTAAATCTACAATTAATTAAAAAATACAGATATACATACATTATTACATACAATAATTTATGAGCAACTTTATGTATTTATAAGTGATGTACATATTTTAAAATAAATAATAAACAAAGGTTAAATGGAATACAATATGTAGGTTATACAAATATATTTTATTAAGACTATTAAACCTAATTAATGAACAAATAATAAAAATAGAAAATTTAAATATAATGAAAATTTCACTTATGTCAGATGAAAACAAAAATTTAATTTAGTGAAATATATTTTCTCTTAAATATAAATTCTCTTTATTAAAAATATTATTAATATCTTTTCGTTTAGTAGATATAGCAAAAACGACAGAAGTAAGTGGCATTAAAATTTTCCACCAAACTAAATAAGTACATATAATATGGTTTTTCACTTATTAATATATTTCTACTATTACAGAAAAATATATTTGTAATAAACTATATATTATGCGTTTCAATTACTAAAAAAGTATTTAATTATTAATAAAACGATGCAAATTATAAAACAGGACTTATATTATTTGTATGTTTTAATTATTAAGTAATACAACATAAAGCAAAAATTATATATTTTCAACAGATAATAAGCATATTACTTACTGTTTGCAAGTATGTGTGTCCATCTCTTTCTAGAACATGCGAAATCACTTAGACGTGTCTCTCTCATTCGAATTACATGAACGCTTAATGATTACCTTCAAATTATGGAATTAAATGTGATAAATCCCATGACTTTAATAACTTTATATCAACTTGATTCATAGTAATATTAGTCAAAATCACTTTATTCTTATTGTAAGAAAAAATGACCGTTGAAGCTTGAAGAACGTGATAGTAAGAATATAAAATATTATAAATATACAATAACACTGTTACAACATTTAATATTCGAAATCACTTTCATTAATGACCGTTAAATCACGCTATATTGATAATAAAATATAAAAATTTTATAAAAAAAGTATTTTTTTCGAAACACAAACGAATACATCGCCAGTCGAAACAATACTGATTTGTTGCTATGCAGTACCATGCATTATTTTAGGAGTACAAATGCAGTCAAAGTTTAATATTATTAACTAGATAGTAATAAGAATTTATTAAACGGTTAGTAAAATTTCTAGCACAGTTTATGAACCGTGCTGCGGCTTGCTATATCACAATATTTAATACATATTTTGACTATACTCTTATTTGTACTTTTTACTATCTGCTGTATAGTAAAATGTATGTACTGCTGCATACGAATAGTTATTATAACTTTATTGTGGGATAAGAAAAATTACTTAGCCTTCAAGTAATTATTAAAATTTTGAACTATGAAAATTCATATTCTATAAACTTTACTATCTTTATTGCAATAATTTACAGACGAACTGTAATTTTTAATTAAATATTATAATTTATATTTAGGAATTGTAATTTATCCTAAAATCTGAGTTCCAGTTTTCTCCGTGTATAATAGCCATTATTGCGAGTAGTATACTGTACTTTATCTACGACTATTTTATTTACTTTCATAAACATAACTGAATACAAGGAATGCAAGCTTCAATAGAAAAATTTTTGTTCTAATCTCAAATTAATAAAAATTAAATAATACCATGGAAACAAAATACAAACTCTGTTATTATAAATTATGCATTTTGATTTTTCCAGTAGCTGCAGCTTGTAGTACAATTTCGGGAGGTATATAAGTAATAGACTCTTCATTTTTATCCATCTCAATACAAATACACAAACACTAGGTGTTTTATTTGACAGTCGCAAATAAATTTTTTAGACTTTAGAATTTGTGTATTTTGTTTCCATGGTATTATTTAATTTGAGAAATTTTGTGATTGGTGCATTTAGAGGGAATAATGACCATTATTCCCTCTGATGCACCAATCAGAAAAGTTATTTTTTCATTATTCCCTCTGAGAGATATAAGTCGTGGATAAAAATGTTTTTTTTAATATCTCATTGATGAAATGACTTTTTTACTGCTAACATCGTTACACAAACTGTTTTAAACTATTCCATACTAAGTAATAACTTCTGTTTTCCCAACGTTTCGTGAACGCAACATTTTGTTGAAAAAATACAAAAAATGAAACAGTTATTTGAGTATAATTATTTAGTAATACAATGCAGTTAAGGTTGTTGTTCACTGAAAGTCGTGGCATCTAACGAAATTTAGCATGAACTACAGGGTTTTGCTATGTCGGTAATAAAGAACAAATAGATCTGGCAACAATTTACAATATTAGACAAGAATAGAAGATTTATTTTTAACAATATTATAATTATTACTATTGCTGACAATGGTAATAATTATAATAACAATAGTTACTATTATTATTATCAATAAAAACATTAAATGTAATCAATAATCACTTGCTATTTACAACGCGCGTCAGTTGTCAATACCACGTTTTTATATTTCAAAGAGCGCGCCGAATGCGCTGTTGCCATATCGTATATTTACGTCATGTGTTCGGGAATTTATCAAAGTTAAAAATTAATAATTATTTAAGGAGATGGTAAATCATTCTAGAATTTTATATACACATTCCTTAATTACCAATCTATAACATATCCGTTTTTGGTTAAAATCTGACGTTTAATTTTAATACACGAATTAAACGAATATCAAATTCCAGCCAAGTGGATCCCTATGCTTGCAATGTATAAGAGACCAACTTTGCACGTTTATAATTAATAAACGAAATGGTAAACTGACCTGAAATTTTTTTTACAAATGCGAACTAGCTTACTTAACATAATATTAAAATTTTAACAAATTCTGTAGTGATCGATTTTACTGAACAACAACCTTAAAACATCAAATTAATTTTTATTTTCTACCCTTGGGAATTAACGGGTTAAAAAAAGAGATAGATGTATCCTAAACACTACCGCATCTCTTTCACTGTTGCTCTATGTCAGCGGTTCTTAATCTAGGGTTCGCGGACTCCCGGGGGTCCGCTAAATTTTAACGGGGATCCGTGAAACATTTTTGGCATAAATTACATTGCATAAAGTACTTTTATAAATCTATTTACCAGTAATTAATTAGTATCTAACGACCTTTTTTGTTTTTCTATCAGGAAAGAGGGTCCCTGAAAAATAATTGTTCAAAAAAGGGGTCCCTAAACCACAACAGTTTAAGAACCGCTAGTTCTACACACACAAAAAACTGTATTGGATCAAGAAAATCTTGCTTTGTATATAACGAAAACAATATTTTGTTAATATAAGAAACATACTCTTAATCCAACTACATTATTTCTTCGTCCAAGAATACTATAGTTGGTTTAAGAATATATTTCTTATCTTAAGAAAATATTGTTTTCGTTATAATATACAAAACAAGGTTTACTTGGCTCAAGTAAACCTTTCTACCAGTGTATGTTATGAAAAAAAATGACTCCAAACAAACACCATCTAGCGGTGATTCATTGAACTTAACAGTTGACAAATCCGTGGCCAACTCGATCGTATTGCGTTTTTATTTTTAAATTCAAACGTTTGATGATCGGCCGTCGTTCGCGCGCGGTAAATATTTATTAACAGCTATACTAGATCAAAAGTAAAGACGGATTCATTAGCGGCATATAACACGTGCAACAAATGTTTAGTAAACAATGATTTAAATAGTCGCTTGATTTCGACTTCGAAGAAATCTATATTATATACTTTGTTAAAGTTAAAATGTATATAGTAATTTCTTTTATATATACAAGAGCATGGACCCGGTGTTATCCGGGTTAATATCAGTTACAAATTATACACATACATTAATAAAATATTCAAACTGTAAATTACAATAAAAACCGCATTAAAATCGGTTCGACTCAATTTTTTTTACACTTGTCTCATTGAGTTTTAAGATTGATCTAAATTTGATTTTACCCTTCACTCACAAAGTCATTATCAGAGCCCCCCCCCCCTCTAATTTCGATGTAAAAAAATTTTGAAAAATTTAAAAATATTTTTATATAAATCGTATAGTGAGAATGGCTACTGAACCCTATCAAGTGCGTGCCCAAGCATTTTATTTAAAGGTAAATACACTTTTTAGAATTTTATCAATTTCTTTTGTCGCCAAAATCGATTTGTCCTTGTATTTTAAATATAATAAAGATACGAATTTAAGAGATATCAATCTAAAAAATGTAAATCGAACACTCTTGAACGAACCATGTTAATATTTTTCACGCGCTAATATAAAAAATGCGTGGTTATGAATCAATTATTTTTAATCTATAATCTATAACATATCTTTACGAATCGATCAACATCTATTATACAGGGTGATTCAGCACTGTCGTGCCAAACTTGAACACTAGATTGAAAAAAATATTTTAAGCAAAAAACTCCCAATAAACATGTGTCCGGAAATTATTCCTTAGGGAACTACAGGCTTCCAAAGATTTTACTAAAAATGAGTTTTAATTTAATATCTAGAGAACCCTTTGTGATAGAATTATGAAATTTAGTATTTGGTTTAGTAATAATATGTGTTATCAATTTCTAATATTAACCAATTATATTTTAGCCCAGGGCTGTATGGGGCCAGTGGGCCCATCGATTTTGATCTAGTAATTGTTTGTTCCTTAATTTTTTTCCTGAGTTGGTACTTTTATAAGATTATATGACACAAAATACACAAAAACATACTTAGCTTGTTTATCATAGGATAAACCGTTTTCGAGAAATATCGATGGAAAAGAAAGCATGCAGAAATAACCTTAATACGGATGCTTGAAATTATAAAAAATAACTTTATATTCTTTTTCTATGATTAAAGGTAAGAATATATTTTATATAAATAAACCTCCTAATATGAATCCTCTAAGATCTATAGCCAGTTCTATTACTGTTACATGTACTTTATTAACATGACTCAAAAACAAACTAAAAATGGCTATTTGTTGATATGGATGCATTTTCGGAAGTATACTTATATTAACTTTTTGTCTTATTTTTTATCATGAAATAAGAATATAAATTTATTTTTTATAATTTCAAGCATCCGTATTAAGGTTATTTCTGCATGCTTTCGATATTTCTCGAAAACGGTTTATCCTATGATAAACAAGCTAAGTATGTTTTTGTGTATTTTGTGTCATATAATCTTATAAAAGTACCAACTCAGGAAAAAAATTAAGGAACAAACAATTACTAGATCAAAATCGATGGGCCCACTGGCCCCATACAGCCCTGGGCTAAAATATAATTGGTTAATATTAGAAATTGATAACACATATTATTACTAAACCAAATACTAAATTTCATAATTCTATCACAAAGGGTTCTCTAGATATTAAATTAAAACTCATTTTTAGTAAAATCTTTGGAAGACTGTAGTTCCCTAAGGAATAATTTCCGGACACATGTTTATTGGAAGTTTTTTGCTTAAAATATTTTTTTCAATCTAGTGTTCAAGTTTGGCACGACAGTGCTGAATCACCCTGTATATAGGAATTTATTATATTAATTCATCTTAAAAAGTCCTTACAAGAAATTTATGGCAAACATTTATAATACTATAAAATCAAAAACTTTAAAAGTTCAGAAAACATACCCCCCCCCCTCTTTACGTCTTCTCACGGGTCACTGGGTTATGATTTTGCCCCCCCCCCCCCTCCGCAAACATGTCCCATCCAATCTTGTGTTTTTTTTTAATAACTCGTTAGTAAAAAATCAGTCGAAAAAAAATGTAATGTGTATTTAAAAAAATAGCACCTTTAACATCCCCCCTCCCCCTACATCTTATCGTAGGCTACTGGGTTAGGATTTTTGCCCCCCCCCCTCGCAAACATGTCCCCTCCCATCCTTTGGTTTTTTATAAATCGTTATTAAAAAAATCAGTCGAAAATAAAAATAAAAAAATATGAAACGGTGAATTTTAATTAATAATAAATGTTTAGAAACACTGTTTTTTTAAGTTGGACCCTCTAAAATGTCAGCAGTTTTCAGATTTAATAAAGGTACGTCGTTTTGCTTCCTCGCAATATCGAAGATACGGGATGCTTTGTGATCGTTTTAAAATGATTAATATTTAAAAAATTAAATGGTTAACCAATGATAGAAAGTTCATCTGAATACTTTATCGGTTTTATTTTAAATTGTTGAATAATTAACTATCTTTGATGAATTTAACACGAGGAAGCACTGTGCATTTACTAGGCAGATGTTTTAAAAAAAACGTTAGTTAAAAATCAGTCGAACATTAAAAAAATATATATAACAAAAAACAAAGTGAATTTTAAGTAATAACAAATGTTTAGAAGCACTGTTTTAATAATCAGGACCCTCCACAATGTCAGCAGTTTCTGTATTTCAATCAGTTAGCGCATGTCTACCACAATTATGCGGTTCATAATTCATTGTTCTCAATAGCAAGTATATGTCTATTGTAACGCCACTCACTATGCACTGTTCAAATCTCTATATTAAGTTCAACTATATGTATTGTATATATTATGTTTGCAGTTTAAATTATTGTTTTTATTGATATTGTAGATATAAGGTATTGGCACTAATTATGGACACTTTAAAAACAAGGTAAAATTCAGAATGTAGCTTTTAATTAGTACTTTCACTGAAAAATATAACGAACATTGTCAAAAATATTTTGGACCCCCTTTTCATAGATTGAAAAGTGAACTCACATTTTTTTCATTTACCCCATTGAGTGGGATGTCATTTGATATGTCTCCTAAAATGCAATAATAAAAGTTAAATGACTTTTTGATTTTAACCCTTCAGTCACGAAAATTTTGAAAAATACTTTTTATAAATTGTAGTGAGAATGACTACGGAACCCTATCATGTGCGTGCCCAACACGCACTTGCCCGTTTTATTTCTATAAAATATTTTTAAAAATCATATGTTAAAGTATGTAATACATACGTATACACAGGTAGAAAGGTTTACTTGAGCCAAGTAAACCTTGTTTTGTATATAACGAAAACAATATTTTCTTAAGATAATAAATATATTCTTAAACCAACTATAGTATTCTTGGACGAAGAAATAATGTAGTTGGATTAAGAGTACTTTTCTTATATTAAGAAAATATTGTTTTCGTTATATACAAAACAAGATTTTCTTGGTCCAATACAGTTTTAAAGTGAAACTTTTATTACATCGTCTCAAACTTTTTGGTCTGTGTGTTGCATGTCGCTTAACGTTTGGACTGCGCATGCGTGGAACAAGTAGCCATTCATTGTATGACAGTTTATGTACTGTGTGCTATTATACATATTTAGTAAGTTTGTATTGTAATTTGTCAGTGTTTAATGTAAATGTTGTTATTTATTTGCTTTTGGTAAACAACGACACAGCTAGTGAGTCCAAAAAACTGATCAACGAGAAAGAATAGTGCAAAAATGAATGACGATGAATTAATTTTACGCCGTAAAAAACAGAACGCCGACAGAGCACGTGCTTATAGAAAAAAGAAAAAAGATCTTGGTTTTTATATAGAATTTATTAGTATTATTAGAACTTTTTGCTGGTGCATGTTGTTGTTTATGGATTTATTTCAATTTTGAGTGCTTGAATTTATTATTCCGAAAATTTTTAGTTAAATGTCTATAATGTGAAAAAAAAGTTTCACTTTTACCGTGGTTTCATAAAACCACACAATCCTTTTTTTGTGTGTAGATATTTCTATATATACAGATTGTTATAGCCACCGATGCGGCCACAGCATGCGTACGAAACGTCGGCGGGTGGTCTAGTTAATTGCATGCAAGACACGTGACACAAATTATATTCATTTCCACCTGCGAGTGCATTGTTTAAAACACGTACGTCACTGCATGGGGGGGAGAAATACAGTAGGAGCCCCCATTCAAGTGTGCCCCCTGCTATTATAGGTATATATGATGTACCTATTAAAGTGTAGGTTTAAAAGGCGCGAATACAAAAGAGCAGGGGGTGATTAAGTTAATTTATATGAAAGATACGAGAAGCTTTGTGATCGTTTTTCAAATAGAAATAAAAATTGTTCTCCGATTTTTAATTTTTTACTTTTTCAGGTCAAGATAAACACTTATTGTTCTATGTCCGTCTGTCTGTCTGTCTGTTTGTGTGTGTGTGTGTGTCTGTCAGTCACACGCATAACTCATGAACCACTGAACTGATGTTGATGAAACTTGGTTCGTTGGTTGGGTCTGGCTTAAGGACGGTCCGATTTAAAAATTATTAAAACGCATGTGTAAAGGGGAGGGGTGATTCAAAATAGGTTTTTGTTTTCAAGATATCTCAAGAACGACATATTTTACGTGAAAATTTTGTTGAATATTTTTTGTAGATAATTAAATTTTCTTTAATATGGGTCACCATAATGTTTGTTGTAAAATATTCCCTTACAAAGATTTATCTCATTTTGTTTTAAAAAATCGTAATTTGTTTTTTACATGTCATTTTGACGTTTTAAATGTCATTTTGACATTTGTATAGCAGAAAAATAATGATTTTGATTGAAATTGTCAAAAAATTAAAAATATACAACATAATAAACAGGCGCGTATTAAAAAAAATGTCGAATTCATATTTTTTAATAAAATTGTATCAAAATTAATCTGAATAATTTATCGTTTTTTATTTAAATTGTTCAATAATAAACCACATATAACGAATTTAGCACGAGGAAGCACTGTGCATTTACTTGGCAATTGTTTTTGAATAGCTGTAAAAAACAGCTAAAATGCTTTGCGAAAAATGGTCGTAGAAGAATTAAAAAAAAAACAGTTTTAAAGCTTGAATGTTCTAGTTTTTGAATCATTTGTTGAAAATATTATTAGGTACCTATCATTTAGGATAACCTCTGTCTGAATGAAACGTCGAAAAAAAAATTCAAACTGTAACATAATTTGGAAGTAATGTCAGTTTTTTTTATTATTTTGACAATATATAATAATAAAATAACCCCTGCATTCTATTGCATGCTCCCCTTTAACCCCAGACCCCTAAGCTAGACCCCTTGTACCCCCCCACCCCTATAATAAGTACCATATAAATAAAATAAATCAATTTTTTTTAATTTCATAAAAAAAACTAACCTTAAAAATTATTACTCACAAAAACTAAGTTTATATCGGAACCTTATCCTTCCCCCCCCCCCCTTCCCCCGTAATGAGGACCATATATATAAAATAAATCAATTTAATTTTTTTTAAATCACTTTTCATAAAAAATAAAAAAAAACTAACCTTAAAAATTATTACTCACAAAAACTAAGTTTATATCGGAACCTTATCTTGTCACCCCCCCCCCCCCCCCCAATCGTAATGAGGACCATAGGTATATATAAAATAAATCAATTTAATTTTGTTTTAAATCACTTTTCATAAAAAATAAAAAAACTAACCTTTATAAAAATTATTAAAACTCAAAAACTAAGTTCATATCGAAACGCCATTAATAACTAAATAAGTTTATCTGTTTAAAACACTTCTTTTACTGATTACTTACTAGTAAAGCGATACATTATTCACTATTATAATTAATATTTGAACTGTCAAATAACTACTTCAAACCGAGATAGGAAAAAATATATTATACATACATACCAAAAATTCATAGGAAAAAATATAAATATATACGTCTCGCGGCTAGATTCATCTAGTAAGTTATGTCCCGAGCGTCTAGATGTTTTTTTTTGTTTTAAGTTGGTACCTATTTCACCGCCGGCTATGATCTATAGATTGTGGAACAATATCGAATAGTAATAAATACTGTCAAAACAGCAATCTTAATAATTAAATAGCGGCCAGTTTTGTTTGTCTCCGTCTCTCTCCTTCACTTTAACACATGCTGGTGCTAGTGACAGGAGCGTATACAACCTAATTTCTCGAAGGGGGTCATACAGAAAAAAATATTATAACTTTTAGAAGAAGAAAACGTATAATAAAAATCAAAATATTTTTGCAAAAAAAATATTATAATAATATACAGGCTGTTCCAGAACAGGATTTCACTTTTTTTCCTTGGTGTACACTAATCACCCCTGCAGATTTTTACGTAAATAATTAATAAATGTCATATAACTGGCACTGCTATATAATAGCTTGTAACATGGAAATGGAAGGTGATACAAAAATTCTAAAAGGGTCGTTTAATTCATCACAAAAAGTATCCTTGGTGTACAAGTGTACACTAATCACCACTGCTGATTTTTACGTAAATAGTTAATAAATGTCATATAACTGGCACTGCTATATACTAGCTTGTAACATGGAAATGGAAGGTGATACAAAAATTCTAAAAGGGCCGTTTAATTCATCACAAAAAGTATCCTTGGTGTACACTAATCACCACTGCTGATTTTTGCGTAAATAGTTAATAAATGTCATATAACTGTCAGTACTATAATAGCTTGTAAAATGAAAATGGAAGGTGTTATAAAAATTCTAAATGGGTCGTTTAATCCTTAATATATATAAAGCTCAACGTCTGTCTGTCTGTCTGTCCGTTAGTGCGCTTATCACTCGAAAACCACTAATCCGAATTACGTGGTTTCTTTTTTAATTCATAGGTACATTCTCTGGTCAGGTTATAGGCTATATTTTATTAAGTTAGGTAACATAACAACTAAGCAGTGACGATAATTGTAAATCAATTCTGAAAAAAATTTGCCGTCGGTGAAAAGAAACACCGCGAAAACACATTTCTATCAAAATTTTCAATAAATTTAGACAAAAAATAAAAAAAAGTTTAGAAAATTTCGGGAAAATTCCCGGAAAATCCTTATTTTGACAACGTATTCTTATTCAGCGACCATCAAAACCCCTACAGGTAGAAAAAAAATCATCGAAAATCGGACTTAATATATGAAATCAGTAAATTATACATATTTTCAAAATTTGGGGGGGAGGGGTAAAATCCGACGACCGGAATGTTTCTGATTTCAAATAGTATGGTATAACGAACATTAAAAAAATATATAATCAAAATCGGTGCTGTTTCTGAGGGTTCCGAAGTTTTGGCCATTTTCGAGCTTCATTGACTCGACTACTAAAACTGATCTAAAACACGTGAATATTCACTAATTGAAATAGTGAACAGTCATTTCTTAACTAACAATAAACTATGGCAAAAGCTAAGTTTTTTATTCCCGGGAAAAAAATTGTAGATCTACAGAGATCTACATTCAGATCTCTGTAGATATATTTATACTTTAAATATAAATAACTTTCAGATTTTTTCATTATTAATTCTTGTGGAGAGGTTATGATTTCTAGGACCTCCTTCTTGCATACGCACCTGATTGCTACGTTTTATTTTGTGGTTCATGTTTTATTCATAAATGTTACTACAAATAGAATGGTTAAATGGATTCTGAATATTACTGATGATTTTTAAGATATGTGTTATAAAAATTATACCACATTAATTTTTATTGGGTTCAGATTTGATTCGATAAGATGGATGTAAAGAAAAAAATATTTATTATATTTTTATTAGTGCATCGATTTGGAAAGAACATGTTTTATATTTTTTGTTTTGTGTTTAGTACTTATTATAATATACGCAGAAATAGTATGTACTATAGTAGGTATACTAGCCATCCGCTCGCGGCTTCGCCCGCGTTGAATACGTACGTCTTTTGTATTATACTGAATAACTTAAAAAATATACATTTTTGAAAAAAAAAAGTTTCAAATACATGTTTCATCGATTTTGGTGGAGGGCTTCAAGTTTTTTTTAAATGGAAACAAATACCTATATTTTTTAAAGAATTGTATTTTACATTATAAAAACAAAATGTAGGATATTTTTTCTAGATTTACGAAAAATCGTAAAAAATTTAAAATATTTTCTATCTTTTAAGATATCGATTTTACAAAATTATTTAAGAAAAACAAAATTGCTCATTGTAATACGAGAAAACTTTTTAAAAAATCATAAATTTTCCAGAATTAAAAAAAAGAATATTCGAACAAAAATTATTTCATTTTGTAAAAAATATAGATTTTTATGTACAAAAAAAATAACAAATTTACCAATATGTAACCTTGAAGCTCTCTACCAGGCGCAAATCTAGGTTTAAAATGGGGGGGGGGGGGGTCATAGTCTGTTAAATGGACAAAATATACTAAAATTTAATTAGTTTATTAAACAAGCATTTTTCTATTTAATTTATAATTTTTTATGTTTGGGGGAGGTAATGTTTCTCACGTATTTTTTAAAACTATTTTTTAATAAATAATATTTTCCGTTTTATTGTAACCAGGGGCGTCCACACAAAAAAATATAAACAAAATAAAAAAATTTTAGTTGAAAATCTTTCAAAAAAATTGTTTTATTTGTTATCATTTTTGATGTTTGGGGGAGGGAGGGGGCATGTCCTTCACGTATATTTTTTTATAAATTATTTTTTAATAAATAATAACTTCCGTTTTGTTGTAACCAGAGGCGTCAACAAAAAAAATATATAAACAAAATAAAAAATATTTTCTGGAAAATCTTGAAAAAAAAAAACAAACTGATCAAGTTATAAAAACACAATAATTGTAAAAGTTGTACATAATATAAGAAAGTACGTGTGCATATATAGTATACACACAAGTATTATTATTAGTATTATTGTAGCAAGGATGAGAAGAACCCTTATAATCTATCTATTGTCGAGTTTCTAATAGATATTATTGTCGATACAACGGGGTCCGTGACCAATTGTTTTGTAAACAAATTCAACAACCCACTACAGATACACTGTGGACAATTGACTGTTGATCAAATCAACAATGTGTGGGAAAAATGGCGAGCAAAAATGACAACAATGAACAAATTCTCTTAGGTTGTAAATTGTTTATATATACATAAACTATAGATCGTTCAATATTTGACTAAATTTTAAAATTTATTGCACATTGTGTGTATGTATATAATAGATAAGATACACACAAAAAAAACTGTATTGGACCAAGAAAATCTTGTTTTGTTATAACGAAAACAATATTTTCTCAATATAAGAAAAGTACTCTTAATCCAACTACATTATTTCTTCGTCCAAGAATACTATAGTTGGTTTAAGAATATATTTCTTATATTAAGAAAATATTGTTTTCGTTATAAACAAAACAAGGTTTACTTGGCTCAAGTAAATCTTTCTACCTGTGTACACTGCCGTGCAAAAGTATTTGGACAACTGTGATTTTGAATGTAAATATACAGATTTTAGTCAATAAAAATACACAAAATAGCGAAAAGAATATGTTTTCTCGCAGTCAAAATAATAAAAAACAATAATTTCTCGTTAGCTTGAAAGACACTGTGCGTCAATACTTTCAACTTGAGGAAACCTGACCTTTCAGGTACCTATATGATTCAAAAATTTTCCTTAACGTGAAAAATTATTTTATTATGTATTTTAGATATGCTAGGATTATTACAAAAGTTGTAATTAAGTACTCTTATCAACATTTAAGATTTTTTTATCAACCATATATTTACAATACGTAAAAATACACGCATGATATTACGTATAAGAAAGTCCCATTGTACCCATAACATTTTTATTTTATTTTGGACTTAGGTCAACAAAAAAAAGGATTGTGTGGTTTTATGAAACCACGGTAAAAGTGAAACTTTTTTTCACATTATAGACATTTAACTGATTTAACTAAAAATTTTTGGAATAATAAGTTCAAGCACTCAAAATTGAAATAAATCCATAAACAACAACATGCACCAGCAAAAAGTTCTAATAATTCTAATAAATTCTATATAAAAACCAAGATCTTTTTTCCTTTTTCTATAAGCACGTGCTCTGGCGGCGTTCTGTTTTTTACGGCGTAAAATTAATTCATCGTCATTCATTTTTGCACTATTCTTTCTCGTTGATCAGTTTTTTGGACTCACTAGCTGTGTCGTTGTTTACCAAAAGAAAATAAATAACAACATTTACATTAAACACTGACAAATTACAATACAAACTTACTAAATATGTATAATAGCACACAGTACATAAACTGTCATACAACGAATGGCTGCTTGTTCCACGCATGCGCAGTCCATGCGACATGCAACACACAGGCCAAAAAGTTTGAGACGATGTAATAAAAGTTTCACTTTAAAAAATACTTTTGTAATGTAACAGATATCTGAATAAGTAATTTAGGAGGCGTTTGACATGCTTAAACCGAATTTGTTACCCAATTGGTTTCATCACGTCAGGGTTTTGAGATATTCTAACTTAAAAGTCCCAAAAATGGCTATAATAATGTTAAAGAATTTATTACCAAGTAGGTAATTTTTTTCTAAAGTTTTCGGTCATCGTAACAAATTATACTATCTTTCCTCTTTAAAATGAGTTTTAACTTTTTATTGTACGATTTTTTTTAGCCGAGATGTACTAGTTTGATGATATGATATTTTTGTTAATAGAGTGTAGTATTATAGACACAATTAACTTTACTACATATATCTTCAAAGTAGTATATTTCAGTGAAGACAAGTCGCACAGTGAAATGTAAAAAATCATTTTAAAGAGAAAAGATAGTACTATTTGTAATCATGAAAAAAAACTTCAGAAAAAAATTACCTACTTAATAATAAATTCCCCAACACTGCCAAAATCATTTTTGAGACTTTTGGGTTTGGATATCTCAAAAACCTGATGTGATGGAACCATTTGGGCAACGAATTCGATTTCAGCATGACAAATACCTATTCAGATCTTATTGTTAGTTTTTTTTTGTTGAACATATAGGTAAAAATGAAAACCGAGCGATCCATGTATTGTATATACATCTAACAATAACCAATATCAGTTCAATACGTATCGATTTCTAGATAGGTTTATTTTATTTTTTGTCAGGAACGTTTTAATCTCGTCAAATAACAATAGACAGAGTAAACATGTACGGTTTTTTTGCGACAGACACTTGAAGAGAACAAACATAAGATACTGGAGTTGAATTCTTCTGCAAATCAACGTCAATCCGTGAAAAATCGATCCCCCAAGCACCTGATACGATTTTTTTAAATACGCAATACTATAGCCAGTGGTGCGCCCAGAAAAAATCCAGGGAGGGTTTCAAATTTTTTTTTTAATATAAATAATTTTTATTTCAATACGTGAAGAGTCGACCCCCCAAGCACCTGATACGTTTTTTTTAAATACGCAATACTATAGCCAGTGGCGCGCCAAAAAAAAATCAAAAGGGTTTCAAATTTTTTTTAATATAAATAATTTTTATTTTAATACGTGAAAAATCGACCCCCCCCCCCAAGCACCTGATGCGATTTTTTTAAATACGCAATACTATAGCCAGTGGTGCGCCCAGAAAAAAATTCAGGGAGGGTTTCAATTTTTTTTTAATATAAATAATTTTTATCAAATACAAATCCCCTAACCATAAAAATTGTAAGTCTAAACTCTTACAATTTTTATGGTTAGGGGATTTGTATTTGATAAGTCATAACCATAGTGTTTGTCTGTTGTTTGAAATAATTTTTATTTCAATACGTGAAAAATCGACCACCCCCAAGCACCTGATACGATTTTTTTAAATACGCAATACTATAGCCAGTGGCGCGCCCAAAAAAAAATCCAGGGAGGGTTTCAAATTTGTTTTTAATATAAATAATTTTTATTTCAATACGTGAAGAATCGACCCCCCAAGCACCTGATACGATTTTTTTAAACACGCAATACTATAGCCAGTGGCGCGCCCAAAAAATAATCCAGGGAGGGTTTCAAATTTTTTTTTAATATAAATAATTTTTATTTCAATACGTGAAAAATCGACCCCCCAAGCACTTGATGCGATTTTTTTTAAATACGCAATACTATACCCAGTGGCATGCCCAGAAAAAATCCAAGAGGGTTTCAATTTTTTTTTTTAATTATAAATAATTTTCTTTTTTTGTAAAATAATTATTAAATCAAATATTAATAAAGTTAGGATAGGGGGATTTTAACCCCTATCCTTCATCCTTATATGCTACGTGGTGTACCAGTGGCGTTCAAAAAAAAAAAAACAGGAAGAGTTTCAAATTATTTTTTTAATTATCATTTTTTTTTTTTTTTTGTAAAATAATTGGTAAATCAAGTACTAACAAAGTTGGAGGGGGATTTTATCTCCTATCTTTCATCCTTAGATGTACTACATGGTGTGTTCTCTATTAATATTAAACATTTTAAAGTTTCAGAGCAAAAATATATATTTTTTTTAAGTTAATTTAGGTTCTATTTTTATTTTAATGTATTTAAGTCATTTTAAGTTGATATTTCTATGAAAACAATAAATTTGAACCATGAAATATCATAAATGTTTTTGATTTCGTGGATGAAAAATGACCCAAAAATTTAGAATTTTAGATTTGGTTAAAAGTATGTTTATTTTATAGAAAATGATGTGAAAAGTTGAAATTTTCAAACCGCAGGTCTGTATCTCATCACGTTCTCGAGTTATGGCCTCTCAAAGTTTCAGTTTTTTCAAAATTTTGGAGAAAAACGCTCGTAACTTTTGAACGTGTGGTCGGATTTGATTTTTGTTGACATATTTGGAATCAGCGTGTCAAAATCTATATAATTGCATGTATAACACTTGAAAATTCGAGAAAAAATTTTTGGTCAAAAATCGACATTTTTTTAAGGTATACCCCTTTGAATTTTTTCGATTTTTCACGAAAATTTTTTTTGTCGAATTTTCAAGTATTATACATGTCATTATATAAATTTTGACATGCTGATTCCAAAAACGTCAACAAAAATCAAATCCGACTTCACGTTCAAAAGTTACAGCCATTTTTCCCCAAAATTTTGAAAAAACTGAAACTTTGAGAGTCCATAACTCGAGAACGAATAAAGATACAGACCTGCGGTTTGAAAAATTCAACTTTTCACATCATTTTCTATAAAATAAACATACTTTTAACCAAATCTAAAATTCAAAAAATTTCGATCATTTTTCATCCACGAAATCGAAAAAACAAAAAAAGTTTGTGATATTTCATGGTTCAAATTTAAATTTTTCATATAAAAATCAACTCAAATACATTCAAATTAAAAACAGAACCTAAATTAACCCAAAATAATACATATTTTTATTTTTTACTCAAAATAAACACCTGAAACTTGAAAATACTTAATATCCATAGAGAACATGTAGCAACATTTAAACAGACATAGATTAAGTTTAACTTGGTGCCAAATTATTAAAAAATAATTAAAATCCATTACAAAATTATTTAAAAAAAATCTGCGAAATAAAATAAATAGTGTAGAGTGATAAATTATTTTTTGAGGCCCATTTTATCTCATGAAAGTATTTAACTTAATGATGTATGGCAGGTATCTCACTTAACCGAGAAATAGTTTAAATTTGGAGGAGTTATTCCTTAATAAAACTTAAGTACCCACATAAAATTTCAGAAGGTTCTACCACATAGTTTGAGAGTAATTATTTTTTAAAATTAATTAACGAAATAACATGTGCTCTTATGGCAGAATGGTGTATTGACGGTTAAATTGTAATAATACACATGGTTCAAACACCGAAAAATATCTGAAATTTTCACAACACGTCACTTACATATTTAGTAACACGTTTCATAAAAAAAATTATACTCTTACAGAACTTAAATTGCGAGAAAAAAATAAATACTGCTGAAAAATATTAAAAAAAAAATGTCAGAATAAAATTTTTTCATGTAATCAACACAAATATTAATTTTTTGACTAAAATTGTAAAATAACAGTTAAAAAATGGGAAATAAGGTTTTAAACATAAATACTAATATGGTTTAAGTAGTTTATAAACGAATTTGACTTTCCTACAAGCATTTAAAGTGAATAATTGATAATTTGATTTTGATCGTTCATTGCATCTAGATTCACATTATTGTTGACTCAGACTGTACGTGCCATACATCCTTAATACAACCCTAACCTCAAAAGTGCCTCTGAATATCAAATATTGTTTTCAAATCTTTTGGATAGGAAAAAAGGGGATAAAGGTACATTAAAACTCAAAAATTGGTATTACTTATTTAATATTAATAACACTATATTTAAAAACATCTATTTATTATACAAACATTTCGATTAGCATTTTACACAGTTAAATCGTAACATTAAACGCACAAGTCTGTACAAAATATTTAATTAATAAAACTAACATACGTAAATTTATTATTACTTTTATTTTCTATAACTAATTTATCAGTTGCAAACATATTATTAATTATAACTTGTCGTTTTAATATATCTAAATTAGTTTTAGCATTTAAAATGCACTTTTCTATTTTTAATTCATCTGTCAAATTTTTATTTTCTTTAAATGCATCATGAATCCGTCGTAATGCATATTCCCTGCAAAGAAAATTATGGAAATCAACAAAATAACATTAATACAAGACCTTAATTATCAAATGTTATGTATAACATAACCTAAAAATAGTTAAAACACAAATATACAGTATTTTAGTTTAAAATTGATAATTTTAACTTACCGAAAGTTATATGCCTTGAATTTTTGAGATTCTCTAAGCAACTGCTTATATAAAGACAAAGATTGAATTCGTAATTTTGACATATTGCGTTTGACAAATAAAATAAACACGAATAAACAACTTATCACGATTTTTTAATAAAAATGTACACCGGTGACATCTATATTCGAGTAACTAAACTTATTATCGGCATAGTAAAGATATAAACCATTTTATTACATATAAACATAGACTTAAAGAATGAATTGAGGAATTGCCTCATAAAATTGACCACTCACTTTAAAGAGACAAAGCGATAAAGTAGCCAATACACGTCTGTTTTCTGTAGTTCTGTAATAATTGCAAACAAACCTGTGACTCCTGTGACTGACCAATTAGAATTTTAGAAAGTTACTAGACAGTTGAATAAGGAATGCTCGCAGTCCATTATATAAGTCTATTCATATAAATATGCACGCTAGTGACATCTATATTTTAGTAACTATACTTATTATTAACACAGTAAAGATATAAACCAATTATAACAAAGGGACACTTTTATAAATATGCATGCACGCCAGTGACATCTATATTTTAGTAACTATACTTATTATTACTATAGTAAAGATATGAACCATTATAATAAAGAGACACTTTTTCATATAAATATTTACGCAAGTGACATCTATATTTTAGAAGCTGTATCTATCACTGACATATAACCTAAAATAAATGTATTTTTATCATAGACATAGAGATATAGACAGCGCGGACAGCGCATTCGGATTTAACATAATGGTGTAATATGGGTGTAACATATGTTCTGTAAGTGAGAGAGAGATGCATGTCGTTTGGAAAATAACATATATGATTTCCAAACATCTTCTGTCTCTCTCATTTGACACGGCTCTTTTGACGAGTCAGATGCGCTGTCCATTTCTTTATGTCTATGATTTTTATTATGTATGCTCTTAAAATGTAAACAAACATCATGTTGAATAAAAATATATTAACTACAGTTAATTCATTGAAAAATAGCATTAATAATGTACGTATTAACTATATGTACCAAAAATGTAAATATAAAAAAATACAGCACGATTCTGCTGCTTTAGTGACATCTATATTTAAGTAACTATACTTATTATTAACACAGTAAAGATATAAACCATTATAACAAAGAGACACTTTTACATATAACTATGTACACTAGTGACATCTATATTTTAGTAGCTGTATCTATCACTGACATAAATATAACCTAAAATAAATTTATTTTTATTTTATACACACGTAAAATGTAAACAAACATCATGTTGAATAAAAATATATTAACTACAGTTTATTCATTGAAAAATGGCATTAAAAATGTACGTATTAACTATACCATAACAAAATACAGTACGATACAAACAAAATTAAAACAAGAAATTAATGTAACAGTCGGAGGTATTGAGTATAAAAAAGACAACTGGACAAACATAACCCCAAAAATACTATCCTACATAGGTCGGAATATCTACCTAACTGAAAATAATCCTTTAAATCTTATACGTCAAAGGATAATCGAGTATTTTTACAA
This sequence comes from Sialis lutaria, assembly GCA_949319165.1. NCBI lineage: Eukaryota > Metazoa > Arthropoda > Insecta > Megaloptera > Sialidae > Sialis > Sialis lutaria. The sequence goes on from OX439233.1 coordinate 38,245,414, forward strand.
CAACTACAAAAACAGTCGTGGCAATCCACTATATTCCGTACACGATAGGATAAATCCCGTTGTCTCCATCGGACAGAACTTTGACAATTTACTTATAGACGCAAACCATCCTTCTAGAGCTAAAACCGATTGCTATTACGTGAATAAAGAATATCTATTAAGGGCGCATACAACTGCCCATCAAGCAGATTTCGTACGATCTGGTTTAGATAATTTTTTGATCGTTGGCGAGGTATATCGACGGGATGAAATAGACTCTACGCATTACCCAGTTTTTCATCAAATGGACGCAGTTCATATAAAATCGTGTACGAGTTTATACAAAAAAGATGATCCCGATTTAAAAATAATGGAAACGGATCAAAATTATAATAATACGATCGGGAATTATAAAAAACAACAGTGCCATACGTTGGAAGCTGTTAAATTGATGGAGCATGATTTAAAGTCGACGTTGTTAGGATTGGCGAAGTATTTGTTCGGTGAGAAGATTCAACACAGGTTAGTGAATTAAGGGGGATAGAGCTACTGTGACGGGTCGAAAAATTGTTAATGTTTGGGAATTTTTTTTGCAGATATAACTAATTATTTTTGATTCTGGTAAAGGACGTTTTATTAAGTATATATTCAACTTTTTTAATATAAATTTTTATTCAAAAATATTAAATATTTACAAAGTTATGAGCCTCGATGTGACGACTCAAAAAAATATTTTTCTCTATGATCGACTCGAATTTCGAGAAGTTTTTTCCCAATCTTTTTTGTACTATGCCCCACCTAAGCCTTTCTAAAATTCTTATCCCCCCCCCCCACACCAATATGTACAAAAATTTTAATATTCAAAAATTTTAATGTTCACTAAAGAAACTTGAATGATAGGTTTTAGAAAGAAATAACTAAGAAATTATTGAGCATTCACAGTAAATTTTCAAAACATATAATGGAGAACTGAAATTCAAGTACAAAATTATTTTAATGAAAGATTTTTCTATATTATTTGAATTTAGTGATATCCTTGCCAGTGGCGTAGATAGCTTTTTGCGATTGGGGGGGGGGGGGGGTGAAGACCTTTTGAATTTTTGAAGTTATATTTCTTTAGGGACGTTAAGGGTAAAAATTGAGTAATGTAACGGAAATGTAACGAAATTTTAACGAAATTTTATGCGGTGAAATATCTAGCCCGGGACTGAAAATACAGAATAAATAACACAACTGTAAAGAGTATTGCCTATATCAAAAAAAATATAGCGTAATCATAGATACATAATACATATAGACAATAAAAATTTTTACTTAAATAACACAACTGTAAAGAGTATTGCCTATATTAATTAAATATTATAATTAAATTAAATTTTTAATTATATTATTGTTATTAAGATTATTCGTAGTTATTTTTCAATCATCCCAAAGAAGTATAACTTCTAACGTGTGTACATAAGTACACACTCATTGTTTTTTTATCAATTTTCATTGATTAAAATATTAATATTTTTTAAAATTATGATTGATCAGTATTCTTTAGAACTTCAGGAACAATATGAGACCAATTTTGATTTGAACAAAAATTATGAAGTTTTAAATTTTTTCCTCGAAATAAACATTTTTACGTTTTTTTAAACCCTCTAGAAAGAGTATTTTTCTGTCAAATTCAATATTTGTGGTCCCGATCGATTTGTCTAAGTGTCCCCAATAAATATCAATCATAAAAACACCCCGTCATCGATTTAGATTTTGAGAAAAATTGAAAATATCTTGAAAACGGGGTTTTCACCCTTCAACCCCTTTTTTAAGGGTGTCGCACTACTTTTCGCTATCTAGGGTTATTTTTTTCGAATTCTACGCCCCAAAATCTATAATAATCAACCATAAAATTGCTTGCCCCTAAAAGTTTGTCAATTTTCAAAATTTAAACTCAATTTTTTGTACACATATTTATGAATATGTATACTTTAAAAAAATCTAAGAAAAAAAAATTATATTTTTTTCCGTCACAGTAGCTATCAGTGGCGTAGTAACGAGGGGGGGACACCCCCCCCCCCTTCCGAAATGTTCAATATTATAAAAAAATCAAATGTTTTGAGAAAATATCAATTCAAAAAGCCTTCCAAAATTTAACACATATGTTAATATCCCCCCCGAAAAGTACTACCCCCCCCCCACCCCCGAAAATTTTTCTTACTACGCCGATGGTAGCTATTCCCCTTAAATATTATTTGTACATTTTCCCGGATGTATTTATTTTTCATTTTCAGATGGGTAGAAACTGAATTTCCTTTCACCGAACCTTCTTGGGAATTGGAAATATTCTATAATAATAAATGGTTGGAAGTACTTGGTTGCGGGATAATGCAAAATGCAATACTTGAAAGTGCCGGTGTCAAAAATAAAATAGGGTGGGCGTTCGGGCTCGGTCTAGAGAGATTAGCAATGTGCTTGTATCAAATTCCTGATATAAGGTAAATAAATACAGTAAAAATCTCTTTATTAAATTATTTAAATTGTAACAGTTAGGCATGATGACTAATTTAAAAAAAAACTATTCTATGATGATCTTACGTGCCTCCTATTACCAAAAAATATATTTCTGCAGAAAATAAAGGTTTAATCGCAAAAATTAACTCTTTTAAAACTAATTTTGAATTTGACGCCAAAACGCTGGCAGGTGACATTTGAGAGTTGTGACGTCACACTCCTTGTATCAACAATAATCAAACATTCAGAGTTAGACAATAATTTAATTATTTTGTGTGTTAAAAATGAATTCCAAAGTATATAAGTTCTTAAATAAGGTATGTACCTAAGAATATTGTAAGAGGAATTGATATTTGTCTAAAATAAAAGTCGTTTACTGATGCGTGACGTCATACGCTCTGATTGGTGTTCCATTTAACATGCCGGATTGTTGTATTCTGTATTTTTATTTTAATAAGAATTATATTAATCTCGTTTTTAATATAAAAGTAAATACATTTTTTAGAATCTTTTTAACCTATTTCATTATTTAAAATCATAATTTCAATGATACTTTGTTACTGTCATCATGCTTATTCAAAGTGAAACATAACCTCAAACTTACGCTTTTTTGACAGGAAAGAAGCATAATAATATACGTTTAAGGAGTATACTTAATAGAGCCCAGGAAATAGCGATCAGATCTAATTGGATCAGAGCAGATCTGAAATTTGATCCAATTAGATCTGATCAGATCTGAATGGACCAAATTACGGATCTGATCAGATCTGATTGGATCTGATGCTATTTTTGATGAAAAATTTTATTTCCGATTTTAGATCCAATCAGATCTGATCAGATTCGTAATTTGGTCCATTCAGATCTGATCAGATCTAATTGGATCAAATTTCAGATCTACTCTGATCCAATTAGATCTGATCGCTTTTTCCTGGAAATCGCAACTGTCAAGTTATTTTTTACATAACCTCAAATAATTTAATATTTTTTTCTGTCTAGATTATTTTGGAGCAACGATACAGGATTTTTAAATCAATTCAATGTAAAAGATATTTCTGAAAACATCACTTACAAGCCAGTAAGTCAATATCCTCAGTGTTATAACGATATAAGTTTCTGGCTTCCGGAGAATACTGAAAACACATTTTCCGCTAATGATTTTTACGATTTAGTTCGAAACGTTGGTGGAGATATTATTGAACAAGTAATACAAACTAAAAACAATTATTTTCTAAACAAAACTAAAAAAAATAATTTTCTTTTAGGTATCGCTCGTAGACGTATTCAAAAACCCTAAAACCGGAAAAATCAGTCATTGTTACAGAATAACGTACAGACATATGGAACGGACGTTAACACAACCGGAAGTTAATAAAGTGCATCAGAAAATAGAAAAAGTCGCACATGAAGATCTTGGTGTCACTGTAAGATAAGTTCTTGATATTTCAGATAATATACACTCAGCGTTCTGTAAGACGACCATCCACAAAACGACCGTTCCGTAAGACAATGTTCTAACAGTTCTATAGTACGTCTTTCCCCAACCCCCACCATAATACCAACACTGTGACTGCTATATTTCAGCGCGAAATTTATGTCAAACTTCCAAACGTTTCATATAACCTAAAATTAAAGTATAGGTTAACCACAGCAACGCGTGGCCGAGTCAGCTAGTATACCTATATAAATTACGTGTCACATTGTTTGTCCGCGATGGACTCCTAAACTACTTAACCGATTTTAATCAAATTTGTACACCGTGTGCAGTTTGATCCAACTTGAAAGATAGGATAGCTTACATCTCAATTTATGATCGCAATATTATTTTATTGCAAATTATTTGTCTTTATCTGTTAGCTCCAAACGATTCTAACAGATGGTGACATCTGTTGACTGGATTGAGTAAGTATTCAATAGATGGCGCTATGTCAAACTTCCAAACGTTTCATATAACCTACAATTTAATAGCATAACCACCACATATTGCTAAAGTATAGGTTAACCACAGCAACGCGTGGCCGGGTCAGCTAGTAAATAGTATAAAAAAATGTGTAAGGTACATTTTATTTAAAATTTGATAATTTGAAAACGATTAAAAAAGGAAATAACAAAAATAAATTATTGGCATATGATTGTATAGAAATCTATACATTTTTCATCCAGTATTAAAGCAACGAATAACAATTGTCTAGAGTTCAATTCTAAAAAGTCAACAAACCAGGATCTCGTTCACCAACAGCGCCATTTTTATTAGGGTTCCGTAGAAAACTAGGAACCCTTATAGTTTCTCCATGTCCGTCCGTCCGTCTTCAAAAATTTTGAGATAATAAGATGAAATTTGGTATACGGTCGTAGATTAATGACCCAAAAACAGAAATGATAAGATTTTTGTAAAAAAAAAATTTTAGGCCCCTTTTCCATAAAATGAAAAGTTAAAAAAAAAAATTACCTACCCCATTGAGTGGGGTGTCATTAGAAAGGTCTCCTAAAACGCAACAAGAAATGTATCAGAACTTTTTTGATTTTAACCCTTTAATCACGATGTATTTGCTCTCCAAAGTCGTTAAAAAAGCGCCCCCACTCTATTTTCTAAACTATCAATTTAAAAAATCTGAAAAAATTCCAGAATGTAGCTTTTAATTAGTACTTTCACTGAAAATAATAACGAACATTGTCAAAAATATTTTGCACCCCCCTTCTATAGACTGAAAAGTGAACTCTCATTTTTTTCCCCACTTACCCCATTGAGTGAGGTGTCATTTAATAGGTCTCCTAAAATGCAATAAAAAATGACAGATAACTTTTTGATTTCAACCCTTCAGTCACGAAATATTTGCTTTTTAATGTCGCTGTCAGAGCGTCCTCCCCTCTATTTTCTAAACTATCGATTCAAAAAATCTGAACAAAATTCAGAATGTAGCTTTTAATTAGTACTTTCACTGAAAATTATAACGAACATTGTCAAAAATATTTTAGACCCCCCTTTCATAGATTGAAAAGTGAAGTCACATTTTTTTCATTTACCCCATTGAGTGGGGTGTCATTTGATAGGTCTCTTAAAATGCAATAATAAAAGCCAAATGACTTTTTGATTTTAACCCTTCGGTCACGAAAATTTTGAAAAAACTCTTTTTTTATAAATCGTAGTGAGAATGACTACGGAACCCTATCATGTGCGTGCCCAACAAGCACTTGCCCGTTTTATTATTACCTGTCAACTTTTAGGCGTGGTGGTGGGGGCTCCTCTAGCCGTCGTATTGTAGAAATTTTAAATTACCGATGCCGTCGTCTTATAGAACGCTGAGTGTATTGTGTTATTAGTCCATTATATTTCCTTGTCTAAGTTTCAGATAATATATTTATGTACATATTGTCAAGTTTGTAAAGTTAGGTTATGAATAAAATAAAAATATATTTACGTTTATAAATATTTATTTATTTCCCCAAAATGAATAACAATTATATGAAAATATAGTACGTAAAAATAAACTATGTTTTTTTATTTACACTCAACCATAAGGCAAACATAATCTGGGATAGGTTTGTTAGAAATTAAATATATATTTTATTATCAAATGTTAGGTTATGTCAATCAAAATTAATTTACTTGTGGAAAGCTGGAACTAAACAAACATTTTCGACGATATTAAATTCAGTGGCGTACGCAGGAGGGTTTTATTCTGAATTTATCTGTCAGATTTAAAAACAAAAGAATCATTTTATTACTATAAATGACAGAAATTCAAATAATATTTAATAACATTGTTTAGAACATACGTAGAATATACAAATGCAACAAAAACAATAATATTAGTAGTTTATATGCTTTAATATATGAAAAACTATGTAATAAAACATATCATTACATTTAAGAACGCCATTTTTTATTTTTTTTTTCAATATTTTTCAGCAATAATTATTTTTTTTCTCGGAATTTAGGTCTGAAAGAGTATGACATTTTTTATGAAACTTGTTGCTAAATATGTAAGTGACGTGTTGTGATAATTTCAAATTTTTCTCGGTGCTTGAACCATGTGTTTTATTAAAATTTAACCGTCAATACATCATTCTGCCATAAGAACCCATGTTAATTTCTTTAATTTTAAACAAATAATTACTCTCAATCTATGTAGTAGAACCTTCTGAAATTTTGTGTGGGTACTTAAGTTTTATTAAGGAATAACTCCTCCAAATTTAAACCATTTCTCGGTGAAATGAGATACCTGCCATACATCCTTAATATTATTCCGAACGCAATTTTGTTTTTAGCCATTACCAATCACTTTTTTAATTTTTTGTTCTCTTTGACACAATCCTGCGTACGCCACTGATTAAGTTATGTATATTATTATGTACATACCATTTTTAAGCCGTGCCGAATTCTATATTTAACATTCGTGCCGAATTCTATGCCGATTGTATTACAAAATAAACAAATTTAAAAAAGATCGTTGCACATATCACAAGTATTATTTACGTGAACAAACTTCAAACAAATTACAAACGTTACTAATTTTCTAATAAGTAGATATTAAAGGAATAAAAAAAGAAAAATCGTTTTTACGTCGTACTGTAAAATTAACTAATGTCACCTTAGAGCATATACTACTAGAGCGAGCCTTGCCGCTCGGCCGAGCGAACAAGCGTGCGAGAGAGAAAGCGTAAGAGTGCTACATTCTTTCTCTCTCGCTCCTTGGCAAGTGCTTCCCGCTATTACCGGTACAAATCAGCACGTGGAGTGAGAGAGAAAGAATGTAGCACTCTTACGCTTTCTCTCTCGCACGCTTGCTCGCACGGTCGAGCGGCAAGGCTGGCTCTAGTAGTATATGCTCTAAGAATGTCATTTTAGAGGTTTTAGCACTTACAGCTTTCCACGGCCGATAAAAAAATACAATACAAGACCTAATTTAACGATTATTTCGTAAAGACAACAATGAAGTTTATTTTAATCATAGACTTATATAATAACTTATCTATAAGTCTGTGATTTTAATTTATTCATGTCTACCAACGGTAATTTTTTACGTATCATAAAATTAGGCCTCGTTTGTTTTGTTTCAATTGTTTTCAATTTTACTGCAACAATAAAAAAACGTAACCTTGATTTCGATATATGTTTTGAAGTTTCAAATTGCTTACAGTGCTTATTTCTTAATAAATGAACTGCACAAATAACCAATCAAAATCAAGGTTACAAAACACATTTGAATATAGGTCCAAATAAAATGACATAAATTCAACAATTGATGTACAATAGTGTCGTTAACGAAGTACAAAAAATTACAATGTAGGTATTTCTACATTAAAACGAACTCAAATATATTATTATATAGGTTATTTAATTCCAAATAAAAGCCTGTATTACATTTGTCCAATTTATCAACGAAAATAACGGTAAAATGGGTAAAATTACCGTTTGGTAATTTCTAGGGATTTTAACGTTCACCAACTGATATTTTTACAGTAAAAAAATACTGTTTTGCTAATTTGAATGATTTTGTGTTCATTTCTATTCAATTATTATGCTAAGTGTTGAAATTAGGGAAGTTTATGGATTCATAACAAATTTTACGAAATTTTTACTAAAAACGATGGTGGCCATTTTTTTATCAAACGTCAAATTCAATGTATATTTTTCATAGACGTAGGTTGAAAAATTTATAATGTGTATAAGTTATGTTTCAAATTATAATCGAATTTGATTTGTTAGAGAGAGATGAAGGTACTAAATGGACGTTTCTTTGTTTATTAATTAGTTTATGGATTCATAACAAACTTTTCTAACGAAATTTTGACGAAAAACGATGGCGGCCATCTTTTATATCAAACGTCAAAAATTCAATGCATATTTTTCTATAGACGTCGAATGAAAAATTTAAAATATGAATTATGTTTCAAATTTGATTTGTAAAAGAGAGATGAAGGTTCTAAATGGACGTTTCTTTGTTTATTAATTAGTTTATGGATTCATAATAAATTTTTCTTACGAATTCAATGTATATATATTTTTCCATAGACGTCAAATTTGATTTGTAAGAGAGAGATGAAGGTTCTAAATGGACGTTTCTTTGTTTATTAATACTTTTAATGGCAATGCAAAACATTTATTATTAATTGAGAAAATTATTATTTATTTTAAGATCCGAATGATACGCCGCTGATTTTTCGGAGCGCATTTTTGCGGAGCATATTGGTAACACTGTTGTTAAAAAAATTTGACAAGTGTAATTCTGGCTTTTTAGAACAGGATGGCCAGTATTTCTCTGGAACAAATTTCCCGGTTTTCCAGGAGAATTTTTACCGTTTTCCCCTGTTTTTTTTTATAATTAAAATTTAGTTAAAAAAGCTAAAAAAAGGTCACATAGATAAAATTTTAATATTTCTGCGGAATTTGCATTTTTCCCTGACTTCTTTGACTTTTCCCGGTTTTCCAGAAACTGGCCACCCTGTAGAATCAAATATTACTAAAATCTATGATTGTTATATTAATTTTAAATTGCTTTTGCGATCTATCTATTTTTGTGGTTCCTTAATTTAGCGCTGTCTTTTTGGAACCAAAACCTAGTGCATTTTTATAAAATATTATGAAAATATAAAAAATAATGCAACAATTAAAAATGCTTATAAAAAAGTGAGGTTAAGTTTAACATGTTCGTAAAAGTAAAATATCACAATAAAAGTACAAATCACAAAAAAATAAAAAAATAACAAACCTATATCAATCAAAATAAAAAAAAAATGCAATTTGGAATCGTTAAAAATATTTTTAATAATTTTTTTCCAACGTAAAAAAAAAACAATATTCAGGCGCACGTAATAATTTTTTTAATGAACCTTTGAACGCTGAATATAGGATTTTTTAAATCGACTCTCATTTACGTGGCTGTTGAATTTGAATTTGTGGTTTAGAAGAAATCGTAACTGGTGGTTTATCCTTATGAAAACATTTCAACGCCTCTGTCGGAAAGTCAGCGTTCCCTTTAGCTATAGCTCCCGAAATGTTTATTGTTTTCGGAGGACTGAAAATTTAACATTATTTTAAAAGAACGGAGGATTTAAATTCAAAAAAAAAATTTTTTAGTGCTCCAAATCATTTAATGAAAAATCATTTTGTTGTATTCTTATCTATGGATAAAAGTTGCTATAAAGCTGGTCAAAAAGTCGTTTCACTAATATAAAAATTAAAATATTTTTATATTTCGTAGCTTACACGATTATTTACTTAAAAAAACAATTTATTTTTAATATTTACGATAAAAGTGATGTAGTTTAAAAAAAAAACACTAAACAATCATTTTTTTGATTTTTTAATTGTTGAAAATTTCTTGTCAGTATCCATAGATTATAGCTAGAGTAGTAACTTAACCCTAGATATTAAAATACACTCACCACTTGATAAACCGGCGAAGTTGGTAATTGAACCGCTTGATAAACCGACGTCGAGAGGGGCCCCCACCACCGTGCCAACCTCAACGTTGATTGGCGAATTTAAATTACGCGCGGAGATAGCAATCACGGTAGTATTATGGAGGGGATTGGAGAAAGTCGGCATATCGCGCGTTTGGTCCGTCGGTCATCCAAGCTGCCGGTTAATCAAAGGTCGGTTTATCAAGCGATGAGTGTATGTAAAACATATTTTCAATGAAATAATTTGGAGCACTAAAACCAAGGTATATAACGCCAAGGTAGCCTGGTTAGCACCTTGACCAATCAGTGTTAGCGCGGGAATTGACGTCACCACGAAGATATATTCAAATGTCATAAATGCATAATTGAATATAAATTACAAAAAATTACTTTATTTATTCTTGTTTTCGTATTTTTGATATTTTATCAACACATACCATCAAAAAAATACAAATTCCATATTGCAAAATCATAAAGAAGCTGTTTCAGACAATTTGGTCTTCTCGGGAAACGTCATATTTACTATTCTTAAGTTGGCAATACGTTCTGCGATTCTGACAGCTTTTAATGATTTTTCAATGTCGAATTTATACTTCTTTGATGGCATGTGTTGATAAAATATCAAAAATACGAAAACAAGAATAAATAAAGTAATTTTTCGTAATTTATATTCAATTGTACATTTACGACATTTGAATATCTCTTCGTGGTGACGTCAATTCCCGCGCTAACGCTGATTGGTCAACGAGCTGACCAGGCACCTTGATTTAACCCAAAATTTACCTTGTTGACATTTTTAAACCAGTAATGTCCTCAGATATCCCTGGTTTTTCATGAGGATGCTTATGTTGAGTTATTCTCATACCACCTGCTTTCACTGCAAATAAATAAATAACGTAAAACATACAAATAAGTCAACAAAGGATATTATTAACATGTCATACATGTGTGAAGTGGTGTAATATACATAAAACATGGCCATATGTTTAATAATATTTACCTGCTGGTGGGTGTCCAGCTTTAAGTTCACTTTGTTCAGGTTTTCCGGACATTTTAGTTCACTTTTTTTTATCAATAACCAAATGTACTTTACTACAATATGTTTTGTGAATATGCTACGTTTCACTAAAATTCTGGAAGAGATACGTGATAAAAAATATTTACGTGGTTGACAGAGAGCGATATATGAATATACGTGCTTTTGCATTTGCGTACTCGTTTCTAGAACTTTACTTCGTGTATTGAAATATTCGTAAAAAGAGATAGATGTATGGTTAAATAATGGTGGAGATATTATTGCATCTTTTTTTATTAGTGTAATATTCAATCGTCTTGTATTTGTAAACAAGGTTGCATATATGTGAAAAGATTGTCTACGCATATCCTATCTCGCTTTTGGATGTAACTGATTTGTTATTTTGATAGTGTAGTTATTTTTAGAACAGTGTCTACAGAAAAGTAAATAAAGATAGAGTATCTACAATCAACTTTTAAATATATACTTATCTTTATTACGTAACATTCGATTTTTGTTTATTGAAGAATTACAATAGGGATATTCTTGGCGTCATTGTGGCCATTGTAATTGAAAATTGTGAAAATTCATTTTATTTATAATTATTGTAATCATTTTATTATAAAATATCATTATTAATAATTCTTTTTGTACAATAAACAACTGTAATATTCTCACTGTGATTTTTATAATAAAATTAAACTCAATTTCAAAAATTTGATTTTTTTTTAAATAATAGATATTGAAGAAACAGGAAATGTATGTATCAAAGGCATCCCCAGAAAATTTTCCAAGGGGGAGAAGCTTGCAGACAAATACATCAATTAATTTTTTTTTTACAAAATACTCGATCCCAAGGGGAAGGGAGTGCCCCGTTTTTTCCCCTTTGTGGGCGCCCATGTTATACACCTTTATTAAATTCATAATTATTTTAAAAATTCCAATATAATTGATGCATATTTCGATTCCTTGTAATTTAGTGTTAAGTTTTTTTGTGAACGGGTTACCAATTTAAAATATTAATGAATTTTATCCAGTCAAAGTTTCCATTTGATATTTTCATTCACGTTACATAACACAGGTGAGTAAGAGACATCAGTATATTATGTCCTTGTTGTGAACACCGAATGTTACCGAACGAAGGCTGATTTGTGCCGAATACGTGTTCTGCCATCTTGAAATTGTCGATCGACTGATCGGTGACCGTGGGAAGTAAATGTAAAAAATAAATTATGTTTTTAATGAAAATTGTGAGACATAATGCGAGAAAAAACCGAACCAAACGTTAAATCAAATAATTCAATAGGCGTCGTCGTATTATTGTGTCCAAGTATTATATTAAATTGATAAAAGTCGGGGTGTAGTGCATTCATAGTTACTTAAAAATCCGAAAGGGGGATTTAAGTATGTCTAAATTGTTGATTTAGATTATCAATTTTCTCAGTTTTCCTTAACATTTTCATTGTGAAAACACTTTCAATCCGTTCATTCATATTTCCTGATCTACACCTTTATAAAAATCCTTGAAAATGTCATACAATGTCTTCGTAAAATCATAGGTACAAAATGACAGGCTGCACACTGATTTGACAAAATTTTAGTGTGATCTATTTTTAAACTGTTTGTTAATTTTTGCGTGCGAATAGTGTAAAATTCAGTGCGTGTGTCTCTTAAATCTCAAGTGGTACAGATATTTTTATATTCTCAAAATATTGATGCCACTACCGATATCTTAAAATAGACAAACATACACACGCATTTTTCAACTCTATGACATATGATTTCTATCAAGTTTTAGTCCCATAACACTTATGTTGTACCCCTTTATTGTCAACTTGTCTCGAGTTTTGTCATTTAAATCCATTACAATTACATACTTTTCAATGTACACCTTCTAATATATTTTTTTTTGTGTTTCAGTTGTAAATAAAATATAAAAATCTAAACTAATTAATTATATGTGATAAACAAATTATAAAAAAGTAACTTTATTTTAAAAAATTGTGATCGATATCGCTGCTATGTGTTATAATTAAAAATAAATAAAATATCAAATAAGTCAAACTAGTTATTAAATAAAAAATTAGATTTATTTAAAATAAGCGCAATTTAGTTATGCTACGTTAGAAACAAATTTAAATAGTACGCAAGAGTTAATAACAAAACTAGTGCACACTGTACTTTGTTTTCAAGAAAAAAAAATACACGAATAAAATATAAAACATAATTGTCTAAAATACGTAGAAAAAATTATAAATAAAATAAGTCCGAAATAATAAATAAATATAAATTAAATGTGTATTTAAGAAAAAATATAGCTGTGAATTGCTTTTACTTATATAAATAAGTGGTACTCGTATTACGTGGTGTTATATAAAAATAATAAATGTCCAATTTAATTTTCTAAAACTATAAACGTTATTAAAAACATCAAACGGAGCGATCGGAATCATATTTCGATGAGTAAATACAAACCGGTTGCGTTTTTCAAGTAGACGCACAGCTACAGTTCCAATGTTAGTGTGAAGGTAATAAGAGAGACTGAGCTTTTAAAGAGCAAGCCCCCGTTAGGTCAGGGCAGTGGCCGTGGCGTCGGAAGGAGGGGGCTACGAGGCCCCCGCTGCTAGCGGAGGCAATCTATCTTCATCGCAGATCAGTAACAGCGCTGTACCTCAACCCGGTTAGTAGATAATAAATAATCAATTGAGGTGTTTGCAGCAACAACGAGTTAACTCCATTTTTAGGCCAAACTGAGTTAACAACCGTTTCTTGGGGGGGGGGAAAATCATTCTTTCGTTTGGTTCAACAAAGAGTGATAGTTCTCAAGGTATCCGCTAGAACAGCGATTCTCAACCCGTGACTTGGGGGGTACGCGAAAAAAAATGAGTAATGGCCGATGTTAAAAATATAACTATTTTCCTCTCGTCTCGATTCAGTTTCCCGATGTTACGTAACTTTTCACATTAAATTACAGAATAATAAATATACAAAAGCGACACTCAACAATTGGATTTCAAATCCTTTCAATGTAGAATACTTTCGAGTAGCTAAATTATCTATCAAAGAAAAAGAGAACTTAATTGATCTTTCAAATAACTCTACTTTTAAAGTCGAATTTAAAGGAAAATGTCTTATTAACTTTTGGTCACATATCAGCACCGAATATGAACAGCTTTCTGCTAAAGCGCTTAACGTTTTGTTACCATTTATAAGTACAGTACTGGTGGAAAGAGCATTTTCTTCGTATCTCTTTATTAATAACAAATATCGTAATAAGCTGAATGCAGCTCCAGATTTAATATTGTACCTTGCATCAATCGAACCTGAATTCAAAAAACTATGTGCCTCAAAGCTAGCACAAGGATCTCACTGAATATAATAAGTTAAGTTAAAATTAATGTAGAATTGCGAATATTTAACTTTATATTTATAATAGTTTATATTTATTGTGTTTTTTTATTAAAAAATTATGTATCTATAAAAATCTTTTAGTTTTCATTAATAAACATTTTGGGCACACTCCTTGACACGTTATTGTTATTTCTTTAGTGTTAGAACAAGTTTAAAATAATAACAAGTACGAGTATTTAAATTATAAACATTTTTCTAATATAAGGGGTACAATTTAGGATAATGAACTGCCAAGGGGTACGCAAGCTAAAAAAGGTTGAGAACCGCTGTGCTAGAATGAGTTAGCTGCTTCATTCGCTTGGGTAAAAATGGAGTTAACTCTAGGAGCTGACTGTTTTTGGGCTTAGAATTTAGTTAGTACACTCGTTACTGTGTTCTTTCTTGAAATAAACTAATTTTCTTGTAAATTGTTCTTATTCAATGCTTCCTTATTTTAAAAAGAAAATAATTTTCAACTATTTGGGGCAAAAAGGAGTTAACTCCAGAATAAAATTGACTCTAGAATTGCGAATTTGACGAATTTCTCAATGGAAATTGGCTAAAACATGTGGTCGGTGACAGATAATAATTGGACAAAGACAAAGGCGATTTAAATACATTCTCAATTTTTTAAACAGTTTTTTTCTATTTTCCTACAAACTATAAAAACTGGAGATAACTCCTTGTTGCTGCATAGCCCTCAATTATAATATCATAATACAGGATGTCCCATTTTAATCTATAACCCCCCCTATTTTTTTTATCTATCAATTAAATCAAAAAATGTTTTAAATAAAAGTTGGTTGGTTTTGAGGGGGACCCAAAATGGCGTTGTTAATTTTTGATTTTTTGGATGTCTTCATGGTTAAATAGGGCCCATTTTTCTTTTTTCAAATGGAAACCTATATTTTTTATTACGGTATCTTATTGTTTGAAAAAAAAACAAACAGCTTTTGTTTTAAATAATTTTTTATATGTCTTATTTAACAAAATAGATTTTTACAAATTTTTTACTCGAAACCCGTTAACTTTCGAGGAAAAGTGTAAAAAACAAAAAATGTTTATTTTAATCTGATATAACTAGGATTTTTTTATCTTTTGCTCTTCAAAATATTAACCTTTATTTGACACACTTCTCTAGAATATCATATTTGACACACTGGGGTTTTTTGTACCCCATCGACAAAAACCATCATAAAAAAATAAAATATTAAATATTTCTACTTGAGAATTTTTTTACATGCTTTTAAAAAGTTTCTTTTGAAGACTGTATTAGTTATATAGTAAAATATTAATGTCCGGTATTATAAACGACCTAGCAAATTTGCAAACTTGCAAGCACTCTCAAATGGGGTATCAAACTTAGATGACAGTTCTCTTGAAGTTTTTGACAGATAGTTTCATACATAGGAAGCTGTCTAAAGGAACCAGACAGGTCCAGGGACATAAACATTTAATAAAAAAAAATAAATAAATAAAAAAAAGGCATGTAAAGTATATTTATACTAACCTTGCGTAAAAATGGTAAAAATCAACTTACTGCGCCTGCAACTAACTATCTGTTAAAAACTCAAAGAGAACTGTCATATAAGTTTGATATCTCATTGCAAACTTGCAAAGGACTCGCAGAATCCTTATGGGAAAGGGGTTTCGGTCAAACTTCTTGAAACTTTGGATTCTGATAGTCCTTGATGAGTAGATCAAAAGTGTCAATGGGCCATAAGTACTAAAAACTCCAAATTTTAAGATGTAGCCCTCTAAAGTTGGGGATCATGCTCGCCTTTAATTTACAATAAAAAAATTTGTAGAACCTTAATTTTCGTACAACTATTTGTGTGTGTTCCCAAAGACTTCTATAATCGATTGCCACCATAAAAAAGTCAACTTTTCAATTCATTGAGAAATGACATCAACATAATAATAAGATTTAAGTACTGCCATTGGCTAAAGAATTTAAAAGTTTACTATTTTATGGTGACAATCTTTGGGAACACATACAAATAGTTGTGCGAAAATTAAGGTTCTACAAATTTTTTTATTGTAAATTAAAGGCGAGCATGATCCCCAACTTTAGAGGGCTATATCTTAAAAGTTTGAGTTTTTAGGACTTGGTGCCCATTGACACTTTTAATCTACTCATCAAGGACTATCAGAATCCAAAGTTTCAAAGAGTTTGACCTTCTGCGGGGTCCTTTATAATACCGGACATAAATATTATTATTATTATTATAAGTTACGTTAAATTTAATAAAAATGATATTTTCAGCGAACAGCAGTAGTAGCGGAGGAGGAGGTGGTGGAACAAGCAGCAGTGGTGGGGGTGGTGGTGCAGGAGGAGGGGGTGGTTGCTGGTGGGCGGCCGTGGCGTGCGCCATGGGCTGTTTCGGCTCGGCCCAACAACATGCCGGGGCTGAAGGCAAGGGTGGCGGCTCGTCTGCTGATGATACCAAATCACAGAAACGTCGAAGCGATGCGATCACGCGTCAGCTGCAGAAAGACAAACAGGTACGATGACTTATGTGATTTAATTTATTGAATTTTTGAGAAAAAAGATTTGAAGATACTTAAGTACACCTAAGTATAGTTACTTTTGTCAAAAAGTGTACTTAAGTACACTTAACTTAACCCTTAGCTGCCACTGTGGGGTACCAAACGCCCCACATTGTTTCAACTTCAATATAAGCTATTTTTTTAGGGTTCCGTAGAAAACTAGGAACCCTTATAGTTTCTCCATGTCCGTCCGTCTTCAAAAATTTTGAGATAATAAGATGAAATTTGGTATACGGTCGTAGATTAATGACCCAAAAACAGAAATGATAATATTTCTGAAAATAAAAATTTTTTAGATAAAATGAAGTGTTTTAAAAAAAAAAAATTCACCTACCCCATTGAGTGGGGTGTCATTAGAAAGGTCTCCTAAAATGCAACAAAAAATGTATCAGAACTTTTTGATTTTAACCCTTTAATCACAATGTATTTGCTCTCCAAAGTCGTTAAAAAAGCGTCTCCCCCCCCTCTATTTTCTAAACTATCAATTGAAAAAATCTGAAAAAATTCCAGAATGTAACTTTTAATTAGTACTTTCACTGAAAATTATAACGAACATTGTCAAAAATATTTTGGACCCCCCTTCTATAGATTGAAAAGTGAAGTCTCATTTTTTCCCCACTTACCCCATTGAGTGGGGTGTCATTTAATAGGTCTTCTAAAATGCATTAAAAAATGTCAGATAACTTTTTGATTTCAACCCTTCAGTCACGAAATATTTGCTTTTTAATGTCGCTGTCAGAGCGTCCCCCCCTCTATTTTCTAAACTATCGATTCAAAAAATCTGAAAAAAAAATCAGAATGTAGCTTTTAGTTAGTACTTTCACTGAAAATTATAACGAACATTGTCAAAAATATTTTGGACCCCCCTTTAATAGACTGAAAAGTGAACTCTCATTTTTTTCCCCACTTACCCCATTGAGTGGGGTGTCATTTAATAGGTCTTCTAAAATGCATTAAAAAAATGTCAGATAACTTTTTGATTTCAACCCTTCAGTCACGAAATATTTGCTTTTTAATGTCGCTGTCAGAGTGTCCCCCCCCCTCTATTTTCTAAACTATCCATTCAAAAAATCTGAAAAAAAATCAGAATGTAGTTTTTAGTTAGTACTTTCACTGAAAATTATAACGAACATTGTCAAAAATATTTTAGACTCCCCTATCATAGATTGAAAAATGAAGTCACATTTTTTTTCATTTACCCCATTGAGTGGGGTGTCATTTGATAGGTCTCTTAAAATGCAATAATAAAAGCCAAATGACTTTTTGATTTTAACCCTTCGGTCACGAAAATTAAAAAAAAACTTTTTTTATAAATCGTAGTGAGAATGAGTACGGAACCCTATCATGTGCGTGCCCAACAAGCACTTGCCCGTTTTATTTTTATTTAAATATATTAAATAGTATACAGGGTGTCCCATTTTAACTGCACACCTCTAATAACTTTTTATGGCGATATGTTATCAAAAAACTTTTCAGATAAAAGTTGTACAGTTTGGAGGGGGACATAGACGTACTCAGATGAAATTTTTTTAGGTGGTGTTTTCAGTGTGATATGAAAGTCAACATCATTTTTTTAAATAGGAACCTATAGTTTTTATCAAGTAATTTTATTTAACGTGAAAAAACACGTATCTTTCATTGAAACCTTTTTTTGAACAACATAAACCTTTCCTAGATATCTAACAAAATAATTCGAGATTTTGAACTTTCAATATTTTTTTACTCACAAAACATCAGGTTTAGGGAAAAAGTATAAAATACAAAAAAAATGTTTATTTTGGTCTAATAAAACTTAAAGAATTATTCAAATTTTTTTTAACAATTTTATTTTTTTTGCTTAATTAAAATAAATTGAAAAAGTTTTAAAATTTTTAAAATAATTCTCCAAGTCTTATTTATTACGAGTAGTTAGTATTTTAGTAGTGTCTGGGGTATGAGGTGACCCCAGTGTGGCAGGTATGTTATTCTGAAGAAGTGGAGCAGCTAAGGGTTAAATGTACTTATGTACAGTTACTTTTGTCAGAAAAAGTACATTCCGACTTAAATTGATACTTAAGTACTGTAGCAGCTCTTTTTGTAATACATTCTGACTTAAATGGATACTTAAGTACTGTAGCAGCTCTTTTTGTAATACATTCTGACTTAAATTGATACTTAAGTACTGTAGCAGTTCTTTTTGTAATACATTTTGACTTAAATTGATACTTAAGTACTGTAGCAGCTCTTTTTGTAATACATTCTGACTTAAATTGATACTTAAGTACTGTAGCAGCTATGTTTGTAATACCTTCTGACTTAAAATCATACTTAAGTACTGTAGCAGCTCTTTTTGTAATACATTCTGACTTAAATTGATACTTAAGTACTGTAGCAGCTCTTTTTGTAATACATTCTGACAAAAATTGATACATAAGTACTGTAGCAGCTCTTTTTATAATACATTCTGACTTAAATTGATACTTAAGTACTGTAGCAGCTCTTTTTGTAATACATTCTGACAAAAATTGATACATAAGTACTGTAGCAGCTCTTTTTATAATACATTCTGACTTAAATTGATACTTAAGTACTGTAGCAGCTCTTTTTGTAATACATTCTGACAAAAATTGATACATAAGTACTGTAGCAGCTCTTTTTATAATACATTCTGACTTAAATTGATACTTAAGTACTGTAGCAGCTCTTTTTGTAATACATTCTGACTTAAATTGATACTTAAGTACTGAATCAGCTCTTTTTGTAATACGTTCTGACAAAAATTTATACTTAAGTACTGAATCAGCTCTTTTTGTAATACGTTCTGACAAAAATTGATACATAAGTACTGTAGCAGCTCTTTTTGTAATACATTCTGACTTAAATTGATACATAAGTACTGTAGCAGCTCTTTTTGTAATACATTCTGACTTAAATTGATACTTAAGTACTGAATCAGCTCTTTTTGTAATACGTTCTGACTTAAATTGATACTTAAGTACTGAATCAGCTCTTTTTGTAATACGTTCTGACTTAAATTGATACTTAAGTACTGAATCAGCTCTTTTTGTAATACGTTCTGACTTAAATTGATACTTAAGTCTCTTAAGTACTGTAGCAGCTCTTTTCGTAATACTTTCTGACTTAAATTGATATTTCCAGGTGTACAGGGCGACGCATAGATTATTATTATTAGGTGCTGGTGAATCTGGAAAGTCAACCATCGTAAAGCAAATGCGAATTCTTCACGTAAACGGCTTCAGCGAGACAGAGAAGAAACAAAAGATTGAAGATATTAAAAAGAATATTCGAGATGCCATTTTGGTACCTATATACATTCATCTACAATCCGCGCACGTAATTTTATAAACTAAATTATTTTTTTTTTAGACAATTACGGGTGCCATGTCCACTTTGTCCCCACCGGTAGCGTTGGAGAAGCCAGATAACCAAGTCCGGGTCGATTATATTCAGGATCTTGCTAGCGACCCTGATTTCTCGTACCCTCCTGAGTTTTACGATCATACGGAGACGCTCTGGCAGGACGCCGGTGTAAGGCAAGCGTTCGAGAGAAGCAACGAGTATCAGCTTATCGACTGTGCTAAATAGTGAGTGTTTGAGTCGGACGGGAATGTGACTAAATAGTGATTGATTTGTGCGTTTGTGTTTTTTAGTTTTCTCGATAGAGTCAATGTAGTGAAGCAGTCTGATTATACGCCAAATGAACAGGACATATTGCGCTGTCGTGTTCTCACTTCGGGGATTTTTGAAACTCGGTTCCAGGTAAGGTTTATCCCGTTATTTCCCCTACTAGCTGCCCCGGCAAATGTTGTTTTGCCAAAAGATAATTTGCGTGCTCTTTCTCGTGTTTGTACTTGTTATGGTGCAAATGTTTATATCACTTTTACTGAATGAAAAAAAATTCTAATTGAAAAAATAACTAGAGGACGTTGAAGAGCAGACTTTCAGCTTTCCAAAACTACCCTTGAATTTTTTTTACGATTATTTATTCCCTAGTTACAGGTGTTCAAAGTTTTAAAGAGTCGTTTTTGCTTTGATTGCAAATATCTCGGACAAAAAATGGTCATATAGTAATACAAAAAAGCAAAATGAAGAAAAAAGTCAGTTCTACAAAATTCATTTGTTAGATTTAGTACAAAGATTTAGTACAAAAAAATTATGGCCTGTGGAGACTTTTGATTTTTCCAAAAAAATTATTTTATGAATAATTAAAAATATTCAAATATTTAGGTCACTTTTACTGCATGAAAAAATTTTTTGATTGAAAAAATAATTGAAGGAAGTTGAAGAGCAGACTTTCAGCTTTCCAAAACTGCCCTTGAATTTTTTGTACGATTATTTATTCCCTAGTTACAGGTGTTCAACGTTTAAAGTATCGTTTTTGCTTTAATTGCAAATAACTGAATCAAAAATGTTCGTAAAGCGATACAAAAAAAAGAAAATTGAAGAGAAAAGTCTGATCTACAAAATTAATTTGTTAGATTTAGTAAAAAAAATTATTATGGCCTGTGGAGGCTTGATTTTTCCAAAAAAATTATTTTATGAATAATTAAAAATATTCAAATATTTAGGTCACTTTTACTGAATGAAAAAAAATTCTAATTGAAAAAATAACTAGAGGACGTTGAAGAGCAGACTTTCAGCTTTCCAAAACTGCCCTTGAATTTTTTTATTTATTTTTTTATTCCCTATTTACAGGTGTTCAAAGTTTAAAGTGTCGTTTTTGCTTAAATTGCAAATAACTCGGACAGAAATGGCCATATAGTAATACAAAAAATTGCAAAGTGAAGAAAAAAATCTGATCTACAAAAGTCACTTATTAGTTTTGGTCAAAAAAAATTATTTCGACCCGCGAAGGCCCTCAAAAATGACATAAAATTTTTATAAATTTTTTTCGGCACTTCATTTAAAAAAAATACGTTATCCAGAACGAAAAAATAATTTTTAAGTAACGATTCAAAAACTAGAAGGCTGAAGCTTTAAAAAACTTTTTTTAAAAATCTTCTACGACTTTTTTTTGTCGAGATACAGCCATTCAAAAATTTGGAAAATTTTAGTTTTTTTTTTTTTTTTATTTAAAAAGTTTAAAAATACGTTTTGTATGACAGGTCGATAAAGTAAATTTCCACATGTTCGACGTGGGGGGACAACGTGACGAGAGACGCAAATGGATCCAGTGTTTCAATGACGTTACTGCCATTATCTTCGTGACGGCTTGCAGCAGTTACAATATGGTACTGCGTGAAGACCCGACACAAAATAGGTTGCGTGAATCTCTCGATTTGTTCAAATCGATCTGGAACAACCGCTGGCTCAAAACAATTAGTGTCATATTGTTCTTGAACAAACAGGATCTGCTTGCTGAGAAGATCCTCGCTGGGAAAAGCCGTCTTGAGGACTACTTTGCTGAATTTGCACGGTTAGCACTTTTTATATTTTGTGTCAAAAATTAGTTTTTGTTGATTTTTAGGATTTCTTTCAAATTTATGAAAAAATAGTCAGATACGAAATGATAGCTAATTAAATTCTCTACAGAAAAGGTTCTATACATATTTTGTGTAAAAATTGTTTTTCACTGTAAAATAACAATCTGAATTTATCCTTATGTTTGAGGAAAGTGGCAATATTATCTTTTTGTCGAATTTGTGACCTTATTTCAAATTTATGGCAAAAATAATCAGATACAAAATGATAGCCCTTTAAATTCTCTATAGAAAAGGTTATATACATAATTTTTGTAAAAAACGTATTTCATTGTAAAATAACAGTCTGAATTTATTCTTACATGTCTGTGAAGGTGGGAACAAAAGTTAGTTTTTGTTGTTTTTGAGACCTTTTTACAAATTTACGACAAAAATAGTCAGATACGAAATGATAGCTAATTAAAATCTCTACAGAAAAGGTTCTATACATATTTTGTGTAAAAATCGTTTTTCACTGTAAAATAACAGTCTGAATTTATCCTTATGTGTGAGAGAAGGGACAAAATTGAGTTTTTGTAGATTTTGTGACCTTTTTTTTAAATTTATAGCAAAAATGGTCAGATATAAAATGATAGCCAATTAAATTCTCTACAGAAAAGGTTCTATACATATTTTGTATAAAATCGTTTTTTTACTGTAAAATAACAGTCTGAATTTATTCTTACATGTGAAGGTCGGGACAAAAATCAATTTTTATTGATTTATAGGCTTTCTTTCAAATTAATGAAAAAATAGTCTAGTACAAAATTATAGCAAATTAAATTCTCTACAGAAAAGGTTCTATACAATTTTTTTGTAAAAATTGTTTTTCACTGTAAAATAACAGTCTGAAGTTATCCTTACATGGATGGATGGGACGAAAATTTGTTTTTGCTAATTTTGTGACCTTTTATAAAATTTATAGCAAAAATAATCGGATACAAAATGATAGCCCATTAAATTCTCTATAGAAAAGGTTCTATACATAATTTTTGTAAAAAACGTATTTCATTGTAAAATAACAGTCTGAATTTATTCTTACATGTCTGTGAAGGTGGGAACAAAAGTTAGTTTTTGTTGTTTTTGAGACCTTTTTACAAATTTACGACAAAAATAGGCAGATACGAAATGATAGCTAATTAAATTCTCTGCAGAAAAGGTCCTATACATATTTTTTGTAAAAATAGGTTTTCACTGTAAAATAACAGTCTGAATTTATCCTTAAGTTTGATGTAAGGGACAAAAATCGGTTTTTGTTGATTTTGTGACCTTTTTTCAAATTTACGGCAAAAATGGTCAGATACAAAATGATAGCTAGTTAAATTCTCTACAGAAAAGGTTCTATATTTTTTTTCTAAAAATTGTTTTTCACTGTAAAATAACAGTCTGATGTTATCCTTACATGGATGGATGGGACAAAAATTAGTTTTTGTTAATTTTGTGACCTTTTTGTCAAATTTAAGGCAGAAATAGTCAGATACGAAATGATAGCTAATTAAATTCTCTACAGAAAAGGTTCTATACATATTTTGTGTAAAAATTGGTTTTCACTGTAAAATAACAGTCTGAATTTATCCTTAAGTTTGATGTAAAGGACAAAAATCGGTTTTTGTTGATTTTGTGACCTTTTTTCAAATTTACGGCAAAAATGATCAGATACGAAATGATAGCTAATTAAATTCTCTACAGAAAAGGTTCTATACATATTTTTTGTAAAAATCATATTTCACTGAATAATGACAGTCTGAAGTTATCCTTACGTGCGAGGAAAGGGACAAAAATTAGTTTTTGTTGATTTTGTGACCTTTTTGTCAAATTTACGGCAAAAATAGTTAGATACAAAATGAAAAATTATTAAATTCTGTACAGAAAAGGTACTATACATATTTTTTGCCAAATTTATACATCGCCGAGTATTTCAATGAAAAGACAACATTAACCTTGTAACAAACATATCTCGTAAATTTTATGAAGTATATTAATTAAAAAATAAAATGTAGCCTAATTAAGGCCCACTTAACAATAAATTGAGCATAACCAGGTTAATTTAATAAATTAATTTTTTTATGATGGTTAGGTACCAGACTCCACCAGACGCGGCTCTGGGTGACAGCAGCGGCGCTATGGGCGGTGCTGGCGCTAGCGACAACCCCGCAGTCGTCCGCGCCAAGTACTTCATCCGCGACGAGTTCCTTCGTATCAGCACGGCGAGCGGTGAGGGCAAACACTACTGCTACCCGCACTTCACGTGCGCCGTAGACACGGAGAACATAAAGCGCGTATTCAACGATTGCCGCGATATCATCCAGCGCATGCACCTGCGCCAGTACGAGCTGCTTTAACCAGCGATTTCGAAACGCGCTGCCGTCGCCGCAGCAGCTTGATTATGTTTTGTCCAGTTTTAGTGTGTGTCTCGGTGCTCCGTTAAATGGCTTGTTAGTGTAAGGATCCGGCCAACGTCGGACAGTGATCCAAGGTATTTTGCATTTATTTTAAATTAAAAAAAAATTTTTTTTGGGTTGGTCGAGAATGGGTTAAGAATCAGTTTTTGATGTTTTTTCGGCTTATTTTCAATTTTACAGGAAAAAATTGTTATTTACAAAGTTGGAGATGATTAAATTCTCTACAGAAAAGGTTCTATATAAATTTTCGTCAGATTCATATTTCACCCAATATTTCAAAAAGAAAACAGTATTACTCTGAATTCGCCCATTAAGGTCCATTTAACACGTTTTTAAAACAAAAACAATACTTTTAAAAAAAAAAAAAAAATGGACGTATATGGGTTAATATTATACAATAATTCAAACGGTCATTATTGGGTGAAGTACGCATCTGATGAAAATTTTTATAGAATCTTTTTTGTAGAGAATTAATTTATCTTTAATTTTGTATATAACTATTTTTACCGTAAAGTTGATATAAAGCCGAAAAATTCGTTCCGAATACCGACTTATATTTTTCAGACTACAAAAAGTTTGCGGAGCACTGTTTTAAATCAAACAGTTTATAGATGTAAGTTGGTATCTGAAAAATATCAGTTTTTATAACATATCGGCAACAATGAGTTTTTTAAAAAGTCAAAATTTTTGTTGAAAAATAACCTAACAAATAAATTATATTTCACTTATGGTTTATTTGTTTCACTTTTAACAACTTACATATATAGACGTAAAAATAATCTAGCTGTAATTTAAACGGCAGTGAAACAATTCTGGTGTATCAACATTTATGCTTTTATCTGAATTAGGGCTTTTCGATTGTTGTTTTTTGTCAGTCGATGATTAACCATAGAAGATAATCAGTTTTATTGATTGATTACTTTATCTATGCTAAACCAATCAAATCATTGGTTTTTATTCAAATTTAATATATTCATTATAGGCAATTTTATTCAAAATATTCCGTTTTACAATTTTTTATTATTGTAAAAAATCAGTTTTAGAACCTTTTATTGATTAGATCTAAATAAAAATGCGTTAATTTATACCATTCCATTTTGTAACCATATTTCCCGCTCTATTTTTTACCCTATCGCGAAATCATTGATTACTTTTTTATTCTCTATAAAATTATAAAGAAAATTAAAAAAAAATCAACTCGCTACGTTAATTTTTTCCGGAGATATGATCGTTCAAAGTTTTGACCGCAAATGCTCTAAATCCAAATTTTTTCGCATTTTGTTTCGTAACTTTTTTTTGACGACTCTTACAAGAAAAATCAATAGAACTTGATTGATACTAGATTAAATTACCAATAAAATGGGCCTAAATTTGTTTTGGAAAAATTGTCAATCAATCATTTTTTTATTTGATTTGTAGCATGTTCACAATACATACATACGCAAAGATCCGACTTCGCGAAGTCATATCTCGGGTATTGTTAATGGTAAAAAGTTCAATTTAGGCTCATTTTGTTCGTTATATTGTCTAGTACAAATCAAGTCCTATGCAGTTTTTTGTGCGAGTCGTTCAAAAAAAGTTATGAGATAAAATGCGGAGAAATTGCATATATCGGTAAATTTAGAGCATTTACGGTCAAAACTTTGATCGCTTATATCTCCGGAACAAATTAACGTAGCGACTTGATTTTTTTTAAATTTTGTTCGTAATTTTATAAAGAACAAGATAGTTTCTTATAGTTTTCTTAAATTTTGCAATAGGGGCCGAGATAGAGCCCAAAACATGAAATTTGTGCGTCAAGAATGTTAGGTTATGTCCTATAATGAATACATTAGATAATCAATACACTGATTATTTAATATCTAGCTCTAATCTGAATATTTAGTTTCATGTTTTGAAGTATTTTTTAAACTAAACGCTTATATCAAATATCAATGTGGTGTATTTTCGTTGATTTTACTTGTATAGATCTGCTTGATTTTATTTTTCAACGATAAGTATTTTTTATGTTCGTAAGATTTGCTTATATGTATTATGTTTTATTTTTGTTAAGATTTTATGATGATGGGGGGTGAAAGTTTTATTATTTTTTTTTTGGTATTACTTTTTTGATAATTTGAAAAAAAAATTTTTTTTTCAAATCAGTCCAAAAATTGATACCACATTCTACTAGTCAAAAAAAAATTGAAAATATATTCACCAGCACAACTAATATAGGGAAGAAATTTGATGAATGAGGAACTGTGTCCGCGTATACATGCGTGAGTGAATGGGATGTATATAAAAAAAAATAAAAAGTATCTTTATATTAACTATACACAGTTAAAAAACTTTAAAGATGATGATATCAACCGATTTTCTCTGAAAATTCATTAAGTAAATAACCCTTTAATGTTTTTAGTTTACGTATACACCGAAAATATCTACTATCGCATGCAAAAGTATCACATTTTGAAAAATTTAAATTCGCGATATTTTTTTCATTAGCTAAATACAGTAAAAACCGGTTATAACGATATCGTTATATTAAAAGCGAGATTAATATAATTTTTGTTAAAATAAAAATGCAAAATACAGCAATCCGTCGTTTTAAATGGAACACCAATCAGAGCGAATGACGTCACGCATCAGTAAACGTATTTTATTTTAGACAAATGTCAATTCCTCTTACAAGATTATTAGGTACAGAACTTATATACTTTGGAATTCATTTTTAACTCTTTGAGTCATGGAATTTTAGCAAATAAAAAAAAACCATGTTGCACAGAATTTTTTTAAATTTTTTTAACATATTTGGTTGATTTTAATTAGTAAAAAATACAATAACAAGAAAAAAATAAAAAATAAACAAAAAGTCATTAAGCCACTTTCAACGGCTGGCGAGCCTGCACTGACAAGTTTAACGGTCAATCAAACAAGCAAATGCCAGTGAGACACCTGTTGGTGAAATTATTAACTAGTTTCAAAAGGTGGGGCTAAATTTATTCTTTAGTTCCAGTAGCAATTTTAATTTTTCGAGGTGGTATAAAAAAAAGTCCCACCATTCAGATTGAAGTAACAAAAAGGTGGGACACTTCCAGTCCCGCCTAGTCCCAAAAAGTTAACACAAAATAATTAAATTATTGTCTAACTCTGAATGTTTGATTATTGTCATTAAATGTCACCTACGAGCGTTTTGTGGCGTCAAATTCAAAATAAGTTAATTTTTACGATTAAATCTTTATTTTCTGCAGAAATAAGTATTTTTTTGGAAATAGAAGACACGTAAGATCATCATAGAATAGTTTTTTTTAATTTAGGCATCATGCCTGTTCTTATAAACAGAAAACAGATGCGGATTTCAAATATTCGTATACGGTACATGATTGGTGGAGAGTTATTAATACTCGACCAATCAGAACCGTCGCACCTCATAATGTCAAACTAAGTTTCCAGTAAAATAACGTTGAGTGTCGCTTCTGTATTAAAATTTTGATTTTATTTTGACGATATATTCGCTCACAGACGGTCAATTTCACAAAATTTCAACATACTCATGAAATTTTTAGTTTCTCCGATAAATACCTTAAAAATAACCTAAAATCACGTTATAACCAGTTTTTTACTGTTTACAATTAAATCGAGAGTATTTCTCTGTCTAACAAATGCGTATTAGTATATCTGTCTTTGTCCGATGCATGGAAAAACGATTTAAACTGTTTATAGAAAAGAGGCACACTTTACATGCGATAGTATCCGGTGAAACTGAAAACATCTGGCTCTAATTTCTCAAAATATAATTGAAATAAATAAATTCATGTTTAAAAAAAAAATAAGTAGAGAAAATAAAAAAAACTTCTTTAGTACGTAACTGAATCATTTAAACGTCATCAGCGATATTTTAAATAGTAGATTGATTATGCAATTTAAAAAAAAAATTCAGTCATCGTAAAAATTTGAATAATCAAACAAAAAAAAAATAAGAAAAAAAATGAATCAGCCCATAATTTTTGAAATCTGCACAATTTAATGCTGCTAAGCTAAGAATATCACTGTAGGATTCGGACTGCTAATTTTAGGTGTATAAAAGAGCGCGCGCGTGAACTAGGTGTATCTTTTTATATATAGTTGTCATCATCGTCAAAACTATTTGTGATTGTTGTTAATTTTGATTGGAAATTTTAAAAAAAGTATAACCAGTATCTCGTTTAAGCATCGTCAAATAAGACACCGTTTCAGCGACCGCGAGTGCCAGGCTCATTCATTTATATCATTAAAAGCAGGTAAGAAACCACGGTAAAAGTGAAACTTTTTTTCACATTATAGACATTTAACTAAAAATTTTCGGAATAATAAATTCAAGCACTCAAAATTGAAATAAATCTATAAACAACAACATGCACCAGCAAAAAGTTCTAATAATTGTAATAAATTCTATATAAAAACTATGTTTACTCACCAAGATCTTATTTCCTTTTTCTATAAGCACGTGCTCTGTCGGCGTTCTGTTTTTTACGGCGTAAAATTAATTCATCGTCATTCATTTTTGCACTATTCTTTGCTTTTTCCTCGTTGATCAGTTTTTTGGACTCACTAGCTGTGTCGTTGTTTACCAAAAGCAAATAAATAACAACATTTACATTAAACACTGACAAAAACAAACAAAATAGCGTGGAGCACTGGCACAAATGAGTAATAGTCTATACACTACACGGTCAGCTTATGCCGCCATATTGGCCTCGGCTGCTCTGACCATAGACATAGAGAAATGGACAGCGCATTCGTATTTAACATAATGATGTAACATTTGTTCTGTAAGTGAAAGAGAGATGCAAGTTGTTTGGAACATATATGTAATACAGTATTACATATATGATATTTCCAACCAAACAATTTCTGTCTCTTTCATTTCACACGGCTCTTTTTTCGAGTCAGATGCACTGTCCATTTCTTTATGTCTATGGCTCTGACGTATTTATCCCTACTCCGCGGCCGAGCGTCACGCGACATGCAACACACAGACGAAAAAGTTTGAGACGATGTAATAAAAGTTTCACTTTAAAACCGAACTTAAAGAAATGTAAAAAATCATTTTAGTGCCAGGCTCATTCGTTTATATTACTAAACTAGGTGGGCCCGCGCAACTTCGCTCGCGTGGACTACGGAATTATTGTTTAGGATTTAAAAAATATATAGTTGATTATTTAAAAGTTAATTATTGAAAACAAATTAAATAATTGACAATCAAAAGAATACCGGCCTGTTCCCTCTGCCCAGCGCGGCGTCTATAGTCGTAGTTCGCGCGAATTGTCACGAATAATGTTATTGTATTTACTTATTTCACGTTATTTCCTAAACCAAAAGACCAAATTGGATTCTGTAAAAAGCAAATTATATTTACTTTAAGTACTTATGACGATGAAATCATTTATTTCGATAAGGATTAAAGTTTTGCAGGTCATAAGTCCATGTAAACAGAACCCAAATATTTTATGTTTTCTTTGTAACATTAAAGCAGTCATTGTGGCTTAAATATAAAAGTTAGACTAATGGTGTCGCGGACTTTATTGTAGAACTTTTGATTCTACACAATTCTCTAATACATTATTTTGTTCTATATTCAACGGTTTGGGCAGCGTATTGCAAAACAACGCGCCGTCGGCAAATTTTTTTCCGAAAAACTAAATTTAAATAAAAATATTTACGGAAAAAAATGAAGAAACGTTTTAGTGCCAGGTTTATTCATTAATATCACAAAAGCAGGGAAGAAAATTTGAATTTAAATAAAAATATTTACGGAAAAAAGTGAAGACAACGTTTTAGTGCCAGGCTTATTCTTTAATATCACAAAAGCAAGGAAGAAAATCTGAATTTAAATAAAAATATTCACGGAATAAAAATTTGCACTATCCGCCACTGGATTGACGCAAACATTCGTCCAATTAATTACTGAATACAAAATCGCATATTTAGCACTATAACTTAATTGGTCGACTGTAGTTGTAGAAAATGCAAGAATTTATCTTTTTTCATCAATTTAAATTAAATAAAAAAATACATAAGGTTAGGTTAGGTCGCTGCAGCGGTGTCTTAATTGCCAAGGCTTTAAGTATAATAAATTGTACTGTCTAGAAAATAATTTACCTCGGGATTTTTTTTTATTTCGGCTCAAATAAAATTTTAAATGAGATATATACAAAATTTTATTCATTTTTTTTATATTTAAGGGGCTCATTTCACTTTATATTGTTTTTGAATTTTGTACAAAACGTTGACTAAATGCTATTTTTATGGAAAAAATAAAAACAACGGACAAAACACGAACGAAAAATGGCATTAATTTGTACGTTTTGTTTGAAAAAAAAAATAATCGAATTTATTCAAAAATTATTTTAATTTTACATATTTATTAGAATTTTAAAATTCTGCCTTAATAATACTTTATATTTCATATTAAAATCATATCTCGAATTTCCGCATTGTAATCTCATAAGCATGTGTCGTATTTAATTAAAAAAATCTTATTTTGAATAGTCAAATATATTAATAGCATTGTTAAAGAACATCGCTGTTTACTACATAAAAAACTCCCAACTGAACAGTTAAAAAAATATACGTACTATGCGATATACTAGACAGTAGAAAGAGATGGAATATATTAATTGGTTCGTTAACAGCCTCAGAACACATTCTATCTCTTTCTACTTTCTACTACATCGCATATTACGTCTAATTATTTACAAAATTTAAATAAAAAATCAGTTCGGGGATATATTTTATGTAGAAAAAAATGCGACGTCTTTTCAAATTCGATAATACGACGCATCAAATGTAAAATAATTGTGAGTTGCAAATCGTAGTCGCTAAAAATAATTCAAGCTTGGCTACCAACTTTAACATCACAGTAAATAGTGTCAATCACGAACTCACTGATTTTCATTTGAAATGACCTCGTCACTATGAATCATGGCTGTTAGTACGTATTTAATTGTTAGGTTAGGTTAGTTAGAGGTAAATTATATCTTCATGTCGTGCCATCGTTACAGTAAGTTCTAATTTGTAAAATATCATTCCAGAAATATCACAAAACTAATATAATTTGAAGTGTAAGTATTGTAACCTCTTAAAAGTATATTCCCTTAATCTATTTTAAGGTTATGTTCAACTTTGAAATGTTATAACTGTCACATAAGCACAAATGCTAGTTCAAGGTTGAGTATCGGTTGCATGGTTGCATAAAATTAATTAATTGTTTGAATTTGACACATAGACAGGTGTACAAATCTTTAAAAAATAATTTTACGTGAATATTCTTTTATAGAGGTTTTCAGATCCCATGAACTTCTGGTAATGAGGTAAGATTATTTTATTATTATGCATTTATCAGTGTAGGAGGGAGACGGATATATTATAAATAAAATAAATAAATGTAACAATCAAAAACGTTTAGATATGTTTGAATTACTTACAGTAAATGGCACGTCATGGAAGAAACGTGTATTGCATTGTGCAACTCCTAGTCTATTGTAAGGTTAAGGTATGCATGAGTACCCTAACCTCAAAAAAATGCATAGCATTTGTAATAATTCATTAAGTGTTAATTGTTATAATAAAGTCAAAGGCTTATTTTTGTGAAGAATTTCTCTCGTCATGTATATTCTACTAGCGCAACTGACGACTGTTTTTTTTAATTATAGATATTTGTTGACATTTTCAAATTATATATAATTTAATTGTTGTAAGTTTTTCAACAATGAAGTTTTTGAAAAGTTCGTTATTTTTTTGATTGTTTTTAATTGTAATGTAGATATTCTTTGAAATCTAATATACAGGGAAGTAAAGTTATTGTTAGGGCGCTAGTAGAGTTGAGCACAATTATTTGTTGTATTTTTTTCGATACTGTTTTATTTTTTAATGTAGTTTTGTGTGATTAGCAGTGAAAAAGGAAATGGGTGAGTGTTATATGTTTTCTTTTAATGTATATGTAAAAACTTATAAGAGGAATAAATTGTGAAATCTATGATGGAAAAAGTATATAATTATTAATATGTTAAATATATATAATATATATAAAGTCTATATATATACATAAGTTTATTAAATGCAAAAATATTATTATGTAACATTATATACATAATAAAAACACATGTATATTGTAAGAGTTAAGGCTATCGACTATGATGTCTCTATGAATGAATCTGAAAATAAAATCTTAAACTATCTACCATTTGTTTCATTTATACTCGTAACCAAAAGTAGGGTTATGTATGTTTTTTGACAGTTCTTCGTAGAATCTAAACATGAAGAGACAGGAGAGTAAACTCTGTGACTTGTGACGTCACTCGTGTATACTGGATCGTCGTTCTGCTTTAGATATTATACTGGATATGCCGCCATTTTGAAGTTAACGTCAAAATGAAGACGTGATATATTTATAGCGATAAAGTGGCCGGATTCAGTTTTAATACCCTTCCGCCCATATAAAGTAAAATAATAAATAAATAAATCAAATATTATTTTCAATAATGAAAACTATAGCAATTCATAAACATTTTATTGTTGCATCAATTTACTTAACTATATTATTGTATTTCAAAAATAACGTATTCTTATTTACACTTATTACTTATTCTTGATTGTATGTTTCAAAAATGTTATTAATTCATCTTTAAATAACTTGATAATAACAAATATATATATAAAGTTAACCTTAAATTCATCTGCTTCTGTCATTTGATTTCAAATTAAAAAATCACGTGATCAAAGCATTGTGAGCACTGGATGTATTTTTCTCCAGCACTCGCAGTGCTAAGATGGCAGTCATCGATCGACATACCCCCTCCACTTAAGTTTACTCTCCTGTCTCTAGTCTTCATGTTCGAAACCAAAAGTAGGGTTATGTATGTTTTTGACAGTTCCTCGTAGAATCTGAACTACTTGTCCGATTTCAACAAACAAGGTGTCATTTGATTCGTCTTGTTTTTTCACACGTAATAGACTATAATGAAAATTCAAAATGGCAGTCGTGAAACGCCATATTGTTGAAATAAAAAAAATATATATTCTCATCAAAACCTATCATGTTGGGTATCAGATTAAAGGGTTTTTAAATTACGATTTGGATGCCCTACTGTCCCTACTGATTAACGGTCCTTAGTTAGATTAGGGTTATGTATGTTTTTGACAGTTCCTCGTAGAGCCCAAACTACTTGTCCGATTTCAACAAACAAGGTGTCATTCGATTCGTCTTGATTTTCCGCGCGTCATAGACTATAATGAAAATTCAAAATGGCAGTCGTGAGACGCCATATTGTTGAAATAAAAAATATATATTCTCATCAAAACCTATCATGTTGGGTATCTAATTAAAGGGTTTTTTAAAACGATTTGGATGCCCTACTGATTAACGGTCCCTAGTTAGATTAGGGTTATGTATGTTTTTGACAGTTCCTCGTAGATCCCAAACTACTTGTCCGATTTCAACAAACAAGGTGTCATTTGATTCGTCTTGATTTTCCGCGCGTCATAGACTATAATGAAAATTCAAAATGGCTTCCCTGAGACGCCATATTGTTTAAATAAAAAAAATATATATTCTTATCAAAACTTATCATGTTGGGTATCAAATAAAAGGGTTTTTTAATACGATTTGGATGCCCTACTGCTTAACGGTCCCTAGTTAGATTAAGGTTATGTATGTTTTTGACAGTTTCTCGTAGAATCTGAACTACTTGTCCGATTTCAACAAACAAGGTGTCATTTGATTCGTCTTGTTTTTTCACACGTAATAGACTATAATGAAAATTCAAAATGGCTTCCGTGAGACGCCATATTGTTTAAATAAAAAATATATATATTCTCATCAAAACCTATCATGTTGGGTATCAGATTAAAGGGTTTTTAAATACGATTTGGATGCCCTACTGTTTAACGGTTTCTAGTTAGATTAAGGTTATGTTTGTTTTCAACAGTTCCTCGTGGAAACTAAACTATTTGAGCGATTTTAACAAATAAGGTGTCATTTATTTCGTCTTGATTTTCCGCGCGTCATAGACTATAATGAAAATTCAAAATGGCTTCCGTGAGACGCCATATTGTTTAAATAAAAAAAAAATCATGTTGGATATCAAATTAAAGAGTTTTTTAATACGATTTAAATGCCCCACTCTTTAGATTTTTAGCTGTAATTATGTCGTGAGAGACAATAAAAAATAAAATAAGTATCAAAAACAATATACTTTATTTTTTATCAAACTACATAACTGATATACGTGTTTTGATATTACATTTTTTTCTCTACAACAATAACTTATACATAACTATTTTATTTATTTATGAAAAATGACCTATAAGATATAAAAATATTAAATAGTTTGGTTAAAAAATGTGTAAATATTTGACAAATTTCATTTACTAACTAGCTATCAACATCTTTAATAAGTATTAATAAATAATTATTTCAATACAAAAATGTTGCGTTTTTATTTGGCACAACAGATTTTTATAATAAAACCTTGGCAAATATCACATTTGCCAGCCTCATTCATTTACAGCGTTGTCTTATTTGCCAAAGTTTTAAATTATAATTTTTACATCAAAATCTATAAATTGAATATATTTATTTCTAATAAATCATAGGTATATCTAGTTAGTTTAACATTTTAAACAGTGGCGTAACCATTTATTTTTATTTTGGGAGTGCAATGGTATTTATATTTATTATAAGCGGTTAAATAGGTCCATTTGTAATTGTACATGTAATCTTGCACCCCCTTTACCCCTCTTTGGTTACACCATTGACATATATATTTTATTTATTTATTCGTCTTTTCACAAACCACATATTTTATATTTTTGGAAAGTTTAAACAAATACAAAAATTCTTAACAATATTTTTCAACTTTACGTAAATGTAAATAAATAAGACTTTTAGGGTGGAGAGAGGGGGTCCAAATTTTCAAAATTTTACTTTAATTACTTTTCTTATTTCTAATAATTTTTACCAAAACCATACAATATGGGAAGGGGGATTTCAAAAATCATCTGATATTTTTCTTCCTTACATAATCACTTAAAGACTTTTGGGGTGAAGAGGGGGGTCGATAAAATTAAAAATTTGAATTGCATTAGTTTTCTTATTTCTAACATTTTTTACTAAAACCATACATTAGGGGGAGGGAGGGGGATTTAAAAAATTATCCGAATTTATCAAAAATTAAAGTTTACAAAAATGTATTTTTTGTAATTTTTGTTATTAATTTTGTAGGCCGGATATGACCCATAGGTCGTATGTCTTTAATCTGTTAGTACTTACCCTTGTTTTTTTTTTTTTACAAAAATATTCAGTTAAAAATCTTTGAATTGAAAATTAAAATTGTAGATAAAAATTGTTCAGAATTTATGACTATTTTATTTATTTAAAATATTACGTATAGCTATTTTATTATTTTTGGGTCAGGGCTAGAAACATAAACAATATAAATTCCCTGATATACCTATATGTACTTAAAAATCTTTCTGTAACCCTTATTAATATTTGGCTATAACTTAATTTATTTGATAAGAAATAAATAATATTTTTATATTTTAATTTAACAGCGCACTGCACTGTCGTAAATAAAAATTTGAACAGGAATGTGTACTTGTCAGTAGCGCAGCATTGAATAATTTTATAGGTAAAATCCCCCCCCCCCCCCAATTTTGTTAATATATGTCATATAAATTAACAATTAAAAAACATAATTAAATAAAAGTTATATAAAATTTACTTTATTATAACGAAAAAATTACATCCCATCCCTCCGAAAAAAATACAAGGTGCGCTACTGGTTTGTATGTGTTAATTTTAGTTAATTAACAACAGTTTTACTGTTAACTAAGGCCTCGGTTAAGGAATAATTTAAATACAATTTGATTTATTGAATTATTTGAATTATTTTCTGTCAAAATGAATTAGTATTATTTTTGTCAACTTTCAGAGGAAAATATAATATTCCATCGTATATTCATTAATACATAATACACAAGAGCGTCTGCAGTAAGTTTTTTCCAAGGGGTGGGAAAATAAAGTTTATAAATTAAAAAAAATACATTAACATTTTTTTTTATAATTGCATCAATTTCCCTGATTTTGGGGAGGGTCAAGTACCCCATTTGCCCCCCTTTCTACAGACGCCCATGCTTGTACTAAATATGTTTGTTCAAGTTTTTCTCACATTGATATCGCAATTTGTCATTTAATTATATGATTTTTAACAAACTACTTTTTTGTTATTTTTTTTATTAACAATTTTTTTGAATTATTTCGTACCAATTTAACTTTTTTAATATATTTTAAGCGTTCCTTTTTTGATAAATTTGGTGTAAGTTTCAGTCATTTTTCCAAATTATTTTTCATCCTATTTAAATGTGAAATTTTACTCGAAAACATTCAAAATATCTATACAGGGTGTCCCATTTTAATCTATCACCCCCCTAATTTTTTTATCTATCAATTAAATCAAAAAATGCTTCAAATAAAAGTTGTTTGGTTTTGAGGGGACCCAAAATGGCGTTATTAATTATTTTTTTTGGATGTCTTCATGGTCAAATAGGCCCAACTTTTTTTTTAAATGGAAACCTATATTTTTTATTACAATATCTTATTGTTTGGAAAAAAACAAGTAGCTTTTGTTTCAAAAAATTTTTTGTATGACTTTTTTTAATATTGAACAAAATAATTTTAGATTTTAGAATTTTACTAATTTTTTACTCGAAACCCATTAACTTTAGAGGAAAAGTGTAAAAAACAAAAAATGTTTATTTTAATATGATATAACTAGGAAAATTATTTCAGATTTTTTATTTTATTTTTTATTTGCCTTAATATTTTGAAGAGCAAAAGTTAACAAAAAATCCTGATATAATTTTCCTAGTTATATCAGATTAAAATAAACATTTTTTGTTTGTTACATTTTTCCTCTAAAGTTAATGAGTTTCTAGTAGTAAAATTCTAAAATCTAAAAAATTTTTGTTTAATATTAAAAAAAAATGAAGTCATACAAAAAATTTTTTGAAACAAAAGCTACTTGTTTTTTTCCAAACAATAAGATATTGTAATAAAAAATATAGGTTTCCATTTGAAAAAAAAAGTTGGGCCTATTTGACCATGAAGACATCCAAAAAATAAAAAATTAATAACGCCATTTTGGGTCCCCCTCAAAACCAAACAACTTTTATTTGAAGCATTTTTTGATTTAATTGATAGATAAAAAAATTAGGGGGGTGATAGATTAAAATGGGACATCCTGTATATAGATTTATTATTCACTGATCTCATTTTATAAAACTAGATTGAATGTTTGTAAATTAGGGGTACACAAACTTTTCCTACCCCCTTTTTTGTTCAAATACAAACCCGTGCCCCCTTTCATGTCTAGCAAAATTTATTTTTTGAAAATTAAATGATAATTTTTAATATAACCATTTTATTTATTTATTTATGGTATAATCAATCCAATCCAGCTATGTAGAACAGTGGTTATTTTCCCAGTGGCGTGCAGAAAATAATTATGTCGTTTTTAAAATAAATCAAAATTGTCTCTAAAAAAAAAGGAAAACTATCTCCATTTACCCGTCTAATTTGCCTTCTGTAAATACGCCACTGTATATAACATAAACGTTTAATTTCATCTTGTAATTAAAAATTATAGATACCATTTATATACCGGGTGTCCCAGATAACTTTTCCAGCATGGGGATCTCAGTATCTATAAGAGATACAGGTTTGGTTAAATCAGATTAATTATTTGTATGAAAGGGGTGAGTATTACTACACAAAAAAATATTCATAATTCTATGTGGTTTAGGCGGTATACTCAAAAAACTGAAAATCCGGAATTTCTTTAAATGGCCATAACTTTTTTGTTAAAGTAGATAGGTACTTTTTGTTTGCGGTTTTTTAAAACACTTTTTTGTGTAGAATGGATTGGTGTATTTAGATTTTTAATATCACTTTTAGTTTCCGAGATACAAGCCCTAACTTCAGTTTTTCTTATGGGCCACTTAGTTGAATATATCATATTTGAACGTGTTTTTTACTCTGCTTTACAACGATATGTCACTTGCCATATTTATTATCGAAAAAAAGTCGAAATACTAAAGATCAGTGATATTTATGAAGTATTTTATTACAAACTTTTAAGTGATCATGAAAAACAAAAATTGTAACCAAAAATCACGATAACAACAATCAAAATAACAAATGAATATTTGAAACAATGAACTATTTGAAAAAATATATTATAATTTTTTTTTTCGATAATAAATATGGCAAGTGACACATCGTTGTAAAGTAGAGTAAAAAACACGTTCAAATATGATATATTCAACTAAGTGGCCCATAAGAAAAACTGAAGTTAGGGCTTGTATCTCGGAAACTAAAAGTGATATTAAAAATCTAAATACACCAATCCATTCTACACAAAAAAGTGTTTTAAAAAACCGCAAACAAAAAGTACCTATCTACTTTAACAAAAAAGTTATAGCCATTTAAAGAAATTCCGAATTTTCAGTTTTTTGGGAATACCGCCTAAATCACATAGAATTATGAATATTTTTTGGTGTAATAATACTCACCTCTTTCATACAAATAATTGATCTGATTTAACCAAACCTGTATCTCTTATAGATACTGAGATCCCCATGATGGAAAAGTTATCTGGGACACCTGGTATGTAGTATTATAAAGAATTTGCTCTCGAGTAAAATCTAAGCTAACGTTATTTGCAATTCGAATTGCCATCCGTCGTCTTTTCCCTGGACACTGTCCTCATTTTAAGGGCGTCTGGGGGAATTTTCAAATGTGTCTGGGGTTTTTAACAAGTTTAACTGCGTAAAAAAAGTCGTCAAAATTACTATAAAAGGCAGGTACTACTATTTTAGCTTTTACTCTATAGCTAATTCTTTATAATACTCAACATTAATAAATAAATGTTAAAATATTAACTAATTGGTTTAGGTTACTTATATTGCTGCTCCTCATTAGGGGGTGGTCGACCCACTGGGGGATACTTACACACTGTCGCATAAACTGGCTGATATAAGACTATATGCTCCCTAAAAAATAAATTTTGTTAATACATATTTATTTACTTATTCATATAAAAAATTTAAAATTAAAAATAAAAGGATTGTGTGGTTTTATGAAACCACGGTAAAAGTGAAACTTTTTTTTCACATTATAGACATTTAACTAAAATATTTCGGAATAATAAATTCAAGCACTCAAAATTGAAATAAATCCATAAACAACAACATGCACCAGCAAAAAGTTCTAATAATACTAATAAATTCTATATAAAAACCAAGATCTTTTTTCCTTTTTCTATAAGCACGTGCTCTGTCGGCGTTCTATTTTTTACGGCGTAAAATTAATTCATCGTCATTCATTTTTGCACTATTCTTTCTCGTTGATCAGTTTTTTGGACTCACTAGCTGTGTCTTTGTTTACCAAAAGCAAATAAATAACAACATTTACATTAAACACTGACAAATTACAATACAAACTTACTAAATATGTATAATAGCACACAGTACATAAACTGTCATACAATGAATGACTGCTTGTTCCACGCATGCGCAGTCCAAACGTTACGCGACATGCAACACACAGACCAAAAAGTTTGAGACGATGTAATAAAAGTTTCACTTTAAAAACTGTATTTTTTCCACAATATATTATAAATTTCTATTTTTTTCTGATTCTGGGAATAAGTCTTGTCTTACGTACCTCATTGTTGATTCCGCACCATCATAAACTTGGCCAAGTAAAAATTCAGGTCCTATATATTTACCCCCTTCGACATGACAGCTTGCAGTTTCTAAAAAAAAAATCCAAAATCATTTTTCAAAATTATATTTTTTTAATCATTATACTTGCTTACCATATATAATTTGAGGGGTGTCCCTTGAATTTGGTATTCTAAAAGGGACCGTTGCTATTGTAATTGGAAAATGCATTGGTAAAATATCCTGTGATTTTTCCGTCTCAAGACTGACCTAAAAAAAAAATACGTAAATTAATTTTTAAAATATAAAAAAAAACAGAAAAAATGTGCATATGACCTATAATATAAAATAGATAAAATGTCTTCGTGACTTCGCACACAATATACAAACACTGCTCAGCTCTTTTAGTGATGGCGTGTTAAAAAAATGAAAATACGTAAATTTTTTTAATAATTTTATAAAAAAAGATACAGTGAAAAAAAACGTGCATATTATAATTATAAAATACATAAAAAGTCCCTGCGACTTCGCACACAATATAAAAAAAACACTGCTCAGCTTTTTTAGTGATAGCGTGTTTATCAAATCTACACTTTGTAGCCTATTATAGTAATCAAGGAACACCCTAATGCAGGTTTCATCAAAGATGTTTTTGATATTACTTCGGACAACAAAACACCCCCCCCCCCCCTCCCATAAAAAAATTATAAAATTACCTTCAGTACATAAAACAGTTGTAAAAGTCTACAAATTCCAACTAAACTTGTTGGCATTGTAGGTAACACCAAACTATCCGAACTATCCCATTTTATCCTTGAATTTGGTTTTACTGGATCGCCCCTAAAAAAATTATTTAAAAAATTAAAAATTAGATTAAATTTTGGTTAGGAAAAAACATACCTGTATTCCAAAACTAAATGCTGAATGTCTTTACTCATCCCTAGTACACCTCTGTCGATAAAAAATTCACAATACTGAAAATAATAAGAGACTTTATAATCATGCTCTATCATATACGAGTACAACCTTAAATCTGTATTTTTTTTAATACTATAAAAGAACATGTAATTTATGCATCAGGATCAAGAGGTCTTGCCCCCCCCCCCCAAGAATTAGAGCGGTCGAAATTCGTTATATAGGGTGATTCAGCACTGTCGTGCCAAACTTGAACAGTAGATTGAGAACAATATTTTAAGCAAAAAACTTTCAATAAACATGTGTCCGGAAATTTTTCCTTAGGGAACTACAGGCCTTCAAAGATTTTACTAAAAATGAGTTTTAATTTAATATCTAGAGAACCCTTTGTGCTAGAATTATGAAATTTAGTATTTGGTTTAGTAATAATATGTGTTATCGATTTCTAATATTAACCATTTATATTTTAGACCAGGGCTGTATGGGGCCAGTGGGCCCATCGATTTTTATCTAGTATTTATTTGTTCCTTAATTTTTTTCCTGAGTTGGTACATTTATAAGATTATATGACACAAAATACACAAAAACATACTTTGCTTATTTCTCATAGGATAAACCGTCTTCGAGAAATATCGAAGGAAAAGAAAGCATGCAGAGTTAACCTTAATACGGATGCTTGAAATTACAAAAAATAAATTTATGGCCTCATACAACCCTGGTCAAAAATCTAATTGGTTAATATTAGAAATCGATAACACATATTATTACTAAACCAAATACTAAATTTCATAATTCTAGCACAAAGGGTTCTCTAGATATTAAATTAAAACTCATTTTTAGTAAAATCTTTGGAGGCCTGTAGTTGCCTAAGGAAAAATTTCCGGACACATGTTTATTGATAGTTTTTAGCTTAAAATATTTTTCTCAATCTACTGTACAAGTTTTGAATCACCCTGTATAGAGCGGAGAAAAGGGGATCTCAAATAATTAATTCAGAAAATTCATAACTCTGACAATGAAACAAAAAATTAATATCATAATAAACATTTTAATTAGTTTTATCTCAAAAAATCTATATTTAGAATATTTAAAGAACAATTAAAATTTTAAACACTAATTTTCTTTTGTTTAAAATGATAAAGAATGAAAATTAGAAAAGACAATTTGATAATTATTTATTAAGGAGTTTATTATAGGACATTGAAGGCATCGTTGAAAAATACTCGAGTTAATTGTTTTTACGAAAGAGATCTAGTGGCAGAAATGAAAAAAATCAATCAAAAAAACGTAAATGAAATAAAAAATTGTTTTTTTCATTTTTAGAAATATTTTGCACATACATAACTCAAAAACTACTAAACCGATTGAACTGTTAATTAAGTGTCTACCAGTTACGAAAAAATTTTTTAATAATCTTGAAAAAAAATTTTTTTTTTTTAATTTTGAAAAAAAAAACATTTTTTTATATGCACATGTGGGGTATCAAAATACGTGTATTTTTAAGGTAGTAGACCGGTGTGACGGCCGAAATTTCGACTTTTTTTCGTGACCTTATTTTAACAAGTAAATAATATACTATCGTTTTGTAACTTTTACATATTTATTTTAGTACTTTAAATGATACAAAAATTTTTTTTTTTATTTAATTTTCCATTTATTTATTTACAATATGTAATGTCAAAGTGGAGTCCTCTAAAGAATGATGAGCTGTTTCGGGGAAGCACACAGCCTTCCGTAGTCATTTGAAATGAAAAAATCAAAAATAGTATTATTGTGTAGACCTTATTTTAATGAACTAACCAATAATATACATAATAAAAAAAAAAATAGCGGACTTATGAAAAAAAGTTCTCAAAATGTAATTTTTTTTGTTGATAAAATGTTTAAAAAAATTAATTTATTATTAAAAAATTAAATGTTTTAAAGGTTAGGTATTTAGATATGTGTATGTAGAATAACTAGTTAAATTTTGAGCCAAATCGGTTGAATAGTTTTGAGTCAGTGCTTCCCCGAAATTTCAAAAACATGGTTTCGAGAAAAACGCTAAAACGTTTGTTTCCCATCTTATAGCAATGTGCACTCGTCGAACGATAAATGCCTGTAACTTTGGAAATATTCTAAATTTTGGTCTGAAAATTTAAGAGTATATTTTTAAAATGTGGTTCTTCCGAAAAATGTAAAAAAAATTTTTTTTTGATCCATCACACCGGTCTACTACCTTAAGCTGATTTTGAAAAAAATATATTTACATCTTTTTATTGACTGCTCAGCCATTAATAAGATAGTGTGAATACTATTAACCTGCATTAGTTTTACCCTGAGTCTGACAGGCCCGCGTGACTGGTTGTCTATAGTTGCCCGTAGTTTTAGGCTTTCACCGCACACATAGGCAGTGCGTTCGAGTACAGACCGTAGCACTATGTCGCCCCCTCCTGCTGTACCCCCTCGGCCGACAACTCCGGCCCAGCATCCGCCACAGAACCAAGTACCGCGACGGTCTTGTGCAGCCATTGGCTTCTGGAATTTTTTTTTTATATTAACATTTTTTATTATTTCAAAGTAAAATATCTCGAAAATTATATAAGCTAGAAACTTGAAATTTTAATAAGATATGTAAAGTTGTAAATCTCAATCATTTTAAGTTTTTTTTTGGGGGGGGGGGGGGGGGGGGGGGTAAATATAATTTTTAATAAATACTTACTAGATATTGCTCTTCCATACAGTCAATATGTGGCCCAATTAATGTGAAATATTTCATACCCTGTGGGGGGCTAGCATAGGGTATATCTACAGTCACCTAAAAAAATTATTAAAAAATTACAATTTACAAAAAAAACGAGGCCATGCACACGCCTGTTCAGCTCACTTCGGTTCTATATGTTACATTTGGTACAAATACAAAATAAAGAATTGTTTAACACTTTTATTGCACGTGAAACCCCCTAACTAAAGAGGAGGGGGTTATAAATACTATATTAAAAAATATATGCATAATAGATGTATAATTTCGCTTGTTAATGCCCCCCCCCCCTTTCTTTCCCCTGAGAATTAGTAGTAATTAAATTATGATGAAGAACAAAATAATTTTTTTGGAAATAAAATACCCCCCCCCCCTTCTCCCAAAAAAAATCTTACTTACACCAGTGTCCAACAATAATTTCGTTTGCTAATGCACCCTGCTCTCCCCTGAGAATTAGAAGTAATTAAACCATGAAGAACAAAACAATTTTTTTTGAAATAAAATAGCCCCCCCCCCCCCCAAAAAAAAACTTAGTTACGCAAGTGTTTAATAAATCAAAGTTCACGAGAAGTGCAACTTAAGTGTGATACGAGAAAAAAAAAATTACACAAATAGAAGCGAGGTAAGATGCACAGGTATCTGCGTGGCCTCAGCCTATATGTTATATAATATTACCTTTATGTAATAACGTATGTAACAAGGTTTACTTTCGAATGAGCATGGTAGATTTGATTCAGGAAGCGTGAACCTAAAAAAAACCACTACAATATACAGGGTGATTTACAACTAGTGTAAAAAAAATTAACAGTAGATCGAGGACGTTATTTTAAGCAAAAATGTTTGTATGAACATTTATCCAAAAATTCTTTGTGA
Source organism: Sialis lutaria (assembly GCA_949319165.1). NCBI lineage: Eukaryota > Metazoa > Arthropoda > Insecta > Megaloptera > Sialidae > Sialis > Sialis lutaria. The sequence continues at coordinate 38,290,384 of OX439233.1, forward strand.
GGGAGCTACAGCCTTTCAAAGATTTTACTCAAAATTAGTGTTTATTTAACAACTAGAGAGCCCTTTATATTACAGTAATCAAATTTGATACTCAGTCTAGCATTAATACGTGTCATCGATTTTCAGTATCAAACATTAATAATTTAGACCAGGGGTGTATGGGCCCAATGGGCTCGTCGATTTTTATCAAGTATTTTTTTTTGTTCTTTATTTTCCTGAGTTAGTTACTTGTAGAAGATTATATGACACAAACACACAAAAATATACTTTATTAATTTATTATAAGATCTACTGTTTTTGAGTAATATTGAGAAAAATAAAGTATTAAAGAATTTTACTTAATACGGATGCTTCAAATTATACAAAGTAAATTTATATTCTTGTTCTATGATTAAAAATAAGATAAAAAGTTAATATAAATATACTTCTAAAACTGCATTTTTATCAACAAATACTCATTTATTGTTTCATTTTTAACATGATTTTTTAACGGTTATAACCTGCTATAAGTCTATGATGATAAGAATTTGGAGTTTATTTTTACTATTTTTTTTCTTATTTTTAATTATAGAACAAGAATATAAATTTATTTTGGGTATTTTGAAGCATCCGTATTTAGTACAATTCTGCAGTAGTTTATTTTTATCAATATTTCTTGAAAACGGTTGGTTCTATAATAAATGTCCAAAGTATATTTTAGTGTGTTTCGTGTTATATAATCTTTCACAAGTACACTACTCAGGAAAATAATAAAGAACAAAAAAATACTTGATAAAAATAGGTGGGCCTGATGGCTTCATACACCCCTGGTCTAAATTACTATTGTTTGATAGTGAAAATCGATAACACTTATTTATACTAAAGCGGTTATCAATTTTCATAACTGTATCACTGTGGGTTCTTTAGTTATTAAATAAACACTAATTTTAAGCAAAATCTTTGAAGGGCTGTAGCTCCCTTACGAAAAATTTTCGGACAATGTTCACACAAGGGTTTTTTACTAAAAATAACATCCTCGATCTGCTGTTAATTTTTTTTACACTAGTTGTAAATCATCCTATATATTTTTTATACAGGGTGAGTCATATCATGTGGAACAAACTTAAACCGTTGATTGAGAAAAATATTTCAAGCAAAAAAGTTCATATAAACATGTGTCCGGAAACTCTTCGTCAGGGAGCTACAGACTCCCAAATATTTTGACTAAAATTGGTTTTTATTTAATATCTGGAGAACCCATTGTGTTACAGCAATGAAAATTAATACCCGGATTAGTAATAATACGTGTTATCGGTTTCCAGTATCAAACAATGGTTATTTAGACAAGGGATGTATAGGGCTTGTGGGCCTTCTGATTTTTATCTAGTATTTTTTTGTTCTTCACTTTTTTCTTATGTTTGGTATTTTTATAAGGTTATATGATACAAAATACACATAAATATACAGTTAACTTGTCATAAGACTAACCGTTTACGAGAAATACGATGGGGGAGATAGTTTTGCAGAATTTAACTTAATACGGATGCTAAAAATTACACAAAATAAATTTATTTTCTTGTTCTAGTACTAAAAATAAGAAAAATAGTTGGTGTAAAAAATACTCTTAATATGACTCCTCATAGAATTATAGCCAGTTTTATTACTTTAATTCGTGCTTTATTAATTGACTAAAAAACAAAACTAAAAATTGTTATTTGTTTTTAAGGATGCATTGTTGTAGGTATATTTACATACACATTTATTCTTGTTTTTAATTATAGAACAAAAAGATAAATTTATTTTGTGTAATTTTTAGCATCCGTATAAAGTTAAATTCTGCAAAATTATCTTCCCCATCGTATTTCTCGTAAACGGCTGATCTTATGACAACTTAACAAAGTATATTTATGTGTATTTTGTGTCATATGACCTTATAAAAATACCAAACATAGGAAAAAAAGTGAAGAACAAAAAAATACTAGATAAAAATCAGAGGGTCCACAGGCCCCATACATCCCTGGTCGAAATAACCATTGTTTGATACTGGAAATAGATTACACGTATTATTACTAATCCAGGTATTAATTTTCATTGCTGTATCACAATGGGTTCTCCAGATATTAAATAACCCCCAATTTTAGTCAAAATCTTTAGGAGTCTGTAGCTCCCTCACGAAGAGTTTCTGGACACATGTTTATATGAACTTTTTTGCTTGAAATATTTTTCTCAATCAACGGTTTAAATTTGTTCCACCTGATATGACTCACCCTGTATAGGGAGGTAAAATCGTACCATCCAATCGATTATTATTATTTTTCTATGAATTTAGAAAATTAATCAACGATAAGAAATTGCATTAAGTCAGTGGCGCATCCAAAGAGGGGTGGGGTAATATTTTTTTTGTTATTTTTAATTTTATATACCACAGTTAACTAGTTAAATTAAATAATGTATTTTGTTTCGGTTTTTTTTTACCCCTAACCCTCCTTGGATGCACCACTGGCGTATATAAAGAAGCCAAATTTTATATCGTTTTTCATCATTTTTTCTGTAGGGCTCTTCATGCAACGTTAGATGAAAATAATTATATTGAAAAAAAACGATCAAAGAAATGTATTTTTGTATTTCGTCTGATCTGACGTATTTCAAATATATTGATTTTTTATACGAAGGCATATCATGTTACCTAAATGGAAATTTATGAAGTCCTCTTGGTAAAATTGGCACTGTGGTGTTCATATTTAACTCCCCCCAAATTACTGCCTTTTCATCCACGAAGTATTGATCATCTTTTACCTAAAACAACGAAAAAAATGTGAAAAAAATTAAAAATTCACTATGCAATAAAAAAAATACTTTTGTAATATAACAGAGATCTGAATAGAAAATTTGGGAGGCTTTTGGTATGCCGAAACCGGATTTGTTGCCTAATTGGTTTCATCACGTCAGGGTTTTGAGATATTCTGACCTAAAAGTCCCAAAAATTACTATATTGGCAATGTTATAGAATCTTTTATCAAGTAGGTAATTTTTTTCTAAAGTTTTCGGTCACGGTAACAAATAGTATTATCTTTCCTCTTTAAAATGAGTTTTAACTTTACTGTACGATTTTTTTTTGCCGAGATGTACTAGTTTGAAGATATGATAGAGTGTAGTATAGTAGATACAATGAACTTTACTACATATATCTTCAAAGTAGTATATTTCGGTAAAGAAAAATCGCATAGTAAAATGTAAAAAATCATTTTAAAGAAAAAAGATAGTACTATTCGAAATCATGAAAGAAAACTTCAGAAAAAAATGATCTACTTTAGTAATAAATTCCCCAACATTGCCAAAATTGTCATTTTTGGACTTTAAGGTTCGGATATCTAAAAAACCTGACGTGATGGAATCATTTGGGCAACGAATTCGGTTTCGGCATGACAAATACCTTCTAAATCACCTATTCAATTTTCTATGAATTTTTTTTTGTTACTAGTGTAATTTTTGTATCTTTAATTTATTACATATACGTAAATACACGTATGTTGTTCACTTATTGTACTACGTATAAGAAAGTCTCGCAGTACCTGAATAGCAACTGGTGTCAATATCTTTAATATAGTTGCAAATCTATATCTATAAAAGAGTTTGTCCTTAACCACTCACTCATATATCAACGTACAGCCCAAACCCCTGGACCTTAAAACGTGAAATTTCGTAGGTGCCTTCCTTTTATGATGTAAGCACCCACTAAGAAAGGATTTTTCGAAATTCAACCCCTACGGGATTAAAACAGGGTGTCAAATTTTATATAAAAAAATATTTTTTTTGTTCGCATTTAATTGAAACTTATTGAACATACTCTACAATATAAATAATGAAACAATAATTTCAGCATTTCCTTAAGGTGTTAGGGGGGTGGAAAATTTTGTAAAATATTTATTTTTGTATTCACCGGGGGTAAACAGGGTCTGTGTTTTTGATACGATTATCTGCATAGCTGCTTACGTTATAATGGTGGAGCCGGGAAAAATAATCTGCAATAAAAAAATTCGAAATTCAACCCCTAATGGCCAGGGTAGACAAGAGGTTAGTTTTTACAATTTTTAACTTAGATCCGAGGTATTTACGTTTTTTTATAGGTAATGAATAAAAATCAATAAAAAAAATGTAATATGTCATCCCCTATCACGTATGGAGGGTTCTAATTAGTTTTGAAGTTTACGCGAGCGAAGCCGCGGGATTCCGCTAGTAGAAAATAAAGTAAAAACAATGAACTTATGGAAAAATCCTTAGATATTTACATTATATAAAATGCATAATGCATATTAACAAAAAAAAACATAAATGTAAATAAATATAAGATATTCACTTAGGCGATGAAAATAAGTACATAAATACATAAATAAAAATACGGTTACGTAATTTAAAATTCTACAGATATTGACCGGAGAATGTTCAGTTTACGTAAACTTATAAAATATACATTGGTGCAAAAACCCCCGACTCCTCCCATCTATTACCAAATTCTCATACGATTCATCTTTCGGTCAGTTTAAAGTTACTCGCATTATAGTAAGAGTTAAGACAACGTCGCCATTTTTAACCAAAGGCAATTTATTCTAAAATTCTTTTATGTAATATTTTTAGCAAGTAAAATTTATTACTTGAAAAACGGAGAAACTGTGGTTTTTTAGTCACTTAAACTAAAAATACACCTTAACCACAAAATTTATGTCACTCGATACGTGTTTCGACTTCACAAGAAGTCCTCATCAGGAGCCTAACGATTCCAGACTGATACAGTTTAGACGCAGCAGAAAGCTTAGAAATCTTGAGGGATAAGAATAGTATTTTTAATGGAGGTACTGGACCTATCCCAGCTTCAATCCTTCTAGACCTTGCCGTTGATTGGTCTGAATCATTGAAGCGTGATAAGTCCTTTTAGTATATATATAGGTTCTGACCAAGACTGTATCAGTCTGGAATCGTTAGGCTCCTGATGAGGACTTCTTGTGAAGTCGAAACACGTGTCGAGTGACATAAATTTTGTGGTTAAGGTGTATTTTTAGTTTAAGTAAGTAAAATTTAACTTAATGTAATAATAGGAAATTGACACCATAGGAAAAAATAGAGAGTTTGATGAAACTTTGATAATAAAAAGACATTTGAGGGGTTTGCAGCAACGAGTTAACTCCATTTTTAGGCCAAACAGAGTTAACAACCGTTTCTTGGAGGAAAAAAAATCATTCTTTCGTTTGGTTCAACAAAGAGTTACCTACCGTTGATAGTTCTCAAGGTATCCGCTAGAATGAGTTAACTGCTTCACTCGCTTGTGTAAAAATGGAGTTAACTCCAGGAGCTGACTCTTTGTTTTTGGGCTTAGAATTTAGTTAGTACACTTTTCTTGAAATAAACTAATTTTCTTGAAAATTGTTCTTAGTCAATGCTTCCTTACTTTAAAACGAAAATAATTTTCAACTATTTTTTTGGCCAGAAAGGAATTAACTCCAGAATAAAATTGGCTCTAGAATTGCGAATTTGACGAATTTCTCAATGGAATTTGGCCAAAACATGTGGTCGGTGACAAATAATAATTGGACGAAGACAAAGACGATTTAAATACATTCTCCATTTTTTAAACAGTTTTTTCTATTTTTCTACAAATTATAAAAACTGGAGTTAACTCCTTGTTGCTGCATACCACTCATTTTTATTTAAAAATCCATTAAAAAACTTCATTAGGAGAATAGTTTATCAGATATTAAGGTAATTTATCACCTAATAAATTTCAAAAAAATCGTTTTTTTTTGCATTTTCTCAATCCTTATACTTTTAAAAATCACCCCCAATTTTTTTTCTAAAATTCGAATTCTAACATAGTGAAATTAGTGAAAATATTCGCGCACTTCCATTATTTCATACTTGCTGACTCTGTTGCAGGCAGCTGTTTCTCGAAACTACTTTTTTTCAAATGTCGGACAGTTAATCTCCGAAACTACTCGGCCGATTTCAATGATTTTGGTCTTATTTTGTTCGTTGAGATGTTTTGTTTGCCAATTTACCACATTTAGCCAAAAAAATAATTATAACATTTTTTAGCAGAGAATAGTGAAAAACAGGGATGTTTTTTTCAAATTTTTTTCAAACATCCGCCATTTTTTATTATTTTTTTTAAATTTGTTAATTAAACGTTTATTTTTAGATTGATACAGTTTATTTTAGCTCCATGTCTCTGGCACCCCCTTTTTTGAAAATCGAAATTTATTATATGCAGTTCGTTTGTGCTTCGTTTACATGTTATTTATATTTAAAAATATTGAAAATATGTCTCTGGCACCCCCTTTTTTCGTTTGTGCTTTTAGAAGATATTCAAAAAAATCAAATGGGGGGCCGTAGACATGCGACCCCCCCCCCCCCTTTTTGGAAATTCGAATTTTAATATATGTAATTCGTTTGTGCTTCGTTTGTGCACGTTTGTGCAGAAATTTTCATCGTTTGTGCTTTAACCCTTTAAGTGGTATTCACAAAAATCAAAGCGGGTGCTGTAGACATGCGAGCCCCCCCTTTTTCGAAAATCGAACTTTATTATATGCAGTTCGTTTGGACTTCGTTTGTGCACGTTTGTGCAGAAATTTTCATCGTTTGTGCTTTAACCCTTTACATGTTATAATACTGAAAATATGTCTCTGGCACCCCCTTTTTTGAAATTTAAGTTTTTGAATGTGCAGTTCGTTTCTGCTTCGTTTGTGCACGTTTGTGCTAAAATTATATTCGTTTATGCTTTAACCCTTTAGGAGCTATTCGTAAAAAAACTGTTAATGCGTTATAAACATGATTACATATTATATTATTATTAGTTTTCGAAAAAAATTATTCGTCTTGTGTTTCTTATTTATCTAACTAGAAGCTCTGTTTATGCTTTAACCCTTTAGGTATCACAATTAGTGTCCGACCGAACATTCGGCTTCGGCCACCTTCGGCCAAAACTTCACCTTCGGCTGAATAATCGGCTTCGGCCAAATTTGGGCCGAAGGTTTGGCCGAAGCCGAAGGTTGAACTATACAGTATAATATTGTACAGTAAAGTATTTTTATATGCGGTAGGTACGTTCCACAGAAAACCGTATATAAAAAATTACACAAAAAAGACATAGCGCACATTATAAAGTTAGAGATAGATACATAAATACACTAAAATGCAAAATTTACGGATCAATAAATTTTTCAAATATTTTTAGGTGTTTTTAAATAGCTCGATCTCCGCGAAAAATGGTCGTAGAAGAGTTTAAAAAAAAACTATTTTATAGCTTGATTTTATAGTTTTTGAATCATTTATTGAAAATTTTATTATCCTTCAGGATAACCTTCTTTTTTAAGATGAAACACCAAAAAAAATTTTTTTTTTCCAAAAAATTATATTAATTTTGAGAGGCTCTACAGGACATGCAAATTTTTTTTAGTCAAATCAAATAAAGAACTGTTGTAAATCAGACTTTTTTCTTTAATTTAATTAATATCAAAGATATTGGCAAGGACAAAATATTTTTACGATTTTTTAAAAATTTTAATGACAAAACGTTTACATATTTGAATTCCTTTAACTGACAGCTTTTATTTGATAACCCATTTGAATTTGGAAAAATATCGTACCACATAAAAAGATACGCTTAAAAAGAGACTCGACTGTATACTCGTATTCTTGTATAGATATTTATATTTTTAATATCATTCATTATTCATTTAAAAACAATTTGTGAAAAAAAATTATAATTAAAGACAAAAAAAAACCTTCGGCTTCGGCTTCGGCCGAAGGTTTCAAGAAAAGCCGAAGTTCGGCTTCGGCTTCGGCCAAAAACTGACCTTCGGTCGGACACTAATCACAATAGTATTTTTATAGACACGATTGCATCATAATTTTTATTACAAGATCAATTCATTAAGAAAGAATCATTTTACCCATATCTACCCTACACCCTAACGTTTAAAGTTATTAAACAACCACCAAGTAAGTTGTATTGTAACATATCACATGTATTGCTTTAAAGCGATGTTTATCTTTCACAAACACATACATATTGTTTGCATGTAGGCGTATGGCTTGTAACTCCCCTGGTGTGTCTACTGTTTACTCTTGTCATTCAGCCTACTTTAAACTTTATCTCCGCTTATTTAGTTGCGTTTTGTAACTTCAACCGAGTGTTTTAAAGATAATTAAATACAGGTTTGGCTTTACTCAAATACAGTTATATTTTTTTTTGTATGGTTTTTATTTATTTATTTATTGTTTCAATGGCGTAGTTAGGTGGGGATTAAGAGGATCACCCCCCCCCCCTATAAGTATACGAAAATGACAGGGGAAATTGTGTATTTAGGATCAATTTTCTTTCCATTAAATTTGAAATCTATTTTTCGAATTATTTCTGAAACGGTGCGTATTTGAAAAAAATATTTCAAATAAAAGTTGTGAAGAATTTTAATGTCTTTAAATTATGTTCTATTCATTTTTCTAAAAAAAATGTTTTTTAAGGAGGTAATCGATTTAAAAAAAATTTTTTTTGTCCTATTCATTTTCTTCTATTTTTTAACATTTACCTAGAAATATTTTTTATATATAATTATATCAGTGGCGTAGTTAAGGGGGGGATTAAGGGGATCAATCCCTCCCCCCCCTATGAGTCTACGAAAATTATAAGTCATACTCCCCCCCCTCCATCGCAAAAAGCTAAAAAAAATAAAGGATACCTTTAAAAAAATCTAGAAAATGACATTTGATTTTGCGCTCACTAGATAGTCCCCCCCCACCTTAAGGGGAGGGGGTATTCGAAACAAAACATTACGAATTTTTAAGCTGCTTGCAGAAAAACTTTTTAATTATTCAGTTTGGACGGGGAGAAAGGGAAATATCATGATATTTTGTTTTATTTTAAAATAAAACAAATTTTCATTTAAAAAAATTATATATGAGTATTGCTTGCAGAAAAACTTTTCAGACAAAAGTTAACCAGTATGGACGGGAATAAAAAGGTGGAGGGGGGATATCATGAAATTTTTTATTTAATCGTAACTTTGATTTTTCTTTTTAATAAAATATTTTTTTTAATTATGAAAAAAATATATATAATGATATTTTCCCCTTAAAACTTTGTAACTTTTGTATTTTCAATTTTTCTATAAATATCTCAATTTCTAAATAAAAATTAATAACGTTTTTATATGCACTTTTTGTCGGTGTTCTTACGTTTTTTTTTTTTTTAATTGTAACTGATTTTTGATATGAAATAATTTTTTTTAATTATAAAAAAAAATACTATGATATTTTCCCCTTTTTTGTTGTATATTCAGTTTTTCTATAAGTATCTTAATTTTCGTAATAAAAATTCATAACTTTTTTATAATTTTTTTAATTGTAACTGACTTTTTAAATAAAATAATTTTTTTTAATTATAAAAAAAATTATTATGTTATTTTCCCCTTTTTAGGGTTCCGTAGAAAACTAGGAACCCTTATAGTTTCTCCATGTCCGTCCGTCCGTCCGTCTTCAAAAATTTTGAGATAATAAGATGAAATTTGGTATACGGTTGAAGATTAAAGACCCAAAAACAGAAATGATAAGACTTTTGTAAAAAAAAATTTTTTAGGCCCCCTTTCCATAAAATGAAAAGTGTTTTCAAAAAAAAATTTCACCTACCCCATTGAGTGGGGTGTCATTAGAAAGGTCTTCTAAAATGCAACAAAAAATGTATCAGAACTTTTTGATTTTAACCCTTTAATCACGATGTATTTGCTCTCCAAAGTCGTTAAAAAAGCGCCCCCCCCCCCTCTATTTTCTAAACTATTAATTTAAAAAATCTGAAAAAATTCCAGAATGTAGCTTTTAATTGGTACTTTCACTGAAAATTATAACGAACATTGTCAAAAATATTTTGGACCCCCCTTCTATAGACTGAAAAGTGAACTCTCATTTTTTCCCCACTTACCCCATTGAGTGGGGTGTCATTTAATAGGTCTCCTAAAATGCAATAAAAAATGTCAGATAACTTTTTGATTTCAACCCTTCAGTCACGAAATATTTGCTTTTTAATGTCGCTGTCAGAGCGTCCCCCCCCCTCTATTTTCTAAACTATCGATTCAAAAAATCTGAAAAAAATTCAGAATGTAGCTTTTAATTAGTACTTTCACTGAAAATTATAACGAACATTGTCAAAAATATTTTGGACCCCCCTATCATAGATTGAAAAGTGAAGTCACATTTTTTTCATTTACCCCATTGAGTGGGGTGTCATTTGATAGGTCTCTTAAAATGCAATAATAAAAGCCAAATGAATTTTTGATTTTAACCCTTCGGTCACGAAAATTTTGTAAAAAAAACTCTTTTTTTATAAATCGTAGTGAGAATGACTACGGAACCCTATCATGTGCGTGCCCAACAAGCACTTGCCAATTTTATTTATTTGTATACTCAGTTTTCTATAAGTATCTTAATTTTCTCAATAAAAACTAATAACTTTTTTAATAGGCACTTTTCTCATCTTGTACAATAATACATTTTAACTTTCCAGTTCCAATCTTCGTGATTATAATATATTGTAGAAGGTTAGGTTAAATATGGTATCTCGATCTTTGTACTCCTATCACTCCCAAGGGAGTAATAAAGACCCTAATCAATCTACACGCTGTTAGTTTATATAGTTGTTACTCAAAGTCAAATACCTTATCAATTTACGGAAATACGTTTTTGAGTATTTATTGATTTTTAAACGCGCGACTTCTGAACAATTTGATTAAAAACTTCATACGTCTGGTAAATTGAATTTTAAACAAAATGTTTTCAGATAAAACTACTTCGTAAACGAGCTATTAATTTTAAAATAATAATTTCAGGTATTTGCGCTTTATTTCGCAGATTTTTATATAAATAATTTTTTTCGATATTAATTAAATTTAAAAACATTAAAAATTTGCGAACAAATGACATAAAAACCTGAAATTATTGTTTTAAATGTTTTAATCATTTGTTTGTATTTTATTAAATCTTCATAACACACTATTTTTCGATATTTTCTATTAATTTTATACTTGTTATAACTTGTTTTCTATCAATGTTACCATTATGCATGTATTACACTTTTATAAAGAAAACATTCTCAGTTATAAAATTCAATAATAATATACAGGGTATTCCATTTAAAGAAAATAATATAATATAAAAATAATATAATATAAAAATTGAAGATTTTCTAATGCGCTAAAATATTGGTTTTCCGGCCCTATAGAGGTTAAACAGTTAGTAATGATTACTGAATCTCTTACTTTATTTAATATAGGTGATCCCTTCTTACCTCTCACTCTTTAAAGATATATTTTTTTTCGGAACGGAGAAGTTCTCCCCGGCACCTCCACCAAATAAAATTTCTTTTGGATATTGAATCAACTAATTATTAAATATGCAGTTTTTCATTCTCTTAATTATTTAATATTAACTTTAATTGAACATTTATAAAATACTTAAGCTATTCTTTATTATTATAAACCGAAATTAAAATACAAATTAAGGGGAAAGCCACTATGACACAAAAAAAACGTTTTTTTTTCATGCCAAAAAAATTTTTTTTTGGTCGTCACATCGATGCTCATAACATTTTAATTTTTTTATATTTTTCAATAAAAATTGGTATTGAATAAGTTGAATATACACTTAATAAAATGCCCTCTACCCAATCCTAAATTAATTAGTTAAACCTGTAAAAAAAATTCCCAAATTTTTTTTGACCCATCACAATCGCTTTGTCTCTTTATAGACCCTTTATTAAAACATTATTTTATTCATTATATAATATATCCTCTACTAATTTAAACTAAATATCAATCAATACCCCCTTCTCCCTCCCCTCTGACCCATATCAATTAAATTCCCTGAGAGCAAACATGAATTTTATTTAAAATGTATTAGTTTTTATTTTACAAACGCACGCAATTGTGTTGAAACTTTTAAATTATGTATATTGATTACAACTTACTGTACGTCTATCACCAGAGAGGACGACTTTCCATTCAACATGCGCCTTGCCTCGCAGTATCACTCTAATTGCTGCAAACAATAAACAAATGTGTCAGTAAACCTTTAGTATAGTCAACAATAATTATTATCTATCGATTAATTGAATTTTACATATAGTAAAACATTATCATGCGGACTATGTATGATACTATTAAAAATTAACAGTAATTAAAAACAAATATGTATGTTAGCTAACCCATAAAGTCAATAATTACATTTATATTAAATTACATATACAGGGTGGTCCAAAAGTCACAACACCATTTAAAATTCAAATAATTATTTTTTAAATTTGATTTCAAATTATTAAAGCGAAAATTAAGTATGGATAAACTCACGACTGTTAACGCAAAGAATCTACACTCGTAACAAAATATACTTCGTTTATTTCGGCGGTTTAAAATTAACTGCTCCAGATTTCTTTCTGTGGGGGTATTTAAAAGATAAACTATACTGTAACAATCCTCGAACTATTCAGCAATTGAAGGCAATATTCTTGAAGAAATAAGCCAAGAAACATTACGACAGGTGATGATTCACGCCTTAGTAAGAGCGCGTCAATGTGAAGCGCAAAATGGTGGTTAATTATTTAAAAGATGTAATTTTTAAAATTAAATAAAATTTATTTCCAAGAAGGTGTGTTTTCTGTTTATATGAAAGAATAAAAGTGAATTATTATGAAATGAAAAAGTTATTCCATTTTAAAATGGTTTAGTGACTTTTGGGCCAACCTGTATATACAGGATACTCAAAATTAAACCTTTTTTAAATATCAGAAAATAATACTGGGTTTTCTGGACGAAAATAGGGGGGGGGGGGGGGCGAATTATATTATGATATTGATATGTAAGTGTGTTTTTTTAAAGAAATTTAAGTACAGTAGCACCTCGATATAACGGTGTAATTGGGACCTAAGTAAAAAATGTCGGTATGTGAAAAAATATGATTTTTTAACTAAAGTTAATTTTTTACCTATTTTATTAAATTTATTATTAAATTTTTCTTGTAAAATAAAAAAAATAACGGAGAAAAATGTAGTTAACTTTTAATAAAAATTAAAAATTTCAATTTTGTATCAATCAGTTTAAACAAACATGTACCTACTGTCAATTGAGTAATTTTTACAATCTACATCAGCGATTTCCAAACTGGGAGGCGCAGTTACATAAAGTTTGGAAACCACTGATCTACATTGTAATTTTTATAATACACTATTTTTACTATATTCGTATAAAAATATCATTTATTCAACTAACTATTCTTAAGTTGAATTATTTGTTAATAAAGTGATATACAATTATTTAATTTCAATTAAAATACAAAGATTGCGTAAAGTATTAATTATATTAATAGTATATTTGTTTTCATATCACATGCATAGAAACAACTAGTTTTGAACCCTGTTTTGCCAGTAGAAACAAGACAATTTCAGACCAATGCGATTGTACCGAGCAGAAACAAAGAAACAACGTTGTTTCTGACTAGCAAATTCATTAATTTTAATGCCGGGTATTATAAAGAAATTGCATGCAAGCAAATTTGTCTCCATGGAAATTTGCGATTTGCAAACGCTATCTACTAGGAGTCAAATGTAAATGACAACCAATCACAGATTGTAGCTTTAAAATATCAAGACAATTTGACTCCTAGTAGATAGCGTTTGCTTTGCATGGAAACAAATTGCTTGCATGCAATTTCTTTATAATACCGAGCATTAATCTGTCAGAATCGCATTTGTAATAAACAAAAGCGAATCTTATTTCTGAATAATTCTATTATTAAAATACTATGGCTAGGCCATAAAATGCACACCCCTTAAACATAAAAAAATGTATTAATTTATAATATCAAATAAATACGATACAATATAATTGGTGAAACTTAAAAGGATGTTTGAAAAAAATATTGGAGGTAATTAATATTATATAAATATATAATATGAAGTTTATCACTCATTAAGATTTTTTAGAAAATCAACAATGAATCTTGATATCAATTGATTATTACCGTTTTTATTTAAATTTAGGATATATAGTAATAAAACAACAATCATTTTAATTTACAATTTTTATATAAAATATTTTTTTTGTAAAATGTATAAAGTAAATTAATTAATTAATAATAATAATTAGAAAGATAAATACATCCACATATTGCAGCGATAACAGCTGTGTTCACCTGATGTCTAGCAGAGCATTTAAAATGAAACAACAATGTAACGTTTATAGGTTAGGTTTATGTATATGTACATTATATATTTGTTTTAAAAATGCAAACTTACCAGACTTTATCTTGATTAAAAAGATTGATTGGCTTTGAATAAAATAATTAAAATACAGCACGTATCGATGTACATGTATTTATATATTAATTAACACAATATAATAATTGTAATACTTGGAATTTGAAGTGACGTATGAAGAAATAGCGCCTTACGGTAATCTTATGAACTACCGAGTAACTACTCTATTTGTAAAAATAATTCTTGTCAAAATATGAATTTTTGTTTAAATAAACTGCAAATTTCGTTACTTCTAGTTATCCAATTTTGTTGAGTTTTAATAGGGTTCTATTCTGATAATAGATGAAGTGAATTCAAAAGGATTGGTGCAAATTTATTTCGAAATATAGCCTACAGTTCGGCGTTTTTATCAAAAAAGGGGGTTAAATCAACAAATTGAACTTTATTTATATTTTAATTAAAACCGATCGATATTAAACTAAGTATAAATGCAGACTGTAATGTTTTCTATCAGAAAATGTAAAAATGTAAGTGGAATACTGAAGAAATTTAAGATATAATGCTCATTTTATCAATTTATATACGAAAAAAAATTTTAGCACGATAATAGAACACACTTCCAAGCAGAGCCTGCTTGGGTGTGCAATAGTATAAGATATTACTACGCTATTTGTCTGAAAGAGTCTTACTTCGATTGGCTACAGAAATCAAAACTCGTTGTTTCAATGCATGTGATATGAAAAATAGCGTGTGCGGCACGGGATGAAACAAAAACGATTTCAGACCAGGGCGATGACAGCCCTCGCTTCGCTCGGGCAGTCAACTCTCGCCCTAGTCAGAAATCGTCTTGTTTCAACCCTTGCTACACAATATACTATTATTGTTATAACAAATTAAACTATACCAATAATATAGATTTAGATCCTGTACACAATAATTACTAATTGATATTGTAACTTTAATAATTTAACAAAAAACACGTGACCTACCTTAGCAAGAATTACAATATCTTATACCGTTTACGTCAAATAGTCAAATTGAGTGATTTTTATGAAATATTTTTCTTCGTATAAATAAAAATCAATTTAACAAAAGGCTTCTTTTAGAAAAGAAAGGGTACGTCAAGTAAGATTACAACAGAAACATTTTCTTCGATACTTACATCGTAATTTAAAGTTCTCCACTGTATCTAAGATGACAGTTCCATTTACTGTTTCTCCAGCATAGTAATGTTCTTTGTCAAGTTTTATATCGAATTCCCTTATATAATCCATTTTACCAAACACTTTTACAAAATTTAATTATTTATATTTAAAAAAAATTTATTGACTTTACATTTTCTATAGAGGCGTTCAAAAACTGTATCAAATTAGGTACATTTATAGGTTCTATACACATTTAGTTAATTTTTTTTACTAGTAAAGTTAAACTGAGAAATATCACATTTATTTCTATTACATTTTTTTTTTCAGTTCTAAAATATGCTATAGTATTTATTTTGTTTTTAAATAAATTGCACCAGTATCTGAAACAAAATAGGTCGTTTTTAATTAAGGTAAATGGGCACTAATTTGTGATCGTTAGTGCGGGTTAAGGAGGAGGGGGTACACTGTATACATTTATACCCAAAGGACTATTTATATTTGTTAATAATTGAGGGCAGAATTAGTTTTATAAAAAAATGTGAGGCATTAAAAAATGTTATATTTTTATTACTTTCTTATACGGTTAAAAAAGTATAGTAAAGTCAGTTTTTTTTTTAATTTGTATATTTTTGTGTATTATATGTGTAGATATGTCTGCCTGTAATTTGATAAAGAAGGGTGGAATTTTATATTTAGGGTCAAAGGAAAAATATTTTTTTAACAAAAAATATATTTTTGGTTAAAATTTATATTCTATTAATTTTTTTCTTCGAATTTTATGTGTAGGTTTGTCTGTCTGTTACTCGATGTAGATGGGTAGAATTTTATATTTAGGGTCAATGGGGAAATAATGTTTTAATTTTTTACAAAAAAAATGTTTTAGGTTATTTATATTCTATTAATTTTTTTTCTTCGAATTTTATGTGTCTGTGTGTCGGTTTGTCTGTCTGTAACTCGTTATAGAAGGGTGGAATTTTATATTTAGGATCAATGGGGAAAATTTTTTTATTTTGTTATAAAATTTTTTTTATTATTTTTTTAAATTATTTAGTTCATAGTAAAAATAAATACATATACAGTATACTTACAGTACTACGTATAACCGTATAAGAAATTCCTATAGCACCCATGGCAGCTTTTTTTTATACATACAAAAATATCTGTACCAAAATTAGTAACTCGAAAATTTCGTAAAATTTTTTTCAATTGACCCATTTGTATTTTTTTCCCCACTCAATAAATGATTAAATAAATATAAACAATAAAATAAATACCTTATAAAATGATGTCACCTACTATAGTTTTTTTATTCCTGTATACATTTGTTATATTATAATATCTATTTTTTTAAATTAAAGAAAATTTATTTTTTACATAAATAATTATTAGTAATATTTTTATACATATACTTATTAAAATTGCTTTTTTGTGTATCTTATAAATGATTAACAAACTTTAGTTTAAACATTTTAAACATATAATAAATACATACCATATATTTAGAATAAAACACACTACTTTTTATTATTATTATTAATTTTTCAATTCACAATTTGTACGTAAGACTTTTTTTTTGAACACGATTATTATAAATTTATTTAATAAAAAAACATTTAAAATGATAAAAAATGCAATATAGGAAACAGAATAAAGCTATAATAATAAAACTATTGTCACTTGAAACATTCTGTGTCTCAATAAAGTTACATAATTCTGAATGAATATTCCAGAGAAGAATGTCACGCGAAACTCGCAAGCTTTAGAATAAAGCTCAAAGAGATGGATATGTGTTTATAAATACAGGTACGTATTCAGTCAAGCTTTTATACAGGGTGGGAATTAGTCTAGTCTTTGGTATACAGAAAAAAAAATTCGAGATGGAAAAATGTTTAATAAATTTATCTTGTTGGTATAACAATATTTCCTTTTAAAAATAATTTATAAATAAATATTATTGATATAAACACAGGTACGTATTCAGTCAAGCTTTTGATACATACAGGGCCGAAATTAGTCTAGTCTTTGGTACACAGAAAATGAAATTTGAGATGGAAAAATGCTTAATAAATTTATCTTGTTAATATAACAATATTTCCTTTTAAAAATAATTTATAATAGTATATTATACCACGAGTCAATAATGATAGCTATTATTACCGAGGAATAATTTTCGACCCGAGCCGCATAGCGGCGAGGGAGAAAAAATTTCCGAGGTAATAATAGCCATTATTGCGAGTAGTATACTGTACTTTATCTACGACTATTTCAATTACTTTAATAAAACACAACTGAATACAAGAAATGCAAACACAAGCATTTTTGTTATAATTTCAAATTAATATAAATTAAACTATACCATGGAAACAAAATACACAAACTCTGTGGTGTCCAAAAATATTAAAATTAGTAATATTACAGTTAATAAACTGAACAAGTTCTGTACTATCAACAACTTTACTAGAATTTTTATCCATCTCAATACAAATACACAAACACTAGGTGTTTTATTTGACAGTCGTAAATAAATTTTTTAGACTTAAAGTTTGTGTATTTTGTTTCCATGGTTTTATTTAATTTGAGGAATTTTCTGATTGGTGCATTAGAGGGCAATAATGAATTAGAGGGCAATAATGACCATTATTGCCCTCTAATGCACCAATCAGAAAATTTCTCTTTCGTCATAGTTCCCTCTGGGATTAATATATCGCATTATATAGTAAAAACTACGTATGTAATGTATGTATTATGTATAAGTCGTGGATAAATAAATATTATTGATATAAACACAGGTACGTATTCAGTCAAGCTTTTGATACATACAGGGCCGAAATTAGTCTAGTCTTTGGTACACAGAAAATGAAATTTGAGATGGAAAAATGCTTAATAAATTTATCTTGTTAATATAACAATATTTTCATATCACATGCATAGAAACAACTAGTTTTGAACCCAGTTTTGACAGTAGAAACAAGCCAATTTCAGACCAATGCGATTGTACCGAGCAGAAACAAATAAACAACGTTATTCCTGACTAGCAAATTCATTAATTTATTATTTATTAATAATTATAAAAAATTAGAAGTGACAACTTTGTGAGCTTCTCTACAAAAACTGAAGAATCTAATTTATCAACGACAGATACAGTAACATCAAAACAAACCGTATATAATTTTAAAAATTCAATCAATACAATTAATTTTTAAATCTGTCAGAATCGAATTTGTAATAAACAAAAGCGAATCTTATTTCTGAATTATTCTATTATTAAAATAGTATATTACTGCGCTATTTGTCTGAAATAGTCTTACTTCGACTGGCTACAGAAATCAAAACTCGTTGTTTCAATGCATGTGATATGAAAAATAGCGTGTGTGGCACGGGCTGACACAATATACTATTCCTTACTGAAATAATTAAAAAAATATATTATTGAGGATATTTTATTCATGTTTTGTCAAATTAATAAATAATTTATTACACCAACTAACGAAACTCTCAAATATATTAAACATAATGGTTGTATTAATAAATATTTATCAGTGTGAATATTTTTTACACCACCCAACTAGTGAAAGTGCAATTTTCGATATGGTAAATTCTGTGATGTCATTTATTAAGTATTTAAAATATGTTTTCAATATGAAACAAAATTTTCACCGTGATAAGAACATTGTTAGTAATAATATATATTTATCAATAAGATAAACGTGGATATTTTCATATTGGTAAAAAATTATCATATTAACAAACAACCTCTATCGGAGCTAAATCGATCACGGATTTTTTACATTGATCACATTTTTTAACACATTATTTTTTTTATGTACTATGTTGTACTAGACACCATAAATTAAAAAAGTATTTAAAGAATTTATCATTATAAATAATAATTATAATTTCGAAATTATTGAAACAGATTTTATGAATAAAAACCCAAATTGAATTTTCATTTGTATATGACCCCCACACTTTTTTTTTGACACTCGAAATTTATTTGTTCTGCCGGCCCTGTACATACACACACACACACACACACACACACACACACACACACACAATATTGTTACGATAAAGCCAGAGTTGTATTATAATAAACTGGTGCTAGTTGGGACCCTTACGTTATATACTAAAAAACCTTTTTGAGGGCATTGTTAACTATTTTTAACTATATAATTAGGTTTATTGTGTTTTTTTGTTCTTTGTTTAATTTTAACGACTCTAGTTTCAAAATGTCTGAGTATGGTTATGGGGCAGATTTGGATTTAGATTTGTTTTGTGGGGCTGTGTGCAAATATTAATGCTGGGTAAAATAAGTTTTTTTTTATTTTGTTAAAAAAATTGTACAGTATTTTTAAATAACTGTTTTAATAAAAAATATTAATGTTTGTAATTTGCAATTTAAAAATCATTTAAAAAAATATTTTTATTTATGTTTTAAAAAGTTACATATCAATAAAGGGTGGGTCGAAGTTTTTTGAAAATTTTTGACAGCTTGTGGAAAAAAATTGCATTTTAGTGTGAAAGTGTATGCCCCCAGTTTCAAATTACTTTTTTGATTTGTGTTTATGATTTTTTTCTCCGAGTTATTAAAGTTTTCAACTAAAATCGTCGTTTTTTACATCATGCACTTTTTAAAAATTGAATAATTCTCTGTAAAAACAAAAATAAAAATGTTTAATTTTCAATTCTTTTAGGAAATTGATGATTAGTAAATTTTTTAGTGAATACAGTAAATTAAGTATATTTTTAATCTAAAATGGCCGTATTTTTTTAATATGTAAATAAAAATATACTTTTTTTTTTAAGTAATGTTAAAGATTTTTAAATTATTATAAAAAATATTAGGATACACAGCCCCCCCCCCCCCTCCCCTAATCGCCGGCTCTATCCTAGATAGTTTTCATTTTTTTTAATGAATTCAAATACAAATCGCTTAAAATTTTACAAACAACGCAACCAAAAATGGGTATGTTTTATATAAAATAATCCTATTGAAACTGTTACTCTTAAGAACAGCCTCCCCCCCCCCTCCAATTTAAGACTGTCTTCCCATCTATGCACTAAAAGTAAATGTGTAGGTATAAATTAAAGTTTTTTAAAGCAAATAATTTATTATTTTTATCCAACAATAATATTTTAATAAAGAAAAAAATCATAAGATTATGTATTTATATTAACACGTCCACTGCGTGCGAATCAGACGGGTTTGCTATCCATCATTGCTACGTTAAATTGGGTGGGGGAAGACTGTAACAGATAAAAATACCAAAGTTCTCTCTAACAGTGAACGTGTTAAGAATTTATTGTATCAAATATTATCTTGGCCACATTACTTATATTAACACGTCCACTGCGTGCGACTCATACGCACGGAGAAAATGAAACACCAATGAGTACTGTTTCTGACAGTACTCATTGCTTGATGTTTTACGATAAAAAAACACTACATTGACTTGATTAATGTTCTAAACAGTACTCATTGGTGTTTCATTTTCTCCGTGCGGGTTTGCTATCCATCATTGCTACGTTAAATCTTTGAATTGGGTGGGGGGATACTGTAACAGGTAAGAACAGCAAAGTTCTGTCAATATAACAGTGAACGTGTTAAGAATTTACTGTATCAAATATTATCTTGGCCGCATTATTTTTTTAAATTGTATATTTCACTGAATTTGTTCTAGTCGCCTGTGAAAGGGCCCTATTGTAGTGTCTGGGTGTTGATTGTCGTTAAGCCAGCTCTGTCTCCACTTGTCTGATATTACTGACTCCTAACTCAGCTGTTCTCGAGAGGAAATCTATAGACGTACGCATGCGTAGCGTGAAAATACGAACAGATAAAGAGAAAATGCGTCAGGTATGTACGCTCGTGGTGGGTGGGAGAGTCTGGTGAAGCGCGTGCGATCCAAGCGCGCTTTTATTGTTACAGACCAGGGGCGTGTTAAGGGGGAAACAAATTGTATATATACACTGCCGTGAAAAAGTATTTGGACAACTGTGATTTTAAATATACAGATTTATACAGATATGTTTACTCGCATTCAAAATATTAAAAAAAATAGTTTCTCGTTAGCTTGAAAGACACTGTGCGTCAATACTTTCAACTTGAGTAAACCTGACCTTTCAGGCATATAATTCAAAAATTTTCCTTAACATGGAAAATTGTATAAGTGCTGTATTTTAGATATGCTAGGATTATTATAAAAAAGTTGTAATTAAGTACTCTTATCAACATTTAAACATTTTTGCAGTTTTATATTTACAATACGCGAAAAAATGAGTGTCCAAAGAATTTTGCACGGCAGTGTATGCATATTTTTAAATTGTGGGCATTCAGAAATACATCCAAAATGTTATTATTGTTATTAGAAAAATAATATTTATAATGCAAATGTAGATTTTGTTGTATTTGTTTTAACAAAATGAAATTTCTCTTATTTATTTTTTCAAGTATTTTACAGATGATTTTTGAGAAAATTTTAGTGTTTAATATATAGAATAGTATGTTTAGTATCTATTAAATGTAATATAGTTTCAATAAAAATAGATTTAATATAATTAAATCGTTAATTTATACCTTGCCGCCCCAGCGCGCACGGGAAAAATAGTAAAAAACAATACTTTACAGATGATTTTGAGAAAACTGTGGTTATAAAAATAAAGAATAATATGTCTTATATCTATAAAATGTAATACACATTTGAGTAAAATAATTTAAATACCATTTAATCATTAATTTATACCTTGCCGCCCTAGCGCGTGCAAGAATATCTTTAAAAAACAATACTTTACAGATCATTTTGAAGAAAAATTTGTTACAAAAAAATAAAATATTATGTATTATATCTATAAAATGTAATAAAAATTTAATAATAATGGTTTAAATACCTTTAAATCATTAATTTATGCTTTGCCGCGCCACTGCGCGCGAAAAAAAAACTGCATTACATTTTTTTTTTACCAATATCTCATATGGAAGATTGAATGACCTTTTTCCAGAGCTAAAACCTTGTTAGACCCCCCCCCTCCATAACCCCCTTTGTGTAGACACGACAAATTGAATTATCGAAAAAAAAAATTGTGTCTGCACTTCTTCCAACATATGTATGTAAAAGTTGCAACAATATAATATTTATAAATAAAAGGTAAGTAATTTTCAATAATACAATACTTAATACCTGTGTAGATAAACAGGTAACATATAACTAATTAAGAGCATCTATGTAGATAAATAGATGTTAAAAATTTTAACAAACATGCATAATCTGCATAATATTACAGTTATAATTAAAACCCAAATTAAAATACGACTTGCGCCATCTATTATCCAAAATCAGCATCAGTAAGTACAGATTTCTGCATTACCGGCATGTTTGCTAATGTAAAAATGATTTTTACAAAACTTTTTGATTTTTTAAATAATTAGACAAGTTGTCGTATGTAAGGGGACTCGCTGAAAATTAAATAAAAAATTGAACCGAGCGCAACTTTTTATTAATCTGGTATACATATAATAGTGTGCATAACACGACAAAAAAAATTTAGGTTCAATAACGTAATTAAGGGTGTATTCATTTTTGTACTGAAAATACCATTTACGAATTTGGAAGTAATATACATGCATTCACTGGTTGAAAATATCACCGAAATTTGAAATCATAACGATTAAAACTCGACAAAACTTTTTGGGCTTAGTCGGAATGGCATCTGAAAAAAAATATTGAAATATGAAAAGTATAAGTGATGTAATTTTTCGGATAAAACATGAAATAACAAAAATTTTAGTCGGAATGGCTTGTGAATAAATAATTGAAAATTAAAAATTCTGTTCACGTAATATGAAAACACCTCAACCATATATCAAAGATTTTTTGAAAATAATTTTATAAATATGGTGGAGGCGCCGGCATGCTACGTCATCGGATTAAATTTTTTTTGTCGAGTTAGGGGCGCTATCGTATGTATTAGGATACCCTGATTCCAAAAATGTTGATAAAAAGTTGCACTCTGACCGCTATCACCGTTTTTTATCAATTTTTCGACTTAAAATCGCTATAACTTTTGAACCCTTTGATGTATTTCACAACTGATACGAAAAGTCGAATCAGCGTGTTCTTTTACATACGATAACGTATCTAATTATATGAAAATCGAAAAAAGTTTTTTTCGACCAAAAAAGAAGCAAGGCTATTACCTTCCTTTTTTTTGGTGTCCAAAAATTTTTGTCGAGTTAGAGACGCTATCGTATGTATTAGGGCACCCTAATACCCAATATGCCCATCAAAAGTTGCGCTCGGATCGATAACATGGTTTTTTATCAACTTTTGTTTTAAAAAAATTCATGAAAATTTGAACCAGTGAATTAATTTAAAATCTGATATCATTTATGATATTAGTGTGTCCTTTTACATACGATAACGTGTTTAATACTTTCAAATTCAAAAAGGATGTATTAATTTTTGTAATGAAAACCGCACCCATTTTGAATTTGTAAGTTATAGACATACCATTGTATTTAAAAGGACACACTGATATCATAAATGATATCAGATTTTAAATTAATTCAATGGTTCAAATTTTCATGAAATTTTTTAAAACAAAAGTTGATAAAAAACCATGTTATCGATCCGAGCGCAACTTTTGATGGGCATATTGGGTATTAGGGTGCCCTAATACATACGATAGCGTCTCTAACTCGACAAAAATTTTTGGACACCAAAAAAAAGGAAGGTAATAGCCTTGCTTCTTTTTTGGTCGAAAAAAACTTTTTTCGATTTTCATATAATTAGATACGTTATCGTATGTAAAGGGACATGCTGATTCGACTTTTTGCATCAGTTGTGAAATACATCAAAGGGTTCAAAAGTTATAGCGATTTTAAGTCGAAAAATTGATAAAAAACGGTGATAGCGGTCAGAGTGCAACTTTTTATCAACATTTTTGGAATCAGGGTACCCTTATACATACGATAGCGCCCCTAACTCGACTAAAAAAATTTTTTTCTGATGACGTATCATGACGGCGCCTCCACCAAAAATATTTTTTGAAATTATTTTATAAATATGGTTGAGGTGTTTTCATATTACGTGTACACAATTTTTAATTTACAATTATTTATTCACAAGCCATTCCGACCAAAGTTTTTGTTAGTTCAAGGTTTTCCCGAAAGATGGCATCACTCGTACGTATCAAATTTCAATTATTTTTTCAGATGCCATTCCGACTAAGTCCAAAAAAAATTGTCGAGTTTAATCGTTATGATTATTAGTTCAAACTTTTTCCGAAAGGTGGCGTCACTCGTACATTTTATATTTCAATATTTTTTCAGATGCCATTCCGAGTAAGTCCAAAAAAATTTGTCGAGTTTAATCGTTACGATTATTAGTTCTAGCTTTTCCCGATAGATGGCGTACTTGTACTTATCAAATTTCAATATATTTTTTTCAGATGCCATTCCGACTACGTTGTCGAGTAGAGTTGCTATCGAATGTAACGATTATAAATGAACACATAAAAAGTTGCGCTCGAATCGATGACAATTTTAACCAGGAATGAATTTAAAATTTGGTGTCCTCTTACATACAATGGCATGTATATTACTTTCAAATTTGAAAAGGGTGTTTTTTCAGTACAAAAATTGATACACCCTTGTATTTAATAATTGATTTATAATTTTTTAATATACCTGTTTATCTACACAGGTATTACATGAGGAATATTTGTGAATGCACTGAATTGTCATCTATTTATCTATGGATCTTGGCTTCTGGGTGTAAGCCGCGTCGATTTGGTCATTTTACTGGTCAACGTTTCGTCACACATTGCAGTGGACATCATCACAAAACGTTGGCCAGTAAAATGACCAATACGAGGCTTACACCTAGAAGCCAAGACCACCGCGGAAGCCTGAAGACATCTATTTATCTACATAGATGCTCTTGATTAGTTTTAATGTTACCTGTTTATCTACACAGGTATAAAGAATATAATATAATAATACTTACCTTACATACGAGTACATACGCGCGTGGTAAAAACATTAAAAAAACAATATTTTACAATGATTTTTAGAAAACTGTGATTATGAAAATATATAATATTATGTCTTTTATCTATTAAATGTAAAACACTTTCAATAAAGATGGTTTAAATATCATTAAATAATTAATTTAAACTATGCCGCGCAAGCGCGCGCGGGTAAACCATAAAGAAAACAATAATTTACAGATGATTTTGAGAAAACTGCGTTTACAAAAATATAGAACAATAAGTCGACTATCTATTACATATATTATACTTTAAATAAAAATAGTTTAAGTACCTTTAAATAATTAATTTATACTTTACCGCGCAAGTACGCGCGGTAAAATTATTAAAAACAATACTTTACAAATGATTTTGAGAAAACTGTAGTTAAAGAAATAGAGATTAATAAGTCTACTATCTATTATAAGTTTTACACTTTAAATAAAAATAGTTTAAATACCTTTAAACAATTAATTTATACTTTACCGCGCTAGTACGCGCGGTAAATGTATTAAAAAATAAAACTTTACTGATGATTTTGAGAAAACTGTGGTAATGAAATTATAGAAAAATATGTCTTTTATCTATTAAATGTAAAACACTTCTAATAAACATGGTTTAAATACCTTTTAATAATTAATTTATACTTTGTCGCACAAGCGCGCGCGGTAAAAGTATTAAAAAATAATATTTTACAAATAATTTTGAGAAAACTGTAGTTATAGAAATACACTATAATAAGTCTACTATCTATTATATGTTTTACACTTTAAATAAAAATAGTTTAAGTACCTTTAAATAATTAATTTATACTTGACCGCG
This sequence comes from Sialis lutaria, assembly GCA_949319165.1. Lineage (NCBI taxonomy): Eukaryota > Metazoa > Arthropoda > Insecta > Megaloptera > Sialidae > Sialis > Sialis lutaria. Next base: position 38,316,640 of record OX439233.1, read on the forward strand.
CAAGCGGGCGCGGGAAAATTATTAAAAAACAATACTTTACAGATGATTTTGATAAAACTGTGGGTAATGAAAAAATAGAATAATAAGTCTTTTATCTATTAAGTGTAAAACACTTTGAATAAAAACAGTTAAAATACCATTAAATAATTAATTTATACCTTACCGCACCAGCGCGCGCGGGTAAATCATTAAAAAACAATACTTTACAGATGATTTTGATAAAACTGTGGTAATGAAAATATAGAATAATAAGTCTTTTATCTATTAAGTGTAAAACACTTTGAATAAAAACAGTTAAAATACCATTAAATAATTAATTTATACTTTACCGCGCTAGTACGCGCGGTAAATGTATTAAAAAATAAAACTACTGATGATTTTGAGAAAACTGTGGTAATGAAATTATAGAAAAATATGTCTTTTATCTATTAAATGTAAAACACTTCTAATAAACATGGTTTAAATACCTTTAAATAATTAATTTATACTTTGTCGCACAAGCGCGCGCGGTAAAAGTATTAAAAAATAATACTTTACAAATAATTTTGAGAAAACTATAATTATAGAAATACAGAATAATAAATCTACTATCTATTATATGTTTTACACTTTAAATAAAAATAGTTTAAATACCTTTAAATAATTAATTTATACTTGACCGCGCAAGCGGGCGCGGGAAAATTATTAAAAAACAATACTTTACAGATGATTTTGATAAAACTGTGGTAATGAAAATATAGAATAATAAGTCTTTTATCTATTAAGTGTAAAACACTATGAATAAAAATAGTTAAAATACCATTAAATAATTAATTAATACCTTACCGCAACAGCGCGCGCGAGTAAATCATTAAAAAACAATACTTTACAGATGATTTTGAAAAAACTGTGCTAATGAAAATATAGAATAATATGTCTTCTATCTATTAAATGTAAAACAATATTAATAAAAATAGTTAAAATACCATTAAATAATTAATTTTACTTTGCTGCGCGAGCGCGCGCGATAAAAACTGTAAAAAAACAATACTTTACTGGATGATCTTGAGAAAACTGTAATTATAGAAATATACAATAATATGTCTTCTATCTATAAAATGTAAAACACTTTTAATAAAAATAGTTTAAATACCATTAAATAATTCATTTATACCTTACCGCGCAAGCGCGCGCGGTAAAATATTAAAAAAAACAAAAACGATATTTTACTAATGATTTTGGAAAAACTGTGTTAATGAAAATATAGAATATTAAATCTAGTATCAGTAAAATGTAAAACAATTTTAATAAAAATAGTTTAAACACCTTTAAATAATTAAATAATACCTTACCTTTCAGCGCGCATGAAAATATCTTGAAAAACCTAACCTAACAAAAAAATAAAAATAAAAAAGCAGTGATGTTAGTAAAGTCTTTATTTCATATATAAATAAAAACAAACAACTGCAAAGTACAAATACAGGTATCCTCAGTGCCAAGTTTCAGATAATTCGAAACGTGACTTCATGCAATGAGCAACACCATTGTAATAATAAAAAAAAAAAACAAGTATATCATTTATTATAGTTTTTCAATGTTCGCAGCATTCTGTTTTTTTATAAATTTTTCCAAATTAAAATAATATTACATTACGAAATAACAAAAAAATTCTATACCTTTCAGTACAATCTTATTAAAAAGAATAAACGTAATTATCATTATTAATATTTAGAAATAAAAATACTTAGTATTAAAAATATCTGACAGTTTCTACTTTTCCTAAAGGCGCGGAATGTAACATTATTTTATTTACAAACAACTCCATCTCTGCTAAAATATAAAAATAAAGCTACTGATACATATTTATATACAGGATGTTCTTTTCAAAACTCACCACATCATATTTCTCTTAAATCAAACAACGTGCCAGGCTTATTCATTTACTATACGATTTTTATTCACTTTTTATTATGGCTTCTTATTTTATGAGAAAAAATAAGCATTTTCCGTCTTTAAGAATTTTTTGTACGATTTCAATTTTGCAAGATATTTGTAAAAATATATTTTTTGGAAATATTCAATAATTTTTTGTATGTATGTGTTTTATTAAAACAAAATAAACATTTTTTATTCTTTACACTTTTTCTCTAAAACTGTAAATTTCCGAGATACAGATTCTTAAAAATTTCAAAAATTATTTTCATTGTTAAATATCTCGCAAAGTTGAAGCCGTACAAATTTTTTTTGAAAACAAGTTACTTATTTTTGTCCATAGAATAAGGTACCATCGTAAAAAATATAAATTTCCGTTAAAAAAAAAGTTAACCTTAAAAAAAAATTAACCTGAACAAAAAACTAATACCACCATTTTGTTTTGCTCATTAAAAACCAAAAAAATTAACTTTCAAACGTCAAATATTCACGTAGTAAGTCTTGAAATAAACACACGCTATATTTTCAGGCAGAAAATTACCACAACTTTTCAGCTAAAATAAAAAACCTCGTTAAGGCTATTCGTTTCTTTTCTTCCTATCTATATTAAGTTACTGTAGTATGAACGAATATTATTTATTACATATGACATTTAAAATCATCAAGCGAAAAACACGCCTAAACATTAGGGTTTCTCTACATTTCAAAAACAAGAAACGACAGTAAGCCATTTGTGAATTGTTATTGAAAATTATTTACAATAATGGACCTTTCACATAAATTTGATAACTTTGTGTAAAAAATACTTCTTCAGCTTACTGCATTCTTGGCTGGTTAATACTGATCTTTTAGAGAAGCGTTTCTTCCATTTACAACCCAACGCCCCCTCCCCCCTTTTTTGTACAAATTATTATTTAAAAAGATGTCTCATTTCCGCATTAGTATATATATTTTTAGTCGCACATTTAACTATTAATAATTTATTGCTTTATATCGATAAGATTATTTTCTTAATTACGTACAGGATCTGGTAGTTTGATTGATATACAGTGTGTCCCAAAAGTCTACAAACGTACTCAAATATCTTTGTGTATGCTTTATACTATTTTACCTTTAAAGGTCAACTGTTTTTTTATCGAAATTAAACCTTTTTTCCATAGATTCAGATACTGTTATAAAAATATACGTTTCTATTTAAAAAAAAAGTTTACCATAACGAGACCTTTAAAGGTCAAATGTTTTTTTTTATCGAATTTAAACCTTTTTTCTATAGATTCAGATACTGTTATAAAACATATACGTTTCTATTAAAAAAGTTGACCTTAGCGAGACCTTTAAAGGTCAACATTTTTTTTCAATGGAAACCTATATTTTTTAATTACAGTATCTGGATCTATAAATAAAAAGGCTTAAATTCGATTAAAAAACAGTTGACCTTTAAAGGTCAACTTTTTTTTTCAATGGAAACCTATATTTTTAATTACAGTATCTGTATCTATAGAAAAAAAGGTTCAAATTCGATTAAAAAAACAGTTGACCTTAAAAGGTCAACTTGTTTTTATAAAAACCTATATTTTTAATTACAGTATCTGTATCTATGGAAAAAAGGTTTAAATTCGATAAAAAAAACAGTTGACCTTTAAAGATAAAATATTTTTTTTTAGACTTTTACGATAATTGAGCGCGTTTTCGTATATAATGGGCGTTAACTAGAGAAACCCTACTAGATTTGTAGATGGAGCGCGCTGCGTCACATTGCACGGAAACAAATAGAACGCGGTGTGGTTGTCCGCAGACATGGCACTGTAAGGCAAAAAATGTGTACTGCTACTTCCATCTCTCTCAGGTTTGTCTGTGGGTACTTTGGGGCGGGGCGTGAACCCCTCCCCCTCCCCCACGCCTCCCCTCACGCCGTCTCTCTCTCACACTTACAGCTAGAACTTAACCTACGTTCATTACATTTCGCTAAAACTTATCTTGAAATAGAAACAGGTTGTTCGTGGCGGCGACGGCTATGATGTTCTCCGTCGGATGCCACGCCGAATGGAGTATTTTCTTATTGAAGTCTAAACAGTCCACACTGATTTCGTCTTTTTTACGCTTGCCGCCCGTGCATACCTTCCGCGGCTTTAATATTGTTTTTGGTTTTGCTATGTCGCGTGATGCTTCTAATATGACCTCCCGTTTTGTCGTCCTGTCGAACATGCGGAAGAAGTTGTTGTACGAGCCAGTCATTATCGCTGAGTCGTTGCCGTTCCAACAGCACTCGAACTTATCGAATATGCAATCGTTCTCGTACAGTGAGCAGAGTTTTGTGCGAAGATACTCGTGCACCTATAATAGACGTGTAGGATTTAAACAAAGAGTAAGGTTAGGTTAACGAATTGTCAAAGTAGTTATGTCAGGAAAATAAGAGATGGCGCTGCGACAGTTTCAAAGAGCTGATTATTGCAGCAAGGTATATAAATACTCATCTCGCGAGCTACCGACCTTTGATTTACCGACGGGCCGAACGCGCGATTTACCGACCTTCCCCTACCCCCACCACAATACCATCGACTGTTATATTCTGTTATATTTCTGCGCGAAATTTAAATGAACTACGCGTTACGTAACAGTTTTTAGGTAAAAACTAGGGGGAGGGGGGGTACAGAAAAACGTTACGGCGCGTTACATGAGGGGGAGGGGGGGGGGTCAAAAATCTCAAAAAATTGCGTTACGTAATACTTGAACGCTCCCTTATGTACTGTGTGCACTTACTAAATATATCGACTTGGTGGAAAACTGAACTAACAAATTAACAATATTGAAAATTCAACTCGTAATGTCTCAAGAAAAAAATCACAGTTCAGAGACTATTCATAATTAAGAAATGAAACTTGCATATAAGATCCAGAAAAGATAGATTTACATGACAGTGAAAACCAGTAAAAAATCAGATCAGCTGTTTTGGATTCGTATACAAATATACATAGGTAGGATAGAATTTTAATAAGCGACAATAACAAAAACTCATGTTTGACGATGTAGAACTCTGAAACTATAAATGATAGAAACTCCGGAATGGTTTTAAAATAATCGTTATTTAATCTAGTTTTACATATTCAAATTTCAATCTATTTCGATTAATCAATTAACAGTTATAGCACTTTAGGTAAAGTGCATCAAATATGTAGATCTTTTGAGTACCTAGTTTAACGACATACAACTTTGGAAATATAAATCACACAAACTTCAGACTGGTCTTAAAAAGATCATTATTTAATCTAGTTCCTCATATTAAAATATCAAATCATTCCGACTAACCATCCAATGTTTACAGCTGTTTACGTCAAGTCCCACAAAAATTTATTAAATAATAACGTCTCATGTTTGGCGACATACAACTCCAAAACTATAAATGACACAAACTTCACCCCGGTCTTAAAATGTTCCTTATTTAATCTAGTTTCACCTATTAAAATTTAAAATCATTCCGAGGAACCAATCAACAATTACAGCTGTTTACGTTAAGTCCATCAAAAATTTATTAAATAATAACGTCTCATGTTTGGCGACAGATAACTCCGAAACTATAAATGATACAAACTTCACCCTGGTCTTAAAATGTTTCTCATTTAATCTAGTTTCTTATATTAAAAGATCAAATCATTCCGAGAAACCATTAAACAGTTACAGCTGTTTACGTTAAGTCCATCAAAAATTTATTAAATAATAATATCTCATGTTCGACGACATAGAACTCTGAAACTATAAATGACACAAACATCAGAGAGGTCTTAAAATGTTCCTTATTTAATCTAGTTTCACCTATTAAAATCACAAATCATTCCGAGGAACCATTAAACAGTTACAATTGTTTACGGCAAGTCTACCAAAAACAAACATTTTTTTTTTAAATAAAAACTTGTTTGGCGACATACAACTCCAAAACTATAAATGATACAAACTTCACCCTGGTCTTAAAATGTTCCTCATTTAATCTAGTTTCTTATATTAAAATATCAAATCATTCCGAGGAACCATCCAACGGTTACAGCAGTTTACGTTAAGTCCATCAAAAATTTATTAAATAATAATGTCTCATGTTCGACGATATCGAACTCTGAAACTATAAATGATACAAACTTCAGACTGGTCTTAAAATGTTCCTTATTTAATCTAGTTTCTCATATTAAAAGATCAAATCATTCCGAGGAACCATCCAACAGTTACAGCAGTTTACGTTAAGTCCATCAAAAATATATTAAATAATAACGTCTCATGTATGGCGATATACAACTCTGAAACTATAAGTGACACAAACTTCAGACTGATCTTAAAAGGGTCCTTATTTAATCTAGTTTCACCAATCAAAATTTCAAATCATTCCGAGGAACCATTAAAGAGTTATAGCTGTTTACGTCAAGTCCATCAAAAATGTATTAAATCATAATGTCTCATGTTTGGCGACATACACCTCTGAAACTATAAATGATACCAACTTCACCCTGGTCTTAAAATGTTCCTTATTTAATCTAATTTCACCTATTAAAATTTCAAATCATCCCGAGGAACCATCCAACAGTTACAGCAGTTTACGTTAAGTCCATCAAAAATTTATTAAATAATAATGTCTCATGTTCGACGACATATAACTCTGAAACTATAAATGACACAAACTTCAGACTGGTCTTAAAATGTCCCTTATTTAATCTAGTTTCTTATATTAAAATCTTAAATCATTTCGAGGAGCCATCCAACAGTTACAGCTGTTTACGTCAAGTCTATCAAAATACAGACCTAAACAATTCAATAAAAACGTCTCATGTTTGGCGACATATAACTCTGAAACTATAAGGGCCGGTATTATAAAAGACAGATAAGTTTACTAGCCTATTAAATAGCGACAGTACTAGGTAGCAAAAATAATATCGCTGTTTCACTTGCTACAGATAAGTTTATCTCTTTCTGATGTCGACGGGTTCAACATTAGGGAAAAAAAATTACTAAATACTGAACAAAAATAACAAAATCACTATAAATATCACCAGAACAACCAAGTTAATTTATTCCCATCCTTTCCAACAGAATAAATATTTACTTGACTTGAGATCACGTGATCTCAAATAGAGTAAATTGACAGATGATTTGTAAGAATTATAACCTAAATTCATACGTAATGTCAAACTGTATTTTTTTTTTAAATGGTAAGTTAATAATTATTTGTGCTTATTATGTCATTTTTATGGTACTTTTATATTTTTATAATTTTTAGAAACAAACCTGTTCGTTTATATACGTATAAACAATATAAAAATGAGATATGCAGTGTACGATAAGTAACGTAATATGATTTTCAAAGAAAATGACACATAGAACTTCGATAGCACGAGGACATAAATTATTTTTCATTTCAAGTACATACAAATAAATACGACAAACTAGACCACAATTAATTTGTTGTTTGATTAATGTTTATGTTTTGTATGTATAAGGCCAGCCACATTGGACACAAATTTGTATCGTACGTAAACCTACAACACTGGTCATACGAATTGAGTGCGCATACTGGTTTCGTTTTTAATAAATATTTACTTGACTTGTGATAACGTAATCTCAACTAGAATAAATGTACAGCTGATTTGTAAGAATTATAACCTGAACTCATACGTAATGTCAAACTGTATTTTTTTTTTAAATGGTAAGTTAATAATTATTTGTGCTTATTATGTCATTTTTATGGTACTTTTATATTTTTATAATTTTTAGAAACAAACCTGTTCGTTTATATACGTATAAACAATATAAAAATGAGATATGCAGTGTACGATAAGTAACGTAATATGATTTTCAAAGAAAATGACACATAGAACTTCGATAGCACGAGGACATAAATTATTTTTCATTTCAAGTACATACAAATAAATACGACAAACTAGACCACAATTAATTTGTTGTTTGATTAATGTTTATGTTTTGTATGTATAAGGCCAGCCACATTGGACACAAATTTGTATCGTACGTAAACCTACAACACTGGTCATACGAATTGAGTGCGCATACTGGTTTCGTTTTTAATAAATATTTACTTGACTTGTGATAACGTAATCTCAACTAGAATAAATGTACAGCTGATTTGTAAGAATTATAACCTGAACTCATACGTAATGTCAAACTGTATTTTTAAAAAATATGGTAAGTTAATAATTATTTGTGCTTATTATGTCATTTTTATGGTACTTTTATATTTTTATAATTTTTAGAAACAAACCTGTTCGTTTATATACGTATAAACAATATAAAAATGAGATATGCAGTGTACGATAAGTAACGTAATATGATTTTCAAAGAAAATGACACATAGAACTTCGATAGCACGAGGACATAAATTATTTTTCATTTCAAGTACATACAAATAAATACGACAAACTAGACCACAATTAATTTGTTGTTTGATTAATGTTTATGTTTTGTATGTATAAGGCCAGCCACATTGGACACAAATTTGTATCGTACGTAAACCTACAACACTGGTCATACGAATTGAGTGCGCATACTGGTTTCGTTTTTAATAAATATTTACTTGACTTGTGATAACGTAATCTCAACTAGAATAAATGTACAGCTGATTTGTAAGAATTATAACCTGAACTCATACGTAATGTCAAACTGTATTTTTAAAAAATATGGTAAGTTAACAATTATTTGTGCTTATATCGTTTTTTAGGGTAGTTTTATATATTTATAATTTTCAGAAACAAACCTGTTCATTTATATACAGTATAAACGTGAATATGCAGTATACGTAAAATGAAACATAGAAAATAGAAACGATAGAAAGAGGACATCAATTATTTTTAATTTCAAGTACATAGAAATAAACACGACGAACTAGACTACAATTAATTTGTTGTTTGATTAATTTTTTGTATGTAAAGGCCAGCTGCACATTGGACAAGAATTTGTATCGTACGTAAACCTATGACACTGGTCGTACAAATTGAGTGCTCATACTGGTTACATTTTTCTCCGTCAAAAATGCAGAAGTGTTCCGGTGAAAATGTTAAAATTTCATATAAGTAATATATATTATAAATTACCTTTGTATTAATGGGTAAATGTTTATACGTTGCTTACTGGATAGGTACTTATGATATTTATATTCAATATTCAAATTCGTACGAAAACGCGTCCAATGTACGGCTGGCCTAAAAGTGTGTGTCAAATGAAATACGATCAGTACAAATACATAATATAAATATTTATTGAAAAGTAGATATCATATTTATTGACAGTTTCACAAGAAATAATTTTAATTAATAAAATTTTTTTACATAACTATTTACACTTTTTATTTCATTGCCGAAGCGTATGTACTCTACGATAACATCTGTAAGAATTAATAAAAGGTAATAATATCTGCTTTGAATCTAAATGCAACAAATAAGTAAACTTGAAATAATAATGTAAACGGAGTCAATTATACCTGCGATTGTACATAACATCTATTCAAAAACGTTTCTCGATGCGCTTGTATGGGAAAAAATCATTTTTTGATTAAACAACCAAACTGTCTTATGGATTTTCAAATCCATTCAAGTTTGAAATTTTATCTAACTACATACGTACTGCATTGAGTTTTAATTGCTTGGTTTTAGGCATGAGTTTTAGGTTATAAACTGTTTGACAGGTTGACGTTTGTGTCCATAGATAAAGAAATAGTTTTGTTGAAATATGTATTTTCTAATGTAAAAATTTAAATAAATCTCCGCAATATTGAATTAAATAGATGTTTTTCGAGTTTTTTCATATTTATAATCATATTTATCGTTTTATTTTATATAACTGATATTATTTTGTGTGATAAATTCATAATCAACACAACATATCCGATGACATCTGTCACATTATTTGGAACCCCATAGAATGTGTAAACTATTAGATGAGTAAATTTATTCCTAGAGTAAAAGTTATCTGGCCTTTATAATACCGGGCCTAAATGACACAAACTTCAGACTGGACTTAAAATGTTCCTTATTTAATAGTCCAGTGCCAAAGCCTTTTTGGGGAAAAAAAATTCTCTACAGGTTGGCGATAGTGGGAATCGTTGCTAATAATGATAACAAAGAGAAGAAAAAAAAATGCACCCCTGTACATGAAGCGGTTCCGAAGGGGGGTGGTTTTTAAGGGTTGAAAATGGTTTTTTGCGATTTTCGGCGAAGTATGAATTCTTATCGAAAAATGGTCTACAGTAAAGTTGTAGATAATAAATAAATCTACAATTTTGTTTCAAACAAATTTACAACATAACCTCAAATTTTCTGACATAATAGCGAAAAACCGTTTTTTTTAATTTTCGAAAAAATTGTCAAAATACTTGAAATTTTCATGAAATGTATATTTTGAAGTCCTTTAATTTTACCGAGCTGTCCGGAATTACAAAGTTAAATATTTCCTGAAATATTAACGTTTTTCGAAAAAAATGAAATTTTTTCAATCGAAAAATTGATCGTAGAAATTTTCGATTTTTTAACTTTTAGAGGGTTCTTTTTTTTCGTCTTGAGTTGTACTTTAAGATAGATAAAAAATTAAAATACCTTTACATTTAAAAATTCTGTGAAAAATTAGAAAAAACAAAAATAGTGATTTGTAAAAAACGCAATTTTATTTTTCAATCACTCTAAAAATTTTGTACTAATCATTAAATTTTTGTGCTAAAATACAAAAATAAAATATATTCAATTTAATAAAAGGATAATTTACGAAAAAAAATTTAATACAGTGTAAATTGATAGGAATAGGATGCTGTAAATAAGTAATTTTTCGGTAATAAATCGTAAAAGCATCATAAATTGATTTTTTTTTACATATATTTAAAATTACTTTGTTCTAACAAATAAAAGAAAGTTCCATTACAAAGTACTTATATTAATTTTACAAAAAATTAATATACTATTATTTTTTTTAAATAAAGTTTTTTATTATTATGTTAAAAATTTTCAATTAATTAATTACAGCATCCTATTCCTATCAATTTACACTGTATTACTTTTTTTTTTCGTAAATTATCCTTTTATTAAATTGAATATATTTTATTCTTGTATTTTAGCACAAAAATTTCATGATTAGTACAAAATTTTTAGAATGATTGAAAAATAAAATTGCGTTTTTTACAAATCACTATTTTTGTTTTTTCTAATTTTTCACAGAATTTTTAAATGTAAAGGTATTTTAATTTTTTATCTATCTTAAAGTACAACTCAAGACGAAAAAAAAGAACCCTCTAAAAGTTAAAAAATCGAAAATTTCTACGATCAATTTTTCGATTGAAAAAATTTCATTTTTTTCGAAAAACGTTAATATTTCAGGGAATATTTAACTTTGTAATTCCGGACAGCTCGGTAAAATTAAAGGACTTCAAAATATACATTTCATGAAAATTTCAAGTATTTTGACAATTTTTTCGACATAAAAAACTCGAAAATTCAAAAAAACGGTTTTTCGCTATTATCTCGGAAAATTTGAGGTTATGTTGTAAATTGGTTTGAAACTAAATTGTAGATTTATTTATTATCTACAACTTTACTGTAGACCATTTTTCGATAGGAATTCATACTTTGTCGGAAATCGCAAAAAACCGTTTTCAACCCTTAAAAACCACCCCCCTTCAAAACCGCTTCATGTGCAAGGGTGCATTTATTTTTCCTCTGTTTGTAATAATTTTTAGCAACGATTCCCACTATCGCCAGCCTGTAGAGAATTTTTCTGTTTTTTAGTCTCAAAAAGTCGGATTGGCACTGGACTATAATCTAGTTTATCATATTAAAATATCAAATCATTCCGAGGAACCATACAACAGTTACAGCTGTTTACGTTAAGTCCCACAAAAATTTATTAAATAATAATGTCTCATGTTTGGCGACAGATAACTCCGAAACTATAAATGATACAAACTTCAGACTGGACTTAAAATGTTCCTTATTTAATCTAGTTTATCATATTAAAATATCAAATCATTCCAAGAAACCATTAAACAATTACAGCTGTTTACGTCAATCCATAAAAAACACAGGAGTTACTTATTAAATCATAATGTCTCATGTTCGGCGACATAGGACTCGGAAACTATAAATCGCACATACTTCACCCTAGTCTTAAAATGTTCCTTATTTAATCTAGTTTCTTATATTAAAATCTTAAATCATTCCGAGGAACCATCTAACAGTTACAGCTGTTTACGTCATGTCTATCAAAAATGTATTAAATAATAACATCTCATGTTTGGCGACAGATAACTCCGAAACTATAAATGATACAAACTTCAGACTGGTCTTAAAATGTTCCTTATTTAATCTAGTTTCTCATATTAAAATATAAAATCATTCCGTGGAACCTTTCAACAATTACAGCCATTTACGTCAAGTCCATCAAAATCCGAGAGTTAATTTTTTTATGATACAAAAATCGGGGATATTGGATTTAAATAAGAAAATAAAATACTTACAGGATAAGTTTCGATGGGTTTGGTTTCCATATGCAGGTCCCAGACCTTGACAGATAAATAGTCCCTAGATATCATATACCTTCCTGAATTTGATAACTTAACGTCTGAAATACTTGATATGATCTCAGAGAAGAAACTTCTATTTGTCGGGTCCTCGGGCTCTTCAAATAACTTGGAATGACGGTCGCATAATGCAGCTGCTCTCATGTCACATAACCTAATCGTACCTGTAAAGGGGCAAAAAAGGGAACATTAAAAAAAGTGCTTATAATTTATTTTTAAATAGTTTTTTTTCCCAAAATAGGTTAAATATGGTCGTTTTTTGATAATTTGGGATTGAAATTTGAAATTGGATGTACGTTTATCCATTTTTTGGATTCACAGGTGATTTTTAAGTCACTGATCATTTTTTTATGATTAACTTAAAAAAAAATTGATTTTTTTTTCGATATTTCAGGAATGTAGGATTGTTTTTTTTTTTCAAAATTTTTCGATGGCTATCTTTTAGAGAATTTTTTCTGCTTTCCAATGCTTTTTATTTAATTTTCATAGAATATTTTGGTGCGGAGATATTCAAGTTTGAATGAAAAAAAAATATACTGTTACAAAAAATTTGGTGAAAACATCTGAAAAAATTCCTGAGTGTTTTTTGGTGATAAATAAAAACTTTTTGCGTCTTGGAATTTTTCTCAAAATATAACTGTTTTTCGAGAAAAAAATTACAAAGAAATTTTTAAATTTTTTATTTATTTTTTTTAATTTTTCAAGAATGTAGAATTTTTTTTAAATTCTTTGATAGCTATCTTTTAGGAAATTTTCTATTTATTTTGGTAAAAAATAAAAACTTTTTACCACTTTGAATTTTTCTAAAAATTCGACTGTTTTTCAAGAAAAAAATCACAAAGAAAGATTCGTTATAAAAAGTACGGAATTTTTTATTTTTCAAAATGAAATTTCTCAACGAAATTAAAAGATTTTTACTGAAATTTTTGTTTAAAAAAGAATGTTATGCTCCTAAATTTTGCAGAAAAAAATCAGACAATACTTTTAAATGTAAAAAAAAATGTAATTTAAAAGATTTTAAAACGAAATTTTTGTTTAAAAAGAATGTTACGTTCCTAAATTTTGTAAAAAAAAATCAGACAATACTTTCAAACGCAAAAAATGCAATTTTTTTAAATTTTTTAGCCAACAGCCATGTGTCAGTAGTGTAGTTTTAGGGATAAAACCCCCCTGAAATGTTAAGTATTCTAAAAAAAACGTATATTTTGAGGAAACATCAGTTCAAAATACCTTCCAAAATTTAACACATATGTACAGGATGACCAGTATTTCTCTGGAACAAATTTCCCCGACTTTTCCCGGTTTATTCCAAGATAATTTTTACCATTTTTCCTTTTTTTATTTAAAAAATTTAAATAAAAAACATAAAAAGAAAAACGTCACTCTTTAAATATTTGCGAGAATTTGTGTAATTTTACATTTTTATAAAAATTCCCTGACTTCCAACCAAATTCTCTGACATTTCCCTGTATAGCAAAATTCCCTGACTTTTCCCAGTTTTCCTGAAACTGGCCACTCTGTATGTATATATCCCCCTACGAAAAGATTTATTACTACGCCACTGCCATATGTCACAAAAAAAAGTCAAATAACATAAAAAAATAAACTGCCTTGGCAGGCACGAGACTTTTTTATACATCATGACACCGAAGTATTAATATGTGATTACTTTTATAATTTAATATTTGATTTTAAAATTTTTTACTTACAAAATGATTTTCACTGAATGAAATTAATACATTCTATTTAAAATATTGACATTAAATATTAAACGAAATCAATTAAGAATAGTGATTATTGTATTTATTTTGCTAGATTTCAATTTTGACAGTTCTAATAATAAATGCTAAAATTTTCATAGATAACTAGATTTTTTGTATTATTCAAATCATTTTTAAATTAAAACCATTAAAACTAAAATAATTATTTTTTTTGGTTAATTCATAAGATACAAAAAAAAGAATAGAACATAAATTATAGAAAATAATATTCTCTACAACTTGTATCTAAAACATTTTTTTCTAATACCTACCGTTTAAAAAATAAATCGAAAAAAAATTTTTTTTTAGAAAATCGATTATTTCCTAAAAACAAATTTTTGGGGGGAAAATGAATAGAACATAAATTATAGATAAAAGTCCCTTCTACAACTTTAATCTAAAATATTTTTTTCTACTGCGCACCGTTTCAAAAATAATTCCAAAAGTTCAAAAATTGACACCAGTTTAGTGATGGTTTTCAAAAATAGGAGGTGCACATCTAGAGCATAAAAGAACCTTAAGTTTAAAATTCCACGTTCGTAAGTATTACAGTTTTGGCTGTAGAGCGTTCACAGACACACAGACAGACACACATACAGACAGACACACAGACGTCATTGAGTTAATGGTGATATATGATTCAGGGACGCTCAAAACATGTAATTCCGTTAAAATCTCAAGTTCGGATTTTTTCGTGATCACTTTATTTATACATACATTTACATGTATGTATAAATAAGTAAAAAATAAAAATAAATAAATTAAAAAAACTAACCTTTACTACTCGAATAAACAAACAAATTGCATTCTACCGGATGGAACTCCGCGGCCGTAATAACCTCCGTCAGCTCCTCCATATTCGTCGGCTTGATATCAACTATATTAAAACTCTGATCAGTGATCTCCAAGTGCCACAGGTTTATTCTCAGATCATCGGCCGACAGGTACGTCTCCTGATCCGAATTCACCGATATCGAGTTAATATGGTACGTATGCGCATTAGCGAATATCCTTCTCGGAGAAGCTTCGACCATTAGATCCATCGGCTTTATCGACGGGACCCTTAACGACGTAACACACGACGGGTCCCTCACCAACCCGTTCTCTTCTTTAGTGTTGTATCCTTCGATGCGTTTATCTCTCTCCGAGACTTTCCACAGTTTAATTGTCTTGTCGTTCGTCGATAACAAAAAGTGCGCTTGGTTTTTTCTTTTTAACCATCGTATCTTGTTTATTTTCTCCTCGATCTCTAAACTTTTTAAATAGTCGAATTCAGGTTCGTGCGATTGAAACGTGGAGTAGACGTTGTACTCGCCCCGTCTGGGGATTGCGATTTTAGAGTTCGGATCGCGTTGGAATATCACGACACGGCCCCCTTTGTCTCCGGTTGCGAGGAGTTCTCCGTCGTGGTTGAACTCTACGCATGAGATTATGTCGGCTTCGGTCACGTCATCGTCTAAAGTACCCTTTACTTGCGAGAAGCACCACTGAATATCCCCATTACCTAGATTAATAAAACACAACACGTTAATTTTTAAAAAATGCACGTAAAAAACAATTCCCTCCAATTTCGTATTATTAAAAATATAATTCGAAAAGTATTGTAATGATTGAAATAATCTCGATATAAATGCCAAAATCATTGTTTACCTTCCATTATTTTGTGAAAAACTGTTAGAAATCAACTTAAATTAACATGGTCGGTAATCGAGGTCAGGGTTGATCCCAACTACACGGCCATATTTTTTTACTATATCGTAAAAGTATGTTACACAGATTTATTTAAGTGAATTTGCAAACGATTACACAAATTGAAAAATACAATATCGATATTGTACATAGGTTATACGGAATGTACAATATCAATGGCGTATCTCAAAAGTTGAGCATTTTTAGATAAGATTTTACTAGTGCTAGAAACTTGATTGGTAAGATCGAGTTTCTTTTGTACCGACAGTGGTCTCACATGTGCGCAAGGCTGAAACGCGCCACATTTATCTTTTACAAGCGGCACCTGTACGACCTGTATATATAATTATTATTATCTATTTACAGGTACTTTCTTTTTTAAAACAAATTTATATAAACAATAAAATAACCAATAAATTCAATTGTGACATTTGACATTTCAACAATCAATATAAACGTCTGCATAACTAACTGCAGTGGCGTATCTAGGAACTTTATTATATATGTAAAAGGACCCTAAAAAGTATATATTTTTTAAAATTATTAATTAACAAAGGGTATAGGTATTTCAAAAATAAAACCACGTAAAAAAATAGACATTCTTAAAATTTATTAGTTTTTATTTTAAACGTGAGCCCTCAATAACCTACTTTTATCACTGATTTCTATACAGATTACTATCTTTTCATTTGTAAATTTGAAAATGAACGATTAGAAAGTAAATTTAACCAAGTATGAACATAGTTGATAATTTAATAGACATGATGCTAGTAACAAAATATAATTGAAATTATGATTTTAAATAATGAAATACATAGGTTAAAAAGATTCTAAAAAATGTATTAATTTTTATATTAAAAGCGAGATTAACATAATTTTTGTTAAAATAAAAATGTAAAGTACAGCAATCCGCCATTTTAAATTGAACACCAATTAGAACGAATGACGTCACGCATCAGTAAACGTCTTTTATTTTAGACAAATATGAATTCCTCTTACTAGATTATTTATTTAAGAACTTATATACTTTGGAATTCATTTTTAACACACGATTACACAAATTAATAATTAAATTATTGTCTAACTCTGAATGTTTGATTATTGTTGACAAGGAGTGTGGCGTCACAACTCCCAAATGTAACCTGCGAGCGTTTTCGCGTCAAATTCAAAATTAGTTTTAAAAGAGTCAATTTTTGCGATTAAACCTTTATTTTCTGCAGAAATAAGTATATTTTTTAAATAGGAGAGAACGTAAGATCATCATATATAGTTTTTTTTTTAAATTAATCATCATGCCTATTGAAAACTGTTTTAAATAAGAGGGGGGCAGGTGTGGTTCTAGATTTATAACGGAGGGAGGGGGGGATTTTAAAAATTATATATATTTTCAATTTATTTTTTTATTTTAATTAAGTTAAAATAATGGATGCGCCACTGTTAGGTTAGGGGGGGCAGGTGTGGTTCTAGATTTATAATGGGCTGGGGGGGGGGTAAAATTATATACATTTTCAATTTATTTATTTTATTTTAATTAATTTAAAATAATGGGAGCGCCACTGTCTTAGATAAATTAATTAATTTGAACTTACATATTTGTCGTTTGGAAGCATTGACAGCGTTGTTGATAAGACCCCCTAGCTTTCCGGCGAACGCGTGACGCATGACGGGGACCGACGCCTGGGGTGGTGGTGTTAGTCTTGCCCCCCCCGTGCGTTTGGGGCAAGCCCCGGCCCCCGCCTGCGCCGCCCCCCATAACCCTATTACACCGCCGTGTCGCACCGTTGTATCTGTGTTATTTCACCACGATCCGAAAACTGTAATAAAAAATAAAGAAATTTTATAAAAATATCTTGCAAACACTTTCAACGGGGTATTAATTCTGTGACGTCAGATTTGTTTTGAAATTTAATATTTAGCTTAAATTCTGTAGTGATAAGGATTTTGCAATACATATCTACTTTTATAATATATTAATCGTTAGATTTAATTAAAAATATTAATTAAAAAAATAATATGTATATTAACAAAAATTTTAATTTCCTGATTTTTATCAATTTATTGTTAAGTACAAAAAGATAAAATATTAATAAATAATTAAAAAATAAGCCTTGTTTCACACATACGCGGTTCCATTCGGTTCGGTTCGTTTTCGGTTTCAGCCGAAAACGAATCAAACCCTTTCACACATACACGGTTTTCATACGGTTCATATTAGGTTTTATTTTTTTCCATAAACTCAGTAGTTATCATGGAGAGAAAGCAAGTTGTTGCCATGTTGTTTCTCTATAAAAAAAATGAAAAAAAAAATGAAGGAGGAACACTAGAATTCATTGCGAGCACCCTCTCATCACTTTACATCAACATCTAGAAAACCGCTCATTTTATTAGAAAATCCGCGACAAAACTTAAAAAAAAATAACACTCGCTATCAGGTTAAAACCGAAACTAAACCGAGTATGTGTGAATGCGTTCATTGCTTTGTGTTCCCTGGACACGAATTGAAACCTGATGAAATCTGTCCGTGTGGAGGGAGTATTCAGTTCTGTACGGTTTCTATTAGGTACCGAATACAAACTGAATCATCGTTTCACACTTGTCGGCAGCGACCGAAAACGAACCGAACCGAATGAAACCGTATATGTGTGAAATAGGCCTAAATATAGTTTTCATTCAATCGATCAAAAAGGTTTAATATTCTATTTTGAAGAATAATT
Organism: Sialis lutaria; assembly: GCA_949319165.1. NCBI lineage: Eukaryota > Metazoa > Arthropoda > Insecta > Megaloptera > Sialidae > Sialis > Sialis lutaria. The sequence goes on from OX439233.1 coordinate 38,335,263, forward strand.
AAATCAAAATATAATGAAAGGAATAAAATATTGCTAGAAAAATAGGGTTATATTCAAAACCCCATTGAGTGGGGTGTCTTTAGAAAGGTCTTTTAAAATACAATAAAAAATGTATTAGGATTTTTTGAATTTAATCCTTCAATCATGATTTATTTGCTCTTCAAAGTTATGTAATGTGTCTCCAACTCCAATTTTTAAAATATTGACTCAAAAAATCTTTAAAAAAATCAGAATGTAGCTTTTAATTAGTACTTTCACTAAAAATTATAATGAATACTGTCAAAAATTTTTAGGACTCCCTTCCATAGATTGAAAAGTGAATTCACATTTTTTTTCTCACTTACTTGGGGTGTCACTTGATAGGTCTCTTAAAATTCATGAAAAAATGTAAAATTACTTTTTGATTTTAACCCTACATTCACAAAAATTTTGAAATAACTATTTTTTATAAATCGTAGTGAGAATGACTACGGAACCCTATCATGTGCGTGTTGATTTATTATTAACTCAAAAACTGCTGTATACCGATTTTGGTGAAACCTTCACCAACGTTTCCTTACAATCTAACAAATGCTATACTATAAGGTATATACCATTACGCTATCACTCAAAATAGCTGAGCAGTGAATACATTAGTTGTGCAAGAAAATAAAATATATGCAAGTAAATAATGTAGGAGAAAGAATCAGATAGACAGACACGGAACGAAAAATCACGCTATCACTCAAAACAGCTGAGCAGTGAATACAATAGTTGTGCAAGAAAATAAAATATATGTAAGTAAATAATTTGGCTTCTTATAGAAGAAAGAATTCATGATTAGTGAAGTTCATTAATTTTTATTCATTCTAAAGTGTATTTGGTAAATTGTTCACGTCTTGGCATTCATTACAGTTTTGTATTGATGTTAATTAAGTAAACCTTTCTTTTTATGTTATGCTTATAACTTCGTGTGTATGCTGATTGAATGAAGCAAGGAGGTTTGCATTGCGAAAAAACTGCATTCTTAGAATAAATATTCATTGAATTAATTAGTTGTTTTATTTGTATACATTTGGATCATTTTGCTTCACTAAAATTACAAACTATATATTTTCAGTGAAAGTACTAATTAAAAGCTACAATCTGAATTTTTTTTCAGATTTTGAATTCATAGTTTAGAAAATAGAGGGGGGGGGGCACTCTGACAACGACATTAAAAAGCAAATATATCGTGACTGAAGGGTTGAAATGAAAAAGTTATTTGAAATTTTTTATTGCATTTTAGGAGACCTATCAAATGACATCCCACTCAATGGGGTGAGTGAAAAAAAAATGTGAGTTCACTTTTCAGTTTATGAAAGGGGGTCCAAAATATTTTTCACAATGTTCGTTATAATTTTCAGTGAAAGTACTAATTAAAAGCTACATTCTGGATTTTTTTCAGATTTTTTGAATTGATAGTTTAGAAAATAGAGGGGGGGGGGCACTCTGACAACGACATTAAAAAGCAAATATATCGTGACTGAAGGGTTGAAATGAAAAAGTTATTTGAAATTTTTTATTGCATTTTAGGAGACCTATCAAATGCCATCCCACTCAATAGGGTGAGTGAAAAAAAATGTGAGTTCACTTTTCAGTTTATGAAAGGGGGTCCAAAATATTTTTCACAATGTTCGTTATAATTTTCAGTGAAAGTACTAATTAAAAGCTACATTCTGGATTTTTTTCAGATTTTTTGAATTGATAGTTTAGAAAATAGAGGGGGAAAGAAACTTTCACCCATAAATCGTGATTGAAGGGTTAAAATCAAAAGGTTCTAATACATTTTTTGTTGCATTTTAGGAGATCTTTCTAACGACATCCCACTCAATGGGGTAGGTAAAAAAAAATTTATGGAAGGGGTGGTCTAAGAAAATATTTTATTTTCAAAAATCGTATCATTTCTATTTTTGGGGCATCAATTTACGACCGTATACCAAAATTCATCTTATTTTGTCAAATAGACGGACGGACGGACGGACATGGAGAAACTATAAGGGTTCCTAGTTTTCTACAGAACCCTAAAAACAGTTTTTCGTTACGTGTCTGTCTGTCTGTCTATTTGTCCTGTAAACTATTGTAACATTAATATTATCTGACATTTTGATGCGTCATATTTTATTTATATTGAAAGTATTAATATAATATGATATTATTACACCTTTATTGTCATATCTGTGTTATGTACAAAGTAGACAAGACACAGTTGACTTAGGTTGCTGCAAAATTCTAATGTTACAAATCAAACAATGGGATAAAACTGTAAACTAAAACCATATAGTGGAAAAATGGAAATTAGAACAATGTTTTTACGGTTCTATGATTTTTAACAAAAATATTTATTAGGGATGTATATATGAAATCTGCGTATTTGTAAATGTTAAAAGGGGCTTATGGGTAGATTAATAAAAAAAAAATTTTTTTGTAAGAATTTTTATCTCGTAAAGGGTCAAATTTAAAAAAAAAATGCAAAGAATAAAAAGTGCTTAGAATTAGCCAAATATTACAAAAACATTATTTTTAGAATTATTGTTTTTTTTTTTTTTAATTTTATAAAAAATTGTCAATCCAAAAAAATACACAAAAATTATTAAAAATAATTTTTTAACAAATTCTAAAAACTTTTTACTCGTTTTTTCAAAAAGTTGATTATTTAATTTTAATCTAATTTTTGTAGCTTTTAATATTTTTTATTTATTAGTTTTAAGTTTCATTTAAATTTTAGGGATGTATGAAATCTGCGTATTTGTAAAATGTTAAAAGGGGCTTATGGGTAGGTAGATTAATAAAAAAAAATATTTTATACTTTTTTTTGTAAGAATTTTTATCTCGTAAAGGGTCAACTTTAAAAAAAATTGCAAATAGTAAAAAGTGCTTGGAATTAGCCAAATAATACAAAGAAATATTTTTAGAATTTTTCAAATTTTTTAAAATTTTATTAAAAATTGTCAAACCAAAAAAATTAGTTATAAAAAATAATTTGCTGTATTTTTTAACGAATTGTAAAAACTTTTTTCTCTTTTTTCACTTATTAGTTTTTAGTTTTTAGTTTCGTTTTAAAACCGAATAATTAATTAGAAAATTAGCAAATCGTGATTGAATTTTATATAAAAATAATTTTCAAATCATGCGATTTTAGTATATCAAATCATTCTATATACCAAAATACGATCAATATAAAAATTTAGATAATAGATTTTGGCAAGATTCAAATATTTTACACTATTAGCTTCAATAACGATTAAAAGATACTTTCAAAAATAGTTCTAACTATAAAATATTAAATTCGTAGATATTTTTATATAGACATGTACAGGATGATTATTTTTCCAATAAAAAAAATATACATAATTTTTTTAACTTTTTTTTAATATAGAAATCAATATCAAATACAATTGTTATGAAAGTGTTTCCATCATAAAATATCTCAAAAACATACTTTCCAAATAGTAATCAATTTAAAAAACAAACATTTACTTTGCTAATTATCTTCTAAATAACTATTGTATAAATACTCGACAAAAATAAATTCCATTGTACTGTTTATTCCAAAAATAATTCATATTTGTATAAAAAATAAATACAATTCTTATCAGTAGTGGAAAGTAAAAATATTACATAATTACAAATTTAGAGAAAGCTCAAATTAATTCTATTTTGAGTCACAAAAAAAGGTCACACTATTTCATAATTGGCGCCAGATATATTGTTTCCATTTTTTGACCCGCAGGCACCTAATTCAATAATTAATTTTTTTAACTACACCTGACTTAAGGTCATAATTAATATACAATACACCCTACCAATTAGTCTCGATGCGTAGAACGAAATCGAAATCGATTGAAAAAAAAATCTAACCTCAATAAAATTAACAACAATGAATATTAAAATTAAATATATAATAAATAATGCTAAATCACCTACCTTTTAAATAAATAAATATATAAAACAAACACTAAATATTATCACTTATATATATTTATGTACATCAATTTACTTAACAATAAGAAAAATTAGAAAAAACACACTGTCAAATTTTGCAACAATGAAATTACTTTAATTTTCACTATATTAACATTAATACGTAACAATTATTACATTTTAAACGATCAACAGGTATATTTTGAAAATATAAAAGGACAGTAACACTGCGCACTTGTTTTTAATTATAGATGTTTAATGTAATTAATAAAAATAACCGTATCATCGTTTTTATATAATTGTATTATGTACTGAATCAATTCTTTCTATGACATACAAATTAGATATGTCACTGTCAATGTGAACATGTTAACGACGGACTCCCTACTCTAACATGTCTAGGTTAAGCCCTACTTATTTAGTGACTAGGTGTACATATATAGCGAGAAATATTGCGCTGCGAGGATGATTAAAAAGCTTTACATTCTTTCTATAAAGAATATAATATGGTTATATATATATAGGTAATATACTTGTGTGCGTAAAAACACGTATTACATTATGTATATATGTATGTATATAAAGTAATTTTTTAATTTATTAAAAGTATATATACGAACTATATCGTAAAATGAATTTTAATTATTGAAGATTTATTTATTAAGTTTTGTTCTATTATTATTCAGTTTTGCGAGACAAATATAATTATAATATGCTATATTTATATTGTACGTGTATTTTGATAGGGTATTAACCCCTGGTAATTTCGGTAATTTCCGTTTATTTATAATTTTGTATGAATTCAATTATTTAATTTATTTACACGGATTGAACTATTTTTACCATTTTTACACTTTCAACGAATACAAGGATACGCACCTTGATGTAATATGCTCGTTTAGTCATTTTTGAACAAATTTATTTGTTTGTGTTTTGAATATGGGGCATTTTGTATGTATATGCGAAGAAATATTAGATAGTGTACGAAAAAAGTTTTTTTATTTGAAGAAAATCATTTTATAAACATATGCTAGGTGCCGTTCCTTATATTTTTTTAATTCAACAATGCAACCCATGCAACCAGTAGAAAGTGCAAAAATCTTAGAGCATATACTACTGGAGACTGCCTTGCCGCTCGGCCGTGCGAATATGGCAGAGAGGGGCAAGTGTTTCCCACTATACCGGTAATATTGCCCTTCTCTGCCGACCAATAAGCACGCGGGAGCGAGAGAGAAAGGAGGTAGTCGGTAGTACTATCTCTCAAGCACACTTGTTCGCACAGTCGAGCGGCAAGGCTGTCTCCAGTAGTAAATGCTCTAAGGCAGAAATGCTTAATTATGTTTTTTTATCTATGGTATTGGCTTTTATCTGTGGATATTTTTGAATATATGTCATCTGTCAACGAATTATTAAATTAAATAAATTAATTATGTCTGTATTTAATACTTTATACATACATTTGTGTAGTTTTTATTTAAAATATTTATAATGAATACGAGATAAAAATAAATAAAGTTTAATTTATTTATCAGTACAATTAAATATGTTGAATAAGTGAACAGTTTTATTACTAATTAATAAAATAAAATACACAATAATGGTTCGTGTTAGTTTAACAAACACTTATATGAAAATCAAAATAACGCATATACTATTTTATTGTATTCTATTTACATTTATCTTAACAACATTTTTAGGTTATGTTTTAAATAACAACGAAGGTATTTTATAAAATCAATAACATTTTAACTTACATACTTTAACTACGTAATTTTTCCAGATAGTTGTTATTGCAACAATGAAATTTACACTCAACAATTAACTAAATACAAAAATAATCATAAATTAGCAATATTAGTACCGTATAGAAACAGATTTGAGGAATTATTAGAATTTGTACCTCATTTAAATAATTTTATTAATCAGCAACGTATAAACCATCATATATTTATTTTAAATCAAGTCGATAGCTTTAGATTTAACAGGGCTTCGTTAATAAACGTCGGGTTTCGCTTCGTAAAAGACCATTATGATTATATTGCAATGCACGACGTCGATTTATTACCTATAAATCCAAATTTGAGCTACGGGTACCCTGCGAAAGAACCTTTTCATGTGGCATCACCTGAACTACATCCTAAATATCATTACCCGACGTTTATCGGTGGGATTTTGTTAATAAATCGGTTAGTTTGAACGATATTTAAAATATGTACGGGTGGTAATTTTTTTTTTGATTTTAGAGAACAGTTTGCGGAAGTTAATGGTATGTCGAATAATTATTGGGGATGGGGACTTGAAGATGACGAATTTTATGTGAGGTTACGTGATGCTAGAATAAACGTTTCTAGACCAATCGGGATGAAAACTGGACCGACTAATACGTTTAGGTACGGGAATAAAATTTTATTGGTGTTTTCAGAGAAAAGTGTATAATTTTTTTATTTGCAGGCATATCCATGACAAAAACCATCGCCCGAGGGATATGGTTAAATGTTTTAACCAACGCGAAGTGACAAGAAAACGTGACAAACAAACAGGTTTGAATAACGTAGCGTTTCAAATAAGTGCTGTGAAAAATATGACAATTGACGGTGCGCCTTTAACGGTTGTGAACGTAGAGTTATCGTGTGATAAAAAAACAACACCGTGGTGTGATTGTACGGGAAATAAGAAAAGATAGCAACGGCGGTCTTTGTTTAGTTAAAAATTGTTCCTAATATGATATATTAAACTACTAATATGTCTCATGAGGAGTTTCAAACCAAGTTATTACTAGATGGCGCCATACGAGTTTAATTAGGTTCCTATCTATGATTCAGATTACACAAAAACGACCTAGATGGCGCCATACGAGTTTAATAAGATTCTTATCTATGGTTAAGCTTACCAAAAAACGACCTAGATGGCGCCATACGAGTTTAATAAGATTCCTATCTATGGTTAAGCTTACACAAAAACGACCTAGATGGCGTACGTACATAAATGACCTTGAAGGTTTGTTTACTAGCTAAATACAATATTTCATGCTAGTAGAGCCACCTACATTTCTCGATGCGGAACTAAAAAAATTAGGATGGGTCATATTAGTAGTTTAATATATGCTAATATGTTTTATTTTAATAAAAGACGTACGTTAACACTTTATTGCGTTAATTGTAAATTTTAAATGCCATTTTAATGTTATTTATTTATTGTTACGTATACCAATTATTAATAATAAAATCATTTTTTAAAACTGTTTCATATTTTTTTTGTACCTGGAATTTTCCTGACTTAATTTTATTGAAGTGTGGTGAAAAGTTAGGTTATGTTTCGTTGTAACTTTCGACCAATCAACTTGATCAAAACAAATGACGTATTCCTCCACTTTTTAAAACTATTTCATGTATTTTTTTGTGATTGGTATATTCCTAACCTAATTTTATTTTAAATGTGGTGCAAAGTTAGGTTAGGTTACCTTATTTATAACTTTCGACGAATCAACTTGAGCAAACCAGATGACGTCTCTCGCGCCAAGTTATTTCGTTATGATTGGAGTAGGTGCATCAGATAAAATGTAGTTTCCCCCTCTCCACGTTTGTTATGATTGGTTAACCCGATGACGTATTTTCCCCTCTCGCGCATACCTTATACTTAACAGACCTTGGGTGTGTGGAGTAAAAAGACAAAGTTTTAAGTTAAGTTACTTATTTATTACAATTAATATTTACAGAAAGCCGAAAAATATTCAATTACAAATAAGTTAGTGTAATTTTTTCTATCTATATCACATTTTGACTAAACGTAGTAATAAAATAACAAAACAATACAATTATTTTAAATAAATACTATTGATTATTAATCATAAAAAGCCAGGTGACAAGTTTTTTGGGGTAGAAGAAATTCAAAGGGGCAAAAAAACAGTTTTTGCTGATTTCTCGGCTTTTCTTTAACTTTAAGGTAAAAATAGTTATATGCAAAATTAAAGATAAATAAATTCTCTACAGAAAAGGTTCTATAAATATTTTTGTCAGATTGGTACTTCACCGAAAAATAATCGTTTGAATTATTGTTTAATATTATTAACCTGGTTCCATCCAACTTTTTTTTTGGTCATTACACGTGGAGTACGAATCTGACGAAAATATTTAACCTTTTCTATAGACAATTTATCTATCTTTCTTTTTATATATAACCAATTTTGCTGTAAAATTGAAAGAAAGTCAAGAAATCGGCAAAAAACTGATTTTGCACAATCCCCCACTCTAAAAAAATATCCAATCTAAATTATTTCTGAATTTTATAATTTTTTCGACTTGACATCTGGCCTTTAATTTTTATTCATAGAAATATAATATTACTAACAATTTATCTCGCAAAATAGACTTACATAACCCCATTTATTTAGCGAAGTATGCAACAATTAAAACATTTTTAGGTTAAAATCTATCACTGTTGTTATCATTAGCTATATTATATCTCTATTATTATAAATTATATAAAAAAGTAAAAAAAAAACTGCCTAGACAGTGGCACAACTAAAAGTTAGGTTAGGGCATGGGTTAAAAATGCATTTATATTTTTACCCACTTACACTTTTATTAGTTACGTCACTGTGTTAAATAAGGTACACAGTAGATTTAGATACATTATATAAAAAAATTTACCTAAATAAAAATTTAATTTAAAATATATTTAATAAATGACCTTTGATCTCTACGAAACTTCAAAATTGTTTTAAATTTCTAAGGAGTGTCGAATCCAGCATATTTTGAATACATCCTCTTGAAAAAAAAAATCACAAAAACGAAGATTTCAAATTGAAAAAATCATCAAAATTCAAATAAACTTTTTTTCATTGTTAAGATTAAATTTTATAGGTTATGTTTTGCGCAGAATATTACGTGCATGTTTGACAACTGTTTAAATTTCACTGCTAATTAAGATGTTTGCCTTGATTTACTTTGCATATCGCAGTAAATTGTTGCAAATAATTGTATATATTTTAAAGTAGACAGTGTTTTACTATTCATAAGTATTAATAAATGCACTTTAATGCGATGATATTTTTTTTCAGCATAACATTAAAAATTCAAGGTGAGTACATACCACATTTAACTTGAATTTAAACCAGAATCGACTAAATGAAATCAACTTTACTGTAAAGCATTCTGACAATTGAGGGGTTTGCAGCAACCATAGGTGGGCACAGTTAATCGAAAAGTTAACTTCGTTAATCCGTTAATAAAAAAGTTAACTTCGTTAACCGTTAAACCGTTAAAATTCCGAAAATGTAACGGAAGTAAAGTTAACCGAAAATTTGAAAATTTAACGAAAGTTAAAGTTAATCGTTAAAAAGTTAATCATCCAAAATGTTTGAAGACCTTTTTTTTTGCTATTTCGACAACTTTCTTATGTACCTTTCATCAAACAACCAATGTAACGGACTAAAGTTAACGGAAGATAAATTTAACGGAAGTTAACAAAAGCGTTAACATTTTTTTGAGTTAACTTAAAAGTTAATCCGTTAACCATTTTGTTAACTTCGTTAATTAACGATTAACGGATTAACGAGTTAATGCCCTCCTATGGCAGCAACAACGAATCAACTCCATTTTTAGGCCAAACAGAGTTAACAACCGTTTCTTGGGGGAAAAAAATCATTCTTTCGTTTGGTTCAACAAAGAGTTACCTACCGTTGATAGTTCTCAAGGTATCCGCTAGAATGAGTTAGCAGCTTCATTCGCTTGGGTCAAAATGGAGTTAACTCCAGGAGCTGACTCTTTGTTTTTGGGCTTAGAATTTAGTTAGTACACTTTTCTTGAAATAAACTAATTTTCTTGAAAATTGTTCTTATTCAATGCTTCCTTACTTTAAAAAGAAAATCATTTTCAACTATTTGGGCCAAAAAGGAGTTAACTCCAGAATAAAATTGACTCTAGAATTGCGAATTTGACGAATTTCTCAATGGAATTTGGCCAAAACATGAAGTGGTCGGTGACAAATAATAACTGGACGAAGACAAAGGCGATTTAAATACATTCTCCATTTTTTAAACAGTTTTTTCTATTTTCTCACAAACTATAAAAACTGGAGATAACTCCTTGTTGCTGCACACCCCTCAACTATAACTCAAAAATTTGCACGTGTTTTTTGCGACTATTCAGTTGACAATATAACCCTAATTTTTACCAATTGAACTACTTTTTTAAGGCTTTTAAAAGGCAAGTTTCAAGCAAGATAACCATACTGGTTATAACCTTACGTGTTCTCAAATCATTTGGTCGATTCTGCGTGATGATAAAAGAGATGATACCCAAACCATAAATACTAAAACTAAACGACAATTTACTTTAAAACTATACATAGTTACAGTTGCGGTCAGTTTGGGAATCTCCTCCAGAAGAAGAATGAGAACAATTGCCAAGAAACAAGATGACATCAGCTACAGAAGGCATGCAGGACGCTTTAGAGAAGCCTGAAACAATATTTATAACCATGCAGCATATCTAAAGTTAGAGTTACTTTCTTTAAAAACTTTCAGAGCCGTGTCTAACAGCAGTTAGCGGTCTAACTTCAGAAATACCTGGTATTTTAAGCCTTGGCTTAGTGGCAGGCTCATTCACTTAAGGAACGTTAGAACGCTGTCTTATTTGCTAATACCTTTAAGGAGCCATACCAGTGTGAAATTTTCAAAAAATCATTTAATTTTTTTGCCTTTTTGGAGAGTTTATAGTTTTAAGAATATTCTGTGAAAATTTCAAGGCCGTATCTCTAATACTCTCCAAACAGCAGCCTTCTAAAGAGCGACCGCTCGCAGATATGAAATCGATAGTTAAATCTTTAAATGCGTTTTTCTCGAAATGAGATTTTTTAAATTTGCTGACATTGTAACTCAAAGAGCAATTATCCAATTTACTTGAAATTTGAATCGAGTACTCTTGAATATATTTACTCTACGATGAACTAGGATATTTTTGATTGGATGAAAATTGACGATTTGGTAATTAAAAATACGATCATTTTATAGGCAATAAAACAGACATTTTTTTTTTCATAACTTCGCCATTTTGTTAGATTTTGATATTTTTCGAAAATCGTAGGTCATCGTACAGGAAAAACCTTCCAGTTTAACGACATTTTTTCTTTTTTCAATTTCAACTACTTCATCTTCCGGAATCATGGCCGCAGTGGAGGAGATTTTTTTTGGCGCCTCCGAAGACAGCTTAGATATCGATATTTTTACATGAAAAAATTATGCAATACACCTCTAATATAGCTAAATATATTCTCAATTTTCCAAAATATTTCATTGAGTATTTTTCTTCTAAAAAATTTCCGAATATCACCCAAATTTCTAGCGTTCACACTGGTATAGCCCCTTAAGCCTTGACTTGGTGCCAGGCTCATTCATTTAAGTAGTTGTTGAAACGTCTTATTTGCAAATGCTTTTAACGGTATCGGGGATATAAAATATAAATGAATGAGCCTGGCACTATGGTTTATGTGCCAGGCTCATTCAAGATCAAAACCCGATATAAGGCGAATTGAAGACCAAATGCGATAAATTTGATGTCCTTAATGAGAAAACTGAATTGTTTATTGGCATTTATGATAGTTACACTTTTGTACAATTTCCTAGATACAGCTCTGTAAATTTAATCAGTTAAGCAGCATATATCTAACTTTTTGTTTTTTATGTTTTCAAATATTTAAAAAAAATTAATTTTTAAATTCGATCTTGTCACATTTTTCCAAAACGACAAATCAAAACTCTACCATTAGTAAAAGTAAGAACAATATTTGAATTTTTATATCCCGATTTTTCGACATTTTACCATTTTGAATACATAATAGTATTATTACATTTAAACTCTACTTTTCCCCCAAAATTAGATATTGTTAAAAATTATAACGAAAGTTAGATACTACTAAATGAAAACTGCCAACTCTTTCTTTAGACAAATGCAATTAATATTTAAAAAAAAATTTGAAAATATATGAAAAATAAGATTGCGAACTATAAAATTAAACATTCACTAACAGTAAATAACATTTATCAATTATATAAGACTTAATTTAATAATACTTTACTTATTATTGATTTTTTAAAGTCTTAAGTTTCACGAAACGAAAAAAAAATCAATAAACTGTTGTAAAATTTCTTTATTTGACGTTTCGATTGTCAAATCTTCTTCAGAACTAATTTGTATGTTTTCAAAAACACTTCAGATACGAAATGTTAAATAAAGAAAATTAATAATACAACAATATGGAAACAGAGATAATGGCCACGAATTTTTTTTTATGAAAAAAAAAAATTATCAAGAGAACCATTTCAAGTTGAAAATTCGTATCGAGTTAGAGGAGGTCAAGGTAAGTAAGAAAAAAATTATCATAGCTGCGGTAAAACGGTTTAAGGGAGTGAAACACCCCTATGAAAATGTGCAAAATAATCATATTTTTTTAAATAACTCTGAAACTAATGAAAATTTAAAAAAATCTTCAATACAAAATTTTCATGATTTTTTATGCTCTTTTGAATGGCGGTAGTCAAATTTCGAAAAAATTAAACCGTTAATCCCCACCTCCAACAGGTTTAATTTTTTCGAATTTTGACTATCACCATTCGAAATAGCATACAAAATCATGAAAATTTTGTATAGTAGATTTTTTTAAATTTTCATAAGTTTCAGAGTTATTTGAAAAAATATAATTATTTTACACATTTTCATAGGGGTGTTTCATCCCCTTAAACCGTTTTACCGCAGCTGTGATAATTTTTTTGTTACTTACCTTGACCTCCTCTAACTATATACAAAGTTTAAACTCGATACGAATTTTCGACTTGAAAAGGTTTCCTTGTAAGACACAGAACCCTAATCAAAATACTATAAGAATCGATTAACACTGAATATAATACTGCAGACAAATGCACCACGCACTTATATCTATAAAAACAATCAGTTAAAACTTTATATGTATAAACTACACTAAAATGAATACCTAATTTCATCTATTTCATATACACTCAGCGTTCTATAGGACGACGTCATCGGTAATTCAAAAATTCCACAATACAACGGCTAGAGGAGCCCCCACCACCACGCCTAAAAGTTGACAGGTACATAATAATAAAAATGGCGCTGTTGGTGAACGAGATCCTGGTTTGTTGACTTTTTAGAATTGAACTCTAGACAATTGTTATTCGTTGCTTTAATACTGGATGAAAAATGTATAGATTTCTATACAATCATATGCCAATAATTTATTTTTGTTATTTTCTTTTTTAATCGTTTTCAAATTATCAAATTTTAAATAAAATGTACGTTAAAGATTGTTTTATACTATTTATTATATTTCAATTTCAACGAAAATTTGTATTGAATTTCATTTTTTTTCCACATTGAGTCACACCAAAACACAAGTTTTGTGTGTAAAATCTACATAGAAGACTAACGTCAATTTGTTAATTTAAATTTCGCGCTGAAATATAGCAGTCACAATGGTATTATGGTGGGAGTTGGGGAAAGACGTTCTATAGAACTGTTAGAACATTGTCTTACGGAACGGTCGTCTTGTGGATGGTCGTACTACAGAACGCTGAGTGTACCTAACTACTGTCTACTTATGCAAAATAATATTTAACTAGTTTTCTATTGAAGATAATGTCACATGTTCTGATACATAACCTCACTAATATGTTAAATAATTAAATACATATAACCTCACTTATTTTGGCACATGGTAGTTTAGTTAATTTTTTTTGACGTGTTTTTTTAAAAGCCAAACGATTTAAAAAAAATAATACAAGTTGACATTCTTTTAAATACTTTTATAGGAAGACATTTTTCAAAAGTAATCATTGTGGCTTCTAAAGAGTTTATAAAAAAAAGTAATCGAGATTTAATTAATTGACAGTGGTGGGATTCGAGTCATTACGAAAAAAAAATATTTTTTTAAATATTGAAATTAATTTTTTTTATTGGTATACATAACCTAAAAATTCGAGTGATATCTTAAGCTAACCACTGAATTTTCGTGACTTGTTGTAATGTAATTAGGGCATTATATTTAATAGGTAAGATGATTAATTAAAAAAAAAAAAAAAACTATTCTATGATGATCTGACGTGTTTCCTATTTCCAAAAAAAAAATACTTATTTCTGCAGAAAACAAAGGTTTAATCGCAAAAATTTACTGTTTTTGAATTTGACACCAAAACGCTCGCAGGTGACATTTGAGAGTTGTGACGTCACACTTCTTGTCAACAATAATCAAACATTCAGAGTTAGACAATAATTTAATTATTTTGTTTGTAAAAAATGAATTATTCCAAAGTATATAAGTTCTTAAATAAGGTATGTACCTAATAATTGATATTTGTCTAAAATAAAAGACGTTTACTGATGCGTGACGTCATTCGCTCTGATTGGTGTTCCATTTAACATGGCGGCGAATTGCTGTATTTTGTATTTTTATTTTAACAAAAATTATATTAATCTCGCTTTAAATACAAAAATAAATACATTTTTTAGAATCGTTTTAACCTATTTCATTATTTAAAATCATAATACTTAGTTACTGGCATATCATGCCTAATATAACCTGCGTGTGCAGTGGCGTAACTATATTTTTTTAAAGAGAGTGGACCAAATTCTTTTGTCAAACTTTTTTTAACGTATTTCTTTTGAATCCCACCAATATTAATTATTATACAGGGTGGCCAAATTTCCCTGACTTTTCCCGGTTTTCCAGGAGAATTTTTACCGTTTTTCCCTGTTTTTTTTTTAATTGAAAATTTTGATAAAAACCTAAAAAAAAGTAACACCGTTTCTTTTAACTGTTTAAATATTTTGCGAGAAATTTTGTGGTTTTTGCATTTTTATAAAAAATTCCCCGACTTCCAACCAAATTCCCCGACATTTCTCTGTATGTATAGCAAAATTCCCTGACTTCCAACCAAATTCCCCGACATTTCTCTGTATGTATAGCAAAATTCCCTGACTTCCAACCAAATTCCCCGACATTTCTCTGTATGTATAGCAAAATTCCCTGACTTCCAACCAAATTCCCCGACATTTCTCTGTATGTATAGCAAAATTCCCTGACTTCCAACCAAATTCCCCGACATTTCTCTGTATGTATAGCAAAATTCCCTGACTTCCAACCAAATTCCCCGACATTTCTCTGTATGTATAGCAAAATTCCCTGACTTCCAACCAAATTCCCCGACATTTCTCTGTATGTATAGCAAAATTCCCTGACTTCCAACCAAATTCCCCGACATTTCTCTGTATGTATAGCAAAATTCCCTGACTTCCAACCAAATTCCCCGACATTTCTCTGTATTTATAGCAAAATTCCCTGACTTCCAACCAAATTCCCCGACATTTCTCTGTATGTATAGCAAAATTCCCTGACTTCCAACCAAATTCCCCGACATTTCTCTGTATGTATAGCAAAATTCCCTGACTTCCAACCAAATTCCCCGACATTTCTCTGTATGTATAGCAAAATTCCCTGACTTCCAACCAAATTCCCCGACATTTCTCTGTATGTATAGCAAAATTCCCTGACTTCCAACCAAATTCCCCGACATTTCTCTGTATGTATAGCAAAATTCCCTGACTTCCAACCAAATTCCCCGACATTTCTCTGTATGTATAGCAAAATTCCCTGACTTCCAACCAAATTCCCCGACATTTCTCTGTATGTATAGCAAAATTCCCTGACTTCCAACCAAATTCCCCGACATTTCTCTGTATGTATAGCAAAATTCCCCGACTTCCCAATCAAATTCCCCGACATTTCTCTGTATAGCAAAAATCCCTGACTTTTCCCGGTTTTCCAGAAACTGGCCACCCTGTTATAACATTTAAACGATATAAATATTAACACAGATGAATTTTGACTGTCAAATTTTTAAACCACAGTTTCCACGTCACTTAAAACTTGTATTCCATGTTTAGTAAAAATAAATTTAATTAAATTCTCATCGCAATCTTTATAACCTTCAATATGATCATTAGACTTACTCGATTTAAATCTATGAATTTTTTCATCACTTTGTTTCGCAAAACTATGAAAACTTTTAGCCGATTTTATAACCTGATCCGTATTTGGTAAATCGTTCGTACCTACCTGTGTTTTAATTGTTTTTTGATCACTAGAAAGTTGAGTTATTATTTTAACAGCTTGTCCAGGATGTGACAATTGTGTATTTGTGTTATTCAAGTTATCTACAGTATTATCGAGATGTTGTTTTTTAACGTTAATATTAGAAAACAGTGGATTGTTATCTAACGGACTTGGTGAAGTCATTATTATATCTGACGGTGAAGGTGTTAGGAATATACTGTCATTATAATTGGTTGGTAATAAATACTTACTGAAATCCATTCGGTTAGCGAGAAGGAAACAAACAGAGAAAAAAAACAGTTAGTTTGCAACAATCATATCAACATTTTTCAATTGTTAAAATATTTTAAATTTATCGAAACCTAACCTCAAAATTATCGCAAGTGACAAAAATACTACAAAAGGGTATTTTAGTTTGCAACAATTATATTATCAACATTTTCAATCTTAGAGTACATACTACTAGAGCCAGCGTTGCCGCTCGGCCGTGCGAACAAGCGTGCGAGAGAGAAAGCGTAAGAGTGCTACATCATTTCTCTCTCGCTCCGCGTGCTGATTTGTACCGGTAATAGCGGGAAGCACTTGCCTCTCCCTGCAGACCAATCAGCACGCGGAACGAGAGAGAAAGGATGTAGCACTCTTACGCTTTCTCTCTCGCACGCTTGTTCGCACGGCCGAGCGGCAAGGCTGGCTCTAGTAGTATATGCTCTAAGATTTCAATTGTAAAAATTTTAAATTTATCAAAACCTAACCTCCAAATTATCGTAAGCGACAAAAATACCTTCTACAAAAGGGTATTTTAGTTTGCAACAATCGTATTAACATTTTTAATTGTTAAAATTTAAATTTATCGAAACCTAACCTCCAAATTATTGTAAGAGATAAAAATACTACACAAGGGTATTTTAGTTTGCAACAATCATATTATCAACACTTTTCAATTGTTAAAATTTTTAAATTATCGAAACCTAACCTCAAAATTATCGTAAAAGACAAAAATACTACAAGAGGGTATTTTTTTAGTACTAAAAGCAATTTTCAGTACCTCCTAACATTTTTTAACGGTAAACCCTTTTATTCCCAATTTAATTAAAATGTATTTGGTTTGAATTAATAAAAAAAATAAGGTGTTTAAAATTTATTTAACATAAAATAATAAAGTAAATGCAATGTACAAAAAAAATATAACAATTAAGATAAATTTATCACAGTTTCTAATTAATATCAAAATATCGCCTAATTTACTTCCGGACAAATCAGATAATATAAATAAATAATAACATACACATTTTATTATTATTATATTTAATATTTCATGAACATAAATAGAATTTGAATGTTCTTTTTTTAAATTATCTAAATTCTGAATACGATTTTTAAGTAAGTACTTGTGAATATTTTTTACTTTTAAACCCAAGCTATATAAAAAATAATTATTTATAATAATAATAAACATGTTGAAAACGTTAAAATAAATATAATTCTCAAAAAAACGTACAATCAATCGAATTTTATGAATTAAAGAAATACTAGTTTGAGGTTATGTTTAACTTTGTAACTGTCACTTTGAAAAAAAAAAACAATAGTACCAACCAAAAAAAGTTACACACTTATAGACATAGAGCATGAATCATATAATAAGGAGAGTAAACTCTGTATCTCTGTAATACAATTTTTTGAGTCAAAATTGACTGCGCAATCAGAACCGGCCAATGCAACTCCGGCACCCCGGGCGAGACCCCCCCCCCCCTCGCACACACAGGTACAAAAAAATATCGAGCGAGAAAAAAACTCAATGATAATTAAAAATAAAACGGGCAAGTGCGTGTTGGGCATGCACATGATAGGGTTCCGTAGTCATTCTCATTACGATTTATAAAAAGTATTTTTCAAAATGTTCGTGACTGAAGGGTTAAAATCAAAAAGTTATTTGACTTTTATTATTGCATTTTTGGAGACCTATCAAGGACACCCCACTCAATGGGGTAAATGAAAAAAATGTGAGTTAACTTTTCAATCTATGATAGGGGGGTCCAAAATATTTTTGACAATGTTCGTTATAATTTTCAGTGAAAGTACTAATTAAAAGCTACATTCTGAATTTTTTTCAGATTTTTTGAATTGATAGTTTAGAAAATAGAGGGGGGGGACGCTCTGACAGCGACATTAAAAAGCAAATATTTCGTGACTGAAGTGTTGAAATCAAAAAGTTATCTGACATTTTTTATTGCATTTTAGGAGACCTATTAAATGACACCCCACTCAATGGGGTAAGTGGGGGAAAAAAATATGAGTTCATTTTTCAGTCTGTAGAAGGGGGGTCCAAAATATTTTTGACAATGTTCGTTATAATTTTCAGTGAAAGTACTAATTAAAAGCTACATTCTGGAATTTTTTCAGATTTTTTAAATTGATAGTTTAGAAAATAGAGGGGGGGACGCTTTTTTAACGACTTTGGAGAGCAAATACATCGTGATTAAAGGGTTAAAATCAAAAAGTTCTGATACATTTTTTATTGCATTTTAGGAGACCTTTCTAACGACACCACACTCAATGGTGTAGGTGAAATTTTTTTTTTGAAAACACTTTTCATTTTATGAAAGGGGGTTCTAAAAAATTTTTATTTTCAAAAATCTTATCATTTCTGTTTTTGGGTCGTCAATCTACGACCGTATACCAAATTTCATGTTATTATCTCAAAATTTTTGAAGACGGACGGACGGACATGGAGAAACTATAAGGCCGTGGCAATACACTTCGAGTCGACTTTGGCCGAGTTCACAGCACCAGCGGACTCGCATAAAATAATCACGTGTAGACATTAAAAAGCAAGATAGCATGCTGTATACTTTCTTGCTTTTTGATGTCTACACGTGATTATTTTATGCGAGTTCGTTGGTGCTGTGAACTCGGCCTAAGTCGACTCGAAGCGTATTGCCACGGCCTAAGGGTTCCTAGTTTTCTACGGAACCCTAAAAATGGTGTCCAATTTTATTGTTTTCATTGTTACTTAATTTCACTCATCATTTTCATATTTTTCATTTTTTTTTTAAATCTGATTTTCTATTGTAGCCTTCCGCGAGCCGCCCCCCCCCCCCAAAAGCCGCCACTGTGCGCAACCGTATAACCACATAACCACAATGTACAAATCAGTACAAATTAACAGAGCGGTGACTGCGCACAACGTAAATATTTTTACTTTTGCGTAGAGATCCGAAAAATGCGAACCACCCACTCTAGGTTCCGTT
This sequence comes from Sialis lutaria, assembly GCA_949319165.1. Taxonomy (NCBI): domain Eukaryota; kingdom Metazoa; phylum Arthropoda; class Insecta; order Megaloptera; family Sialidae; genus Sialis; species Sialis lutaria. The sequence continues at coordinate 38,354,576 of OX439233.1, forward strand.
TTTTGGCCTACCCCTTCCACTCAAGTTTAACCTCCTTATCATATCTTCATGCTGTCACTTTGAAAAAAATTACAATCATACCAACCGAAAATAGTTACACTCATAGATATAGCTTTTGTCTATGGTTAAACATCATTTTTTTTATAGGTTAATTTAATTTTAAATGAATTTTTAAACAAATAACAATTAAATTCAAATAAAAATCAATCGAATTATATTCTAAATATAACAATACTTATTTTGATAAAGATATACGAAGGAAATGACTTTTCTTTTTAAATTTAAGCCGTTTAGAAGTATTAGAAGTCGATAAAACTTTTTTTGAGCAATCATTAATTTTTTTTTTAAAGTTGATTTCCGTATGGCTTTTTTTTTTTTGGTCCGTCGAAAATAAATTAGTCGGGTCATGCTTTAACACAAAGTACTTACAGTTCGTTTGTCCCGTAGAGTTTGTATTTATGTATGTAGTCGATTACGGGATCGGGGATTAAGTATTTTACCGATTCAGATCTCCGTAATGCTCTCCGTATTTTCGTAGAACTTACTTCGTTCTTTATCCATTCGGTAACGATTATTATGTTTGCCTGAAAACGAATTTATAAAATTTTTAAAAATACTGAAATTTGATAAGAATCAGTTTTGGATTATTTCTCGGCTTTCTGTTAACTTTACAGCAAAAATAGTAATAAACAAAATGAAAGATAATTAAATGCTCTACAAAAAAGGTTCTGTACATATTTTATCTCAGATTTGTTCTTCATCAAATAATAAATGTCTGAATTTATTAAAATTATTAGTAGGGAAAAGACGAAAATTAGTTTTAGTTGATTTTTCAGCGTTCTGTCAACTTTATAGTAAAAATAATAATAAACAAAATAAAAGTTGATTAATTGCTCTACAGAAAAGGTTCTATGCATATATTTTGTCAGATTTGTATTTTACAAGTAATGACCGTTTCAATGAACCTGGTTCCGCCTAACTTGTTTTTTATTTTTTTTATTTGCAATTACTCACTGAAGTACCAATCTGACAAAAATATGTATAGAACCTTTTCTGTGGAGCATTTAATTAGCTTTCATTTTAGCTGTAAAGTTAACAGAAAACTGAAAAATTTACTAAAACTAAATTTTGTCATTTCCCTACTAATAATGTTAATAAATTCAGACGGTCATTATTCGGTAAAGTACAAATCTGAGATAAAATATGCACAGAACCTTTTCTGTAGAGCATTTAATTAGCTTTCATTTTGTTTATTACTATTTTTGCTGTCAAGTTAACAGAAAGTTGAAGAATTGGCAATTTTAATTTTTGTCTTTTCCCTACTAACAATGTTAATAAATTCAGACGGTCATTATTCGGTGAAGTACAAATCTGAGATAAAATATGCACAGAACCTTTTCTGTAGAGTATTTAATTAGCTTTCATTTTGTTTATTACTATTTTTGCTGTCAAGTTAACAGAAAGTTGAAAAATTGGCAAATTTAATTTTTGTCTTTTCCCTACTAACAATGTTAATAAATTCAGACTATTATTATTCGGTTAAGTACAAATCTGAGATAAAATATGTACAGAACCTTTTCTGTAGAGCATTTAATTAGCTTTCACTTTGTTTATTACTATTTTTGCTGTCAAGTTAACAGAAAGTTGAAGAATTGGCAAATTTAATTTTTGTCTTTTCCCTACTAACAATGTTAATAAATTCAGACTATTATTATTCGGTTAAGTACAAATCTGAGATAAAATATGTACAGAACCTTTTCTGTAGAGCATTTAATTAGCTTCCATTTTGTTTATTACTATTTTTGCTGTAAAATTAACAGAAAGTTAAAAAATTGGCTAAAACTATTTTTCTTCATTTCCCTACTAATAATTTTAATAAATTCACACGGTCATTATTTATTAGAGTAAAAATCTCACAAAAATATGTACAGAACCTTTTCTGTAGAGCATTTAATTAGCTTTAATTTCATTTATTACTATTTTTCTGTACAGTTAACAAAAAGCTGAAAAAATGGCAAAAACTCCAACGACACTTAAAAATCCCCATAAAAACATCTAATCTCAATTTCATCTACACCAAAAAAACTAGCCCAAATTTCAATTTAACACTATTAGAGCATTAATACCAATTAAACCAACTCAATGACTCACCAAATTACAAATCACAAGACCACTCATTTTCCCCACACTAAAATGAGTTATCATTTTATTTTTCAACACTAAAATACTCACCATATATTTCGTAAGTATATCCGAATCGTAAATAAACTTCCAAGGATTCGACCCTTCTCTCGTTATTACAACTAAACCATGTTGTCCTACAATAGCTTCAATCTAAAAAAAAAAAAACTATCATTTTTTTACGTTTTTTTTTAAAACAAATACTTACATCGTCATCCGACCACAATCCCGGAGTCCCAAACGATTCTAACAAATCCCCACCGCACAACAACTTCACTTGCACCGGCCCTGTACACCCATTTTTAATATTTTCTGGAATCCAAACCAAGTCTTCAATGTTTTCATTCGTGTAATTATTTAATACTGCGTTTAAGTTATTCTAAAAAAAGAAAAAAAATTTTTTTTATTTTTCACGTACACATTATACAGGCTGGTCCGGTTTGGGATACAGATATTTTAGGAGCTGATTCCCTGACTCATTGTGAGCAAGAAATTGTGCGGGAAGTGGGGGTCTATCTTTAACACCCTCTGAGTTACAGGGTGTTTAAAAAATTTCCTTTAGAGTAGTTCTTACAACAAAGATTATCTCATAACTTCTAAAGTAACGTATCTAGAGCAATCAAAATGAGTCAGTTTTATAGGTAATTAACTAACATATTTTTCGGTATTACGGTTATTGCTATCCGTGTTTTTAGTTCCGAGTTATAGCTCATCAAAGTCGAAAAATATCTTCTTTTTTTGAAATTTTTTATGAAAATGTAATTTTTCTCCAAAAATATGGGGTATTTTTTAAATTTTTTTGGTATGTCATAAAGTTACATAGAAATTCACTATACAAAGTTTGGACCTAGGTCTTACAATTTTTCGGTAAATAATTATTTTTTTAGTAAATAAAAAAAAAATTATGTAGTTATACAGGTGTCCCATTTTAATCTATCACTCCCCTAATTTTTTTTATCTATCAATTAAATCAAAAAATGTTTCAAATAAAAGTTGTTTGGTTTTGAGGGGGACCCAAAATTGGCGCTATTTTTTTTTTATGTCTTCATGATCAAATAGGGCCAACATTTTTTTTTCAAATGGAAACCTATATTTTTTACTATAGTATCTTATTGTTTGAGAAAAAACAAACAGCTTTTGTATTAAATAATTTTTTTTTGTATGACTTATTATATTTAGCAAAATAATTTTAGATTATAGATTTTCACTAATTTTTTACTCAAAACCCATTAACTTTAGAGGGAAAGTGTAAAAAACAAAAAAATGTTTACTTTATTTTGATATAACTAAGAAAATTATATCAGATTTTTTTTTAACTTTTGCTATTAAAGCAAAAAAAAAATGTAATTTAAAAAAATCTGAAATCATTTTTCTAGTTATATCACATTAAAATAAACATTTTTTGGTTTTTACACATTTTCTCTAAAGTTGATGGGTTTCGAGTAAAAAATTATTGAAAATCTAAAATTATTTTGTTAAATATTAAAAAAAATTGAAGTCAAACAAAAAATTATTTAAAACAAAAGCTGGGACATCCTGTAAATAAATAAATTATATGTCTGTTTCATTTAATAGGGCAGATAACAAAATAGTTATTTTGGGGATTAATTTATAACTGGAAAACCATGATACAATTATTAAAGATATGGCTTTCCCGAGTTTCATTTTTTCACTTTACTGCGCATGACGTCACACGTGATTCACTTTGTTTATATGTGTTTATATGCATGATACGTTTATATGGATACATAACACAGCGTTTTTTATATCTAAATTAAATTATTTATATAATTAATCCTTTTATAAATAAGTATTTGTTTTACTGATAACTGATATAATTTTGCATTTCATTATTGAATACCTTAAAATATATTTAAATAAATTCTCCATCAACTGAAAATAAGGAAATGCCTAGACTTTATTTCATTTTTGATCTTCTATATGTGGAAATGTATCTATTTACTCAGATATATTTCCAGATGTGACGGGACTTCAGTATGAGTTCTAGTTATAAAAGTTTCCCACTTATCCAAGTCCCACATAACCAAGTTTCACCGTATATATACATTAAATGTCAAACTGACGTTTATAATTATTATGAATTATTAATTAAACATTTGACTACTTTCATGAACTACTATAATATTAATTTGGGCGAGTCACGTGTGACGTCACAGCGAACAGAGTGAAGTTAGGTGATATGCGCAATGCCATATCTGTATTAATTGTATCATGCTGGAAAACTGTCAAAACTTTCTGCAGTAAATTTGTAGGTAACATTATGACGTACCAAAATAATTATAAAAAATACCCCATATTAGGGGTACTTTTGGAGAAAAATGTAATTTTCTTAAAAAATTCGAAAAAAAAAGATATTTTTCGACTTTGATGAGCTATAACTCGGAAATAGAAACACATATAGCAATAACCGTAATACTGAAAATATGTTAGTTAATTATCTATAAAACTGACTCATTTTGGTTGCTCTAGATACGTTACTTTAGAAGTTATAAGACAATCTTTGTTGTAAGAACTACTCTGAAGGAAATTTTTTAAACACCTTGTAGCTCAGAGGGTGTTAAAGATAGACCCCCCCCCCCCTACCCGCACAATGAGTCAGGGAATCAGCTCCTAAAATATCTGTACCCCAAACCGGACCACCCTGTACATATTTATATGCACGTACTTGGTGATATTGTAAAATCGACCGTGTTCTCTTCCAATTTTCCTGTTTACACTCCCAATCTGAAAGTTTAATCCATTCGGAACCTTGTAAAGCCAATCGTACCATAGCGCACCTATCCGTAGCAGATACTAAGTCCTGCTTTCCGTATGAATCATGAACAGGTGACATTAACCCACCTACAACTACATATCCACCAATTCTGTGTAAATAATCACGACTTATTTCTGGAAAAAAAATCAATAATAATTGAATGAGTCATATGACTCATATATTCTATTATTCAAGCTGGTTTATATATTTCATCATAGTTTATAATTGATTTATAATTATTATATATGTTTTAACTTACCAAACATACGTAAATGCATATTTGTTGGTGGGTTAAACGAACCACAAGATAATAACACAACTTTTGTAGGAGCCATTTTATAAAGGAATAATATAAAATTAAGTAAATTAATATAAGAATTGGTTAGATTTAATCACAACACGATTGATAAAACTTTAAATCAAATTATTATTATTATAATTAAGAGTAAAAAACCGATAATTACTGTCTTTGGTAAAATTCTGACACATTTGACAGTTCTTGCAACATAGATGAGAATATATACGAATTTTGGGAACATAGAGGAAAGAAAATTACATATCTACCAGTTGAACTAGATCAACTTGGGTGGTGCCATCTATTTTATACTAGAAGAATGAAATGTGGCATTTTAGTTCAGAAAATTTCTGGTCGGTAAGAGTTGGAACTTTGGTTTAAATCAAATTATTATTATTATAATTAAAAATAAAAAACCGATAATGACTGTCTTTGGTAAAATTCTGACACATTTGACAGTTCTTGCAACATAGATGAGAATATATACGAATTTTGGGAACATAGAGGAAAAAAAACTATACATGTACCAGTTGAACTAGATCAACTTGGGTGCTGCCATCTATTTTATATTAGAAGAATGAAATGTTGCATTTTAGTTCAGAAAATTTCCGGTCGGTAAGAGTTGGAACCTTGGTAAATAGATAGCGTTTTAAATTTTGTTTAGTTTGGTAACAGTAGGTATTTTAGGGATTTTTTTGTCTTCCTGTTATAATATTTGACAGCAAATGCACGTGTATTGTAATTTGCACATGTTATTGATATGTTAGAAATAGAAATGTATATAATTCTGGATTTATAACATATTTCATACATAGAAATGTAAGTAATTTAGTAAATTTGACCGAAATTTATAAAAATAACGCATTACGTACTAATTTCAGTAAAAATGGAGTTCAAAAATATGGTATTCGATACTGACAGCGAAGATGAAATTCTAAAGAAGTTCAATTTAAAGAAAGCTGAAGAAAAACTCGATAGGAATGAAGAAACATCAGAAACAGATAATGACGATGACTACAATATAGTACCATTACTGAATAAAGGCAACAACCCAAAATTAATACAACGTGATAAGAATTATCACCAAATGTCAGATTCTGACAATGAAAAAAATGACGAAAAAATTAAACTGAATAAAAACAAAAGCCCAAAATCAAAAAAACACGACAAGAAGAATGAATTTATTGAAAACGAACATGAAATGTCGAATTCTGATAATGAAAACGAAGATAAAGTGAATATAGTGTCAAAATTGAATAAAAGTAAAAGCCCAAAGTCAAAAAAACACGAAAAAAAGAAGAAATTTATTGAAAACAATCACGAAGAAGTGAATAAAAAAAGTGAAAACTCAAAATTACAAAAACCTTACAAAAGTAAGGAATATATTGAAGACAATTCGGAAACATCTGATTCAAATAACGATGAAAAAATCAAAAATTCAGCTTCGAAGATACGTAAAAAAATAAAAATCAAAATGAAAAGTCCCAAAAATCACGATGTATCGAAAAGTCGTAAAAGTAAGGAATATATTGAAGACAATTCGGAAACGTCAGATTCAAATAACGATGAAAAAATCGAAAATTCAGCTACGAAGATACATAAAAAAATAAAAACCGAAGTGAAAAGTCCTAAAAATCACGATGTATCGAAAAGTCCTAATAAAAGTAAAGAATATATCGAAGACAATTCTGAAACAGATTCTAATAACGATGAAAAAATAAATAAGATCCATAAAAAAATAAAAACCGAATCAAAAAGTCCCAAAAAACAAGAAAGTCCAAAAAAAATCAGTCCGGTGAAAAATATAAAGCGAGAACGCTCAATTTCGGCTTCAAATACATCAAGTAGCGATGAAAACAAAGAAATAAATAATTCAAAAATTCGACTGAATTCAAAAATCACAGAATATTTATCTACGTTGAAAAATCACGTCAAATCGCCCTACAAAAGTACCATCGATTTGAATTCCCTCAACCCAGAAGAAGATAACGAAATTTACGTAATTCACTGCCCGAAAAAGTTGGACATAACCCAACTAAAAAACGCCGTAATAAGTTTCAACGAAAGTAAAAAATTAAAACTTGAAGATAAAAAAATCGAGTGGAATTTAATAAAAAGTGAATCGATTGTGAACTTAATCGGGACTAAAAATAATAACTTAGTGAATAAAACAGTTCAAATTTCTGGTGTAGTGAATTTGAGTCTACAATTAAAAAAAAATGGCGTCGTGACGTTTAATTCTATTAAATCGGATAAAGTTCCTATTCCCGCCGATTTAAAAAGGCGCCATCCTATTTTTGGGTTAGATTTTAAAAAATCGTTACAATTAGATGAGGACGTGATTGAAAAATTAAAAGCCGCGGAAAAAAATAAGTCAAAAATTAATAAAAAAATATTAAAATCGTCTTTAAATAAATACAACAATAGTAAAATTTCAGATCAAAAAATGTCTGAGGAATTTACGAATTTTTTAAGCGATTTTACATCAGATTTAAACGTTAAAGTAAAAAAGGAAGTTATAGAAGATGAAGATGGTGAGGAGTTTGTTAAAAAGAAGAAGAAGAGTAAACGTAAATTAACAGATGATAGTTCGGAATATAAAAAAAGTAAAAAGATGAAATTTTTATAATTTGTATATATTTTCGTGCTTCGAGTTACGTCGTTTCGTTTTTACGTACGTTAAGGTGTTGTTGGACGGTTAATTCGGTTGTCTGTTCAGTTTTAGTTTGTTAAATTTCTTTTTTTTATTTACACTGTAAATAAAAAAAAATATTTTTTTATTTTACGAACTACAAGATTTAATTTAAGTTTTTTTAGGATTTGCAGTGTTTCAACTAACGGACATTTTTTAATTACATAATAAACGTAACTTTGGGGTACGATTAACTTGTATATGATATTGTAAAATAAAACTTTTTTATGTTATGTTTTTTTTTCTTTATTTAAAAAAGAATACCACATTTTTTTCAGATGGGGGTTAAGGTTTTTTTTCTGTATATTTATATTACAAATATTAATTTATTTTTAGATTGAGAGTTGAATAAATGCATATTCTCAAATTCCGGGGGGGGGGGGGGGGGGGTGTGAACAGTCAAACCCCCCCCCCCCTTAGGGATAGGGATTTCAATCTAAAATTAACGTAATGAATTTTTCGAAATAAAAAAATCAATTGTCGATTTAAAAAAAATAAAACTGATATTTTTTCAAAATACTGAAGCAGGGTGTCTTCAAAAAAAATTCCAAAGGGAACACCAATAAACTATTATTTGATTATTTTTTTTTTTTTTACAAAGTATTGCGTTAATTAACTCGATTTTAGAAAGGGTGAAGTACCCCGTTTCCTCACCTTTACAGATGCCAATGATTCTGAGTATTTTTTGTATATAAATGTCACTTTAGTAATTTAAAAAAGGGGAGGTGCATAACCAAGATAAATTTTTATAACAAAAACTTTTTATGCACTGTTTTTGAATATAATTGTGAGAATAATAATTTAAATTTTGTGCTTTTTAGATATATTTACCTATAACTTGAACAATAGGCTATTTGACAACATTGAAAATATACTACAAATTGTGGTCATCCTATCAGATAATAGCATAAAAGAACATATTTCACTTTATTTTAAAATAAATTATGTATATTTTTTGCAAATTACACGAAAAAAAAATATAATAATTTTTGAAATTTTATCTATGACGGGAACGCTATGTGATTGGTTGCAGCTCTAGTGACGTCACACGCAAGTTGAGTTCGCGTTTTATGCTTTCTGTGTATTATATCAAAGTATTATATTCGATTTTTCAGCTATTTTTGAAGCAGTTTTTAGATAAATTTTATTACTAGTGGCATAAATATTCGTTTCGAATTTCAAAATGGAATTAAATTTTGTGCGAGCTGATTATAGCAACCTATCTAAGGTAGACGCTTTTATGGTTGCACTTTTTTTAAGAATAACGCTGATTACTGTGCTGCGGAACTTAAAAATGCGAAAACAGCAGTGTAAGTACCACATAAAACATTTGAAATCCTATATGCCGCAAGATTAAGCTATATTAAGAGGTTAGGTACCTATTAAAGATGTTGGTTAATACTGAGTGTACCGGTGGCCGCTGTCAGAATTGTCAAAAATCACGTGTATAGTAGTATAGTTATTCAGAAAAGATGTTATTTCGTTTTATAAGAACCGATATTTTTAGCTACTATCTAGTTAAATATTACTTATATCAAAGTGATCTTCACACATAAAAACATTTGTATTCAATAAAATACTCGTTGGATCTTTTCAATTATTGTAACCACATTTTTCGTCTTTTGGGATTCTTTGGAACAGAAACAAACAGTTTGTGTGGACTTTTTATAGACGTATTTATACATTGTGGCACTACACACCATTATACACCATTCTATCCACTAAATTTGAAGATGAAATTCACTTCAGATGCACTGTTTTATTAAGGCAATGACTTATTTACTTGCGCGTGACGTCACACGCACCATATGACCAGCGCCATGATAGAAACAGCGTTTCTGACGCAGTTTTGAAAATTTAAACTTTAACATTGATTTTTATTGATAATACAGTAGATCTCCCCGAAATATCAATGTAGTGTGCTTATTATGTAATAAAGAATAATTTAAAAATATTTTCTAAAATTAGTCAAATAGCCTATTTTAAAGTTATCACGGTCAGACAGAAACCATTATTTAGAACATTAAATCTTCTATAAATTCCTAGTTGGAATTTATTTAATTCGGTGTAGAAGGTCTTCTTTGTGGTCGTCGAAAAATATTAATAATTTTCCTTAAATTTTTCTAATACTTATTGTTAGAATTTTGAGTGCTTATAACTCAAACATTTTTTGAGATTTCGTCATTGGATACAAAGCATTATTCAGGACAGTGCTTCTTGAACTTTTTGACGTAGCGGCCCCCTTGCAGCTCATATTGATAACTCGCCCCCCCCCTATTTTTTTGGAACCCAGATGGGTTAAAAATATGTTTTGTGTCATTTTTATAATTTAAGCGAGTGCATAATTTAATATTTCAACTTATTTAACGATAGTAAATTTATTTTTTATGTTCGTCCACCATTTTAAGAAGCCCTGATTTAGGGAACACTTTTCTCTATTATAACTTAAAATTTTATTTTGAAATTCAATTAAAGACATATTAGGCGTGACTAAATGATTTTTTCGCGAACTCTATTTCAATAACAATGATATGTATATAATTTTTAAAAACACTATTTTGTTCGAAATTTTATCAGTTTTTAATATTTATTAAACCTATTTGATACTAAAACTAACAGCCCTAATGTTATTTCCAAATAACTGAGATTTTAAGCTGTAAAAAGTACCTACATTTTCCTAGTTCAAATCTTCGAATGCCTGGACTATAACTTTTTTAACTATTTAAGGGGAGGTTCTCATCTAGCGACCCAAAAATTACGTGATTTTCGCGATTTTTTTTCTTATGGAAGGAAGTAAATAAAGTAGCCAAGTTTTTTGGTACTTATTAAGTATGTTATTAACTACTTTTACAAATTTTTATGAACAAAAATACCGAATAGTTTATTAGTTATATGCATTCAAAGATAGTCATCGAAAAAAAAGACACCTCCACGGGCGGAAAGGTAACGCATCCAATTTTTGTCTGAAATCAAAACATCAAAGTTTTTTATAATATAGAAGACATTTGCTGGATCCTGAACTAAAATCACTAAGAAAAGTTACAAATTAACAAAATGGCGGACTTGCAAAAAAAAATTGTTTTTCGCACCTTTTTTGGCTCTAAAAAGTGCTGTAACAATAAAAATAATGATTGTAAAATTATGATTTTAGTTCAAGATCCAGCAAATTTAATTATCTTTAAAATAAAAAAAAAAATCATATCGATATCTATAGTAGTTTTTGAGATATCTTTCCGTCCGTCTCAGAAAACATGGTTTCGAGATATACGCGTTTAATTACTGAGGTAACGGTCGATTTTAGAATACAACATGTATATATGTGTGTGTATATATATGTATAGACATCTAGCGGCATTCGAGGTAGCTAGAAATACATATAAATACCATGCCATGGTCACAAAAGTGTGGGAAATTAAAAATTAATACCGTAAAAACGCGCTACCGCAAAAATTCCATTTTCGCGTAAAAAAGCGACTTCGGTTTTTTGACTATAACTTAAAAAAAAAATTGAATTCGGCAAAACGGGTTACACGAGCGTATTCTACGAGACATTTGTCAACTTTTTAAGCAAAAAAAATCGATTTTTTGGTCGTGCTTGATGAGAACCTCCCCTTAAATTAGTAAATATTGATTAAAAAGGGATATACTTGATAACGTTACAAGATATATTTTTGTTTACAAATACAGACAATATTTTTTCGATTAATTCATTGATGAATTTGAAATGACTAGAAAACATTAAACTTGAGAGGAAACGTGTGCATGTGTATAAAAAACAAGTTACCCAGAGGGCATCTATGATGTTACGTAAAAACAAACAAACAGGTTGGAAAAACACAACAATTCAACTGTGAAAATGTGCTCTGCTCTGTCCTCTGGTGATGATTCATACAAACTGATGCCGTTGCTGATATTTTTACAATTCTGGTCGAATGAGTTTTCAAGTAATTTAGCGAATAAAAACATCAGTTGGTATCATTCACATCAAACTTAAAAAAATAAAATATACTTCATTAATGTTTAATTTTATGTAATTTTGTTTTTTATTCATGTTATTTTTATTGTGATTTTTTCATTTTGATATCATTTACATGCATGTGAAATGTAAAATGCCGGTAGGTTTGATATTTTGAATTAATTTATATTATATTGAAATTCGGTAAAAAAAATTATCTTTTAAAAAAAAAGTTAGTTATGTAATAAGTAGATACTAATTTCACCCATTTTCTATTAAGGTTATTCGATTATTAGATAAAAGTTTATGCTTTTTATGGATAACTCATATATTTTACATAAAATATTGGACGTATGGTTGTTTTTGAGTAAGGCCTATTTCACACATATACGGTTTCATTCGGTTCGGTTCGTTTTCGGTCGCTGCCGACAAGTGTGAAACGATGATTCAGTTTGTATTCGGTACCTAATAGAAACCGTACAGAACTGAATACTCCCTCCACACGAACAGTTTAGTTTCGGTTTTAACCTGATAGCGAGTGTTATTTTTTTTTAAGTTTTGTCGCGGATTTTCTAATAAAATGAGCGGTTTTCCAGATGTTGATGTGGATCGTCTTCATGCTCTTTAGCTTCGGGAAAATAGTGTAGAATGCTCCAAATTCCTGCTGTAAAGTGATGAAGGGTGCTCGCAATGAATTCTAGTATTCCTCCTTCGTTTTTTAATTTTTTTATAGAAAAACAACATGGCAACAACTTGCTTTCTCTCCATGATAACTACTGAGTTTACAGAAAAAAATAAAACCTAATATGAACCGTATGAGAACCGTGTATGTGTGAAAGGGTTTGATTCGTTTACGGCTGAAACCGAAAACGAACCGAACCGAATGGAACCGCGTATGTGTGAAACAAGGCTTATTGGATATTGAAAATAGAGTTTTTAACACACGATAAATGAAAGAACTTGCCGAAAGTGTTATATTTATTGAAATTCTACACAATTGGCTATATAGAGATGTTTTGAAAACTAATTATTCCAAACTTCAACCCTTTTAAATACTATAAAAATTATAAAACAAATATATTCACGTTATTTATTCAAAATAATGAATAACTAGCTCTGCCATTACAGCAGTACAAATTAGTACATGTTACTATTATATACCGTTTTGTCTATTTCAATTTTAAAATTAAATTAAACTTTTATTACTTTTAATAATTAACAAAGTAAAATATTCCATTAAATGTACACTGGTAGAAAGGATTTCTCAAACCAAGTAAACCTTGTTTTGTATATAACAATATTTTCTTAAGATAAGCAATAATCTCTTAAACCAACTATAGTATTCTAGAACGAAGGAATAACGTAGTTGGATTAAGAGTATGTTTCTTATATTAAGAAAATATTGTTTTCGTTATATACAAAACAAGGTTTTCTTGTGTGAATTTCACTGATACATTAGAACTATTTGCCACTAATAACTACAGTGAAAGTCACTGTTTAAATGAGTGTATATGCACTAATTCCAAGTGGCCGACTTTTAGCTGTGGCAAATAGTGAATATACACTGTGAATTAGTGATAATTCACTATTTCAGGTTTATAGAGTATACATATATTTTTTACCCTGTGCGCTAGGTACCTAAAATATAATTTCGGGCACCATTTAATATTTTTTTAGGGCTCAACTAGTCGTCTATATTTCTCTTGATATTAAATTGAATCATATGTATTGTACAGTTACCAAAAAACATAAAAATATGGAAATAGAATGAATAAACGTTTCAAACGGCCAATTTTCAAATGGTCAAGCGATCGGTTAGAATACCATAAAATTAAATTACTCCATTGAGACTGCATTTGAAAAAATCTATTGAATATAAATTGGAGTATTCTCTATAAGTTTGAATGTAAATATGTGAAAACGAAAAAAGAAAAATAACGTATTTTGTTTATATGCCTTCTATATAGGTACTATAAATATGTTATTACTTTCAATAAAGATACGTTATGGGAAAAAGAAGTAGATGTTGAAAAAATATTTTACTAATTTAGTTGTATAGGTAATCGAGCACTTATTTTTCTTATAGTCCAAGAGTTGAGCGCCAAAATTTGCAACTGATTTTTTGATATTATCAGTCAGCTAGTTTTGTTAGTGTTTGGCGCGGAAGTGGTTTTAACTCTGTAAAAAAAAACTATACACGTTGCAACTACTTTCTAAAATCTGAAAATATATTTGTAAGCAGTATACTAAGTAAGAACCCCTTTTATCATAGTCAGTCATCAAAATCTTCCAACCGGGCGCGTTTAACTCGTAAAAAAAATCTATACATCGTGAAAGTACTTTCTAAAATATGAAATTCGGTGTAAGAGTTAGGAAATTTTTATTATTAATAAAAAAATAGTCCGAATTTTACCTTAACAAATGCCGTCAGCAGCTGATTTACCACCCCCGCACCAAACGCTAACGAAACTAGCTGTATATCTACACCACAAATGTGACGTAATATCAAAAAAAAATCAGTTTTTAGAAAGTATATAGTTGCAGATTTTGGCGCCCACCTCTTGGACTATTAGGTAATGCACCAAAATAAATAAAATACCTACTTCAATGTAATACACCATTTTACTGCAGGGTATACAACAACTTTTTAAGGGTAATTTGGACACGTTGAATCCAAAAATGACAACTATTTTGCTCAATCAGTTCTTGTTTTTGTGATATTGCTAAAAACATTTTTTTTTCGATATGCAAACATTTAAATTCGAATATATATATTTTTTAAATCAATGACTTCAACCAAAGATCATTCAGAATGAAGCTATGGGTCCTAATTGAACTAAAAAGCCTTAAATTATATACATTGATAAAGTTATTCTCTTCGAAAATCATGTTTTTAACGATTAGTCAAAATTCGGCAATTTTCAAAATTCAAATCCCTGTTACACAAACATGTTTTAACATGAATAACATTAAAATTTTAATGTTATTCACCAAATTTGTAGCTTTATCTATATTCATTATTGTGTTAAAATTTTAACGTAATCGAATGAAAATTGGCGAAATGATACTAAAATCAACTGCGCGTGTCAAAATTTAGTAGTTCGGTCATATTTTTTTCTAAATTAAATGTTTCACCAAAAATCATTCAGAATGAAGCTATGGGTCCTAATTAAACTAAAAAGCCTTAAATCATACACATTCATAAAGTAACTCCCTTCGAAAATCATGTTTTAAACGATTAGTTAAAATTCGGCAATTTTCAAAATTCAAAGCGCTGTTACACAAACAATTTTTGTCAAATTTTAATGTTATTCACCAAATTTGTAGCTTTATCTATATTCATTATTGTGTTAAAATTTTAACGTAATCGGATGAAAATTGGCAAAATGGTACTATTTATTAATTATATAAAAAATTACAGATATTTGAATTTTTTAATAAAAATTCTGACCGCTTAATTATTTTTTTTGTTGACTTTTTTTCAAAAGAAGGGGGAATTATTTGATAGAATTGGAACAGACGATGTGTTAAATAAAGTTGCAAGAAGAAAACTTCAGTGAGTTGGTACTGTTTAAAAGTTTATCTTTAATTTAAATATACATAGGGTATTTATTTTTGAGGAAAATAAAAGGATTTTTGATTTGCATCGCATTATGTAAATTTATTTTGAAAAGTAGAAAAGCTTTATAAAAGTTTTTACGGATTATCTTAAATTTAGTGTATATGTAAGTAAATATAATATTATAACTACGATATTATTATTTTATTTTTATTTACGGCATTAAAAATATATTGTTAAGGTAGTTGGTCCGTAAACATGTTTTCGTCAGATTTTGTTTAAATTGCACAGGAATATTCCCTAGATTAATATCTGAAAAATAGCCCATTTTTATTAAAATTGACCATCTCAAAGTCATGAAAAACGATCTCAAAGTTTATATTTTTAACACAGCTTATATGGACTAACCGTACACTAACGTAACGTTTTATTAGATAAAATTTAAACGTAGCGTCAGATTTTCATAAAAAACTGACATGTTGTATATTTATATGAAAGAAAACAGTATACAAAAAATTGGAATTATTGACCATCCCGTTATTAAGATTTAACCAGATTTAACTACCAAACCATCACATAAATTACAGTATTGTTGACAATGTGGCAACAACGTATTTATTTGATTATAGTAAAGAATACACGAAATAATAAAATATTTTTTTATAAAATATGATAAGTGGATTGAAGGGAATTATAATCGATTTCATTAATTATTAATATATTCTGTGGTAGTTTAGATGATAAAATATAATCATTTGACAAGTAGTTAATAGTAGATAATGTACAGCGTTGCCATGATCATTTCTCTAAATTAAAAATATGTACTCATGGCTCATGGCCTAATGTGATCACATTATGATGGACCAACTACCTTAATAGTACCGTCAGGAAATTAGCGCGGGCTTATGAAAAACAACAAATATTTTTAGCTCAAAAAATTGCTCCAACTCTAAAAAAATTTAAACAAAAGTTATTAACTATACAAAAAAAATAATTGTTATATGTTATTTTTGAAAAACTAATCGTTTTTTGTAATAATTCTTATGGTCAATCAATTGCTCCCTAATTGCTACAAATTGCTCTCTACTTAGTTTTTCAAAATTATCAATATTTTGAAATCAAAATTTAAATTTAAATTTCTCACTTTAATTGTTGCAAAACAGCATTAATAAGTATGCAATATGGCAATGTTTTGTATAGGTCAAAAAATTGCTCCTTAATCGCTCCTCAGTATGTATATATAATAGATACTGCCTTAGTATCTTTTTCCAAAATAATACCGAAAAAGCGCTGAAAATAATACTTTTCTATTTAAATTAAAAAATTCCCGCCGAAACGTGCATTCATAGTCACGTGGTATGCCCGATGACGTAACTGTTTACTAAAACAAACTGAAATAAACCAATAGGGATCGAGTATATACTGACGTTTTTAGGGCAGTTCTGCTAGATGTGTTTGCGATCACGTGAAAAATAGGTTAAATATTACATTTTAAAATTAAGTTTATTACTAAAATACTGACTTAATTGTTTAGTTTTTGCAAAAAAATATACAGGTTGTTCCAGAACAGGGTTTCACTGATTCAAAAAAAATTCTCTGATTAATAATCTGTAAATTAATATTTATTTAGAGCTGTTGTTTGCGAGATATTAGTTCACAAACATTTTCTTGACTGTAATTTATAAATTTTAATAAGTTAAAAATTCGAATTTTGTAATAAAAGGTAGTAGAGAGAGATGCATAATATGGTGGCAACTAGAAATGAAATCAAATTAATTTCTTATAACTTATTTTAGCGATATTTAAAATTAATTATATGAAAAATAGTACTTCCATCTTCATTTCTACGAGTTAAGTAGCTAATTATCATAATCTAATATTTTTATTAAAATTAATTTGTAGTTAAAAATGTCTTAAGGTCATACGTCTAGCACACTGTAAAAAAGATTTGGTTACGAAAATTTTTGTTTTTAATTTATATTCAGAACACATGTAGGTACATACATTTAACAGAATATTTTACTTTGTTAATTATTAAAAGTAAAATAAAGTTTAATTTAATTTGAAAATTGAAATAGACAGAACGGTATATAATAGTAACATGTACTAATTTGTACTGCTGTAATGGCAGAGCTAGTTTTTCATTATTTTCAATAAATTACACGTGAATTATTTGTTTTATAATTTTTATTGTATTTAAAAGGGTTGAAGTTAGTTTTTAAAACGTCTCTATATAGCCAATTGTGTAGAACTTCAATAAATAGAGCACTTTCGGCAAGTTCTCTCATTTATCGTGTGTTAAAAACTGTATTTTTAATATCAAATTACTCAAAAAACATACGTCCAATATTTTAAGTAAAATATATGACTTTTATCTAAACATTGCTTTAATGATCGAATAACTTTAATAAATAATTATTTAAACTCAGCCAGTTACTTAAAAATATAAATTTCAGATTTCCTCATAATATCTATATAGTGTATCTCTTTAATTCTTGAACGGGGGGGGGGGGGGGGTAATGACCCCTTAACCCCCACTTGTATACGCACATGTGTTAACTTTATCTGAGGTTCACAAATCTAATCAGAAACAGCATTTGTCGATATTATTTCATTTCTGTCACCGATAAAAACCAATTTGTAGAACTACATCTAAAGAATATAACTCCACAAATAGAAGAAATCGAAAAAAACATCATCAAAAAGATCCCAGCTCACTTCGATCTGATTGTTATAATTGCATTGTAAGAGTGAGACAGTGTCTTTCATGTTACACTTACACAAGTATTCCTGTCTTTGTTATTAAATGCTTTGATGTAATATTGTCAGATGTGTTCTGTTGATAGGAAACCTCATTTTGGTATAAATTGGAATACCAAGGAGTAAATTGTCAACTAGAAATGATACCAATGTAAGAATTGTATAAGACAGTTTTTATACTGTTATAATATACAGGGTGATTCAGCACTGTCGTGCCAAACTTAAACAGTAGATTGAGAAAAATATTTCAAGCAAAAAACTTCCAATAAATATATGTCCGGAAATTTTTCGTTAGAGAACTACAGCCCTCTAAAGATTTTGCTCAATATGAGTTTTAATTTAATATCTAGAGAACCCTTTGTGATAAAATTATAAAAGGACCCATAAGAATCTTTATGGGAAAAGAGTTTCGGTCAAACTCTTTGAAACTTTGGATTATGATAGTCCTTGATGAGTAGATTAAAAATGTCAATGGGCACTAAGTCCTAAAAACTCAAACTTTTAAGATATAGCCCTCTTAAGTTGGGGATCATGCTCGCCTTTAATTTGCAATAAAAAAATTTGTAGAACCTTAACTTTCGCACAACTATTTGTATGTGTTCCCAAAGACTTATATAATTGATTGTCACTATAAAAGAGTAAACTTTTAAATTATTTAGCCAATGACAGTACTTAAATCTTATTATTACGTTTTTTTTTATTATAAAACAATTGGATTTGTTTATAATTAAAAAAAGTAAAAACGTAACAATAAGATTTAAGTGTTGTCATTTCTCAATGAATTGAAAAGTTGACTTTTTTATGGTGGCAATCGATTATAGATGTCTTTGGGAACACATACAAAAAGTTGTGCGAAAATTAAGGTTCTACTAAAATGTTTATTGCAAATTAAAGGCAATCATGATCCCCAACTTCAGAGGGCTATATCTTAAAAGTTTGAGTTTTTAGGACTTAGTGCCCATTGACACTTTTGATTTACTCATCAAGGACTATCATAATCCAAAGTTTCAAAGAGTTTGACCGAAACCCTTTTCCCATAAAGATTCTAATGGGTCCTTTCATAATTTTATCACAAAGGGTTCTCTAGATATTAAATTAAAACTCATATTGAGCAAAATCTTTGGAGGGCTGTAGTTCACTAACGAAAAATTTCCGGACATATGTTTATTGGAAGTTTTTTGCTTGAAATATTTTTCTCAATCTACTGTTTAAGTTTGGCACGACAGTGCTGAATCACCCTCCTTTGGTATTCTGTTTAGTAATAATAAATGTTATCGATTTCTCATATTAACGAATTATAATTTTGACTAGGGATGTATGGGGCCAGTGGGCCCATCGATTTTTATCTAGTATTTTTTGTTCTTTAATTTTTTTATAAAGGTTGGCACTTATTTAAGGTTATATGACACAAAATACACAAAAACATACTTTGCTTATTTGTCATAGATAAACCTTTTTCGAGAAATATCGATGGAAAAGAAAGTATGCAGAATTTAACTTAAAACGGATGCTTCAAATTACAAATAATAAATTTATATTCTTTTTTACTAATTTTTATTTAAAATATTGGACGTATGGTTGTTTTTTAATAATTGGGTATTAAAAATAGAGTTTTTAACACACGATAAATGAGAGAACTTGCCGAAAGTGTTCTATTTATTGAAATTCTACACAATTGGCTATATAGAGACGTTTCAAAAACTAATTTCAACCCTTTTAAATACTATAAAAATTATAAAACAAATATATTCACGTGTAATTTATTGAAAATAATGAAAAACTAGCTCTGCCATTACAGCAGTACAAATTAGTACATGTTACTATTATATACCGTTCTGTCTATTTCAATTTTAAAATTAAATTAAACTTTTCCCTCCCTTCTTAGAGACGCCAGTGTACATATGTACATAAATTAAATAATAAACATTATGATTATCTACTTAATTTTTACAACGATAAATAGTTGAAACATTTTTATAAGACATTAGTTTATAAGGGTATATATTTAACGTATAAATATAAAACGTTTTAAAAAACGGGGTTTCGTGACAACCCACTGTTACAAAAAGCAATAAAATGTAAATCTTAAATGAATGTTCTTAAATGACTCGAAAATTTTTGCAATTGAAATTATTCAAAAGTGAAAAACTGTAGTCGGATTCACAATTACAACGAATCTATTTTTCTAAAAAAAGAAAAAAATACATTCTTAATATTTTTTAAGTTTGGTGCGTTATATTTTTATATACATAAGTTAACAGCTGTTATCCGCAATACTGCAACTTCGTTCATGTATATGGTTTGCGTGGAATTTAAGTAAGGTAAGAACTGTCACCCATAGAGAAGAAAAATAAGAATGTTATGTAGGTAAAGCAGATTTCTGTTCTAATTGTTTATTGCAACTTTACATGAAAACTACTTAACCGACTTTTATATGACTTTTACTATCCTAGATCCTCGAATTAATTCATATTAAAAGAAAAAGGTTACGTAATACAGATTTATGTAATGTTAATCGATAAAACAGGTCGCGCTTACTATTATTAATTTTTCAGGATACAAATCAGAAATAGCTTATGTCTTTCCTAAGAATCCAAACTACCTCCCTGCCAAATTTCATCAAGATCTGTTCAGCTATTCAGCCAGAATATGGGTCAGTCCGCGGTGACGGGTGTGACATTTCAACTCGGATTGGAGTTCATAATTTCTAAATAATACTAGTTAATAACATGGTTTTATCATTTTTCTATAGATTTTAATGTAATACATGTATATTAAAAAAATAAAAGGTCTACGGTTATTTTACAAAAAAAATGCCAGCATTCATAACCCTGTGACGGGTGTGACGCCAACTATTGCAAGTCTTGCAACCTCTATTCAAAATCTCAAAATATTAGCGAAAATATTGAAGTTACTTTATAATAATCATACTTTAATATGTTACGAATAAATTATTTTTTAGTAACACAAGAGCATCAGGTAAATACGTACCTACTGGTTATTACTCAACAAACATTGTGACGGGTGTGACACGTTGAATAATAGGATACAATAAGAATACTTTTTGTGTGTTTAATTGCTTTTTGAAATTATTAATTATTACTTATAACAATTATTCATCAAATAGACTCATTAAATTTATAATAAATGCGGTCACCCTTAGTAATTATTGTTAGTGAGGGTAATTTTTTTTTAATTTGGTCAAACGTCACGTTTGATATGTAATTGTCAAAGAGTTTTAATAGTTTGCCACGATCGTCACTTATTCTTAAATAACTTATTGTGATTTCATCTTATTTGATGTCTTATTTGAAATAATTAATTAAAATTTTTCTAATTTTCTTTTGCTTTATAAAAATTGATGTTAATTTTATATTTTAGTATTAATTTTCGTAAAATATTTTTTTAACTATCTGGTATCGATTACCGCGGACTGACCCATATGTATTTAAAACAAAAATAATCTGAAAAAAACCTAACAATAAAAAAAACTATTATTTTATTCACTCCAATGTTCCGAACACATAGATAGTGGTACGTATTCTCCAGGTCGTAAATAAATAAAGGGGTGTTTATATCAGTGAAATAGGCGTCCATTTTTATATCCGCACTTTGAATTAAATGTACTTTGTAAAAAGGAATATAATATGTTGTATTCGTCCACTCAGAAAATAAACACCGATTTTATGCGGTATTTGTTACGTTGGCTGTCTGGAAAGATGTAGGACTATATTCACGCCTATTCTAACAATGTTTGTTGTCCATTTTTTAACTTGTTTATTTTGTTTTCCATTGTTATTACTGTACTTAAATGTTATTTATTCTTTACTTTTTTCACTTAACCACATTTTGTGTAGAGGGGGGGGGGATGGACATATTATTTGGAGGGAACAGTAACCTTTATGCCCGCCCCCTCTTTTTTTGTAACATCATTGACTTATATTATAAAAAAAATTAAAAAATAAATGCGTAGTTTAAAAATAGTAATTAAATGTTATTTATTTTTTAGTCGTTTAACTTAAGCGAATTTTGTATTGAAGGGGGGGGGATATCATTTGGAGGGAACAGTAGATAACCCTTATGACCCCCCTCCCCTTTTTTTGTTACGTCACTGAAAAATATTATAAGAAAATTTAAAAATTAAATGTGTAGCTTTACTTAATCGCATTTTGTGTAAAAAATTATATTTGTATAAAAAATAAAAGCGTAGTTTAAAAAAAATTAATAAGAAATGAAGAAAAATATTTTGAGAAAAGCAGGTCTGTATTTTAAACAGTTTTCGAGATATGGTCTTTATTTTTGAGCTGATATTATTATGATAAATTGAAGTTTGATGCATGAAATATGACCCAAAAATTTTGAATTTTAGATTTGGTTAAAAGTATGTTTTTTAGATAGAAAATGATGTGAAAAGTTGAAATTTTCAAACCGCAGGTCTGTATCTCATCACGTTCTCGAGTTATGGCTTCTCAAAGTTTGAGTTTTTTCAAAATTTTGGAGAAAAATAGGCGTAACTTTTGAACGTGAAGTCGGATTTGATTTTTGTTGACAGATTTGGAATCAGCGTGTCAAAATCTATATAATGACATGTATAACACTTAGAAATTCGGAAAATTTTTTTTTGAAGAAAATCGATATTTTTTTAAGGTATACCCCTTTGAATTTTTTCGATTTTTTGCAAAAAATTTTTTTATCGAATTTTAAAGTTTCATACATGTTATTATATAGATTTTGACACGCTGATTCCAAATCTGTCAACAAAAATCAAATCCGACTTTACGTTCAAAAGTTACGGCTATTTTTCTCCAAAAATTTGAAAAATCTAAAACTTTGAGAGGCCATATCTCGAGAACGGTTAGAGATACAGACCTGCGGTTTGAAAATTTCAACTTTTCAAATCATTTTCTATCTAATAAACATACTTTTAACCAAATCTAAAATTAAAATTTTTTTGGCATTTTCCATGCATCAAATTTCAATTTATCATAAAAATATCAACTCAATTTCAAAAATATAAGAATTAAAATCATAACTTACTACACACAAACAACAATTTTCATTATTAGTGTGATTTTGAATGTAAATATACAGATTTCAGTGAATAAAAATACACAAAATAGTGAAAAGAATAGTAAAAAAAAAACAATTTCTCGTTAGCACGAAAGACACTGTGCGTCAATACTTTCAACTTGAGTAAACCTGACCTTTCAGGCATATAATTCATAAATAACATGAAAAATTGTAAATGCTGTATTTTAGATATGCTATAGCAGCGATTCTCAACCCGTGGCACGCGTACCCCTAGGGGTACGGGTTTCATGACTTGGGGGTACGCGAAAAAAAATGAGTAATGGCCGATGTTAAAAATATAACTATTTTCCTCTCGTCTCGATTTAGTTTCCCGCTGTTACGTAACTTTTCACATTAAATTACAGAATAATAAATATACAGAAGCGACACTCAACAATTGGATTTCAAATCCTTTCAATGTAGAATACTTTCGAGTAGCTAAATTATCTATCAAAGAAAAAGAGAACTTAATTGATCTTTCAAACTCTAATTTAAAGTCGAATTTAAAGGAAAATGTCTTATTAACTTTTGGTCACATATCAGCACATTTAGCTTTCTGCTAAAGCGCTTAACGTTTTGTTACCATTTATAAGTACAGTGCTGGTGGAAAGAGCATTTTCTTCGTATCTCTTTATTAAAAACAAATATCGTAATAAGCTGAATGCAGCTCCAGATTTACGATTGTACCTTGCATCAATCGAACCTGATTTCAAAAAACTATGTGCCTCAAAGCAAGCACAAAGATCTCACTGAATATAATAAGTTAAGTTAAAATTAATGTAAAATTGCGAATATTTAACTTTATATTTATAATAGTTTATATTTATTGTGTTTTTTTATTAAAAAATTATGTATCTATAAAAATCTTTTAGTTTTCATTAATAAACATTTTGGGCACACTCCTTGACACGTTATTGTTATTTCTTTAGTGTTAGAACAAGTTTAAAATAATAACAAGTACGAGTATTTAAATTATAAACAATTTTCTAATATAAGGGGTACAATTTAGGATAATGAACTGCCAAGGGGTACGCAAGTTAAAAAAGGTTGAGAACCGCTGTGCTATAGGATTATTACAAAAGTTGTAATCAACATTTAAAATTATTTATCAACCATTTTTGCAGTTTTATATTTACAATACGAGTATCCAAATACTTTTGCACGATAGTGTATATAAATTTTCCATTTAATACCATCGATTTCAATAGAAATATAAACAAAGAAAAAACAAATACTAGCTTCGGAACTTGGAAGTAATTTTACGTATAGATCATTCCACTAGAAACATGTTCACTGTGCCCCATTCTAACCGACAGTCATGCACTATTCATGAGAAGATTTTACACAGACACGTAATCACTTAGACGTTAGACTGTGACCGTGTCGGGTACAAATAAAATAAGAATTTCAAATGAAGCACCTTCAATCAATTGAAATAAGAGGTTAGGTTATGTATATACATATATATAGATAGGTACAGACGGCTATGTCCATCCTTTGTGTGTGTATGTATGTGTAGAGAGGCAGTTAGAGAATAAAAGAAGAAGAAGAGCTTAAAGAAAATGCCTTGTTTTATTTTCAATTTCAGACTAATAATGTATAGGATATGATATTTTTATGTTTTTATTTTTGTATGTAAGGAAAAAACGTATAACATTGGAAAAATAAAGTCCAGAGTAAAATTTTGTATCAAAATATACTATCAGTTTTAAATTTTTAACTAACATGTACCTACTTGTTGTCAAAAGGCATGATGACTAATTAAAAAAAACCGTATTCTATGATGTTACGTGTCTCCTATTTCCAAAAAAAAATACTTGTTTCTGCAGAAAATAAAGGTTTAATCGAAAAAAATAACTCTTTTTGAATTTGACGCCAAAACGCTCGCAGGTGACATTTACAGAGTTGTGACGTCACACTCCTTGTGTCAACAATAATCAAACATTCAGAGTTAGACAATAGTTTAATTATTTTGTGTGTTAAAAATGAATCATTCCAAAGTATATAAGTTCCTAAATAAGGTATGTACCTAATAATCTTGTAAGAGGAATTGATATTTGTCTAAAATAAAAGACGTTTACTGATGCGTGACGTCATTCGCTCTGATTGGTGTTCCATTTAACATGGTGGATTGCTGTATTTTGTATTTTTATTTTAACAAAAATTATATTAATCTCGCTTTTAATATAAAAATGAATACATTTTTTAGAATCTTTTTAACCTATGTATTTTATTATTTAAAATTATTATTTCAATGATACAAATATAGGAGAAGAAAAAGAAGAGTAATTTATTTACCAAATATATTACTTGAATTTTGTTACTTATTTTACAAAATAATAATTAAGAAATAAGAATACTTTTTTTATATTTTTAATTGTTTTAAGGTAGTTGGTCCATCATAATGTGATCACATTAGGCCATGACTACATATTTTTAATTTAGTGAAATGATCATGGCAACGCTGTACATTATCTACTATTAACTACTTGCCAAATGATTATATTTTATCATCTAAAATCTAAACTCTAAACTACCACAGAATATATTAATAATTAATGTAATCGATTATAATTCCCTTCAATCCACTTATCATATTTTGTAAAAAAATATTTCATTATTTCGTGTATTTTTTACTATAATAATATGAATACGTTGTTGCCACATTGTCAACAATACTGTAATTTATGTGATGGTTTGGTAGTTAAATCTGGTTAGATCTTAATAACGGGATGGTCAATAATTCCAATTTTTTGTATACTGTTTTCTTTCATATAAATATACAACATGTCAGTTATTTATGAAAAACTGACGCTACGTTTAAATTTTATCTAATAAAACGTTACGTTAGTGTACGGTTAGTCCATATAAGCTGTGTTAAAAATATAAACTTTGAGATCGTTTTTCATGACTTTGAGATGGTCAATTTTAATAAAAATGGGCTATTTTTCAGATATTAATCTAGGGAATATTCTTGTGCAATTTAAACAAAATCTGACGAAAACGTGTTTACGAACCAACTACCTTAAGGAGTTTACCTTTTATATAATTATAGTTTTTATTAAGAAATCAAGTAATTTAGTTATCGAATGTACTATAATGTACATTGTAGAAAAACATTTGTATACATACATAACGATAAAAGCAATTCCAAGAACGATACGAAAGAAAAAGCCAGTAAATCAACATAGCTATGTACTATATGAATACATTTGAATTGTAAAACATGGAATTAAGTAAGCTTTGCAAAGAGAGTTTCCCTCGTTTTATAAAAGAGAAGAGAGCACAGCCTTCGTTATATTTAACTAATGTTTACTTATTGGAAATATCTATCCGAAGTACAAAAATATAAATGTAGGTATCTACCTATCTATAGTAAAATTGTATGAATAATTTCATGAACGTTTTAAATACAACGTGAGAATAAAAATGCAGTATTTGAGTATATTGAGTCCATAAGATTTGAGTGATACCCCCCCCCCCTAAAATATTTATTAATATATGTCATATATTTTCAATTACGTTACTTATATACATAAGTTTATTTTTCTAATTTATTATTTTAAAATACGAAAAAAAAAACAGTCGAAACTTATTTAAATCAACATAATTATTTTAAAACAATTAATTAGAAAGACAAAACTTATGTAAGTAATACTTTGACCCCCCCTCCCCAAAGCTATAGATATTATAAATAAGGGATAGCATCTTACTGTTTTTTTTTAATTCATAATTTTTTTTTGAAAATTTTATTGCGGTTTTCATATTCGCAGTGTGCGCGATGACAGCGCCAACTAGCGGTTGCAACTAGGGTGGACATATTAACAATCAAATAATTTAAATAAAATATCGTAATTTATACATTTTATACGATTATTTATGACTATTTGTTATGTGCACGAAGTCTATTAGCGCCGCTAGCGGGTAATAGAGAAGGATTGAATGGATTCAACTCTCTTTTTATCATTGTTTAATATGTTTAATACCGTGAAATTTTTTATTAAACAAATATCATTTAATTTTGCTGTTTGCATATAATATAAATAGTATAGCATAAAAGTTACGTGAAAATGATTTATTTTGGGTATTTTTTTCTCTTTAATTATG
The DNA here is from genome assembly GCA_949319165.1 of Sialis lutaria. NCBI lineage: Eukaryota > Metazoa > Arthropoda > Insecta > Megaloptera > Sialidae > Sialis > Sialis lutaria. The sequence goes on from OX439233.1 coordinate 38,381,971, forward strand.
ACGTATAATAGAGAAATAATTAATTCGTTTACATTGACAGCATAACCTCAAACTATGGCGCCGATGATTTTATAATGTTGCTCACCACGAACACTCGCATCGACATTATTTCTAACTCTACCCCCTTGCACATAGTCAATAGTGGGGTTAACCATGTTGTTCTTTCTATTTTCAGTTAAAAACGAGTCTATTAAAAATGACAGTTAGTCCACCTAAAGTGTTCTTTTTTGCCACGTTGTGCGCTGTTTCCCCCACTACCTACTTTGCACCCAGCGAATATATACATATGTGTTAAATTTTGGAAGGTATTTTGAACTGATGTTTCCTCAAAACATACGTATTTTTAAGGTTGTTGTTCACTAAAATCGATCACTACAGAATTTGTTAAAATTTTAATATTGTGTTAAGTAAGCTAGTTCGCATTTGTAAAAAAAAATTCAGGTCAGTTTACCATTTCGTTTATTAATTATAAACGTGCAAAGTTGGCCTCTTATACATTGCAAGCATAGGGATCAACTTGGAATTCGATTTTCATTTAATTCGTGTATTAAAACTAAACGTCAGATTTTAACCAAAAACGGATATGTTATAGATTGGTTATTAAGGAATGTGTATATAAAATTTTAGAATGATTTACCATCTCCTTAAATAATTATTAATTTTTATCTTTGATAAATTCCCGAACACATGACGTAAATATATGATATGGCAACAGCGCATTCGGCGCGATCTTTGAAATATAAAAACGTGGTATTGAAAACTGACGCGCGTTGTAAATATCAAGTGATTATTGATTACATTTAATGTTTTTATTTATAATAATAATAGTTACTATTGTTATTATAATTATTACTATTGTCAGCAACAGTAATAATTATAATATTGTTAAAAATGAATCTTCTATTCTTGTCTAATATTATAAATTGTTGCCAGATCTATTTGTTCTTTTTTACCGACATATCAAAACCCTGTAGTTCATGCTAAATTTCGCTAGATGCCACGATTTTCAGTGAACAACAACCTTAAGAACACTAAACATTTCGGAAGGGAGGGGTTGTCCCCCCCCCCCGTTACTACGCCACTGGTTTCAAAGATAACGAATTCTATAACATAAAACTCCAATCCAATTGAAGAGTCATAGTATTCTAACGACGGCGACGGTCGTATAAATTTCAGTAGGTAAGGTTTGTCTAAAAGAGAAAAACTAAAATATGGAAGTGAACCTTTTCATCAAGTACCGACACTTCACAAAGTAATTAAAATACATAAAGTTTTCACAAAGGGATCATTAAACGAAGACTCACAGATTTGTCTAAAGAACCACTAATTGCAACCCCAGTTTCAAATAAACCTCCTCCCTGCTAAAAACCTTTTATTTTGTTTGGGTTGAAAGATATTTAAATTTTTCCAGATTGACTTTTTTCTCTCTTGATTTTGTTGACATTTCTAATTGCTTACTTGTGGAAACTTTAGAGAAGATACTGTCTCTTCTTCTTTTTACATATAAATTAAGTTTATTTTGTGGCTATAGGCATTTCAATTAGTTTTATACAGGATGGCCCAAAAGTCACAATACCATCATCATGTGACATTTCTGTAACAAATTTCAATAATATACGTACTAAATATTATTGTAATATGTGTAACACTACTGTAACGTACCTATATAACACTCAATAACTTAGTATCAAGTAAAATACACAGATGGCATAACCTATTGACTTACGTATTATTACGTAACTATTGGCAGTAAGGTAGGACCAGATCGGTTACTGGCCGATTTGGGTAGAAAAAAGAATACGTTGTAAGTTTCCCCAGTGTACTGGCATTTCACAAACAATTTGCGAAAAATGCGGTGTAATATTATGCTACAACAAACTAAATTATTGTTTCAAATCCTGCCATACTACATAAGTGTTTTTTTTACGATTAACTCACAGTAATGTCACTCCCAAAAAAGTTAATAATAAATATTTTTAAATTGCCTAACTTGTCTAGGAATAAGCCAAGAAACATTTTGAAATAGTAAAAAATCAGATAAAGTATATTTACTTACCGAAAGCTAGTGGCTGAATTCATCCATCAGCTATCTGGTTTTTTAAACCCTTTCATCCATTGTTTCTAAAAAAAATGAATTATAATTTATTAAAAAAAATATATAATTTGGCATATATCATATAATATTTATCGTTAAGGGATCATACGCAATGTTTTATTAAAATTACAAATATCATGGAAAAATTAAGTACGTTATACATATCTCTAATTAATTAATTTTCTTAAACTGTATCTTTTAACATAAATACTTTTATTGGTTTTAGTCATAAAAACCTGAATTTTTTGTGATAGCTGAAAATTTATTTTTTACTTTTTAGTGCATTTTTAATAAAAGCTTGATTTTAAAAAGTCTTTTTTTATATAATTTTATTTTCAAATTTTTAGTTACCTACTGATTGACTAACTAACTAACATATTATACTAATAGGTAAAGCTCGACAAACTCATACATTTGATACCCATATCAAGATGGTTACAAAGAAAAATGTAATCCGCCATCTTGGGGATTTAGAAAGATATTAGATATATTATATTGCATTGTCATCGGACTCATTTACGTATACAAAATTTCAAAGGTAGTTGGTCCGTAAACATGTTTTCGTCAGATTTTGTTTACATTGCACAAGAATATTCCCTAGATTAATATCTGAAAAATAGCGCATTTTTATTAAAATTGACCATCTCAAAGTCATGAAAAACGATCTCAAAGTTTATATTTTTAACACAGCTTATATGGACTAACCGTACACTAACGTAACGTTTTAATAGATAAAATTTAAACGCAGCGTCAGTTTTTCATAAAAAACTGACATGTTGTATATTTATATGAAAGAAAACCGTATACAAAAAATTGGAATTATTGACCATCCCGTTATTAAGATCTAACCAGATTTAACTACCAAACCATCACATAAATTACAGTATTGTTGACAATGTGGCAACAACGTATTCATTTGATTATAGTAAAAAATACACGAAATAATGAAATAATTTTTTACAAAATATGATAAGTGGATTGAAGGGAATTATAATCGATTTCATTAATTATTAATATATTCTGTGGTAGCTTAGATGATAAAATATAATCATTTGACAAGTAGTTAATAGTAGATAATGTACAGCGTTGCCATGATCATTTCTCTAAATTAAAAATATGTACTCATGGCCTAATGTGATCACATTATGATGGACCAACTACCTCATAAATAATTTCTATAGGTAAAATTTAGCGATGTTGCATTTTAATGTCTTATTGTTTATAAATAATAAAAATAAACAAACAGGGGTTGATTTGGGTTCACTACCCCTCCCCTCTGGTCAGTGATTGTTGCATGTCTCTCACATTAAATTATAAAGACAATAATAATCGTTTAAGTCCGTTTTCTGCACAATAGCCACAGCTGACGAAATTTGATTAAGGCTTGTTTGGTGTAATAAATTCGTCATGTTGAGGACTTTGGTTGTTGTATTGTACATGGATTGCCATCAGAGTGTGAATATTTTGTTGATGATCTGTCAACCCTATACCACCTACCAAAGCCACCCATTTTACTAGTCGGTTGTTTGTTTGCAATAGCTTCATGAATATTCATAGGTTCTCATTTTACTCAAAATATGCGTGCTTGCTTTAAAGGTCCTGTAGGGTTGTCAATTCGTCTGGTTTTTGTAAGGAGGGGGTGTTGTTAAGATATATGTATATAAGGCTTCTGTGTTGGTCGATGTATAATCTCATATATACATTCATGAAAAAATTTAAAAAAGAAAATATCAAATTGCATCCATGTAAAAAAGTGTTACAACTAAAAAATGTAGTTTTGAGGAAATAGGAATAAATGAAAGTGTAACAATTTAAGTAAATAAAAATGTAAAGGTAGTTTAGGAAAAGGACTGATACACAGTATTTAATTTAAATATTTCAGTATTCCTGTGATGTTTGAAAAATACTAACTATTAAAACGCTTAGTGATTAAGTATTTAAAAAATAAATTAAAAATGTGACATTTATTTATAATATGCTAGTTTTGTTGACGGTAGGTACACGAAGTACATTAATGACAGTTTTTAGTAGGAATATATAATAATTTGGAATCATTCTACATATTTATCTCAAATATAATATTTTTTGAGTTTAGCGGGGGTGCGAAATCATTTTAAACTGTTTGGTACTTTTTTTATTCAAACTAGAATATCGCAAAATAAAAAAAATGATTTTGAATATAATGTTTTAAAGCTGGGAAAATTATCTAAAAAATTGTTACCTTGTAATTAGGATAAAAAAATTAAACACCCATGTGGGTAACTTTCAAAATAGCAAAAAAAAAACATTTTTTTATCGTTTTATTCGATAGCCAGTGTTAAATAACACAAAAAGTCGAAAAGAATGTTTTTTTTTTTCAATTTACACCCCTATAAGTCGAAAAAACAATCATATTTAATATATTGGCACTTTTTTGAATATTAACAATTTTTTCGGTAAGGTATTATCAAATATAGAGTAAAGTCGGTATATATGGAACACCATCAGTGGCGTAGTAAGAAAAAAATTCGGGAAGTGTTAATACTTTTCAGGGGGGGGGATATAATAATAATAATAATAATAATAATAATAATAATATATTTTATTTCTCATTGATATACATAGTACATATAGAGAAATAGTCACAAACACAAAATACATTAAAATAATAAGACTATCAAAGATATACAGACGAACAGACAAATTAAAATTCATTCAAATCATAGATACATTTATCAATTAAAATATTCTTGCAGGCGTTCTTGAATACTTTTACGCTTTCAATTCTCCTAATTTCTTGTGGTAGCTTATTATAAAAAATGATGCCATTATAAAAAGGTGAATGCTCATAAGCAGCCAGCCTGTGTTTAGGTATTCTTAGCTGTTGTGCACTTCTGGTATTATATATGTGATTATAATTATTATATTCGACATTGTGTTTATTTTCTTTTATATATATGAGACAGTCCAGAATGTACATTGCATGCAAAGTTAATATTTTATAAATTTTAAAATAATATTTGCAGGATGTCATTTGACTGACACCTGCAATTGTCCTCATAACTTTTTTTTGTAGAATAAACACTTGGTTGGCTGCTTGTGATGAACCCCACAACATTAAACCATATTTAATTTTACTGTGCACATAAGCATAATATATTTTTATTAATGTGTCTATATTAATGCAGTCTCTCAGATTTCTGAGCAGGTATATTGTTTTATTTAAGGACTTGGTTATATCTATGACATGGCTTTTCCAGCATAAATTTTCTGTAATATTAGACATTATATAGACATATGTTTTAAATTTTGGAAGGTATTTTAAACAAATATTTCCTCAAAACATACGTTTTTTTTAGAACACTGAACATTTGGGGGGGGGGGGTGTCCCCCCCCCGTTACTACGTCGCTGAACACCATTCATGTTTTCGGTAAGAAAACTATGATAATATTATTTAAAATCAGCAATTATCATTTCATTAGAGAGAGAAATTAATCTTTTAACGAGATCGAGATGGCTAAAATAGAATTCTTAAAAAACAAAATAAAAAATCTAAAACAATCGAAAATCAGCCTCTTAAAAAATTACATATTACACAATTATTGATACGTTAATACAGGATTATCTATATTATTAGAATTAGAATTCTAAAAAGAGACAACTACATGCTACTTTATCGCTCTGTCTCTCTCACACTTTTTCACCAATATTTACTTAACATACACACAAAAAAACCGTATTGGACCAAGAAAACCTTGTTTTGTATATAACGAAAACAATATTTTGTTAATATAAGAAACATACTCTTAATCCAACTACATTATTCCTTCGTTCAAGAATACTATACTGCCGTGCTAAGCACAAAAGCGGTATCTCAGTAAAGGCGAGTTTCGAGAAAATCAACGTTTTGTTAAAATAGTTTTATTTTTACTTTACAGATTGTTTTTTTGATTTATTAAATGGAATTTATTCATTATATTGGGAATTTTGGCGGTATCAAAATATACAGTTATTCGCCGACGTATTATTGATATACCTCTAATTCTCTTAGTAATTTAAGGTAAACCTGAGATAGGAAAAATTTTTTCAGGGTTTTTTTCATATGTTTTAAATAAGATATCGCTATTTGGCTTAGTTCATTGGATTCGTATTTTTTTAAGCTATTCGATGCCATAAAAATCAACTTTATGTTTTTTTTTGAGATACTGCTTTTGTGCTTAGCACGGCAGTATAGTTGGTTTAAGAGATTATTGCTTATCTTAAGAAAATATTGTTTTCGTTATATACAAAACAAGGTTTACTTGGTTTGAGAAATCCATTCTACCAGTGTATGGATAGGTAATTCTCAGTCCATATGGGTAATAGTAATTTTCACCAACCCTGATATATTTGCGTGGACGTAGTGACATAACTATCTCAACAGAACATTCTGTCAATCCTCGTTAGCAATGTGTGTGGTTTATGGTATACTCAACACACTTCACACTAGTTCACACCTGCTGCTGCTAGCTGCTACAGCGTGTACTTCAGAACTGTTATGTCATCTCCTCATCCACTTCGTATTTTTCTACCAGAATACTTTTTATGTGTATAGTACATCATTATATGCAAACTTTGCAAACAATAAATTTATTCTTTTGCTTCTTTTCCATATAGGGGAAACTATGGTATATGATTATTTCTCAAAATCAGTGTGTCTGTCTGTTTATCTTAAGGTTATTTGATCATTAGAGCAATGCATAGATAAAAGTCTATAATTTTAATATGAAATTTATGGATAACTCATATATTTTATTAATTTTTATTTAAAATATTGGACGTATGGTTTTTGAGTAAGCTTTGTTTCACACATACGCGGTTCCATTCGGTTCGGTTCGTTTTCGGTTTCAGCCGAAAACGAATCAAACCCTTTCACACATACACGATTCTCATACGGTTCATATTAGGTTTTATTTTTATCCGTAAACTCAGTAGTTATCATGGAGAGAAAGCAAGTTGTTGCCATGTTGTTTCTCTATAAAAAATTTAAAAATGATGGAGGCATACTAGAATTCATTGCGAGCACCCTCTCATCACTTTACAGCGGGAATTTTGAGTATTCTACACTATTTTCCCGAAGCTAAAGAGCATGAAGACGATCCACATCAACATCTAGAAAACCGCTCATTTTATTAGAAAATCCGCGACAAAACTTAAAAAAAAAATAACACTCGCTATCAGGTTAAAACCGAAACTAAACCGAGTATGTGTGAACGCGTTCATTGCTTTGTGTTCCCTGGACACAAACCTGATGAAATCTGTCCGTGTAGAGGGAATATTCAGTTCTGTACGGCTTCTATTAGGTACCGAATACAAACTGAATCATCGTTTCACAGCGACCGAAAACGAACCGAACCGAATGAAACCGTATATGTGTGAAATAGGCCTAATTGGATATTAAAAATAGTGTTTTTAACACACGATAAATGAGAGAACTTGCCGAAAGTGTTCTATTTATTGAAATTCTACACAATTGGCTATATAGAGACGTTTTAAAAACTAATTATTCCAAACTTCAACCCTTTTAAATACTATAAGAATATTATAAAACAAATATATTCACGTGTAATTTATTCAAAATAATAAAAAACTAGCTCTGCCATTACAGCAGTACAAATTAGTACATTTTACTATTATATACCGTTCTGTCTATTACAATTTTAAAAATTAAACTAAACTTTTTTTACTTTTAATAACAAACAAAGTAAAATATTCCATTAAATGTAGGTACATGTGTTCTGAATATAAATTAAAAATATTTTTTTACAGTGTGTTAAACGTTGCACACAGTACCCCGCATTACCAGCCCCGCAACATTCTTAAATTCAGAAGGTATTATTTTACATAATATGTACTGATTCTACCTAAATAAAAGCGTATATATAGAACTGTGATTGAAATGTCAGTTGTGGCTCCAACCCATCACCCCGTTTTAGGCGAGTTAGAAAGGGTGTTAATTCAAACCCTACAGTAAAAACATTTGAAAGGGGTTCAAAGATATGCAGATCAAGTAACCCTGTCCGCGGATTGCGAGTCGCCGCCCGCCGACGACCTATACTTGCGGATTTGCTTTAATTTTTGCGCGGCTAGAAACTTTATAACTGTTTATGTAAATTTCTTGAAGGTTGTTTAATAATTTATTCTACTGTTTTAATTTCGCAGCTTGTATAAATACCACGCCGAGTTTTAGTACCTACGCACTATTTTTTTCGTTTTTGTTTAAAGGGTTACATACAGTCAGAAAGCCAAAAAAAAACGGGTTTTTCAAGAATTTTTTAAGAGAAGATTTTTTAATTTATTAATGTAAAAATTTGTATACATATTATGGTAACTTTTAATTGTATTTTAACATTTTTTATTTGTAAAAATAATAAATTCGAAAGCTGTTATATCTGTTCTACAGGAGGTCCTCTCAAAAAAGGCGCCTTGTGGTGACCACGATATCTCTGGACTGGATCATTTAAAATAAAAAACCTAAACGGACTTAGCTCCATGTCACTGGCACCCCCTTTTTTGAAATTCGAATTTTATTATATGTAGTTCGTTTGTGCTTCGTTTGTGTACGTTTGTGCAGGAAATCCTTTCGTTTGTGCTTTAACCCTTTAGGAGATATTAGAAAAAATCAAATGGGAGGCCGTAGACATGCGAGCCCCCCACTTTTTCGAAAACCGAAATTTATTATATGTAGTTCGTTTGTGCTTCGTTTGTGCAGGAAATCCCGTTGTATGTGCTTTAACCCTTTAGGTGGTATTAACAAAAATCAAAGGGGGTGCTGTAGACATGGGAGCCCCCCTTTTTTGAAATTCGAATTTTACTATATGCAGTTCGTTTGTGCAGAAATTTTCATCGTTTGTGCTTTAACCATCCAATTTTTTTACGACTATCGGTTTTTACGACATAATATCCCGGGAAAAAATGATAAGATATTAGCATATATTACAAGATCCAATTGGTCAGATATGATAAGATATGCTTGGATCCTGATTTTGGCACGATCCAAGAACGCATTATAATATATTGTAATATATTGCAAGATATAGTTATATATTATAATATATACTAATGCCTTCTTGGATCGTGCCAAATTCAGGCTCCAAGCATATCTTGACATATATTACAATATATTAGCATACATTATTATATATGTTAATATACAAGTATATCTCGACATATATAACAATATATTAGCATATCTGTTAATATATTTGTATATCTTGGCATATCTAAAAATATATTATAATATCTTATAATATATGCATAGGGGGGGGGATCCATCTATTATCTATCCCAATACTACAGAATCGTCCAACCAGGGAAAACTCGTACTGAATCTATAATCAAATGTCACATATATTATATAATTAAATAAACATATAGCAGCTTCATTTACTTACGTCCGTATTAACTTACTTGAATGCACCTATGTAAACATTAGAGTTCGTTGGTTGCTTATATACTGATTCAAAGTGAAATCACACTGCTAATGAGAGGCAAGTTACACCAACTTTTACGAACATAGTATGTATAGCTATTACATATATACAACATACTCGAATATTATTTAATCAATTAAAAAAAATAATCCATATGCGTATTAAGTAATATTTGAGGCCCGTATTAATAAAATAAAAAAATATATACAAAAACTGTATAGAAATATTGTGACTATTAAGGAAATCCGAAATATATGTATGTATAGTAAATAAATGAAGAAAACCATGTGACATTTGCTTATTAAATATTCTTTTAAAGTAATTTTCAGTTCTTCAACAGACGGATCTATTATAGATTTAGGAATTTTATTGAAAATTTTAATTGTATTGTTAACTACATTTCTATTGACAATTTGTTTACGTGTTTGAATAGATTTCATATTGTGTTTGTTTCTATGTTGTAATTATGGTCATTTATATTACATAAATCAGTTTTTTTTTTTGTGAATAACTCATTTTCTAATAAATTAATACCTATCGATTATATTTAAAAATTTGTATTATATAAGCAGTGGACGGCAGTGTTCCCTGGGTCATATCTGGCCATAATACGAAGCAATTTATTTTGTATTTTGAGTATGTTATAGGTATAAGAAGAGAAGCACAAAAAAATTCCATATATCTAATAATTAAATGTATATAAGCTAATACACATGTAACAAAACATTTTGCAAAACCTTGTTGCTTAACACTCTAAGTGCGTGCACGAATTTTGAGATTTTGGCTGTAACGGAGTTTATATTTCTCTTACAAGTTAAATTTCGGTCTATTAATATCACTAAAAATTGTATTTTTTGAGAAATTATCACACCTGACTGGTGTGATCATAGAATTCAGTGATTATAATTTCAAAAATGTATTCATCAATGTTTGTATAAAAATTGTCAACACAAGTTGTAGAATTTTTAGATAAATGCGTGGGAACATCATTTTAAAAAAAAAGTTTCACCAAAAATATCCACTACCTATTTTAAAATATGATGAATGTACTTTTTTGAAAACAAAATATCTCAAAAACTATTAAAAATAGAGTAAAACTAAAAGATATTAATTTTGTAGAGAAATGCATAAAATTTATTTTAAAAAATATTTCACTGTCCAAAATTTTGTTTAAATATTTTTGTTCTTAATTTATAAAATTATATTGAAAATTTGGGTGATATGTCAACTGTGAATTTTTAAAACAAAAATATATGTTACTTATAACTTTATCATTCCTGATTATATGGGCAATTCTAAATAAAATTTACTTATTTCGTGAAATCAGAATATATATACAAAACTACATATACAAATAACGCGAGTGCAATATTAAATTCAAGTCAAGTGAACATTAGAAAAAAGAATGGTTGATATTTGAATTTCTTATATTTATTATTATTAATTTAATATTATTAAAATTCGTTGCTTATTTTGTTAATGTATAATAGCAATGCCAACATCAGGGAGGGAGACTGGGCTACCGCCCGGGATGCCAGTTCAGAAGGAGCAATGGACAGTTACATGGAGAAAAATTTGGCTTATATTCTAGTCAAAATTTTTTCTCTTTAATCTGATTTTACCGTTTCAGGGTATTTAAAAAAATTTTATTCCATTTCTTCAGAATTCATTGCGATATAAATATAAAATTTGATAATCGTTTTAGTATAAATACGTGCTATCGATTTACAGTATCAAGTAATGATTATTTAGACTAAAGAAGTGTAGGGCCAGCGGCTTTTTGATTTTTATTCAGTATTTATTTGTTCTTAACCCTTAATTACTCGTGTGAAATACCGTAACACAGTTACTCACGTGGTGTATTTTATACACCACAAAAAGCTAGTTTTTGGGAATTTTGATTTTATATTAATTTTTTTGCCCAATTGATATTATGTAGGTAGGTATTATTTTTGAGAAACTAAGATTTTTTTTAAATAATCCAACTAAAAATTAAGAAATAAATTAGAAAGAAAAACTAACTAAAATAAATCTAAAAAAGTGCAAAAAAAAAAATTTGCTATCCGATTTATTGCAAGATGAATATGAACATTTTATTTTTATTGGTAATTTTTTTAATTTTGCTCTTTTGGCAAGATGTCTTCCATCAGTAGCATCACTAATGTTCTCAAAAACACGCGGTTCTTCGCTTAGGATGCTGTTGTTTGTGCGTCAATACCATCTACATTTAATAAGTAAAAAATTAATACAAACTACTACAATCCTCAAATTTTTACTGCCGGATTCCTATCACCATTGATATTGGTCAAATGTAATATTTTGTTATAACAAATGTTAATCATTTAATAAATTTATTAATTTAAAAAAGTAACAGCCACTTTATTTACAAATACTTTACCACCGGGCGTTTACCTAATACATAAAAAATATTTTTTTTAAGATATGATAATATATTAGCAGATATAACAATATATAAATATATATAACAATATATTTTCGCATCTGAGGGCTGATATATATTAAGATATGATTATATATTATCAGATATGTCCATATATTAATATATATTACAATATATTCTTGGCTATGATAACTCAAAAAATAAAATTTATTAAGATATAATAATACATTAGCAGATATATCTATATATAATAATATATTACAATATATTCTAAGCTAAGTGAACTCTTTTAAAAATAATATTTTTAAGATATCAAAATATATTAGCAGATATATAAATATATAAATATATATAACAATATATTCTCGGATCTGAGGGCTAATACATATAAAGATGTTACTATATATCAAAATATATAACAATATATTTTCGGATCTTAGGGCCAATATATATTAAGATATTACTATATATTATCAGATATATCTATATAAATTAATATATTTTAGGCTCAAAAATTAAGATATTACCATATATAACGAGATGCGAACATATCTTATAATATCTTGTTATATCTTATCATTTTTTCCCTGGATGATTGGTCCCTTCGATGACGTTATAACCAATTTCGATTGTAGTGTTTCAAAAGCAATACTACCATCATTAGAGTTTGAAAGTCTAAACTCTTTTTTTGGTTAGAGGATTTTTATTTAACAAAAAATATTGTTATAAGTAGGTATATATGTATATATATATAGGTTTCTTTCAAAATTATTGAATTTTAAAAACAACAGGACTTTCTTATACATAGTACTGAGTACATAGTGTATATAAGTGTATAATTATCCATAATTTATATTATTAATAATATACATAAATGCGAAAGTAAGTCTGTTTCCCTGTTTGTTTGTTACCTTTTAACGGATAAACCACTGAACCGATCTTGATGAAATTTGGCATGGTGATAGCTTACATCCTGGGAAAGAACATAGGCCACTTTGTTTCCCAAAAAACTGATAAAAAATAAATCTTTTTGGCTAAATAATAAAAATAGAAAAATCTTTATTTTTTAAAAATCATCCTATATACAATACTAGCTGTTTACCTGCGACTTAATTTGCATTAAATGTGATAAGTACTCTATATCCTTCCTTAGGATGTAAGCTATCTTCCAACCAAATTTCATAAAGATCGGTACAGCAGTTTACTCGTGAAAAGGTAACAAACAAATAGACGTATTTATAATATTAGTATGGAAACTTAAAGCAAGAATAATTAAAGAAAAACAAAAAAACGCAAATACTATTTGTCTCAATCAACTTGCAAATTACGTATTTCGTAAAATTTAATGTCATTTGTATTAAAAAATACAAATGAATAAAAAACAAATTAACACCAATTTGTAGTACATAAAAAACAAACGTATTTAAACAACCTTATTTAAAGGTACATATCAACCTAAATGTAATAGCATCGAAGCATAATAATGTATAATACATATTCAAAAAATTATCAGAGTCCGTTTAAAATGCAAAAAAACTTCTCTCGTATCGCCTTTGACCACGGGTCCGACATACCGACAGACAGGCAGACATACAATCGCCCCGATACACCAGTATATATAGAACCAAATGATGTATGTATGTGTACATTAAAAATCAGACAAACGGTAGTTGATTATTTGAATTACGCGCCTTTGGCCATTACAAGCGACGGTGGCGCCGCCGTCACAGCACTCTTTTGTGTTTTATATAATACATCAGTTGTCAACTTGCATTTACATTTTAATAACGTGTGTGTGTGTGTCTGTCTGTGTGTGTGTGCAGGTTACTTATGGTTTCGTTGATGTTATTCATCTCTAGTCAGTGGTGGAGAATGTGGGAATTATTAATTTGTTTTTAGTGTTATGTATAGCAGTGGCGCAACGATACAAAAAATCAGAAGAGTTAATTTTTAGGGTTCCGTAGAAAACTAGGAACCCTAATAGTTTCTCCATGTCCGTCCGTCCGTCTTCAAAAATTTTAATAAGATGAAATTTGGTATACGGTCGTAGATTAATGACCCAAAAACAGAAATGATAAGATTTTTGAAAAAAAATAAATTTTAAGCCCCCTTTCCATATAATGAAAAGTGTTTTCAAAAAAAAATTTTCACCTACCCCATTGAGTGGAGTGTCATTAGAAAGGTCTCCTAAAATGCAACAAAAAATGTAACGGAACTTTTTGATTTTAACCCTTCAATCACGATGTATTTGCTCTCCAAAGTTATTAAAAAAGCGTCCCCCCCCTCTATTTTTTCAACTATCATTTCAAAAAATCTGAAAAAATTCCAGAATGTAGCTTTTAATTAATACTTTCACTGAAAATTATAACGAACATTGTCAAAAATATTTTGGACCCCCCTATTTTAGACTGAAAAGTGAATTCACATTTTTTTCATTTACCCCATTGAGTGGGGTGTCATTTGATAGGTCTCCTAATATGACTTTTTGATTTTAACCCTTCAGTCACGAAAATTTTGAAAAAAACTTTTTTTTTTATAAATCGTAGTGAGAATGAAGTTAGCATCTCATTTTTTCAAACAATTTTTTTATGGGAAAATCAACGGAACCATTGTTAAAACTTATCAGGAACTATAGAACTATGCTGGATGCTAGCAGAACTGAAGTTTATTTTTGAATTCCGCCGAGATGCTATAATACGTTACGCGAAGTTAGTATCTCATTTTTTCAAACAATTTTTTTTATGGAAAAATCAACGGAACTATTGTTAAAACTTATCAGGAACTATAGAACTATGCTGGATGCAAGCAGAACTCAAGTTTATTGTTGAATTCCGCTGAGATGCTATAATACGTTACGCGAAGTTAGCATCTCATTTTTTCAAACAATTTTTTTTATGGGAAAATCAACGGAACTATTGTTAAAACTTATCAGGAACTATAGAACTATGCTGGATGCTAGCAGAACTGAAGTTTATTTTTGAGATGCTAACAATTGAGATGCTAATTTCACATACGTTACGATTTATTTAATAGTCTAATAAGCAGTATTGATGGTCTTGTCATATTTTTCTCCATGACGTCATAGCAGGTCAGTTTTTGTAATACAATGTCATATGAGGTCATATCATATCACACAAGTTAATAGTGGCTCCTTTTAACTAAATCATGTTTTATTGTGTGTTATCGTGTATTTTAATAACTAATCAATTTATATCATAAGCTTTCAAAGTAGACATGTCAGAGACATATTATCTTAAGAATTTATAAATGATAGTATTAAACTGTTATTAAAATACACAATGACTCACAAAAAAACATGATTTACTTAAAAGTTTAAATTAAAAATAATCATAAGAAAAATCTAAAAAATGGAGAAATGTATACCTATAAAATAACAAGATTACAAGAAAATTATTTTTTATATAAATAATTCAAAATTGTTAAAAAATAGAAATAATCTAACATACGACCTATTGAATAGTGTATTTAAATTTAAATTAAACTAACATAATCATATTAAAAAAAAACATCTATACTGTACGGAACACTAATACACGAAAAACGACTCACAAAAAAAGTTTTTTATATTTTTATATTTAAAAGATTTAATTCATTTGCACCTCCACCACTGTATATTATCACCACCACAGATAACCTATACAGTTGTGACAACGGGAGGGGGGGGTTACATACCCCCACACCCCCACCCACCCACACCCACACCCACCCAACACGCACACACCGTGTGTGTATATTATAGTCTATATAGCATCAGCCAGTCCCTATGTGTTGATTATCAATTTTCTGCCAATTTGGTTCCGATTGTGTCCGTACTGAAAACACACGCGCGCACAGACAGACACACAGACCGCGGTTTAAATTTTATAAAAGCCAATAATGGAGTTGTCTGTTGTAATAAGCGGTTTGTAACACCCCCTCCCTACAAAGCATTATTGTCGAGAGGTAATTTTTGGCGAATGATTTTCATATTACATTCTGTCTTCTGTTTTGCATATTTCAGATTAAATCGCTGTGTGTGTGTGTGTGTGTGTGTGTGTGTGTGTGTGTGTGTGTGTTTTGTTGAAATTGTCGTTTGATCCTTTTTAGTAAATACAATTTTTTTTAAATTGTACCGAGTAGAGTTATAAAAGGTTTTTTTTTGTTCTAATTGAAATATGTTTTTTTTATATAATATTTTTTTTACTCAGAAACCATAAATTTTAGAGAAAAAGTACAAGAAACAAAAAATGTTTATTTTGATCTAATAAAACTAAGGAATTATTTTTAAAATTTTAAAACTTTAATTTATTTTATTTAAGCAAAAAAAAAAAAAAAAACAATGTTAAAAATTTTTAGAATAATTTTAAAAAGAATTCTTAAAGTTTTATTATACCAAAATAAACATTTTTTGTATTTAATGCTTTTTCTCTAAACTTGATGGTTTCTGAGTAAAAAAATATTGAATGTTCAAAATCTCGAATTATTTTGTTAGATATCTTGGAAAGGTTAAGTTGTTTAAAAAAAAGTTATCAATGAAAGATTCGTGTCTATTCACGTTAAATAAAATTACTTGATAAAAACTATAGGTTCCTATTTAAAAAAATTATGTTGACCTTCATACCACCTTGAAAACACCACCTAAAAAAATTTCATCCAAGTATGTCTATGTCTCCCTCCAAACCGTACAACTTTTACCTGAAAACTTTTTTATTATTTCACTTACCGGTCGAATTATTCTCCATTAAACGTTAAAATGGTCCACCCGGTATATTGTAGAAAAAATCACGAGTTATGGGCACTTTAACACCATTAGGGGTTGAATATCGAATTTTTTTATTGCATATTATTTTGCCCGACTCCACCATTATAACGTAAGCAGCTATGCAGGTAAACATATCATAAACACAGACCCTGTCTACCCCCGTCATTAGGGATTGAATGTCGATTTTTTTATTTTAATAGATGGCTATTTTGCCCGGATTTACCTTTATAAGTAAAGCAGGTATGCAGATAAACATATCTAAATCCATCCTCGTCCCCGTCCCATGCTATTAGGGCTTGAATATCGAAAAATTTGAAAATTTGTCAGAATTTACTTTAATATCATAAACAATTATGAAGATAATATATATCAAAACTTTACCCCCCCCCCCCAATTCCCATAGGGGTTGAATTTTCGTAACTGATATTTGTTTTGTAGAGTACTTACTTGTGCCATGTTTCATTCGGTGAATACAAAAAAAAATATTTTACAAATTTTTCCACCCCCCCTAACACCTTATGAGTTAAATTTTGGGAAATGCTGAAATAATTGTTTCATTATTTATATTGTAGAGTATGTTCGAGAAGTTTCAATTAAATGCGAACAAAAAAAATATTTTTTTATATAAACTTTGACACCCTGTTTTAACCCCGTTTCGAAAAATCATTTCTTAGTGGGTGCTTACATCATAAAAGGACGGCACCTACGAAATTTCACGTTTCTAGGTCCAGGGGTTTGGGCTGTACGTTGATATATGAGTGAGTGAGTGAATGGTTAAGGACAAACTCTTTTACAGATATAAATTATATTATTCTTACGAAAAAATGTTTACCCCCATCGAATTTATTTTAGGTACGCCCTATTTAAAAACTCTTCCATCACTTTTAAATCATTGGAATAAAAAACACGCAGCTCTCAGTCGGTAACAAAGATTTAATTAAACAGAAGAAATGAATTAAAAGAAATACAAAAAAAACCTTAATTAATGGATTAAAAAACAAGATTTTTTATTTAAAACCAAAGTAAACTTCCAGGTTCTTTTAATTTATGCAAATTAAATAAAAATAAAGCAATAAGTCTCTGAGACCATCGGACGGGGAAATAGTGACGTCAGGGGGGAGGGGGGGGGGTAAAGATGTCTTCTTCGTTCAGTTTGAAAGTTTTGTTAAACAACCCTCGTGGTGAGTAAAAAATTAGTATAAAGATTTTAGTGTCCGATATTAAATATCGGTATGGAGAACCATACATGACTTCCATGTTCTGTAATATATTTTACAATAATTTTTAATATAAAACTCACCTTTGTATTATAAATATTAGTTTTCTAATATTCTAATGTCAGTTGTATTATTACACATTTTTGTAGAATAATAATTATGTGACATTTGAATTTAACTGCGCTTGTTTCCATGGCAACATGAATTTATTAGTATTTAAAATTAAAATTTTGAGGGTGGTTTTCACCCCTTCAGAGGCTATCTAAGCACGTTTATGAAATAAGTGCCCCTTAGATTGGATTGAACTACAAGTGTACCAAGTCTTATCAAAATTGGTGAGATAATACTCACTTTTCAGACGATAATAGGTACAAAATTTCGAATATTTCGAAAACCCCTAATCCGATTAGCACCAAAATCAATAGGTCTGGAGTACTCACTGAGGCAAACATTTTCCCCAAAAATAATTCAAATCGGTGCATATCTACATTAGTTATCGTACACGGAAGAAAATTCTACATCCAGACACACAGACACACAGACACACACACGCACAGCCGCCATGCGGAAATTAACTTTTCTTTACGTTTTGAAGTTAGTACAATCAGAATCTGCTTTTTTTTCGGACATGATTTTTTGATGGTATTACAATACTTCCATTTCTTCGAACATGGAAGTAAAAGGAGCTAGTTAGCAAGCACTTTCAAATAAGGTATCAAACTTATATGTCAAGTTCTTTTAAGAGTTTTTAACAGATATTTTGCTTGCATAGGAAGTAACAACAAAGGTATGTAAAGTACAGGCTGGTCCAAAAGTCACAAGACTATTTCAAAATGGAATAACTTTTTCATTTCGTAATAATTCACTTTATTTTTTTCATAAACAGAAAAAACACTTCTTGGAAATAAATTTTGTTTAGTTTTGAAAATAACATCGTTTAAATAACCACCATTTTGCGCTTCACACTGATGCGCTCTTTCTAAGGCGTGATTCATCACCTGTCGTAATGTTTCTTGGCTTATTTCTTCACGGATGTTGGCCTTCCATTGTTGAATGGTTCGAGGATTGTTACAGTATACTTTATCTTTCAAATATCCCCACAGAAAGAAGTCTGGAGCAGTTAATTTTAAACCGCCGGAATAAACAAAGTATAGTTTGTTTATGTGGTAGTTTTCTGACACCAAAACTACGAGTGTATAGGTAGGTTCTTTGCATTAACAGTCGTGAATTTCTTCATAATTAATTTTTAAGGATAAACCATACAAAACATTGCCATATTCAGGGCCGGATTTAAAAATTTGCCGCCTATAGGCAGTTGCGTAGAATTCATGTCTATTTCTTTTTCATACCAAAATTTGCCGCCCCCAAAAATTTGCCTACATTGCCTACATGGTAAATCCGGGCCTGGCCATATTGCATACGTATTAATGCTGTTTTACAATAACCAAAGTGAGAAATTTAAATTTAAATTTTGACTTAAAAATATTGATAATTTTGAAAAACTAAGTAGATAGCATTTTGGAGCAATTCGGGAGCAATTGTTTGACCATAAGAATTATTACGAAAAACGATCAGTTTTTGAAAAATGTCATTTTAGGATTTTTGGTTTTTTTGTATAGTTAATAACTTTTGTTTAAATTTTTTTAGAGTTGGAGCAATTTCAGATACATGAGGAGAAATTTTTTGAACTATACAAAACATTGCTATATTGCATACTTATTAATGCTGTTTCGCAACAATTAAATTTAAATTTTGACTTCAAAATATTGATAATTTTGAAGAACTAAGTAGAGAGCAATTTGGAGCAATTTGGGAACAATTGATTGACTATAAGAACTATTACAAAAAAACGATTAGTTTTTGAAAAATACCATATAACAATTATTTTTTTTGTTTAGTTAATAACTTTTGTTAAAATTTTTTAGTGTTCAAGCAATTTCAGATACATGAAGAGCAAATAAGGAGCAATTTTTTGAGCTAAAAATTTTTGTTGTTTTTCACAAGTCCGCGCTAACTTCCTGACGGTTAAAAAACGAGCTTTTTTTTTGTAGTCACAACTGGGTCTACCTCCTTAACCCTGGATGGGTAGACGTCAAATTTAAGCCGAAAAGAGTAGACGTTCGTAAAATTGACTACTACTATATAATTTTTGGTAAAAATTTAAGGCAAAAAAAAGTTTTGCTTTTAAAATCTTTTGATTTACGTATTTACAAAAATACCGAAATACGAAAGATTAAAATATAAGCTTAGTAATATAAGTTTACAGCGAATCGACAAACGAAAGAAAGTATCATTGGATCAAGCATTGAGACGAATGACATCTTTTTCACATTCACAGCATATCCTTTTACGTACATATTTCGACTAAAATTTACGTAAAAGAGTAGACCTTCGTGAAAGATACGATGTGACTTGTCGATCTATGGATCTCTCTAGAAAAATAGCAAACTCTGACACCTGTCCTTGGCAGAGGTTCAAGACGAACTATTAAACGAGGCATATCTTCCCGCTCGGCTCCCCACCCCGTCTTGATTTCCCTGTAGAGGGCGTTGTGTAAATGTAGTCGTAATTATTACGAACGTCTACCCGTCCATGGTTAAGTTCACCACTGTATTTACCCCCCCCCCCCAACTTCATCTTACATATAAAATGGAACAAACAAATAAAAGAAGTCTTTATTTATTAATCAATACAACAAAAATAAATGATATCATAACTAAAACACACATAATGACAGCGAAGAAAAATTTCAGTATATTAATAACCAAGTACCTTACATACATATATATACAATATCATCATCATCATTAGTTGACTTTTCTTCCACAGCGTGGCGCTGTACAACAACAAGAATAACACAAGGATAGAGGGCCGGTTGAGAATAATTAATCATTTCAGAGTTCCGCAGCCTACTGGCGGAAGGAAACGTAAAGTGGCCGCCGTACCGGAAGTCCGGAAGTGCGGCTAAAAGAATGTACGGCCCGGCGCTTATCGGTCGCACTGTTCCGGTCGGCCGTTCCGCTATACCGGAAACACGTATGTGTGTCGTGTTGATATATAGTTTGTGGGGGGGGGGGTCCAGGGGTATATATGCGGTTATAATTAAATAATGATTTAATGTACATATATATTATACTAGCGGAATCCCGCGGCTTCGCTCGCGTAAACTTCGAAACTAATTAGAACCCTCCATACGTGATAGGGGATGACATATTTTTTATATTGATTTTTATCCATTACCTATAAAAAACGTAAATATCTCGGATTTTAGTTAAAAATTGTAAAAACTAACCCCCGCCATTAGGGGTTGAATATCGAATTTTTTTATTGCAGATTATTTTGCCTGAATCCACCACTATAACGTAAGCAGCTATACAGATAAACATATCAAAAACACTGACCCTATCTACCCCCGCCATTAGGGGTTGATTGTCGAAATTTTTATTTTCTATATGGCTATTTTGCTCAAATTTACCTTTATAAGTAAAGCAGGTATACAGACAAACATCTAAATCCATCCTCGTCCCCGTCCCATGCTATTAGGGCTTGAATATGGAACTTTCAATTTTAATTGAATATTCATTTGTCCGAATTTACTTTAATATCATCAAAAATTATGAAGATAAATATATCAAAATTTTACCCCCCCCCCATTCCCATAAGATATTTGTTTGTATAGTACCTACTGTGCCATGTTTCATTAGGTGAATACAAAAAAAAATATATTTTACAAAATTCCCCCTCCCCTAACACCTTAGGGGTTGAATTTTAGGAAATGCTGAGATTATTGTTTCATTATTTATATTGTAGAGTATGTTCGATAAGTTTTTCAATTAAATACGAACAAAAAAATATTTTTTATATAAACTTTGACACCCTGTTTTAACCCCGTAGGGGTTGAATTTCGAAAAATCCTTTCTTAGTGGGTGCTTACATCATAAAAGGAAGACATCTACGAAATTTCATGTTTCTAGGTCTAGGGGTTTGGGCTGTACGTTGATATATGAGTGAGTGAGTGAGTGAGTGAGTGAGTGAATGAGTGAGTGAGTGGTTAAGGACAAACTCTTTTATAGATATAGATTACTGGCAATGTATGAAATTCGGCATTGTATCGAATTCTTAGGTATTTTATACAATGCCTAAACATTACCAGGCAATGTATGAAATGTATTTAATTATATAAAGTGATGCCTCGCACAACGAACGCAGCGCACAACGAACTTTCTGTTCGTTCATTACGCGACTCACACAACGAACCTCGCTTCACTCAACGAACTGCATCATTTTTACGCCAGACGCTTCTACGTATCACGAAGTCGCCAGAACTTCCAAGGTCGCACGCAGTCGATGCTCAAACTTACATGAACATGCATCAACGCGCGTCAGTCGTTCTTTTTTGCGCTTAACTCACACACGTGTTTGTTTTAATCAATGTAATTTTGTGTGTGAGGATTTGACCCGGTAGACTCTCCTAAATCTGAGTCTGACTAAAAAATAAAAAACATGTGTACAATCCGTTTTATGTTACAGTATCATATTTTATGCTACAGAACGAATTAAAAATTTTAACATGTATTGTTATGGGAAAACACGTTTCGCATAACGAACTTGCTCTTGGAACGAATTATGTTCGTTATGCGAGGCACCACTGTACATTTCCTAGGCATTGTATAGACTAGAAATATAAACATAAATAAGGGGGATCCAATAGGCACAGATATTGGCTTACTTTATGTAATAAAATACTAAAATACTGATTATTTATCTTACTTAATACTGGTCTAATATGTTATTAACCCTGGACGGGAAGACGTTCGTAATAATTACGACTAAATTTACTCAACGCCCTATACAGGGAAATCAAGACGGGGTGGGGAGCCGAGCGGGAAGATATGCCTCGTTTAATAGTTCGTCTTCAACCTCTGCCAAGGGCAGGTGTCAGTGTTTGCTATTTTTCTAGAGAGAGCCATAGATCGACAAGTCACATCGTATCTTCCACGAAGGTCTACTCTCTTACGTAAATTTTAGTCGAAATATGTACGTAAAAGGATATGCTGTGAATGTGAAAAAGATCTCAATCGTCTCAATGCTTGATCCAATGATACTTTCTTTAGTTTGTCGATTCGCTGTAAAGTTATATTACTAAGCTTATATTTTAATCTTTCGTATTACGGTATTTTTGTAAATACATAAATCAAAAGATTTTAAAAGCAAAACTTTTTTTTGCCATAAATTTATTAGAAAACCAAAAATTATATAGTAGTAGTCAATTTTACGAACGTCTACTCTTGCCCGTTAAATTTTGACGTCTACCCGTCCAGGGTTAATTGACTAAATAATATCTAATATTTTTGTATGTTTTATTCGTCTGAACTAATAATTTATTTTAAATATTATAACAATAAATAAAAATTATTTCTTACTTTGCCTGAAATCGCTAGGCATTGTATAGAATTCCTAGGAATTATATACAATGCCTGAATTACATACTTTGCCGGTAACATAATGTATTTAACCCATTACTCCGAACTTATTCTAAATAATTACATTTAAAAAAAATCTGGTTAAATTATAAATGTTGGAAAAAAATGTATGGAGAATAAATTATAGATAAAAACATACTCGACAATTTTTATCTAAAACATTTTTTTCATATTTGCACTGTTTCAAAAATAATTCGAATGATTCAAAAATTGACAATACTAAACATCCGTTTTCTGTTTAGTTATTACATTAAAAAAATTCATTTGATACAATAATGTATTCGCTGGGTGCAAAGTAGGTAGTGGGGGAAACGAAATCGATCCCAGCGCACAACGTGGCAAAAAATAACACTTTGGGTGGACTAACTGTCATTTTTAATAGACTCGTTTTTAACTGAAAATAGAAAGGTCAACATGGTTAATCCCACTATAGACTATGTGCAAGGGGGTGGAGTTAGAAATAATGTCGATGCGAGTGTTCGTGGTGAGCAATATTGTAAAATTATCGGCGCCATAATTTGAGGTTATGCTGTCAATGTAAACGAATTATTTCTCTATTATACGTCATAATTAAAGAGAAAAAGACACCCAAAATAAATAATTTTCACGTACCTTTTATGTTATACTATTTATATTATATGCAGACAGCTAAATTAAATGATATTTGTTTAATAAAAAATTTCACGCTATTAAACATATTAAACAATGATAAAAAGAGAGTTGAATCCATTCAATCCTTCTCTATTACCCGCTAGCGGCGCTAATAGACTTCGTGCACATAGCCAATAGTCATAAATAATCGTCTAAAATGTTTATATTACGATATTTTATTGAAATTATTTGTTTGTTAGTATGTGAAAGTCCACCCAAGTTGCTACTAAAGTCCACCCGTTAGTTGGCGCTGTCATCGCGCACGCTGCGAATATAAAAAATATTATTATTTAGGTATAGTTTATGTTCCAATAATTTTATTCTATCTTTTATTAGTTTGTCAGAAAAATTTTTTGATAAAAAAAAAACACGTACACTGTTCACTGTCAGTATTGCGTATAAGAAAGTCCCCCGTGGCTCACATAGCAGAAATTTTGAAAAATACAAAATTTTTGAAGTACGAAAAAAATAAAATTATTTATTATATATTTTTCAGATTTTTTTTTATGAATTCATTTATATTAATAATATACCTATGGCGTATTAAAAAGATAAAATTCCCTGAACATCAACATTATCATTAAGAGAATTCCCATCATCACTGAATGTCTTCTCCAGAAGAGGGGGGGGGGCACAGGGGCAGGGGAAGGGGGTTTAGAGGTACATACCAGCACCACGTGTTTAGATACGTAAACTCCGCCCATCGAGTGTAGATAAGGATGTTTCCGGATAACCCCGGACTAGTCCGGGAGCACTTGAGATGCCCGGAAGACTGATAATTTGCCGGACGACACTTATTGACCGGTTACTCTGACCAATAGAGGAAGAGTTACAAGCTATCGTTTCTATTTTTCAACCAATACGAAAAGTCCACATTTTTTTTTATCGCAAAACATTTTCAACAATATTTTTTTGTTTGTTTGTTCATATTAGATATACCACCATTGCCATAACATGAATAATGGATGTGTAATATAAAAGTTAATATATTTCCGATCAATATTATCAGAGTTTATTTTTTATTTTTATTTCCTTTTCAAAGATATAACTGCTTTTATTACTTTTAACTTTTATTTTTCTTATTTATTTTTTTACAAACATTTTTTCACTGCACAGTTTTTTTTGTCTCAAAGAAAATATCAAAGTGATCTGTATAGTTTTAAACAGACAGGAAGGGAGGGGGTCTTCCCAATAGTGAATTTTTTATTTCATTATTATTCACACCATAAAAAAATAAGATATTTTGATGAAAATTTGAAAATAAGACATTTATATTTAAAATAATCTGCCGTGTGCCACAGGACTTTCTTATACGTAATAATGACAGTGAACAGTGTACGTGATTTTTATTTTAGTGAAGGATATTTCTGACAAACTAATAAAAGATAGAGTAAAATGAATGAGACATAAACTATAGAAATATTATTTTATACATTATGTATCGAACGAATTTCGTTTAACATAATTACTAACAATAAGATGGAAACAGATGTTTACTCATGTAATTTTTTTAATTTTTTGAAATAAGACAAAAATGTTATAGATAAAAAATGTCGAGTATGTTACGATCTATAATTTATTCCCCATACATTTTTTTCCAACACTTATGATTTAGCCAGAAATATTTTTTTAAAATCATTATTTAGAATAATCTATACTGGTTGCTGGGTGCTTTGACCGTACGGATCACGACTAATACCGTCAAGTCGCACGGCGACCACTGCAAACTAAATGAAATAGAGTATACAGTGTTTATTCTCAGTATTACGTATAAGAAAGGCCCATGGTACCTATGGTAAACACGTACAGTCTCTGTAATACGTATAAGAAAGTCCCATGACACTCATGGCAGATATTTCTTCTCTGTTATGAACCATTTGAAATGTACTTAAAATCGAATACTTAGTAAAAAAAAAAAAAAAATTTGTTTTTTTCGAAAAAATGAATAGAACATAAATTATAGATAATAATATTACCTACAATTTTCAACTTGGCCATTTTTCTCTAATTCGCACTGTTTCAGTGTAATTCGAAAAATTCAAAAATCGATGTAGGTAAACATCCGTTTCCGGTTGAATGATCGTTTTCAAAAATAGGAGGTTTTCTTCCCAGGCAAAAATCAATCTTAAGTATAAAATTCCACCTTTCTACGATTTGTCGTATTTGAGTTACAGCGTCTACAGACAGACCGACAGACAGACCGACCGACAGACAGACAGACACACAGACATCATGGCGAAAATAGTCAGAATGGATTCAGGGAAGGTCAAAATTGATAATTCCATCAAAATCCGGATTTCGAAAAAAATCGCGATTACAATACTTACTTATACTATATGTATATTTCATATACATTGGTATAAGAAAGTAAAAATCATTGCAAAATTTCAAAATCATTGAATTAAAAAAATGTCCAAGAAATTTCATAAAGCACATACCATATCTTATGGATTCATCAATAGAATTTGTTTTTATCTCAACTCGAAGTTTGTCAAAACTTAATGTGACTTTTTCATAATTATAATGTTTTTTGTTTATCTTTAAACCGTTATAACTTTCTTAATTTTCAAGTTTTTGTAATTTTACTGATACCAACGTAAAGAGAATTTAATTTAGGTGCGAAAAATATAAAAATCCTTTAAAATTGATGGATCAGTGCAATAGCAGCGTGAATTATAAACGGGAACCGAGACAAAAATTGAGTTATCACGCTTCGCACATAAACAGGTCAGATTGTAACGGTCGTATCTCGGTCAATTTTTATTGCATTGGAATAAAATAAAAAACAAATTAAAGATCTAAGACAGAGCTACAAAAAACACCTCAAATATTTTTTAATAAAATAAGCAATCTTGATGTTATTTATGAAAGAACACCTTTTCACCCCTTACAAAACTACCCCTGCACCCCTTAGTCGATTAAGTTCAACGGTTTCTTAAAGTTTAGGTATAAAACTACGTCTGTACCAATTTTCGTTGATGAAGGAATTTTTGTGTTCAAAATGTATATTTTTTACTATTTTTACTATACTAGTATATTTGTAAATGATTTTAACCCGGGTAGCACCGAGTCCAATGCGCTAGCCATTTAAATACAATTCATCATTAAGGCTATCCATGCCAATTTTTCCGAAACTAAATTCCACGAGATGTCGCCACTGTAGAAAACAAAAATGATTTGCACAAGTCTAGCCCTGAGGGGAAATGACAGATACAAGTAATTCAGTGACAATTGACGATCGAATGAAAAATGGGATATTCTCGAAATTAAACAGAGATCAAGCTACAAAGGATAGAACTAGTTCTTATGTTTTTAGGCTTACATTCAATATTTTCAAATGAAAATTGCAGAATTATTATAAAATTAGAAAGCTTAAACAAATATCTATGTCGTGGTATATTTTTTTCTCCGTATTTTTCAATATATTGAGTTTTATCATATCAAGAAAAATACACACATTTTCAGATTTTTTTATTAATATATAAAAAAATTAAATTGAAAAATTAAGTATGTCATAACATAGAAAAATTAATCTAGTTTATGAGTGTATTTTTTCCTAAATGATTTATTAATACTGGTCAGAGCTGAACTTAAAATACAAAACCGTAATTTCTCTATAAGTAATTCTTATGACAATTCAAATAGCATGTTCAGCTTTAAAATTTTAATTTTATGCTTGCTAAAAATTTGGTCAAAAATGGCGATACTGCCCTAACTTTTATCGGAGTGACTCTAATTTAATAAAGATAGAAGATTATAAATACACACTATGTATTATTATTTTTAGATATGTATAATGCAAATTGTGCCTATCAGTTTTACATATATGTATAAATATACCATAAATGAAATAATTGAAATTGTATTTTGCAGCTATACATATTACTACATTGAATTTTCTCTACATTATTATATTAAAACGTTTCTTGTGTTATTTTAAGGAAAACAAACAAAAACAAATGAATAAAATCCGACTGGATTTGAAGAAACAGAATATTGTAATTTTCCTTGAAAACAGTACGTATCAAAAGGATGTTTCTTAAATCTCTTATGTTTCTGTAAGTAAGTAGTAACAAGGAAACCTTTTCAAGTCGAAAATTCGTAAGAGTTTAAACTTTGTATATAGTTAGAGGTCAAGGTAAGTAACAAAAAAATTATCACAGCTGCGGTAAAACGGTTTAAAGGAGTCAAACACCCCTATGAAAATTTGCAAAATAATTATATTTTTTCAAACTAATGAAATTTTTAAAAAATCTACAATACAAAATTTTCATGATTTTTTATGCTCTTTCGAATGGCGAAAATTAAAATTAAAAAAAATTAAATCATTAACATCCACCTCCCACCTACATTTCATAGTGGAATTTTGACTATCGCCATTCGAAAGAGCATAAAAAATCATGGACATTTTCTATTGTAGATTTTTTTTAATTTTCATCAGAGTTATTTCATAGGGATGTTTCACCTCCTTATACCGTTTTACCGCAGCTAAGATAATTTTTTTGTTACTTACCTTGACCTCCTCTAACTATATACAAAGTTTAAAGTCGATACGAATTTTCGAGTTGAAAAGGTTCCCTTGTAAGTGAAAAAAATTTAACTATAAATGTCAGCTAGTTGGAATAATTACACGGTTACTTTAAAAGTGTTATAATTTGTCAGAGTTCGTTTTAAAACTTATTGTAATTAGAGAGACTTTATAATAATAAATATATTAATAAATATATAAGGGTCAGTCCGCGGTGACGGTCGTGACATTTCAACTCGGATTGGAGTTCATAATTTCTAAATAATACTAGTAAATAACATAGTTTTACCTTATTTTCTGTAGATCTTAATGCAATACATGTATATTGAAAGAATAAAAGGTCTACGGTTATTTTACAAAAAAATGTCAGCGTTTAAAGCCCTGTGACGGTCGTGACCCCAACTATTGCAAGTCTTGCATCCTCTATTCAAAATCTCAAAATATTAGCGAAAATATTGAAGTTACTTTATAATAATCATACTTTAATATGTTACGAATAAATTATTTTTAGTACCACACGAGTATCAGGTAAATACGTAATGTATTTAACTGGTTATTTCTCAACAAACATTGTGACGGTCGTGACAGAAAATTGTGACGGTCGTGACACGTTGTATAAAAGGATACAGTAAGAGTACTTTTTGTGTGTTTATTTGCTTTTTGATATTATTAACTAATACTTAAACAATTATTTATCAAATACATCAATAAACTCATTAAATTTATAATAAATGCGGTCACCCTTAGTCATTATTTTTGGTGAGGGTAATTTTTTGTTAATTTAATCAAACGTCACGTTTGATATGTAATTGTCAAAGACTTTTAATAGTTTGCCACGATCATCACTTATTCTTAAGTAAGTTATTGTGATTTCACCTCATTTGTTGTCTTTTTGGAAATTTTTTGTAAATTTTTGGAAATATTTTGAAAATTAACCAAAATTTTTCTAATTTTCTTTTGGTTTATGAAAATTGATGTTAAATAGCTTGTTAATTTTATATTTTAGTATTCATTTTCGTAAAATATTTTTTTAACTATCTGGTATCGATTACCGCGGACCCATATGTAAAATAAATAAAATTAACAACGTTATTATGTCAGAGAAAAAAATTATAAAATATGATGTCCTATAAATATGACATTGGGAAATAACGGGTAAAGAGTCTTCCAAAACAACCTGAATATAAATATTCCGGGACACTTGTCATTACTTAATTCCTTCATACATAATTCATAAGAAAACACACGTCTGTATTTTCTGTATTTAATGTAACATGCTATTACTCTAATATCGTGGTGGTAGGTACTACGTGGAAAACTGTTCTTATTTCTAAATAACATGCATTAGCCCCTTTATTCTTCTTCTCCTTGCACTGAAAACACCGGATTCGGCACAAGCACGATATATCCGTTTTACTAATAACTACAACCCCCCCCCCCCGTATGTTTTCAAACGATAACTTTTTGCGACATATTTGTATTATATTACTTTGTAAGCGGGTGTCGGCAATACAGATTTCTTTGTTACTGTTACATGTTTTTTTATTTTTCGATTAGATACGCATTTTTATGGTTGTAGATTTGATTAATTGTTTTCAGTAACGTAAATGCGGTGAAAGAAAAAGAATAAGAGAACTTGTCGTGTGTTTTGTTATATACCGCTCGATTTAACGACGGTGTTGGTAATATACATTATGACTAATTAAAAAAAAACTATTCTATGATGATCTTACGTGTCTACTATTTCCAAAAAAAATACTTGTTTCTACAGAAAATAAAGGTGTAATCGCAAAATTTGACTAATGTTGAATTAGACGCCAAAACGCTCGCAGGTGATAATTCAGAGTTGTGACGTCACACTCCTTGTCAACAATAATCAAAAATTCAGAGTTAGACAATAATTTAATTATTTTGTGTGTTAAAAATGAATTCCAAAGTATATAAGTTCTTAAATAAGGTATGTTCTTAATAATCTTGTACCTAAGAGGAATTGATATTTGTCTAAAATAAAGTTTACTGATGCGTGACGTCATTCGCTCTGATTGGTGTTCCATTTAACATGGCGGATTGTTGTATTTTGTATTTTTATTTTAACAAAAATGATATTAATCTCACTTTTAATATAAAAATAAATACATTTTTTAGAATGTTTTTAACCTATGTATTTCATTATTTAAAATCATAATTTGTTACTATGCCGACTTTAACGTTAAATATGGTAAATTAAAATTTCGCACAGAAATACGGTAATCGGTGGGGATAGGGGAAGGTCGCTATATAAAGCGGTGGTCACGTCGATGTATTAAGTAGTCTTTAAATCAAATGTGATTATATCAAGCTGAATTTTATTTGAATTCGAGTTTTCATTTAGACCTTTGATGTATTTCGGCGCACCCTTTATTATTCAGTAACTTTTTAAGATGTATACATTAAAATAAGGGGACTTAAAGCTTTAATTTCCTTTTTGAAAATATGTATTGCGATGTTTTTTACTAAAGTTACAAATATTTGAATATTGGATATTTTTCAATGAAAATAAATAATTTTCATTGTTCAACGAATGTATGGTTATTTTTAAATATTAAAGAAACCGATTCACAAATGGGGTTGGGGGGGGGGGAGTCCTTGTTGAAATAAGGGGGGATGGTTTCCCCTCCCCCTTTCACCCCAAATTCAACTCTTATGAACAGAATAATAACTTACGGTATTTTTTTATAATGAAAATACCAACTCAAATTCCAGATCGTTTTCAAAAACGCGTAACATAAATCGAACAATGTTTTATATTCGGCACAGAACAATAGTATACCTAAAGTCAACATTAAGAACAATGGATACAGTCTCTGGTAGAACTCGATGGTCCATCAATGTAATCATGTCGAATAGCTATGTATCGCAAGACATTTCTGTATACGAGATATCTATAGTAGGTAATCATTCTTACGGACCAATTATCACACCAAGAAACGTCCAAGGAATTCATTCATTTATATATATGAGTATGTGTGTGTGTGTGTGTGTGTTCACGTTTAACAATAGTAGCTTTTTCAAGTAGTATTTTTGAAAAGAATTTCAACATATTGAATTTTCAGTTTTCAAAAAATTGATAAAACGTTTCCGGTTGTAAAATCTTTCAAAAAAACATTAAGTTTTCTCCCCCCACTAGAATATTGGATCTTGAATCAAAATTCTCACCCCTCTTTTTTGATAGTTCGAAAAATTCAGATTTTCTTTTATTCATTTTATTTTTTTATATCAGAGCAATCCCCCCCCCCCCCTCTAAGTTTGTAACTATTGATGCAAAAAATCTGAAAAAATTCCAGAATATAGCTTTTAATTAGCAAATTCAATAAAAATTATAACGAATACTATAGCAAAAATAGTTTATGAAAAATTTATAAAATACTCATTTTTTATAAATTATCACATTTATATAGATTACACTTTTTTCAAGATGTAATAGCTCTTGATACGTATTATATCAAGTAGAGAATTCTAGTGAGAATGACTACAGAACCCTGTCATACCCAACATGCACTTGGCCGTTTTTTTTTTTTTTTAATAAACATAATAATAATTTTTATCTTACAATTAGACAGATGTTGAATATATCACGTCATAGCTAATATTATTTGTATGTACATAAATACGAAAGTAGGTAATTCTGTTTGTAACCTTTTCACGACTAAACCACTGTACCGATCTTAATGAAATTTTACATACATAAAATTAGGAATTTTTTCATAAAATGATGACAAGCTTAAAGCTTGTAGAGTAATTTCTAAAGTAGAAAAATCTCTCCACGTATCGATATAGTATTTAAGGGGTTGTATACAGTTAGAATTAAAAAAAAATCGATTTTCGTAATGTACATATATTTAAGTACACACACAGAAAATTTCAAGTCAATCCGGCGATTATTTTCGAAGTTACACGCATATTTGTAAAGACGTCTCAGAGCGTTTGAATGTAGGAGGTCGGAGAGGCAGCGCGTTTTTCTCAAATCTGTTTTTAAAGTCGGTGACCACTATTCCTCAGAAACAGTTGAACCGATCAGTTTCTTAAGTATATTTTTTAGTCATTAATCGAAGGTTTTTTCTTACCGATTTTTAAACAGTTTAAGGTCAAATTTTTTGTCAAAAATCGATTTTTTTTGAGAGGCCGCCATTTTCTCAAAAAAATTTATTTTGCTTATTCCTTCGATTAAGTACAAGATTATACATTACTTTAACGAAGTCCGTTTGGGTTTTTTATTTTAAATGATCCAGTCCAGAGATATCGTGGTCACCGCAAGGCGCCTTTTTTGAGAGGACCTCCTGGAGAACAGCTGTAGTAGCTTTCGAAATTATTATTTTTCAAATATAAAATGTTAATATACAACTAAAAGTTACCATAATATGTGTACAAATTTTTACATTAATAAAGGCTGTAGCCGGGTAAGCATGCAAAATCGACCTTTGCATGGATTTGGCTGATTATTTTTTTGAAAGTCACATTCTATGTAACATTCAACCTGACCAAATATTAGCTTCCAAAAATTTGTAGTTTTCGAAAAAAAAATTTCTAAAAAGCAAACAACGAGAAAAAATTTGCATAATTGATTCAATGGCGGTTCCCATACATTCCCGGCTACGGCCTCTATATTTTATCTTTGTCAGGCCATGGGCCCCTTCAAATTCCCCGGATCTCTCCAGGCTAGTTCAGCCCTGTTGTTTAGCAACAAATTAGAGATGTTTTAAAAGTATTAAGACACTTGCACTCCATATAGTCCACCCGCGTCACGCGCGCGCCGCGCCAATACGACCATATGCGAATTTATACAAGTATGTTATACCCTTCATATCAGTTTGGGATTTTGATATGTTGTTGGGGTACGTACAAGGTATATTTTATAAAAAAATGGTGATTGCCCCCCGAAAACAACATAGTGTTTTTTAATTTTTAAAATTTTATTAATTTTTTTACTGGTTTACTATGTACAGAGGACCATAATAAATTTACCTCTGATGAGTCATAAGTACCTCTATAATATACCACAAGCACCATCAAATTCGATTGATGGATTATCAAAAAAAAATTTTTTTTTCGAAAACTACAAATTTTTGGAAGCTAATATTTGGTCAGGTTGAATGTGACTTTCAAAAAAATAATCAGCCAAATACATGCAAAGGCCGATTTTGCATGCTTACCCGGCTACAGCCTTTAAAAGTCTTCTCTTAAAAAATTCTTGAAAAAAAAAACGTTTTTTTTGGCCTTCTGACTGTATGTAACCCCTTAAGAAAATATAAACCTAATGAGATAACGACATTATATAAGTTATATTTATAGAAACACAAACAATACAAATTCTTTGTATAAAAAACTGCGTGTGTGTGTGTGTGTGTGTGTTTTTTGATTAAGATTCCGTGGCTTCAACATTCGAACGTTGTTGGCAAAGACTCTTGGGCTGTCAATCCGTCTAAAGCAGCAGACAGCTGCAAGATTGATGGCAAACATTTTTTTCATGTCTACACAAAATGTTCGGCCGCTTAAAACAATGAAGTGGTTGTAACGGGCGAAAAACCGTAACCGTATAAAAATGCATTGATTGAATGTTTTTATTGATTTTAAATTTTAATTCATATTTATAAAACCCGCGGCTTCACTTGCGTGGACTACGCGATTATTGTTTAATACAATTTTTGATTTTATTCTACACGATTCTTTACTATACAATTTAGACAGCGTACACAGGTAGAAAGGTTTACTTGACCCAAGTAAACCTTGTTTTGTATATAACGAAAATAATAGTTTCTTAAGATAAGAAATATATTCTTAAACCAACTATAGTATTATTGGACGAAGAAATAATGTAGTTGGATTAAGAGTACTTTTCTTATATTAAGAAAATATTGTTTTCGTTATATACAAAACAAGATTTTCTTGGTCCAATACAGTTTTTTTTGTGTGTATTGCAAAATAGTATACTTTGATTTACTATTATTGTTACTGCTTATTTCTTATGTTACCCAACGTAAATACATATATACTAAAACTTGACTAAAGAACATATATGCAAAAAAACTCGATCTTGTTGAAAATTTGAGATGGAAAAAATGCTTAATAAATTTATCTTGTTACTATAACAATATTTCCTCAATATAATAATCAAAAGAAATCTTATTGAGGATATTTTATTCATTTGAAAAATATATCTTCATGTTTATCTAAAAAAATCTTTTCATTTGTTAAATTAATAAATAATTTATTACACCAACTAACGAAACTCTCAAATAGATTAAACATAATGGTTGTATTAATAAATATTTATCAGTGTGAATATTTTTTACACCACCCAACTAGTGAAGGTGCAATTTTCGATATGGTAAATTCAGTGATGTCATTTATTAAGTATTTAAAATATATGTT
Organism: Sialis lutaria; assembly: GCA_949319165.1. Lineage (NCBI taxonomy): Eukaryota > Metazoa > Arthropoda > Insecta > Megaloptera > Sialidae > Sialis > Sialis lutaria. The sequence goes on from OX439233.1 coordinate 38,416,968, forward strand.
TTCAATAAGAAACAAAATTTTCATCGAGATAAGAACATTGTTAGTAATAATATACATTTATCAATAAGATAAACGTGGATATTTCCATATTGGTAAAAAATTATCATATTAACATTTTTTTACACATTATTTTTTTCTGTATGGTTTTCGAGTGATAAGCCCACTAACGGACATACATACAGACAGACAGACAGACAGAGATACGTTGCATTTTATAATTTATAAAAATTAAGCCCCCCCCACAATCTTTACGTTCTGCTAAAAAAATGTTAAACATTAATTATTTACTAATCGAAGTATTCTATTTGAATGAAATATTTTAAATAGGTAGATAACGTTTTGCTGTGTTTAAAAAGACAGACAGACAGACAGAGATACGTTGCATTTTATAATTTATAAAAATTAAGCCCCCCCCATCCCCAATCTTGCCGTTCTGCTAAAAAAATGTTAAACATTAATTTTTTACTAATCGAAGTTTTCTATTTGAATGAAATATTTTAAATAGGTAGATAACGTTTTACTGTGTTTAAAAAGACAGACAGACAGACAGAGATACGTTGCATTTTATAATTTATAAAAATTAAGCCCCCCCCACAATCTTTACGTTCTGCTAAAAAAATGTTAAACATTAATTATTTACTAATCGAAGTATTCTATTTGAATGAAATATTTTAAATAGGTAGATAACGTTTTGCTGTGTTTAAAAAGACAGACAGACAGACAGAGATACGTTGCATTTTATAATTTATAAAAATTAAGCCCCCCCCATCCCCAATCTTGCCGTTCTGCTAAAAAAATGTTAAACATTAATTTTTTACTAATCGAAGTTTTCTATTTGAATGAAATATTTTAAATAGGTAGATAACGTTTTACTGTGTTTAAAAAGACAGACAGACAGACAGAGATACGTTGCATTTTATAATTTATAAAAATTAAGCCCCCCCCCACAATCTTTCCGTTCTGCTAAAAAAATGTTAAACATTAATTATTTACTAATCGAAGTATTCTATTTGAATGAAATATTTTAAATAGGTAGATAACGTTTTGCTGTGTTTAAAAAGACAGACAGACAGACAGAGATACGTTGCATTTTATAATTTATAAAAATTAAGCCCCCCCTCCCCAATATTGCCGCTAAAAAAATGTTAAAAAATGTTAAACATTAATTATTTACTAATCGAAAATCGAAGTTTTCTTTCAATTGAATGAAATATTTTAAATAGATATCATTTGTTGTTTAAAATACCATCGATGTTGACACGACTAATACATGATGGGCATTCCTTTGCCTTTTTAAGGAACATTGTCTCTCTGACACTGACATAGACTTCTATCACGAAGACAAAAAACAAACGTACTAAATTTTAATGTTCTCGTTTTACCACCCACCCAGTTAAATTCTCATACAACCAGTTCACGTTTTTTTTATTTTATTTTAGAATTCAGTTTAAAATTATACGGAAATTAAAAAAATATATAACGGTGATTTAATTTTTCGTTTGAAAATTTGAAATCCATACTTATATTAAAAATGTGATAGTAACTGTGTCTGTGTGTCTGTCTGTCCAGTTCACGTTTTATGTGTTTTTGTTTTATTTTAGAATTCAGTTTAAAATTATACGGAAATTAAAAAAAATATAACGGTGATTTAATTTTTCGTTTGAAAATTTGAAATCCATACTTATATTAAAAATGTGATAATAACTGTGTCTGTGTGTCTGTCTGACTGTCTGTCCAGTTCATGTTTTATGTGTTTTTGTTTTTTTTCACAATTTAGTTTAAAATTATACAGAAATTACAAAATATAACGGTGATTTAATTTTTCGTTTGAAAATTTGAAATCCATACTTATATTAAAAATGTGATAGTAACTGTGTCTGTCTGTCTGTCTGTCCAGTTCACGTTTTATGTGTTTTTGTTATATTTTACAATTTAGTTTAAAATTATACAGAAATTACAAAAAATAACGGTTATTTAATTTTTCGATTGAAATTCATAATATTAAAAATGTGAAAGTAACTCTGTCTGTCTGTCTGTTTGTTTGTTACCTTACCACGGATATACTGTTGAACCGATCTAGATGAAATTTGGCAGGGAGATTTCATATATAAAAGTTATAAAAAACGTTATTTTCTATATAATTTATGCCCCATTAATTTTTTTATCAGTGGTAGTTTTTAAAAACAATATAATACAAGTATTATAGTATTAAAATCAATATTTATTATGTGGATTTGTAGAGAGAAGCGGGGTAAATGGGAATTTTAGACAATATACTTACTTTAATATTAAAATAAAAATAAAAATACACGTTTTTTCAAAGTTAATGTAAAAAATTATTCTAACTATCTGGACTAAGAGAGTTAAACGGGGGGGGGGGGGAGAATAGCTTGATAATAATTAAATAATATGTGAACTAGAAAAAAAGTGTTCATAAGGAGTAAACATTTTTTAGGTGTTGTCAAAATTGAACTAACAACGAAAAAAAGTCATTCAATTGTATATAAGAATTTTGTTGGAGCTAGAAGGGGGGGGGGGGGGGGGGCATAGCTAACATACTAAAACCGCGGGTAGGATGCTATAGTATCTAATAACTAAACTACCTTATTTCGTACTCCCTCAAAAAAGTGTCACAACTCAAAAAATGTCATATTTGAAATAAGTATCTAGAATGATTCCAAATAACTATATATTTCTACTAAAAAATTGCCATTAATGTAGTTCGTGTACCTACCGTCAACAAAACTAGCATATTCTAAATAAATGTCACATTTTTTATTTATTTTTTTAAATACATACTTAATCACTAAGCGTTTTAATAGTTACTATTTTTCAAACATCACAGGAATACTGAAATATTTAGATTAAATACTGTGTATCAGTCCTTTTCTTATACTACTTTTACAATTTTGATTTACTTAAATTGTTATTATTTCATTTATTCCTATTTCCTCAAAACTACATTTTTTGAGCTGTGGCACTTTTTACAGGGGTGTGATTTGATTAAATTCTCGTATATCAGATGGTATCATTAGTAAATCAAGAAAAAAATATACTTTTATACATAATTTATAAATAAATAATATAAAAGAATACGTTAAAGACGGCATCATAAATTCCCGTAACATCTATAGAACCTATAATTGTTTGCTTTTTGTATATTGATTAAGAGAAAGAGGAATAAATTAAGATGTTTTCAACGAAGGGGAGTTGTTAGTTGTTCCTGGCATTCATTAAGGAACGCTTTCTTTACTGTTTATTCTGATTGGAAGTAGCTAGATTTAAAATCAAATAAGTCTTCTTTAGAATGTGACCTAACTGTATTTAACGTATTTTTGTTTAAATATATGTACATTACGAAAATGAAATAAAACAAATAGATTTTTTGAAAATTCTAACTGTATATACAGGTTGTCCCGTTTTAATCTATCACCCCCCTAATTTTTTTTATCTATCAATTAAATCAAAAAATGTTTCAAATAAAAGTTGTTTGGTTTTGAGGGGGACCCAAAATGGCGTTATTATTTTTTTATTTTTTGGACGTCTTCATGGTCAAATAGAACCAACATTTTTTTTTCAAATGGAAACCTATATTTTTTATTACGGTATATTATTGTTTGGAAAAAAACAAGTAGCTTTTGTTTCAAAAAAAATTTTGTATGACTTCATTTTTTTAAATATTAAACAAAATAATTTTAGATTATTACATTTTTTTTTGTTATAACATAGATTAATTTTTATAAATAATATTTCATTAAAATTTAATAATTTGCATCCGACTATTATCGCGTAACATTGGAATGGGTTTAATTTTTTACTCGAAACCCATTAACTTTAGAGGAAAAATGTAAAAAACAAAAAATGTTTATTTTAATATGATATAACTAGGATAATTATATCAGGATTTTTTGATAACTTTTGCTCTTCAAAATATTAAAGCAAATAAAAAATAAAATAAAAAATCTGAAATAATTTTTCTAGTTATATTATATTAAAATAAACATTTTTGTGTTTTACACTTTTCCTCTAAAGTTAATAAGTTTCGAGTAAAAAATTAGTAAAATTCTAAAATCTAAAATTATTTTGTTGAATATTAAAAAAAATGAAGTCATACAAAAAATTTTTTGAAACAAAAGTTTACTTGTTTTTTTTTCCAAGCAATAAGATATTGTAATAAAAAATATAGGTTTCCATTTGAAAAAAAAAGTTGGGACTATTTGACCATGAAGACGTCCAAAAAATAAAAAATTAATAACGCCATTTTGGGTCCCCCTTAAAACGAAACAACTTTTATTTGAAGCATTTTTTGATTTAATTGATAGATAAAAAATATTAGGGGGGGTGATAGATTAAAATGGGACACCCTGTATAACCCCTTAACGATTAACGAAGTTAACTTTTCGATTCTATGCATATTTCTAATTTTACAATCCAAGCAATATCTTTTTTCATACGTGCTTTATTGTTGAACGTATTTACCGCGTAAAAAGAGACCCTACTCTATACTTAATGCCTACGGGTTATAAACAGTTGAATGATGCGAACCGCAATGAAAACAAAGTATACTTAAGTAAATCTCAAAAGATAAAAATCACATAAGCACAAGCAATAAAACATTTCGCATAGATTTTATGTGAAGAGAAATTTAAAATGACGTACAGTAGTGCGTTCGGATCACTGATCCGGAATTATCTGTTATGGATGTAACCAACAGGAGTGTCACCCCCCCCCCCCCTCCTTACCCAAAACCCCCTCCCCAATACAAAACACATAAAATAATAGCCGGCGAAATGTAACGTGTCAGTTTTATCGTCGTGGTAACACTGAAATATCACGTGATTGCAGAATTATGCAAATTTAAGTTTCTTAATTTAATTTTTGTCTTTTATATGTCACACTACAGTTGTTATTTGTACATAAGGGATGCGACTGTTTTTGATTTGTTTATTTTCTATTGCTTAAGGCTGAACATTCTATTTGAATTGCCATAAGAATTACTATAGAGAAATTACGGTTTTGTATTTTAAGTTCAGCTCTGACCAGTATTAATAAATCATTTAGGAAAAAATACAGTGATAAACTAGATTAATTTTGTTATGTTATGACATACTTAATTTTTCAATTTAATTTTTTTATATATTAATAAAAAAAATCTGAAAATGTGTGTATTTTTCTTGATATGATAAAACTCAATATATTGAAAAATACAGAGAAAAAAAACATACCACGACATAGATATTTGTTTAAGCTTTCTAATTTTATAATAATTCTGCAATTTTCATTTGAAAATATTGAATGTAAGCCTAAAAACATAAGAACTAGTTCTATCCTTTGTAGCTTCATCTCTGTTTAATTTCGAGAAAATCACATTTTTCATTCGATCGTCAATTGTCACTGAATTACTTGTATCTGTCATTTCCCCTTAGGGCTGGACTTGTGCAAATAATTTTTGTTTTCTACGGTGGCGACATCTCGTAGAATTTAGTTTCGGAAAAATCGGCATGTACAGCCTTAGTAAACTATTTTACTATTCATAGATAATATAGATTAATATAGTTGGCGCTGATTATTGTATAGTCACACAGATAAAAAGAAACTTGAAGAATTACAGTTTTTTCCCTTTGGAAACCTGTGATTTTGAATGTAAATATACAGATTTCTGTCAATAAAAATACACAAAATAGCGAAAAGAATATGTTTACTCGCAGTCAAAATAGTAAAATCAATTTCTCGTTAGCTTGAAAGACACTGTGCGTCAATACTTTCAACTTGAGTCAACCTGACCTTTCAGGCATATAATTCAAAAAATTTCTTTAACATGGAAAATTGTAAATGCTGTATTTTAGACATGCTAGGATTATTAATCTATATTTTTCTAAAATATTTATTACTGAAACTGTAATAATATTTGATTGCAGATACTCAATATAATAAATTGATGAAAAAATGCAACTAAAACTCAAAAATTTAGTTTTGAGGAAATAGGAATAAATTAAATTATAACAATTTAGGTAAATCAAAATTGTAAAGGTAGTTTAGGAAAAGGACTGATTCACAGTATTTAATTTAAATATTTCAGTATTCATGTGATGTTTGAAAAATAGTAAATATTAAAACGCTTAGAGATTAAGTATATAAAAATAAAACGGGCCAGTGCTTGTTGGGCACGCACATGATAGGGTTCCGTAGTCATTCTCACTACGATTTATAAAAACAGAGTTTTTTCAAAATTTTCGTGACCGAAGGGTTAAAATCAAAAAGTCATTTGGCTTTTATTATTGCATTTTAAGAAACCTATCAAATGACACCCCACTCAATGGGGTAAATGAAAAAAATGTTACTTCACTTTTCAATCTATGATAGGGGGGTCGAAAATATTTTTGACAGTGTTCGTTATAATTTTCCGTGAAAGTATTAATTAAAAGCTACACTCTGAATTTTTTTCAGATTTTTTGAATCGATAGTTTAGAAAATAGAGGGGGGGGGGATGCTCTGACAGCGACATTAAAAAGCAAACATATCGCGACTGAAGGGTTAAAATCAAAAAGTTAGCTAACGTTTTTTATTGCATTTTACGAGACCTATTAAATGACACCCCACTCAATGGGGTAAGTGGGGAAAAAATGAGAGTTCACTTTTCAGTCTATAGAAGGGGGGTCCAAAATATTTTTGACAATGTTCGTTATAATTTTCAGTGAAAGTACTAATTAAAAGCTACATTCTGGAATTTTTCAGATTTTTTAAATTGATAGTTTAGAAAATAGAGGGGGGGACGCTTTTTTAACGACTTTGGAGAGCAAATACATCGTGATCAAAGGGTTAAAATTAAAAATTTCTGTTACATTTTTTGTTGCATTTTATGAGACCTTTCTAACGACACCCCACTCAATGGTGTAGGTGAAATTTTTTTTTTAAAACACTTTTCATTTTATGAAAGGGGGGTCTAAAAAATTTTAATTTTCAAAAATCTTATCATTTCTGTTTTTGGGTCATTAATCTACGACCGTATGCCAAATTTCATCTTATTATCTCAAAATTTTTGAAGACGGACGGACATGGAGAAACTATAAGGGTTCCTAGTTTTCTACGGAACCCTAAAAATGTGAATTTTTTTTTACAATATGCTAGTTTTGTTGACGGTAGATACACGAAGTACTTTAATGACCATTTTTAGTAGAAATATATAGTAATTTGGAATCATTTTACATATTTATCTCAAATATGACATTTTTTGAGTTGTGGCACTTTTTTTGTGGGGGCTGCAATATGTTATATTTAATTTGAATGTTAGGCTCTCATAAAATTACCTTACAAAAAAATTTTTTTTCTGTCTGTTGATAAATATGATACTAAATTTAAATACCAGTTAGTTAAAGGAGCGTTTAACTAACCTATGTATACTGATTTTTTTGAATATGTTTTTAATTATTAATTTTAATAAAATTGGCATAAACCAACAACCATTATAGCTAGTATTTTTATTAAGTATACTATACCAGCGGTTCTTAAACTGGGGTCCGCGGACCCCCGGGGGGCCGCCAAACTTTTACGGGGGTCCGTGAAACATTTTTGGCAAAAAATTAATTTACATAAAGTACTTTTATATTTCTATTTATCAGTGATTAATTAGTATCTAACGACCTTTTTTGTTTTTCTATCAGGGATGGGGGTCCCTGAAAAATAATTGTTAAAAAAGGGGGTCCCTAGACCACATAAGTTTAAGAACCACTGTACTATACTATATATTATATGTAGGTAGATAGTTATTGCAAGAACAGATATCTAGGGAGAAGAGAATTGATGTCACAACATAAGAATTAAGATAAATGGTGTTTTCTGTGCATCTACAAGGGGCGGCAGTATAGTGGTCACATAGGGACGGTATAACAAGAAGACACTGAGGTTATGACCTAAGAAAACATAGGGCAGTAATGACCGAGGATGTTCTATATAATAAGGTACAGTTGGTTTTTATTTCCACTATACTATGGGGGGAGGGGAAGGTTATGTCACTTAATCATTATTGACAACTGGTAGATGATATATTTTTTTATTTTTGTATTAGATTTTTGCGGTTGTTATTTGATATATGTATACAGGATGAGTCATAACTCAGAGGGTGTTAAAGATAGACCCCCACTTTCCGTACAATTTCTTACTCACAATGAGTCAGCTTCTAAAATATCTGTATCCCAAACCGGACCACCCTGTATACAGGGTGAGTCATATCAGGTGGAACAAACTTAAACCATTGATCGAGAAAAATATTTCAAGCAAAAAAGTTCATATAAACATGTGTCCGGAAACTCTTCGTGAGGGAGCTACAGACTTCCAAAAATTTTGACTAAAATTTGTTTTTATTTAATATCTGGAGAACCCATTGTGATACAGCAATGAAAATTAATACCTGGATTAGTAATAATACGTGTGATCTATTTCCAGTATCAAACAATGGTTATTTAGACCAGGGATGTATGGGGCCTATGGGCCCTCTGATTTTTATCTAGTATTTTTTTGTTCTTCACTTTTTTCTTATGTTTGGTATTTCTATAAGGTCATATGACACAAAATACATATAAATATACTTTGTTAAGTTGTCATAAGATCAACCGTTTACGAGTAATGCGATGTGAAAGATAGTTTGCAGAATTTAACTTAATACGGATGCTAAAAATTACAGAAAATAAATTTATATTCTTGTTCTAGTACTAAAAATAAGAAAAATAGTTGGTGTAAATATTCCTCTCAATATGACTCCTCATCGAATTATTGTCAGTTTTATTACTTTAATTCGTGTTTTATTAATTGCCTAAAAAACGAAACTAAAAATGTTATCTGTTATTAAAGATGCATTTTTTAGGTATATTTACATACACATTTATTCTTGTTTTAAATTATAGAACAAGAATATAAATTTATTTTGTGTAATTTTTAGCATCCGTATTAAGTTAAATTCTGCAAAACTATCTTTCACATCGCATTATTCGTAAACGGTTGATCTTATGACAACTTAACAAAGTATATTTATATGTATTTTGTGTCATATGACCTTATAAAATTACCAAACATAAGAAAAAAGTGAAGAACAAAAAAATACTAGATAAAAATCAGAGGGCCCATAGGCCCCATACATCCCTGGTCTAAATAACCATTGTTTGATACTGGAAATAGATCACACGTATTATTACTAATCCAGGTATTAATTTTCATTGCTGTATCACAATGGGTTCTCCAGATATTAAATAAAAACCAATTTTAGTCAAAATCTTTGAAAGTCTGTAGCTCCCTCACGAAGAGTTTCCGGATACATGTTTATACGAACTTTTTTGCTTGAAATATTTTTCTCAATCAACGATTTAAGTTTGTTCCACCTGATATGACTCACCCTGTATACAGGGTGGTCCGGTTTGGGATACAGATATTTTAGAAGCTGACTCATTGTGAGTAAGAAATTGTACGGAAAGTGGGGGTCTATCTTTAACACCCTCTGAGTTACAGGGTGTTTAAAAAATTTCTTTTAGAGTAGTTCTTACAACAAAGATTATCTCATAACTTCTAAAGTAACGTATCTAGAGCAATCAAAATGCGTCAGTTTCATAGGTAATTAACTAACATATTTTTCAGTATTACGGTTATTGCTATACGTATTTCTAGTTCCGAGTTATAGCTCATCAAAGTCGAAAAATATCTTTTTTTGTTGAAATTTACATTTTGAAAATGACATTTTTCTCCAAAAATATCCCTAACATGTTGTATTTTTTATCATTGTTTTTGTACATCATAATGTTATTTACAAATTCACTATACAAAGTTTTGACGTGGATCTTATAGTTTACCAGTTATTAATTAATCCCCAAAGTTACAATTTTGCTTCCTGCCCTATTAAATGAAACAGTCAATAAATTATATTATTATTATTATTATTATTGCACACCCCAAGCAGGCTCTGCTTGGAAGTGTGTTCTACTCTCGTCCTAAAATTTTTTTTCGTATATAAATTGATAAAATGAGTATTATATCTTAAATTTCTTCAATATCTCACTTACATTTTTACATTTTCTGATAGAAAACATTACAGTCTCCATTTTTGCTTAGTTTAATATCGATCGGTTTTAATTTTCTGTTATAAAAATATAAATAAAGTTCAATTTGTCGATTTAACCCGCTTTTTTGATAGAAACGCCGAACTACAGGCTACAATTCGAAATAAATTTGCACCAATCCTTTTGAATTCACTTAATCTATTATCAGAATATAACCCTATTAAAACTCAACAAAATTGGATAACTAGAAGTAACGAAATTTGCAGTTTATTTAAACAAAAATTCATATTTTGACAAGAAATTTTTTTACAAATAGAGTAGTTGCTATTTATAATTTATTAATAGTAGTAGGTGCTATTTCTTCATATGTCACTTCAAATTCCATAATTATTATATTGTGTTAATTAATATATAAATACATGTACATCGATACGTGCTGTATTTTAATTATTTTATTCAAAGCCAATCAATCTTTTTAATCAAGATAAAATCTGGTAAGTTTGCATTTTTAAAACAAATATATTATATACGTCATATAACCTATAAACGTTACATTGTTGTTTCATTTTAAATGCTAGACATCAGGTGAACACAGCTGTTATCGCTGCAATATGTGGATGTATTTATCTTTTTAATTATTATTAGATATAAATTAATTTATTTACTTTATACATTTTACAAAAAAAATATGTTATATAAAAATTGTAAATTAAAATGATTGTTGTTTTATTACAATACATCCTAAATTTAAATAAAAAAAGGTAATAATCGATTGATATCAAGATTCATTGTTGATTTTCTAAAAAATCTTAATGAGTGATAAACTTCATATTATATATTTATATAATATTAATTACCTCCAATCTTTTTTCAAACATCCTTTTAAGTTTCACCAATTATATTGTACCTGTACCGTATTTATTTGATATTATAAGTTAATACATTTTTTATGTTTAAGGGGTGTGCATTTTATGGCCTAGCCATAGTATTTATTAGTATGAAATTCAAATTTTGTTGGTGGTTTTCATCCCTTTAATGGCTGTTTGGATCCATATAAAAAATAAATACTGAAATACACGTTTCATTATTTGTATTGTATAGTATTTATTCTAAGTTCCGACTAAATTCGACCAAGAAAAAAAATAAAAATGAAAAAAACACCCTTTTTACCCCCGTAGGGGTTGAATTTCGAAAAATCCTTTCATTCAGATCATATTCACGTCAAGACGCTTCGATTAGCACCCCAACGAAGTCAATAGCATTTTTTGTTCGCGAGATTTCGTCCCGGAAAAAAATGACACGTACGTACGTACGTACATACACACACACACACACACACACACACACACACACAGACATGTTTTCTGAAAAAAGTGTAAATATACTCTAATGCCCTTGAAACATGAAAATATGTTAAAATTTTTGATTTTGATTTTCGGACCAATTACAATAACTCCCTATTGGGAAGTTAAAAACGTATTTTAGTTACATTTTGACTCCCCCAGTCTTCTGTATTTGTTTAAATATTAAATATAAAGCCCTATAGACCTAGCGAAGTGTTTCACATACCACATACCACATTTTCATTACAACTGAAACAATAGCAATAATTTGTACATACGACCACATATCTAAGCATAAATGTAAACGTTTATATTTCGAGAAATTGTTTTCAATATTATATTTGTTGGCGCGATGTTTAGAGAAACCCGACACAAATTACCTTTCAGTTGCATTCGTTGAAGAAGGTATAGTGTGGTCGTATAGTTGTCGACCCATCGGTCTGTCTGTCTGTCGGTCGGTCTGTACATTCAACACATCGATATATTTGCATATGATTTACATAAAATGTATACGCGTGGGTTTGGGATCAAGTAGGCTGGGTGAGCTGGCATAGCACCCTTAGATATCGCAACGCGGATTCATAATGTTTGTAAAGTTCGTTTACTGAATTTCGTTTATCTTAATATATATAAATTACGTGTCACATGTTCCTCCGCTATGGACTCCTAAACTACTTAACCGATTTTAATCAAATTTGTACACCGTGTGCAGTTTGATCCAACTTGAAACATAGGAAGCCTCCTATGGGAAATGGGGGGGGGGGGGCAAAGCCTGTTTGTCTTATTTTGTGGTGTTTAATTTATATTACAAATAATTTCTGTTTTGGTTGTGAGTAAATTTTCTGTCTATTTCCTCTTTGACAGTTTTTGCATTCCGTAATAAAAAAAAAGTTTCACTTTTGTAGTAAACGAATTCAATATTCATAGTTAAGACAGGACAACGTCTGTCGGGTCAGCTAGTATTAATATTAAAACAAATATATCAAAATCGATTAGTAGCGCATTTATGAAAGGGGGTGGGGGTCAGAATGAAAAAATAAATGAAATATATTGTTTTTATATAGGAAGTTCTGATTTTACTCCTGTTTTTTTTGTATTTGAATTCATAATTTTATGATAAATTGTAATTTGATGCATGAAAAATTACCAAAATTTTTTGTGTTTTTGATTTGGTTAAAATTATGTTTATTTTATAGAAAATGATGTGAAAAGTTGAAATTTTCAAACCGCAGGTCTGTATCTCTAACCGTTCTCGAGTTATGACCTTTCAAAGTTTGAGTTTTTTCAAATTTTTTGAGAAAAATGGCTGTAACTTTTGAACTTGAAGTCGGATTTGATTTTTGTTGACAGATTTGGAATCAGCGTGTCAAAATCTATATAATGACATGTACAACACTTAAAAATTCCGTAAAAAATTTTTTGGTGAAAATCGGCATTTTTTTAAGGTATACCCCTTTGAATTTTTTCGATTTTTCGCAAAAAAATTTTTTCCGAATTTTCAAGTATTATACATGTCATTATATAGATTTTGACACACTGATTCCAAATATGTCAACAAAAATCAAATCGGTCATCACGTTCAGTTATTACAGCCATTTTTCCCAAAAAATTTGAAAAAACTCAAACTTTGAGAGGACATATCTCGAGAACGGTTAAAGATACAGACCTGCGGTTTAAAAAATTCAACTTTTCTCGTCGTTTTCTATAAAATAAACACACTTTCAACGAAATCCATAACACAAAATTTTGGGGTCATTTTTCATGCATCAAACTACAATTTATCATAAAAATATCAACTCAAATACAAAAAAATACGAAATAAAATCATAACTTTCTATAAAAATAATTAATTTTCCATTCTGATCCCTAATCCCCCCTCCCTTTTGCATCTATATTTGTTAAATATTTATTTTTGATAGTAACTTACTTATTGCGGTTTGAGAGGGGGAGAAAATTAAGATATGGAAAGGGGGAATGTAACTGAAATCATTTAAGGGGTTAGGTGTAGTCAGAGACATGAAAAAATGATAATTTTAAATAATTTTTTTGCCAGTAAATTATTTTATTTTATAAAAGTAAAAACATAGCATCATTAAATAAGGTTTCGACTTGACTTGATAGAAATTTTAGAAAAAAAAATTAATAATTTTAAAAGTAATGGCTGTTTGTGTTGATCCAGTTCCAACCGAAGCTCCTTGCGGTGACCATCACTTATCCTTGGAGATTCATCCAAATTCAATCGGACAAAAAAAAATAGTTTTATTAATAGATAATCTAGTGCCTGATCGAAGCTTTTTTTTCTATCTTAAATTAACAAAATGGCAGCCTCATGAAATTTTTTTCAAGATTTTCGGGAAAAAAACCAACAGTTAATTGTTTATAACAAATCGAAATTTAAAAAGAAAAAAAATCCTTCGATCAGGCACTAGTTTTTCATGTTTTCAAAAAGCTGTATAAATTTCATTTAAATCTACGGTTTTCGAGCTACAGTGGTCACCAGTTCAAAAAACATAGTTTTGAGAAAAACGCATTTAAAGTTTTACACTCAATTTACGTATTATTTAATTACTTACACCGAGTCAACTATTCCTGGGCCATAAAATAGTTCTTCAGCCGTTGTAGCAGCTTCCAAAAATGCAAAAAACAAAAATCGATTTCTTGAAAATTCTGACTACACCTAACCCCTTAAGAGAAGATCTGATTTAAATATAAATTTAAATACGGCTACCCAAGTTGACAGACATAAAGAAAAGCACCCTTAGATTTAGATAGATTGATAGAGTCATGTCGGCTGTCGGTTTCACACGTTGTTACATAAGTGTATACACCTGTGCGGTAGAGACAGTCATATACACACAACACGTTAACAGCTAGTTGTGTCTCTGTTTGTTTACAACACCTGTTTACCCCTGGCATAGGTTACTTGATCTATAAATGGGATGTTTTGATGTTTCCTAGGCCTTCTTCGTTCATCTGCATGCGATTAATTTATTATTTAATAAGAGGTTTTTTGTTCGAAGTTAAGCAGATAGAACAAACTGTGATTCTAGATGGGTTTATTTATAATTTCAGAGGATTTAAGTTTTATAAAAACGGTGGGGGGGGGGGAGAAAATGGTGCTATAGATATTATGTATTTTTAAGGCTGTTCATGCCAATTTTTCCGAAACTAAATTCTACGAGATGTCGCCACCGTAGAAAACAAAAATTATTTGCACAAGTCTAGCCCTGAGGGGAAATGGCAGATACAAGTAATTCAGTGACAATTGACGATCGAATGAAAAATGGGATATTCTCGAAATTAAACAGAGATGAAGCTACAAAGGATCTTATGTTTTTAGGCTTACATTCAATATTTTCAAATGAAAATTGCAGAATTATTATAAAATTAGAAAGCTTAAACAAATATCTATGTCGTGGTATATTTTTTTCTCCGTATTTTTCAAGAATTTTTGTTATATATTGAGTTTTATCATATCAAGAAAAATACACACATTTTCAGATTTTTTTTATTAATATATAAAAAAATTAAATTGAAAAATTTAGTATGTCATAACATAGAAAAATTAATCTAGTTTATCACTGTATTTTTTCCTAAATGATTTATTAATACTGGTCAGAGCTGAACTTAAAATACAAAACCGTAATTTCTCTATAGTAATTCTTATGTCAATTCAAATAACATGTTCAGCCTTAAAATAGAAAAAGGTTTTCAAATTGACAGTATTCATTCGGGCATAACTTCGACAAATTTGCACCGATATGGATGAATTTTTATTAGTTTGAAAGAGTATACGCCTGACATGGTCTCATATAAATTTTATCAAAATCTGACCATGGACTTCGAAGATATGCTACTTAAAAGGAAAAATAAAAAACTTTATAAGAAAATACAGAGTAAAATAATTCATGACAATCACTGAATTTTTAAAGAAATATTAATATTTTTTGCCTAGTGATTTTAAAACTGTACAAAATAATGTAATTGTTGTTAGGGTAGGTCACGTGTTTGTTAAATTACTAAAGTTACAATATCAATTAGTAATTATTGTGTACAGGATCTAAATCTATTATTGGTATAGTTTAATTTGTTATACCAATAAATAAATATATTATTAATAAAATTGAAGGGTTTGCAACAACAAGGAGTTAACTCCAGTTTTTATAATTTGTGGGAAAATAGAAAAAACTGTTTAAAAATGGAGAATGTATTTAAATCGCCTTTGCCATCGTCCAATTATTATTTGTCACCTACCACTTCATGTTTTGTCCAAATTCCATTGAGAAATTCGTCAAATTCGCAATTCTAGAGTCAATTTTATTCTGGAGTTAACTCCTTTTTGGCCCAAATAGTTGAAAATTATTTTCTTTTTAAAGTAAGGAAGCATTGAATAAAAACAATTTTCAAGAAAATTAGTTTATTTCAAGAAAGAACACAGTAACGAGTGTACTAACTAAATTCTAAGCCCAAAAACAAAGAGTCAGCTCCTGGAGTTAACTCCATGTTGACCCAAGCGAACGAAGCAGCTAACTCATTCTAGCGGATACCTTAAAAAATATCAACGTTAGGTAATTTTTAGTTGAACCAAACGAAAGAATGCCCCCCCCCCAGAAAGCGAACGAAGCAGCTAACTCATTCTAGCGGATACCTTAAAAAATATCAACGTTAGGTAATTTTTAGTTGAACCAAACGAAAGAATGCCCCCCCCCCCCCCCAGAAACGGTTATTAACTCAGTTTGGCCTAAAAATGGAGTTAACTCTTTGTTGCTGCAAACCCCTCAACTCTAATAAGCTATTTGACAACATTGAAAATATACTACAAATTGTGGTCATCCTATCAGATAATAGCGTAAAAGAACATATTTCACTTTATTTTAAAATAAATTATGTATATTTTTTGCAAATTACACGAAAAAAAATATAATAATTTTTGAAATTTTATCTATGACGGGAACGCTATGTGATTGGTTGCAGCTCTAGTGACGTCACACGCATGTTGAGTTCGCGTTTTATGCTTTCTGTGTATTATATCAAAGTATTATATTCGATTTTTCAGCTATTTTTGAAGCAGTTTTTAGATAAATTTTATTACTAGTGGCATAAATATTCGTTTCGAATTTCAAAATGGAATTAAATTTTGTGCGAGCTGATTATAGCAACCTATCTAAGGTAGACGCTTTTATGGTTGCACTTTTTTTTAAGAATAACGCTGATTACTGTGCTGCGGAACTTAAAAATGTGAAAACAGCAGTGTAAGTACCACATAAAACATTTGAAATCCTATATGCTGCAAGATTAAACCATATTAAGAGGTTAGGTACCTATTAAAGATGTTGGTTAATACGACCGCTGTCAGAATTGTCAAAAATCACGTGTATAGTTATTCAGAAAAGATGTTATTTCGTTTTATAAGAACCGATATTTTTAGCTACTATCTAGTTAAATATTACTTATATCAAAGTGATCTTCACACATAAAAACATTTGTATTCGATAAAATACTCGTTGGATCTTTTCAATTATTGTAACCACATTTTTCGTCTTTTGGGATTCTTTGGAACAGAAACAAACAGTTTGTGTGGACTTTTTATAGACGTATTTATACATTGTGGCATTACACACCATTTATACACCATTATATCCACTAAATTTGAAGATGAAATTCACTTCAGCTGCACTGTTTTATTAAGGTAATGACTTATTTACATGCGTGTGACGTCACACGCGCCATATGACCAGCACCATGATAGAAACAGCGTTTCTGACGCAGTTTTGAAAATTTAAACTTTAACATTGATTTTTATTGATAATACAGTAGATCTCCCCGAAATATCAATGTAGTGTGCTTATTATGCAATAAAG
The DNA here is from genome assembly GCA_949319165.1 of Sialis lutaria. NCBI lineage: Eukaryota > Metazoa > Arthropoda > Insecta > Megaloptera > Sialidae > Sialis > Sialis lutaria. The sequence goes on from OX439233.1 coordinate 38,434,215, forward strand.
AATAATTTAAAAATATTTTCTAAAATTAGTCAAATAGCCTATTCTTATTATAAAATCGACACCTTTTTTTTCGTGTACATTTTTCGCACATATCGGGTTAAAATGTTTCAATTACGATAAATAATCAACATAAATACGGCCCTGGTTTCTATATATACTGATTGCATGACATCTCTGTCACATAACTCACCCATATTTGCAAAAGCTATGGTTAAGCTCAATCAGAACGACTGGTTAACTATGAACAATAGAGTTGGGGTAAAGCCTGCTCAACAATGGTGGTTAACTACTTACTTGACACATTCAGTTTGTCCCTCTGCAGTGTCACCTTCCTTCATGCGTTCATTCTTCCGTTAAATTGGACAACATGTTGGAATAAAACACGTCGATAGCTTTTTTATTAAAATTTAGTTGTTTAAACGAGGTACATTTTTTTAAATATTATTTTAATTGTTTACTAATGTCCGATATTAAACTTATATGACAGTTCTCTTGGAGTTTCGTGAAGACTTTGGCAAGTTTCACGCACGTGTTGTATGTAAATAAGGGAGATAACCATTGTGATGGGTCAAAAAATGTTTGGGAATTTTTTTTACAGATATAACTAATTATTTTTGAATCAGGTAAAGGACGTTTTATTAAGTATATTTTGAAGTTATTTAATATCAATTTTTATTGAAAAATATTAAATATTTACAAAGTTATGAGCCTCGATGTGACGACCAATAGTTCACTCGAAATTTCGAGAAGGGTAATATTATGAAAAAAATAAATAAAATTTTTATCAATATTTATATGAATGTAGCTATCGTTGCACGTAGCCGTTTTTTTTTTATTTTGTTTTTTCACAAAATTGCGATTGTTTTTTTAGGTAAGACCTATTTTTTTTATTAAAGCCGTTTTAAAAATAGTAATAATCAAAACTTAAAAAATCGACTACGTGCAACGATAGCTACTACAATTACAAAAATTATTTAAAAAAATATATGAAATCGGTTCATTTGTCTTTGAGGAATCGTGTCGACCAGGTCGAAAAATGTCATTCCGAGATAAACGTGTTTAATGTTTTTGTTATGTCATAAACGGCCATGTTACATCGTCTCACTAAATTGAATGTAACTCCGTCAATTTTCGGAATTTAAACTCAATTTTTTATAAACATATTTATGAATATATACACTTTAAAAAAATGTAAGAAAAAATATATTTTTTCCGTTACAGTGGCTGGACTGTTAATGATTCAATGGGGGGCGCGAGCATATCGAGAACAAATTAGAAAAATATTATTAAAAAATTTATTTAAATTTACTGAAAGAAAAGCTATAAAATACATTCTGACATAATAAAAAAATAAAATACACGTTTACATTTACACTGATATAATATACTTATTAATAGTATTGTATCAGTACTGCACAATGTATAATAACATTAAATTAAAAACAAGATTAATAATTATTAGTGACTCCCTTGGGCCTGTCTTGCAGAGCAAAGTTATTCGAAAGAAGGTTTAATATTAGAAATTGACACTAAAGCATTTTTATATTTATCTATTTTTCGGTAAAAATTATTGCATGAGGGTGGGGGGGGGGGGGGGGCGTTGAGAATTGTGATTGAAAATTGGGTCGCAATTACTAAAAGGTTGAGAAACGCTGAGTTAAAGATATATTTAGTTATACAGGGTGTTTGGTTCGGCGATACGAATATTTTGAAGGAAGGTAGAATGAATCATTTGGAAGTGATTTAAGCAAATATACCTATGTACAAAGTGCTACAGTTTTTTTATATCGGCCTTTTTAGTAAATTTTTGAAAAAACCCAGATTTATACATATTAATGGTGAAAGTTCAAAAGTTAAAGAGCCCATATTTTTCAAACAAGATTTTTATATTACTTAAATGTCTATGCTACACTTTCAGATCAAAATAAAATTGATGAATAACAAAAACAAAGAATGGCTGCAGGTTAACATTTGAAAATGTATAAAACTTTAATAAAATTATTTCTTTAAAAAATTATTTTATAAAATCTAGTACACTTACAGATGTTCAAATGGTCTTAAAAACTGCTCTATTTCATACCTTTTCGAAAAACGTACCATATTACCTACGTGAACGGGCTACTTTTGTGAAAAAAACTTACATTTATCTGAGAATAAGTAAGATTTTTACATTTTTCCAGTGAGTTGATCCTAGTGTGCTTAATTTACCAAAATTTACCAAAAATCGAAAAAAATCGCCATTAGTCTGAAGGGTCATTATTTCCAAGCATTTGTACAGGAGTAAGTGTTACTCTGTCCAATGAGTATAAAAAAAATGTTTGAAAAGTATCCGCATCATGTTTTTTTACGACTTATTAAGATTAGCATACTTGGATCAACTCACTGGAAAAATGTAAAAATCTTACTTATTTTCACATAAATGTATGTTTTTTTCACAAAAATAACCCGTTCATGTAGGTAATACGGTAGGTTTTTCGAAAGGGTATTAAATAGAGCAGTTCTTAAAATCATTTGAAGATCTGTAAGTGCGCTAGAGTTTATAAAATAATTTTTTAAAGAATTAATTTTATCCAAGTTTTAAAAGTTTTCAAATGTTAACCTGCAGCCATTTTTTGTTTTTGTTATTCATCAATTTTATTTTGATCTGATAGTGTAGCATAGACATTTAAGTAATATAAAAATTATGTTTGAAAAATATGGGCACTCTAACATTTGAAGTATTGCCGTTAACATGTATAAATCTGGGTTTTTTCAAAAATGTACTAAAAAGGCCGATATAAAAAAACTGTAGCACTTTGTATATAGGTATATTTGCTTTAATCACTTCCAAATGACTCATTCTACCTTCCTTCAAAATATTCGTATCGCCGAACCAAACACCCTGTATATAGCATACAGTAATACTTATTGTTAGTAAGTTATAGGTAGTTTACTGAAGGCACGTTACATACATACATGATATGTATATGGTACATATATAGTGATGATATGATGGATGAAGATTGATTTACCATTGTTGTCGACATCTGCCCAAGCCGGAGATTCCCGGAGATGAACGATGGTTGATCTATCGGCCATTCATATTGCCCACAGATAAAGCTAATGTGTTTTTAATAGTCCTATATAATATATATCTACACTACAGCATAACTACATACATATATTTCAACGATTCATCTATATTTATTTTAGATTTATTGAACGCAATTGTGACGTATTAAATAGTTGTTTGATAAATTATTAAAATATTTTATTGTTAATTTATTAGAATATGTTTAAGTATCAGTCCCAGTGTTTGGTAGTTTTTAATAAATTACTGCCATTACCAGGCCCAGATAGAGGGGGGGGGGGCTAGGAGGGCCATATTGCCCGGGCCCCCTGTGTCTCAGGGGCCCCGGCGTCCTGAAAATTATTTATATTTTACATATTTTTTGATACTTATACTATTTTTAACAGAGGTTATTTGAAAAACATAAATATACTAAAAAGTAGAAGTAGAAAGCAAAAAAAAATAAAAAAATAATTAAAAAAAACCCTGATTTTTAATACTAAAATAATATCAGAAAATTATTAGAATTTTACTAGTACGAAATTTGTTTGGAATGTCGTTCGGTGGGGGTGGGGGAGGTATGGGACCCCCAAAATGTGGGGTGGACCGGGCCCCGTGTAAGCTGGCCATTACTATGGATTATTAATCTATATAGAGTAAAGTCGGTATATATGGACCAGGCGGGTAATATGGACACCTCCTTTTGTTGCTCTATTTAACATTTTATAAACACAAAATTAATATGTAATATATAAGCTAACACTTCTAAATAACTGCGTCAGTTGACATGACAGAGTTTGAAGAACCGGTATGTCATTGAGGGCAATTTAATGAAATTTGTCATTTTTGATTATTTATGTTAAGGTAAGTTAGTTTAATTTTTTATCGTATTAACACATTAACGCCTCATTTTATAATTAGTGCTGCTGTCTATGGATATTAATTCACAATATTTCAGTTGGTAGAAATGCAACAAACAAAATCTGTTAACGTTATTAGTTTCATAAGTGTTTAAACGTGTTTTAATTGTTCTCAATTATTTTTATATGAAAAGAGGTACGTGGTATGCTAATATATTTTATACATGATTTCGAATTTTGTTCAAATCATATGAAACAACTTAAATATACATATAACATGACTTTATCTAAACAAAAATTATATCAGAAAAGCAGTCTCACACAAAATAGACTTCATATCTGCCCAATTTGCTCACTTGAGTACACACTGTTATTTTTTTTTTCTAAATATTAAAAATAATATTGTTTAAATATATTGAATATGTACTTAATTTCATTAAGAAAAATATTTTGCATGTTTTTCGTTTCTTTTGGGCATTAATGGGTTAAATTGCTTGAATTAATTATATTGCTGTTTAAAAATATCAGTACCTATACAAGGGTTGGCCGTATGTACAGTGGTTTTAGTCCACGTAATAATTATTACCTCGGCGATAACAATTTTTTTTAAATACATGTTAATTCTTGACGGACAGACGGATAGACTACAAAGTAATCCTATAAGGAAACCAAAAAAATACTCTTTTAATTTTCATCAGTCCCTATCACGAGAACGAGATCGATACAGGCCCATTTTTTACCACAAACGAGACTCGTTTAACACAAGTTGAAAAAAAACCTTAAGGGGTTACATACAGTTAGAAGGCCAAAAAAAGTGTTTTTTCAAGAATTTTTTTGGAGAAGACATTTATAATTTATCAATGTAAAAATTTGTACACATATTATGGTAACTTTTAATTGGATTTTAACATTTTTTATTTCGAAAAATAATAATTTCGAAAGCTACTACAACTGTTCTCCAGGAGGTCCTCTCAAAAAAGGCGCCTTGCGGTGATCACGATATCTCTGGACTGCATCTTTTAAAATAAAAAACCCAAACGGATTTCTGTAAAGTAATGTATAATCTTGTACTTAATCGAAGGAATAAGCAAAATAAATTTTTTTGACAAAATGGCGGCTTCTCAAAAAAAATATTGATTTTCGATAAAAATTTGACCTTAAATTGTTTATAAAAAAATAAATATTTATCGGTGAGATAAAACCTTCGATTAATTACTAAAAAAAATACTTAAGAAACTTGTGTTAAAATTTGAGAATGATCGGTTCAACCGTTTCCAAGGAATAGTGGTCACCGACTTTAAAAACACAGATTTGAGAAAAACGCGCTGCCGCTTCGACCTCCTACATTCAAACACTCTGAGACGTCTTTACAAATATGCATATAACTTCGAAAATAATCGCCGGATTAACTTGAAATTTTCTATGTGTGTATTTAAATAAGTATATGAACATTACGAAAATGAAATAAAAAAAAAATTAATTTTTTTTGAAAATTTTAACTGTATGTAAACCCTTAAAAAATACTATTTTAAATTCATCAACCCCTATCACGAGAACGAGACCGATCAGGCCCTATTTTTACCATAAACGAGACTCGTTTACACAGCATCTCTTTATATTATGTAACAAATCACACACAAGAGTTGAAATAACCGATTACAATGAAACTATTAAGTCCCGAACAGAGATTGTAGCGGGATTTAAGAGACAAAGGGGATCTTTTACAAGCAATAAACAAGACGCGGGATGCTTAATGAGGGGTTTATTACACACAGAGAGAAAGAGAGAGAGATATAGCATTGGTTTAAATATACAAGGTTTCTTATATAGGTATGTACGTATACTTAAACGCGAAATCCAATCTTATGTAAATTCTATGTACAGCAATGTTTCTGAAGAATAAGTCAAATTGAGTCTGCATGATATTTAAACGTTTTAATATAAACACTGTCTTTCTGTTCTCTCAGTACCTACAAGTTTGTTAGATGCTGTAATAAGGATTCATCTCATTAAATAGGGTTCTAATCGATTTAATTTCGAAGATACATATTTTTAATTCAGTAACCAATTTATTTAATAATCATTTTTGTATCAAGAAATCAGTTTTAACAAACATGTATATCTACCTACTAGGGTGGCCATTAATTTACTTATTTTCGAATTTCTTTAAGGTTACCCCCTCCCCCCCAAATTTCTTATAGATAAGAAAATAATGATGTATACAAAATTTTAAAGTGATTGGATATTATTAACACGTGCTACCGAGGGATCGAATATTAACACGTAAAATGCAATTGATTTTTTTTTTATTTTTCTTTAAACAGCTGTAACTTTTTACTTGAAAAACGGAGAAACTGTGGTTTCTTAGTCACTTAAACTAAAAATACACCTTAACCACAAAATTTATGTCACTCGACACGTGTTTCGACTTCACAAGAAGTCCTCATCAGGAGCCTAACGATTCCAGACTGATATAGTCTTGGTCAGAACCTATATATATACTAAAAGGACTTATCACGCTTCAATGATTCAGACCAATCAACGGCAAGGTCTAGAAGGATTGAAGCTGGGATAGGTCCAGTACCTCCATTAAAAATACTATTCTTATCCCTCAAGATTTCTAAGCTTTCTGCTGCGTCTAATTGATTATTATTGCACGTTTTAATTAATTTTAAATTATTAATGTCCGTTTTATGATTTAATGTAGTCATATGATGAGCTACGCTAGATTTATCCACCCGATTGTATTTAAGGTGAGCCATGTGCTCTTTAAATCTAATGTTTATAGATCTCCTAGTTTGGCCTAAATAACTTTTTTCGCAATTTAAACAGCTAATTTTATAAATACCGGATTTATCATTTACTTCTATTTTATCTTTGGGGTTACCTAGGAGAGTTTTAATGTTATTATTATTAGAAAAAGCTAATTTAAAATCAAATTTCTTAAACATTCTGGACAACCCTTTGGTGGTCTTGTCAAACGGGAGTTTAATGTAGTTTTTAGGTTCTTCTTTAATTTCTTTAGTTAGAGTAATGTCTTGGAGACGATTTAGTTTAGAATGTTTTTTATTTAAAATGTTATTTATAATTTGTTTATTAAAACCATTGAATTCCGCAATCTCTTGGATGTATTTAAATTCTTTATTAAATCTTTCTTGAGTTAAAGGGATATTAATTAATCTATGGACCATCGTATTAAATGCCGCAATTTTATGTTGGTAGTGGTGATTAGAGTCAAAAGTTATGTATCGTTTAGTAGTAGTATCTTTCCGGTAGATATCAAATTCTAAAATATTATTATTTCTTATTATTAATGTGTCAAGAAAAGGTAGTTTCCCATCTTTTTCTATTTCACATGTAAATTTAATACTTTGAAATTGCGCGTTCATGTCGTTAATGAAATCATTTAAATTATTATTTTTATTATCAAAAATCGCGAAAATATCATCGACGTACCTGTACCAGATTTTAGGAAAATATTTAAATTTCTTTTTAAAGCTGTGTTCGAGATTACCCATGAACAGATTAGCCAGAAACGGTGATAAACAGTTGCCCATAGCCGTGCCTTCTGTTTGTTTATAAAATTTATTATGTAACTTTGTGAAAATTGAATGGATTTTGATGTTCTAAAACGCATTTTAAAGCTGACACTTTCTAGTTTTTGAATCTTTTGTTCGATTTTTTTATCACTCCTTGAGAGATTTCAGAAAAGTGAAAGAAGTCTTTTCATGGCTAAAATAAATGTTTCATGTAATTCTAGGCTTTTTATACTATTTTTATGTCAAAAAAACACTAATTTTGTACTAAATAATTACCATTTCGTTTATTTATGGCATGCCTGAATCCGTAAAATATTTCCCACTTTCAGGTGCTGAAATAATTCAACTTTTTGGAGGCTATGTCAATGACACTATATTCTTTTGAAAGGTCATAGTCTAAGCTTCATAACCATATAACCTTTTTTTATATATTTGTTTATTGCAAAGTTACAATTTTTTTAACAAAATCCCGTTTTTCCTCCATTTTTGACTATACTTAAATTTTTATTACAAATGGTTTTTAACTTTAGGCTTTGACAACTATTGAGCCATGTAGTAGACACTTCAAGAAGTAACCCTGATTTTTTTCAGATTTTTGAAAGTCTATAAAACTTTGAAAACGCGACTGTTCCCTAAAAGACCCAGTGTACAGACCGTGTCTCGAAAAATATAGTGTGCAGACGGAGGGTTAAGAATTATAATATTTTTGACAGTTTAAAGTTTACTACGTCAAATACTAATATCAAATAAAATAAATAAGTCCACCCCTGTCGATTATGAACCAAGGTAAATACATAGACACATTTAGCTGTAAGAGAAATAATCACTATATATACATATATAAGTATTAGCATTGAAGAGATAACTCATACAAATATATGCAAGTCCTGCGAGAAGTTTCACTAGAAGTACTGGTACTTTATTAAAAATTCACTTCTCCTGAATTTCCATAGCCAGCGTCAAACATCAAAAGAGAATATATTTTTTATACCTAATAATTTAAATATTCAAAACATCAAAGAATAAGGAAATTATAAAGTTTTTCTCTTATGAATTTATATTGAATATATATTTTCTATTTAATGATATGTAAATTATTTTTTAAATCTGAATTTTTTTTATCAGAGCACACAAGATCTTCAGTATATTAAAGGAAAACTACTCACCAAGTTTTCATATTAACCTTCTTTACTGTGATGTACCAAAAGTGGGGGGGGGGGGTAAGAAATTACACCCCCTTCTCGAATTTGTCGATATGCATTGCTTAACCCATTAACGCCTGCCGTACACTTCATTTTATAATAAGTAATGCTGTCTATGGATATTAATTCACAATATTTCAGTTGGTAGAAGTGCAACAAACAAAATCTGTTAACGTTATTAGTTTCATAAGTGTTTAAACGTGTTTTAATTGTTCTCAATAATTTTTATATGAAAAGAGGTACGTGGTATGCTAATATATGTTATCCATGATTTCGAATTTTGTTCAAATCATATGAAATAACTTAAATATGCATATAACATGACTTTATCTAAATAAAAATGATATCAGAAAAGCAGTCTCACACAAAATAGACTTTATATCTGCCCAATTTACTCGCTTGAGTACACACTGTTATTTTTTTTTTAATATTTGTGTTGTATATTTAATTAAATATATTGAATATGTAGTACTTAATTTCATTTAAAAAAATCTTTTGCTTGTTTTTGTTTTCTTTTAATGGGTTAATATAATTACTGTGATACCTCAAAAATAAAATTATGTATATACACTGCTTGTCTCAATTAGTGGGACACTTTTTCAATGTAACACAATTTTGTTAAAAATTGTCTTATTAATATGAAAATTCAGATAAATCATTAATGGGGTCTTATTTCAAAACCAAAAGAGTTACAGCTTTGACTCTTTATCAATAAGGAGTTGTGTTACCCTTACAGTGGTGAAAAATGGAAAATAAAATTGTGTTAAATTGAAAAAGACAAACAGAGAAATATAATATTAAGTATGGATATATCGTACCCCAATAAAAAAAGTGTCACAACTCAAAAAATGTCATATTTGAGATAAATATGTAGAAAGATTCCAAATTACTATATATTTCTACTAAAAATTATCATTAATGTACTTCGTGTACCTACCGTCAACAAAACTAGCATATTCTAAATAAATGTTACATTTTTTATTTATTTTTTAAATACTTAATCACTAAACGTTTTAATAGTTACTATTTTTCAAACATCACAGGAATACAGAAATATTTAAATTAAATACTGTGTATCAGTCCTTTTCCTAAACTACCTTTACAATTTTGAAATTTCATTTATTTCTATTTCCTCATCCTTAATCCTTAATATATATAAAGCTCAACGTCTCTCTGTCTGTCTGTCTGTCCGTTAGTGCACTTATCACTCGAGAACCACTTATCCGATTTACGTGATTTTTTTTTAATTCATAGGTACATTCTCTGGCCAGGTTATAGGCTATATTTTGTTACGTTAGGTAACATAACAACTAAGCAGTGACGATAATAGTAAATCAAGTCGGAAAAAATTTTGTCGACGGCGCGCTGTTTTGCTATACGCTGCCTAAACCGTTGAATATAGAACAAAATAATGTATTAAAGAATTGTGTAGAATCAAAAGTGCTACAATAAAGTCCCCGACACCATATGTCTAACTTTTATATTTAAGCCACAATGACTGCTTTTATGTTACAAAGAAAACATAAAATATTTGAGTTCGGTTTACATGGAGTTTTGACCTGCAAAACTTTAATCCTTATTGAAATAAATGATTTCATCGTCATAAGTACTTAATATAGATATAATTTGCCCTTTACAGCATCCAATTTGGTGGTATAGTTTAGGAAATAACATTAAATAAGTTTTATACGGTAAAATATTATTAATAACGCGCGAACTAAATACGCCGGTATTCGATCTCCCTCGGCTCGGCCGTTGTCATTTGACCGTCAGTTTTGTTTCAATAATTAAATTTAAATTTAAGTGTTGTTTTTATTATTACAATAATAACTAATCGTGTTTGTACTTAATTTGTACTTAATGCGAGCGAAGCCGCGTGGGTACATCTAGTTATTATATAAAACAAATAATTTTCAAAATATTTGTTTCTATTTTAGCAGAGGGTTAAAACTGATAAAATACAAATACAATACAACACACCCACGGTAAAATACAAAAGGCATTCAACAATACCGCTTTGTATGATTAGTTTCAGTGTTGGCACACTTTATTTAGGGAACGGTCATTTACAATTGACTAATACGCAGTGGTTTTCGGTTCGACACCCTGAAAGTGCAACCCTAAGATTAAAATACACAAAAAAACTATATAATAAATGAAACAGTGTTGAAACAAATATAACTCTCTTTGTCTTTCATTTTAACCCGGGAGCTGTCGCGTCGAGTGTCGAAGTTGAAATAATATTTGCATATTTTGTAAATATTATTTTATAGATGACCAAAACATAGAGTTAAATAAACACGGGTAAATCGGATAAGTGGTTCTCGAGTGATTAGCATACTAACAAATATATAGGGAGCCTACTGCAGGGTTAATCAGATTTGATTATAAATAATATACAGTAGAATCTGGATATACCGACCCTTAACCCTCGGAGTCTCTTGTGGGTCAATTTGACCCATACACCGACTTTGATCGTGAATAGAGCTTAGGTATTTTAAATTTTTCGTGATTTTTTTTAAGTATGTTGAATACTTCAAAGGTATTTGTAACACTTATAAATTCATTTACCATTAATCAAAGTATACCTTTGAATTTTGGTAAGTCAAAAGGTTTCGTAGTTGCGGAATTATAGGCGATCAAAAATAAGCAGGGTCAAATTGACCCAGAGTGTACTAGTAGGTTGAAAAAATAGCTGTGTACTCCGAGGGTTAGGGACGACGCACTAAACGACCGGATCATTTTTTTTAAGACGTTTACCGGATAATTTAATCTTGTTTTTTATTATGTACATATGTATAGTACATAATAATATTACTGTAATTCTTATTATTAAATAATAATATACATAGTTAGATTAATTTCTATTTAATTAAAATTAATAAAAAGTAACTTTAATGGTATTTACTTTGCACATTGCACATTACATACATACATAATGTATTAGAGTTTGATCAGAGATACAATGTACCTACATTATATACATGTAAATATGTATTTACTGACGTAGAAAGTCTGTAATTTTACTAATCAACAATCAACATATGGGGCGGCGAAAGGTATTGCTTGTGCGTAGATATTGGAAACATTACACTGCGCGTCGTTCTAACTGTACAATTTATTGTCTAAATAGGTCGCTTAAACCGGAGTCGTACTATACACAGAAGAAAAAAACTGTATTGGACCAAGAAAACCTTGTTTTGTATATAACGAAAACAATATTTTGTTAATATAAGAAACATACTCTTAATCCAACTACGTTATTCCTACGTTCAAGAATACTATAGTTGGTTTAAGAGATTATTGCTTATCTTAAGAAAATATTGTTATATACAAAACAAGGTTTACTTGGTTTGAGAAATCTTTTCTACCAGTGTACATAGTACATTTTCATAGTACGTCTATATATATGAAACCTAATTTGAGTATGTATAAAAACGGTTAGTCGATTCTACTGTATTTTTTAATATATGTACAGGACGCGTCTACTGCCGGGTTAATAGAGGGGGGAGTGTAATAAATGATCTATCATCGAATACTAGAAATGGACAGATGGCCGTGTATGGGGACATACTGTGATAGGCGGTACCGCTACTGGCTTGCTGGTTGGTACTTAGTTCCGAATCATATATATTTTATAATTCCATATATTTTAGATGATGGATTTGACATATTTTGGATAAATGGATTATATATAACACAAGTAACTAAGGGCACATACTTTGCTAAGTATAGTATAGTACATATTATTAATAATTATTGTATGGTTCTATACTTTTACAAAACAATAATAAAATATGTATTTGAAAATGTTTTACTATACACGCATCCCCGCAAAAAAATGTAATATTTGAGATAAATATGTAGAATGATTCCAAATTACTATATATGTAGGTATTTCTATAGTAAAAATTGTCATTAATGTACTTCGTGTACCTACCATATTCTAAATAAATGACTCATTTTTTATTTTATTTTTTAAATACTTAATCACTAAGCGTTTTAATAGTTACTATTTTTCAAACATCACAGGAATACTGAAATATTTAAATTAAATACTGTGTATCAGTCCTTTTCCTATACTACCTTTACAATTTTGATTTACCTAAATTGTTATAATTTCAGTTGTGACACTTTTTTTTCAGGGGTGCAATATAGGGTCGTATACACAGGTAGAAATGTTTACTTGAGCCAAGTAAACCTTGTTTTGTATATAAAGAAAACAATATTTTCTTAAGATAAGAAATATATTCTTAAACCAACTATAGTATTCTTGGACGAAGAAATAATGTAGTTGGATTAAGAGTACTTTTCTTATATTAAGAAAATATTTTTTTCGTTATATACAAAACAAGATTTTCTTGGTCCAATACAATTTTTTTTTGCGTGTAGGAATGTTAAAAAATAGTTCAATACTAGTCATTTTGAAAATTAAAGAACATTTCGTTACATCATAAAGTTTACAATTATTTCTTTTATTAATACATAAATAAAATCAATTTTTTGCTGGTTTTGTATCTATATTTTTTTGTATAAATAATTACTATGTTATTTATTAATTATATGAAGGTTAAGATATGATTATTTATAACTAATTAATACAACAATTAACTTGTTATTCTTGATCCGTAAATTGAAAAGAAATAATTTATAACAAATTGATCAGATAAATCTTGTATTTCTAGTTTTAGTCGTCTTACATTTTTTATTAAACCCGTGAGAAATGTTTATAAAAATGTATTTGTATGAAACACATGATATGAATGCAGTTTATCAATTAGATTAATGTATTTTTATATTACAGATATAATTATTAAATTGTTTCTTATATCAATCATAGTACTACGTAATAGAATAGTTTAGATGCAATACTTTCGATTAAGTATATACAAAAGTATCTAATTTAGCTGTTTATTTATTTTTTATTCTACTTAATTTATCAAATTTAGTCACTATGATTTCTGAATAACAAAAAAAAACTGATATCTGAATAGGTGATTTAAGGTAGTTGGTCGTAAACATGTTTTCGTCAGATTTTGTTTAAATTGCACAGGAATATTCTCTAGATTAATATCTGAAAAATAGCCCATTTTTATTAAAATTGACCATCTCAAAGTCATGAAAAACGATCTCAAAGTTTATATTTTTAACACAGCTTATATGGACTAACCGAACACTAACGTAACGTTTTATTAGATAAAATTTAAATGTAGCGTCAGTTTTTCATAAAAAAACTGACATGTTGTATATTTATATGAAAGAAAACAGTATACAAAAAATTGGAATTATTGACCATCCCGTTATTAAGATTTAACCAGATTTTACTACCAAACCATCACATAAATTACAGTATTGTTGACAATGTGGCAACAACGTATTCATTTGATTATAGTAAAAAATACACGAAATAATGAAATAATTTTTTATAAAATATGATAAGTGGATTGAAGGGAATTATAATCGATTTAATTAATTATTAATATATTCTGTGGTAGTTTAGATGATAAAATATAATCATTTGACAAGTAGTTAATAGTAGATAATGTACAGCGTTGCCATGATCATTTCTCTACATTAAAAATATGTACTCATGGCCTAATGTGATCACATTATGATGGACCAACTACCTTAAAAGGTATTTGTCATGCAGAAACCGAATTCGTTGCCCAAATGGTTCCATCACGTCAGGTTTTTTTTTTAGATATCCGAACCTAAAAGCCCCAAAAATGATGTTGAGGAATTTATTACTAAGTAGATAATTTTTTTCTGAAATTTTCTTTCATGATTACAAACAGTACTATATTTTCTCTTTAAAATGATTTTTTACATTTCACTGTGCGACTTTTCTTCACCGAAATATAATACTTTGAAGATATATGTAGTTAGTTCATTGTGTCTATAATACTATTAACAAAAATATCATATCTTCAAACTAGTACATACATCTCGGCTAAAAAAAATCGTACAGTAAAAAGTTAAAACTCATTTTAAAGAGGAAAGATAATACTATTTGTTACCGTGACCAAAAACTTTAGAAAAAAAATTACCTACTTGGTAATAAATTCTTTAAAATATTGCCAATATAATCATTTTTTGGACTTTCAGATTAGAATATCTTAATAGCTACGTACTGAAAAATTATACATCTATTGGTGATAACCGAATTGAAATCGGTACCTATGTTTTCTTGTATTTCTCAAATTCAATTCTTTTCAATTTAAACAGGTATAGGTACTACGTAATTTTATTATTTTATTTTATCTATTCGCTATGTGGGACACGTGTTTTTAACATTACCTACGATACAGTTTATTTATATTCTTAAAATACAGGGTGATTCAGCACTGTCGTGCCAAACTTGAACAGTAGATTGAGAAAAAAATTTTAAGCAAAAAACTTCCAATAAACATGTGTCCAGAAATTTATCCTTAGGGAACTACAGGATTCCAAAGATTTTACTAAAAATTAGTTTTAATTTAATATCTACAGAACCCTTTATGATAGAATTATGAAATTTAGTATTTGGTTTAGTAATAATATGTGTTATCGATTTCTAATATTAACCAATTATATTTTAGGCCAGGGCTGTATGGGGCCAGTGGGCCCATCGATTTTGATCTTGTAATTGTTTGTTCCTTAATTTTTTTCCTGAGTTGATACTATTATAAGATTATATGACACAAAATACACAAAAATATACTTTGCTTGTTTATCATAGGATGCACCGTTTTCGAGAAATATCGATGGAAAAGAAAGCATGCAGAATTAACCTTAATACGGATGTTTGAAATTACAAAAAATAAATTTATATTCTTTTTCTATGGTTAAAGGTAAGAATAAAGTTCATTTAAATAAACCTCCTAATATGAATCCTGTAAGATCTATAGCCAGTTCTTTTACTGTTACATGAACTTTATTAACATGTCTAAAAAAACAAACTAAAAATGGTTATTTGTTGATATGGATGCATTTTCGGAAGTATATTTATATTAACTTTTTGTCTTATTTGTTATCATGAAATAAAAATATACATTTATTTTTTATAATTTCACGCATCCGTATTAAGTTAAATTCTACATGCTTTCTTTTCCATCGATATTTCTTGAAAACGGTTCATCCTATGATAAACAAGCAAAGTATATTTTTGTGTATTTTGTGTCATATCATCTTATAAAAGTACCAACTCAGGAAAAAAATTAAGGAACAAACAAATACTAGATCTAAATCGATGGGCCCACTGGCCCCATACAGCCCTGGTCTAAAATATAATTGGTTAATATTAGAAATCGATAACACATATTATTACTAAACCAAATACTAAATTTCATAATTCTATCATAAAGGGTTCTGTAGATATTAAATTAAAACTCATTTTTAGTAAAATCTTTGGAAGCCTGTAGTTCCCTAAGGAATAATTTCCGGACACATATTTATTGGGAGTTTTTTGCTTAAAATATTTTTCTCAATCTAGTGTTCAAGTTTAGCACGACAGTGCTGAATCATTCTGTATATTTTTATACATATAAACAGTTTTATATACATATGACCTCACTTATTATATGCAGTCTCTGCTATATGTATATGTCTGATTCACATATTGTGTTTATTGCTAAAGATATTACTAAAGCTTTCATTTGTACAAATTTATTCATTAGCATGGACTATAAGGGAGACGGGAATCGGGTAACCGCGCTCTCGGGACCGCTTAAGACCCGATACCCGTTACAGATAAAGCCTTTAGGAAAATTGCTACAACTGGAATTAGATTCTGTTAACTTCAATTCTATTATATCGTTGTTGAATAGTAACTAAGTGTTTATATTTAGGTCCAAAGATACTCCAGCTATAGTCTATGGTATCTATTTAGAGAGAGATAAAGATATTAACACTCGCTTTAACTAATTTAACACTTATACGTATTTGAATAATGGACAGTTCTGTATTTCAATCTATTTATTGTAGTAGGAAACCATTAAGGGGTAGGAATGAAATTTTCAAAAAATATTTTTTTTTATTTTTTTTATATATTAGTAGTTTACACCTCAAAGAATATGTATCTCAAGTTTTAAGGGGTTAGGTGTAGTCAGAGACATGAAAAAATGACAATTTTAAATAATTTTTTTTTGCCAGTAAATTATTTTATTTTATAAAAGTAAAAACATAGCATCATTAAATAAGGTTTCGACTTGACTTGACAGAAATTTTAGAAAAAAAAATTAATAATTTTAAAAGTAATGGCTGTTTGTGTTGATCCAGTTCCAACCGAAGCTCCTTGCGGTGACCATCACTTATCCTTGGAGATTCATCCAAATTCAATCGGACAAAAAAAATTAGTTTTATTAATAGATAATCTAGTGCCTGATCGAAGCTTTTTTTTTTCTTTCTTAAATTAATAAAATGGCAGCCTCAGGAATTTTTTTTTCAGATTTTCGGGAAAAAAACAACAGTTAATTGTTTATAACAAATCGAAATTAAAAACAAAACAAAAATCCTTTGATCAGGCACTAGTTTTTCATGTTTTCAAAAAGTTGTATAAATTTCATTAAAATCTACCGAGCGGTTTTCGAGCTACAGTGGTCACCAGTTCTAAAAACATAGTTTTGAGAAAAACGCATTTAAAGTTTTACACTCAATTTACGTATTATTTAATTACTTACACCGAGTCAACTATTCCTGGGCCATAAAATAGTTCTTCAGCCGTTGTAGCAGCTTCCAAAAATGCAAAAAACAAAAATCGATTTCTTGAAAATTCTGACTACACCTAACCCCTTAAGAGAAAATTCGGACGTTAAGTATTCGAAAAGCGTCAAATGCTGTTATGCTATATATTCGATTTATCTCTTACAAAACTTTAAACGCCGTTTACTCAAAATCACTTTTTTGACCTGGTTGACAGCATAACTAAGACAATTTTCGTCCGATCGATTTGATTCAAAATGGATTTTGTAGAGGAAAGGTACCTCTTCAGTCGGAAGTAGCCGTTATTTATCTTTTTTTTTATAAACAATTTTCTGTAGAAAAATTCGCAAAATTTTTGATTTTTTTTAAATGGTCGCCATTTTTTTTCCAAACGATATTTTAAAATCCCTTACGTCCGGCTATAGCTAATAACATATATTTTAAGAATCTTTTTCGTTTTTTTGTCCTCAGATGTTTTATTTGAACGAATTGTGTTGTTAACACCACTGAGGTCAGATTTAAGAGGTGCTATTTTCAAAGGACCATTATGCAAAAATAAACCATTACAAAAAATAAATAAAACGGGCAAGTGCATGTTGGGCACGAACATGATAGGGTTCCGTAGTCATTCTCACTACGATTTATAAAAAAATAGTTTTTTCAAAATTTTCGTGACTGAAGGGTTGAAATCAAAAAGTTATCTGACATTTTCTATTGCATTTTAGGAGACCTATTAAATGACATCCCACTCAATGGGGTAAGTGGGGAAAAAATGAGAGTTCACTTTTCAGTCTGTAGAAGGGGGGTCCAAAATATTTTTGACAATGTTCGTTATAATTTTCAGTGAAAGTACTAATTAAAAGCTACATTCTGGAATTTTTTCAGATTTTTTAAATTGATAGTTTAGAAAATAGAGGGGGGGGGACGCTTTTTTAACGACTTTGGAGAGCAAATACATCGTGATTGAAGGGTTAAAATCAAAAAGTTCTGATACATTTTTTGTTGCATTTTAGGAGACCTTTCTAACGACACCCCAGTCAATGGGGTAGGTGAAATTTTTTTTTTAAACACTTTTCATTTTATGGAAAGGGGGCCCAAAAAATTTTTTTTGTCAAAAATCTTATCATTTCTGTTTTTGGGTCATTAATCTACGACCGTATACCAAATTTCATCTTATTATCTCAAAATTTTTGAAGACGGACGGACGGACATGGAGAAACTATAAGGGTTCCTATAGTTTTCTACGGAACCCTAATTAAGTAGTTATTATTAACACCTAAAATCCTGACGTTTTTTTTGCAAACATTACTTTCAATAAAACATTTGATTTTATTGTAGTTTGTAATAAATTTTTAATTTTCAATACATTTTATTAATTTTTCGCGGAGTATTATGAAATAATTAAGTAATTTTTAAAATTTCGTTATTTCCTTTTTAGATTTTTTCCATAAAATTTTAAAACAGCATTAAAATGAAATAATGTTTTATTTTTATTTTTTTTATTAAAACCTTTATTCAAGAGTGTAGGGGGGGGGGTGAAGATAAAGAAAAATAAATAAACAAACCGCTTCTTAAACAATACAAAGAAAATCTGAAACAAAACAATATATGGATTAGGGTGAGACGCGGGACGTTTTCCCAAGATAACAAAATATCTTTTTATTCTGCGGTAGAATATTTTAGAATCTCAGATATTACATTTTATAATGAATACTTCAGCAGATGTCGTTTTATTCTTGGCCAGATTGCTTTGTGGGAAAACAATAATAAAAAAAAAAACTAGTTGGAATTAATTTTAGCAGACAATAATATTCCATGTAGAATTTTCCTTTTTTTGTTAAATGAAGCGGAAATAACGTATTTTTCTTATGAGCATCTTTTAGAAAAGTATTAATAAAATTAAAAATACAGTAGCACCTCGTAATAACGGCCTAATTGGGACTCGCGAGGGCCTATAACCAAAACTATGCATTAATATATAGTAAGGTTATTCGATCATTAGAGCAATGTATTCGCTGGGTGCAAAGTAGGTAGTGGGGGAAACGAAATCGATCACAGCGCACAACGTGGCAAAAAATAACACTTTGGGTGGATTTTTAATAGGCTCGTTTTTAACTGAAAATAGAAAGGTCAACATGGTTAATCCCACTATAGACTATGTGCAAGGGGGTGGAGTTAGAAATAATGTCGATGCGAGTGTTCGTGGTGAGCAATATTGTAAAATTATCGGCGCCAAAATTTGAGGTTATGCTGTCAATGTAAACGAATTAATTATTTCTCTAATATACGTCATAATTAAAGAAAAAAAGATACCCAAAATAAATAATTTTCACGTACCTTTTATGCTATACTATTTATATTATATGCAAACAGCTAAATTAAATGATATTTGTTTAATAAAAAATTTCACGGTATTAAACATATTAAACAATGATAAAAAGAGAGTTGAATCCATTCAATCCTTCTCTATTACCCGCTAGCGGCGCTAATAGACTTCGTGCACATAGCCAATAGTCATAAATAATCGTCTAAAATGTATATATTACGATATTTTATTGAAATTATTTGTTTGTTAGAACGCCAAAGTCCACCCAAGTTGCTACTAAAGTCCACCCGTTAGTTGGCGCTGTCATCGCGCACGCTGTGAATAGATAAGAGTCTGTTATTTATATGGATAACTCATATATTTTACTTAAAATATTGGACGTATGGTTTTTGAGTAATAGGATATTAAAAATAGAGTTTTTAATACACGATAAATGAGAGAACTTGCTGAAAGTGGTCTATTTATTGAAATTCTACACAATTGGCTATATAGAGACGTTTTAAAAACTAATTATTCGAAACTTCAACCCTTTTAAATACTATAAAAATTATAAAACAAATATATTCACGTGTAATTTATTGAAAATAATGAAAAACTAGCTCTGCCATTGCATTGCCGAATTTTTTCTAATGTGCTAGACTTATAAATAAAAAAAATTTTTTTTTGATTATAATTTTATACAAAATATTTTTTTTCTATTATTCACCGTTTAAAAACCTTATTTGGAAAAAAATGTTTTTGGTTATAAAAACATTTACTGTATAAACGAACAGGTTTTATCATTATCTATTACTTAAATTATAAATAAAAATATACTTATAGAAATCTAAAAAAATGCTCGAGTTAAAAACTTTTATAGTTTCGAGTCAAAAAGATTACTAACAAAAATATGCGTCTGAGATGGATTCAAGGGACAGACAGACAGACAGACAGACATAGAATAAAAAGTGTTTGTCTTGACCCGAAACGAAAAGTAAAAATTTTAAAATCAGTGTTTTTTTGTTTGTTTGAAAAATGATCACAAAGCTTCTCGTATCTTTGATAAGCCGGAAATCATTGAAGCATTTATACCAGATTAACAATTTTACAAAATGATATACTTATAACTTATAATGATTACTGGTAAGAAGGTAATTATCACACCATAAAAACTAAAATTAGAGAAACAGTCTACATTAAAAAATAATAATTAATAATTTACATTTTAAATATCTTTACAAGTGTCTAAAGATCGCTTTAATTGCAGTTATTTAGTGGAAAATGTTCTGAAAAGTCTCCCCATCTTGCTGAAAGTTTGTTCATTAAGTCTTATTTTCTTGTGAACAAGTTTTTAATCCATCTTTATACTTTTAATATTAAATTTCATAAATCGTTTATTTTTAATTATATGTCATATAAATTAAAAGGATTTTATGCTACGTTTAAAATGATTTTAAAATTTTAAATAGAAAATATATCAAAGTTATTTATTGTTTATTTTCTAGCTGGGCATATTCATTTGTATATGGAGAAATTTGTATCAAAAAATACTATCAGTTTTAACAAATATGTACCTACTGTCAATTAAACTATATACCAATAATATAGATTTAGATCCTGTACACAATAATTACTAATTGATATTGTAACTTTAGTAATTTAACAAACACGTGACCTACCCTAGCAAGAATTACAATATTTTGTAAAGTTTACGTCAAATAATAATATTTCTTTAAAAATTGTTATACTGCGTCCATGATGAAAGGAACAAATTCGTTTAAAATTCAGGTAATGATTTTGTGAAAAAACGCTCGGACCCGTCGATTAGTATTTTAAGTTGCGGATTTTTTGACATAAGAAAATTGTATACAGGGTGTCTCAAGAAGAACATACGCAGTTATAATTGATTTTTTAAATGGAACTTCCTGTATATTATGCCATTTTTTAAATGTACGGTAAATTCTGAATACTTTTTGTACAACATACCACAGCTCTAAAATTAGCAGTTTTTGGAATAATGCTGTTTGAAATGTTATAAATAAATAAAAAATTATTGAACTTAAATAATAAAATATACAAAAGATATAAAACTATTCCAAAAACAACTGATTTTAGAGCTGTGGTAAGTTGTCATAGGTCGGCATTAACTCGTTATACCGTTAATCGATAATTAACGAAGTTAACAATATGGTTAACGGATTAACTTTTAAGTTAACTCAAAAAAATGTTAACGCTTTTGTTAACTTCCGTTAAATTTAACTTTAGTCCGTTACATTGGTTGTTTGATGAAAAGTACATAACAAAGTTGTCGAAATAGCTAAAAAAAAGGTCTACAAACATTTTGGATTGTTAACTTTTTAACGGATTAACTTTAACCGTTACATTTTCGGAATTTTAACGGTTAACGAAGTTAACTTTTTTATTAACGGATTAACGATTAACGAAGTTAACTTTTCGAAAAACTGTGCCCACCTATGTAAGTTGTACAAAAAGTGTTCAGAAATTACTGTACAATTCAAAAATGGCAAAATATACAGGAAGTGCCATTTAAAAAAATCAATGATGACTGCATATATTCAACTTGAGACACATTTCAAACGTCATTATTCCATAAACCGCTGATATTTAAGATATGGTATGCAGTACAAACAGTGTTCAGAATTCATCGTATAATTCAAAAATGGTATAATATATAGGATGTTCTATTTAAAAAATCAATTATGACTGCGTATGTTCTTCTAATAAAAAAAAAAACAATTTCTCGTTAGCTTGAAAGACACTGTGCGTCAATACTTTCAACTTGAGTAAACCTGAACTTTCAGGTATATAATTCAAAAATAACATGGAAAATTGTAAATGCTGTATTTTAGATATGCTAGGATTATTACAAAAGTTGTAATTAAGTACTCTTATCAACATTAAACGATTTTTGCAGTTTTATATTTACAAAACGAGTATCGAAAGACTTTTACACGACAGTATAAGTAAAAAATAATCTTCTAAATGAAGTGCATCAGCATAACCCAACATTTATACGTATGTATGTATGTATGTATGTAAAACGTCACATACTGAAGAGGTGTAACCATATTACCTTCAATGTGGCTTAACAGGCATTCTTATTTTGATTGATGTCTAGTAAAAGAACCCCATTCCATAACCGTGACTAAATTGAGGGTATTTAGGGGTGACTCTGTAACCCTCCAACGCAGATAAGGGTGGCGTGCCACCCCTAACCTAAAAATACATAGCAGGATATATGGATAAAGAACAGAACAATGCAAAAATCCACCAACGGGGGAGTTTTATATTGATACAGTTTGTCTCGTGGTGTGAATTAATTCTCTGACGAAACTAAACAATATTATATATACTATATACATATACTATTTTATACACAGAAAAAAAACTGTATTGGACCAAGAAAACCTTGTTTTGTATATATACTCTTAATCCAACTACGTTATTCCTACGTTCAAGAATACTATAGTTGGTTTAAGAGATTATTGCTTATCTTAACAAAATATTGTTATATACAAAACAAGGTTTATAGTCCAATCAAATTATCAAAAAAAATGTAGTTCGTAAGACATTGTTCTACAGAGTCATTTTTTTTAATTCAAATTGTTAAGGGGTGTATTCTGAGTACTACATTAAGTTGGCGTGGTCTATGACCTTGAGCGTTGTCCGCCATAAGCACAAAAACTTTAAACGTAATTATCTCGTAAACCGCTCATTCTGCGATAAAATTTGTCATAACCTTTCTTATTCACCAGGGTTGAATCTACAATTTTATTCACAGGCTCAATTCTCTATTGTCAGTTGGTGACGAGATATATTGTAAAAAAGTTTACAAAAAAAGATTTTTTGCATTTATTTCGTAAAGAAGCGATTGTATTGAAAAAATTTAAACCACAATCTTTTAGAACACTTAATTTGCAATATTTTTGTAATTAGATGCCATTTTGCAAAATCGATAGTTTGCGTGTTATAGCCCGCAAAGCATTGCAAAAACACATTTTTTCATTATATTTAAAAAACTATAATAAAACCTACAAAATGTGTAATGACAAAAGTGTAGATAATAAAATTTTACACTTTCTTTGTTTAATGAAAAAACAACTTTTTTTCGTTAAATAATTTTTTTTTGTTTATTTACAAAAAAAAAATTTTTTTTCTCTGAACAAAAAAAGTGTAGAGTTTTGTGATCTTGACTTTTGTTATTACACATTTTGTAGGTTTTATTATAGTTTTTGAAATATAATGAAAAAATATGTTTTTGCAATGCTTTGCGGGCTATAACACGCAAACTATCGATTTTGCAAAATGGCATCTAATAACAAAAATATTGCAAATTGAGAGTTCTAAAAGATTGCGATTTAAATTTTTTCAATACAATCGCTTTCTTACGAAATAAATGCAAAAAATCATTTTTTGTGAACTTTTTTACAATATATCTCGTCACCAACTGACAATAGAGAATTGAGCCTGTGAATAAAATTGTAGATTCAACCCTGGTGAATAAGAAAGGTTATGACAAATTTTATCGTAGAATGAGCGGTTTACGAAATAATTGCGTTTAAAGTTTTCGTGCTTATGGCGGACAACGCTCAAGGTCATAGACCACGCCAACTTAATGTAGTACTCAGAATACACCCCTTAACATTTTAAAACAAAAAAAATGACTCTGTAGAACAATGCAGACCAAAAATACAAATTGATTGGACTATTACTTGGTTTGAGAAATCCTTTCTACCAGTGTATATGTATCAATATATATAATAACATCTATAGAAGATACTGGCAATTATAGGCGCCGACTTTTCATTTAACCTGGGGGGGGGCGAGATTTTCATAATTTTTTGATGGGGGGGGGGGGGGGGGTAAATAATTTCCTTAAAAATGTGCAATATCCAACTTTCGTAATAACGACAAAAATTTCAGAAACGCAACTAATAATGTGAAAAAAAAATTTTTTTTCATCAAATTATTGTAGTTTCGATAAAAATCGATCAAACTTTAATTATTTGAAATAATTGAAAAGTGGACATTTATATTTAATTTACAGAGGCTCATGAAACGTAAACGACGATTTTAGCTGAAAATATAGAAAAAAGTAGAAAAGTCGTAGAATTTTTTTTAAAGCTGTTGATCTAACTAAGCTTTGTAAAGGAAATAAAAGATGTTTTAGTATTAATTTCCTTTTTGAAGAAATTTTTAGTGATCATTTTTACTCAAGTGACAAGTATTTGAATATTTACACCTTTTTTTAAATTAAAAATCTTATTGACAAAAGTATCTTTAATTTAAAAGAAACTAGAGTTCAGCTACACAGGGGGGGCGAAGCCCCCCTGGTATAATATCTGGAGGGGGGCGATCGCCCCCCTCGCCCCCCCCGTAGTCGGCGCCGGTGCTGGCAATAGTCTGAGACAATACATATTAATTAAGGTTATTCGATCATTAGAGCAATGTATAGGTAAAAATCTAAAATTTTATCTATGGATAACTCATATATTTTACTAATTTTTACTTAAAATATTGGATGTATGGTTTTTGAGTAATTGGATATTAAAAATATAGTTTTTAACAAACGATAAATGAGAGAACTTGCCGAAAGTGCTCTATTTATTGAAATTCTACACAATTGGTTATATCGAGACGTTTTAAAAACTAAATTCAACCCTTTTTAATACTATTATAATTATAAAACCAATATATTCACGTGTAATTTATTCAAAATATTGAAAAACTAACTCTGTCATTACAGCAGTACAAATTAGTACATGTTACTATTATATACCGTACTGTCTATTTCAATTTTTAAATTAAATTAAACTTTTTTTACTTGTAATATTTAACAAAGTAAAATATTGTAACGGTTTGGGTTCTCTTTATGTTAATATTCTATTTCTCCTTTTATCGGGTAGCCAGAATAACCTATGACCAGAAACGTACAGATATACTATAAAGAAAATAAATTTAATTTTTATCAAAACTTACACGTATAACACTATTTCATTACAATTTAACACACTATTTTGTAACAATGGAACACTTTTTATATGAACAATAATATACACTACAGAAGTTAACTTAAGTACACAGTGAACACAATAAACAATAATACTATTTTTAACACTATTAGGTAGAAACAACTATGCACTTAAACGTAATTTTCGGGATCGCTACTACAGAGACTCAATTTCTCCTGGGCGTGAATTACAGCGCGCAGGAGGTTTTTCAGTATTTAATAAATTTGTCAATCACTGAACAATTATAAATTTTATAGTCGTACTCAAGACCCTGTGCTATCGACTGACTCATATTTATTTTATTGGTTGTATTTTAACAAGTATTGCGTAATGTCACTGTTTTCTAAAATTGTTATAAACACCGGGATTACGCAATACTAATTGCCATCGCTTACAAATTTTCAAAATTGTAGTGTTATATATAACACTACAATATTTCATTAAATGTAGCTACATAAATATGTTCTGAATATAAATTAAAAACAACATTTTTCGAAACCAAATCTTTTTTGACAGTGTGTATAACCTTAAATATACTAAATTATAAATATTTGTTGATATTTGATTACTGTTGTTACCTTATTTCCTCAATATAATAAAAAAAACTTATTAAAGATATTTTATTCATTTGAAAAATATATCTTCATGTTTATCTAAAAAATCTTTTCATTTGTCAAATTAATAAATAATTTATTACACCAACTAACGAAACTCTCAAATAGATTAAACATAATGATTGTATTAATAAATATTTATCAGTGTGAATATTTTTTACACCACCCAACTAGTGAAAGTGCAATTTTCGATATGGTAAATTCAGTGATGTCATTTATTAAGTATTTAAAATATATGCTTTCAATAAGAAACAAAATTTTCACCGTGATAAGAACATTGTTAGTAATAATATACATTTATCAATAAGATAAACGTGGATATTTCCATACTGGTAAAAAATTATCATATTAACAAAATCGGAACCAAATCGATCACGGATTTTTTACATTGATGCCATTTTTTAACACAAACAAATTATTTTTTTTCTGTATAATCAGAAATATTTTTCTTATAATTAAATACACCTATACATAATAACGTAAAAGAAAGTCCCCAGATTTTTTCTAAAAAAAAATCTGTACTGTTTAAAAAAAATGTATTTTAAATTAACAAATACCCATATTTAAAATCCTCCCATTTTTAAAAAAACAAACATGTTTTTACGTTCTTTTATAATAATTTCAACGCTAGAATTTTAAACCTAACACTGTGGGTGTGCGTTTCAAATACTTGCCGTTAGATGGAGCCAATGCGAAGTCTGTTATAGCTCGCGCGTCAAGTCCCAGAAAAGGCGGTACCAGTTCGCGGATTGGACCGCCACCTGAAACGACAAGTGGGCTTGTGTAGCTTTTTTAGCTCTTTTGAAAATTTCTCAAGTATCTTTTTATGTAAGCCGCAAACGTTCTTATTGAAAACACGAAAATGTCACAGTCTAATTGTATTCGTGGTATGTTTTAATGTGTTAAGGGTAGGTTAGAATGTGAGGTTTATTAGCCGCAAATGTTCTTATTGAGAACACGAAAATGTCACAGTCTAATTGTATTTCTGGTATGTTTTAATGTGTTAAGGGTAGGTTAGAATGTGAGGTTGTTAGCAACGTTCTTATTGAGAACACGAAAATGTCACAGTCTAATTGTATTTCTGGTATGTTTTAATGTGTTAAGGGTAGGTTAGAATGTGAGGTTTGTTAGCCGCAAATGTAACACGAAATGTCACAGTCTAATTGTGATTGTTGTATGTTTTAATGTGTTTGGGGTAGGTTAGGATGTGAGGTTTGTTGGAAATGTATTATATTACTTAGGGTTTATTATGACAGTAAATGTAATGACGTTTTCAGGAAAAATAAACTCTGAAAAACTATTCCAGGGTAAATTATGGTTGTAATAATTTAAATTATATGATGTATTTTCATTTGGTAAATGAAAGATTTTATTTATCATTTAATGTACGTTAAAATGTGAAAGAATTATGTCTTAAAGCTTTTTTTGGAGCTCATAAAAATATTTTTTCGATTTTTTTATATAGGTATATTTAAAAAAATGATTCAGGACTTTCTTATACGTTTTTAAGTAGGTATATAAAGTCTGGTTAACTGATACGATAGAAAATAAAAACGGTCGAGTTCGTGTTGGGCACACACATGATAGGGTTCTGTAATCATTCTCACTACGATTTTTAAAAAAAGGTTTTGTTTTCAAAATTTTTCATAAACTATTTTTACTATAGTTATCGTTATAATTTTTATTGAAAGTACTAATTACAATGTACATTTTGAATTTTACAGCTAGTTTAGAAATTAGAGGAGGGGGGGGCTTTAATAACGAGAAATAACATAGATTGTAATATTTTTTTAATTTACATTATTTCAAAAACGACTCGTAAAATTCAAAAACTGATATAAGTTTCTCGTATTATACTAATTATAAGGTACATTTTGGATTTTGCACACTTAGTTTTAAAATTAAAGAGGGGGGGGGGTCTAATAACGAGAAATAACGTATATAATAATATTTTTATAATTTACACGATTTTATAAAAACGACTCGAAAAATTCAAAAATTGATAAGTTTCCCATACACAGAAAAAAACTGTATTGGACTAAGAAATCCTTGTTTTGTATATAACGAAAACAATATTTTCTTAATATAAGAAACATACTCGTAATCCAACTACGTTATTCCTTCGTTCAAGAATACTATAGTTGGTTTAAGAGATTATTGCTTATCTTAAGAAAATATTGTTTTCAATATATACAAAACAAGGTTTACTTGGTTTGAGAAATCCTTTCTACCAGTGTATGTATCTTAACATGAAATTTCAACCTTTTATATGTATAGTCATTTTTGAATCACAAAGTTTACAGACAGACAGACAGACACTAAAAAAACATCAGAATGGATATTTCCATTAAAATATCGAATTCGAAAATTATAAATTTTACAACATGTACATAATTCCTATATTTAAAATTAAATAAGGCCAATTAGGCCTGACCTTTAATCCAGTTTACAACTTACGTAAGAGAAGAATGGGCCTGAACGCAAAAATTTCTTCAGAATTTGTAAATGCAGTTAAAAGTATATTCACCTATTTATTTTTTTTTATCTTGACACAATTTACCCCCCCCCCCCTCCCCCGAGCTTCTTATAATCTTATTTGATAAATAAATTAGCACCTTATAACATTTTTTTTAATAAAATCCGAACGACTAACGAGTACTTTTGGGACACCTGTATATATTTTCATACATATTCAATTTTTTGTCGAAAATATATATTATACTTTTAAAATAGTAACATAAGAATACAATGGGGGGGTCAAGTTCAGTATAATATAACAAAAGTCGCCTATGAATGACTTTTTAAAGAATCCATTGTGTTTCAGATTTTTTTTATCAATAGCAAAAAGGTACTATGTTACATTTAAAGTTTGTTCGTCAATTAAAACTGAATAAACAAAAAAAAAACAGTTATTTAAAAAAAATTCACAATCTTTGATAAAAATAATAAAACTCGACCAATATTTTACCTGCCTTAGCCCCCCCCCCCCCCCCATACACCTACAATATAACTGTGCAATGTAATTACTGCACAATTTTATTGAAATATACCTTAGGTCCATATTCGAAGCGTGCGCAATGACAGCGCCAACTAACGGGTGGACTTTAGTAGCAACTTGGGTGGACTTAGACGTACTAACAAACAAATAATTTCAATAAAATATCGTAATACATACATTTTAGACGATTATTTATGACTATTGGATATGTGCACGAAGTCTATTAGCGCAGCTAGCGGGTAATAGAGAAGGATTGAATGGATTCAACTCTCTTTTTATCATTGTTTAATATGTTTAATACCGTGAAATTTTTTACTAAACAAATATCATTTAATTTAGCTGTTTGCATATAATATAAATAGTATAGCATAAAAGGTACGTGAAAATTATTTATTTTGGGTATCTTTTTCTCTTTAATTATGACGTATAATAGAGAAATAATTAATTCGTTTACATTGAGAGCATAACCTCAAATTTTGGCGCCGATAATTTTACAATATTGCTCACCACGAACACTCGCATCGACATTATTTCTAACTCCACCTCCTTGCACATAGTCTATAGTGGGATTAACCATGTTGACCTTTCTATTTTCAGTTAAAAACGAGCCTATTAAAAATCCACCCAAAGTGTTATTTTTTGCCACGTTGTGCGCTGTGATCGATTTCGTTTCCCCCACTACCTACTTTGCACCCAGCGAATAGACGATCTTAATTTAATTTTAAATTATTTTTTCGTTGTGTCGTCTGTAGGGCTTATTGTACAATATTTTTTAGTCTACTGTTCGGAGCGGTCCCGTACGCACGCACGAATATTTATAAATTTATTTTAAAAGACGTGTCGTTAATGACTATACACTGGCCTTCTTTGCAACCATTTTTTGACCCATATTCGTTTTTTTTTCGTTTCGCCAGCAAAATCAACAGCATAGCTGCAGTCAAATCTTCATCATCACACATGTTTGCTCCGACGAAAATATTGACGCGAATAATTTAAATTAAATATAATTGAACGTGTAGGCGTAAGGTATATTTCAATAAAATTGTGCAATAATAACATTGCACAATTATATTGTAGGTGTATGGGGGCCTTACTCCTACACGTTCAATTATATTGAATCTTGAATTATTCGCGTCAATATTTTTTAATATAGAGAAACAAAATAGCCTATGGGTCAGTCCGCGGTAATCGATACCAAATAGTTAAAAAAATATTTTACGAAAATGAATATTAAATAATACTATAATTAATAAAATTAACAGGCCATTTAACATCAATTTTCATAAACCAAAAGAAAATTTAAAAAATTTTAATTAATTTTCAAAATATTACAGAAATTTTTTTTTTTTCGAAAAAGACAACAAATATTGTGAAATCGCAATAACTTACATGACAATAAGTCACGCTCGTGGCAAACTATTAAAAGTCTTTGACAATTACATATCAAACGTGACGTTTGACCAATTTAAAAAAAAAAATTACCCTCACCAACAATAATGACTAAGGGTAACCGCATTTATTATAAATTTAATGAGTCTATTGATGTATTTGATAAATAATTGTTATAAGTATTAGTTCATAATATCAATAAGCAATTAAACACACAAATAGTACTCTTATTGTATCCTTTTATTCAACGTGTCACGACCGTCACAATTTTCTGTCACAACCGTCACAATGTTTGTTGGGTAATAACCGCAGTTAAATAGATTACGTATTTACCTGATGCTCTTGTGTAACTAAAAAATAATTTATTCGTAACATATTAAAGTATGTTTATTATAAAGTAACTTCAATATTTTCGCTAAATTTTCGGGTTTTTGGATAGAGGTTGCAAAACTTGCAATAGTTGGCGTCACAACCGCCACAGAGCTTTGAACGCTGACAATTTTTTGTAAAATAACTGTAGACTTTTTATTCTTTCAATATACATGTATTGCATTAAGATCTACAGAAAAAAGGTAAAACCATGTTATTTACTAGTATTATTTAGAAATTATGAACTCCAATCCGAGTTGAAATGTCACGACCGTCACCGCGGACTGACCCCTATGTCCTTCCACAGAATTTAAGCTACCTCCCTACCAAATTTCATCAAGATCGGTACAGTGGTTCAACAGTTATAAGATAACAAACAAACTGAGAGACAGAATTACTTCGGAATTTATACCTAATATTAACATGTACATATATTGTATGAAGCAAAACGGAATGTACCTAAACAAAATCTATATACGAGTAGGTATTTAAAATGTATTTTATTCAAATAAATGCAGGAATAAACACACGCTGATATATTAAACGAAAGAGCGGTAACATTTCAATTAGTAAATGTTACGGGACAGAAACTCATATGTGTTTTTTTCCTCTCTGTTAGACGGAACAGGTGAACACAATTTTGCACTTGACTTAACACAGGTGGCAGTTGATTTAAATTAGCATCAGTCTTGGACAATACATACCCTATTTGTTTTAATTAAATATACTTAAATATAAATATTTATTGATATAGCGACGAAAATGCAATCTCAAATTAGGTTTCAAATGAAAACATATCCGTATTCACTGGGTGCAAAGTAGGTAGTGGGGGAAACGAAATCGATCACAGCGCACAACGTGGCAAAAAATAACACTTTGGGTGGACTAACTGTCATTTTTAATAGACTCGTTTTTAACTGAAAATAGAAAGGTCAACATGGTTAATCCCACTATAGACTATGTGCAAGGGGCTGGAGTTAGAAATAATGACGATGCGAGTGTTTGTGGTGAGCAATATTGTAAAATTATCGGCGCCAAAATTTGAGGTTATGCTGTCAATGTAAACGAATTAATTATTTCTCTATTATACGTCATAATTAAAGAGAAAAATATACCCAAAATAAATAATTTTCACGTACCTTTTATGCTATACTATTTATATTATATGCAAACAGCTAAATTAAATGATATTTATTTAATAAAAAATTTCACGGTATTTAACATATTAAACAATGATAAAAAGAGAGTTGAATAAATTCAACCCTTCTCTATTACCCGCTAGCGGCGCTAATAGACTTCGTGCACATAGCCAATAGTCATAAATAATCGTCTAAAATGTATATATTACGATATTTTATTGAAATTATTTGTTTGTTAGTACGTCAAAGTCCACCCAAGTTGCTACTAAAGTCCGCCCGTTATTTGGCGCTGTCATCGCGCACGCTGCGAATAGTACGACTCCGGTTTAAGTGACCAATTGTCCGGTTAGAACGACGCGCAGTGTAATGTTTCCAATATCTACGCACAAGCAATACCTTTCGCCGCCCCATATGTTGATTGTTGATTAGTAAAATTACAGACTTTCTACGTCACTAAATACATATTTACATGCATAGAATGTAGGTACATTGTATCTCTGATCAAACTCTAATACATTATGTATGTATGTAATGTGCAATGTTTAAGTAAATACCATTCTGAATACGGTGCTTTTTCATTTTTTCAAATCTGTTTAGTTTTAGTCAAGTTATTTACGTTTTGAATTCCATAAATGCAATGATTTTCTGATCAAAAAACAAATATTTACAGCTAAAATTCAAAACACAGTAGGCTTATTTTCTTATCAAATAATTCAAAAACATCCAATTTGGACATTTATTGAATTAATTAAAAAATTAAATTAAAAAAAAAATTACCAACATCCAAAACTTTAATTAATTCAATAAATGTTCCAATTAGACGTTAGTAAACTTTTTAGAACCTATTTGATAAGAAAAAAAGCCTACTTTGTTTTGAATTTTAGTGGTAAATGTTTATTTAGTTGATCAGAAAATAAATGCATTCATGGAATTAATAATGTAAATAACTTGACTAGAACTAAACAGATTTGAAAAAATCAAAAAGCACCGTATTCAGAATGAAAAAACCTTTCAAATGATGTATCACTTACCCTATCATGCTATTTAAAATTTTAAGGGCTGTGCTCATTAAAGGGTTGAAAAGATTCTTGCAAAAATTTTATAGCAAAAGATGCCCCCCTTGAGAACAAAATCGACATGTCCGAGCTTTTTTTCAAAATCTTATTTTAAATGACCAAAAACGCGCCCGTTTCGTTTTACTTATCTAATTATGCCTCTCTAAACTTGAAATAGTGAAATTTTCACTGTTTTTCCCAGTGATCAACTAATTCACTAGAAAAAAGTGAATTTTATCTATAAATAGTGAAAATTTTACTTTTTAAACAATAGATTTTTTTTCACTTGTTTGACTAATGACTCAAGAGTCAATCCACTCTATGATTAGTGAAAAGTGGTTTCATCTTTTTACCGCGTCACTGAGAGCGCCATATCCTACGTTGTTTTTCAAGTTCAGTTTTATACAAAACTTAACTCTCGCTAACGGTGTGATTTCACTTTGATTCAGTATATATACGGCATTTTAGCTAACATTAATGTAGGCATGGTATAAGTAATAATATTACGGTAAGTAATAAGCTGATATTTAATTGATAATAGATATTATATATGCTCTCTAAACCTGAAATAGTGAATTATCACTAATTCACAGTGTATATTCACTATTTGCCACAGCTAAAAGTCGGCCACTTGGAATTAGTGCATATACACTCATTTACCCAGCGAAGAAATGATGCACTTATGAAAACAGTGAAATTCACTGTAGTTATTAGTGGCAAATAGTTCTAATGTATCAGTGAAATTCACTGATACATTAGAACTATTTGCCACTAATAACTACAGTGAATTTCACTGTTTAAATGAGTGTATATGCACTAATTCCAAATGGCCGACTTTTAGCTGTGGCAAATAGTGAATATACACTGTGAATTAGTGATAATTCACTATTTCAGGTTTAGAGAGTGGGAATAAAATCGGTTATATAAAAATATATAATTTTTTGATGTCAGCGAAATTCAGATAACGTTCCCAAGAATAACGTAGATGAAATAATCAATTCTCTTTCCGATTGATTACTCTCACACTGGATAAAAAAAAATAATTAGTGTGATTTTGCGGAGATAATGAGCAGTGTTGATACAGCGCGCCCGCTATAACTATATACACGCGGCCTCTGTGTATACCTCAGGGCGTTTTCGCATGATTTCGCCGCACGTTACAATTGTGCACGAGCGTGTTGAGCAATTGCTGCAATTTACTAGCCCCTCAACCCTGCCCCTATCTATCTATCTCTTCAACTATGTTGATGCGGAAACAATACGATCTACAGAAATGTGGTTTTAATTTATTTTTTTTATAGTGAAATTAAATATATTTCGAAAAAGTGAATTTTCAAAATTTTCTCTATCTGCATTTTACTACCCCCCCCCCTTCTTTCCCATCTCTATTTATCTCTTCAACTATGTTGATGCGGAAATATTACGATATACAGAAATGAAGTTTTAATTTTTTTATCGTGAAATTAAATATATTTCGAAAAAGTGAATTTTCAAAATTTTCTCTATCTGCAATTTACTACCTCCCCCCTTCCCCTCTTTATTTATCTCTTCAACTATGTTGATGCGGAAATATTACGATATACAGAAATGAAGTTTTAATTTTTTTTTAATTTATCTATTTCATAGTGGAATTAAATATATTGCACTCCCGCAAAAAAAGTGTTACAACTCAAAAAATGTCATGTTTGAGATAAATATGTAGAATGATTTCAAATTACTATATATTTCTATAGTAAAATTGTTATTAATGTAGTTCGTGTACCTACCGTCAACAAAACTAGCATATTCTAAATAAATCTCACGTTTTTTATTTTATTTTTTTAAGCGTTTTAATAGTTAGTATTTTTCAAACATTACAGGAATATTGAAAGATTTAAATTAAATACTGTGTATCAGTCCTTTTCCTATACTACCTTTACAATTTTAATTTACCTAAATTGTTATAATTTCATTTATTCCTATTTCCTCAAAATTACATTTTTTGAATTGTGACATTTTTTTGAGGAGGTGCGATATGTTGAAAAAGTGAAGTATTTTCAAAAAAATTGTGAAAAATTGCCTTGTCTTTGAAGGAACACATAATTAATTTTACTAATATAAATAATATTAACATTATTAACAAAATATTTCTTTAAATAAATCTTGGGTGAATTAAAAACCAGAATAATTTAAAAACATTAAAAAAAATTTTTTTTTACAAAATATTTTTGAGAAAGAGGGTAAGTAAAATATTACGAATTCTTTCGTGAGTAAGGAGAAAGGGTGAGCTCTTAAAATAAATTTACGTAAGTGTTTTCTTTATAAACAAATATTTTTCGGCTGTTGAAATAACTTAATTTAAAAATGTTAATAATAAAAAAACTATTAAAAATGACTCTTTTTAATTCATCTGAATTGCTAGGAATTTTGACTATACACACAAAAAAACTGTATTGGACCAAGAAACTCTTGTTTTGTATTTAACGAAAACAATATTTTGTTAATATAAGAAAAGTACCCTTAATCCAACTACATTATTTCTTCGTCCAAGAATACTATAGTTGGTTTAAGAATATATTTCTTATCTTAAGAAAATATTGTATTCGTTATATACAAAACAAGGTTTACTTGGCTCAAGTAAACCTTTCTACCTGTGTAGTAGAACCGCTTTAGTTCATTTTTCGCCATAGTAGGTACCTATGCGTTTTTCCCTTCAGTCTCTTCAAAAAGGTATTAACGAAGTTCGACTATTTTTCATTATTATTGGAAATAAGTAATATTACATATCTAATAATTAATCTATATTTTTCTACTATATACGTGTTTTCTTATAAGAAAAAAAAAATAATCGACCTAGAAAAATTGACAGTAGAATTATTTGATAAATATTTTACTAAAAAATAGTTAACTCTGATTTTACTTCCATGTTCGAAGAAATGGAAGTATTGTAATACCGTCAAAAAATCATGTCCGAAAAAAAAGCAGATTCTGATTGTACTAACTTCAAAACGTAAAGAAAAGTTGATTTCCGCATGGCGGCTGTGCGTGTGTCTGTGTGTCTGTCTGAATGTAGAATTTTCTTCCATTCACGATAACTAATGTAAATATGCACCGATTTGAATTATTTTTGGGGAGAATGTTTGTCTCAGTGAGTACTCCAGACCTATTGTTTTTGGTGCTAATCAGATTAGGGGTTTCGGAAATATTCGAAATTTTGTACCTATTATCGTCTGAAAAGTGAGTATCATCTCACCAATTTTGATAAGACTTGGTACACTTGTAGTTCAGTCCAATCTAAGGGGCACTTATTTCATTAACGTGCCGAAAAAGCCACTAAAGGGGTGAAAATCACCCACAAAATTTTAATTTTAAATACTATTAAATTCATGTTGCTATGGAAACAAACGCAGTTAAATTCAAATGTCACATAATTATTATTCTACAAAAATGTGTACAACTGACATTAGAATATTAGAAAACTAATATTTATAATACAAAGGTGAGTTTTATATTAAAAATTATAGTAAAATATATTACAGAACATGGAAGTCATGTATGGTTCTCCATACCGATATTTTTCTGTCCAACCCTAACATTTCTTAACACTAACGTGATAAAAAGTAATAAACATGAATAATACACTGTACTCTCTACACAATTATACAGCCACACATGTTTACACACGTGATTACTGTAATCTGTACATCGCGAATGTATTATTTTGTATATACAAGTGAAGATTCACGCGGTAAAAACTGTACTTGCAAATATTTATTAATACAAATGTATTGTTGGTAGGTATATTGTAACATATAATTATTACAACTCACTACTAACTGAAGATGAGTTGGAAAGAAATATTTAACCCTTTCAGCCCTGATGGTGGAATTTACTAGCACCGGAAACACGGAAAAAGTGGAGTCGTTTTTTAATAAAAATAAATTACAGTTGCTGATCAATTTTGTATCAAAAAATATTATCAGTTTTAACATTTAACTAACATGTTCCTACTACACAGAAAAAAAAAAACTGTATTGGACCAAGAAAACCTTGTTTTGTATATAACGAAAACAATATTTTCTTAATATAAGAAACATACTCTTAATCCAACTACGTTATTCCTTCGTTCAAGAACACTATAGTTGGTTTAAGAGATTATTGCTTATCTTAAGAAAATATTGTTATATACAAAACAAGGTTTACTTGGTTTGAGAAATCCTTTCTACCAGTGTATTAATTGAGTAATTTCTATACAATTAGGGTTGCCATCCATCCTCTTTTCCCCGGACACTGTCCTCTTTTTACGGGTGTCCGGAGGGATTTTTCAAATGTCTCCGAGTTTTTTTAACAAGTTTAGCGATATAAAAAAGTCGTAAAAATTACTAAAAAGGTCTTCACACTTTATTTTTACGTTTTTGGAGAGTTTATAGTTACAAGAATATTCTGTGAAAATTTCAAGCCGTATCTCTAACATTCTCCAAACAGCAGCCTTCTAAAGAGCGACCGCTCGTAGATATCAAATCGATAGTTAAATCATTAAATGCGTTTTTCTCGAAATGAGATTTTCAAATTTGCTGACATTGTAACTCAAAGAGCAATTATCCGATTTACCTGAAATTTGAACTGAGTACTCTTGAATATATTTACTCTACGATGAACTAGGATATTTTTGATTGGATGAAAATTGACGATTTGGCATTAAAAATACGACCATTTTATAGGCAATAAAACAGACTTTTTTTCATAACTACGCCACTTTGTTAGATTTTGATATTTTTCGAAAACCGTAGGTCATTGTCAGGAAATATCGTCCAGTTTGACGACATTTTTTCTTTTTTCAATTTCAGCTACTCCATTGTCCGGAATCATGGCCGCAGTGAACGAGATTTTTTTTGGCGCCTCCAAAATCGCTTAGATATCGATATTTTTACGTGAAAAAATTATGGAACACACCTCTAATATAGCTAAATATATTTTCAATTTTCTAAAATATTTCATTGAGTATTTTTCTTCCAAAAAATTTCCGAAAATCACCCAAATTTCCAGCGTTCACACTGGGATAGCCCCTTAAACTAGACTCCCCTTTCAATCATAGAATGATATTTATGCCGAAATCATTATTTTATTTCAAAATTCGATCTGTAAACGAACAAAGGCATTTTTTAATTAGAAAATTTGCGCTAAAAAATACTTCATAAAATAAGAAAATAAAAAATAATTTTTAGGTTACTGATATAATATTAATCTATATAAAACTTCAAAAATTTTCTTACCACTGTTAAAAAATATTCTTTGAATCAACCATATTTCATTATAAAATTAATTTTTCGTCTGCTGTATACATAATAAATGACCTTAGATATCTTCAAGACAAAATATTCAAGAAAACATAAAAGTAACCCCTAACAAAACACAATCGCACTATTTTCCTTAAGAAAATTACACCATCTCTCTCTGTTTTTATTTTCAATTATGATATTTCTCATTAACAAAACTGAAACAAGACAGAACATCCAACACACGTTATAAATACACATTCCCTCTTTATCTAAACCGTGATCTAGTTATGAACCATTTCATTACGAAAAGCTTTTTCAAGAATATATATGTATATAGAGTTTTCCTTCATGACTATAATTTTCATATTTAATTTCTTTCTAATTTACATGCTTGAATTATGCATTTTATTCTGTCTTCATTCTCCTACGTCTTTATACCTCATTCGAATTTTAAATAAATGATTTATTTATGCAGTTTTCTCCACTATACTAAAGAACCAAAAAATGAGACGACCTCGCACCACAACAGAATCATTTATTTTTTCTGGACTCCATAAAACACGTGTTACATAGCAGGGATTTAAAGATTATATAACAGTATAATATGTACAGTAGAAACCGGTTACAACGATATCGTAATAACCGGTTATATTGGCCGTAATAACCGGTAAAAATACAATTATATACCTATGCGATTCAGTTGGAGTTTTTTTTTGAGTCGTTAAAAGCGATCTGTCGTATTAACCGATGTCGTTTTAACCGATTTCTACTGTATATTAAAAAGCTTAACTTCTCTCTGTCTGTCTGTCTTATAACTCGAGAACCACTTATCCGATTTACGTGTGTTTTTTTTTTAAATTGATACATATATATTAGGGTGTGCCAAAAAAAGGCGATATTTTTTTTTCGCTCTCAGCCCAAAATATCTCAGGAAATGTCCAAACAAAGCTCCTGTTAAAAGCGGAGCTCAAAATTCCAATTTTAAGAGGTCCTCCACGGAAGTTGAAGTTTTCCCGTTTAAATAACATGGGAAACGGGGTTTTTTAACATTTTTTTGTCCTGCAAACTGTTAAAAAATTATTTTTGAAAAAAATGAATGAATGGATCTTTTTGAGTATTAAATTTAGTACAAAAAGTCCCGTTGAGTCAAATTTCTATATTCAATATTTGATTTTTGACAGAGCTTTGAAGTTCAAATTTTCGCATTTTTTCGCGTTTTTTGCATTTTTCAGCTAAACTATCCGAGTTAGGGCAAAATGTTAACTAGCAAAATTGTAGTACGGTTGACATTCTATAAAAAAGTCTCCATCGACATTTTTGTATTATGAATAACAACAAAGTTATAGACCCATAAACATTTATTTTTTTAAATTTTCGCTTTTATGAACTAAAATATCGATAATTGAACAAAGAATTTTATGCAAATTTGTTAGTACATATATGGGTCTATAACTTTGTTGTTATTCATAATACAAAAAAGTCGATGGAGACGTTTTTATAGAATTATGTCAACCGTACTACAATTTTGCTAGTTAACATTTTGCCCTAACTCGGATAGTTTAGCTGAAAAATGCAAAAACGCGAAAAAATGCGAAAATTTGAACTTCAAAGCTCTGTCAAAAATCAAATATTGA
Source organism: Sialis lutaria (assembly GCA_949319165.1). NCBI lineage: Eukaryota > Metazoa > Arthropoda > Insecta > Megaloptera > Sialidae > Sialis > Sialis lutaria. The sequence continues at coordinate 38,474,337 of OX439233.1, forward strand.
ATATAGAAATTTGACTCAACGGGATTTTTTGTACAAAATTTAATACTCAAAAAGATCCATTCATTCATTTTTTTCAAAAATAATTTTTTCACAGTTTGCAGGACAAAAAACTGTTAAAAAACCCCGTTTCCCATGTTATTTAAACGGGAAAACTTCAACTTCCGTGGAGGACCTCTTAAAATTGGAATTTTGAGCTCCGTTTTTAACAGGAGCTTTGTTTGGGCATTTCCTGAGATATTTTGGGCTGAGAGCGAAAAAAAAATATCGCCTTTTTTTGGCACACCCTAATATATATGTTCTTTGTCCAGATTTTAGTATTTATTTTGTTATATATTTATATATAAATATACTGTCTGTCTGTCTGTCCGTTTGTGAAGTTATAACTCGAGAACCACTTATCCGATTTACGTGTGTTTTTTTTAAATTTATATATATGTTCTTCGCCCTATTTAGTATATATTTCGTTATATAGAGTGAAACCTGGATAGCTGGAATTTCAAGTACTATTTATTTTATCCCACTTAAAGAGGTGTCCCATTTACCCAGTTATAGAGGTGCACATGTACACAGAAATGATTTATCCAAAGTCTCACTTAAGTTTCATTGTATATTGTCTATCTGTCTGTCTGTTAGAGTGCTTATAACTCGAGAACCACTTATCCGATTTACATGTTTTTTTTAATTCATAAATATGTTCTTTGGCAAGATATTAGTATATAATTTGTTACGTTAGGTAATATAAGGAATAAGCAGTGACGATAATAGTAATAAAACTAATTACAAACCTTTATACTTGACAAGGGATATGTTTTTATTAATAAATAGGTGAAAGGGAAGTAAGAAGCAAATTTTTTTGCATTTTTAGGTACCTACCCCATTTAACTCTGCTAACAGTTTGAGGGTGAGTGTATTAAAACTGCCTGTATCTCATTAGTAAACCATATTTTATTGATTTTTAACAAAATGTTCTAGGTTTCATAATACAAGTCCTGTCTAGGTAAAGATGAATAAAATAAGCAAAATTTTTAGTATTTTTAGATACCCTATTTAACTCTGGAAACATTTTGAAATGATTTAATTTGTATCTCATTAGTAAACCATTGATTTTTATCAAAAAGTTCTAGGTTTCTTAATACAAGTCGTGTCTAGGTAAAAGTGAGTAAAAAACAAAATTTTTAGCATTTTTAGGTACCCCATTTAACTCTGGAAACATTTTGAAATGATTTAACTTGTATCTCATTAGTAAATCATTGATTTTTAACAAAATGTTCTAGGTTTCATAATACAAGTCGTGTCTAGGTAAAAGTGAGTAAGAAGCAAAATTTTTAGTATTTTTAGGTACCCCATTTAACTCTGGAAACATTTTGAGGAATATTTAATTTGTATCTCATTAGTAAACCATTGATTTTCAACAAAATGATCTAGGTTTCATAATAAAAGTCGTGTCTAGGTAAAAGTGAGTAAAAAACAAAATTTTCAGCATTTTTAGGTACCCCATTTAATTCTGCAAACATTTTGAAGATAATTTAATTTGTATCTCATTAGTAAACCATTGATTTTTATCAAAATGTTCTAGGTTTCTTAATACAAGTCGTGTCTAAGTAAAAGTGAGTAAGAAGCAAAATATTTAACATTTTAGGTACCCCATTTAACTCTGGAAACATTTTGAAGATAATTTAATTTGTATCTCATTAGTAAACCATTGATTTTCAACAAAATGTTCTAGGTTTCATAATACAAGTCGTGTCTAGGTAAAAGTGAGTAAGAAGCAAAATATTTAACATTTTTAGGTACCCCTGCAAACAGTTTTAGGGTGACTTAATTTGAATCTAATTAGATATTCTAGGTTTCTTAATACAAGTCGTGTCTACGTAAAGATGCGTTTAACATTTTTAGGTACCCCATTTAATTCTGAGGGTGATTGTATCTCATTAGATATTCTAGGTTTCTTAATAGAAGTCGTGTCTACGTAAAGATGCGTTTAACATTTTGAGGTACCCCATTTAATTCTTAGGGTGATATAATATGTATCTCATTAGATATTCTAGGTTTCTTAATACAAGTCGTGTCTAGGTGAAGGTGCGTTTAACATTTTTAGGTGATATAATATGTATCTCATTAGATATTCTAGGTTTCTTAATACAAGTCGTGTCTAGGTAAAGATGCTTTTAACATTTTTAGGTACCCCATTTAATTCTTAGGGTGATATAATATGTATCTCATTAGATATTCTAGGTTTCTTAATAGAAGTCGTGTCTACGTAAAGATGCGTTTAACATTTTGAGGTACCCCATTTAATTCTGAGGTTATATAATATGTATCTCAATAGATATTCTAGGTTTCTTAATACAAGTAGTGTCTAGGTAGAGGTGCGTTTAACATTTTTAGGTGATATAATATGTATCTCATTAGATATTCTAGGTTTCTTAATACAAGTCGTGTCTAGGTAAAGATGCTTTTAACATTTTTAGGTACCCCATTTAATTCTAAGGGTGATTGTATCTGATTATATATTCTAGGTTTCTTATACCAAGCCGTGTCTGTTTGCGAGTTGCGCCTTGATATATAATATAGAAACACCACGCCCCTGGTAAAGGTTTGCAGCACTAGCTACGTCGACAACATCATCAGCAAGTCAGCTACTTTAAATTGTATGAAACATACATGAGGCCCCGCAAGCTTTCGCGTGGATATCTGTATATATACCTCACTCCACACAGCGTAGCGCCATTTTCCATAGCCTACTGAATATATTCAAACCTTAGCGTAGTTTACAAATGAATACAGCGATTGAACCAACTTATAATATCAATGTACTGTTCGCCTCTTTGTCTGGCCCTCCTTCGTCTCAGTCGGGGTGTCCTCGTTTATGAATGGAAATCGTAAACCTCTTTCCAAAGGACTCTGAGCCACCACCATACAGAATGGCCATATTAACTTGATAATTAGGTATGTTATCCGACTTGCAGATGAGCGAGGAGGCTATGGATGGAATAAAAAGTGTTGTCGGGGGGTTTAAGGGGTACATATCTTTGCGGGCCCCCGTCGTAAGCTGTATAAAATTCAGAGACCTCGATGCTGTTCGTACATTTTATAACAAGTTGTGAAGACGGCGCGTCATATTACATATAATATACATCATTACTTAACTTAAGTCAGCATGTGTGTAGGTGCCCTTATGTCACGTGATTGTTATTAAGTGCAATTTAATTAGTGGAAAGTGAGTGTGGTTTTTTGCCGGTATAAAAGGTAGTGTGATTGGTTGGAAATTTATAAAAACCTGTGTTCCATAAAAGTGCGCTCCGAAATTTCAATTGTTCGGATTTTAAAATAAATATAATACAGTAGAAACCGGTTATAAAGGGACCGGTCATATTAGGACGTAAAAACCGGTAAAAATGGATTCAGTTGGACTTTGAATCGTTAAAACCGATACGTCCTATAAATCGATGACGTTATAATTATAACCAGTTTCTGCTGTAATTTGAAATTTATTTGCGTTTTATAAAATTTCAATCCAATTTGACATTTGATATGTATATGTTATTAAAGATGGCCGCCATTGATTTTCGTAACGATTTCGTATAGGTAATAAAGTGGTTTTTTTTATTATGTATTAATTCTTTGCTATTATCTATGGATTTGTTTTAGAATTTAGATCATATTAAGTGATTCTAACCGTACGTGATAATTTTTGTATACACTGTTTTAATACCTTTGTTTGTTTTTACTAACCACGCGTGCGAGAAACTTGTCAAATATTTCATGAAACTTAATTTGATATGTACACAGGTAGAAAGATTTACTTGAGCCAAGTAAACCTTGTTTTGTATATAACGAAAACACTATTTTCTTAAGATAAGAAATATATTCTTAAACCAACTATTAACTATAGTATTCTTGGACGTAGAAATAATGTAGTTGGATTAAGAGTATGTTTATTATATTAACAAAATATTGTTTTCGTTATATACAAAACAAGATTTTCTTGGTCCACAAATTTTGTGTGTGTGTAGTATATGATATTAAAAATGGCCACCATTGATTTTCGTAACGATTTTGTATAGATAATAAAGTGGGGGTTTATCAGGTATTTAGAATTTAAATCAGATTAGGTGACTTATTTGACCGTACGTGATAATTTTTTTATACACTGTTTTTAACACCTTTGTTTGAATTTACTTACCACGCGTGCGAGAAACTTGTCAAATATTTCATGAAACTTTATTTGATATGTAGTATATGGTATTAAAGATGGCTGCCATTGATTTTCGTAGTTACGATTTCGTATAGGTAATAAAGTGGGGCTTTATTAGCTATTACAATGTGGTATTATTTTTTTGTTTTTATCTTTAGATTTGTTTTATAATTTAAATCAGATTAGGTACGTGATAATTTTTTTATACACCTGTTTTAATACTTTTGTTTGTTTTTACTTTTTTACTAACCACGCGTGCGAGAAACTTGTCAAATTCTTCATGAAACTTCAAGAGAACTGTCATATTATAGGTTTGATATTTGATACCTTATTTAATAAATTTGTTAGTTCATTTTTAATAAGAATAAAATTATTATTATTAAAGCTGATAATTTTAGATTAAGTCATATTAGTTTGTAGTTATTTTAGATCAGGATAACGTCAGTAAAAAAAATATGTGCATGTGTACGTTCGTGTTAATGTCACATTAGTTTAACAACTCGGTTTTTAATTTCTGTATTTGATATAAAGACAATATAATGTACTTAAGTCACTTATTTAATTACTTATATAATCAGTATTGTTTAATGTTTCATTTTTAAGTGATATTTTTTTTTATTGATGGCCTTGAATATGACGTGTTAACACTTTAGTTGTACAAGATATGTATGTGTCAAAGTGCCACTTTGTTTTTTTTTTGTTATTATAAAATTTTTAAATTAATTAATTTTTTTTCTTGTATATTTATAAATCGTTTAGTAAACTTTTTTTAAATTTTGAAATTGTTTTTTTATTTATATATTATTAATGTTTAAGTAGGTAGACATATTTTTTAAGAAAGTGAAAATAGGAAAAATGATTGTTGTCATTTTGACAGTTAGGCACCACGTGCTTCCGTTAAAATTATTATAAAATTTTGTAAATTAATTAATTTTTTTCTTGTATATTTATAAATCGTTTAGTAAACTTTTTAAAATTTGAAATTTTTTATTTTATTTAATTATTATTAATGTTTAAGTACGTAGAAATATTTTTTAAGAAAGTGAAAATAGGAAAAATGATTGTTGTCATTTTGACAGTTAGGCACCACGTGCTTCCGTTAAAAATGCGCGTGCGCAATGCTTGCATATTCATATGTATATAGTTTTTTTTTTATTATTTATAAACGTGAATTCAACTTTTATTTTTAACATATTAAACATATAACACGTGATGTATGTGTGTCTGTCTGTCCGTTTGTAGACGCTGTAATTTTGGGTAAATTTTTGTATAAAAAGAAAGAAAATCTCTTATTTTTGAATGCGGGTTGTTTGCTTTAGTTTTTGAATTACTTTTAAAATTGGACAAAATGTTTTGGTTAATTTTATTATTTTTTGTGTGCAGTTATTTTACCCATTTAGCCAGAAATATTAAAAAAATATATAATTAAAAACACGGAAGCACTGTATATTCATTAACAGTAAAGCGTATAAGAAAGTCCTTTGGTGTTTATCAGTGAGCAATAAGGGTTTGCTATTTTATACGAAAAGATAAACTAAAATTTATATAAAAAAATAAACAAAAATTAAGAATACAAAAAATAAATAAAAAAATATTACTTTGCAATCGCAAATGTAAAATTTATTGATTTTATTTTGACGATATCTTTGCTCACAGATGGTATATTATTTCAAAATTTTAAAGGGAGCTTCTAATACTATTTTTTTAAATTAATTACAAAATTTGGTAACAATATTGATTTTTTTTGTGAAAAAAATACCCAAAACAAATTTCTGTAACTTGGGAAAGCCACTGTGACGAAAAAAAATATTTTTTTACATTTTTTTAAAGCATACTTATTCATAAATATGTATACAAAAAATTGAGTTTAAATTCCGAAAATTGACAGAGTTACAGTCAATTTAGTGAGACGAGGTAGCACGGCTGGTTATGACATAACAAAAACATTAAACACGTTTATCTCGGAATGACATTTTTCGACCTGGTCGACACGATTCCTCAAAGACTAATGAATCGATTTCATATTTTAAAAAAATAATTTTCGTAATTGTAGTAGCTATCGTTGCACGTAGCCGATTTTTGAAATTTTGATAAGTACTATTTTTAAAACCGCTCTAATAAAAAAATAGGTCTTAAAAATGAAAAAAAATGTCAGACGATCGCCATTTTGTGAAAAAAAACACGTGCAACGTAAGCTACATTCATATAGATATTGATAAAATTTTTATTAATTTTTTTCATATAACTCTTCTCGAAATTTCGAGTGAACCATTGGTCATCACATCGAGGCTCATAACTTTGTAAATATTTAATATTTTTCAATAAAAATTGATATTAAATAAGTTGAATATATACTTAACAAAACGTCCTTTACCTGATTCAAAAATAATTAGTTATATCTGTGAAAAAAATTTCCAAACAATTTTTTGACCCGTCACATAGTTGGTCCGTAAACATGTTTTCGTCAGATTTTGTTTAAATTGCACAGGAATATTCCCTAGATTAATATCTGAAAAATAGCCCATTTTTATTAAAATTGATCATCTCAAAGTCATGAAAAACGATCTCAAAGTTTATATTTTTAACACAGCTTATATAGACTAACCGTACACTAACGTAACGTTTTATTAGATAAAATTTAAACGTAGCGTCAGTTTTTCATAAAAAACTGACATGTTGTATATTTATATGAAAGAAAACAGTATACAAAAAATTGGAATTATTGACCATCCCGTTATTAACTACCAAACCATCACATAAATTACAGTATTGTTGACAATGTGGCAACAACGTATTCATTTGATTATAGTAAAAAATACACGAAATAATGAAATAATTTTTTACAAAATATGCTGAAGGGAATTATAATCGATTTCATTAATTATTAATATATTCTGTGGTAGTTTAGATGATAAAATATAATCATTTGACAAGTAGTTAATAGTAGATAATGTACAGAGTTGCCATGATCATTTCTCTAAATTAAAAATATGTACTCATGGCCTAATGTGATCACATTATGATGGACCAACTACCTTAAATCAATTAAATTATATATGTATGTATGTGTTAAGCTCCGACATACGTACATGATTTATTACATACTCGTACACAGTAACATAAAGAGGCTTTCAAGAGCATATATAGAGATTTCGGAATGCGGAATCGGTATATATATTGTTGTTACTATGGATCAAAACCACAGGTCGTTTTACATACTGTCAACCAAATAATCCACGAGGATAAAAGATCGTATTCTATGTACCGCCGCTTTATGAAAACCCGTCGTAAAGACGGGATTTTCCGTCAAGGAAAATATTCTTTTAAGAGCGCACAACCCCCCCCCCCCCCGGCCCCCCATTCTCAACTTCTTTATACTCTCTACATCCAAACTGTATATTTTAATATAAATTTTTCGCTCAAAAGGAAGATGTCGAACCATGTTTTTCCACATATGAACTTTCTTATTTTCCTGCCACATCGTTTTATGTATGTGAAACGCACTTCTTTTTTACTTTTCACATGTGGGAAGGGGGAGGGGGTAGGTGGAGAGAGAGATCTAGTGTGTGTGTATTGTGACAAAAGAATGCGAAGATTTCGTATATGAAAATAAAAAAACAATCGTTCTGGTGCGGATTGAAAAATGTATTTTCTCTTTAATTTTACGTAATTATTGTTAATAAAGAATATAATTAAGGGAAGAGGGGGGGGGGGGGATCTAGTGTGTGTGTATATTGTGTCAAAAAAAAACAGGGATTTCGTATATGAAAATAAAAAAAATAATCGTTTTTGTGCGGAATGAAAAATTTATTTTCTTTTTAATTTTACATAATATGAAATTATTGTTTAATAGAGAATATTGTGTAGGAAAAGAGGGGGGGGGGGTCTAGTGTGCGTGTATTGTGTCAAAACAAGTGGGGATTCCGCATATCTATGTATATATAAAAATAAAAAACAAACGTTTTGGTGCGGATTGAAAAATGTATTCATTATTTTTTTTTATTTTTACGTAATATGTGATTATTGTTTAATAGAGAATATTGCATAGAGAAGGGGTGGGAAATTTATTATGCCCCCCCCCCTGTTTTCGTAGTTGGCAAGATTTGAATTTATGAGGGGTTTTTAATTTAGAAAAATAAATTTAAAATGTTAATTAAAAATAAGACAATTAGAATTTTTTTAAGGATGTTCTATACCCTCTAGTTTTTCAATTTTTTTTATTATTATATTTTGAATAATACTTATGAACACTAGATAAAGCAAACTTTTACAAATTTGAAAAAAATAGCAGAGTTTAGAATCAATTAGAAGCAGTCGAAAAATTATAGAAAAATAAATAAAATTAAACGAAGATTTTATAAAAACAAAAGTAGGTACTTAAATTCCTTGTTACATTTGATACGCCACACTGGTAGAAAGCATTTCTCAAACCAAGTAAACCTTGTTTTGTATATAACAATATTTTCTTAAGATAAGCAAATATCTCTTAAACCAACTATAGTATTCTTGGATGAAGGAATAACGTAGTTGGATTAAGAGTATGCTTCTTATATTAAGAAAATATTGTTATCGTTATATACAAAACAAGGTTTTCTTGGTCCAGTATAGTTTTTTTTCTGTGCACTCTACGGAATAGAATTCAATATTTTTTGGGTAACCGATTTACCCCCACTTAAAAAGCATCTACAAATTATTGTTTTTATAACTCTTGTCTATAAAATTGATCCGTCATTTATACTATATCTATGCCATATTTTAGATTTCTAGGTCAAACAACGCTCTATAGTAGCTAGAAGACCATGGCAGACAGACAGACAGACAGTGTTTTTTTACGATTTTAATAAAATCGAATAGTACATTTAAAAATAACAATAATAAATGTGAAAAGTTATAGTTAAATTATGGAGCCTTTACGTCTACTACTAAATTAAATTTCATAATGAAATTGAAAGTTTTTTATTAAAATCGGTTTTAATTATTGAGGATTAAATTAAATTCTTTAAATTGTCAATATTGAAAATTAGAAAATAATCATAAAAGTTGGTGAACGAGATCCTGGTTTGTTGATTTTTTAGAATTGAACTCTAGACAATTGTTATTCGTTGCTTTAATACTGGATCAAAAATGTATAGATTTCTATACAATCATATGCCAATAATTTATTTTTGTTATTTCCTTTTTTAATCGTTTTCAAATTATCAAATATTAAATAAAATGTACCTTACACATTTTTTTTATACTATTTATTATATTTCAATTTTAACGAAAATTTGTATTGAATTTCATTTTTTTTTCCACATTGAGTCACATCAAAACACAAGTTTTGTGTGTAAAATCTACATAGAAGACTTTAACGTCAATTTGTTAATTTAAATTTCGCGCTGAAATATAGCAGTAACAGTGTTGGTATTATGGTGGGAGTTGGGGAAAGACGTTCTATAGAACTGTTAGAACATTGTCTTACGGAACGGTCGTCTTGTGGATGGTCGTCCTACAGAACGCTGAGTGTATTTTATCAATCAAATACAGAATTTATCAGTATATAATAATATACTACATAAAATAAAATAAAAAAACACATTTTGCTGCATCGCTTAAACTTATTTACCAAACTTATGCGACAAATAAAAGAATAACACAATTGCAAAAACCTCCGTCCAAAAGTAAAGCTATGTGCTTTCAAAAACCAACAACACTGAAGATCAAACGTACTTACATTGAGTGACAGAGAGGGGGATATCTACAGTATACACATGTTAAATATATCGTCCTTTTTCTTAAGACGATTATCGAAGCCATTCTATAGCACCTACACTTGAATGTTGATGTGTTGAATTTCATACATTTTAGATATACTCGAGCAAACGGTATATCTGGAGTTTGAGAGAGGCTTCAGCTGTTGGAATGAGGTTTGTATAAACGAATGATATAACGATCTACAGCAGCCAGCTATAGAGAGAAATGTTATGGTGTGAGGATTTGTAAACCCTTATAATTTCTACATAAAGATTGTGTTATTAAATTGGACATAAAGTGATACATTTCTTTGTTGGTATTATTGTGGTCGAATTTTGTTTCTAAAGAAATCTTGGTGGTTTTTTTCTTGTTTTGTTTGCCATTGTATGGTAATAAAAAAAATTAAAAAAAAAATCCAAAAACACTGTGTGTGGACTACGGAATTTTGAAAAATATAGATTTTTTTATTCTACACAATTTTTTACTACATTAGGCAGCGTATTGTGAGCGTACTATTATCGTTACTGCCATAGGTGGGCATTAAGGGGTTAGGTGTACTCAGAATTTTCAAGAAATCGATTTTTGTTTTTTGTATTTCTGGAAGCAGCTACAACGGCTGAAGAACTATTTTATGGCCCAGGAATAGTTGACTCGGTGTAAGTAATTAAATAATACGTATTACTTTACGTAAATTGAGTGTAAAACTTTAAATGCGTTTTTCTCAAAACTATGTTTTTTGAACTGGTGACCACTGTAGCTCGAAAACCGCTCGGTATTTTTTAATGAAATTTATACAGCTTTTTGAAAACATGAAAAACTAGTGCCTGATTGAAGGATTTTTTATTTTTTTTAAATTTCGATTTGTTATAAACAATTAACTGTTGGTTTTTTTCACGAAAATCTTGAAAAAAATTTCCTGAGGCTGCCATTTTGTTAATTTAAGAAAGAAAAAAAAGCTTCGATCAGACACTAGATTATCTATTAATAAAACTTATTTTTTTTGTCCGATTGAATTTGGATGAATCTCCAAGGATAAGTGATGGTCACCGCAAGGAGCTTCGGTTGGAACTGGATCAACACAAACAGCCATTACTTTTAAAATTATTAATTTTTTTTTCTAAAATTTCTGTCAAGTCAAGTCGAAACCTTATTTAATTAATGATGCTATGTTTTTACTTTTATAAAATAAAATAATTTACTGGCAAAAAAAAATTATTTAAAATTGTCATTTTTTCATGTCTCTGACTACACCTAACCCCTTAACTCGTTAATCCGTTAATCGTTAATTAACGAAGTTAACAAAATGGTTAACGGATTAACTTTTAAGTTAACTCAAAAAAATGTTAACGCTTTTGTTAACTTCCGTTAACTTTAGTCCGTTACATTGGTTGTTTGATGAAAAGTACATAAGAAAGTTGTCGAAATAGTAAAAAAAGGCCTTCAAACATTTTAGATGGTTAACTTTTTAACGATTAACTTTAACTTTCGTTAAATTGTCGAATTTTCGGTTAACTTTAACTTCCGTTACATTTTCGGAATTTTAACGGTTTAACGGTTAACGAAGTTAGCTTTTTTATTAACGGATTAACGATTTACGAAGTTAACTTTTTTTTTTTTAATTTGGCACCAACTTCAAAAACTGTTAAATTTCGTCAGTTTATTTTTTTTAATTTTTCCCTTTTGAGTGGCGTATCTTCGAATTCCATGGTCAAATTTTGATACAATTTACATGGGACCATTTCTGGAGCATTCTCTTTTAAATAAACAAAAAAAAACATCAAAATCGGTGCAAATTTGACGGAGTTTTACCTAAACATACATATTGTATCGGTGACAAATAATAATTGGACGAAGACAAAGGCGATTTAAATACATTTTCCATTTTTTAAACAGTTTTTTCTATTTTCCCACAAATTATAAAAACTAGAGTTAACTCCTTGTTGCTGCACACCTCTAAATTTTTATAAAATAATTGTTTTCAAGCTATAGCCCTGCCAGCCCCTCCCCCCCCCCCAAACAACTCTATTAGTTACAGAAACCCAATTTTAATAATATATAGGTACACTTTCACACAAATAACTACTTAAAATTGAAAATTACCTTTGTACTAAGCGTCAAAAACAAGAAGTGATTTTTAATAATATAATTGTTTTCAAACTATAACCCTGATAGCCCTCTCCCCCCCTTTCAATTCTAGTAGTTACTAGATAACAATATATAATATATCTGCTTCAAATTGAAAATTACGTTTGCAGTAAGCGTCAAACACACGAAACTACTCAAGAAGTAATTTTCTCTCTTGCGCGCAGATATATATTATTTCATCTCTTCTCATAATACATCGTATATACTTACACATAAAAACTCAAAGAACTGTAATAAACGAAAATATATCCAAGCGCGCGAGAAAAAAAAACACATCATATAGAAACAAATGTGAAAATTATCCCTTAGTTTTTTTGATGACGTATCCAGTATGGTGTGGCGCTGGCAACCGGAAGTGATGATCATTTCACATCTTATGACGTCAGCAATGAAAAACAGTCGGAAGTCGGATCATATATTTTAGCGCGGTATTCTGTTTTATATGGTTTTCATATCGGCGCTAAGTTGGCCATGCAAACACTCAAACTACTTGATACTTATTTATTTAATTTACAACTTAAAACAAAAGGTATTATATATTTGTTTAATTAATTTAAAAAAAAAATCAATGGGTGCAAAGTAGGTAGTGGGGGAAACGAAATCGATCACAGCGCACAACGTGGCAAAAAATAACACTTTGGGTGGACTAACTGTCATTTTAATAGACTCGTTTTTAACTGAAAATAGAAAGGTCAACATGGTTAATCCCACTATAGACTATGTGCAAGGGGGTTGAGTTAGAAATAATGTCGATGCGAGTGTTCGTGGTGAGCAATATTGTAAAATTATCGGCGCCAAAATTTGAGGTTATGCTGTCAATGTAAACGAATTAATTATTTCTCTATTATATGTCATAATTAAAGAGAAAAAGATACCCAAAATATACAAAATACGAGAAGCTTTGTGATTGTTTTAAAATGTGAAAAAAATGTTCCCCGATTTGAAAATTTTAAGTTGATAAATACTTTTTGTTCCGTGTCTGTTTGTCTGTCCCCTGAAACCTGGTCACACGCATAACTCGTGAACCACTGAACCGATATTAATGAAACTTGGTTGGTTGGTTGGGTCTGGCTTGAGGACAGTCCCATTTCAAAAGTATTAAAATCGTGTGTAAGGGGGAGGGGTGACATCCCAAAACATTTATTTTTTGATTTGAAGATATCTCAAGAAAGACACATGTTACGTGAAAATTTTATAGAACCTTTTTTGTAGAGCATTCAATTTTCTATAATATAGGTTACCTATGTTTGTTGTAAAATATTCCCTTACAAAGATTTATCTCAATTTGCTTTGAAAATATTGTCATGTTTTTTTTTTAAATTGCTATTAAATGACATTTAGACGTTTTAAATGTTATTTTGACATTTGTATAGCAGAAAAATTTTGATTTTGATTGAAATTGTCAAAATATTAAAAATATACGACAAAATAACGAGGTGTGTATAAAGAAAAATGTCGAATTAATATTTTTTATTAAAATTGTATGAAAATTAAATGGTTAACCAATGACAGGCAGTTCATCTGAATACTTTATCGGTTTTTATTTAAATAGTTCAATAATTAACTACATTTGATGAATTTAGCACGAGGAAGCACTATGCATTTACCTTGCAGATTTATTTTTTAAATCATTAGTGTCCATCACTGGGTTTAGACTTATTCCGCTCGACTGTTTACTTACGTAAATTAATAAATTGTTATTATACTAAATAAAAACTATATAAAAAAGTGTACACCTTGGAAATAATAAATTCAATTAAATCAGAATAAATTACAGTACAAGAAACATTTTTTTCCTATTTGTCAACGTGGACAGTATATACAAAAACAAGTTATCTCAAAGTTAAGTGCAAAAATTGTTAGGAATAATAAAAAAATGTCTGGGCAACTGTATCAAAAACTGCTAATAGATGGTAATAGATACAGTGACGGTAGGGCATTATAGCTAGCACGGTAACGGCGGTATCAAGTGGATGTGAGGACAGGGGTGGAGGTGGGTTAAAATACAGCCCCTTTATATATACACACATGCTACCAGGAGCGCATCCAGGGGGGGGGAGTAAAGTTTCTTTTGTTATTATATGTATATAATTTACAATTTTTTGTATTTATCATAAATTAAATAATGTATTTAATTCGGTGGGGGGGGGGGGGGGGGTGATTTCGTTGAAATTATGTTTTTATATAGATAATAATGTATAGATTTGAAATTTTCAAACAGCAGGTCCGTATCTTAGACCGTTCTTGAAATATGGCATCTCAAAGTTTTAAAATGTTTTTTTTGTTATTATATATTATTTTATTATTTTGTGTATTTAATTCGGTGGGGGGGGGGGGTAGATTTCGTTAAAATTACGTTTATTATATAGATAATGATGTATAGATTTGAAATTTTTAAATAGCAGGTCTGTATCTTGGACCGTGCTTGAAATATGGCCTCTCAAAGTTTTAAAATGTTTATTTTGTTATTGTATATAATTTTATTATTTTCTGTATTTAATTCGGTGGGGGGCGGGGGCGGGTAGATTTAGTTAAAATTACGTTTATTATATAGATAATGATGTATAGATTTGAAATTTTTAAACCGCAGGTCTGTACGTTGAATCGTTCTTGAGATATGGTCTTTTAAAGTTTTAAATGTTATATATAATTTTTTTATTTATTTTTATTTATTATAAATTAAATAATGTATTTAATTTGGTAGGGGGGGAGGGGTAATTCCGTTGCAATCAAGTTTTTTTTATTTAGATAATGATGTATAGATTTGAAATTTTTAAACCGCAGGTCTGTATCTTGGACCGTTAAGGAAATATGGTCTTTCAAAGTTTTAGTTATTGTAAAATTTTGAAGAAAAATAAAAGGTCGTAACTTTTGAACGGAAGTTCGGTTTTGATTTTTGTTGATATATTTGAAATCAACGTGTCAAATTCTATATAATGAAGGATATGAATAATTCTTGAAAATTCTAACAAATTTTTAGCTAAAAATAAAAAAAATCAAAGGGGTTTACCTTAAAAAAATATAGTTTCTTAATCAAATTTTTTTATTTTTTTTATTTTTCAAGTATTATACATGTCATTATATAGATTTTGACATGGCTTTATTGAGATCATTACAATCTGTGTTGAATATATGGTAGAGATGTGTTTGGGTCGTGAATTTTTCGGGTCACGCTTGTGACCCGACGTGAATGTAAGTGTGATTTGATGTTAGGGTATTTTTATGTATCTATTAAAGTGGTTTGTTTTAAAAAATTAAATTTCAATGAAAAATTACTTGAAAAATAATTAAAATTATTGTTTATATAGAAAGTTATGTTTTAACTTCACATTTTCTTGTATTTAAGTTGGTATTTCTATGTTAAAATTAAATTTGATGCATGAAATTTTACATAAAATTTTTGAATTTTTGATTTCGTTAAAAGTATATTTATTTTATAGAAAATGATGTGAAAAGTTGAAATTTTCAAACCGCAGGTCTGTATCTCATCACGTTCTCGAGATATGGCCTTTCAAAGTTTGAGTTTTTTCAAAATTTTGGAGAAAAATGACCGTATCTTTTGAACGTGAAGTCGGATTTGATTTTTGTTGACAGATTTGGAATCAGCGTGTCAAAATCTATATAATAACATGTATAATACTTTAAAATTCGACAAAAAAAATTTTGTCGAAAATCGACATTTTTTTAAGGTATACCCCTTTGAATTTTTTCGATTTTTCGCAAAAAAATTTTTTTCGAATTTTAAAGTGTTATACATGTAATAATATAGATTTTGACACGCTGATTCCAAATTTGTCAACAAAAATAAAATCCGACTTCACGTTCAAAAGTTACGGACATTTTTCTTCAAAATTTTTAAAAATCTAAAACTCTGAAAGGCCATAACTCGAGAACGGTTTGAGATACAGACCTGCGGTTTGAAAATTTCAACTTTTCACATCATTTTCTATAAAATAAATATACTTTTAACGAAATCTAAAACATGCCATTTTCTAGTCAAATTTCATGCATCAAATTTATTTTTAATACAAGAAAATGTAAAGTTGAAACATAGATTTCATATAAACAATAATAATAATAATTCTTCAAGAAATTTTCCATTGAATTTTCATTTTTTTCTATTTTTTACTATTATCTATAATTTACTATTATCGTCACTGCTTAGTTTTTATGTTACCTAACGTAACAAAATATAGCCTATAACCTGGCCAGAGAATGTACCTATGAATTAAAAAAAAATCACGTAAATCGGATAAGTGGTTCTCGAATGATAAGCGCACTAACGGACGGACAGACAGACGTTGAGCTTTATATATATTAATGATGATTGCAGTTTGCAATAAAATAACATATTTATTAATATCATACACTACTTTATCTAAATTCTAACCTATCAAGAATTGATCATTAAGAACAGTGTACGAAAGTGCGAAATATCCCCACATAACATTATCTTAGCGGGGTGTTTGTGGTTCTGTAAAGCCATCGTATAAATTGCTTGATTTAGGCTGGGTCACTGTATATAATCAACTGGCAATGAATCAGTCATGAGGAGCAGAAACCAACCGCCGCCATGTTGTTTTATCCTTCTACCTACAGGAAGTACGTCACAACTTACCACAGCATCGACTTCTTGTTCCGGGGCGGCAAGGGCGGGCCACGGCGCGGCGCGGTGGCGGATCTCTTTCCGATTGAATACATCTTATAGCATTTGCGGTGAATTGTTTTCATTATCTTATTCTATAGCATTTTGTCTTATTACTTTTCTTAATTATGTATGTAGACAGAAAAAATACTCGATCTTATTGAAAATTTGAGATGGAAAAATGCTTATCTTCTCAATATTTTCTCAATAGTAAAAATTTTTTTATTGAGGATATTTTATTTCATTTGTCAAATTAATAAATAATTTATTACACCAACTAACGAAACTCTCAAATAGATTAAACATAATGGTTGTATTAATAAATATTTATCAGTGTGAATATTTTTTTACACCACCCAACTAGTGAAGGTGCAATTTTCGATATGGTAAATTCATGTATTTATTAAGTATTTTTTTTATTTAAAATATATGTTTTCAATACGAAACAAAATTTTCACCGTGATAAGAACATTGTTAGTAATAAAAAATTACGTTACCTACCCTTAAACATAAGCGATTTTCATTGGTTAAAATATTAATATTTAAAAAAATTATGGTTGATCAGTATTCTTTAGAACTTTAAGAACAAATTGAGACCAATTTCGATTTTAACAAAAATTATTAATTTTTAAATTATTTTCCCCGAAATAAACATTTTTACGTTTTTTTAAACCCTCTAGAAAGAGTATTTTTTTGTCAAATTCAGTATTTGCGGTCCCAATCGATTCGTCTAAGTGTCCCCAACAAATATCAACCATAAAAACTTGATAAAAAATGAAAAAAATCTTGAAAATGAAGTTTTCACCCTTCAATCCCTTTTTTAAGTTGTTGCACAACTTTTCACTAGTCTGGGTTATTTTTTCGAATTCTACGCCCCAAAATCTATAATAATCAACCATAAAATTGTATGCCCCTAAAAGTTCGGATTTTGGCACTCTTCACTGAACCCTTGACTGGGTTAACCATTTACTTAAAAAGTATTGATTATACAAAAAAAAGTATAAATACCTTTTTTGTGTAGAATTTTATAAGCTACAATTTTCCTCGAAAAATTGATCATTTTTAAAATATTTACAAAAAACTAGAATTTGCCCCCCTTTACCCTTTAAAAAACAAAAACCCGTCACCCAAATTAAGGGTACTTTTTAGAGTATGCTTAGAAAATCCAAAATCCAGCTTGGTCGGAATTTTTTCTTAGTTTGACTACATTTTTAAGTCTATTGCTTGGGCTATTATGTTCTAATCTATTTGAGAGTTTTGTTAGTTGGTGTAATAAATTATTTATTAATTTGACAAATGAAAAGATTTTTAGATAAACATGAAGATATATTTTTCAAATGAATAAAATACCCTCATTTTTTTAATTATTATATTAAAAGGAAATATTGTTATATTAACAAAATAAATTTATTAAGGTAGTTGGTCCGTAAACATGTTTTCGTCAGATTTTGTTTAAATTGCACATGAATATTCCCTAGATTAGTATCTGAAAAATAGCCCATTTTTATTAAAATTGACCATCTCAAAGTCATGAAAACGATCTCAAAGTTTGTATTTTTAACACAGCTTATATGGACTAACCGTACACTAACGTAACGTTTTATTAGATAAAATTTAAACGTAGCGTCAGATTTTCATAAAAAACTGACATGTTGTATATTTATATCAAAGAAAACAGTATACAAAAAATTGGAATTATTGACCATCCAGTTATTAATATTTAACCAGATTTAACTACCAAACCATCACATAAATTACAGTATTGTTGACAATGTGGCAACAACGTATTCATTTGATTATAGTAAAAAATACACGAAATAATGAAATAATTTTTTACAAAATATGATGAAGGGAATTATAATCGATTTCATTAATTATTAATATATTCTGTGGTAGTTTAGATGATAAAATATAATCATTTGACAAGTAGTTAATAGTAGATAATGTACAGCATTTCCATGATCATTTCTCTAAATTAAAAATATGTACTCATGGCCTAATGTGATCACATTATGATGGACCAACTACCTTAAGCATTTTTCCATCTCAAATTTTCAAATAAGATCGAATTTTTTTTCTGTGTACAAGTCCGGCAAACTTCTACAACTTGTATAGTTAGAAAATTTATATTTGCTATATTTTAACTCACATATAAAATACGTCACACAATAGAAAATATTTCGTACAAATATAAGGACTCGATGATATGATATTTAAGAAAATAAACTTATAACTTTGAAGACATTACTTATAAAAAGAAAAACCATACACATACAAAGTTTCACATGCTTGTAGAAGTTTTCTTTTTTATGGAACTGCCACAGACATAAAATATGATATACAACATAGTAGTGGCTACTTAGAAAACGACCGTCACATGTTCCTAAATCACAGCGTCGAAATGGCAACAGAATTTTAGTCGACCGGTTGTATAATAAATACATAAAAATGTTACAAAAATAAGGATATGTGGTTATAGCTATCTCAAACTGTAAGAATGTTTTATATAGCAAATACCAAAAGGACGCAAATTTAATATACTTTTATAGCGTACACAAATAATGCTTAAGGTTATGGACATGTTATTGAATTAGATAATAACTGGACGGTGCGGTGGATAAAATACAGGATGATTTAGCACTGTCGTGCCAAACTTGAACAGTAGATTGAGAAAAATATTTTAAGCAAAAAACTTCCAATAAACATGTGTCCGGAAGTTTTTCCTTAGGGAACTACAGGCCTCCAAAGATTTTACTAAAAATGGAGTTTTAATTTAATATCTAGAGAATAGAAAAAAATAGAAATTTCATAGTTCTATCACAAAGGATAGAACTATGAAATTTAGTATTTGGTTTAGTAAGAATATGTGTTATCGATTTCTAATATTAACCAATTATATTTTAGGCCAGGGCTGTATGGGGCTAGTGGACCCATCGATTTTTATCTAGTAATTGTTTGTTCCTTAATTTTTTCCTGAGTTGGTACTTTTATAAGATTATAGGACACAAAATACACAAAAACATATTTTACTTGTTTATCATAGGATAAACCGTTTTCGAGAAATATCGATGGAAAAGAAAGCATGCAGAATTAACCTTAATACGGATGCTTGAAATTATAAAAAATAAATTTATATTCTTATTTCATGATAACAAATAAGACAAAAATGCTTCCATATCTACAAATAGCCATTTTTAGTTTGTTTTTTTTAGTCATGTTAATAAAGTTCATGTAACAGTAAAAGAATTGGCTATAGGTCTTACAGGATTCATATTAGGAGGTTTATTTAAATGAACTTTATTCTTACCTTTAATCATAGAAAAAGAATATAAATTTATTTTTTGTAATTTCAAACATCCCTAATAAGTTAAATTCTGCATGCTTTCTTTTCCATCGATATTTCTTGAAAACGGTTTATCCTATGATAAATAAGCAATGTACGTTTTTGTGTATTTTGTGTCATATAATCTTATAAAAGTATCAACTCAGGAAAAAAATTAAGGAACAAATAATTACAAGATCAAAATCGATGGGCCCACTGGCCCCATACAGCCCTGGCCTAAAATATAATTGGTTAATATTAGAAATCGATAACACATATTATTACTAAACCAAATACTAAATTTCATAATTCTATCACAAAGGGTTCTCTAAATATTAAATTAAAACTCATTTTTAGTAAAATCTTTGGAAATCTGTAGTTCCCTAAGGAAAAATTTCCGGACACATGTTTATTGGAAGTTTTTTGCTTAAAATATTTTTCTCAATCTACTGTTCAAGTTTGGCACGATAGTGCTGAATCATCCTGTATATTGTTTATTTGTTTTTATTGTGAAATTTAGACGCAGATAGACATTTTCTTTAGAATTTACCCATCTCATGCTCGTTGTTATCAACATACAGTAGAATACGGATATAACGACTCCGTTTATAACGACGAAAATGCTCACTCAAATTAGGTTACATATGAAAACATATCCGTATAGTACGACTCCGGTTTAAGCGACCTATTTTAACAATAATAACATATAATAAAGTTCGAATTTCGAAAAAGGGGGGGCTTGCATGTCTACAGCACCCCATTTGATTTTTTTGAATATCTTCTAAAGGGTTAAAGCATAAACGAAAGGATTTCCTGCACAAACGTGCACAAACGAAGCACAAACGAATTACATATATTAAAATTCGAATTTCCAAAAAGGGGGGGCTCGCATGTCTACGGCCCCCCCATTTGATTTTTTTGAATATCTCCTAAAGGGTTAAAGCACAAATGAAAGGATTTCCTGCACAAACGTGCACAAACGAAGCACAAATGAACTGCATATAATAAAATTCGAATTTCAAAAAAGGGGGTGCCAGAGACATGGAGCCTTCATACGTAGACGTACTACGAAAATGTACTATGTACACTGGTAGAAAGGATTTCTCAAACTAAGTAAACCTTGTTTTGTATATAACGAATACAATATTTTGTTAAGATAAGCAATAATCTCTTAAACCAACTATAGTATTCTTGAACGAAGGAATAACGTAGTTGGATTAAGGGTATGTTTCTTATATTAACAAAATATTGTTTTCGTTATATACAAAACAAGGTTTTTTTGCTCCAATACAGTTTTTTTTCTGTGTATAGTACGACTCCGGTTTAAGCGACCTATTTTGACAATAAATTGTCCGGTTAGAACGACACGCAGTGTAATGTTTCCAATATCTACGCACAAGCAATACCTTTCGCCGCCCCATATGTTGATTGTTGATTAGTAAAATTACAGACTTTCTACGTCAGTAAATACATATTTACATACATAGAATGTAGGTACATTGTATCTCTGATCAAACTCTAATACATTATGTATGTATGTAATGTGCAATGTTTAAGTAAATACCATTAATTTTTAATAATATTTGTTTTATTTAAATTGAAATTAATCTAACTATGTATATTTTTATTCCATAATTAGAATTACAGTAATATTATTATGTACATAATAAAAAAAAACAAGCTTAAATTAACCGGTAAATGTTTTAATGTTATAAAAAAAAGACAAAATAACTTGGACGTTAAATAAAAAAATAATTTGGTCCGTAGTTAAGAGAGCATTTATATCAGGAGTTCCCAAGTATTTTTGCAATTAGACCCCTTTTGAAAGAATGACAAAGTTTAGACCTCTTATTTTTGTTGTTTGTGTAGTTGTAAAACATACAAATTTCCCATAGACCCCTGGTGTACTTTAGACCTATTTCAAACTTCCATAGACCCCCCAGAGGGTCCACATAAACCACGTTGGAAAACCCTGATTTAGTTAAACGTGAAAAGGCCGTTTTAAAAACTCTTTTTTTTAATCAAAATATTTTTAGTATTAAATCGAAAAAAAATGGAATCTGTCTGTCTGTCTGTTGCAGCATTTTAAGAAGTTAGGTTATCAAATAAAAGCTAACAATTAAAGGCATTCAAATATCATGAAAACATTTTGTTATTATAAAAGGGGAACATCATAATGAGGGGTAGAAAATTGACTGTTTTTTTTACTTCAAGAAAATTAAAAAAAAAAACGTTTTTATTCCATTACTGTAGTGCCCCCTCTTAAGGGGGATAGCCACTGTGACGGGTCAAAAAATTGTCAATGTTTGGGAATTTTTTTCACAGATATAACTAATTATTTTTGAATCAGGTAACGGACGTTTTATTAAGTATATATTCAACTTATTTAATATCAATTTTTATTGAAAAATATTAAATATTTACAAAGTTATGAGCCTCGATGTGACGACCAAAAAAAATATTTTTCTCTATGGTCGACTCGAAATTTCGAGAAGGGTTATATGAAAAAAATAAATAAAAATTTTATCAATATCTATATGAATGTAGCTATTTTATTTTTTTTTATTTTTTCACAAAAAAACAATCATTTGAATTTTTATTTTATTTTTAAGACTTATTTTATTTTATTAGAGCGGTTTTAAAAATAGTAATTATTAAAATTTCAAAAATCTGTTACCTGCAACGATAGCTACTACAATTACGAAAATTATAAAAAACAAAATATGAAATTGGTTCATTAGTCTTTGAGGAATCGTATCAACCAAGTCGAAAAATGTCATTCCGAGATAAACGTGTTTAATGTTTTTGTTATGTCATAACCGGCCGTGCTACATCGTCTCACTAAATTGACTGTAACTCCTCTAATTTTCAAAATTTAAACTAAATTTTTTGTACACATATTTATGAATATGTATACTTTAAAAAAATCTAAGAAAAAATTTTTTTTTTATGTCCGTCACAGAGGTTTCCCCCCTTAAAGTAATTTAACATTTTTTCCCAGTATGAAAAACATTTTTAAATCAAGAAAAACCATGTAACATTAACTTTGTATAAGTGTAAATGTACCTAGATATAGAAAAGGGTATTTATTTATTCCTGAAAAAGAGAACCGGCAAAACTCCGTATAATAAAATTCTTATCTTTCGTTAACAGCTTAACGTTGCTGTAGTGGGGTAATTAGACAAATGTTTACGAGGTAAGGAGTAATTTTCATTAGAAGGGAGGTGCATCAGTTTAAATTAAATGTTCAACAAATCCTTGCGACCAATTAGTTCCAGATTTACTACAAATTTTGTATTCTGGATTATTTTTGTAGTAGGTAGGTAATAAAAGTTAATCTACACAGATAACTAGATTTTACTAAATTAATATGTTAATTTCATTATATACTTTACATATTAAAATTATTTTTAGATTGGGGGGGGGGAGGTTCTTAATATTAAAAAAATATTGTTTAATTTTTACTAAATTAAGGGGTTAGGTGTAGTCAGAGACATGAAAAAATGACAATTTTAAATAATTTTTTTTTGCCAGTAAATTATTTTATTTTATAAAAGTAAAAACATAGGATCATTAAATAAGGGTTCGACTTGACTTGACAGAAATTTTAGAAAAAAAAATTAATAATTTTAAAAGTAATGGCTGTTTGTGTTGATCCAGTTCCAACCGAAGCTCCTTGCGGTGACCATCACTTATCCTTGGAGATTCATTCAAATTCAATCGGACAAAAAAAATTAGTTTTATTAATAGATAATCTAGTGCCTGATCTTTTTTCTTTCTTAAATTAACAAAATGGCAGCCTCAGGAAATTTTTTTCCAGATTTTCGGGAAAAAAACCAACAGTTAATTGTTTATAAGAAATCGAAATTAAAAACAAAACAAAAATCCTTCGATCAGGCACTAGTTTTTCATGTTTTCAAAAAGCTGTATAAATTTCATTAAAATCTACCGAGCGGTTTTCGAGCTACAGTGGTCACAAGTTCAAAAAACATAGTTTTGAGAAAAACGCATTTAAAGTTTTACACTCAATTTACGTAAAGTAATACGTATTATTTAATTACTTACACCGAGTCAACTATTACTGGGCCATATAATAGTTCTTCAGCCGTTGTAGCAGCTTCCAAAAATGCAAAAAAAGAAAATCAATTTCTTGAAAATTCTGACTACACCTAACCCCTTAATATGTCAACTTAATTATATATTACTTCACATTTTAAAAATATTACTTACAAGGGAACCTTTTCAAGTCGAAAATTCGTATATAGAGTTTAAAATTGGTATATAGTTAGAGGAGGTCAAGATAAGTAACAAAAAGCTGCAGTAAAATGGTTTAAGGGGGTAAAACACCCCTATGAAAATGTGCAAAATAATCATATTTTTTTAAATAACTGTGAAACTAATGAAAATTTAAAAAAATCTACAATACAAAATTTTTATGATTTTTAATGCTCTTTTGAATGGCGATAGTCAAAATTCGAAAAAATTAAATCTATGAAATGTGGGAGTAAACGGTTTATTTTTTTCGAACTTTCATTATCGCCATTCGAAAGAGCATAAAAAATCATGAAAATTTTGTATTACACATTTTTTTTTAATTTTCATTAGTTTCAGAGTTGTTTGAAAAACTATGATTACTTTGCACATTTTCGTAGGGGTGTTTCACCCCCTTAAACCGTTTTACCGCAGCTATGATAATTTTTTTGTTACTTACCTTGACCTCTAACTATATTCAATGTTTAAACTCGATACGAATTTTCGACTTGAAAAAATTGAGCACTCTCTTTAAAAAGATAAAGCGAAAATGTAACCAATACCTGTCTCTTTTCTGTAAGTCTGTAATGACTGCAAACAAACCTGTTACGTGACCAATTAGGATTCTATAGAAAGAGACGGATAGTGGCTACATATTAGCTTTGTCTCTGTTACACTTTTTCGCCAGTATTTATTTTACTTTTTGGATAAGGAATGTTCAGTCCAAGTTTTTCAAAAAAAAATATGCGATTTAAAAAAAATTGTGCATTTTTATTACAGTAAAAAAAATTCATGAAATTGTATTTACTTTGTCGAAAAAAAAAAGTTTTGCGAAATGCTTAATATATAAATATATATAATACAAATTAGCAATGTAAAATAGCATAGAAAAGATTAAGTAAAAAGTTATCTTAAGATGCTTTCTTTCGGTTTTGCACATGGCGCTTTTCCCTGTTTCAAATGAACACATTTGCGCCAAATTTAAAAGTCAAATGAGGGGACGATGGGTGAACAATAAGAAGAAGAATAAGAGCTTACGTAAAACTTTAGGCCTGGATGATGCGGCAGTGCTGCCATCTACCGAGAGTGGATTTATGTAAACACAAGAACGTCGTAGTTGTCTGGGAAAAATTATAGCCGAAGAATTGTACCCGCGTGCTCTTTTACCTAATGAAAAACTTTACTATACCATTTGTTTAGTTAGTCCGTACGTATGTTTGCTGAGCAGAAATTTCAATTTGTTTGCTCTTAGGTACATTTATTCCTGTGTTATTGTAAAAATATTACATTCGATATAAAAGACATTCATTTAAGGTTATACGTCTAGCACACTGTAAAAATATAATTTGGTTTCGAACACATGTACCTAAATTTAATGGAATATTTTACTTTGTTAATTATTAAGAATTGAAATAGACAGAACGGTATATAATAGTAACATGTTTTTTTGTAGAGAGATTTGAAATCAGCGTACCTAAATTTATGTTATAATACTTGGAAATTAAAAAAGAAATGTTGGCCAAAAATCATAAAAAATGTTGATTTTTCAAAAACAGTTAGAAACTTTTTAATATGCTAATGTTTTATTTTAAATTTCAATAAAAATGGTTTTTAAAATACTAGCGAGACTTTGGTGCTCAAATAAACTTTAAAATCTATTAATTTTTTTATACTATATTTCGAATGCAATTTTAAAATTGATTATATGTAATACAAGTAGTCGGAGAGCTGATCTTCACCTCGATTACCTTAAAATTGATTATTTCCTTCCACATTTTTTTTTTAATTATAAGAACAAAAATTATAGATAATAATATTCTCTACAACTTGTATCTCAAACATTTTTTTCTAATACCGTTTAAAAAATAAATCGAAAATATTTTTTTTTTTTTAGAAAATCGATTATTTCCTAAAAATAAATTTGGGGGGGGGGGATGGAAAGAACATAAATTATAGATAAAAGTACCTTCTACAACTTTGATCTAAAACATTTTTTTCTACTGTGCACCGTTTCAAAAATAATTCGAAAAATTCCAAAATTTCTCTAGTAAACATCCGTTTCCGGTTTTATGCAACCGCGCTAGTCCCGGTAGACGTAGGTTTTCATACTTTACTATCATTAAATAAACGATATAAAAAAAATTAGCTTTGTAACGAGCACCTTAGTCGAGGTGGCGATCAACTCTTGGACTAAAAAGTCAATAGAAAATTAGATTATTTAACAAAAATACGAGTTTTTTAGTTGATTCAATATTTTAATTTAGTTGGATTACAAATTTTAAAACAATTAATTAGAAAGAGAACACTTACGTAAATAATGTTTTCATCCCTCCTCCAAACTTAAATAACGAAATCATAACTTTTATTAATTACGAAGAAATAAAAAAAAATTTAAAAAAATTCCATAATATACATAATCTCAAAGTATTGTGAATGGTCCTTATTTTTAAAATCAGTTAAAGTATTTTGATTTCGAAATATAGCCAGTGTTCTTATCTGTTACTAAAAAATAATAAAAAAATAAAAATTCCACGACATATTTTTATAAAACCGATCCCAGTTTATGTACGTACAAAAAAATAATTATAAATAGCATTTATATATCAAAATTCAGAATACACCACGAACCATTGATCTGATATAAAAAAGATAAAGCGCGGGTTGGCTGGCCATTTTTTAAATAGCATGGCTCTGTGAAACAATGCCAATTTGCTACATGACTTGACTCTGTAA
This sequence comes from Sialis lutaria, assembly GCA_949319165.1. Taxonomy (NCBI): domain Eukaryota; kingdom Metazoa; phylum Arthropoda; class Insecta; order Megaloptera; family Sialidae; genus Sialis; species Sialis lutaria. The sequence continues at coordinate 38,501,367 of OX439233.1, forward strand.
ATAATCAAAGGCATGAGCCACGTTTGTGAAACTGTATGTGTTTACAGGTAGGTAGTATTGTCCAAGGTACCTACCTACTCACCAGCTTCAATTATAACAACTGACTAGATTTTTAATTGATTTTAAAACGTTTTACGTATGTAATAAGTACATATGTTCTTATAGGTTTCATTTTTTATGAATATACACATCACTTACGCAGATTCTGGGAGGGGGTTTAAAGATAATGCACCCCCTCCTCTCTACTTTTCTTTAAAATTAAATTATTATTAAATAAGTAGATTTTTAATTGATTTTAAAACGTTTTACGTATGTAATAAGTACATATGTTCTTATAGGTTTCATTTTTTATGAATATACACATCACTTACGCAGATTCTGGGTGGGGGTTGAAAGAACGTGCCTCCCCCCTCTTCTATTATTTAAAATTAAATTATTATTAAATAAATTGATTTTAAAACGTTTTACTGTGTGTTGAAACATTTGTTATAAAAAGTATGTAATAAGTACCTACATAATATGTTCTTATAGGTTTCATTTTTTACGGGTACGCACATGGCTTACGTAGATTCTGGGAGGGGGTTGAAAGGTCGTGCCCCCCCCACTCCTATTCTTTAAAAATAAATTATTATTTTGTTTTGAATAAGTTTAATAAACTATTTAACCGATCTTGATGAAATTTGGCATGGAGATAGATTACATCCTGAGAAAGGACATATACTTGATTAAATAGTAAATATACAAATTCAACGCAGACGAAGTTATTTTAAAAAAAACATTTAGTTGAAGGGAGATAGTTGGAAAATTCGTTAATATATTTAATAAATTGATAAAATGATGTTTTTATAGAATTTTTATAGACAAGTATATTTATTTTCTATATAATTAAATCAGTAAAAGAAATTGTTCTGAAAAAATACTATTAATTCTTTTTATGGTTTTTCAAAACTCGTTTAAACCTAATGTCCATATTGGCATATAACCTAACTCAAAAACTTTATTCTTTCAATCCAAAAGAGAAAAAATTTTCATATAACAAAGACTAAATTTTAAAAGAAATATTACTATTTGACGTAAATTGTACAAAATATTGTAATTGTTGGTAGGGTAGGTCACGTGTTTGTTAAATTACTAAAGTTACAATATCAATTAGTAATTATTGTGTACAGGATCTAAATCTATATTATTGATATAGTTTAATTTGTTATAAAAACAATAAACAAATATACTATTAATATAATTAATACTTTACACAATCTTTGTATTTATTGTCTTGTCTTTTAACTGAAATTAAATAATTTATATATCACACTCACGGTGTTCAAATGACGACTTTAAATAAAATGTTTTTGCAGCCGAAATTTTTTTCATTGGGATGATTCCTGGAAGTGTTCCGAGTGTTTTTCTATAAAAATCAAAAAAATCCGTAGAGCAGTTTTTGAAAAAAATTAAATTTTTTTTTTTTTTACAAATGTTTCAAAAAACAAAATTATATTGTATGAATATCTAAATATATAAGTGTAAATACATTTTTTTCATAAATATATATGTAGAGAGAGACAACAAAAAAGAAAGAAATACAGTAGACGTTCCATACTGTGAACCGCGCCGGTATAATTAATCAGTTCTATTACACTGGCCGATACCCATTTTGCTGCAAGGGATAGAACTTTTTAAGGTTAATTTGGGCATGCTGAATCCAGAAATGACCACCATTCTGCTCAATCAACTCTTTTTTTGCGATATTGCAAAGAAAAGTTTTTTTCGATATGCAAACATTCAAATTCGTATCTATACCTATATATTTTTTAAATGAAATACTTCAACCTTGTGAATAAAAAAACGAATTGAAATATGTATTTTTCTGAGTTTCGAAACGAAAAACAATGACACTGTTTTACAAAATTAAAAATATATATATACAAAACTTTCTTGCCAATAATTAAAAAAATATTATTTAACGAGCCATACAAACGCCAGGAATGGAACAATCAATTTTGACAAACGCGGTTTGTTTTAGTACCATTTCGCCAATTTTTATTCGATTAAGTTAAAATTTTAATACAATAATAAAGGTAGATAAATCTATAAATTTAGTAAATTGTATTAAAATTGGACAAAAATTGTTTGTATAACAGAACTTTGAATTTTTAAAATTGATTAATTTTGGCTGAAAAATCGATTTATCTTCGTTTAAAACATAATTTTCGAAGGGATAACGGTATGGATGTGTATAATTTAAGGTTTTTTAGTTCAATAAGGACCAATAGCTATACATTTTGAATTATCTTTGGTTGAAGTATTTGATTTAAAAAATATATAGGTATACGAATTTGAATGTTTGCATATCGAAAAAAACTTTTCTTTGCAATATCGCAAAAAAAGAGCTGATTGAGCAGAATGGTGGTCATTTCTGGATTCAGCATGCCCAAATTAACCTTAAAAAGTTCTATCCCTTGCAGCAAAATGGGTATCGGCCAGTGTAATAGAACTGATTAATTATGCCGGCGCGGTTCACAGTATGGAACGTCTACTGTATTTCTTTCTTTTTTGTTGTCTCTCTCTACATATATATTTATGAAAAAAATGTATTTACACTTATATATTTAGATATTCATACAATATAATTTTGTTTTTTGAAACATTTGTAAAAAAAAAAAATTTTTTTAATTTTTTTCAAAAACTGCTCTACGGATTTTTTTGATTTTTATAGAAAAACACTCGGAACACTTCCAGGAATCATCCCAATGAAAAAAATTTCGGCTGCAAAAACATTTTATTTAAAGTCGTCATTTGAACACCGTGCTCTATTAACAAAATAATAATGTAAATGGTATTTATATACGAATATATTAAAAATAACGTATCATAAAAATTACTCAATTTACAGTAAGTACATGTTTGTTAAAACTTTTGAAACAAAATTGAAATTTTCAATCGGCGGAGAGAATATTCTTTTAAAAATTAACAGAAAATGCTATGAACCTGAGGACAGAATCAACTTCTGAAAAAAATTAACAGAAAAGTCAGTAGAATTTAAAATAAAGTAAATGAAAAATTACAATGACATACTGGTAAATTTTAACATAGTACCTATTAAAATTTATTTACTCTGAAAAAGTAATATACGCTATTATTTAATTTAATTTCTTGCATATGAAAATTTCACGTACATTCTCTATAATTTGACTATGTTTCTATATTACTTTTCATATCTGGCCTATCGCCAAAATAGAAACTGCTATACAGTATGTTGAATTGTAGTAGACGTTCTTTTAAATTTTACCATTCAAAATTTCTAGGATCAAATTTTTTTTCATCAATCTACAGTCCCTGGCCATATTATTAGACCAAAGCTAAGAAATAAGTGTTTCATATTATTTTTGTTGTTTTATTGTAAACACTGTTACCATTCCTTAACAGAACTCGTAGTTTTATACTTATGGTAACATTTAATCTAATTTTTGAAAGACTTACCACTTTCAAACTTAGATGGCAGCAGTGTTTACACGAAAACGTCAAATAATAAAATAACCGTCAAACAAAGTGTATCGTTTCAATTGTTGTACAATACATAGTTCATCTTAATTAAACAAGTGATAGTGCTTCAAAAACGTGTAAAGTAAGTTCTTTGTTGATGGTTTAACATTTTTTGATAAAAATTTTATACAATTTTTGAGATTTGTAACAACAATAATAATAAAAAACTCATTATATTATATATGCTATTTCATAATTTAACGAAAACTGTCAAAAATTAAGGTGTATTGTAGTTAAAATGGCGAAAATGTGATTTTTCAGCTTTGGTCTAATAATATCGCCAGGGACTGTATACAATTTTTTATTTTTTTCCCATTCCTACGCATCGTAAATAAATAAAAATGTTAATGAAATTTTTTCATCTGACTATTAATAATTTTTTAAAATAATTATAATTATTTTAACATACCGGTATAGTAATTTTTGATACTGCCGGTATGAAATATTACTACATTACCGATTAATTTTTCACAGAATGAAATTTCGTCCTCCCGTTAACATGTTTTTTTATGTTAAAAATGAACAGTAGTTTTTTTATATGTTATAAATTATTTATATTATCAAATATTTATTATTAAATATAGAATTGGCTACGGAGCTAAACATCGAAGGACTTTCAGTGTGTCTGATCTAATTATATATTAATATATTCCATAGTTAAGGAGACCAATGGTCGATCCCTAATATCATGGTAATATATGCGCGTCAGTTGGTACTGAAACATTACAGCTACCAACAACGGGGACTTGAACGGTTTTTATAGTGCATCACTACCGTCTTTTTGCACAGAGACAATGTTTTTCATATGTTGGAGTATACGAGTGTATACTTTATCAAATGAAAATAATGCTCTATCAGATAAAATGTCGCAAACAGTTGAAATATAGATGAAAACAATTTTCTTATTGCTCGTAAAGAATTATATATGTAACAGAAGATTTTTACATTATTTTAACTGTGGATATATGAAACTAGAAATATATACTCATATAAGTGGGGGGATTAAGGGGATCACGCCCCCCCATGAGTCTACAAAAATTATAAGATGAATTCTGTTTTTACACGGTTTTGATTTTACACGGTCTAGAAAAAAAATTGATTCTGTTTTTAGACGATTTCATTCGATTTAGCACGATTAAAAAAGCTATTTGATTTAAATTTTAATGAAAAATAATTTTATTAATCGTAATTTTTAGGGTTCCGTAGAAAACTAGGAACCCTTATAGTTTCTCCATGTCCGTCCGTCCTGAAAAATTTTGTCATAATAAGATGAAATTTGGTATACGGTCGTAGATTGATGACCCAAAAACAGAAATGATAAAATTTTTGAAAATACAAATTTTTTAGACCCCCCTTTCATAAAATGAAGTGTTTTAAAAAAAAAAAATTCACCTACACCATTGAGCGGGGTGTCGTTAGAAAGGTCTCCTAAAATGCAGCAAAAAATGTAACAGACATTTTTAATTTTAACCCTTCGATCACGATGTATTTTCTCTCCAAAGTCATTAAAAAAGCGTCCCCCCACTCTATTTTCTAAACTACCAATTAAAAAAATCTGAAAAAATTCCAGAACGTAGATTTTAATTAGTACTTTCACTGAAAATTATTACGAACATTGTCAAAAATATTTTGGAGCCCCCTTTCATAGATTGAAAAGTGAACTCACATTTTTTTCATTTACCCCATTGAGTGGGGTGTCATTTGATAGGTCTCCTAAAATGCAATAGTAAAAGTCAAATGACTTTTTGATTTTAACCCTTCAGTCACGAAAATTTTGAAAAATACTTTTTATAAATCGTAGTGAGAATGACTACGGAACCCTATCATGTGCGTGCCCAACACGCACTTGCCCGTTTTTTATTTATTTATAAAATATGTAGTTAGGGAATTCCCCTTTCTAATTTATTTTCATAGCAGCTTAAGTACCTATATATTTTAGTCTTGTGCGAGTTTTCAGTTCTTAAATTTGCGATAATTTTATATTTATGTTACTTTTACTTTAAGAATTGAATTGCCTTTTATTTTTATGAAATAAACTGTGCATGAATGCACATAAAAATTTAATTTTATGTTTTTTTTTTTTTTTGTTGAAAAATTTCATCTTATCTATTTTTTACAAGGGTATGGAACTACTCCCCTTTTTCATGTATTTTTTACACGGTTTTTTCTGGAACGTATCTACCATGTAACAACAGAATTAGGTGTACATGATTTTCATAATAAAAAATATAATTTTATAAAATTTAATACTGTCATAGCCCCCCCCCCCCCCCCCCCCCCCCCAATCACAAAAAGTTATCTACCTGAATCGAGTGAAGTGGCCAAATTATACAGCCATATATTTAATTTTAAGTTTGCTAAAAATTATTGCACAAAAATGTTTTTTTGAATAAATCGCGTTACCGCCGGTTTGAATAAAAATGGTGCGGTTGTCATAACTCTTATTATAGAGTGTCTCTAAATGAAAACAAATATTTTTTTTTAGTATGAGAAATACAAAAAAATGTATTAATTTTTTTTGTTATTAAAAAAATATAAATATTTTCGATATTAAAAAAAAAGATATTCATATAGGAATAGCCCCAATTCGATTTGGGTAAATGTATTGGAAGCCGTCGCCGTCGGGTCAATATAGTTTGAAGCAGATCAACTGATATATAAAACTATGTTGTATAAATAAAAAAATTTATTTATCTTTTTTAATAATTTTTTGTTTTTATTAATTTTATTGTAACTATTAAAAAAAATCACGTAAATGGGGGTAAAGAATTTTGTTTGATTTTTAATTCGGTGAAATTCTTGTATTTTAAATTAAAGTTGATTTTAAAAAGTGTATACTTAAGTAACATATAGGTTAAGTATAGGAAAATTTCGAAAAATATAAAATTTTAATACATATTTAGAAATACAAAAAAAATCAGATATATAATAGTATATAAATATTAACTTACCATACACGAGGGGGTAGAGTGGCTGCATTCACCAATCTTCCAGTTTTTGGGGTGTCTGAATCCTAAATAAAAATTTTAGAATTAATTCAAAATATTTTATAATAATATTTTTGTTAACATTACATTTTGATTTGGTCAAAAAATGAAGCATACAAAAGTTTTAATAAAAACAACTGTGCAAATATTTAAAGAGTTTTAGATTCAATTTTCGATAAAAATGAAATTTCTTAATTTTTAATATAAATTTTATATTTTTTTTACATTACATTTTGATTTGGTCAGATAATTAAGCATAAAAAAGTATTAATAAAAACAACTGTACAAATATTTTAATAGTTTTAGATTCAATTTTCGATAAAAATGAAATTTCTTAATTTTTAATATAAATTTAAAAATAATGTTAATTTATCAAAGTTAAATATTTCGTAGACATGATTTGAAGCGACTGGGTTTTTTTATAGATGGAAAATTTTTTAGACAAAGATTGATGGGCTTATAGGGTTGATGTTGTCATAAATTTGTTTAAAAATCCACCCCTAAGTACGAGGGAGGTTTTGAAAGATGTTATTTTTCTTTTATAAAAACAGATTTTACTTGTTTTTGTTTTACTTAATTCTGTGTACTTTTCTGAGATTAAATTTTGTTGAAAAATAAATTCTTGAATAATTTCTTTTGTATTTATTTGTATTTATTCATCTTCTTCTTATATTAAGCGAGTAAAAAATATGGATAAAAAATAATAAAATAACGTTCTTTACTACTTTTATTATAAACAAAAATTTTTTATTTATTTATTGTATTTTTGATAAGTGATATAAAAAATGTATAAAAAATACAATAAAGATAATACTGCCGTGCTAAGCACAAAAGCGGTATCTCAGTAAAAGCGAGTTTCGAGAAAATCAACGTTTTGTTAAAATAGTTTTATTTTTACTTTACAGATTGTTTTTTTTATTTATTAAATGGAATTTATTCATTATATTGGGAATTTTGGCGGTATCAAAATATACAGTTATTCGCCTACGTATTATTGATATACCTCTAATTCTCTTAGTAATTTAAGGTAAACCTGAAATAGGAAAAACTTTTTCAAGGGTTTTTTCATATGTTTTAAATAAGATATCGCTATTTGGCTTAGTTCGTTGGATTCGTATTTTTTTAAGCTATTCGATGCCATAAAAATCAACTTTATGATTTTTTTTGAGATACCGCTTTTCTGCTTAGCACGGCAGAATAGTATTCTTAAGGTTATTCGATCACTAGAACAATGTATAGATAAAAGTCTATTATTTATGGATAACTCATATATTTTACTTAAAATATTTGACGTATGATTTTTGAGTAGTTGGATATAAAAAATAAAGTTTTTAACACACGATAAATGAGAGAACTTGTCGAAAGTGTTCTATTTATTGAAATTCTATACAATTGGCTATATAGAGACGTTTTAAAAACTAATTTCAACCCTTTTAAATACTATTAAAATACTTAATAAAATATAAATATATTCACGTGTAATTTATTCAAAATAATGAAAAACTAGCTCTGCCATTACAGCAGTACAAATTAATACATGTTACTATTATATACCGTTCTGTCTATTTCAATTTTCAAATTAAATTAAACTTTTTTTTACTTTTAATAATTAACAAAGTAAAATATTCCATTAAATGTAGGTACATGTGTTTAAAACCAATTTTTTTACAGTGTGCTAGCAGTTAGACGTATCTATGTATAACCTTAATAAATTTCACCTGAAACTTTTGTTCGTAATTTGCATCGTTTCAAAAATAATTTAAGAATTGATATTTCTATCAAAATTTTCTACCACAAAAAAATATATTTCAAATAAATATAGAAGGGGGGGCTAACAGTGGTCTAGTCTTGAAATCTAGGGTCAAGGGGAAATCAAAAGGGCATGTAATATGTACACAGAAAAAAAACTGTATTGGATCAAGAAAACCTTGTTTTGTATATAACGAAAACAATATTTTGTTAATATAAGAAACATACTCTTAATCCAACTACGTTATTCCTTCGTTCAAGAATACTATAGTTGGTTTAAGAGATTATTGCTTATCTTAAGAAAATATTGTTTTCGTTATATACAAAACAAGGTTTACTTGGTTTGAGAAAGCCTTTCTACCAGTGTATACTGTCGTATAAGAAAGTAAAAATATTGTTAGACAAATTTATGATTTCATAAACGAATAAATAAAATAAAAAAAGGTCACACGTATTATTCCATCTGTCAGTAAAGTTAAGTATATCGAGTGCAGATAGAATTCTCACAGAATGAGATACATATCTAATAAGTTAGGTAGTAAATTATTAACTAGTTGAAATGACAACCGCCGTATGGCGCTCGCGATCCACCGGAACCGGAACTACCGGGGACACACCAACACACCAACGACATCTGGTGGAATTAAATGAATATTTATATATTTTAAATTAACATAAAATTGTCGGTTAATATATTATTGCGGTATGTTGTAAACAAATTACCGACCGAGCGACGGAAAAATGCCGCGTCGTGTAATAAATGTGTTTTAACTTGTATATTCAGTTTTTTTTATAATTTTAAAATATATGAGTTCAATTTTTTGTTATTATTAGTTTTTGATGTAATATTTGTTAATATAAATTAATTATTAAATATATACGGGTTTTCAAATTAAATGCAATTTGATAGATAACAGAAACCATAATTTTGTGTAAATGAGTTACGTCAAAAAAAATTTATTCGAAATATTTTTTTAATCCGACGAGAATTTTTTATTTTAGCAAATGTATTAACGCAAATTTTAGCGTTAAAAGTGAATGAATTTATTAAAAAGTATATAGGTACAACAGAAATAATGTATTATTAAAACTTTAAGATTATGAGTAGGTTATCTTTTGTCTGAATTTTTTTTTGTAAACTTTTATTTTTTCAAAAACAAAAATTTAATTTTAAATATCCGGGCATATTAAATTCATTACTATATACTACAATTAACAAAGTAAATGTTTTACTTTGTTAATTATTAAAAGTAAAAGTTAAGTTTAATTTAATTTGAAAATTGAAATAGACAGAACGGTATATAATAGTAACATGTACTAATTTGTACTGCTGTAATGGCAGAGCTAGTTTTTCATTATTTTCAATAAATTACACGTGAATATATTTGTTTTATAATTTTTATAGTATTTAAAAGGGTTGAAGTTTCGAATAATTAGTTTTTAAAACGTCTCTATATAACCAATTGTGTAGAATTTTAATAAATAGAGCACTTTCGGCAAGTTCTCTCATTTATCGTGTGTTAAAAACTCTATTTTTAATATCCAAAACCATACGTCCAATATTTAAAATAAAAACTAATAAAATATATGAGTTATCCATAAATAACATATTAACATTTTAGACTTTTATCTATATACACTGTTCTAATGATCGAATAACCTTATATCATATCTTATAAATAATGGGACAGTATAGAAAAATTATATTCTCATAAAAATATAAATTATTTTACTAAAACTTTAGTATAGATATTGAAATAAAATGAAAAATATTTTATAAAAATGTTATTTTCAATTTTCGCAGGAATATAAGCTTACAACGGTACACATGTCGGTAAAACAGTATCCTTGGCAAGTCGCTGTATCGATTGAAAAGCCTGCTGCTACTCTCCACCAGAGCACCTAGCAGGAACAAAGGTTTGAGGGGAGTTTTCCAATTCTAATATAACTGTATCTATTTAAATATATTTGTATATTGAAATAAATCTTTGTATTTTATTGCACAATAAATATTTAATACTTAAACATTTACAGGAATGTTTATTTCTAATTATTTTATTTTACCCCATTTTACAGGAAAAATATATTATAAATTAATATTTATAAAAAATAAATTATTTAACCTATAAGTAATCTCGATAACTACTGCACCGAGTTTGATGAAACCTGCACCTTGGCAGGTATTTTTATTTATTTTATTTCACCCTATTTTACAGGACAAATATATGAATTAATATAAATATATTAAAAAAAAATATTTGACCGAAATAATCTCGAAAAATACTGTACCGATTTTTATGAAACCTGCACTAACGTGTTCCTTGAAATCTCAGAATTGCTATAAGATACATATAACCACCAGATTACTATCTCACCTAAATATTCTAAATATTTTGATATCAAAATATATAAAATTTATGACACATGAATATAAAATATATTTGCTTTCAGATTTAAAAAATATGGGTTATTTTTTACAATATTTTCTCTATCTAGAAATCATACATTTTATAAAATATACTTTTTAAAAAATATTTTTAGTTAATATTGTTTGTACGAGAAATAAAAATTAATAAAAAATGAAATAGTTATTTTTTTATTTATTTACTTATAAGTATATTTTTTACCCATATCAATCATATTAGTTAGGACATTTTGAGTATACTTTTAGAAAAAATATGAATGTAGATATTAAATGTTAATAATTGTATATATTTTAAGTACCCCTTCAATAATGTAATTAATATTACTTCAATATATACTTTATATTTCAATTTTAACCAAAAGTAATATTTATATTAATAAATAATAAGAAATAATGTAAGGTAGGTATTTAAAAGTATAATTTTCATATATTTTCGTATAATTTATAAAGGTAAGTAAGTACCCATGTTTTATTATAATATATTATATTTTATTATATTAAACATTATACATTAAATTTCAATATACATTTTTTAAATTTTTGTATACTACTATACAGTTTCTGTCGTGCCAAACTTGAACAGTAGATTGAAAAAAAATTTTAAGCAAAAAACTTCCAATAAACATGTGTCCGGAAATTATTCCTTAGGGAACTACAGGCTTCCAAAGATTTTACTAAAAATGAGTTTTAATTTAATATCTAGAGAACCCTTTGTGATAGAATTATGAAAATTAGTATTTGGTTTAGTAATAATATGTGTTATCGATTTCTAATATTAACCAATTATATTTTAGGCCAGGGCTGTATGGGGCCAGTGGGCCCATCGATTTTGATCCAGTAATTGTTTGTTCCTTAATTTTTTTCCTGAGTTGGTACTTTTATAAGATTATATGACACAAAATACACAAAAACATACTTTGCTCATTTATAATAGGATAAACCGTTTTTGAGAAATATCGATAGAAAAGAAAGCATGCAGAATTAACCTTAATACGGATACTTGAAATTATAAAAAAATAAATTTATATTCTTTTTCTATGATTAAAGGTAAGAATATAGTTTATATAAATAAACCTCCTAATATGAATTCTCTAAGATCTATATCCAGTTCTATTACTGTTACATGTACTTTATTAACATGACTAAAAAACAAACTAAAAATGGCTATTTGTTGATATGGATGCATTTTCGGAAGTATATTTATATTATCTTTTTGTCTTATTTTTTATTATGAAATAAGAATATAAATTTATTTTTTATAATTTCAAGCATCCGTATTAAGGTTATTTCTGCATGCTTTCTTTTCCATCGATATTTCTCGAAAAGCTAAACAAGCTAAGTATGTTTTTGTGTATTTTGAGTCATATAATCTTATTAAAGTACCAACTCAGGAAAAAAATTAAGGAACAAACAATTACTAGATCAAAATCGATGGGCCCACTGGCCCCATACAGCCCTGGCCTAAAATATAATTGGTTAATATTAAAAATCGATAACACATATATGAAATACTAAATTTCATAATTCTATCACAAAGGGTTCTCTAGATATTAAATTAAAACTCATTTTTAGTAAAATCTTTGGAAGCCTGTACTTCCCTAAGGAATAATTTCCGGACACATGTTTATTGGAAGTTTTTTGCTTAAATTTTTTTTTTCAATCTACTGTTCAAGTTTGGCACGACAGTGCTGAATCACCCTGTATAGGCACAAGGCGGTTTAAAATATTGACCGCCCTAGGACATTTATGTAGAAATAACTTTTTTTAAAACATCGTTAAAATTTTGCCACTCTACTTACAACAGTCTATTAGTAAAACTGTCACTAGTTAGGGATAAAAATATATTTTATTTTGAAAATGTAGTCGCTTAAAAATATATTTTTAGATAATAGATAATAATTAATTCATTTTTGAAATATTTTGAAGCATAAAAATTGACGACAAAAAGTAAATTTTACATGAAAAATCTTTTTTTAGAGTGTTTGCTAATTTAGAATATTAGTAAACCCACCCCTTGTTTATAACAAATTTTGTTAGGTATTTTATAATATAAGTTTGTTTATTTCAACACAACTTAAGGTTATACGACTAGCACACTGTAAAAAAAAAGATTTGCTTTCGAAAAATTTTGTTTTTAATTTATATTCAGAACACATGTACCTACATTTAATGGAATATTTTACTTTGTTAATTATTAAAAGTAAAATAAGTTTAATTTAATTTGAAAATTGAAATAGACAGAACGGTATATAATAGTAACATGTACTAATTTGTACTGGTGTAATGGCAGAGCTAGTTTTTCATTATTTTGAATAAATTACACGTAAATATATTTGTTTTATAATTATTATAGTATTTAAAAGGGTTGAATTTAGTTTTTAAAACGTCTCTATATAGCCAATTGTGTAGCATTTCAATAAATAGAACACTTTTGGTAAGTTCTCTCATTTATCGTGTGTTAAAAACTCTATTTTTAATATCCAATTACCAAGGTGACCGATTATTTTTGGTACAAAAGGAGTAGTTTAAAAAAACTGTAAAACGTTTGTGAAAAAAAGCTTGTCGATTCGACTATATATAGATTTTTTAAATAAATAAAAGGTTGCATACAATAATCGTTGTAGTTTTTATGTTTTTGGAAAAAGAAGGAATACAAAATCACGAAAAGGAGTAGTTTGGGAATTTAAAAAGGAGTACTGTCCACGAAAAAGGAGTTAAAAACTCCCTAAAGGAGTACGTCTGGTCACCTTACAATTACTCAAAAAACATACGTCCAATATTTGAAGTAAAATATATGATTTATCCATAAATAGCATAGACATTACTCTAATGATCGAATAACCTTAAAAAAATAAATAAATACTTTTATTTAAAAACATTACATAGCTTGTTAAATCCAGTTTTTTTTATTTCAAAGGAAAAATCATACGAAATATATTGAAAACAGTGTTTTTTCTGTAACGATGTGTTTATGACATTAAATCTGCTAACACATTTCCCCTCACGACATAAGGGGAAATACCTCTCCTCCAACGCTCGGAGGTAGGGAGGGTGCAGGGGAAACATGTAAGAGAGGCTAGGGAGGGGTCTACAACAGCAAATAGACCAATGGACATGCGCGAAACATTACAATCGAAAATTTGAAAACAAGAAAATGGCTGCCGAGCGTTTAGTTCGACGTTATGCCAACAGATGGTGCTAGTTGTTGTGATATTATTGTTTTTTAGTTTTCATTTGTTTATCTGCTTTAATAATTTATGTCGCATATAAATGTAATGTTGAATTATTATAATTTGTACTTCCTGGAAATAAAATAGGTATATGTGATAGTTAAACTTTTGTATTATAAACATTTGTTTTATGGGTTAAAATTATTTGTGAAATAAAATTTGGGTAATATTGGCTATAAGAAATATATGTATATGCCATATACACAGAAAAAAAACTGTATTGGACCAAGAAAACCTTGTTTTGTATATAACGAAAACAATATTTTGTTAATATAAGAAACATACTCTTAATCCAACTACGTTATTCCTTCGTTCAAGAATACTATAGTTGGTTTAAGAGATTATCGCTTATCTTAAGAAAATATTGTTTTCGTTATTTACAAAACAAGGTTTACTTGGTTTGAGAAATCCTTTCTACCAGTGTAGGGCTACTATTCTCGAGCTCACTCGAGAATATATCGATTCGAGTTTTTCGTTCGAGATTTTAAATCTCGAAAAAAAGTCGCATTGAGATTCGAGAATACGGTATAATTTACAAAATCGAGATTCTAGTAAATAATTTAGTGACTTTTAGTTTTAGTTTAGTAATCTCGAATAAGAAAGTTAAACGAACTTGAAAATAGGGGCCCAGTGCTTCTTTGTGTTAAATTTACCAAATATTATATAGTTAATTATTGAATAATTGTAATAAATATCTAAGTATCTTAATAAAGTAACCATTTAATTTTTATACAATTTTATTAGAAAATATTAACTATAAATTTTACTCAGTACGTGCCTGATTATTTTTCCTGTTTTTTTTTTAAGTTTTTCAACAATTTCAATCAGTCAAAATCTAAATTTTTCTGTTTAGTAAACATTAGAATGATATTACAATTATGAGATAAATTTTTGTAAGGAGATTTTTTCCTATATACGAAAACTATGAAAAAAAGAGTCTATCAAATTTTAATATAAATAATATTTTGGGGTATCACTCCTCCCCCTGACACACAATTTTAAAGATTTTTTAACAAAACCGTCCTCAAGCCAGATCCAACCAACTAACCAAGTTTCATTAATATCAGTTCAGTAGTTCATGAGTTATGCGTGAGACAGACAGACTGACACAGACAAAAAAAAATATATTTTTTTGAAACACGATCACAAATCTTCTCGTATCTTCAATATATCAAAAAGATGGAATAATGCTTAATAAATTTATCTTGTTAATATAACAATATTTCCTTAACAAAATAATACAAAAAAAGGATTTTTTTATTAATTTGAAATTATGTTTATCTATAAAAATTTTTAATTTGTCAAATTAATAAATAATTTATTACACCAACTAACGAAACTCTCAAATAGATTAAACATAATGGTTGTATTAATAAATATTTATCAGTGTGAATATTTTTTACACAACTGAACTAGTGAAAGTGCAATTTTCGATATGGTAAATTTAGTGATGTCATTGAATAAGTATTTTTTTGTATTTAAAATATAACGAAACAAAATTTTCACCGTGATAAGAACATTGTTAGTAATAATATACATTTATCAATAAGATAAACGTGGATATTTCCATATTGGTAAAAAATTATCATATTAACAAACAACCTCTACCGGAGCCAAATCGATTTTTTACATTGATCACATTTTTTAACACATAGAAAAATTATATTTTCTGTGATATATAAAATATTAACAAAAACCGAGATTTACGAGTATTCCTGGGCATGCAATAAGAGTACATATGTTTATTTTTTTATAGTTGCATACCATAATATACCTACCATTGTACAAACAATTTAAGTGAACACAGTTGAAAAGAAGAATTCTTGGAATATTTTTCATCTATACTTGAAAAAACTTTTTTTTGTAATTAAATTCTCGTATTCCCAAGAGTATGGCGTTTGCACGTAACGTTTTTAATTTATATCCGTTGTACTCGGCGCAATGTACCTCCTCAATCCTGATATACCCCCCCCCCTCCCCCGGCCCGCCGTCTCTCAAACAGCCCCAACACACCAACTTATAAAATACCATTATTCATCAGAAAGTTTTTAAAAGTTATACATATATTTTTTATATTTTTTTTTTATTTTACATTGTGGAAATGTTGAAACTAATTTAATCTCAGGGATAATTCAATTTGAGTTAGACGTGATAAATAGATATTATTTTTTTCTGCTGAATTTGTAAATTGTGTTGTTAATTTATAAGTTTTTTATGACTTATTTTTTTTCGTTTTAATTATGGAAGCTATTGAAAATTTATTTGGTACCTATAAAAATTATGAATGGATTTGATTGAAGAACTGATAAATAGATGCATGATTTTTAATACAGGATGGCCCAAAAGTTTGTATCTATATATACCTACATAGGATATTAATAAGTGAAAATCGAAAATTGTCGTACTGTTTTTTTTTTTGTATTTATTTATTTATTTATTTATTATAAAGGAAGGGGACGAAACTTATATCGTTCGAAAGGTACTGTACTATAGATGTGCATACACACAAAAATCATGTGTGTTTGTTGCCATTAAGGCAGGTATAATAAAGGTCGAATTTCGATCATTGGCGACAGAAAAAAACATAAATTAATTAAGATAAATACAAAAAAATACAAAATTTAAACTAATTTTTTTTTTATTGTCTAATACAGTTTAACCCTGCAAGTAGGTACTTAAAATGCTTTCTTCCAATGAAATTCATAAATGCGCCAATTTGTTACTTATTTTTGATACATTGTCTAAATCTGTACTTAAAAACAGATACAAGTAATTTTTATACTTAAGTACATTAAAAAAAGAATTACCTATACATATATAATAAAATAATTTCTTTCTGAATAATTTCAGATGAGTCGATATTGTCTAAAACTTTCACTTTGCCTCATATTCATTAAAAACCCCAATTACACCAGCCTAGGGATACCCCAATAAGAATCATGACAGCGTCATTTTAAAAAAATCATTTGTGTATAAGTTTCAGCATTAAGCATAAAATTAAAACCAAACAATGAAGTATATATCGCACCCCCGCAAAACAACTCAAAAAATGTCATATTTGAGATAAATATGTAGAATGATTCCAAATTACTATATATTTCTACTAAAAATTGTCATTAATGTACTTCGTGTACCTACCGTCAACAAAACTACCATATTCTAAATAAATGTCGCATTTTTATATATTTTTTAAATACTTAATCACTAGGCGTTTTAATAGTTACTATTTTTTAAACATCACCGGAATACTGAAATATTTAAATTAAATACTTTGTATCAATCCTTTTCCTATACTACCTTTACAATTTTGATTTACCAAAATTATTATAATTTCATTTATTCCTATTTCCTCAAAACTACATTTTTTAAATTGTGACACTTTTTTTGCAGGAGTGCGATATATTTAATAAAATTGATTAGTAAAATCAATCAGAAATTTATTAAACCTGTCACAACTCTTACTAAAACAACTATCCAAAAATTCATTTATGTACAATTTCCAGCATTATTCACAAAATCAAAACCGAACTATGAAGTATATTAAAATAATATTGATTAATAAAATCAATCAGAAATCAATTGAAACTGTCACAACTCTTACTAAAACAAGTATCCAAAAATTCATTTACATACAATTTTCAGCAATAAGCATAAAATTAATGTACATTTACCCTAAATCCATGGACCCCGGCCATACTGTTTGTAAAACCTACCCTGAGCGGCCCAACATTTCCATCTTGGTTCATGTGTTTAAATGTTAAATGATAAAAAATGTAAAAAAAGAACTGGCTAAATCAGAAATGGAAGGCCAAAAAAAATGTACATTTAATAATATTGATAAATAAAATCAATAAGAAATCAATAAAAACTGTCACAACTCTTACCAAAACGAGTAACTCTACCCCAACCCAAATCATACATACATACATACATCAACCATAAACAAGATTCACACGAAAAAAAACCACACAACAAACATAGCATCAATACTTAAAACATACAAACAATTTAAAGAGGTACTACACATAGGTACCCAGGTATAGTACCTACTCTACCTACCACAGATTTACCTTCAACAATAAAACCTTACGTTAAAAAATAGATACACTTCCATCATCAGAACTGTCTGGCTGCGATATACAGTACATAATATAAAATATATATACATCAATAAAATGAATTCAAGTAAAGTAAAACGCGTATACAACGTTGGGTTAGCAGCACTGTTCCCGATCACTCTGTGTGTGTGTGTGTGTGTGTGTGTGTGCTATGGGGACGACGTCATGAATATTCATCGCGTCCCGACGCACCCCAACAAGCCTCGGCATCGTGGCGACGGCTGTTCTCTGCGAAGAGAGAGACTCTTCTATGTATATATGTACACTACAGCCCGCGCGCGTCTTTACACACATACAGACAGACAGACAGACAGTGTTGGTGTTGTATCACCCACAATATGCGTTCTTGTTACCTAATACTTTTAAATCCGTAAGAAGTGTACAAATAAGTATATATGTATGTAGAGAGGTATATATCTAATGTATTCGTTGATATTTTATTATAAGTATTCAAAAGATTGAAATGAATATTTTCTGATATTGTGATTTGTCTATGGGTCAGTCCGCGGTAAAAGTAAAAAATATTTTACGAAAATGAATACTAAAATATAAAATTAACAGGCTATTTAACATTAATTTTCATAAACCAAAAGAAAATTTAAAAAAATTTAATTAATTTTCAAAATATTACAAAAAATTAATTTTTTTTTCGTTAAAGACAACAAATAATGTGAAATCGTAATAACTTGACAATAAGTGACGCTCGTGGCAAACTATTAAAAGTCTTTGACAATTACATATCAAACGTGACGTTTGACCGAATTAAAAAAAATTACCCTCACCAACAATAATGACTAAGGGTAACCGCATTTATTATATAAATTTAATGAGTCTATTGATGTATTAGATAAATAATTGTTATAAGTATTAGTTCATAATATCAATAAGCAATTAAACACACAAATAGTACTCTTATTGTATCCTTTTATTCAACGTGTCACGACCGTCACAATGTTTATTGGGTAATAACCAGTTAAATAGATTACGTATTTACCTGATGCTCTTGTGTAACTAAAAAATAATTTATTCGTAACATATTAAAGTATGATTATTATAAAGTTACTTCAATATTTTCGCTAAACTTTCGGGTTTTTTGATAGAGGTTGCAAAACTTGCAATAGTTGGCGTCACAACCGTCACAGAGCTTTGAACGCTGACAATTTTTATAATAACTGTAGACTTTTTATTCTTTCAATATACATGTATTGCTTTAAGATCTACAGAAAAAAGGTAAAACCATGTTATTAACTAGTATTATTTAGAAATTATGAACTCCAATCCGAGTTGAAATGTCACGACCGTCACCGCGGACTGACCCCTATGTATTTGATGGAAATTATGTATAACATGCTGGCCCGTATGGCTTTAGATTGCGGCCCGCGTCTCGAAGCTTGAAACTGATTTTTATTAAAATACGTATCTCCAGTATTATCAACCATTTTAAAGCTCATTTAGTGCTAAATGCTTCTTTACTGTATTACAAATGTGATTTAAATCAATATTTAGATTTTCAATGAAAAATGTACGTTTTATGCGTTATAAAAACATAGTGTAGAAAATTAAAAATCTATTTAATTAAATGTATTATGCTTGGTTCTTTTGATAATACGACAGTTAGTTATAGGAGCATTTAGTTAAATTTTATAATACCGGGCAATAATAAAATGGAATTTAAAAAATTGAAACATCGCAAATTACCTCGTTGAAAATTATTTTTTGAGATGGGGGAAGAGGGGTGACAAAGGCCCGTAGATTCTTTATGATCAAATTTGGTAGTATATGAATTTATATAAAATAAAAACTAAGATAATTTTGAAAAATCAAAAACAGGTATATAATTTTTTTATTTACATTTTAATAAAAAAAGTTTTGTGGGGAAAATTTCGGAAAATCTTTTCTTAGTGAAATAAAGATACTCATGTGTCTATGCGGTGATGAGTCAAGCAAACTAATTAATTATTAGTTAAAATATAAAGTACCTATATATCATACAACAAAATAAGGTTCAAAATAAAAAAAATATATAAAAATACGTAAAGTACCTAATAAAAAATTGTTTAAAATCAAAACAACAGGTGCATTGAAAAATTGAAATAATGTTTCTGTACAAGCTTTTTTATTTATTTCAATAGAATACGGTAAAAACTACAGCGCTGTAAGGTAAGTGTACCTAATATACATACATTATGATAACATAACGATTGCTCAAATCATGTGTCAGTAAAGTTTAAAACATTTCATGACACAAATTAATAAACGTTTAAGGTATTATCATATATACAGGTTGAGTAAAAACTATGGATTATTGCTTATATGTTTTCTGAAATATTCAAAATGTTTTAATACATTTTTTTAGAGTAATTACTTCCTATGTAATGCTAATCTCAAAAATAATTTGATGCTATAAGTTACTGTATATGTGTTATAGTATGTTTATTTTATAAAAAATGATGTGAAAAATTGAAATTTTCAAACCGCAGGTCTGTATCTCAAACTGTTCTCGAGTTACAGCCTCTTAGTTTTATTTTTTCAAAATTTTTGAGAAAAATGGTCGTAACTTTTGAACGTGAGGTCTGATTTGATTTTTGTTGACAAATTTGGAATCAGCGTGTCAAAATCTATATAAAGATATACATATAATAATGCAATGCTAATCTTAAAAAACAATTTCGTGCTATAATTTTTTTTATTGATTCTATTTTTTTTTGCATATACAACCCTATAAAATTTTAATGCCATTGCATAAACAAAATTAACTTTTATAATCTTTAACTACAACTTGATGTCCGGTATTAAAACGGGGTTAGCAAAATCAGCTAACTAGCAAGCACTTTCAAATAAGATATTAATTTTGTTATAGTATCTATGAATTTGCTATAGAATTTAAATCAGTGATACTTTACTAGAGTATTGTAACACAGTTGGTGCAGACTCTGACCGTACGTGGTATAATTATTATAAAATCACCACTGTTTTAACACCCTTGTTAGTGTTTACATACAACACGTGCGTGAAACTTGTCAAAATCTTCATGAAACTCCAAGAAAACTGTCTTATAAGTTTGATACCTAATTTATGCTAGCACCTTTAGGATACCGTACATAAAATTTATAAAGCATACAAAATCTAACGATCAAATATATAAATAAATTAATTTAGACAGCTGTTTTTTCACAATTATCTCAATAACTGCTGGACGGATTTTACTCCGGTTTTCACTAAAGGACAGAGGGTTTCACGAGGAAGACTAGCACCTTTATGATACCGGACATAAAATTTGTGAAGCATAAAAAAACGAATCTAACGATCAAATAAATAAATTAAGGGGTTAGGTGTAGTCAGAATTTTCAAGAAATCGATTTTTGTTTTTTGCATTTTTGGAAGCTGCTACAACGGCTGAAGAACTATTTTATGGCCCAGGAATAGTTGACTCGGTGTAAGTAATTAAATAATACATATATTACTTTACGTAAATTGAGTGTAAAACTTTAAATGCGTTTTTCTCAAAACTATGTTTTTTGAACTGGTGACCACTGTAGCTCGAAAACCGCTCGGTAGATTTTAATGAAATTTATACAGCTTTTTGAAAACATGAAAAACTAGTGCTTGATCGAAGTTTTTTTGTTTTTCTTTAAATTTCGATTTGTTATAAACAATTAACTGTTGGTTTTTTTCCCGAAAATCTTGAAAAAAAATTTCCTGAGGCTGTCATTTTATTAATTTAAGAAAGAAAAAAAAAGCTTCGATCAGGCACTAGATTATCTATTAATAAAACTAATTTTTTTGTCCGATTGAATTTGAATGAATCTCCAAGGATAAGTGATGGTCACCGCAAGGAGCTTCGGTTGGAACTGGATCAACACAAACAGCCATTACTTTTAAAATTATTAATTTTTTTTTCTAAAATTTCTGTCAAGTCAAGTCGAAACCTTATTTAATGATGCTATGTTTTTACTTTTATAAAATAAAATAATTTACTGGCAAAAAAAAAATTATTTAAAATTGTCATTTTTTCATGTCTCTGACTACATCTAACCCCTTAAGTCAGCTGTCTTTACACGATTATCTCAATAACTGCTGGACGGATTTTACCCGGTTTTCACTAATGAATAGAGGATTTCACGAGGAAAGATAGCACCTTTAAGATACTAGACATAAAATTTGTAAATCGTAAAAAAACGAATCTAACGATCAAATAAATAAATTAATCTAGTCAGCTGTCTTTACACGATTATCTCAATAACTGCTGGACGGATTTTACTCCGGTTTTCACTATTAGATAAAGTATTTCACGAGGAAGGTTTAGGTGTATAATGTATCGAAATTTCATGCAGTCAGTAATGTTTTTTTCACAAAAAGGTTAAACAATTTTTTCTGTATAAAACACAGTTCTTAATAACGTTTATAAAAATTAACTTACGCGTTTTTTATCATACTTAAGCGACTATAAATATCAATACGTGCTATCGTACAACACTTACAAATCAAGTCAAAATAAAAATAAAAAATAAATAAAAGAGCAATAAGAAGAAGTACCTAAGTACAATATGTACATACGTCGTCGACTAACAGATATGAACAAAAGCAGCTGCATAGAGTGCGGACATGCAAGCGGGCTCTGTGTGTGTGTGTGTGTGTGTGTATTGTACACTCACAGTGGAAAATATGGTAATGAGCTAACAAAAGTGTGTGGGGAGGTTTGTGGAAAATCGATGCGCGGGCGTTGGCACCAGTTCAAGGGTACAGCGGGCTTTACTGTCTCCTCTGTGCTGTACAGTATATACCTACGTATAGCTGTGCGGTCAACCGATATTACCACAGCTGCACGCGGTCAGAAATACATACATATACCTACGTATATACCCGGGAAGTCACCAATTTGTCCGCTTAAATATTATGGACTAGGATAAAAGAACAATGGAGAAAAATATTTCGTAATAATCACTGGCGACTATTACACTATCAAATAAATATGACAAAGATTTGATCATATATTAAATCAGTGGTTCCCAAACTCTTTTGGCCCACGGACCCCTTTTCATAGTCAAAACTTTCCCACGGACCCTGGGTGAAAAACTACATAAATGAATAATAGAAAAATTAAAAATTTAACTTTGAATGGTAAATGGTGACGTAAAAATAAAATAGAAATAAAACATTTTGTTGAAGTATTTATTGAAATTATAACTTTTGTTTTAAAATACAAAAAATAAATAAATTAATGACTTGGATGAACCTGATGGGATGTTATATTTTTAAATCTCAAACTCGACTCCTGTTATTACTTGTATTTTATGCACCTGTCTATATTTATATTTTACTTAGGACGTAAAAATCGCTAATAATTTATTCATTGTTATTTATTTTAACTTCCATATTAATAAAAATGTGCGCGGACCCCGCACGTTGTTCAGGGACCCCCAATTCGATTTTAATTTTCCACGGACCCCCTGAACGATGCCAGGGACCCCTTGGGGACCGTAGGGACCACTTTGGGAACCACTGTATTAAATTATAAGTAATTTCGTAGCCGGAATTGTCCACGAACACTTTTCAGTCGCTATTTTGATTTATCCATCAAAAAACTTTGATCGTATATAAGAAACTGTCATTATCTATGATAAAAGAAATATTATGAAGGTAAATATTACGTAAATATATAAAAGTTGACGTATTACACTGTCATATTTCTTTGATCAAAGAAATTTGATCACATTTCTTTGATAGTGTAATAACCACCTATAACAAACAATAGACAAAAACTACGGTTATGGTTTTGACTTATTAAATACAAAACCCGACGTGAGTGGGAGTGTTTTTTTGTTTTTCGAACTGCCTGTGATTTGATATTTGGGCGTTTTAATGATATTATTAAAGCGGTTTGTCTTAAAAAACTGAAATTTCAATGAAAAATTACTTAAAAATTAATTAAAATTATTGTTTATATAGAAATTTATGTTTTAACTTCACATTTTCTTGTATTTAAGTTGAAATTTGTATGTTAAATTTAAATTTGATGCATGAAATTTGACTAAAAAATGACATGTTTTAGATTTTGTTAAAAGTATGTTTATTTTATAGAAAATGATGTGAAACGTTGAAATTTTCAAACCGCAGGTCTGTATCTTGAACCGTTTTTGAGTTATGGCCTCTCAAAGTTTAAGTTTTTTGAAAATTTTGCAGAAAAATGGTCGTAACTTTTGAACGTGAAGTCGGATTTGATTTTTGTTAACAGATTTGGAATCAGCGTGTCAAAATCTATATAATTACATGTATAACACTTAAAAAATTTGAAAATTTTTTTTTAGTGAAAATCGACATTTTTTTAAGGTATACCCCTTTGAATTTTTTCAATTTTTCGCAAATTTTTTTTTTTCGAATTTTAAAGTGTTATACATGTAGTTATATAGATTCTGACACGCTGATTCCAAATATGTCAACAAAAATCAAATCCGACCACATGTTCAAAAGTTACAGCCATTTTTCTCCAAAATTTTGAAAAAACTAAAACTTTGAGAGGTCATACCTCGAGAACGGTTAGAGATACAGACCTGCGGTTTGAAAAATTCAACTTTTCACATCATTTTCTATAAAATAAACATACTTTTAACAAAATCTAAAACATGTCATTTTTTTAGTAAAATTTCATGCATCAAATTTAATTTTAATACACAAATTTCAACTTAAATACCAGAAAATGTGAAATTAAAACATAACTTTCTATGTAAACAATAATTTTAATTATTTTTCAAGTAATTTTTCATTGAAATTTAACCTTTTTTAGACATACCGCTTTAATAGATTTATTAAAACACACAAATATCAAATCACAGGCGACCCAAAAAACAAATAACAGTTCCACTCACGTCGGGTCACATACGTGACCCGAAAAATTCACAACCCACTCACACCTCTACCTTAAATTCAACACATATTACAACAATCAGACCTCCATGTGTAAAATACAGTCGGCGCCTATGTATGGGGGGTTGAAATAAAATATACTTTTTGATAGATCGTTAGGTACTCTTAAGAAGGTTCCATTTGGCCAATATGTTATAAAAAAAAAAACAGTACACTGCCATGCAAAAGCCTTTGGACACTCGTATTGTAAAAATAAAAAACTGCAAAAATGGTTGATAAAAAATCTTAAATGTTGATAAGAGTACTTATAGTCCAAAAAGAGCGCCAAAATTTGCAACTACTTTCTAAAATCTGAAAATTTATTTGTAAGCAGTATACTAAATAAGAACCCCTTTTATCATAGTCAGTCATCAAAATTTTGCAACCGGGCGCGTCAAAAATCTAAACATCGTGAAAGTATTTTCTAAAATATGAAATTTGGTATAAGATAGAAATATTATTATTATTATTATTAAAAAAAAGTCACTCCGAAATTAAACTTAACAAATGCCGTCAGCAGCTGATTTACCACCCCCGCTATTAATTACAACTTTTGCAATAATCCTAGTATATCTAAAATACAACATTTACAATTTTCCATTTAAATGAAAATTTTTGAATTATTTGCCTGAAAGGTCAGGTTTACTCAAGTATTGACGCACAGTGTCTTTCAAGCTAACGAGAAATTGTTTATTTTACTATTTTGACTGCGAGTAAACATATTCTTTTCGCTATTTTGTGTATTTTTATTGACTGAAATCTGTATATTTACATTCAAAATCACAGGTGTCTAAATACTTTTGTACGACAGTGTATATGAATATATGCTACACAAACATGTATATGTGCACTATATATATAGTAGATGGTAAAGCGCGGTACATATTACGCTTATATTTGCGGTGAGTAATACAGCGAGAGCGCGGGTTTCTCGCACCCCATGATCTATGTAAATGCGTTCCCTGCTGAAGCTTACACTTCAAAGCTCAGCTAGGGATTGCCAGGGAAGCGTAAAGCACGCGAGCTTTCCTATATACAGAGATAGGGTAAGACACGTGGATCTGCTGCTAACACTTCGATAAAATTATCAACCAGATTTACATATATACATCAGAATTAATATATATATGTATGGATATATGTATATATGGTCTGTTAAATGGTGTTAAGTCAATATAATACAAAGAAATACCTGAGTATATGCGTGTTCTATTTATTACGCAATGGTGTAACCAGAGAAAAATTGGGGAAGATTTATTTTTTTATTTTTTATGTATCACAGTTGTTGAATTAAATATGCAATTAATATTAACAGATTCAGGGGGGGGGAGGTTTAACCCCGTAAAACAACAATTTGGGTATGCCACTGGTTACTGCATATATCGCTTTAATTGCAACAGTTCTCATTGTTTATGCGTTTTTTTTATTTAAGTATTTGACACCGACTTCAAAAACTGTTAATTAAATTTTTTTATTTTTTCCTTTTAAGGGCGTTTCTTGGGAGTCCATGATTAGATTTTGATAAAAATTGTATGGGACCACTTCGACAATATACTCAAAAAAATTAATAAAAAAAATGTCCACGTAACATCTTCAAGATCTTCTTTTTGCTCTTCAAGCAATTTTATCAGCTTATTAAATTTTTTTATTTCACCGTACCACAGAAAGTTTAGTTAGTTAATGTTTTAATATTTTAATATTTTTATTACTTTATTATATATATTTCACATAATTTAAAATAAATTTCGACAAAATAAAAATCACCTATTAAAATGTTGTCCTTTTAACTGTCACCAAATACAAGGGGCCTGGGGTAGACCACCCTCTTTAACATTTTATTACCAATATTATTATTTTAAATAATTTTTCGACAAAATAAAGATCATCCTGTACATTCCCTATTAAAATGATGTCCTTTTAACTGTCGCCAAATACAGGGACCTGTGGTGGACCACCCCTTATAACGTTTTATTATATTTACTACCAATATTATTATTTTAAATAATTTTTCGACAAAATAAAGATCATCCTGTACATCTACCAATCAAAATGATGTCCTTTTAACTTTCACCAAATACAGAGACCTAGGGTTGACCACCCTTTTAATGTCTTATTACCATCTTATTATTTTTAATAATTTTTCGACAAAATAAAGATCATCCTGTACATCTACCAATCAAAATGATGTCCTTTTAACTTTCACCAAATACAGAGACCTAGGGTTGACCACCCTTTTAATGTCTTATTACCATCTTATTATTTTTAATAATTTTTCGACAAAATAAAGATCATCCTGTATATCGACCTATTAAAATGATGTCCTTTTAACTGTCGTCAGCCAAATACAAGGACCTACACTGATAGAAAGGATTTCTCAAACCAAGTAAACCTTGTTTTGTATATAACGAAAACAATATTTTCTTAAGATAAGAAATATATTCTTAAACCAACTATAGTATTCTTGGACGAACTAATAATGTACCTAGTTGGATTAAGAGTATGTTTCTCATATTAACAAAATATTGTTTTCGTTATATACAAAACAAGGTTTTCTTGGTCCAATACAGTTTTTTTTCTGTATAGGGTTGACCATCGCCTTTAATGTTTTATTATTATCTTATTATTTTTAATAATTTTTCGACAAAATAAAGATCACCCTGTACATCCACCTATCAAAACAATGTCCAATTTAACTGTCGTCAAATACAGGTACCTAGGGCGGACCACCCCTTGAATGTTTTATTACCATTATTATAATTTTACAAAATACCTCGACAAAATAAAGATCATCCTGTACATCCACCTATCAAAATGATGTCCTTTTAACTGTTGCCAAATCAGCCACGGAAAGAAAAAGCAGCATGTTTTCCATCAACTACAAAGAAGAGACACCCTCTCTCAAAAACAAGTCTACAGTGTAAAATTAGATTTCGCCACGTTGTTGTCTAATAGGTAAGAGAACGAGCGCGAGGCGGCAGAAAGGACGGATTGATAATTTCATTCTATCTCTTTTATCTCCGGTGTTCAATCGAAGATGTGCTGCTTGCCAGCCAGTGGTGCGGGGGCAGGGGGGGGGGTAGATGTCCCACAGGAAGTACCCCCTGTCCTTCCCCCCCCCCACTCGAATACTGCTGCCTCAAAGGCACGGCCGACTTTGATGAATAAATGAGGGTAGGAAATGTGATAATGATTACAGAACTTGCCGAAAGATGTCAGGGGGTGGGGGGTTGTTTGGGGGTAGTGATGATAATTCACAAAGTAGATACAAACCGGAACTGGATAGACATGGAATCTATATAATCTATATATGGGTATTTCTCTAAATAAGGTCACAATGATAGTTTTACTTGATTGATGCAATTTAGTGTTTTAAATAGATTTAACCTATTAGGTACCCCACTTTTTATTTCTTATTTTTGTAATCAAGGTTTCAATTCTTGTTGAAAATATGACCAAAAAGATAAATTCAATACAAGAACAGATTATTATCATGAGAACCTAATGTCATATTTATGGGACAGCACTTTTTAATGACGATAGTCTGTATCTGGATTTATTTTTGAAATTATTGATATTTTGATGCTTTATTTATTAGAAATATTATATGTATATAGTTTACTCAAATTAAAAACGCTTTATTAAGTGAAAAAAATGTAACTTTAAATTTCGGCTAGCTGGAATAATTACACGGTTACTTTTAAAGTGTTAAAATTTGTTATTAAATGAACTCTAGAGTTCTTTTCAAAAATTATTGTTAGTAGAGAGTGACTCAAAGCAATTTGCAATATTATACCATATAATACAGATTTAACAAAAAAACACAGGGGACTGTGCTCAAAATTTCACGACAAAAGTGTATCTCAGTTTTACACTAATAAATAATATTTGTATATGATAAATTATTAATTTCTGAAAATATGATAGTGAATTTAATATTTCTAATTACGTGTTTCTGAAATTAAGTTATTCTGGGTTAGTGACCGACCAGGGGTCTGTTTTTCATGATTTTGTAAAAAATATTAAACAAGTGACTGTATTTTTATTGTAACTTTTGTACCTATAGTACGCAGTACGCACAAATAGAATTCATTATTAATTTTCATGAAATTAAAATAATATAATAAAATTAGTATGTGACACACCAAGGTGCCCAATTAGTGGAGAAATGTTCATATAGGCAGGTAGATTTATGAATTTACTGATTTTTAATAGTGTAATAAGTTTAAATATAAAAATTATGCACTCGCTTAAATTATATAAAAATGAAACAAAAAATATTTTTAATTCATATGGGTTTAAAAATAAATAGAGAGGCTGGGAGTTATCAATATGAGGGGGCGCGACGTCAAAAAGTTTAAGAAACACTGTTATAGAGAATAAATTTGATAATATTTTATCAATTTAATTAATCTATATAATATCTAAAAATGTCAAATTTGTATAATAATAATAATAGTATAATATTTCGTGTTATAAAAAAATTATTATCGTCCCTCCCAAAACTGTATAAGATGTGTATATAATATACATGAATCTTGACTTCTGGATGTAAGTCGCGTCATTTTGGTTTGTGTTAAAAACAACGGGTTAAAATACATATAACTATACTTTATATATAACATACCTATGTATATTTAGATTGCATGTACATACGTACATACGAGGTCGCACGTAAATATACATATGTATATATGATATACATTATTATACATATATATATATTTTTGTAACTATTTAATTGTATTAATTGTTTTCAAAGATAAAACACAGTATACATCGTGTTAACATTTCGCAACATAGTGTTTTGTGATTTAAATTTGCATTTATAATTCATAATAAAAGTAAACTACATATATGGAAACATATAACTAACTTAAATAATATTTTAGTAAATATATAATATATGCATTGATTATCTTTAAATTTCAAATAATAATTCAATCCATTTAGATTTTTTAGATAGATAATTATAAGATAGTGCCTTTTTACAAGAGACGAAAAAAATAGGATCACTTTATTGCATATTGTCCATCTGTCTGTCTTTCAAGACCCCTTTTTGCTCAAGAACAACTTGAGGTATCTATATAGTTAAAATTAATATCAAATACTCAAGTCTACAATTACGTAGACTTGTACAAAATTCAAGTTTCTAAATCAATGTAATAAAAAGATACGACTCTTTAAAACGTATTATGATACTTATAGGGTAATTCCCGTTGTACTAGAATCATGAAATTTAGCACGAAGTAAAATCTCATAATACAAATAAAGGGAAATAATCCAAAAAACGTTTAATCTTAATCTTAGATGGAATTATTTAGTAATGAATTTAATTCTGTGATTTCAAAACTCGATCTTATTGATTTGAGATGGAAAAATGCTTAAATAAAATTATCATGTTAATATAACAATATTTCCTCAATATAATAATAAAAAAATCTTATTGAGGATATTTTATTAATTTGAAATTATGTTTATCTAAAAATATTTTCATTTATCAAATTAATAAATAATTTATTACACCAACTAACGAAACTCTCAAATAGATTAAACATAATGATTGTATTAATAAATATTTATCAGTGTGAATATTTTTTTAACACCACCCAACTACTGAAAGTGCAATTTTTTCAAATGGTAAATTCAGTGATGTATTTTTTTGTATTAAAAATATATATTTTCAATATTTTCACCGTGATAAGAACATTGTTATAGTAATAATATACATTTATCAATAAGATAAACGTGGATATTTCCATATTGATAAAAAAATGATCATATTAACAAACAACCAAATCGATCACGGATTTTTTAGTTTTATACAGTACACTGGTAGAAAGGATTTCTCAAACCAAGTAAACCTTATCTATATCTATAAAAGAGTTTGTCCTTAACCACTCACTCACTCACTCACTCACTCATATATCAACCTCTGGACCTAGAAACGTGAAATTTCGTAGATGCCTTCCTTTTATAATGTAAGCACCCACTAAGAAAGGATATTTCGAAATTCAACCCCTACGGGGTTAAAACATGGTGTCAAAGTTTATATAAAATTTTTTTTGTTCGCATTTAATTGAAACTAATCGAACATACTCTCTACAATATAAATAATGAAACCATTACTTCAGCATTTCCCAAAGTTTAACCCCTAAAGTGTTTAACAAATTAATATTCAATTAAAAATGAAAGTTCGATATTCAAGCCCTAATAGAATGGGACGGGGACGAGGATGGATTTAGATATGTTTAACTGCATACCTGCTTTACAATAAAGGTAAATTCGGGCAGAATAGTCATCTATTAAAATAAAAATTTCGACATTCAACCCTTAATGGCGGGGGTAGACAGAGTCTGTGTTTTTGATATGTTTATCTGCATAGCTGCATAAGTTACAAAGGTGGAGTCGGGCAAAATTTTGCGATAAAAGAATTCTATATTCAGCCCCTAATGGCGAGAGTAGACAGGGGGTTAGTTTTTACAATTTTTAACGAAGATTCGAGATATTTACGTTTTTTTAAAGGTAATGAATAAAAATCAATCTTAAAAAATGTAATATTCATTATCACGTATGGAGGGTTTTAATTAGTCTCGAAGTTTACGCGAGCGAAGCCGCGGGATTCCGCTAGTTTTGTATATAACGAAAACAATATTTTCTTAAGATAAGCAATAATCTCTTAAACCAACTATAGTATTCTTGAACGAAGGAATAACGTAGTTGGATTAAGAGTATGTTTCTTATATTAACAAAATATAATATAAATATATTTTCTTGGCCCAATACAGTTTTTTTTCTATATACGGATTCTACTAGCTTTTCCTTCCATTTAAAACACATTATTTCATTCCATCACAAACCCCAAATACAACTATTAATTTAACAAAACAAAAAAAAATCAAACAGACAATATTCCGTTAATGACTCCCTTTAAGGTAAAAATCAACGCCGCATGCGCGAAATCATTTCCTTACCCATAGCCACCTATTAAAATAGCTCACGGTACGTATTTATAAGATGGCGTACATCAAAAATCGACGCTAACGACGCTCCGTATGGTGGGGGTGGCCAGACGTGATCATAGAGCGCCGTCTCACTTCCTCCCGAGTCTCGTACTGGCGAAGGGGAGGGAATATATTATAACATATACCCTCTTTATCGGCGCATGCTCGAAGGGTTGCTCGTCTAAACATTCACGGTACATGCGTATACGTGGGTGTGATAGACAGAGATGCGAATATACGTTAGTGGTGGTTGTATGAGAGAGATGGGATGTATATAAAGGGTTAATAATATTGACTAATAAATATATTTATCGGACTTTTGAAATTCTATATTAATTAGACAAATTTTCGAAATACGGGATGACGGTTATGAAAACCCGTGTTTTCTGTATTTTAATATACAAAGGATCGTTATACGGGACAAATTAAGTTCATTAAGGTTGGGTAATGATTTTTTTTGTATGTATGTATGTATGTTTATTTGTTTGTGAATGTATAGCAGATTTTTTTAATTCTTATTTTTTATTTTATGATATATATGCATGTTTTAGTATTACCTAATGCAGTAACCTTTTTTAAATGAAATATTGTTTAAAACTTCACGTGAATATTCAAGAAAACCGTATGAAAATCCGATCAGTAGGTTTTGAGTTATAAACAAACCTTTTTTTTAGTAGATTCAGAAGCCAAAGTAACTAATATCACTTTTTTCGACTTATTAGCAAGCAAATAGACAGACAGACGGATAGATTTTACGTTTTTATACAGTTAGATATATAATTTTCAACAATTTTTTTTAATTCTTATTTTTTATTTTATGATATGCATATTTTTGTATTACCTAATGCAGTAATCTTTTTTAAATCATAAATTGTTTAAAACTTGACGTGAATATTCAAGAAAACCGTATGAAAATCCGATCAGTAGGTTTTGAGTTATAAACAAACCTTTTTTTAGTAGATTCAAAAGCCAAAGTAACTAATATCACTTTTTTCGACTCATTACCACAGATGTTACGTTTTTATACAGTTAGATATATAATTTTCAACAATTTTTTTTTAATTCTTATTTTTTATTTTATGATATGAATATTTTTGTATTACCTAATGCAGTAACCTTTTTTAAATGAAACATTGTTTAAAACTTGACGTGAATATTCAAGAAAACCGTATGAAAATCCGATCAGTAGGTTTTGAGTTATAAACAAACCTTTTTTTAGTAGATTCAGAAGCCAAAGTAACTAATATCACTTTTTTCGACTTATTACCACAGATGTTACGTTTTTATACAGTTAGATATATAATTTTCAACAATTTTTTTTAATTCTTATTTTTTATTTTATGATATGCATATTTTTGTATTACCTAATGCAGTAACCTTTTTTAAATCATACATTGTTTAAAACTTCACGTTAATATTCAAGAAAACCGTATGAAAATCCGATCAGTAAGTTTTTAGCTATACAGTAGAAACAGGTTATAAGGAATTATATAATAACGATATTTATAATAGAATAGATCGATCATATTGGTCGTAAAAAGCGGATAGTTGATACGTCGTATTAACCGATGTCGTTATAACCGGTTTTTACTGTATAACAGACTGATCGTTTTTTTTTCTCTTCTAGTAGATTCAGAAGTCGAAGTAGGTAACTAAAATTAGACAGACAGACGGATAGATGTTACTTTTTTATACAACTATAGATATATAATTTTCAATAAAAATAAGAACTTTTTTAATTTTGTTTATTTAAGGTATAAATAAACTATAAAAATAAAATAAAGAAAATTTGACGCGAGTTTTACCTATACTCTATTTCATTTAAGTTTACAGTGGTTGCCGGGTGATTTGACCGTACAAGTCGTGATCCGTACGGTCATATCACCGGCAATCAATGCAAACTTAAGTATAGAAGACATTGTTTATAGCAGAACCATCGTAAAAACCTTAAATAAGTAAAAATTATTGAAAATAAAAATGGTATACATGAATTTGAAATTTGTATTTTGTAGGGTTCGAAATTTGTTTAAGTTACGTATACATAGGTATAGCAAAGAACCAATCGAAAACTAAATCTGAATTAACAATATTTACGTATAGATAAAAAAAATCATTAACTTATAAAATAACTAGCTGACTCGGCCACGCGTTGCTGTTGTTAACCTATACTTTAATTGTAGGTTATATGAAACGTTTGGAAGTTTGACATAGCGCCATCTATTGAATACTTACTCAATCCAGTCAACAGATGTCACCATCTGTTAGAATCGTTTGGAACTAACAGATAAAGACAAATAATTTGCAATAAAATAATATTGCGATCATAAATTGAGATGTAAGCTATCCTATATTTCAAGTTGGATCAAACTGCACACGGTGTACAAATCTGATTAAAATCGGTTAAGTAGTTTAGGAGTCCATCGCGGAGGAACATGTGACACGTAATTTATATATATTAAGATAAGATTAACTAACCTAAATTACGTACTTATATTTTATTTAGATTATTACTAACTAACTAACCTAAATATCTACTATATTTAGAATAAAATTTAACACCAAAAAAAACATATGATATTTCATCATGTCCCATACAAATCGAAAGAAAAGGACTGCAAGATTATTTTTGGGGACCCAAAGCGTTGATCGTCGATGTGGTTACTTTTATAGAGGAAGAATACATAAAAGAGAGAAGAGAGGGCTGTAGGATCTTTTTTGGGGTCTAATTATTTGTTCATCGATGTGATTAGTTGGAGAAAGGGGGGGGGGTCGGGAGTAATTTTATATTAATAAATTTCAGACCCTAAATAAGACACTATTTTCAAGTCTATCTCACATCGATGATAACAAAACATAATTTTAAATTAATAATTTGACCCAAATAATACCAATTGTCAAATATGGAATATATTTACCTATATTTATCCTACCAATACAACAAAGGGGTAGTAAGTGTTGACAGAGACAGATAGATAGATGTAGAGAGAGCGTGTACATTATCATTTTACATACTTATTTCACTTGCAAAACACATAGACCTAGCCTTGAACCTGGTTTTCCGCGATCAGCTGACTCTACGTCGTCGGCGGTGGTGGTGTTTTCACATTTCCAAGGCCTGCTCTTGCTCTGTGTGTGTGTGTGTGTGTGTCTGTGTGTGTGTGTTACTTGCAATGCGGACCGCGTGTTCGGCTTCGCCCGTTCACGTTGCGGTTAAATATAGTACCGGTATGCTCAACCGCTACCCGTAAGCGCAAACATCGTATTTTGTAATTTTTAATTTTTGAAAATTTTCAAAAAATTATTTCCGGTGGATCCGGAAGTCTGTTTTAAACAATCAACTCAGTTCCTATGGGAGATTTTCCCGCCGGATCGAATGAAAATAATTACAACCCTTAATATGTGACAGGGGGTGAAATATTTCCCATACAAATATTTCCACCCCCTTGCAATTTCTTAGGGGATGAATTTTTGAGATTCGAAGTAGCCTATGTCCTTTCTCAGAATGTAAGCTATCTCCCTGCCAAATTTCATCAAGATCGGTTTAGCGGTTCAACTCTAAATAACTGTTTAATTTAATTTAGTTATATCCGTGAGTAGATCATACGCAGAACGGTTACGAGTGTTATTTGTGACGCGACTCATCGATGTTTAAACAGAAACGAGTACCTGTTTTTGCTGTGATGCTCAAAACATTTCCCTATAGTGTGTCTGACAGTCTCATTGCTGTCACAACCGTAATGCTTGGTTTTTTACGATAAAAAAACACTACATTGACTAGATTAATGTTCCAAAACAATACTCATTGGTGTTTCATTTTCTCCGTGTACGTCGAAAACCAAGAAGACTATGTAAGGAGAGTCAACTAACATAGAAGGGGTGTCAAAGAATCAATGGTAACTTCATAGAGACATAGACAGTGCATTTGACTCGAAAATAGAGCCGTGTCAAAAGAAAGAGATAGAAAGTAGTGTGGAAATATACTTGTCC
This sequence comes from Sialis lutaria, assembly GCA_949319165.1. Taxonomy (NCBI): domain Eukaryota; kingdom Metazoa; phylum Arthropoda; class Insecta; order Megaloptera; family Sialidae; genus Sialis; species Sialis lutaria. The sequence continues at coordinate 38,537,307 of OX439233.1, forward strand.
TTACTTATACAGAAGTGTAACTGTTTCATTTTTGGCCCCGAATATTAAAAATGTTCAGATATATGAATAAAGACGTTAAATGATAAAAAATAACTAATGTTATAATATATTTTATTTATTAAAAATGATAACTGATTTTTAAATAACATAAGTTTGATATTTTTTTTAAATTAATTCTAATTTTTTGTTCATCTTCATAGTGTAACCTAATATCAGATTATTTTTTTTAAATCTTGTCTGTGATTGTTATTGTTCAATTCACCTCATATTTTTTTTTAAAAACTACATGGGAATTGTTTTAAAACTATTTTTTATTAATAAACATTTAATATTTACATTACTAAAAATATTACTTTCTCGGAAAAAACTAATTTTACAAATTTCTACGAGATCAGTTGTTTCTAAATTGCCTCGATTTTTTATATTTAGTAAAAAAGATTGCTACCTTCATAAATACTCGTGTTCATATGAAATAATTACGCGATGATTTTCGTTACTTATAATTTTATCATTACAAATATTAACTGTACGTAAATAAATAAATATACGACAGAAATACTACCCTGAACTGTAGTAAACTACCAATCAGATTCTTAGAAAGAGATATAGATATATTCCAAACTACACTACATCTCTCTCACTTTTATAACAAATGGGTCAGTCCGCGGTAATCGATACCAGATAGTCAAAAAGATATTTTACGAAAATGAATACTAAAATATAAAATAAACAGACTATTTAACATCAATTTTCATTAACCAAAAAAAATTTTTAAAAATGTTGATTAATTTTCAAAATATTTCAAAAAATTTACAAAAAATTTCCAAAAAGACAACAAATAAGGTGAAATCACAATAACTTACTTAAGAATAAGTGATGATCGTGGCAAACTATTAAAAGTATTTGACAATTACATATCAAACGTGACGTTTGACCAAATTAACAAAAAATTACCCTCACCAACAATAATGACTAAGGGTGACCGCATTTATTATAAATTTAATGAGTCAATTGATGTATTTGATAAATAATTGTTATAAGTATTAGTTAATAATATCAGAAAGCAAATAAACACACAAATAGTACTCTTATTGTATCCTTTTATTCAACGTGTCACGACCGTCACAATTTTCTGTCACAACCGTCACAATGTTTGTTGAGAAATAACCAGTTAAATACATTACGTATTTACCTGATGCTCTTGTGGTACTAAAAAATAATTTATTCGTAACATATTAAAGTATGATTATTATAAAGTATCTTCAATATTTTCGCTAAATTTTTGAGATTTTGAATAGAGGTTGCAAGATTTGCAATAGTTGGCGTCACAATCGTCACAGGGCTTTAAACGCTGGCATTTTTTAGTAAAATAACCGTAGACCTTTCATTCTTTCAATATACATGTATTTCATTAAGATCTACAGAAAAATGGTAAAACCATGTTATTAAATAGTATTATTTAGAAATTATGAACTCCAATCCGAGTTGAAATGTCACACCCGTCACCGCGGACTGACCCAAATGGTTACACCATTATATTAATACGAATGCACTGTTTATGTCTGATATAAATGATTTTTTTTGTCTATAAATATCAAGGCTGTCTTAACTCTTATTGGAGTAACTCTATATGTGCGAGTTAAGTATACCAACACTGTTTGGTATTAAAAGCCTCATTGAATGACGGAACAGTGACTGTGTGTGCTTCATCTAGTAAGCCATGCTCGGCACAGCAAGTCGGCTAGGGAGGCCATCTTATGCATTTTACATGAGTTCCATATCTGTTGGCGTGTATCTACTCTGTATTCCAGGGAACGTGGACATAACCTAACCTAACACTGCATTACAATGACAATATGCACTATATAACACACCACACCAGACTTACTACTATACTATATACTTATACTTTCACTATTTATACAAAAACAACCCCTTTAACCTCATTTCACTTATTTGTTTATTATTTATATTACTTAAATCTGATGTTTGTTTATTAAGAGATAGATTATATCAGAATTTACAGGCATTTTTTATTGATTGTCTGTCTGTACGAAATCTATCTCGGATAGTAAGCGACAACCAATTACATAACATTTTACTATCTGAAACTGTAGTAATATAAATTTAAGCTGTAATGTTTGCAGTTTGTTCGATCTAAATAGGGAATTTAACACTATTAATAATAAAATGTGTAGTAAATTGTATAATAATAAACCTAATTTTAAATGTAATATATTTAACCTATTTGTCACGTGATCGCAAACGCGTCTAGCAGAACTGTCACTGGTATGACGTAGTTATTTACTAAAAACGTTAGAATACTCGATCCCTATTTGTTTTTAATTACGTCACAGAGCTTACCACGCGATTTTGAATGAGCATTTTGACGGGAATTTTTTTATCTGAATAGAAAAATTATTTCCAACATTATTTTGGAAAAGATATTATAAGGAAGTATATATTATACACCAATACCTCGCTTTGCGTCGTTTCGTTTTGCGTTTTTTTCGAAGTTGCGTCGCTGCTGAATTAGTACTAATTTTCACTGTGCGTCGTTAAATTTTCGAAGTTGCGTTGTTTTGGGTTCGAGTCTTTAATTTGTTTTTAATTAAAACGAGAGTAACTTAAATAATTCACTTTGCGTCGTGTTTTTTTGGAACGTAACCACAACGCAAAGTGAGGTATGGGTGTATACATACGCACAATTTACAGTATATTATAATTTTAGTTAAATACCCTATTACAACGACAATTTTTTATTTAGCTTCTTTCAAAATTTACGCGTTATTTTTTGCAATTTTTTTTTATTTCCGTGTGTGAACGATTTTTTCAGTAATTATTGAACGGATTTTTTTAGTTTTCACTGATAGATATAGAACTTCACGGGGACGGTTTAGAACAAGAGTTCCCAAACTTTTTCTTACATACACCCTTTTTAAAAGAATGTTTTTCTTCATCGACTCTGATACATTATTCTCTATAAAATACAGTATAATACTAATAATTGTACTATTACAAATATCCATCGACTCACAAGGAGTCCATCTGGACTAGGGTGATTCATTTCCGCAAAACATTTTTTTTTCAAGGTCCAAGCAAAATTTTAATCTACATATAGAAAAAAAAATTCTCACCAAGATTGAGCTCTTAATTCCTATTTTAAGTACTTGCAATTTAAATATGAAGTTTTCCCATTTAAAATGCATGTAAATTTTTTTTTTCAAATTTCTAATGCTTAGACACCTTTTATCATATTGGGAATCGGTTTGATGGACCTTACGGGAAATTTCACGCTCTTTAAAATTGCCTTAGTGTTTTTTTCTGTAACTCACACTGGTTCGCCAGTAGGAGTCATCTAAATACAGTTTTTGGAATAATTTTTTCCATTTTTTTTTAGCAAACCGCAAAAATTAGGGAGAAAAAAAGAGCTGACTCGTAAAATTTTTTTTACCAATATTTAATGAATTTACAGCCATTTTTAGGCCTTAAAACGCAAGAAATTGATAAGTACTAACTAATAATGCTGCATTATTAGTTAGTATTTAGATGACTCCTACTGGCGATCCAGTGTGAGTTACAGAAAAAAACACTAACAAGGGGAACCTTTCAGTGGGCCGGTTTGGATTTTCTTCATATTGAAATATGTTGTGAAGGGGGGTCCCCTGATAACACCTATACCCGGTTTTGGGCGCAGACGGGCAATAGTTTAAAAATTATGACCCAAAATATATTTTAATGTTGCATATATACCTATATGTTAAGTCTATTTATAAGCGTCTGTTGACCTAGCGGTTATGATAATAGTCCGGTAATCAATGCACCCGTGGTTCGAGTCCTCTTAAGTTTTTATTTTTATTTTTAATTGCAAACAGTGACATTATTTTAATATATTATTCTCCTGTAAAATATCTTATGAATTTATTTATTTTCAATGTTTATTTTTCGAAATGTGCAATTTAATTTAATTTTTAAAATTTTGTTGATAAACAATTCAAAACTGGGATTATAAACAAAAAAATATATAATTTATGCTCAAGTAACTTATTTATTTATGAACGGTTGACAACATTTTGGAAGGTATCTATCGTACAAACACTTTATACATAAAAACATATTACACCAAGAACATTTTATAAATGATTGAATATTTAAACAATTTATACATTTATTTATTAATAATTCTTATGGCATAATTGTCCATATAACCACTAGCAACAATAATGGTTACCGGTCAATTATCATTACCACTAGGCCATAAGACGCTTTTATAAATAGACTTAACACATAGGTATATATGCAACATTAAAATATATTTTGGGTCATAATTTTTAAACTATTACCCGTCTGCGCCCAAAACCGGGTATAGGTGTTATCAGGGGACCCCCCTTCACAACATATTTCAATATGAAGAAAATCCTAACCGGCCCACTGAAAGGTTCCCCTTGTAAGGCAATTTTAAAGAGCGTGAAATTTTTTTACATGCATTTTAAATGGGAAAACTTCATATTTAAATTGCAAGTACTTAAAATAGGAATTAAGAGCTCAATCTTGGTGAGAATTTTTTTTTCTATATGTAGATTAAAATTTTGCTTGAGGACCTTGAAAAAAAATGTTTTGCGGATATGAATCACCCTAATCTGGACCCCATTGGAAATCCCTGGTTAAGGTGTAAGTTTGTGTAAAATTGAACAAAAATAATCGTCGGTAAGGAATCTCTTGTCGCTTTAAATTATTTTACAGAAAACTGTTAAAATGGATATTTTTATACTTCATCAAAATAAATCTATATTCTTTTTTAATCGGGAAACAAAATTAGCAAATGATTTTCCTCAAGACGTCAGCTATCTCCCTACCAAATTTCATCAAGATCGGTCCAGCAGTTTATCTGTAAAAAGGTAACAAACTTTCGCATTTACAATAGCATTGAATATGATTGTATTTATTTATAAGAAAGTATAATTCCAATATTTATCAACACAAAATCACAAAACTATTACTAACCCCGTGTATACGATCCACAATACAACAAAAAAACATAGGGCATTAATGTAGTTTAATATTTCCGTATGTGCGCGCAGATAGCACAGTGGCAGCATGCAGCAGGCAACAACACAGACCTCTTGAAGGAAGGAAGAAGAATGCTCCATCAAACACAAACAATAATTACCATAAAATCAATATTTTATAGCAAGGCAGCGTCGTCGTAGTCGCGCCACGTCATACTATACTTGTGAGCTACACACACACACACACACACACAGTTATGTATGTATATACACTGTCCGCGCAGTTGTCGTAGTATAGTCCAAATTTATTCAAATATATTCACGCCATTAAAATACAGTGAGTGTTAGTGTATGGCACACACAGGCAGTCACAGCTGAGTGCAAATGCAAGTTTGTCTCATGCAGAAATAGGGGCAAATGTGGAACATTTGGTCATCATATATCGGAAGTGTATGTAGGTACCTCTAATACGCTTCACGACATTGAATAACGTTAATTGGTTTATGTATTGTATATGTAATAACTCCTGATGTGGATTTGTTGTGGAGTTGAAACACGTGTTGAGTTAGTATTGTTTTATTGTATTGATTGACTAATTAAAATAATCTTCTTAAGGTAGTTGGTCCGTAAACATGTTTTCGTCAGATTTTGTTTAAATTGCACAAGAATATTCCCTAGATTAATATCTGAAAAATAGCCCATTTTTATTAAAATTGATAATCTCAAAGTAATGAAAAACGATCTCAAAGTTTATATTTTTAACACAGCTTATATGGACTAACCGTACACTAACGTAACGTTTTATTAGATAAAATTTAAACGTAGCGTCAGTTTTTCATAAAAAACTGACATGTTGTGTATTTATATGAAAGAAAACAGTATACAAAAAATTGGAATTATTGACGATCCCGTTATTAAGATCTAACCAGATTTACCTACCAAACCATCACATAAATTACAGTATTGTTGACAATGTGGCAACAACGTATTCATTTGATTATAGTAAAAAATACACGAAATAATGAAATAATTTTTTACAAAATATGATAAGTGGATTGAAGGGAATTATAATCGATTTCATTAATTATTAATATATTTTGTGGTAGTTTAGAATAGTTTAGATGATAAAATATAATCATTTGACAAGTAATTAATAGTAGATAATGTACAGCGTTGCCATGATCATTTCTCGAAATTAAAAATATGTACTCATGGCCTAATGTGATCACATTATGATGGACTAACTACCTTAATATATAAAACTCTTGGTGCGTATGTACCTATGATTATCAGGCCTAAACCACTGAACGTATCGAAGCCATATTGACACCATATATTTGTTTAGTGCTCGGGAAAGTTTACAGATTTTTTTTGAACCCGGTAGGTGACTGTGGGGTCGAGATATTTACGAAAGAAATTTATTTTTATGATTTAAGCACCCACTAAGAAAGGATTTTTCGAAATTCAACCCCGAGGGGGTTAAAAGGGGGTGTCAAAGTTTGTATAAAAAATATTTTATTGCTTGCGTTTAATTGAAAGTTATCATACATACTCTACAGTACAAATAATGAAACAATTATTTCAGCATTTCCCAAAGGTGAGATACACAATATGGTCTATGTCTAATTGACCATATTGTGCATCTTTCTCTACTACCTTTTATTGCAAAATTCCAATTTTTAACTTATTAAAATTTAAATTAAAGAATTTAAAGTCAAGTAAAATGTTCGTTTTTTAAATAAATTTTGATTAAGAGATTTTTCTGAATAAGTGAAATTATTCTGGAACAGTTTATATTAATTATTTTTTTGAAAAAACTAAGCTATAAGACTTGTAAAACATAGTCCTTTTACGTATTTACATCATTTTTCTATAATATTCACATTTACAAAAATAATTCGAAAAAAATCAAAAATTGATATAAGTAAACTACCGCTTCTGGTTCAATAATAGGTTTTCTTCCCAGACATAAATTAATCTTAAGTATAAAATTTCACCCTTCTATGATTTGTCGTATTTGAGTTACAACGTTTACAGACAGACAGACATCATGGCGAAAATAGTCAGAATGGATAATTCCATCAAAATCCGGATTACGAAAAAAATCGACTTTAATTTACTACACCGCACCCCCGCAAAAAATGTAGTTTTGAGAAAATAGAAAATAGGAATAAATAAAATTATAACAATTTAGATAAATCAAAATTGTAAAGGTACTTTAGGAAAATGACTGATACACAGTATTTAATTTAAATATTTCAGTATTATGTGATGTTTGAATTTGAATACATTTTTTTGAAAAAAAAATAAATAAAAAATGTGACATTTATTTAGAATATGCTAGTTTTGTTGACGGTAGGTACACGAAGTACATTAATGACTATTTTTATATAGTAATTTGGAATCATTCTACATATTTATCTCAAATTCGACATTTTTTGAGTTGTGACACTTTTTTGCGTATAAGAAACTAAAAATACTATGGCTAGGCCATAAAATGCACACCCCTTAAACATAAAAAATGTATTAACTTATAATATCAAATAAATACGGTACAGGTACAATATAATTGGTGAAACTTAAAAGGATGTTTGAAAAAAAGATTGGAGTTAATTAATTTTATATAAATATATAATATGAAGTTTATCACTCATTAAGATTTTTTAGAAAATCAACAATGAATCTTGATATCAATCGATTATTACCTTTTTTTATTTAAATTTAGGATGTATTGTAATAAAACAACAATCATTTTAATTTACAATTTTTATATAACATATTTTTTTTGTAAAATGTATAAAGTAAATAAATTAATTAATATCTAATTATAATTAAAAAGATAAATACATCCACATATTGCAGCGATAACAGCTATGTTCACCTGATGTCTAGCATTTAAAATGAAACAACAATGTAACGTTTATAGGTTATATGACGTATATAATATATTTGTTTTAAAAATGCAAACTTACCAGATTTTATCTTGATTAAAAAGATTGATTGGCTTTGAATAAAATAATTAAAATACAGCACGTATCGATGTACATGTATTTATATATTAATTAACACAATATAATAATTATGGAATTTGAAGTGACATATGAAGAAATAGCGCCTACTACTATTAATAAATTATAAATAGCAACTACTCTATTTGTAAAAAAATTTCTTGTCAAAATATGAATTTTTGTTTAAATAAACTGCAAATTTCGTTACTTCTAGTTATCCAATTTTGTTGAGTTTTAATAGGGTTCTATTCTGATAATAGATGAAGTGAATTCAAAAGGATTGGTGCAAATTTATTTCGAATTGTGACCTGTAGTTCGGCGTTTCTATCAAAAAAGCGGGTTATATCGACAAATTGAACTTTATTTATATTTTTATAACAGAAAATTAAAACCGATCGATATTAAACTAAGCAAAAATGGAGACTGTAATGTTTTCTATCAGAAAATGTAAAAATGTAAGTGAGATACTGAAGAAATTTAAGATATAATACTCATTTTATCAATTTATATACGAAAAACGATTTTAGGACGAGAGTAGAACACACTTCCAAGCAGAGCCTGCTTGGGGTGTGCAATTGTAAAGGTAGTTTAGGAAAATAATTGATACACAGTATTTAATTTAAATATTTCAGTATTCCTGTGATGTTAAAAAAATAGTAACTTTTAAAGCGCTTAGTGATAAAGTATTTAAAAAATAAATAAAAAATGTGACATTTATTTAGAATATGCTAGTTTTGTTGACGGTAGGAACACGAAGTACATTAATGACAATTTTTAGTAGAAATATATAGTAATTTGGAATCATTCTACATATTTATCTCAAATTCGACATTTTTTGAGTTGTGATACTTTTTTTCGGGGGTGCGATATGTATATTTCATATACATGTGTATAAGAAAGTAAAAATATAAATATCAAATCACAAAAATTATATATCTCATTTTAAAATACAATTCTATATTATACATACATCCGACTGCTAAATAGAAAAGTATTTAACACCCATATATAAAAAAAGAAGATACCATCGTATTTAGGATGTGCCGATGCATACGATTGTCACACAACTAACCCTTCATTTACACCCCCTTTCCATCACAACCAGGGGGAGGGGGAGGGGGTCGGGAGTAAAGCTGTTAAAGACGGATTAACCGATTATCAAATGATGATATACGGTTCCAGACAACATTTATCATTCCCTTTCTTCGAGTCACTCACTCAATGTTATTTATTGCAAAGCTCTCTCTCTGTGTGTGTGTGTGTGTGTGTCATCGAGCTTTATTTACAATTTACACCAGGCAGTTCATGTATAGGGAAATTTATCTACATTAAGTTTTTTTTTTGTTTTTATTATAATTATATTAATTTTATAAAAAAATGTATAAATATTCACTGCTCAGCTGTTTTGAGTGATAGCGTGATAATATGTACTCGAAAGATTGGTGCGATATCAAGGAACATTTTGGTGGAGGTTTTATCTAAATCGGTACGGTTTTTGAGATTAATTCGGTCAAACACATACATAGAAATTTTATTTCTTTCTAAACAGTGGAACCTCTTTTATAAAACCCTAAGTAAAAATATTTCATTAGTATGTGCCCCCCCCCCCCACAATACCAAAAACGTACTACTGTATTCATAAAGATAACCAGTTATGACTTATTATTATAAAATATTAAAAAGAATGGTTGTAGCCTTCGAGAAATACCCAAAAAATGTTTAAATCGTTAATGCAGCGAAAATGGTGTAAGATAGAGCAAAAATGTACAGGAATAATTTTACAGATAAGAAAATTCTCTATATAAGAAATATACTTTTGGAAAATTTCAAAAACTGATATTTCAAAAGTGGGGGGTCTTTAAAGTTTCAATTTTTTTTTTTGATAAGTAGATGTTATTCAAGAACGACGTTCAAATTTTATATTTATGTTTCTATACTACACGGAAAAAAATTCGATCTTGTTGAAAATTTGAGATAACAAATGCTTAATACATGAATCTTGTTAATATTTCCTCAATATAATAATAAAAAATTCTTATTGAGGATATTTTGAAAAATATATCTTCATGTTTATTTAAAAAAATCAATAAGATAAACGTGGATATTTCCATATTGGTAAAACAATTATCATATTAATAAAACAACCTCTATCGGAGCCAAATCGATCACGGATTTTTTACATTGATCACCTTTTTTAACACAAATTATTTTTTTCTGTATAGCAGTTATTGCGTGAATTTTTTAATCAAATCAATTTATCGGGATACAAAATATAGCCTATGTCTTTCTTCAGAATATACTCTCTAAACTTGAAATAGTGAAATTTTCACTGTTTTTCCCAGTGATCAACTAATTCACTGGAAAAAGTGAATTTTATCTATAAATAGTGAAAATTTTACTTTTTAAACAGTAGATTTTTTTTTCACTTGTTTGACTAATGACTCAAGAGTCAATCCACTCTATGATTAGTGAAAAGTGGTTTCATCTTTTTACCGTGTCACTGAGAGCGCTATATCCTACGTCGTTTTTCAAGTTCAGTTTTATACAAAACTTAACTCTCGCTAACGGTGTGATTTCACTTTGATTCAGTATATATACGGCATTTTAGCTAATATTAATGTAGGTATGGTATAAGTAATAATATTACGGTAAGTAATAAGCTGATATTTAATTGATAATAGATATTATATATGCTCTCTAAACCTGAAATAGTGAATTATCACTAATTCACAGTGTATATTCACTATTTGCCACAGCTAAAAGTCGGCCACTTGGAATTAGTGCATATACACTCACTGTTTTCATAAGTGCATCATTTCACTGGGTAAATGAGTGTATATGCACTAATTCCAAGTGGCCGACTTTTAGCTGTGGCAAATAGTGAATATACACTGTGAATTAGTGATAATTCACTATTTCAGGTTTAGAGAGTAAGCTATATCCCTGCAAAATTTCATCAAGATCGGTCCAGTGGTTTAACAGTAAAAAATATAAAAACAGAGTTTGGGAATAAATCTTTTTTGAAAATTTTCTGCAACGAAATATGCATCTATACATAGTATACATATACCAACATAATTTATATTAAATTCCCTTCCCATATAGCTTTATCATCATATCAGCTCTAGATCAAAATACAGTCTGGCACCCAAATAAAACAGTTTTTTGATCTCTCACGCCCCGTTATTTAAAATAAATGAAACTATACTGTCGGCGTGATATCAGCCGCTGGGATCTGTATTGAGTGTGGTAGGCTAAGTCCCCGCAGGGCCCAGTGTTCGCACCCCGGCTCATTCCGCATTGACGCCTCCGAGATTGGACACCAGTCGTGATAAGAACTGGGGACACTCACTCGTCAAAAAATATATATATAAAACGCATCGGCTTACGTCAAATTATATAACTATACTATGTGCTTTTTTGTTACAGAACATCTGTCGATTTAAAGTATTAAGTTCTCTCATTTGTGTTTAACTGTATATACCAGCGATTCTCAACCCGTGGTACGCGTACCACTAGGGGTACGCGTTTCATGACTTGGGGGTACGCGAAAAAAAAAGTAATGGCCGATGTTAAAAATATAACTATTTTCCTCTCAACTCGATTCAGTTACGTAACTTTTCACATTAAATTACAGAATAATAAATATACAGAAGCGACACTCAACAATTGGATTTCAAATCCTTCCAATGTAGAATACTTTCGAGTAGCTAAATTATCTATCAAAGAAAAAGAGAATTTAATTGATCTTTCAAATGACTCTACTTTGAAAGTCGAATTTAAAGGAAAATGTCTTATTAACTTTTGGTCACATATCAGCACCGAATATGAACAGCTTTCTGCTAAAGCGCTTAACGTTTTGTTACCATTTATAAGTACAGTGCTGGTGGAAAGAGCATTTTCTTCGTATCTCTTTATTAAAAAGAAATACCGTAATGAGCTGAATGCAGATCCAGATTTACGATTGTACCTTGCATCAATCGAACCTGATTTCAAAAAACTATGTGCCTCAAAGCAAGCACAATGATCTCACTGTATATAATAAGTTAAGTTAAAATTAATGTAAAATTGCGAATATTTAACTTTATATTTATAATAGTTTATATTTATTGTGTTTTTTTATTAAAAAATGATGTATCTATAAAAATCTTTTAGTTTTCATAAATAAACATTTTGGGCACACTCCTTGACACGTTATTGTTATTTCTTTAGTGTTAGAACAAGTTTAAAATAATAACAAGTACGAGTATTTAAATTATAAACATTTTTCTAATATAAGGGGTACAATTTAGGATAATGAACTGCCAAGGGGTACGCAAGCTAAAAAAAGGTTGAGAACCGCTGGTATATATATAGATCATTCAACTGAATTTACGTTTGATAAGTTTAACAGTATGTACTTATACACAGGTAGAAAGGTTTACTTGAGCCAAGTAAACCTTGTTTTGTATATAACGAAAACAATATTTTCTTAAGATAAGAAATATATTCTTAAAGCAACTATAGTATTCTTGGACGAAGAAATAATGTAGTTGGAGTAAGAGTACTTTTTTATATTAAGAAAATATTGTTTTCGTTATATACAAAACAAGATTTTCTTGGTCCAATACAGTTTTTTGTGTGTAGTACAGTAAAAATAGATTGTTTGAACACAAAAATTCCTTCATCAACGAAAATTGGTACATACCTAAACTTTAAGGGCGTAGTCGACTAAGGAGTGAAAATGTGTTTTTTTCATAAATAACATCAATATGGCTTAATTTATTGAAAAATACTTAGAATGTTTTTTGTAGCTCTGTCTTAGACCTTTAATTTGTTTTTTATTTTATTCCAATACAATAAAAATTGACCGAGATACGGCCATTTCAATCTGACCTGTTTATGTACGAAGCGTAATAACTAAATTTTTGTCTCGGTTCCCGTTTATAATTCGCGCCACTATTGCACTGATCAATCAATTTTAAAGGACATTTATATTTTTCGTATCTAAATTAAATTCTCTTTACGTTGGTATCAGTAAAATTATAAAAACTTGAAAATTAAGAAAGATATATTTATAACGGTTTAAAGGTAAACAAAAAACAATAATTATGAAAATCTCACATTAATTTTTGATAACCTTCGAGTTGAGATAAAACCAAATTCTATTGATGAATCCATAAGATATGGTATGTGCTTTATGAAATTCATTGGATTTTTTTATTTCAATTATTATTCAAATTATGAGCAATCAAAGATATATGCACATATTTTTATGTTATACATCTTAGGATATTCATAACTCAAAGAATAATTTAGAAAAAAAAAATTCCAAAGAAATTTGTGAAGAACTTATATCCTATAGGTTACCCAATAGATTTTTTTTTAAATCTTACCCCTGCATTCCTTAATCGACTACACTCAACAGTTTCTTAAAGTTTAGGTATAAAACTACGTATGCATAGAAAAAAAAATGTATTGGATCAAGAAAACCTTGTTTTGTAAATAACGAAAACTATATTTTCTTAATATTCGCTGGGTGCAAAGTAGGTAGTGGGGGAAACGAAATCGATCACAGCGCACAACGTGGCAAAAAATAACACTTTGGGTGGACTAAATGTAATTTTTAATTGGCTCGTTTTTTTAACTGAAAATAGAAAGGTCAACATGGTTAATCCCACTATAGACTATGTGCAAGGGGGTGGAGTTAGAAATAATGTCGATGCAAGTGTTCGTGGTGAGCAATATTGTAAAATTATCGGCGCCAAAATTTGAGGTTATGCTGTCAATGTAAACGAATTAATTATTTCTCTATTATACGTCATAATTAAAGAGAAAAAGATACCCAAAATAAATAATTTTCACGCACCTTTTATGCTATACTATTTATATTATATGCAAACAGCTAAATTAAATGATATTTGTTTAATAAAAAATTCACGGTATTAAACATTTTAAACAATGATAAAAAGAGAGTTGAATCCATTTAATCCTTCTCTATTACCCGCTAGCGGCGCTAATAGACTTCGTGCACATAGCCAATAATCATAAATAATCATCTAAAATGTATATATTACGATATTTTATTGAAATTATTTGTTTGTTAGTATGCCAAAGTCACCCAAGTTGCTACTAAAGTCCACCCGTTAGTTGGCGCTGTCATCGCGCACGCTGTGAATAAGAAACATACTCTTAATCCAACTACGTTATTTCTTCGTTCAAGAATATTATATGTAGTTGGTTTAAGAGATTATTGCTTATCTTAACAAAATATTGTTTTCGTTATATACAAAACAAGGTTTACTTAGTTTGAGAAATCCTTTCTACCAGTGTGTACCAATTTTCGTTGATGAATAAATTTTTGTGTTCAAAATGTATATTTTTTACTATTTCAGTATATTTACGTAACACCCTGTATATAACAATTAACAAATCAATCTTTATACGTTCAAATATACTATACCATTGTCCTGAAGCTTCAAATCTGATTGTACATTGATAACAAAACATTTGCAAGTAGTGTTATTCGTAATAGCGGAGCTACACAATAACTATTTTAATGTAGAGTGTGTTAAGAGCCATTCAAGTCCACAATGTATGCTTGAATTAACTATAACAGGTATCATATTGCCCGGAGCTAGTTTGACTGCGTTCGAGTGGTTATTGCCCGAGGTGTCGCTAATTCCCGACTCTCCCCTACACATAATAGGCTTAGGGTAAGCCGGCCCTTTACAATACCTCCGATTCTCTCAACGCAATCGCTTTTTTAATATTACTTTTTTTGTAATTCATTTTGATTAAGTTATGCATTTTTTTTATAAGCTCTAGAAAATACACTAATTTAAAGATTTTTTTTATATTTGTGTATAGTTAAGAATACAAAAACATGTAAAAGATTTTTTTAATGAAATTAAGTACATATTCAATATATTTAACTAAATATACAACACAAACTTTTTTTAAATATTTAGAAAAAAAATATAACAGTGTGTACTCAAGCGAATAAATTGGGCAGATATGAAGTCTATTTTGTGTGAGACTGCTTTTCTGATATCATTTTTATTTAGATAAAGTCATGTTATATCTATATTTAAGTTATTTCATATGATTTGAACAAAATTCGAAATCATGGATAAAATATATTAGCATACCACGTACCTCTTTTCATATAAAAATTATTGAGAACAATTAAAACACGTTTAAACATTTATGAAACTAATAACGTTAACAGATTTTGTTTGTTGCACTTCTACCAACTGAAATATTGTGAATTAATATCCATAGACAGCACCACTAATTATAAAATGAGGTACGGCGGGCGTTAATGGGTTAATAGAGAAATATAGTGTTATTAGTTGCGAGAACGAAAAAAATTAAAAAAAAATCTGATTGGTAATATTCATAAATATGTACAAAAGAGTTGTTTTTAGCATTTTTACGTTGGATTACCTCGGAAACTTGAATTCATTGATTAATTTAGGGATCTAAAACTTCAAGATCGTCTATTTAAGTTCAGGTCGAAATACAAAAATATTTTTTATATATTAGAGGGGGGGGGGGGGATTTTAAAGTGAAACTTTTATTACATCGTCTCAAACTTTTTGGTCTGTGTGTTGCATGTCGCTTAACGTTTGGACTGCGCATGCGTGGAACAAGCAGCCATTCATTGTATGACAGTTTATGTACTGTGTGCTATTACAGGTATACATATTTAGTAAGTTTGTATTGTAATTTGTCAGTGTTTAATGTAAATGTTGTTATTTATTTGCTTTTGGTAAACAACGACACAGCTAGTGAGTCCAAAAAACTGATCAACGAGGAAAAAGCAAAGAATAGTGCAAAAATGAATGACGATGAATTAATTTTACGCCGTAAAAAACAGAACGCCGACAGAGCACGTGCTTATAGAAAAAGGAAAAAAGATCTTGGTTTTTATATAGAATTTATTAGAATTATTAGAACTTTTTGCTGGTGCATGTTGTTGTTTATGGATTTATTTCAATTTTGAGTGCTTGAATTTATTATTCCGAAAATTTTTAGTTAAATGTCTATAATGTGAAAAAAAGTTTCACTTTTACCGTGGTTTCATAAAACCACACAATCCTTTTATTTTTTTTGAATCAATCAAAGCAGGAGACAGTCACAATGCCTTTTCAATCAGATTCTAAAATTATTATCAGTAGTTTACTTATTACAGTGTATTAAAAAATGATATATATTTTTTTTAAAATACTTGAATTCGAATAAATGATGTAATTGTTAAAATGTAACCCCAGGCAATATGATATCTGTTGATGGTTAATTTAAGTACACATTGTTCTCTTGAATAGCTCTTTAAATTTGAACATTAAAATGTAATTGTGCTTAGAACTAATAAGTGCTATTTTTATACAATGTTGAAGTGCACTTTTAAACAGCTAACATCGACTGAATTTAAACGGTTTTACAAGCTGCTGTCTATAGAGACCAGAACGTTACATATACATACAACCCTCTATTTAAATAAAAATAAATAAAATTACACTGATAATTATTTGTATAGTAATATAATATTAACAATTGAATTTTTATTATTTCTTAATATTTTTTTTCGCGCGTCAAGGTATGTATAAATTAATTAATTAAATATATTTAAACTATTTTTATCAAGTATATTACATTTTGTAGGTAGTAGATATAATATTCTATATTTTCGTTACCAAAATTTCTCAAAATCATTGTTTTTTAATGACTTTAAACACGGAGAAAAATGTTGATTTTAGTAACTTTTATACAATCTGCATTGTGATTTTTATAATACGATATTTTTACTATATTCGTATATAAATACCATTTACATATGATTTATTCAATTTATTATTCGAAAGTTGAATTATTTATTAATAAAGTGTTATACAAATTATTTAATTTCAATTAAAATACAATACAATAAATACAAAGATTGTGTAAAGTATTAATTAATAGTATATTTGTTTATTGTTATAACAAATTAAACTATACCAATAATATAGATTTAGATCCTGTACACAATAATTACTAATTAATTTTTAAATGCTACTATATACAATAGATGATTGCTTAAGATTTTTATTTATTTTTTATTTTTAAATGACTCAAAATAGACCCTCTATGGTCGTTTAAAGCATTTTGGTACTTTTTTCATTCAAACTCAAATATCGCAACACCAAAAAATGCTAAAAATAATTTAAAAACAGCGTTTCAAATCTGAGAAAATTTCTTTGAAAACGGTTATCTTGAAATTTGAAAAAAAAAATTTAAACATCATCGTGTGCAACTTTTAAAATTTCAAAAAAAATTCAATTTTTTTATTTTTTATTCAACCGCTGTTTGGCCATAAAAAACGTTTAGTAACAATAATAAAATATTCTTGATTTCGAAAAGAAGATAAAATTTAATTCAATTTTCACATCATATTTGGCCTATTGGCATTACTTTGAAAATGAGCAATTTTTTCGATAAAATCGAGTAGTCCTATAATTTTTTTTCGTGAGATTAGATTTAGATCTTGCACTAATTGATATTGTAACTTTAGTATATAATTTAACAAACACGTGACCTACCCTAGCAAAAATTACAATATTTTGTATATACCGTTTACGTCAAATAGTAATATTTCTTTAAAAATTAAGTAACTGTTAGGCGGCTATTACACTATCAAATAAATATCTCAAAGATCTTTGACAAAGATTTGATCATATATTGAATTATAAGTAATTTCGTAGCCGAAACCATCCACAAACACTTTTCAGTCGCCATTTTGATTTATCCGTCAAAAAACTTTGATCAAATATAAGAAACTGTCATTATCTATGATAAAAAAAATATTATAAAGTTAAATATTACGTAAATATTATAAAAGTTGACGTATTACACTGTCATATTTCTTTGATCAAAGAAATTTTATCTGATTTCTTGAAATATTTGTCTCCATGTAATATTTAATTCTTTTTGGGCTACTTTTCTAACAAAACACCATCAAAATTAAACAATCAACCCTATAACAAAAGAAAGTGCCATAACTTAAACAAAAAAAATCCGACCAAAGCTTTCTAGATACATAAACATATATATGGCAAAGTAATTACTCCAGTTGTTCTTTACGTCTGCATGCTGTAAATAAAGAAACCTAAAACAACACACGAGAGTTGCGTCGGTGTGTGTGTGTGAGGAGCTATGTGTGCGATGGCCGTGGTCCCCCACAGAGAGAGCTTCTTGTTAAAATGCAGAGCTTGTCGCCAGCCTGTATTGATTCGGTGAATGTCTACAGAGCTGCCACCAGCTGTGTATGCTTGGAACTATAACTGCTACACACAGATTTTGGCGGGAAAAATAATCTATTTCAATTTATAATAATAATTACTTTTTTTTTCTTTTATGCCTAATCATTATTTATTATTAATATTATTAGTATTCAATACGTAAGAATTTTGTGGAGGGAGAAGTGAGGAAAGGGGACAGGGGTAAAACGTAAAGGATGTCAGGGGTCAAAAGCGATACCAACGTATTAATTAATAAAAAAAATTAATCTAGTTGAATTTATAATAATAATATATTTTTTTTCATTTTATGATAATTATTTATTATTAATATTGAATACCTAAAGATTTTCTGGGAGTATAAAAAGGGGTACAACGTGGAGGATGTCAGGGGTCAAAAACTATACCAACATAAATTAATAAAATAGTAAAATATTAATTAAAATCAATAAATATTGGCCAATACTAAATTTTTCCTGAAATCATATAACTTCATAAATTTTATTTATTTCATAATATTTTTATGAAGTGACTTTCACTCAAAAATACAATTTTTGGTATATTTTCATTAAAAAATTCGTTCTAAAACACTCCTGAGCACTTAACTCTTGTTGCAGATACAAGACACACTTTTAACTCGCAGTATGACACAATTTTATTCAAAAGCATCAATTTAAATACGTAATTTTAACAAAATCCGAGATTTTTTATATTTTCTAAGATATATATTCACTACAAATATAACTACAACCAACTGGATTGTTTAGATCAGTGGTTCCCAAACTATTTTGGCCCACGGACCCCTTTTCATAGTCAAAACTTGCCCACGGACCCCCTTTCATAGTCAAAACTTTCCCACGGACCCTGAGTGAAAAACTACTAAATTTTGACACTTCGCCAATTTTTATTTGACTACGTTGAAATGTTAACACAATGAAGAAGATAGATAAAGCTACTTATTTAGTGAATAATATTAAAATTGGACAAAAATTGTTTGTGTTAATGCGCTTTGAATTTTGAAAACTGCCGAATTTTTGCTAAAAAAATAGATTTTTTTTCGTTTAAAAAATGATTTTCGAAGGGAATAACTTTATGAATGTATATAATTTAAGGTTTTTTAGTTCAATTAGGACCCATAGCTTCATTCTGAATGATCTTTGGTTGAAGTCATTGATTCAAAAAATATATATACGAATTTGAATGTTTGCATATCGAAAAAAACATTTTTTTGCAATATTGCAAAAACAAGAGCTGATTGAGCAAAATGGTGGTCATTTTTGGATTCAGCGTGTCTAAATTACCCTTAAAAAATTGTTGTATGCCCTGCAGCAAAATGACTGTCGGCCAGTGTAATTTATTCATTGTTATTTATTTTAACTTCCATATTAATAAAAATGTGCGCGGACCCCTTGACGTTGTTCAGGGACCCCCAAATCGATTTTAATTTTCCACGGACCCCCTGAACGATGCCAGGGACCCCTTGGGGTTCGTAGAGACCACTTTGGGAACCACTGGTTTAGATAATGACTTCTATCGAAAGTTTTTAGCAAAAATAATTGTTTGATTACGTAAAACTTAAAATAATGTATAAAGGTACTTCCAAAATACCTAAAAAACTATCCTCGGGTTGTACAAAGCAAAATAATCCACAATTAGTTAATCAGTTGTTTTCAATCCATGATTAATGTATATTCTAAACTTATTCTCAATTTGTAAATAAACAATTTACTAAATATGAAAATTTTTTACTGCTTAAATAACTTACTATTTGTTAGAAAAAACACCCAATATAAAAAATTAAACTCAAATTAATAACTATATCTATTGGGCCAAAAACTGTTCAAATATCAATGGTAAAAAATAACAAGTATTATTTCGTTAGGCTATGTTATATTCCTCCCCCTCTATCTTCCCCTAGTTACACCACTGCTTTAATAACTAATATCTGTTAGGCAAAATACTCAATATAAAAAATTAAACTCAAATTAACATACTTTATCTATCTTTAAGTTTTACATTGTATCATAAATGAACACGGTTAGTACAAATAAAAATAAATATAGTATTTTTTAAAGTAAGTAGTTGTTAAAATAAATAATAAAATACAACTATCATTATCGATTAACCCGACACTGGCACTTATTTACCATAAGTACTACTTAAAGTTAGAGTTACTTTATTAAGAGTTGTGACAATGGTGTTATTTTTAACCGAACGTAAATTAATCAAAAAATCATTTTTGTATTATTTTTTAGCAAGCATTAAATTAATTTTTTTTTTGAAAGACTTTCCAGATGATTATTTCCAATAATAATGAATTTCAAAGAAATAATGTTAAAATCTTATTGAAAATTTGAGATGGAAAGAATATTTTCTCAATATAATAATTAAAAAAATCTTATTGAGGATATTTTATTCATTTAAAAAAAATCTTCATCAAAATCTTTTCATTTGTCAAATTAATAAATAATTTATTACACCAACTAACGAAACTCTCAAATAGATTAAACGTAATGGTTGTATTAATAAATATTTATCAGTGTGAATATTTTTTACACCACCCAACTAGTGAAAGTGCAATTTTCGATATGGTAAATTCAGTGATATCATTTATTAAGTATATTTTAGTATTTAAAATATTTCGAAACAAAATTTTCACCGTGATAAGAACATTGTTAGTAATAATATACATTTATCAATAAGATAAACGTGGATATTTCCATATTGATAAAAAATTATCATATTAACAAACAACCTCTATCGGAGTCAAATCGATCACGAATTTTTTACACATTGATCACATTTTTTAACACATTATTTTTTTCTGTGTAATACTTAGCTACATCAACTGAACCAGGTTGTCATAACTCTTTTAATGAGTGACTCTAATCAGTAATTTCTATTGTATTAAACAAATAACACAATAATTACTTTCTAAGAAGAAAAAAATACAGTTTTTAATAAAAAATGTCATTGCATATAAAATCCCGTTGACAAATAAAAACTAACAATAAGTACAAATTGCGATAATATGTACAAGAAAAGAATATTTAATCAGCTACTTGTTCTTCTTAAGTTTCTTAGAACTGTTATAAGAGATGTTATTCTTCTGTCTGATATAAATGACGTATGTGCCGCCGTCAGTGGCGCCTTCGAGAACTAACTTTACCTTTTTCAGTGTTATTGAAACCTGCTCTCTAGACTGCAGTAAATTAACAAATACATATGTGCCCTATCCGGACGTGAAAGAGTTTTTAAGTAAAGTACTGTTAACTAAAACTACAAGAAATTTTATACTAGCGTTTTTTTTAACTGTTAAAGTAAAATTATTTTATATAACTTCTTTGGACATTGTGAAATTACTAAGTAGCGGGTTTTAACGTTAACCACTGTGGGGTACCAGGTGCCCCACATTGTTTTAACTTCAATGTAAGCTGTTTAATTTATATTTAAATTAAATAAGATGATAGAGGAATTTTATTGAATTAAAATATTCAATAGCTTACGAGTAGTTAGCATTTTAGTGTCTGGGGTACGTGGTGACCCCAGTGTGTGGCAGGTATGTTATTGTGGAGAAGTGGAGCAGCTAAGGGATAAAATAAACACTATGTCCGCGGTTTCGTTGATAATATACAGGCTGTTCTAGAATATGATTTTACTTATTCAGAAAAATTAGCTGATTAATAATAATATGTTAATAAAAATTTATTTAGAGCTGCTGTTTGCACGAGTTATTAGTTAACAAATATTTTCAGACAGGGGTTAGTATTACTACACCAAAAAATATTCATAATTCTATGTGGTTTAGGCGGTATACCCAAAAAACTGAAAAATTCGGAATTTCTTTAAATGGCTATAACTTTTTTGTCAAAGTAGATAGGTACCTATTTTTTGTAGGCGGTTTCTCAAAGCACTTTTTTGTGTAGATTAGTGTATTTAGACTTTTTATATCAATTTTAGTTTCCGAGTTACGAGTCCTAACATTTTTCTTATGGCTTGCTAAGTTGGCAATGGCATATTTGAACGTATTTTTTTACTGTACTCTACAACGATATGTCACTTGCCACATTTATTTTTGAAAATAAGTCGATGTACTAAATGCCAGTGATATTTATTAAGTATTTTATTACAAACTATGAAAAACAAAAATTGTAAACAAAAATCACAATAACAACAATCAAAATAACAAATGAATATTTGAAAACAATGAACTATTTAAGAAAATATATTATAATTTTTTTTCGATAATAAGTATGGCAAGTGACATATCGTTGTAAAGTAGAGTAAAAAAACACGTTCAAATACGGTATAGTTAACTTAGTGGGCCATAAGAAAAACTAAAGTTAGGGCTCGTAACTCGGAAACTAAAAGTGATATAAAAAATCTAAATACATCAATCAATTCTACACAAAAAAGTGCTTTAAGAAACCGCAAACAAAAAGTACTTATCTACTTTGACAAAAAAGTTATAGCCATTTAAAGAAATTCCGAATTTTCAGTTTGAAAATTCGGACAAATAATCCATCTGATTTAACCAAACCTGTAACTCTTATAGATACTGAGATCCCCATGCTGGAAAAGTTATCTGGGACTCCCGGTATACAAATTTGTTCAACTTTTTTTCGATTAAATTAGATACATCCATGATACGTAAAAACAACTAATTATTTTGTTATAAAAATGAAAAATAATAATAATAAATAAAATGAATATTAAAGGTACATAGGTTAATAGGTACAATAAACTTAGAAGCATATATATAATTGTCTTTAGATAGTGTTCAGTGAGATCTAACTGAACCTTATATACATCTCAACATAATATAAATCAAAGTCAGGGAAAGTTAGTACCAGCAAAGTAGTCAATTATCACCCCACCCTTATTCATTTGAAATAGATTTGAAGTCGTCAACGTTAACCCTTTACTCGCGTCTACACTGTGAGTTAATTCATTGCTGACGTCTATTTCAAATCGTGATCCTCCAACCATATTAAATTACACTAACACACTCAACAAAAATTATAACCAGATGTATATATGTATGTAGGTATTGTGGCATATTTTCTTTAGATTTATTACCACAAGAGAATGCTTTTTTAAATGTTACCTTTACGTACTCCCCCCCCCCCTTTTTTTAAACTTTTGAGTAGGTATGGTTATTCGCTGGGTGCAAAGTAGGTAGTGGGGGAAACGAAATCGATCACAGTGCACGACGTGGCAAAAAATAACACTTTGGGTGGACTAACTGTCATTTTTAATAGACTCGTTTTTAACTGAAAATAGAAAGGTCAACATGGTTAATCCCACTATAGACTATGTGCAAGGAGGTGGAGTTAGAAATAATATCGATGCGAGTGTTCGTGGTGAGCAATATTGTAAAATTATCGGCGCCAAAATTTGAGGTTATGCTGTCCATGTAAACGAATTAATTATTTCTCTCTTATACGTCATAATTAAAGAGAAAAAGATACCCAAAATAAATAATTTTCACGTAACTTTTATGCTATACTATTTATATTATATGCAAACAGCTAAATTAAATGATATTTGTTTAATAAAAAATTTCACGGTATTAAACATATTAAACAATGATAAAAATAAAGTTGAATCCATTCAATCCTTCTCTATTACCCGCTAGCGGCGCTAATAGATTTCGTGCACATAGCTAATAGTCATAAATAATCGTCTAAAATGTATATATTACGATATTTTATTGAAATTATTTGTTTGTTAGTACGTCAAAGTCCACCCAAGTTGTTACTAAAGTCCAGCCGTTAGTTGGCGCTGTCGACGCGCATGCTGCGAATAGGTAGATACAGTGGAGATTTTTTAATACCCAAATTTTGAACTAGCGTCTTTGCACATGCTGTAAGATGAATAACTTAAAAAAAATTAGATATTCGATTCAAAGTGGATTTATCAAGTTTTGTTCCACATCTACTCATAATATAAGACAGTAAAGTGTTGCATCAAGATATAGGGGTGTTGGGGTTTTGGTGGGAGGGGGGGGGGGTTGTGTGTGCCCCCTTTGCCTCTAAGGAGGCCCATGCATGTATGTACATAACAAGAATCTAACATATGTATGGATATGAACTGAGGGATGAAGATGTAATTTATAATTTAAATTTAACACACAAAATGGTTTCATGGTTATTGTAGTTTAATAATAACAACAAGGCTGGATAATACACACATACACACACATATACACCCACGCACGCACTCGCATCTACAGGATGGTTCCCAGGAAGAAAAAAATTGGGCTCTATTGAAAACAATTTTTTAAGAAATAAAAAAAAAATCATTTTTGTTTTAAGATTTCTTTATCAAATTGGGTTACCCCTTTTCTGTTGTATTTTGGAAAAGGGTTATGTCAATTTAACCTCCCAAAACGGTATTTTCATAATTGAGTGTTAGCTTCACGTAGCACCGCAGACTCAAAAAAACAACAGAGATCACTCCAATGGTTCTGGAGGTCTCTTATATTTATAAAAAATTATATAAAAAAATATTTTTTTAAAAACAAGCTTTTATTAAAAATCCACTAAAAAGTAAAAAATAAATTTTCAGCTATCAAAAAAATTTCAGGTTTTTATGACTAAAACCAATAAAACGCGGGACGCTCACGAAGGCAAATGTATACCTTAGTGTCCGACCGAATGTTCGGTTTCGGTTTCGGTTTCGGTCGAGTTTTGGCAAAAAAACGAGTTTCGGTTTAGTTTCGGTTTCGGAGGCAAACCTGCCGAAACTACGACCGAAACCGAAACTGCATTCGGGAGTTCTCGCGCTGTGATCGGTCAAGTTCGGTGCATTAAATTCCATCAAAAATAGGTAATTTTATGTTTAATATTTAAAAAAAAAACATGAATAATATTCAAAAGAAGAATCTAACTACTAAAATAAACACCTCACCTATTTTGAGTATTTTTAAGGCGCAATTAATATTTTTTTCTTAAATGAGGGGTTGTTATGTTGATTATTATCATACCAATAAGTAAAAATGTCGAAGACTGCATAACTATGTGATTTAAAGATAAAAAAATAAAGACTGACTTATTATAATAACGTTTTCTTTATTTTTCCCTCAAAACATGATCCTTGTAAGGAAGTTTCGGTTTCGGTTTCGGTTTCGGCCGAAACTGAGACTGTTGCCGAAATTCGTTTTCGGTTTCGGTTTCGGTCGTAAAAACCAGTTTCGGTCGGACACTAGTATACCTTTTAATTAATTAATTATTGCATCATTGTATTTATAAAATTGTTAAGTAGGAGTCCAACCTTTTACCTTGTTAATTTTTTTGATTTTTGACTATCGCCATTCGAAAGAGCATAAAAAATCATGAACATTTTGTATCGTAGATTTTTAGTTATTTGAAAAAATATGATTATTTTGTACATTTTCATAGGGGTGTTTCACTCCCGTAAACCGTTTTACCGCAGCTAAGATAATTTTTAAAGTGAAACTTTTATTACATCGTCTCAAAATTTTTCGTCTGTGTGTTGCATGTCGCTCGGCCGCGGAGTAGGGGTAAATACGTCAGAGCCATAGACATAAAGAAATGGACTCGAAAAAAGAGCCGTGTCAAATGAAAGAGACAGAAATTGTTTGGTTGTTATATAGAATTTATTAGAATTATTAGAACTTTTTGCTGGTGCATGTTGTTGTTTATGGATTTATTTCAATTTTGAGTGCTTGAATTTATTATTCCGAAAATTTTTAGTTAAATGTCTATAATGTGAAAAAAAGTTTCACTTTTACCGTGGTTTCATAAAACCACACAATCCTTTTATTTTGTTACTTACCTTGACCTCCTCTAACTATATACAAAGTTTAAACTCGGTACGAATTTTCGACTTGAAAAGGCTTCCTTGTTAGTGAGATTATTATGGACTAATATAATGATCAGTGACTTAATATTATATAATACTGAAATTTTATAGTATCTCGTATTTAAAACATCCCTTATATACACATAAACTGACGCACACGACAATACGCGTGTGCCATCGTCGTATAGTCCGCCTCCGTTATATCTCGAAGGCTCTCATCACAGCAAACACCCTGCATGTGACAGTCCGGCCCGCGTGCTACGCGTTCCAGACGCAACGGGCCGTACCCTGAGCAGGTTTGAGTTGTAATTTCACAGTGTCGTGATCTTTGACAGCTCCGTCTACACACACCCGCTATTGTCATCGCCCAAGAAGATAACACCGCCACCAGCACCCGTCTTGGTGTTGCTGTTTACACGCGTTGTG
Source organism: Sialis lutaria (assembly GCA_949319165.1). Lineage (NCBI taxonomy): Eukaryota > Metazoa > Arthropoda > Insecta > Megaloptera > Sialidae > Sialis > Sialis lutaria. The sequence goes on from OX439233.1 coordinate 38,563,833, forward strand.
ACCCCCCCCCTCCCCCCCATATTGGATGTCATTTGTTTTTTGTGTAAGGACGCAAATGTGGTGTGATTTGTCGATTCTGTGACATAGATTTTAAGAAAATGTCGAAGTTGTTGTGGAATATAATAGAATGTGAAATATTTTAGATTATTCTCAATGAAGCTAGAATATAGTTTGGTACACACGTCTTAAGATAGTGAGGTTGGATCAAGAAACCTTGAAGAATAAAAAAAATTTCAAAATTTAAGGCGGCCCTTATACTATCAAATAAATATGTCAAAGATCTTTGACAAAGATTTGATCATATATAAAATTATAAGTAATTTCGTAGCCGAAACCGTCCACGAACACTTTTCAGTCGTCATTTTGATTTATCCGTCAAAAAACTTTGATTAAATATAAGAAACTGTTATTATCTACGATAAAAAAAATATTATTAAGGTAGTTGGTCCGTAAACATGTTTTCGTCAGATTTTGTTTAAATTGCACAAGAATATTCCCTAGATTAATATCTGAAAAATAGCCCATTTTTATTAAAATTGACCATCTCAAAGTCATGAAAAACGATCTCAAAGTTTATATTTTTAACACAGCTTATATGGACTAACCGTACACTAACGTAACGTTTTATTAGATAAAATTTAAACGTAGCGTCAGTTTTTCATAAAAAACTGGCATGTTGTATATTTATATGAAAGAAAACAGTATACAAAAAATTGGAATTATTGACCATCCCGTTATTAAGATCTAACCAGATTTAACTACCAAACCATCACATAAATTACAGTATTGTTGACAATGTGGCAACAACGTATTCATTTGATTATAGTAAAAAATACACGAAATAATTTTTTACAAAATATGATAAGTGGATTGAAGGGAATTATAATCGATTTCATTAATTATTAATATATTTTGTGGTAGTTTAGATGATAAAATATAATCATTTGACAAGTAGTTAATAGTAGATAATGTACAGCGTTGCCATGATCATTTCTCTAAATTAAAAATATGTACTCATGGCCTAATGTGATCACATTATGATGGACCAACTACCTTAAGGTAAATATTACGTAAATATTATAAAAGTATACATATTAGGTACACTGTCATATTTCTTTGATAGTGCAATAGCCGCCTAAGTTATACAAAAATTAGGCTGTTTATTAAAAAATCAAATTAAAATAAAATTTAAGTATCTATCTTTTTAAAGACACCTCGGAAAAAAATTGTATATCTGCAGATATCTAATCAGATTTCGATAGATCTGTGTTTTGAGACAATATCATATTTTTCATTAGTTTTTGATCTACAACAATTTTTTTCTAGGATATTTTAAGTACACACTGAATTTTTAAAGAAATATTATTATTTGACGTAAACGGTACAAAATATTGTAATTCTTGCTAGGGTAGGTCACGTGTTTGTTACTAAAGTTACAATATCAATTAGTAATTATTGTGTACAGGATCTAAATCTATATTATTGGTATAGTTTAATTTGTTATACCAATAAACAAATATACTATTAATATAATTAATTCTTTACACAATCTTTGTATTTATTGTATTGTCTTTAAAAAGAAATTAATTAATTTGTATATCACTTTATTAACAAATAATTCAATTTTTGAATAATTAGTTGAAAAAATCATACCTAATGTAAATGATATTTATATACGAATATAGTAAAAATAGTGTATAATAAAAATTATAATAGAGATTGTAGAAGTTACTCAATTGACAGTAGATACATGTTTGCAGAGCCTGAGAGAGCTTCAACGGGGCCCAAGCCAAATTACATTTTGGGGGGGGGGGCCTCCGAGCATAAGGACTTTCCAAACAAATTCCGTGCTAGTAAAATTCATTCTAATATTATTTTAGTATTTTTCAACTTTTTTCACAAAATATACCTTTTTCGTAATATGTTGATGTTTTTCAAATGTAATGACCTTTTTTGTACTAACAATAAGCTACACTTTTTTTACTATTACTACGCACTAAAATAATCCATGTTAAAAATAGTGTTAGTATAAAATAAATATGTAATATATATAAATTTTTAAAGAGCGCCCGCGCCGAGGCCCCTGAGACACAGGGGGCCCGGACCACATGGCCCTCTTAGTCCCCCTCTATCTGGGCCTGCATGTTTATTAATCTTTTTGATACAAAAGTGATCGGCAACTCTAGAAACCATAGATTTTTTTCTACTGTTAAGTCCTGACATAAACACAGAAACCACTTGAAATCATTCAAGAAGTAGAATTGATTTAAATAATTTAAAAAAATTAAAAATTCAAATTTAAAAATCCAGTTCGATTAACTAACAAAAAAAAATCATTTTAATTGAAATTCAAGGCACACTGTCTGTTTGAAAACATCATTTAATTCAAGCAAACCCTACGATATCAATTCTGCGGACAGATCTGAGGTTTCCCGAACAAAAACCAATCAGTTTACAATGTAATATATCGAAGACAGCTGTTACACGAGCGCCATATTGCCCCCCCTCCTCGCAGTAGTAGTTTGCCGTACACCCGTATGCGGCGCCACCACCGTCACTACTTCTCTTCTATCTATGGTGCTTTCGCTTCAGAGAATTTTAATCGTTTATTTCAGAGCTTTACGTGATTTTTGGGTTTCACTGCGCTATTTTTACAAAACGGTCGCTATTTTCTGTCATGTAAACACTTTAGGGACGTTATAGAAATACATAAATGTTTTATATTGCTAATAATATTGATTTATAGTTAAATATATTAAATTAATAATATTTTCGAAAATTACTTTTTTTGTATAAATTTCTCAAATTCTTTAAAGAACCCATGCAAAAATATCATGTTTTTTTTTGTAAGAGCACATTTTTTCTCCTTTAACCCCCCCCCCCCCCTCTCGCGATTAATGTTACGTAACGCAGTATCATATACAGGGTGTCCAAGATAAGCGTGAAATGGCATGGGAATATTCTAAACGGTAATAGATACAGATGTGGTTAAATGAGATGAATTATTTGTAGGAAAGAGGTGAGTATTACAACATCAAAAAATATTAATAATTTTATGTGGTTTAGGCGGTATACCCAAAAAAAAAACCTGAAAATTCGGAATTTCTTTAAATGGCTATAACTTTTATGGTAAAGTAGATAGGTACTTTTTGTTTGCGGTTTCTTAAAGCACTTTTTTGAGTAGAATTGATTGGTGTATTTAGAATTTTTATATTACTTTTATTTTCCGAGTTACAAGCCCTAATTTTAGTTTTTCTTATGGGCCGCTAAGTTGGTTATGGCATATTTAAACGTGTTTTTTACTCTCCGTGATCGATTTGGGTTGTTTGTTAATATGATAATTTTTTTACAAATATGGAAATATCCATGTTTATCTTATTGATAAATGTAGGTATATTATTACTAACAATGTTCTTATCACGGTGAAAATTTTGTTTCGTAGTATTTTAAATACAAAAAAATACTTAATAAATGACATCACTGAATTTACCATATCGAAAATTACACTTTCACTAGTTGGGTGGTGTAAAAAATATTCACACTGATAAATATTTATTAATACAATCATTATGTTTAATCTATTTGAGAGTTTCGTTAGTTGGTGTAATAAATTATTTATTAATTTGACAAATGAAAAGATATGTTTTTCAAATGAATTAAATATCCTCAATAGGAAATTTTTTTATTATTATATTGAGGCAATATTGTTATATTAACAACCATTTTTCCATAAAAAATTTCAATAATATGATCGAGTTTTTTTTCTGTGTATTAACGTGAAATAAAAATTATAAAAAATTAAATACCACATTTAAAAATGACCACCCATCCCTCATAAAACAATAAAACTGCACCCCCCCCCCTTCACCCATAAAACTGTTACGTTGTTTATAAAAGTTCCCTAAATAAATGTTCATTTGTATTTTCACTACATACTAATAAATCAATGCTCTAACTTTGAAAAGCGTCCAAATAAATAAAAAATGTAAACCGTTCGACAAGAACTTATCTCTAGACATTCTTTTTAAAATTTCAATAACGTAGTGACCTGTTGTAGATCGCACCTAGGGACTTCAACCCCTACAACACAAAAGGGGCTAGAGAGGGAGGGGGGGGTAGACAGTATAGGTAAACTGACATATCCGCGGAATGACATCGAACGCGGGCCTGCCGACCGGTTGACCAGCAAGACACGAATACTGATTCCGGACTTGGGGGTACAAGTTCCCCCCCCCTCTAAAACATCCCGGAGCCGAGAGAGTTGTCCGAACTCGAAGAAACGTTTCTGACCGTATTTAAGACTAGTCGATCTAAGCTGAATACCCGGAGTTTGCCGGATGGGGGGGGGGTGCATCCCGGAGTCGGGGGTTGGGGGTAGGATAGGGGACGACACTGCTAACCGTGTTTAAGACTAGTGTAAGCTGCATTTGTATGGCGCGTTTCTTGAATACTAATGGAGCAAGCCAAGCCAACATGTTTTGTACACCCAATTTTATTTTGCTTGAATTAAATTGGAAGTTTTCTTATTTTGTCAGATTGAAATAGTACAGTGTGTACTGTGTTGATGTTCTTGTCCTTCTTCTTTTTGCAACAATTAAAATGCATTTGTTGGCTGAATTGCAAATAAAGTTATTCGATTATTAGAAAAGTCTAAAATTTTAATATACCGGGTGGGCCATTTTAACGTTTAATGGAGAATAACTCGACCGGTAAGTGAAATAATAAAAAAGTTTTCAGATAAAAGTTGTACGGTTTGGAGGGGGGCATAGACGTACTTAGATGAAATTTTTTTAGGCGATGTTTTCAAAGTGGTATAAAGGTCAACATATTTTTTTTTAACATGAACCTATAGTTTTTATCAAGTAATTTTATTTAACGTGAATAGACACGAATCTTTCATTGATAACTTTTTTTAAACAACTTAACCTTTCCAAGATATCTAACAAAATAATTCGAGATTTTGAACTTTCAATATTTTTTTTATTCAGAAACCATAAATTTTAGAGAAAAAGTACAAGAAACAAAAAATGTTTATTTTGATCTAATAAAACTAAAAAATTATTTTTAAAATTTTAAAACTTCTTTAATTTATTTTATTTAAGCAAAAAAAAAACAATGTTAAAAATTTTTAGAATAATTTAAAAAATAATTCTTAAGGTTTTATTATACCAAAATAAACATTTTTTGTATTTTATGCTTTTTCTCTAAACTTGATGGTTTCTGAGTAAAAAAATATTGAATGTTCAAAATCTCGAATTATTTTGTTAGACATCTTGGAAAGGTTAAGTTGTTTAAAAAAAAGTTATCAATGAAAGATTCGTGTCTATTCACGTTAAATAAAATTACTTGATAAAAACTATAGGTTCCTATCTAAAAAAATTATGTTGACCTTCATACCACCTTGAAAACACCACCTAAAAAAATTTCATCTAAGTACGTCTATGTCCTCCTCCAAACCGTACAACTTTTATCTGAAAACTTTTTTATTATTTCACTTACCGGTCGAATTATTCTCCATTAAACGTTAAAATGGTCCACCCGGTATTATTTATGGATAACTCATATATTTTACTAATTTTTATTTAAAATATTGGACGTATGGTTTTTTGAGTAATTGGATATCAAAAATAAAACGGGCAAGTGCATGTTGGGCACGCACATGATAGGGTTCCGTAGTCATTCTCACTACGATTTATAAAAAAAGAGTTATTTCAAAATTTTCGTGACTGAAGGGTTAAAATCAAAAATGCATTTGACTTTTACTATTTGCATTTTAGGAGACCTATCAAATGACACCCCACTCAATGGGGTAGATGAAAAAAATTTGAGTTCACTTTTCAATCTATGAAAGGGGGTCTAAAATATTTTTGACAATGTTCGTTATAACAGTGAAAGTAATAATTAAAAGCTATATTCTGGAATTTTTTTCAGATTTTTTGAATTGATAATTTAGAAAATAGATGGGGCACACTTTTATAATGACTTTGGAGAGCAAATACATCGTGATTGAAGGGTTAAAATCAAAAGGTTCTGATAATTTTTTTGTTGCATTTTAGGAGACCTTTCTAGTTTTCTACGGAACCCTAATAAATCGGAAAAAATAAATTGAATATATATTTATAAATGTAATCAACATTATTGCAATACAAAATATGTCGCACCCCCGGTAAAAAGTGTCACAACTCAAAACATGTCATTTTTGAGATAAATATGTAGAATGATTCCAAATTAATATATATTTCTGCTAAAAATTGTCATTAATGTACTTCGTGTACCTACCGTCAACAAAACTAGCATATTCTAAATAAATGTCACATTTTTTATCTATTTTTTTAAATACTAAATCACTAATTTCAATAGTTACTATTTTTCAAACATTACAGGAATACTGAAATATTTAAATTAAATACTGTGTATCAGTCCTTTTCCTATACTACCTTTACAATTTTGATTTACCTAAATTTCATTTATTCCTATTTCCTCAAAACTACATTTTTTTTAGTTGTGGCACTTTTTTGCGGGAGTGCGATGTGTTTATTAGTCATAAATCTTCCTTGTCTAATGAGAAGTATAAACTAGAGAGGCATAACTATAGTAAAATCTTGATTAATAATTGACCTGAGTGATAAAAATAAAATTTTATGTTTATGACACTTTTTGAGGGTAAAAACGAATTTTTATTCAATAGGAGTATCAAAATGAAAATATTTTAAAAAATGTACCTAAATGTTTTGTTATTTTCGTTGAAAAAAAATTAATAGAAATAGAAAGACTGTTTAATATGTACTTTATAATAATGTTTAGTGAATTAATAACATATATTTTATGCGACATAATCATTGTTTTATTCTAATCATTCAATAGTTATTTTTTAAAACTGTGCCAAAGGTCATATCCGTTTTTAAACAAAAGACAAATGCCATAGAATTTTGTTTGACCTTAACATTATTTAGGTCTTAAATTTAAATAATAGTTAATAGTTGGACTATGACAAACTTAACTAGTTTGAGCAATAAAATAAAAATAAAAAATAAAACAACTTCAAAAAAAAATTATTTATAATTATACAGGCTGTTCCAAACCATCCGTCCACTATGTTTTACGCCCAAACTATTGAAGATAGAGTTTTATGAAATTTTTTTTACTATGTATATAGACCCTAAAGAATTTCAGGAAAATATTTTCAACCCCCTAAAACCGCCCCTTGGGGGGTAGTTTGAGGGATACATGCCCGTTTCTCAGTAAAATCAAATGGAAAGGTATATAAAAAAGCACATAATTGTAAAGACCATAAAAAAGTAAGAAACTTTTGTAAAACAAACATTTTCATACTTTCAATTGTTTAGAAAATATGACGACTTGATCTCAAATTTTAGAGTTTTACTAAAAGTGCTCTAATTTCGTTAAATATTAATGGAATTTTATTATTTTTTTTTAAATTTAGAAAGTAGAAATAATGACCTTTGTAAAGATCTATGAATATTTATGATTTGGTTAGTTTAAAGTGTCATACGCGATATATCAAAAATGCAAAAGTTTGATTAGGGATAATTCAAAAAATTTAAATACAATGATATATCAATTAGTACTTTATCTTAAAAAAAGACATGTAAATAAACAACTTTTTTTATATACATTAGTAAAAGTTAACATAGACAACTTCTCCCCTTTCCCCTCGACTCTTAAAGACTGTAACTAACCTCCTTAATAATTTTTGACGCATTTTTGATCGTTCACATAAAAAAATAACAATTTTTCGAAAAAAAAAAAAAAAAAATTTTTTTTTTTTTTATTTATATTATTGTTAACATTTATTTTCCTAATGTTGGTAATATACGCTTACGTGTGTCACACACTTCGTGTATATGGTAACCCTCACACTGTTGACCTCCAAAAGAGCGTCGATTGTTTTAACCCGCATTTGCATTAAATACCAATCGATTTTGGTTCTTTTACTGACTTTGTTACTCTGAACTTTAATTGGTAAATGCGCGCGAGCAATTCTGTCTATAAGGTATTGTTCATTCTGTACACAGGTACTAGCAAGGTCACTTGCTTTTGTTTTATTTTTAACCACAGACGATGAGTTTCATAAATAATGATACGCTGAGTCATATTTCCACCTAATTATTATGAAATTTTGTATATATGGATCTAAAAAAAAATTTATATCAATATAAGGCATTTTTAAATGAGCCCTGAAGATGTCCACTGCAATGTGTGACGAAACGTTGGCCGATAACACGACTAAATCGACGCAGTTTACACCCAGAATACCAAGATCACCGCGGAAGCCTCAATACTTAATACAAGGTGTTGGCATTAAAAATACGACCATTTTATAGGCAATAAAACATACTTTTTTTTCATAACTACGCCATTTTGTTAGATTTTGATATTTTTCGAAAATCTTAGTTCACCGGACAGGAAATACCTTCCAGTTTAACGACATTATTTCATTTTTCAATTTCAACTACTTCATCGTCCGGAATCATGGCCGTAGTGGAAGAGATTTTTTTTTTGGTGCCTCCGAAGACAGCGCATAAGTCGCTTAGATATCGATATTTTTACGTGAAAAAATTATGGAATACACCTCTAATATAGTTAAATATATTCTCAATTTTCCAAAATATTTCATTCATTATTTTTCTTCCAAAAAATTTCCGAAAATCACCAAAATTTCCAGTGTCCACACTGGTATAGCCCCTTAAACTAGTTCATAAGAATTACAAAAATAAGCTCTTTACCCCCCCCCCCTCCCCCTTAAAAAAAAACAGTATATCTTGCTCAATATTATACCAAGACTGGTGCTAGTAATTGAACAGTACTTTGTGCAATGTAAAAAAATTAAAAAAATTAAATTGATTCATTTGATTTTTAGTAAAGGAAGTAAAGTAAAAACAGAATTATATATTAATTTTATTATTTTTATAGAAAGAAGGGGGGATATGAGCACTAACACGGGCATTAACCAATTTCAAGTTAAAAAATATTTCATCATCAGACTTTTTGTCATGTAAAAAAATTAAAAATATTAAATCGATTATTAAAAATAAAAACATAGAATTATTAAAATACTATGGCTAGGCCATAAAATGCACACCCCTTAAACATAAAAAAATGTATTAATTTATAATATCGAATAAATACGATACAATATAATTGGTGAAACTTAAAAGGATGTTTGAAAAAAATATTGGAGGTAATTAATATTATATAAATATATAAAATGAAGTTTATCACTCATTAAGATTTTTTAGAAAATCAACAATGAATCTTGATATCAATCGATTATTACCGTTTTTATTTAAATTTAGGATGTATAGTAATAAAACAACAATCATTTTAATTTACAATTTTTATATAAAATATTTTTTTTGTAAAATGTATAAAGTAAATAAATTAATTAATAATAATAATTAGAAAGATAAATACATCCAAATATTGCAGCGATAACAGCTGTGTTCACCTGATGTCTAGCAGAGCATTTAAAATGAAACAACAATGTAACGTTTATAGGTTATATGTATAATAATATGTACATTATATATTTGTTTTAAAAATGCAAACTTACCAGACTTTATCTTGATTAAAAAGATTGATTGGCTTTGAATAAAATAATTAAAATACAGCACGTATCGATGTACATGTATTTATATATTAATTAACACAATATAATAATTGTAATACTTGGAATTTGAAGTGACGTATGAAGAAATAGCGCCTTACGGTAAACTTATGAACTACCGAGCAACTACTCTATTTGTAAAAATAATTCTTGTCAAAATATGAATTTTTGTTTAAATAAACTGCAAATTTCGTTACTTCTAGTTATCCAATTTTGTTGAGTTTTAATAGGGTTCTATTCTGATAATAGATGAAGTGAATTCAAAAGGATTGGTGCAAATTTATTTCGAAATGTAGCCTACAGTTCGGCGTTTTTATCAAAAAAGCGGGTTAAATCGACAAATTGAACTTTATTTATATTTTTATAACAGAAAATTAAAACCGATCGATATTAAACTAAGCAAAAATGGAGACTGTAATGTTTTCTATCAGAAAATGTAAAAATGTAAGTGAGATACTGAAGAAATTAAGATATAATACTCATTTTATCAATTTATATACGAAAAAAATTTTAGGACGAGAGTAGAACACACTTCCAAGCAGAGCCTACTTGGGGTGTGTAATTGTTTAAATATGCCTCTATTTTATTATTTTTATGGAAAGAAGAGGGGAATATGAGCACACCAAATTCAAACTCAAAAATATTTCACCAGCAAAAAAAAATTAACCTACTAACTAACTAACTTTACAAAAGTTCCCCCAAAGTTTTCTCAATATCCCTAATCGTTATGCATATATACATACATATCTGTAACTGAAGCATCATCTCCTGAGTGGGAGGGGGGGGGGGGTGAGAGAGAAAGACAGTTGAGGGGTTGGGGGTTAAAGAGACGGAGGTCGGTTGACATCGGCAGTTCTTTTAATTTCTTTTTCGTTGCACTTCATTTAACATAAGTAACACATTTTTTACTTGTCTCATTACAACATGCAGACGTTCCACTACGTTAACTTTTCGGTGCTGCTGTAATTTGTCGCGACGCTTATTATGTATGTGTGTACGTGTGTGTGTCTGTGTGTTATTTGCAATGTTATTGCATTATTGACTGTATTTTATAATCCATTGATTTCGTGTGAAACTTTTTAGAAGTTTTATAAAAATGTATTTTTTGATATGTTTGTCACCGCTGCATTTTTTTATTGGAATTAATTTTAACTTCATGTTTTTTTCCCTTATTCCCTGCACTGGTAGAAAGGATTTCTCAAACCAAGTAAACCTTGTTTTGTATTTAACGAAAACAATATTTTGTTAAGATAAGCAATAATCTCTTAAACCAACTATAGTATTCTTGAACGAAGGAATAACGTAGTTGGATTAAGAGTATGTTTCTTATATTAAGAAAATATTGTTCTCGTTAGAGGTATACAAAACAAGGTTTTCTTGGTCTAATACAGTTTTTTTTCTGTGTGTATTTCAGTAAGAAGTACACTGGACACTCATTTTTTTGCGTATTGTAAATATGAAATTGCAAAAATGGTTAAATGTTGATAAGAGTACTTAATTACAACTTTTGTAATAATCCTAGCATATCTAAAATACAGCATTTACAATTTTCCATGTTATTTTTGAATTATATGCCCGAAAAATCAGGTTTATTCAAGTTGAAAGTATTGACGCACAGTGTCTTTCAAGCTAACGAGAAATTGTTTTTTTACTATTTTGACTGCGAGTAAACATATTCTTTTTGCTATTTTGGGTATTTTTATTGACTGAAATCTGTATATTTACATTCAAAATCACAGGTGTTTAAATACTTTTGCACGACAGCGTATGACACCTGCACCATTTTTAACCAAAAAGTCAATGTAATAAAAATTCATTTATGTATTATTTTTTAACAAGTATAAAATTAAAATTGAACTAAAAATAACATGAAGTATATTTAATAAAATTACAAAATACATCTTTGGGTGATACTTGGATATTACAATTAACCATAAATCGATTCAGGATGTCACAACTCTTACTAAGAGTATCTCTAATCTTACTATAATAAAAAAATACTAATAAGGCAGAGTTTTAAATTCACCAATATTTTTATTTATAATTTTTTTTTATAATTTACTACCTATCAAGCACTGTCACTTATAAGACAGTTCTCTTGTAGTTTCATGAAGACTTTGACAAGTTTCACACACGTGTTATATGTAAACACTGTATTAAAACAGTGGTGATATTATGATAATTATACCACGTACGGTCAGAGTCTGCACCAACTGTGTTACAATACTCTAGTCAAGTATCACTCATCTAAATTCTATACCAAATTCATAGATACTAAGACAAAATTAATACATCATTTGAGAGTACTTGCTAGCTAGCAAATTTTGACTAACCCCTTTATAATGTCCCCCTTTTACCGCTCGCTTCTTAAAAATTATAAGCAACCTCTTTAATTTGGATTAAATATGAAATAAAAAATTATTTTTTATTGATGTAACTATTATTTCATTTTTAATCTTGATACTTGATCTCCCCCCCCTATATTCCACTTGTTTAAAGTCACCCCCTCCCACATCTCGAGTCGATCTGTCGGGCTGAACGAATGTTCAAAGTTAAACGATGTTTCATGTCATCCCCATTTGTAAAGAAAGCTAGGGTCCGCCGTTCTTTCATTTAACTAAACAACCATCGACAGACAGACGCTTTTAAACGTTACTCGTCTTGTTTTGAGGGTATTTTAAAAACTTCCTACCCTTATTGTGGGAAAATCATAACGTTTTAATAATTATCTAACTTTTGTCTTTGTACACTTAAGTTTTATTTAATAAGGAACACATTTTTAATACTGTTTTAAAATTATAACTAAGTACAATAATTTTTACCTAATCTCTAAAGGTTTTAGTATGTATTTTGTTATATGGTGATATAAGGAATAAGCAGTGACGATTATAGTAAATCAAATCGCTCTTTTGCAATATACATGTAAACGCTGCCTAAATTGTTATACAGAATGATTCATTTAACCTAGAATTTTGTATATTTCGAGAACTAAGCAAAATAATAAAAAATGGTTCAGACAAAAGTTATAAGGTATCGAAAGGGTCAAATATTGGTGGCCTTGAATTTCACCTTGATATTTATTTTCATGATCAAATGAAGGTCAACTTTGATTTTTTAAATGAGAATCTGTATTTTTTATTGCATATTCGTATTATACGGAATAAAATATGTAACCTTTGTACGAAAAGTAAATTTTTTGTTTCTAATGAAATTTCCATGCACTTGCAATTTACTAAATAACTTTTCTTTTTATACAGTCGATTAATAAACTTCTTTTGGCGTAATCCTGGAATTAATCGACCTTATAGAAAAGTAAAATTATTTAGTAATTTCAAATTTACGTAACAAATAGCAAGTGCATAGAAATTTCGTTAGAAACAAAAAATTACATTAAAAAAAAACTTGTTGTACAAAAGTTACATGTTTTTTCCCGTATAATACGAATATGCAATAAAAAATATAGGTTCTTATTTAAAAAAACAAAGTTGACCTTCATTTGACCATGAAAATAAGTATCAAGGTGAAATTCAAGGTATTTGACCCTTTCGATACCTTTTAACTTTTGTCTGAACCATTTTTCATTATTTTACTTAGTTCTCGACACATACATAATTCCAGGTTAAATGAATCACCCTGTATATTGAACAATATAATGTAGTAAATAATTGTGTAGAGTAAAAATATCTTTATTAAAAAAAAATAATAATAGTTATGTATACTGGTAGAAAGGATTTCTCAAACCAAGTAAATCTTGTTTTGTATATAATGAAAACAATATTTTTTTAAGATAAGCAATAATCTCTTAAACCAACTATAGTATTCTTGAACGAAGGAATAACGTAGTTGGATTAAGAGTATGTTTCTTATATTAAGACAAAATTGTTTTCGTTATATACAAAACAAGGTTTTCTTGGTCCAATACAGTTTTTTTGTCTGTGTAGTTCACAGCTAGTTGTTAAAAAGTTTAAAAAATAACTGTCGAATCAGATTTTGCAAAAAAAAATCGCTAATTTTTAATGTCAGTTAGATTTAGGATTAAAAATCATGACTTTGGTCAGTAAAAGAAGCATTTTGAGTGGTTTTATATCAAAAATAAACCTAATCCGCGGTGACATATTATAGAGTATGACAATTGACAGCTGTCAATGTCAGTCAGTTTTAAAAAATAAATGTTTTTTCGCGAAATTAAATACTTTTTTAGGTTTTGAAAATTGTTAAAAATGAATCTGATGTCAAAAATAGAATATGACATTTGACAGGTGTCAATAGCGCAGTCATAATAGCGGTAAAGAGTAGTTTTAAACAATTCTAAAAGTGTATTTTTTTTAATACTAGTACAATTAGTCAAAATGTATTTAAAAAATCAATATTTTTTGTATCGATAAAAAAAATAAATTAGTCGATACGTCTTCAGTACGATTACTAAAAAAAAGCTTTTTGTGTATTTGAATAATTATTTCACACACTGACTGACTCATCAACACACAGGCCAAACCCCTGGACACATGAAATCATATTATAGTATTTTCCTTTTATAACAAAGACTAGAAATGAATTTTCTGAAATTTGAGGTAAAAAACTCTAGATTTTTACAAATTATATAAATGTGGCAAATACATCGCGGGTGAAGCCGCGCTTATATTGCCAATATATTATACGACATACATACTACAATAAAAACTAAATAGAAATAAATAAAATTTGTTTAAAATCAAAATATTTACGATACCTATACAAAATTCTCATATTACAAATTTTATATGCAACATTTTATTATTATTGGTATAATATTACACAAAACCCTTTAATATATCCACAAAAACCGCTATTACATAAAAATTCATATAAGTACCTACATCCATGTTTATATTACTTGTTCAACAAAAAAAAATTATTCAGATACAGGACACAAATAAAGGCTCGTATCTCATCTGTTATAGCCAATATACTCGAGTATAAAAGTTAATATTTCAAGCTCACAAAAGATCAACCCCCCCAACCCCCGGCCTCTTTTAGACATAATTTCATTTCCAAGAAACCGCACGACATGTTCAGGTCACTTAAACCGTCGCGGTGGGGTTTTCTTCCCCTTACAACGCGCCGGATGGATGGACCCCAATAAATGTGCTCGGGACATTTTTAAATTTAATTTATTTAGTTAAATTGAACGCTGTATGTATAGGGCTAAGTTAAGCTTATTGTGGAATGATGCAAGATTTTATGGGTTTTATTATATGTTTAAATCTTTTTTTAAGGGGCTATACCAGTGTGAAATTTGGGTGATTTTCGGAAATTTTTTGGAAGAAAAATACTCAATGAAATATTTTGGAAAATTGAGAATATATTTAGCTATATTAGAGGTGTATTCCATAATTTTTTCACGTATATATCGATATCTAAGCGCCAAAAAAAAATCTCCTCCACTGCGGCCATGATTCCGGACGATGGAGTAGTTGAAATTGAAAAAAGAAAAAATGTCATTAAACTGGAAGGTATTTCCTGTACGATGACCTATGATTTTCGAAAAATATCAAAATCTAACAAAATGGCGTAGTTATGAAAAAAAGTCTGTTTTATTGCCTATAAAATGGTCGTATTTTTAATGCCAAATCGTCAATTTTCATCCAATCAAAAATATCCTAGTTCATCGTAGAGTAAATATATTCAAGAGTACTCAGTTCAAATTTCAAGTAAATCGGATAATTGCTCTTTGAGTTACAATGTCAGCAAATTTGAAAAATCTCATTTCGAGAAATACGCATTTAAATATTTAACTATCGATTGCATATATGCGAGCGGTCGCTCTTTAGAAGGCTGCTGTTTGGAGAGTATTAGAGATACGACCTTGAAATTTTCACAGAATATTTTTGAAACTATAAACTCTCCAAAAAGGCAAAAAACTAATTGATTTTTTGAAAATTTCACACTGGTATGGCCTCTTAATGTGATTGACACAGTAGGTTGCGGGGTATTATGAAAATTTACAGATATCTTTGTAAATGAATATAGAATGTATGCTCAAATTTTCATCAAATTCAAAATGTCTTGTTATTATCAAAAGTTTCATCAAAATCTCTCTGTTAATTTTTTTTATGGTGCAAATGTACTTAATTTATGTATTGGGGAAGAGGGGCAAATTTATATGCAAAAAAATAGATAATAATTATTGTTTTTATACAAAGTATTGGTTTTATTTTTTATTTTTTTTGTATTTGAGTTGATTTTTTTATGAAAAAATGAAATTTGATGCATGAAATATGACTAAAAAATGACATGTTTTAGATTTGGTTAAAAGTATGTTTATTTTATAGAAAATGATGTGAAAAGTTGAATTTTTCAAACCGCAGGTCTGTATCTCAAACCGTTCTCGAGATATGGCCTCTTAAAGTTTTAATTTTTTCAAAATTTTGGAGAAAAATGACCATAACTTTTGAACGTAAAGTCGGATTTGATTTTTGTTGACAGATTTGAAATCAGCGTGTCAAAATCTATATAAAAACATATATAATACTTTAAAATTCGGAAATTTTTTTTTTGCGAAAAATCGAAAAAATTCAAAGGGGTATACCTTAAAAAAATGTCGATTTTCACCAAAATTTTTTTTCCGAATTCCCAAGAGTTATATATGTTATTATATAGATTTTGACACGCTGATTCCAAATTCGTCAACAAAAATCAAATCCGACCACACGTTCAAAAGTTACGGTCATTTTTCTACAAAATTTTGAAAAAACTGAAACTTTGAGAGGCCATATCTCGAGAACGTGATGAGATACAGACCTGCGGTTTGAAAAATTCAACTTTTCACATCATTTTCTATAAATTAAACATACTTTTAACGCATTATAAAAGATGTCATTTTTTAGTCATATTTCATTCACCAAAATTTAATTTGTCATAGAAAAATCAACTCAAATACAAAAAAATAAGAACTATAATTAAAACAAACCTAGTACAATGCATATTTCTAATGTAGTTAGTTAGTTAAACAACTAAATAGTTGTACAAGCAAGCTGCTACTGAAATTTTTATACTGAAAGTCCAGTATACGTAAAAAAAATCATTTTGTGAATCAAAGTTTAACAGTTCGATCCAGTTTTAACTTTTATGTAAATCCATTAACGAATTAGTTTTAAGCAATATTTATTGTTAAGTTCTTATATATATATATATATATATATATATATATATATATAATAATATCTATTCAATATAATAGATTATTACTTTTAGGATCATAATACCTATTACACTGGTAGAAAGGATTTCTCAAACCAAGTAAACCTTGTTTTGTATATAACGAAAACAATATTTTCTTAAGATAAGCAATAATCTCTTAAACCAACTATAGTATTCTTGAACGAAGGAATAACGTAGTTCGATTAAGAGTATGTTTCTTATATTAACAAAATATTGTTATATACAAAACAAGGTTTTCTTGGTCCAATACAGTTTTTTTTTCTGTGGACCGAAAGATTTTAAAAATGTTTAAAGTACACCCAAATAATCACCTGTTCCCAAAAACCTAGCACTCTAGGCAACAGGTTATTTGATTAATTAAGCCTTTCAACTTCTGTACAATATAGTTTTTCTAAATACAATTACATCAAAATTAGAAAATAAAATGGTTAAAAAAAGCGAACACAAATCAATGTATAAAGAGACTATAACACCCCCAAACCCCCTCCCTCTGATCAGAAGAATCAAGCCCTCGTAATACTGTACACTTGTTATCATGTTTTAAATACAATTGGGTCAGTCCGCAGTAATCGATACCAGATAGTCAAAAAAATATTTTACGAAAATGAATACTAAAATATAAAATTAACAGACTATTTAACATAAATTTTGGTTAATTTTCAAAATATTTCCAAAAATTTCCAAAAAGACAACAAATAAGGTGAAATCACAATAACTTACTTAAGAATAAGTGATGATCGTGGCAAACTATTAAAAGTCTTTGACAATTACATATCAAACGTGACATTTGACCAAATTAACAAAAAATTACCCTCACCAACAATAATGATTAAGGGTGACCGCATTTATTATAAATTTAATGAGTGTATTGATGTATTTGATAAATAATTGTTATAAGTATTAGTTCATAATATCAAAAAGCAAATAAACACACAAATAGCACTCTTATTGTATCCTTTTATTCAACATATCACGACCGTCACAATTTTCTGTCACAACCGTCACAATGTTTGTTGAGAAATAACCAGTTAAATAGATTATGTATTTACCTGATGCTCTTATGTAACTAAAAAATAATTTATTCGTAACATATTAAAGTATGATAATTATATAGTAACTTCAATATTTTCGCTAAATTTTTGAGATTTTGAATAGAGGTTGCAAGACTTGCAATAGTTGGCGTCACGACCGTCACAGGGCTTTGAACGCTGGCATTTTTTTTGTAAAATAACCGTAGACCTTTCATTCTTTCAATATACATGTATTACATTAAGATCTACAAAAAAATGGTAAAACCATGTTATTAAATAGTATTATTTAGAAATTATTAACTCCAATCCGAGTTGAAATGTCACACCCGTCACCGCGGACTGACCCAATTATATTAAAATCTATATCTATAAAAGAGTTTGTCCTTAACCACTCACTCACTCATATATCAACGTACAGCCCAAACCCCTGGACCTAGAAACGTGAAATTTCGTAGGTGCCTTCCTTTTATGATGTAAGCACCCACTAAGAAAGGATTTTACGAAATTCAAATTAAAACAGGGTGTCAAAGTTTATATAAAAAAATTTTTTTTTTCGCATTTAATTGAAACTTATCGAACATACTCTAAAATATAAATAGTGAAGCTATTATTTCAGCATTTCCCAAAATTTAACCCCTAAGGGGGGTGGAACAATTTGTAAATAATTTTTTTTTGTATTCACCGAATGAAACATGGCACACGTAGGTATATCAGTTACGAAAATTCAACCCCTATGGGAATAATAATTATAACTGTTCATGATATTAAAATAAATTCGGACAAATTAATATTCAATTAAAAATGAAAGTTCGACGGGGACTAGGATAAATTTAATCTGCAATAAAAGAATTTGATATTCAACCCCTAATGGCGAGAGTAGACGGGGGTTAGTTTTAAAAAAAATGTAACTAAGATCCGGGATATTTACGTTTTTTTATAAGTAATGAATAAAAATCAATATAAAAAAATGTAATATGTCATCCCCTATTACTTATAGAGGGTTCTAATTCGTTTCGAAGTTTACGCGAGCGAAGCCGCGGGATTCCGCTAGTTATAAAATAAAATGGTTAGAAAGCGATCACAAATCAATGTATAAAGAGACTATAACACCCCCTCCCCCCTGTGATACTGTGTAGTAGTGTATATCGGCTCGTCAGAAGTCAATCGGTATTATGGGGTTAGATAGTCCAGTCAGTGCGCGTTGAGCGGGATCACTTATCGAGCGCCCTTTGATCCGCTCTATGCGTCTTTTATGTACTGCCAATACTCACAAGTATAAGGTATTTACTGCGTTTTTCTTTTACGACACATGAAACTTTTAGTGGCCGGTGTGCATTGGCGTTATACGAATCGTTAAAATGGGTTTCTTGAGTATATACTAGCATAAGTCTTAAGGTTATATGTACGTCTAGTATACAGTAAAAAAAAGATTTGGTTTCGAAAAATGTTGTTTTTAATTTATATTTAGAACACATGTACCTACTTTTAATGGAATATTATACTTTGTTAATTATATAGGTGGGCATTAACTTCGTTAATCGTTAATTAACGAAGTTAACAAAATTGTTAACGGATTAACTTTTAAGTTAACTAAAAAAAATGTTAATGCTTTTGTTAACTTCCGTTAAATTTAAATTCCGTTAACTTTTTCCGTTAACATTGGTTGTTTGATGAAAAGTACATAAGAAAGTTGTCGAAATAGCTAAAAAAAAAGGTCTTCAAACAATTTCGATGGTAAACTGTTAACTGTTAACGGTTAACTTTCGTTAAAATTTCAAATTTTCGGTTAACTGTAACTTCCGTTACATTTTCGGAATTTTAACGGTTTAGCGGTTAACGAAGTTAACTTTTTTATTAACGGATTAACGATTAACGAAGTTAATTTTTCGATTAACTGTGCCCACCTATGGTTAATTATTAAAAGTAAAAAAAGTTTTATTTAATTTGAAAATTGAAATAGACAGAACGGTATATAATAGTAACATGTACTAATTTGTACTGCTGTAATGGCAGAGTTAGTTTTTCATTATTTTGAATAAATTACACGTGAATATACGTGTTTTATAATTTTTATAGTATTTAAAAGGGTTGAAGTTAGTTTTTAAAAAGTCTCTATATAGTCAATTGTGTAGAATTTCAATAAATAGAACACTTTCGGCAAGTTCTCTCATTTATCGTGTGTTAAAAACTCTATTTTTAATATCCAATTATTCAAAAACCATACGTCCAATATTTTAAATAAAAATTAGTTAAATGTTAAGCTCAAAGCAAGTTAACTTACCAAAAAAGTTAACCCTTAATTACTCGCGTCAAATACAGTAACACAGTTACTTGCGCGGTGTATTTTTTACACCACATAAAAAAAGCTGGTTTTTGAGAATTTTGAAGGTTAATTTTTTTGCCCAATTCATTATTTATTTTTGAGGAACTAAGACAAATTTTCTTCAAATTAACCCAACTAAAAATTAAGGATTATAAAGAAAAACTAACCAAAATAAATCTAAAATAGTACACAAAACTGTTCAATATTCATCTTGCAATAAATCGGACAATAAAAATTTGATTTTTGTTGGTATTTTTTTTAATTTTGCTCTTTCGACAAGATGTCTTCCATCAGCAGCATCACTAATGTCTTCAAAAACACGGTTCTTTACTTAGGATGCTGCTATTTGTGCGTTAATACCACCTACATTTAGTAAGTAAAAAATTAATACAAACTGTTACAATCCTCAAATTTTGAGTGCCGGATTCCTATCACACTCTAGAATGACTAAACAAAGGTTAGATGGGGGTGTACAGTCCCACAAAAATGTATGCATTTAGTAATCGCAGAAAATGCGTTACTGGTGTACAAAATACACCAGCACGAGTAATTAAGTGTTAATATATTATGATTCAGTAATCAAATATCAATAGGGTTGTCAATCGTCCTCTTTTGCCCGGACAGTGTCCTATTTTTAAGGCCGTCCGGGAACGTCCGGGTGGATTTTTGAAATGTGTCCAGGGTTTTTTAGATAGAAAAACTTTTTTTTTTCAATGTGTCCTCTGTTTGTCCATTTCTTACCATAACCATCTGACAACCCTAATTTTAAAATATTTAATATACCTCCATATATCAATTATTTAATCTAAACATTCATTAAAAAATAAGAAATATTAAAAACTAAAGTAACAGGTATGTACATATGTATATGCACATTAATATGAAGACACTTTATTACCGTATATAAAATCACATTACTTTTTATTACTGACATGAGATGAGGTTGTTTGTTATACTCGTACACGTATTCTGTTGATACGTGATCTAAAACACAGTAGCTGGTTCAAAATCATTTTAAATTATGGGCGGTTGAGGTTTGCAAGACTTGTGGTAGAATGTGGCTTAGTAATTATTAGTTGGAAGACTTCGATCTTTCTAAATAATGGGTATTCATCTCCTCCATACGAATTTACTATATTTTTTTTTGTAATTTGTTCAATTAAATTGAGTTTTTATTTATTTTTCGGTAGGATGGTATGAATTCTGAATTCGTTGTATTGAAAAAATACTTTGTAGGGGAAGGTGGGGTAAGACGGGGTAGCGAGGTAAGATGGGGACCGTAACAAAACTGATGATACAATGTAGCTAGAATTGTTCTTCTATGGCCATTTGACGTTATTTAGCAGAAGTTATTAATGTCACAAATAGTTTGGTCGAAGGTGTGCACGTTGTGATTTTGTAAGTATTTTTTTTAAATTTTTAGTGGTTAGATTCATTAGATCTAATTTTCGAGGTATATAAAGTGCGTGACTGTTCAAAATAACCTAAAAAAAAATACAACTTGGGAATCCAGTTTGGGAAAGATGGGGTACCTACTTGCGGGTAAGATGGGGTAGGTATGATTCTTTGGATAACACAACATTCGATCTGGTTAGCCCGAAACTGTTAATGCCGTATCCACGAATTTCCGAAAAAGTTCGAAGAAGAGGAAAAACAGCTATTATTACTGCGTCTCCATATAAAACAGAGTTAGAGGAAAGACAAAACAGTAAGAAACCAAACCAAAGGTAACAAATAAAAAGAAATTGAAAAAAAAAACAAATAAAAGATCTAAAAGAACCAAGAAAGCTGATGAGTTCTGAGGACGAAGATACAGAATGTCTGTACTGCCTCGGCTTGTATTATGAGTCTGTACCCCATCTTACCCAAGGGGGTACCCCATCTTGCCCTATAGGTGGGGCAAGATGGTGCAAATTAGTTATTTTTTTCAAGTTGATATTTCTATAAGAAGAATTATATTTTTTTGTTTTCACTGATTAGAATTTAAGGAAGAAAGGCTGATTATTTTCTTAATAAAAGTTCCTACAATGTGCAATCAAAAATAAAGGGTTTTATTTATGAAATACCTTAAGGTCCCCGTCTTACCCCACCTTCCCCTATGTAACAATATAGACTTTTGAAAAAAAAGTAAAATCGACTTTAATAAAAATTCTAAAAAATAGGTACACTGCCGTGCAGTCTTTTGACACTCATTTTTTTTGCGTAGTGTATATATAAAATTGCAAAAATAATAAATTACAACTTTTGTAATAATCCTAGCATATCTAAAATACAGCATTTATAATTTTCCATGTGAAGGGGCCATACCAGTGTGAAATTTTCAAAAAATCAATTTTTTTTTGCCTTTTTGGAGGCATTATTCGAGGAAAAAGAGGGTCCATTATATGGGCCGCAGGTATAGCTGATTAGAAGTTTTTATGGTAAATCGATAGTTAAATCTTTAAACGCGTTTTTCTCGAAATTAGATTTTTCAAATTTGCTAACATTGTAACTCAAAGAGCAATTATCCGATTTACTTGAAATTTAAACAGAGTACTCTTGAATATATTTACTCGACGATGACGTAGAATATTTTTGATTGGATGAAAATTGACGAATTGGCATTAAAAATACGACCATTTTACAGGCAATAAAACAAACTATTTTTTTCATAACTTCTGCGGTGATCTTGATATTGATCTTGGTTTCTGGGTATAAACCACGTCAATTTGGAAGAGCTTCGAAGATATCCACTGCAATTTGTGACAAAACGTTAGCCGATAATACAACCAAATCGACACGGATTATACCCAGAAACCAAATCCACAATTTAATTAACTGTTTTGGCTTCTGATATCTATATCTATAAAAGAGTTTGTCCTTAACCACTCACTCATATATCAACGTACAGCCCAAACCCCTGGACCTAGAAACGTGAAATTTCGTAGGTGCCTTCCTTTTATGATGAAAGCACCCACTAAGAAAGGATTTTTCGAAATTCAACCCTTACGGGGTTAAAACAGGGTGTCAAAGTTTACATAAATTTTTTTTTGTGTTCGCATTAAATAGAAACTTATCAAACATAGGTGCTCTACAATATAAATAATGAAACAATTATTTCAGCATTTCGCAAAATTTAACTCCTAAAGTGTTAAGGGGGTGGAAAATTTTTTAAAATATTTTTTTTTATTCACCGAATGAAACATGGCACAAGTAGGTACTCTACAAGACAAATATCAGTTACGAAAATTCAACTCCTATGGGAATGGAGGGGGGGGGGGGGGGTTAAAATGTTTATATATTTATTTTCATAATTTTTCATAGTATTAAAGTAAATTAGGACAAACTAATATTCAATTAAAAATTAAAGTTCGATATTCAAGCCCTAATAGCATGGGACGGGGACGAGGATGGATTTAGATATGTTTATCTGCATGCCTGCTTTACTTATAAAGGTAAATTCGGGCAAATAAAATTTCGACATTCAAATTCAATCCCTAATGGCGAGGGTAGACAGTTTTTACAATTTTGAACTAAGATCCGAGATATTTACGTTTTTCTATAGGTACCTAATTAATAAAAATCATTATAAAAAAATGTAATATGTTATCCTCTATCCTGTATGGAGGGTTCTAATTAGTTTCGAAGTTTACGCGAGCGAAGCCGCGGGATCCCGCTAGTATTTTATATATTTTTGTATACCTTTTATTAAAAAAATAAACCAGCTCAATTATTTCTCAAATACCTGTATAATTATATATTACTTATAAAATATCGATACAATTTTGACAACATTGCAAAAACATCAATAAAAAAAATAAAAACAAAGAAAATAAACCTTGTACAAAAAAAATCAGTACAATAGAGATAATCACAGGAGCACATGGTTAATACTGTAATGACAGGCTAGTGGGGTCCGCTGTAATAACACTAAAAAACTATACAAATTACAGCTATCGATAGAATCATTGTAGGTAATTATTACACAGAGTTAGTACAATGTAGAAGGTTTTATTATAGTCAGTTTGTTCATGTTATTATTTATGTATTGTAGTTTCGAGTTTTTATTTTTATACATTTTTATAGTCAATTTTGAGTGTGTATTGGTTCAAGGGATGGTAGATATTATAAAGTAATTAAGGGGGAACACCTTGGGTAAAAAAATCGAACGAAAAATATATATTCTTAAAGTATAGGTATGCATTCAAAATTGTTTTTAAAAGTCAAAACATTAAAAAAAAATTATAAATTAAATATGTAGGTACTTAAATTTTTAATCGCGTTTTTCTCGTAACGATTTTTTAATTTTTAGGGTTCCGTAGAAAACTAGGAACCCATTATAGTTTCTCCATGTCCGTCCGTCCGTCTTCAAAAATTTTGAGATAATAAGATGAAATTTGGTATACGGTCGTAGATTAATGACCCAAAAACAGAAATGATAAGATTTTTCTAAAAAAAAAAAATTAGGCCCCCTTTTCATAAAATGAAAAGTGTTTTCAAAAAAAAAAATTTCACCTACCCCATTGAGTGGGGTGTCATTAGAAAGGTCTCCTAAAATGCAACAAAAAATGTATTAGAACTTTTTGATTTTAACCCTTTAATCACGATGTATTTGCTCTCCAAAGTCGTTAAAAAGCGTCCCCCCCTCTATTTTCTAAACTATCAATTTTAAAAATCTTTCAGATTTTTTTCGTGAATTTTCAGAAATGTACGCGATTTCCTATGGAACATATCTACCGCATAAAAAGAGACCCCACTATATTTTTACATCATAGAATAATTAATCCCTAAATCAGTTATCTGATGTCACAAATAAAGTTTTCTAATTTTGATCATTTTCATAAATAAAACAAGCAAAACTTGAGATAAAGTATGTTAGAAGAAATATAGAGAAATACAATATCAGTTTGTTAAAAACAAACAATAAAAACATGTACGGTACAGTAAAGGAAATTGTTCCATTTGACGATGATCTTGTTACATGTCTTCCGTGTCTTGTTATTTAATACCATAAGTTAAATGCAGTAGTAGGTGTTAACGTTAACACATATTACATAAATATACTTTATTTATAATATTATAACAGGGTGATCCAGACCACCCGTCCACTATGTTGTACGCCCAAACTATTGAAGATAGAGTTTTATAAAAAAAAATTACTATGTATATCGACCCTAAAGAATTTCAAGAAAATATTTTCAACCCCCTAAAACTGCGCCTTAGGGGGTAGTTTGGGGGGTACATGCCCGTTTCTCAGTAAAATCAAATAGAACGGTATATTCAAAAGTACATAATTGTAAAGACAATAAAAAAGTAAGAAACTTTTGTAAAACAAAAATTTTCATACTTTCAATTGTTTAGAAAATATGGCGACTTGATCTCAAATTTTAGGGTTTTACTAAAAGTGCTCTAATTTCGTTAAATGTTAATGAAATTTTATTCCTTTCTTAATTTTAGAAAATAGAAATAATGACTTTTGTAATGATCTATGAATATTTAAGATTTTGATAGTTTAGTGACAAAAGCGACATATAAAAAATGCAAAAGTTCAATTAGCGATAATTCAAAAAATTTAAATACAATGGTACATCAATTAGTACTTTATCTGAAAAAAGACATGTAAATAAACAACTTTTGTTAAGAAAATTAAAAATTAAAAATCAAAATTTTAAAATGGAAAATTGAAAATTATAATTTTTAATTTAAAATTTTACTATCAAAAGTTGTTTATTTACGTATCTTTTTTAAGATAAAGTATTAATTGATATACCATTGTATTTAAATTTTTTGAATTATCGCTAATTGAACTTTTGCATTTTTGATATGTCGCGTATGTCACTTTAAACCAGTGATTTCCAAACTGGGAGGCGCGCCTCCTTGGGGAGGCGCGGACAAGTGCAAAGGGAGGCGCGAAAAGTTTATAGGAATTTCATTTTCATAACATCACATTAAGGTGTACAAATAAAAAATATATAATTATAAATAAACTTTTATAACATAACATTATTTTTGTATACATACTATCTGTTTCTGAAAGGGACGTTACTGTGTAGTTTTTTGACTGACAACTATTATTGAAAAAGCAAAACTGATAGAATTATCATAAAAAAATTCAGAGTGAAATCACTCCCCTTAATAACACCTAGATTTACTGAAGTTTGTGCTAATAAACAAGCATATTCATTGCATTGAAAAAAAATATACGCAAAAAAAATACATTTTATACCATTTTATACTTTTATGAAATAAGGGGGGGTAGGCGCAAGGGATTAATTTTTTTTAAAGGGAGGTGTAGTTACATAAAGTTTGGAAACCACTGCTTTAAACTATCAAAATCTTAAATATTCATAGATCATTACAAAAGTCATTATTTCTATTTTCTAAAATTAAGAAAGGAATAAAATTTCATTAACATTTAACTTTTTTATTGTCTTTACAATTATGTACTTTTGAATATACCGTTCCATTTGATTTTACTGAGAAACGGGCATGTACCCCCCAAACTACCCCCTAAGGCGCAGTTTTAGGGGGTTGAAAATATTTTCTTGAAATTCTTTAGGGTCGATATACATAGTAATTTTTTTTTTATAAAACTATCTTCAATAGTTTGGGCGTAAAACATAGTGGACGGGTGGTCTGGATCACGCTGTATAAGTGCTGTAGCGTTTAATTTCTTTTATACATATGTACATATTTTTTTTATACGATTTTACAATGTATGAAAATATACACTGCCGTACAAAAGTGTTTGGACTCTCGTATTGTAAATATAAAACTGCAAAAATGGTTAAATGTTGATAAGAGTACTTAATTACAACTTTTGTAATAATCCTAGCATATCTAAAATACAGCATTTACAATTGTCCATGTTATTTTTGAATTATATACCTTTGAAAGGTGAGGTTTACTCAAGTTGAAAGTATTGACGCACAGTGTATTTCAAGCTAACGATAAATTGTTTTTTTTTTTACTATTTTGACTGCGAGTAAACATATTCTTTTCGCTATTTTGTGTATTTTTATTATTGACTGAAATCTGTATAATTTATTTACATTCAAAATCGTTTCTGTCTTGATTTTTTTAAATGATCTTTAATAAATTTAATAATATCAAGTTTTAAATATTTCGAATGGTTTTTGATTCAATGCGAATTAGAAATAATTTTTTTTGAATAAAAATAAAAAATGTTTTACTTCCAAAATAAAAACTGCGAAAGTCTGAAATAAAAAATGATTAATAGATAGACACTTCATCTAACCGTTTTTATATTACGTTTATAAATATATCAAATCAATGTATATTCTGTAGCCATTCTCACTAGCATTCTTTAAGTATCAAGAAAGCTATTTTATGTTGACCAAAGATTTAATAATCTGTATAAAAATGTTAAACTATTTTTACTTATACAGTGTCCGTTATAATTTATAATATTCTGTATTTTTTTTTAGATTTTTTGCATCGATAGCTTAAAAATTAGAAGAGAGAGGCGCTCTGATAACGATGTTGAAATCAAATAATTAGTGACTGAAAGTTTTATGTTCTAAAACATTCCTCTCAATGGGGAAAGTGAAAAAAAATTTAGTCCAAAAAAATTATTTAATTTTTTTTATCATATCTGTTTTTTTTTTGGATCATCAATCTTCGTCCGTATACCAAATTTCTTCTTTATAATAACTATTTGAATAAGAGAGAATTGGAGGGCTGTGGCATACAGACAGATCTAAACCATAATGCGGTGTTTACACACAAAAAAAAACAACAGAAATATCAAGTCTTTAAGGTAGTTGGTCCATCATAATGTGATCACATTAGGCCATGAGTACATTTTTTAAATTTAGATCATTTTTTTAAATGATCATGGTAACGCTGTACATTATCTACTATTAACTACTTGTCAAATGATTATATTTTATCATCTAAACTACCACAAAATATATTAATAATTAATGAAATCTATTATAATTCCCTTCAATCCACTTATCATATTTTGTAAAAAATTATTTCATTATTTCGTGTATTTTTTACTATAATCAAATGAATACGTTGTTGCCACATTGTCAACAATACTGTAATTTATGTGATGGTTTGGTAGTTAAATCTGGTTAAATCTTAATAACGGGATGGTCAATAATTCCAATTTTTTGTATACTGTTTTCTTTCATATAAATATACAACATGTCAATTTTTTATGAAAATCTGACGCTACGTTTAAATTTTATCTAATAAAACGTTACGTTAGTGTACGGTTAGTCCATATAAGCTGTGTTAAAAATATCAACTTTGAGATCGTTTTTCATGACTTTAAGATGGTCAATTTTAATAAAAATGGGCTATTTTTCAGATATTAATCTAGGGAATATTCCTGTGCAATTTAAACAAAATCTGACGAAAACGTGTTTACGGACCAACTTTGTATTCTCGTTTTCTACGAAACCCTTAAAACATTATAGAGAATATCGATCTTTCTAACAAAGTATTTTTTTAGAGAAAAATAGCAAAACATCGTATTTCTATCCTATACACATGTGAGCTAGGTTTTAAAATCATCTTTCGACAGCAAAACAAATCCCATGCGAGTTTTGTGTCGTCACACCCCTCCCCCCACACCCGCGAGTACCACCACTAAGCTGCACAGCTAAAAAATGACATTACTTTAGCGTTCTTTTACTCAACAACAGTGACGTTCGAATATCAGAGTCGTATTTAGACACAGTTTTATTTTGAATTTTAAATATTTTTTAAAGTCTTAGTTACTGCCGATTAAATTTTTCAATTTTGTATAAAAAAACACTATCAGTTTTAACAAATATGTACCTACTGTTAAAAAAACTATTCTATGATGATCTTACGTGTCTTCTATTTCCAAAAAAATACTTATTTCAGCAGAAAATAAAGGTTTAATCGCAAAAATTGACTCTTTTAAAACTAATTTTGAATTTGATGTCAAAACGCTCGGAGGTGACATTTGAGAGTTGTGACGTCACACTCCTTGTATCAACAATAATCAAACATTCAGAGTTAGACAATAATTTAATTATTATGTGTTAAAAATGAATTCCAAAGTATATAAGTTCTTAAATAATAATCTTGTAAGAGGAATTAATTTTTGTCTAAAATAAAAGTCAACACATTTATAAATAGCTACTGCAATGTCACCCGCAAAAAAGTGTCACAACTAATAAAATGTAGTTTTGAGGAAATAGGAATAAATCAAATTATTACAATTTAGGTAAATCAAAATTGTAAAGGTAGTTTAGGAAAAGGATTTATTTAATTTAAATATTTCAGTATTCTTGTGATGTTTGAAAAATAGTAACTATTAAAACGCTTAGTGATTAAGTGTTTAAAGAAATAAATAAAAAATGTGACATTTATTTAGAATATGCTAGTTTTGTTGACGGTAGGTACACGAAGTACATTAATGACAATTTTCAGTAGAAATATATAGTAATTTAGAATCATTCTACATATTTACTCTCTAAACTTGAAATAGTGAAATTTTCACTGTTTTTCCCAGTGATCAACTAATTCACTGGAAAAAAGTGAATTTTATCTATAAATAGTGAAAATTTTACTTTTTAAACCAGTGGTTTCCAAACTTTATGTAACTGCGCCTCCCTTAAAAAAATGTAATCTTGCCACGCCCCCCCCCTTTATTTCATAAAATAATAGACACATTTTTAAAAGGTATAAAATGTTTTATTAAAAAATAAAATAAAAAAATATATTTTTCATTTCGAATCAACTAAAACTGAACTAGGGGTTCTCTCTGAACTTTTTGTATCGCATACTATATCTATCAGTTTTTAGTTTTTAATAATTGTCAGTCTAAAACAAAACAGTAATGTGCCTTTCAGGAACAGATAATATATTTAAAAAAATAATAAGTTTATCTATAAGAAAATATATTTTTTAATTCATTTATCTTAATGTTATGTTATAAAAATTACACTTCTGTTAAACTTTTCGCGCCTCCCCTTGCACTAGCCTGCGCCTCCCAGTTTGGAAATCGCTGTTTTAAACAGTAGATTTTTTTTCACTTGCTTGACTAATGACTCAAGAGTCAATCCACTCTATGATTAGTGAAAAGTGGTTTCATCTTTTTACCGCGTCACTGAGAGCGCCATATCCTACGTCGTTTTTCAAGTTCAGTTTTATACAAAACTCTCGCTAACGGTGTGATTTCACTTTGATTCAGTATATATACGGCATTTTAGCTAATATTAATGTAGGTATGGTATAAGTAATAATATTACGGTAAGTAATAAGCTGATATTTAATTGATAATAGATATTATATATGCTCTCTAAACCTGAAATAGTGAATTATCACTAATTCACAGTGTATATTCACTATTTGCCACAGCTAAAAGTCGGCCACTTGGAATTAGTGCATATATACACTTATTTACCCAGTGAAATGATGCACTTATGAAAACAGTGAAATAGTTCTAATGTATCAGTGAATTTCACTGATACATTAGAACTATTTGCCACTAATAACTACAGTGAATTTCACTGTTTAAATGAGTGTATATGCACTAATTCCAAGTGGCCGACTTTTAGCTGTGGCAAATAGTGAATATACACTGTGAATTAGTGATAATTCACTATTTCAGGTTTAGAGAGTATCTCAAATATGACATTTTTTGAGTTGTGACACTTTTTTTGCGGTGGTGCGATGTGTGAAACCATAATAACCGACACAAACATAGCAGTATTAATATGTTCTTATTAACCGACATACAATGTTTGGTTAAACAATTTTCCACTTGAGTAGTATTATTCCCTAAACCCAGACCTGCAAGCGTAACTGTAACCCCCCTCGAATGTGTTTGAGGGGTCTTAAAGTGGGGGTGGAAGCGCATAGCCGGCGGTAAATTTTACAATAGACTTCGTTTAGTTTTCTGCTGTGAATTTTCATGTGTGTGCAACAATTCCCAATACAAATGCTCCTCAAATGAGTCTATCCCGGCTTGAGGCGTGTTTCCATCGCGGTTGGCTTAACACACATGAACAAATATAACTGCTAAACAATACATAGTTACGGTGTAGTAATTTAATAATGATGGAATTTTGTACAATAACCAATCTTTAGTTTTTATTTTTTTATTGGACATATCGATTTTTTATTCAGTTGCTTTTAAAATGTAGGTCGAGAAAAGTTATATGGAAAAATATGTAGTCATGGAAAAATACTTTATTTCCCTGTTAAAAATATTAAAAGTACACTGGAAATTCTTTTTAATTGCTATAGGGTGTCCCAGATAACTTTTCCAGCATGGGGATCTCAGTATCTATAAGAGATACAGGTTTGGTTAAATCAGATCAATTATTTGTAAGAAAGGGGTGAGTATTACTATACAAAAAAATATTCATAATTCTATGTGGTTTAGGCGGTATATCCAAAAAACTGAAAATTCGAAATTTCTTTAAATAGCTATAAATTTTTTGTCAAAGTAGATAGGTATTTTTTGTAGACGGTTTCTCAAAGCACTTTTTTGTGTAGAATCGATTAGTGTATTTAGATTTTTTATATCACTTTTAGTTTCCGAGTTACAAGCTCTTACTTTAGTTTTTCTTATAGGCCACTTAGTTGAATATATCATATTTGAACGTGTTTTTTACTCTACTTTACAACGATATGCCACTTGCCATATTTATTATTAAAAAAAAAGTCGAAATACTAAATATCAGTGATATTTATGAAGTATTTTATTACAAACATTTAAGTGAGCCATGAAAAACAAAAATCACAATAACAACAATCAAAATAACAAATGAATATTTGAAACAATGAACTATTTGAAAAATATATTATAATTTTTTTTTCGATAATAAATATGGCAAGTGACACATCGTTGTAAAGTAGAGTAAAAAACACGTTCAAATATGCCATAGCCAACTTAGCGGCCCATAAGAAAAACTGAAGCTAGAGCTTGTATCTCGGAAACTAAAAGTGATAAAAATCTAAATACACCAATCGATTCTACACAAAAAAGTGCATTAAGAAACCTCCTACAAAAAGTACCTATCTACTTTGACAAAAAAGTTATAGCCATTTAAAGAAATTCCGAATTTTTAATTTTTTGGGTATACCGCCTAAACCACATAGAATTATGAATATGTTTTTGTGTAGTAATACTCACCCCTTTCTTACAAATAATTCATCTCATTTAACCAAAACTGTATCTCTTATAGATACTGAGATCCCCATGCTGGAAAAGTTTTCTGGGACACCCGGTATACATCTTTGAAAATTGTCATAGAACAAGCTTGAATATTCCAATTTTTGAATCATTAATTGTAATTTTTTTATCTACACTGCTTTTTTTGCGTATTGTAAATATAAAACTGCAAAAATTGTTGATAAAAAATCTTAAATGTTGATAAGAGTACTTAATTACAACTTTGTAATAATCCTAGTAGCATATCTAAAATGCAGCATTTACAATTTTCCATGTTATTTTTGAATTATATGTCTGAAAGGTCAGGTTTACTCAAGTTGAAAGTATTGACGCACAGTGTCTTTCAAACTAACGAGAAATTGTTTTTTTCCTATTTTGACTGCGAGTAAACATATTCTTTATTTTTATTGACAGAAATCTGTATATTTACATTCAAAATCACAGGTGTCCAAAGACTTTTGCATGGCATTAATTCTATTTTTATTTTATTTGGAATACTGATTTTTATTTAATGGCTTGTAAGAGCCGGAATACCAATATTTTGTCGCACCAGTAATCTTCAATTTTTGTTTTTAGATTAAAATACACCGAAAACGTATATTTGCACTTTCAAATAACTAAAAAATCGTTCGTGAGGCAAAGGGGTAGTTTTTACTTTATTATAGTGGTTGTTTTTGAGTTTACTGTATTTTTGACATCAGATTTGGATTCAGCGTCGAAAAATACATCGAAAACGTATATTTGTATAATAATGAAAAAAGGTTATGTACTATTTAAAATAATATTTTTTTGTACGTATTTGAAATTTTTAACACGGGCATTTTTTAATTATTAAAGTGAAACTTTTATTACATCGTCTCAAACTTTTTGGTCTGTGTGTTGCATGTCGCGTAACGTTTGGACTGCGCATGCGTGGAACAAGCAGCCATTCATTGTATGACAGTTTATGTACTGTGTGCTATTATACATATTTAGTAAGTTTGTATTGTAATTTGTCAGTGTTTAATGTAAATGTTGTTATTTATTTGCTTTTGGTAAACAACGACACAGCTAGTGAGTCCAAAAAACTGATCAACGAGAAAGAATAGTGCAAAAATGAATGACGATGAATTAATTTTACGCCGTAAAAAACAGAACGCCGACAGAGCACGTGCTTATAGAAAAAGGAAAAAAGATCTTGGTTTTTATATAGAATTTATTAGAATTATTAGAACTTTTTGCTGGTGCATGTTGTTGTTTATGGATTTATTTCAATTTTGAGTGCTTGAATTTATTATTCCGAAAATTTTTAGTTAAATGTCTATAATGTGAAAAAAAGTTTCACTTTTACCGTGGTTTTATAAAACCACACAATCCTTTTATTATTAATTAATTATTTTTAATATCCAATTGCTCAAAAACTATACGTCCAATATTTTAAATAAAAATGAGTTATTCATAAATAATATATTAAAATTTTAGACTTTAATCTATACATTGTTCTAATGTAATATAATATTTCCCAGCTAGAAAACATCATTTATAGTATTTTTGTGTTATTAGTTTGACTATTTACCCCTGGCAAACAATAAAAACGACACATGACTTGATGACCGGCACAGAAATGATAAATGGAATAAACACTAATAGATAGAACAGTGCATACCTACCTAGTGCGTGTTGATATTTGTCTTTGTCATTCACTAACAAATGCTTATTGCACTCGCCAGTTATTAGAACCTTATACTTACTTCACTAGTGCGACAAGAAACGTATGATATTCCTACACAAACCACTCTCTTTTTTCCCTTTTCTTCTTCTCGTATCTTGGATATCGATATAAGGGACCCCATGAGATATTTTGCTATTTTACGTGAAGGAATGTTTAGACATACTGATGTTATCCAGGAATTAAAAATATATCATCATCTCGGAGCAAGAGTGGCATTTGTACTAAACTCATTAGATGGTATAGATTTATATGCAAGAGTTTCACAACTGTTAATTCCAGGAAGCAAAATTTGATCAAACATTTTTATGAAAAACTGTCACAAGTCAAATCATTTAAAGACTTTAGAGGGTGGTAGGATGGTGAAACATAGGTAAAATTTGATCAAACGTTAGTACTAAAACCCATATAGGAAATTACAACTGGGCCAGCCTTGGCCCAGGCTTGCGCCAATACTTGTCAACGTTGAGCCAAGCCTGGCAACCAAGCCTGTGCCAATACATATCGGCCAATATAGTGCCAAGCAGCGGTGCACCCAAAAGAGGGGGTTAGATTTTACCCTCCCCCCCTCCTCCCGAATTTGTCGATATGCATTGTTTAATTTAATAACTGTGATCCATATAAAATATAAATTACATATAATTAAAAAAATCTCTTATAAATAATCACTGGTTAGTTGTTGTACCCTATAGGACTTCAAAACGTTAAGGAACATATTGGTGCAGATTTCATCAAAATCGGTACAGTGGTTTTTGAGATTACTTTGAACAAATACATTCATAAATATGAATTATATTAATAAAAAAATATAAATAATCACTGCGCAGCTATTTTGGATGATAGCGTGTTCATATTTACCCTAGGCATTTCTGAAACTTCAAGGAACACATTGGTGCAAGTTTCATCAAAATCGATTGAGCAGTTTTCGAGATTACTTCGGTAAAACACATTCATAAAATTTGATTATATTAATAAAAAATATAAATAAAAACTACTCAGCTGTTTTAGGTGATAGCGTGTTAATATGTATCTTAAGCATTTATGCAAACTTCGAAAAACACGTTGGTGCAGGTTTCACCAAAATCGGTACAGTAGTTTTCGAGATTACTTCGTTCAAATATCTTCATAAAATCGGATTATTTTAATAAAAAATATAAATAATCACTGCTCAGTTATTTTAAGCGATAGCGTGTTCATATATACTTTATAGCATATATGACACAGTGCCTTTTGAATAATATAAGTTTCACCCCCCCCCCCTCTTATAATAAATACAAAAAAGGTATGACAATTTTCGATGCATGTTCAGATTTCAATATTTCCTTTTCCAATGTTAAAACAACCAAAATAAATAAATTCTTATGTTAGCGATATTCTATTGATATCTGTATTGAATGAAAAGTTAATTGGCATATCCACCTACCTATATATATAGCAACCACGGGAGAATGTTAAGAAAATCAAGAAAAGTGTGTATCTCAGGGCTAATACCATTTAGGTTTTCCCTAGCCACAGCTAAATGTTCAATCAAACCCAATCAGACGCTATACCCCCTCCCTCCAGACCGATATAATATCCACCACTCGGTTATGACATCTCTTATAGGTTTTATTGCTCCCTCAACTCAGGGGTATATTTGTCTTTATTATTTTTGTGCACTAAATAAGTATTTACAATAGGTATGCATGGTGACTAATTAAAAAAAAAGATCTTACGTGACACCTATTTAAAAAAAAATACTTATTTCTACACAAAATAAAGGCTTAATCGCAAAAATTTACTCTTTTTGAATTTGACGTCAAAACGCTAGCAGGTGATATTTGAGAGTTGTGACGTCACACTCCTTGTGTAAACAATAATCAAACATTCAGAGTTAGACAATAATTAATTATTTTGTGTGTTAAAAATGAATTCCAAAGTATATAAGTTCTTAAATAAGGTATGTACCTAATAATCTTGTAAGAGGAATTGATATTTGACGTTTAATGATGCGTGACGTCACTCGCTCTGATTGGTGTTACATTTAACATGGCGGATTGCTGTATTTTGCATTTTTATTTTAACAAAAATTATATTAATCGCGCTTTTAATATGAAAAAAATACATATTTTAGAATATTTTTAATCTATTTCATTATTTGAAATCATAATTTCAATGATGTGTGATTTTTAATTAGAAATTCGATAATTAATCTAGATACAGTATGATTATTAAATATCCTATCTATTCACCCATTTTTTACACGATTTAATAATTTTAAATAACTATGATAGGAAAAAATTCGAATCTTCGAACTAATAACTTTTGAATTATATTAGTCTAAATATATTTTGAATTTCGAAGACTATAACAAAAATTTCAAAAAATTC
Organism: Sialis lutaria; assembly: GCA_949319165.1. Taxonomy (NCBI): domain Eukaryota; kingdom Metazoa; phylum Arthropoda; class Insecta; order Megaloptera; family Sialidae; genus Sialis; species Sialis lutaria. Next base: position 38,600,258 of record OX439233.1, read on the forward strand.
AATTTATAATGCTCTAACTTTTCGAAAGATTAATAAAAATTTAATTTGCAAAAATCATTGAAAAATAGACATTGAATCTTTAAAATAATTTTGTATTTATTAATATACGATCGTTTTTTACCATAATTCGAGTTTTGAATATTGCCTTTTTTTTCTTATAAATATACATATATTGAAAATTAATTAACTATCGATTTAGACCAGTGGTTTTTAACTTATATATAAACACGGGCCGTCAAATCTAGGGGCTGCAGGCTTCCCCCTTTCTCTAAAAAAAGGGATCAAATAAGTTATATATTTAGAATAATAAATCAGTAATTTTGGCCCAAATATAAAATTTCTTTGCAATAATACAAATCTTCACTAAAACTTTTCTCCCTTGAATCGGACAACTTCACCCCCCCCCCCCTGTTATGTCGCTCCATTACCGCCTACAAGACGTATCATTCAATGTGTCAAAAATACCTCATATGTCTAATATGAAAACCGATAGGGACTGTTGATTTGCGGAAGCATGGTTACCAACTTGGAGTCAAGTATACACGGATAGAAGGGGATTTATTTTTTAGATGGTTGTTTTTTATGTGCTAGCTAGAACTGTTTGGAAAGATTTGCGAGGGTGAGGAGTTTTTATTACAATAAATTGAATTGTGGACAATATATTAAGGGTGGATGTTGATGCATTAATTTTGTTAATGCGTTTAAAATGAAAATGTTAGAGTAAGTGGTAAAAAGAAAAAAAATATTCTTGCATTATTATTTTAAACAGAACTTATGGGCATTTCTCTCAATATAATAATAAAAAATTCTTATTGAGGATATTTTATTCATTTGAAAATTATGTCTTCATGTTATTCTAAAAAAGCTTTTCATTTGTTAAATTAATAAATAATTTATTACACCAACTAACGAAACTCTCAAATAGATTAAACATAATGATTGTATTAATAAATATTTATTAGTGTGAATATTTTTTACACCACCCATTTAGTGAAAGTGCAATTTTCGATATGGTAAATTCAGTGATGTCATTTATTAAGTATTTAAAATATATGTTTTTAATACGAAACAAAATTTTCACCGTTATAAGAACATTGTTAGTTAATAACCCTTTGTAGCCCAAGATCTTAAAAATTTAAATTATGTTGATAAAGAGACAAGTTTAGGCATATAAAAAAAACACGTATTTTTCAGAAATTTAAAAATATTTATTTTTAATTATATATTTGACTTTTTTGAGATTGACATATTGTGAGTTAATCGTAAAAAAACACTTATGTCGTAATGCAGGATTTGAAACAATTATTTAGTTTGTTGTAGCATAATTCTACACCGCATTTTTCGCAAATTGTACACTGGGGAAACTTACAACGTATTCTTTTTTCTACCTAAATCGGCCAGTAGCCGATCTAGTCCTGCCTTACTGCCAATAGTTACGTAATAATACGTAAGTCAATAGGTTATGCCATCATCTGTGTATTTTACTTGATACTAACAATAAGTTATTGAGTGTTATATAGGTATGTTACAGTAGTGTTACACATATTACAATATATTTAGTACGTATATTAGCGGGAGTATTGAGGTTTGTTACAGAAATGTCACATGGGGCTACAAAGGGTTAATATACATTTATCAATAAGATAAACTTGGATATTTCCATATTGGTAAAAAATTATCATATTAACAAACAACCTCTATCGGATACAAATCGATCACATTTTTATATTTTAACACATACGAATTATTATTTTTTGTGAGCCTCTACAGGTCAAAATCAATTTTTTGACTGAATCTAATAAATAATTTAAAAAAATGAGACTTTTCTCTTTAATTTGCTTTATTTTGTATCATAACACTTTTTTGCGGGAGTGTTTTATACAGATGGTTACATCCCGACACCGATAAGTCATATACATACATACAGGATGATTTAGCAAGTACCTTCTATACATATTATACAACAATAATGATGATATGGTCGCGGGCACACATCATAGTTCCGTTACTACTCTATTGATCCAGGGGTTTCCGTAGCACGTTGCTTCCGCTGTGTCACCCCCCGCTACACACTCGCTCTCAACTCACCCATCCACCCGCAGTACGTACCCTGTGTTGTGAGCTGAATACCAATGACACCCCCCCCCCCACGCCGCGCGCGCCATTCAGGCCGCAGACGTTCCGGCAGACTCCGGGCATATACGAAAGATCTTTGCACTATGTATAGATATTCGATATATAGAGTACAACAAGGTGATTTTTATGGTGTCTGTAGGAGATGGATTTTTTTTTGCTTCCAGCTTCCAACACGCCGTTGAAGATGAAATAAGATTTTTTAGTTTTTATTTTGTTTTTGGTATGCGATATCGAAATTTTATATTATTTTATATAGGGGTTAGGTTACTTTAAGGCTGTTCCTGCCGATTTTTCCGAAACTAAATTCTACGAGATGTCGCCATCGTAGAAAAACAACAAATTTTTTGCACAAGTCTAGCCCTGAGGGGAAATGACAGATACAAGTAATTCAGTGACAATTGATGATCGAATGAAAAATGGGATCATCTCGAAATTAAACAGAGATGAAGCTACAAAGGATAGAACTAGTTGTTATGTTTTTATGCTTACATTCAATATTTTCAAATGAAAATTGCAGAATTATTATAAAATTAGAAAGCTTAAACAAATATCTATGTCGTGGTATATTTTTTTTCTCCGTATTTTTCAATATATTGAGTTTTATCATATCAAGAAAAATACACACATTTTCAGATTTTTTTTATTAATATATAAAAAAATTAAATTAAAAAATTAAGTATGTCATAACATAGAAAAATTAATCTAGTTTATGAGTGTATTTTTTCCTAAATGATTTATTAATACTGGTCAGAGCTGAACTTAAAATACAAAACCGTAATTTCTCTATAGTAATTCTTATGGCAATTCAAATAGCATGTTCTGTTCAGCCTTAAAGATGAAAAACGAAACAAAATGTTTATTTTTTGTATTATTAAATGCTCCTTTAACCCATTAACGCCCAAAAGAAAACAAAAACATGCAAAAGATTTTTTTTAATGAAATTAAGTACATATTCAATATATTTATCTAAATATATAACAGTGTGTACTCAAGCGAGTAAATTGGGCAGATATGAAGTCTATTTTGTGTGAGACTGTTTTTCTGATATCATTTTTGTTTAGATAAAGTTATTATAAAATGAGGTGTATATAAATGTGTACGGCGGGCGTTAATGGGTTAAATGAGCTAGCAAAATTAACTAGCTAGCAAACACTCTCAAATGAGGTATTAATTTTGTGAAAGTATCTATAGATTTGTTTTAGAATTTAGATGAGTGATACTTGACTACAGTATTGTAACACAGTTGGTGCAGACTCTGACTGTACGTGGTATAATTATCATAATATCACCACTGTTTTAACACCCTTGTTAGTGTTTACATACAACACGTATGTGAAACTTGTCAAATTCTTCATGAAACTCTAAGAGAACTGTCATATAAGTTTGATACCTCATTAGAGAGTACAAATTTACTTTCTTCTTTATAATAGCGGACTAACCTACTATATTTTTCATGCGTTATTTTTGGACGCTTAAAACAAATTTGGTAATAAAAATACACGCTGTAATTTTTTTTTAAGAACATCCACAGGCCGTGATAATTTTTTTTGACTAAATCTACTTAAGGTAGTAGACCGGTGTGATGGGTCAAAAAAATCGATTTTTTTTTTTACATTTTTCGGAAGAATCACATTTTAAAAATATGCTCTTAAATTTTCAGACCAAAATTTAGAATATTTCCAAAGTTACAGGCATTTATCGTTCGACGAGTGCACATTGCTATAAGATGGGAAACAAACGTTTTAGCGTTTTTCTCGAAACCATGTTTTTGAAATTTCGGGGAAGCACTGACTCAAAACTATTCAACCGATTTGGCTCAAAATTTAACTAGTTATTCTACATACACATATCAAAATACCTAACCTTTAAAACATTTAATTTTTTAATAATAAATTAATTTTTTTAAACATTTTATCAACAAAAAAAATTACATTTTGAGAACTTTTTTTTCATAAGTCCGCTATTTTTTTTTTTTTATTATGTATATTATTGGTTAGTTCATTAAAATAAGGTCTACACAATAATACTATTTTTGATTTTTTCATTTCAAATGACTACGGAAGGCTGTGTGCTTCCCCGAAACAGCTCATCATTCTTTAGAGGACTCCACTTTGACATTACATATTGTAAATAAATAAATGGAAAATTAAATAAAAAAAAAATTTTTTGTATCATTTAAAGTACTAAAATAAATATGTAAAAGTTACAAAACGATAGTATATTATTTACTTGTTAAAATAAGGTCACGAAAAAAAGTCGAAATTTCGGCCGTCACACCGGTCTACTACCTTAATGACTGCGGTAGATTATACTTTTCTATTCAATTTGCTTTTTTTTAATTTCTATACGATCATTTTTAACCGAATTATAAATTAAAGAAAATTAATTTTATTTATTATTTATATATGATAAAATTAATTTGTAATGTTTTAAACAACTTTTTTAAATTACCTATACGTGTGTGTATGTCTGTGTATATGTGTGTGTGTGTGTAAAGAAGAGCCAGGTGAGTTGAATATAAGAGAGAAAAGAGTACGAAGAATTTGACGGATGTTTTACAAATATTTCATCCGTTGAATGAATTTTCATTAAATTCCTTTATATGATTAAATGAAAATGTGTAGCCGTACTTTATCAACTAACTTAATACATACTTTAAATTTATATATAGGTAGATATATACGAGAATAAAGTGTTTGTTTTTTATAAATATTAAAAAATAGGTCACAGTTTTAACCCTTTACATATGAACCCATTCGAAATCTGAGTTAGTAATTTACGAAATGATTATTAGCCTTGTTTCACACATATGCGGTTCCATTCGGTTTGGTTCGTTTTCGGTTTCAGCCGAAAACGAATCAAACCCTTTCACACATACACGGTTCTCATACGGTTCATATTAGGTTTTATTTTTTTCCATAAACTCAGTAGCTATCATAGAGAGAAAGCAAGTTGTTGCCATGTTGTTTCTCTATAAAAAAATGAAGGAGGAATACTTGAATTCATTGCGAGCACCCTCTCATCACTTTACAGCAGGAATTTGGAGCATTCTACACTATTTTCCCGAAGCTAAAGAGCATGAAGACGATCCACATCAACATCTGGAAAACCGCTAATTTTATTAGAAAATCCGCGACAAAACTTAAAAAAAAATAACACTCGCTATCAGGTTAAAACCGAAACTAAACCGAGTATGTGTGAACGCGTTCATTGCTTTGTGTTCCCTGGACACGAATTGAAACCTGATGAAATCTGTCCGTGTGGAGGGAGTATTCAGTTCTGTACGGTTTCTATTAGGTACCGAATACAAACTGAATCATCGTTTCACACTTGTCGGCAGCGACCGAAAACGAACCGAACCGAATGAAACCGTATATGTGTGAAACAGGCCTAATTCTATAGCTTGTATATTAAATTTAGTAGAGAAACAAAAACTCGTTTAGAAAAATACCTTGTAGGGGGAAGAGGGGTCTATATGGGGTTTATTAATTTTTTTTTTTAATAGAGACATAGGTCACAGTTTTAACCCTTTACATACGAACTCATTCTAAATCTGAGTTTGTAAAATATCTACGACATGATTATAATTTTATAGCTTGCATATTTTTAGTAGAGAAAAAAGGGCTCCGTGTCTCTGGCACCCCCTTTTTTAAAATTCGAATTTTTTTATATGCAGTTCGTTTGTGCTTCGTTTGTGCAGGAAATCCTTTCGTTTGTGCTTTAACCCTTTAGGAAAAAAACAAAAAAAATCAAATGGGGGGCCGTAGACATGCGAGCCCCCCCCCTGAAATTCGAACTTCATTATATGCAGTTCGTTTGTGCTTCGTTTGTGCACGTTGTGCAGCAAATATTTTCGTTTGTGCTTTAACCCTTTAGGTGTTATTCTCAAAAATGAAATTGGGTGCTGTAGACATGCGCGCCCCCCCTTTTTTTGAAATTCGAACTTTATTATATGTAGTTCGTTTGTGCTTCGTTTGTGCACGTTTGTGCAGAAATTCTCATCGTTTGTGCTTTAACCCTTTACATGTTATTTCTGTTTAAAAATACCGAAAACATGTCTCTGGCTTTTTTGAAATTTAAATTTTTGAATGTGCAGTTCGTTTCTGCTTTGTTTGTGCAGGTTTGTGCTAAAAATATATTCATTTATACTTTAACCCTTTAGGAGCTATTCGTAAAAAACTGTTATTTGCGTTATAAACATGATTACATTCTCTATATTAGTTTTCGAAAAAAAAAAAGTTAATTTAGATAAACACTTTGCAGAGTGATTAGGAACAATAAAAAATGCGTGTGAAAAAAGAGGGACACACCTTACCTTCACTCAATGCTTATCCACAAGCCTTTACCCGCACCACCAACCCCGCACCCCATAGTGTCAAATAATAATCCTTTAATAATGTATTAATAAATTAATGATTTTAAAGTGAAATGAACAAGAAAAGCAATGGATATAATCGTTTTCAAGATATGTAGGAGGGAGGGGGGTTCTACGAATTATTTATAATAAAAATAACAACAAAACGGGCAAGTGCGTGTTGGGCACGCACATGATAGGGTTCCGTAGTCATTCTCACTACGATTTATAAAAAGTATTTTTCAAAATGTTCGTGACTGAAGGGTTAAAATCAAAAAGTCATTTGACTTTTATTATTGCATTTTAGGAGACCTATCAAATGACACCCCACTCAATGGGGTAAATGAAAAAAATGTGAGTTCACTTTTCAATCTATGAAAAGGGGGTCCAAAATATTTTTGATAATGTTCGTTATAATTTTCAGTGAAAGTACTAATTAAAAGCTACATTCTGATTTTTTTTCAGATTTTTTGAATCGATAGTTTAGAAAATAGAGGGGGGGACGCTCTGATAGCGACATTAAAAAGCAAATATATCGCGACTGAAGGGTTAAAAACAAAAAGTTATTTGACGTTTTTTATTGCATTTTAGGAGACCTATTAAATGATACCCCACTCAATAGGGTAAGTGAGGAAAAAATGTAAGTTCCAAAATATTTTTGACAATGTTCGTTATAATTTTCAGTGAAAGTACTAATTAAAATCTACGTTCTGGAATTTTTTCAGAATTTTTTAATTGATAGTTTAGAAAATAGAGGGGGGGGGATGCTTTTTTAATGACTTTGGGGAGAAAATACATCGTGATCGAAGGGTTAAAATTAAAAATTTCTGTTACATTTTTTGTTGCATTTTAGGAGACCTTAAGTGTAGGTGAATTTTTTTTTTTGAAAACACTTTTCATTTTATGAAAGGGGGGTCTAAAAAATTTTTATTTTCAAAAACCTTATCATTTCTGTTTTTGGGTCATCAATCTACGACCGTATACCAAATTTCATCTTATTATGACAAAATTTTTCAGGACGGACGGACGGACATAGAGAAACTATAAGGGTTTCTAGTTTTCTACGGAACCCTAAAAATGGGAACAATATTTCCCAATACAATAATTAATTAATTACTCAGTTATTACAGAAACAAGCAATTCACACTTGGTTGAAATGCATTACAAACAATTTACCATAGCCGGGAGCCTGTGGGCATATTCAACCCTTTCACGGTCAATGAAGTGGTATGTAATGCGGCTCGCGGGCCCATCAATGTGCAGAAATGTTAAACCCTTCTCCCCCCACCCCATGACAAATGTTAACCCTTTCGGTGCCGCAGGCGCTGCTCCGCTCACTATATAGTACATGCAACGCCTGACTGCATTTTGTTCTGTTGCGCGCAGTTTATATCGATGGGGTGCTAATAAAGGGTTAATAGATGCAACTGTTCGCTGTTGCTTAATTAGGGATGAAATTAATGAGCTTGTGTCGGAGCTGTTGCCAGAATCAACTCTAATTCATTAATGACATTTTTATTTAGTAGTTTTGCAGTCAGTTGTATATAAGTTGTAGTAGTAACGTTTATGAAATTAACTTGGAAGGGTTGATTTAAAAAAAAAATAGGGAAAAAAGTAGCTGTACTTTTCCTTTTGTAAATATAGTAGAAATCTGGTTTTAAGGGGTTATATACAGTTAGATCTGTGTTTTTAAAGTCGGTGACCACTATTCCTCGGAAACGGTTGAACCGATCAATCTCAAATTTTAACACAAGTTTCTAAAGAATATTTTTTAGTAATTAATCGAGGTTTTTTTCTCACCGATAAATATTATTTTTTTTATAAACAATTTAAGGTCAAAATTTTGTCAAAAATCATTTTTTTTTTTGAGAAGCCGCCATTTTGTCAAAAAATTGTATTTTGCTTATTCCTTCGATTAAGTACAAGATTATACATTACTTTAACGAAATCCGTTTAGGTTTTTTATTTTAAAAGATGCAGTCCAGAGATATAGTGGTCACCGCAAGACGCCTTTTTTGAGAGGACCTCCTGGAGAACAGCTGTAGCAGCTTTCGAAATTATTTTTTTACAAATAAAAAATGTTAAAATACAATTAAAAGTTACTATAATATGTGTACAAATTTTTACAATAAATTATAAAAGTCTTCTCTTAAAAAATTATTGAAAAACCCCTTTTTTGGCCTTCTGACTGTATGTAACCCCTTAACGACATCGAAGGGACCGTCATTATAGGTCGTTATAACCGAATAATGCCTAAAAGAACACAATAACATGCAAAAGATTTTTTTAAATGAAATTAAGTACATATTCAATATATTTAGTACAAACTTTTTTTTTAATATTTAGGAAAAAATAACAGTGTGTACTCAAGCGAGTAAATTGGGCAGATATGAAGTCTATTTTGTGTAAGACTGATTTTCTGATATCATTTTTATTTAGATAAAGTCATGTTATATGTATATTTAAGTTATTTCATATGATTTGAACAAAATTCGAAATCATGGATAAAATATATTAGCATACCACGTACCTCTTTTCGTATAAAAATTATTTAGAACAATTAAAACACGTTTAAACACTTATAAAACTAATAACGTTAACAGATTTTGTTTGTTGCACTTCTACCAACTGAAATATTGTAAATTAATATCCATAGACAGCAGCAATAATTATAAAATGAGGTGTACACAAATGTGTACAGCGGGCGTTAATGGGTTAAAATAAAAAAAAATAAAATCAAAATTTTAAACACAGAATAATAAATATGTATATTTTGTACATATTTACGATATACAGAAGCGATTTTTTAAGTATTTTACTGGAAACTTAGTTTGACATTATGAGGTGCGACAGTTCTGATTGGTTGAATATTAATAACTCTCCACCAATCATGTACCGTATACGAATATTTGAAACCAATGTTTATTAGCATTAAACCTTACCTTTACAATCAATCCATGCTGTATTTTATTATGTCAAACAATATTTTTTATTGTACAAAACTATACATTTGAAAAAAAAATGAAAAAAGACGGTCCGTCGTTAAATCGATAAAATTATCCGAAAATATTGTAAACAGAAAGTCATTAAATGCGGTGTTTTGTTGTAAGCAATATCGTTATAAAGGGTTTCGACTGTTTTGTTATAAAGAAAAATTCATTCTTTGTAGATATTAAAGAAGGATCAATTTTGTTAAACTAAAAGCACGTCATTTAAATAAAAAAATTAATCTAGACACCACTGCTTCTCAAAAATTTAAGCACGTGACTCAAATTGTTATTTAAATGAAAGTTTTATTGTATTTATTAACGATTTAAGTACAAATCATCGGTCTAAAAGCAGTGGTTATGAATGTACATAGTTTTACATTATTATAAATTTTGAAATATTATTTAACTTATTATTTTTATCGGGATAAAAAGTAGCCCATGTCATTCATGAGGATGTAAGCTATCTTCTTACCAAATTTCATTAAGATCGGTTCAGCAGTTTAACCGTAAAAAGGTAACAAACAAACACACTTTTTATTTGTTGGATTTAAGTAGAAATCAGCGGTCTAAAAGCAGTGGTTATTGATGTACACAGTTTTATATAATTATATATTTATTATTTATTATCACTGCTCTAAAATTCAATATCATTGAACAGTTAATTAAATAATAGTAAAAATTATGTTAATTTTTTTATAAATGTATTTAAAATAATAATTGACTAGAAACTTGTTTAGATAAATTTCTCTATTATTAATTAATTATAAAAGTATTAAATAAATGAAATCGAAAATTTACGACCGCTCATCAAAAATGCATTTTTTATTTAATTTAATAAAATAATTTTATCTTCATTCGCATTCCATTCTATTTTTTTATCATTTAGTCACATTTTTTTCATAATTTAATTAATTAACTTTTGAATAACATACTTTACTACATTCTTACTGAAATAAAAAAATGCCGTAGGCATAATAAACTATAGATAAAGATCAATATATTAAAAACATATTTTATGTATATTTTTTTTATATTTCAGTTTCTGGCAAAACAGAAAAAAATATATTAGATAAGTTACTCGTGATTTTTTAATTTTTGAAGGGTTGCGCATTTGCCATTTCACTTGAATATTTGTCTGTTTATACGTATGTATGTAACTCTCTAATACGTCAACTGATTTCAATGAATTGTTTTATGATTATACGCCTAACACACTGTAAAAAAGATTTCGAAAAATTTTGTTTTTAATTTATATTCAGAACACATTAATGGAATATTTTACTTTGTTAATTATTAAAAGTTTAATTTAATTTGAAAATTAAAATAGACAGAACGGTATATAATAATAACATGTACTAATTTGTACTGCTGTAATGGCTGAACTAGTTTTTCATTATTTTGAATAAATTACACGTGAATATATTTGTTTTATAATTTTTATAGAATTTAAACGGGGTGAAGTTTGGAATAATAAGTTTTTAAAACGTTTCTATATAGCCAATTGTGTAGAATTTCAATAAATAGAGCACTTTTGGCAAGTTCGTGTGTTGAAAACTCTATTTTTAATATCCAATTACTCAAAAACCATACGTCCAATATTTTAAATAAAAATTAGTAAAATATATGAGTTATCCATAAATAATATACTAAAATTTTAGACTTTTATCTATACATTGCTCTAATGATCGAATAAACTTAAATCAAACTAGAATATTTATACAAAATTTGTAACATTAGTTCAAAACAGTGAGAGAGATGCGGTGGCATTTAGGATATATATCTCTCTCTTTCTAAGAAGAATTAAATAGACATTCTTGTTTAATTTATATCCTAAACTATATTTCATCTCTTTCTTTTGACACGGCATCTGACAATGAGTCAGATGCTTTAATATACAGGATGTTCCAGACTATGTTTTACGCCCAAACTATTGAAGATAGAGTTTTGGGATAAAAAATTTACTATATATATATATATATCGACCCTAAAGAATTTCAGGATAATATTTTCAACCCCCTAAAACCGCCCCTCGGGGGGTAATTTGAGGGGTACATGCCCATTTCTCAGCAAAATCAAATGGAATTGTATATATCAAAAAGTACATATTTATAAAGATCATAGTAAAATAAGAAACTTTCGTAAAACAAAAAATTTCATACATTCAATTGTTTAAAAAATATGGCGACGTGTTCTCAAATTTTAGGGTTTTACTAAAAGTGCTCTAATTTCGTTAAATATTAATCGAATTTTATTATTTTTTCAAATTTAGAAAGTATAAATAATGTATTTTGTAAAGATGTATGATTATTTGAGATTTTGATAGTTTATAGGATCATACGCGATATATCAAAAATTCAAAAGTTCAACTAGGGATAATTCAACATTTTTAAACACAATCATATATCAATTAGTACTTTTTCTTAAAGTAGATAAGAGGGGAGGGGTCATAACTAAAATATTTAACAATTCTTGAAGAATATCTACTTCAACACCCCCCCCCCCCTCCTAAATCCGGATATATGTATTTATATCGTACTTAAAAATATTATATATTATAATATATGTATGTTCAGTACATACCTAACTCAATACGATGTTTTTTCTATTGGTTTACGTTATAAGTCCTACCATTTCTTCATGTCGTGTGTATGATAATATTCAGGTGTACATATACCTAAACACACACGTGTTCAATCACGGCAGGTATTGTGATTGTTAGTGCACGGGTTCGAATCCCGACTACATACATCCGTTTCCTTCACATGTGTGTACAATGATGTCTATATGGTATAGCGCTGTTCCGGTGTACAACGTCCGAATGTATATGTACATACAGATAGATGCTATCTGTACAGGTTCCTGTAAAATAAAACAAATCATTAGAATATGTGTATTTACAGACGTCGAACGAGATTGATTTTGAGACGAGACAGTGTTAAAAATGTGTGGGGGGCGCGCCTTATACAAAATTTAATAATTTGTGTTGAATAAGAAAAAAATAAGAGATATACGTCCAGTATTATCAACTTTAACTAAATGCTCCTTTAACCCTTTCAGGTACACAAGCAAACTAAACAAAGTTTAATTTTTTTTACGTATAAATAAACTAATTGATGATCAAATTACATAAATTTATTGATTTTTATCAAAAAAAAATTAAATATTGATTTAAATCACGTTTGTAATACATCAAATAATACATCAAATATACTTTAAAGGAGCATTTAGCGCTAAATGAGCTTTATATTGGTTGATAATACCGGACAATAGGTAGTTAAATTTTATATTTTATACAACTATATGATTACTTACTATCTTTATTATATTATGGAAGGGGGGGAGGGAGGTATTATTGTTTAAAACCTACATAGAAAAAAACTAGATCTTATTGAAAATTTGAGATGGAAAAATGTATCTTGTTAATATAACAATATTTCCTCAATATAATAATTTTTTTTTTTATTTTATTAATTGAAAAATATATCTTCATGTTTATTTAAAAATCTTTTCATTTGTCAAATAAATAAATAATTTATTACACCAACTAATGAAACTCTCAAATAGATTAAACATAATGTTTGTATTAATAAATATTTATCAGTGTGAATATTTTTTACACCACCCAACTAGTGAAAGTGCAATTTTCGATATATTGTAAATTCAGTGATGTCAGTTATTAATGTATTTCAAATATATATTTTCAATACGAAACAAAATTTTCACCGTGATAAGAGCATTGTTAGTAATAATATACATTTATCAATAAGATAAACGTGGATATTTCCATACTAGGAAAAAATTATCATATTAACAAACAACCTCTATCGGTCACGGATTTTTTACATTGATCACTTTTTTTAACACAGACAAACTATTTTTTTCTGTGAATTTAGCGTGTCATCCGAAGATAAAAATTTAATCTGTAATAAACCTATTAAACATTGTATTCACTTTACGCGAAAATACCACCTGTATGAAATTAACCCTGCTTTTATTTAAATTCAAATTTTTGAAAGTTGTAAAAAATACGTAAATATAAGTAGTTTTCAAGTAATAAACGCACTTACAAACAGACAGAGAGACGTTACGTTTTATTATATGTAAGAACGTATAAGGTACCTGAGTCAAATAAGGCCCAGGGTGTAATAAGGCCCATGTAAAAAAGGCTTTTTTTAGATTAATAATAAACCAAAGTTTATCATATTTTTAATATAAAATACTTTTTACCTAACCAAAATATAGCATTTTTAATTAAGGTAGGCCTTATTTGCCCCCATGACCTTATGGTAGTAGACCGGTGTGATGGGTCAAAAAAATCGATTTTTTTTTTACATTTTTCGGAAGAACCACATTTTAAAAATATGATCTTAAATTTTCAGACCAAAATTTAGAATATTTCCAAAGTTACAGGCATTTATCGTTCGACGAGTGTACATTGCTATAAGATGGGAAACAAACGTTTTAGCGTTTTTCTCGAAACCATGTTTTTGAAATTTCGGGAAAGCACTGACTCAAAACTATTCAACCGATTTGGCTCAAAATTTAACTAGTTATTCTACATACACATATCTAAATACCTAACCTTTAAAACATTTAATTTTTTAATAATAAATTAATTTTTTTAAACATTTTATCAACAAAAAAAATTACATTTTAACCCTCCGTTGTGTGAAACTTTTTATACCCTTCGTTGTGTGAAGTGGCCTGGCCAGGCCACATATGAGATTAGGCTATTAAAACATGTTTTAGATAAAGGATGGTGTACAAATAATATATTTAAACAGGTATTTATGTCGTCTATAATAAAAAAAAATTATGTGACTATGATTATAAAAGAACAAAAAAAAAAAAAAAGATTCATGCTAAAAAAAATTTTTTTTTCATATTTCTTATTTTTTTCCTATTAGTTACGGTAAAACATTGTAAAACACTTAGCATCTAAAAAAAAATTATTTGTCGATGGTCCTGCGGCTAGTGTGTGTTTTTTGGTTTCTTCACCGTGGGTTAGCTACATACAAAGGTGGCAGGCAAATCGTGTTTTTCTTTGAAATGTATCCAATTAGTAATACAGTTTATACAGAGAAAACAAAAAACAAAAAAAATCCAAGAAATACAAACAATGCCAATAATAATAACACCTGTGGCCTGCGTAGGCCACTTACCCTCACATATGAAGTTTTTGGGTAAAATCCGTTTTTTTTTTACTTGATAGCCGAATATGATCATAAAATTCAAAATCTCTTTAGTTCGTAGAATGTGATGGTATATTGTCGCCTTTTTTGGATAAGACAACGAAAAAAAAAGATACACACCTTTGAAAATTGAAATGGCCTGCGTAGGCCACATCACACAACGGAGGGTTAAGAACTTTTTTTTCATAAGTCCGCTATTTTTTTTTTTTTTATTATGTATATTATTGGTTAGTTCATTAAAATAAGGTCTACACAATAATACTATTTTTGATTTTTTCATTTCAAATGACTACGGAAGGCTGTGTGCTTCCCCGAAACAGCTCATCATTCTTTAGAGGACTCCACTTTGACATTACATATTGCAAATAAATAAATGGAAAATTAAATAAAAAAAAAATTTTTGTATCATTTAAAGTACTAAAATAAATATGTAAAAGTTACAAAACGATCGTATATTATTTACTTGTTAAAATAAGGTCACGAAAAAAAGTCGAAATTTCGACCGTCACACCGGACTACTACCTTATATGAAGTATTTATCAATATATTACTTTTAAAAGAGGGTATCATATTCATTTAAGGAGTTTCAACTCTATATAAAAAATATAGAATTAGTTAAATAATTTCGAACACACAAATCTTAAGTAAAAATAAATCAGTAAAATGAACACAAAACGAGCAAATATTTTTCCTACTCCGTGTGCAATGGTTTGGTATTGCTAGTATAGTGGTGTGTTGTAGCCAAGTCGTTTGCATATGTCAACATTGAATAAATACATAAATTAAAAGTCTTTCAAGTAAATAATTCATTAACTTGTTGTCGGCGAAAATTCACGGTTATGTTATCTTGATTCCAGTAAGTTATAAATATATCAAATCTTGTTATTCTTTTACTTTTAACTCTCTTCATTAATATCTAAAACAACCCCTTCTTATTGCTTTGATTTTAATTAATTCACTTATATACCTATTACCTCAATTATGGTAGTTGGTCCGTAAACATTGTTTTCGTCAAATTTTGTTTAAATTGCACAGGAATATTTCCTAGATTAATATCTGAAAAATAGCCCATTTTTATTAAAATTGGCCATCTCAAAGTCATGAAAAACGATCTCAAAGTTTATATTTTTAACACAGCTTATATGGACTAACCGTACACTAACGGAAAGTTTTATTAGATAAAATTTAAACGTAGCGTCAGTTTTTCATAAAAAACTGACATAGTTGTATATTTATATGAAAGAAAACAGTATACAAAAAATTGGAATTATTGACCATCCCGTTATTAATATTTAACCAGATTTGTCTACCAAACCATCACATAAATTACAGTATTGTTGACAATGTGGCAACAACGTATTCATTTGATTATAGTAAAAACTACACGAAATAATGAAATAATTTTTTACAAAATATGATAAGTGGATTGAAGTGAATTATAATCGATTTCAATAATTATTAATATATTCTGTGGTAGCTTAGATGATAAAATATAATCATTTGACAAGTAGTTAATAGTAGATAATGTACAGCGTTGCCATGATCATTTCTATAAATTAAAAATATGTACTCATGGCCTAATGTGATCACATTATGATGGACCAACTACCTTAACAATCATTTTAAAGTGGTTGATATCATAGAAAAATAACAGAGAGATTTATATTTAAAAAAAATACTTCAATTTCAGGAGAATAGTTTAACAGATATTAAATAAACAAATTAACATGTACAGGATGGCCAGTATTTCTCTGGAATAAATTTTTCTGATTTTTCCCAGTTTTTCAGGAGAATATTTACCATTTTTCCCTGTTTTTTATTTAAAATTTAGATAAAAAACCTAAAAAAAGGTCACATGTTTTCTTTTAAATTTTAATAGATAACTGTTTAAATATTTGCGAGAATTTGTGTGGTTTTTACATTTTTATAAAGAATTCCCTGACTTCCAACCAAATTCCCTGACATTTCCTTGTATAGCAAAATTCCCTGACTTTTTCCGGTTTCCCCGATTTTCCAGAAACTGACCACCCTGAAGCATTCTTACGAGTACTGTATAATGACATGAGACATGACAGGACTTTTCAAAATAATGTGACAGAGAGAATTTGATCGAAATTTCATCATACATTGTTATTTACAAAGATATCTGTACATTTTCAAAATGATTAGGAACTGCGTTTTTTAGCGCGATTTTTCGTCTGTCTGTCTTCGACAGTGAGATCTCGGCGCCCTGACCACCTAGAGATCTCGGGTTTTCACTAAATAGTCGGTCTATAGTTCTTGTTTAGCCCATTTCAGGAATTTTTCCGGTCATGACCCTCCATCCGGCATAATGTCCATTTTTCATACAAAACTTTTCATATATGACTTCATGTACCTCGTTGGACTCGTGATTGATTCACGAATCGATTGGCAAGGGTATTTTTTGAGTTGTGTCCACCAAGTGGGTTGCGCGGCAACACCCAGGTGTGGGTTTTAATAAAAATTTTATTTGAAGTGTGTGAAAAAATGAGAGAAACGCAGCTATCTATATGACTTATGTAAACTGTATTATTTATTTATATTCCTCTATACAAATCAAATATAATAATTATATATGTGTATAATTAATGAGAATAATAAAATAACTGATGTTAGTCAAATCAACTGCATAGTTTAACCCATTAACGCCCGTCGTACACATTTATGTACACCTCATTTTACAATTAGTGATGCTGTCTATGGATATTAATTCACAATATTTCAGTTGGTAGAAGTGCAACAAACAAACTCTGTTAACGTTATTAGTTTCATAAGTGTTGTTTTAATTGTTCTAAATAATTTTTATATGAAAAGAGGTACGTGGTATGCTAATATATTTTATCCATGATTTCGAATTTTGTTCAAATCATATGAAATAACTTAAATATACATATAACATGACTTTATCTAAATAAAAATGATATCAGAAAAGCAGTCTCACACAAAATAGACTTCATATCTGCCCAATTTACTCGCTTGAGTACACAGTGTTATTTTTTTCTAAAAATGTGTGTTGTATATTTAGTTAAATATATTGAATATGTACTTAATTTCATTTAAAAAAATATTTTGCATGTTTTTGTTTTCTTTTGGGCGTTAATGGGTTAAATAAAGATTAGCATACTAGGGTTAAACTTATGATAGGTAAATTCAACTAGTAATTATAAATATAGGTATAAATGCGATTTGCGTTTTTACAATCTAATTTCTTCAGAAAGGAAATTAGTACTAGATATCTCTTACTAGTAAAGTTGGTAAACTTGTTAAGAAATCAATTTAAACCTATAACAACCTTCAAGTAATTGTGTTTGCAATTACAAGATATAAATCTAATAAAATAGCTAACGACACTCACTCATTCACTATCTAGAGGACATTTAATACGTGTATGTATTTAATAATAATAATTAGCCAATAAGAAGAATAAGAAAACATATATACAAGACAACATTGATATCGTCACTCTTGGAAAACACTTTGTCTAATAATAATTCTAGCAGCATAATGTTGGTTAGGTTTTACAGAGGTGGATTTGTATGAATTGTCCAAGCTATATAAAGACAAGGTAGCCTGGTTAGCGCCTTGACCAATCAGCGTTAGGGCGGGAATTGACGTCACCACGAACAGATATTCAAATGTTATAAATGTATAAATGTATAATTGAATATAAATTACAAAAAATTACTTTATTTATTCTTGTTTACGTATTTTTGATATTTTATCAACACATAACATCAAATAAGTACTAATTCGACATTGCAAAATCATTTAACCCTTCTGTCAACCACAGTTCTAAAACCTTTCCGTCTACCATATAGGTCTGGCTGGACCTTCATATATTTTGTATGAGAATGAAATTAAATAAATGGAAAAAACTTTTTTTTTAGATTAATTTGAATATAAAATATATATTTTCTCTTATTTTAATTTTGAATTTTATTTAAAATTTTTTTGTATTTTTATTTATCTTCTAGATTTACACATTCGTGACATTTTAAATATTGCCGGCTATGTTGCAAACATATCGGGTCTGCGCAAGCATTGCACGTGAATCTTGTTTTTCTTTGAAATTTATCATTTATTCGGCAAATCTTGCAGGATTTCTTCTGTTTTGCTGCTGTTTGGCTAGTGGTCGGTTGTGGAATTTTAAGTTGTAACGGTGCCCCATTTTAAAGGTAATTAAAGGTATGAAGGTCTGGCCAGACCTATAAGGTAGACAAGAGGTATACAAATAGAAATATCATTTTTTTTCGCACTCCCACACACCCTATTATTATTTTTTTGCACTGAATCATAGAAAAGAGGTAGATTAAGGAATTCAAGGAATTTGATAAAGATACATAAAATATTTCTATCAAAAAAACTTATGGAAAGATCAAAAAGTACTGGCCAGACCTAATGGTTGACAGAAGGGTTAAAACTGTCAGAATCACAGAACGTATTGCCAACTTAAGAATAGCAAATATGACGTTTCCCGAGAAGACCAAATTGTCTGAAACAGCTTCTTTATGATTTAGCAATGCCGAATTTGTACTAGTATGTGTTGATAAAATATCAAAAATACGAAAACAAGAATAAATAAAGTAATTTTTTGTAATTTATATTCAATTATACATTTATGACATTTGAATATCTCTTCGTGGTGACGTCAATTCCCGCGCCATCGCTGATTGGTCAAGGCGCTAACCAGGCTACCTTGTGAATTGTCTATCAATTTAAAAAAAAACATATCGTCGCTTATCTAACGACACCGCTCAAGTCGAAAATTAGCGGTTTTTTACATTTTTATGTCATTGGATAGAGCTACTCATTGCGCGTCGATCTACCAATCACATTCTAGACGTTTCGGACAATAAGAGACCAGAATTAAAAAAATAGTGACAGCGGGCAAGCCGGTAGCCTATATAAAACATGCACGATTTTTTCGCTCTCCTGTAAAGTTAGTCAAAATGACTTGAGCGGTGTTGTTAGGTAAGGGACGATATGTCGTAAAAAAATTTTATTTTGATACGTCAGGAGCGACGAATTAAAAAATATTTAAAATCTTTTTTTCTAATTAATTTATATAGAAATTTCGTAACGTTTGTAAAAATATTAGACTTTTTTTTTAATTTTTCAAAAATTATAAATTTCAGAAAAATATGAAAATTATAATATTGATCAGTAGTGTCTTAAAAAGAATTATTTAATGAATTGTTATTTTTTTTAAGTTTTGAGATTGATATATTAATAAAAATTTGTTTTTAATAATAATTAAGTCAGGGGCGTAGTATAAAAATAATTAAAATTCGTATTTTTAAAAGCGACGTAGGCATTAATTTTGATTGAAATTGAACAAAAATTTAAAACTTCAGAATAATAATAAAAAGTCAAAAAGTTTACTATAACTATTTTCACAGTTTTATAACAAAATAGCTAATAAATAATATTGAAAATGTTTCAATGTATTCTTTGAATATGAAAAACATCAAAAATGTGTAAATTTTAATAATAATAAATGTGTTCAATGATTATTTTTAAGTTTATAATATAATATAGTTATGTGCATGTAACATTATTGAAAATTGTAATAATGATAAATGATTATCACCGCCAATTAAGAAAAAAATGAGTATCAGCAAAACGAATGGAAAATTATTATAATATGCACATTCGAGGGTCGCAGACCCGAGTAAATCTGTGATTAGGTAATTTATACATGTAAGATTACTGAAAATATAATCAATAATATTGATTATCTCCGCCAAATTAAAAAATGTAGGTACTATCAAAAAATAGTGGTAGGAGTATGATATATACACATACGAGGGTCGCAGACCCGAGTAAATTTTGCATAAAAATATGGCGTGAATGGGGGTTGGGGCGCGAAGCGCCCAGGGGCACAGCCCCTAGTTTTATAAATAATTATTAATATTACAAAAAGGGGGAGCTAGTTGTAAAGCCGTCTCTGGATCTCTTTACACACACATATGGGGTATTACATAATTTGTGTGAACAACAATAAAATTTAGGCGTAAAAAATATTATTCAGCATTCTTGAAGAGTCTACTTGACGAAACTGACTTAAGGCACTGAATAAATATAAAAATTTACGAGAGTATGTAAGAACATTGTTAAGTCTACATCCAATATTGACACTATTTGTAAACAGCAGCTCAACTTCTGTGTGGTTTACTATCACTAACCTAACCACCCAGTCCATTTAGAAACAAAGACAACTACATACCCACACTATAGTTTGGGATACATCTGTCTTTGTCATATTGATATACTCTTCAAGTTGGTAATAATTTGGCTAACCTAAACATCCAGTCCGTTTACAAATAAAGACAACTATATATACACACTATAGTTTGGGATACATCTCTCTTTGTTATATTGATGTACTTCAAGTTGGTAATAATTTGGCCATTTCATGAACAGTTCTTTCATTTTACTTCTGCTGCAGAATGTACAAAAAATGTGAAGATAAAATCTCTGTATTGTTTTGGCAAATATTAGTTCAGCTATTAAATATCTCGTAGCTTGTGTCTGTTTGGGGTTTGTAAATATACAGATATACTCTTGTGTTGTTGTTATGTAAGTCTTATATCGTAATTTTGTGATGTGATTTTCATATATACAAGTGAATAATATATTGCTTTTTGATGGTATCTGAATGCAGTCAATTGTGTTTTATTTATCAGTTGCTTTTATAATAGTAGTGCTTGTTGTGTATTTGTTGTAGTAGTTTTTTGGAGTAATTGTACTTAAGGTTGTTGTTCACTAAAATCGATCACTACAGAATTTGTTAAAATTTTAATATTGTGTTAAGTAAGCTAGTTCGCATTTGTAAAAAAAAATTCAGGTTAGTTTACCATTTCGTTTATTAATTATAAACGTGCAAACTTGGAATTTGATATTCATTTAATTCGTGTATTAAAACTAAACGTCAGATTTTAACCAAAAACGGATATGTTATAGATTGGTAATTAAGGAATGTGTATATAAAATTTTAGAATGATTTACCATCTCCTTAAATAATTATTAATTTTTAACTTTGATAAATTCCCGAACACATGACGTAAATATACGATATGGCAACAGCGCATTCGGCGCGATCTTTGAAATATAAAAACATGGTATTGAAAACTGACGCGCGTTGTAAATATCAAGTGATTATTGATTACATTTAATGTTTTTATTTATAATAATAATAGTTACTATTGTTATTATAATTATTACTATTGTCAGCAACAGTAATAATTATAATATTGTTAAAAATGAATCTTCTATTCTTATCTAATATTATAAATTGTTGTCAGATCTATTTGTTCTTTTTTACCGACATATAAAAACCCTAGTAGTTCATGCTAAATTTCGCTAGATGTCACGACTTTCAGTGAACAACAACCTTAAGTACTTTGAATACTTAAGGTTCTAGCTTATATAGTTTATATGAGCTATTTTGCTTTCACTGAAAAGGATGGACGGACTGATCACAAAGTGAGATTAATAGGGTTTTTTTGGAAATCTAAAAAAGTTGTGTATTTATTACAGTACTTTTTTGGAGTAATTGTACTTAAGTACTTTGAATACTTAAGGTTCTAGTTTATTTATTTTATGAGCCATTTGGCTGTGACTGAAAAAGACGGACAGAATAACGACAAAGTAAGATTAAAAGGTTTTTTTTTTGGAAATCTAAAATTAATTTGTACTTTTATTATTTTTTAACTAAATTGAATTTTTACTATTCATTTTTCTATGAATACTTGTTGTAAATGTACTTAAGTACTATTATATTTTTATTTTACTAAAGTAATGGTTTTCGTCCTTATTTTTATAATTTTTGAGTTGATTTTCTATGAAAAATTGAAATTCGATGAATGAAATTTTACTAAAAAATGACATGTTTTAGATTTGGTTAAAAGTATGTTTATTTTATAGAAAATGATGTGAAAAGTTGAATTTTTCAACCCGCAGGTCTGTATCTCATCACGTTCTCGAGTTATGGCCCCTTAAAGTTTTATTTTTTTCAAAATTTTGGAGAAAAATGGCCGTAACTTTTGAACGTGAAGTCGGATTTGATTTTTGTTGACAGTTTTGGAATCAGCGTGTTAAAATCTATATAATTACATGTATAACACTTAAAAATTCGACAAAAATTTTTTTGTCGAAAATCGTCATTTTTTTAAGGTATACCCCTTTGAATTTTTTCGATTTTTCGTAAAAAATTTTTTATCGAATTTTCATGTGTTATACATGTAATTATATAGATTTTGACACGCTGATTCCAAATCTGCCAACAAAAATCAAATCCGACCTCACGTTCAAAAGTTACAGCTATTTTTCTCCAAAATTTTCAAAAATCGAAAACTTTGAAAGGCCGTAACTCGAGAATGTGATGAGATACAGACCTGCGGTTTGAAAAATTCAACTTTTTTCATCATTTTCTATAAAATAAACATACTTTTAACCAAATCTAAAACATGTCATTTTTTAGTAAAATTTTATGCATCAAATTTCTTAAAAAAACTAACTAAAACACAAAAAACAAGAAATAGAATCAAAATAAACCCATAACAATACGTATTATTAATTTTATTAATTCAAAAACGTTTTTATAGCAAAATTTCATCAATAAAGTAAAAAAAATATCAATTCAAAAAAGTAAAAACGTCGATTTTAACTGAAAAACTTCATAAACCCACATACATACAGACAGACAGACACACGGGCTATCAAATAAAGATAGTATATGACTCAGAGAAAAGCCCCCCCCCCCCTCCCAAAACATGTAAAACATTTTAAAAGTAAAAAGCAAATAACATATATAAAATTAACTTTAATCTTTCCTAAATTCTGGATTTGACTATATTTGACAAAATAATCCCCGATAAACGGTTAGAAGTCCAATTAAAGAAAATCTCTCATTACAACGTAAGAAGAAGGGTTAATAAACTCATCACATTCATCTAATTAATACAATTCACCGCCGTCAACCCTTTACCGGGGGGTGTACGGGGTTGAAAACATTCTGTCTGAACGGAATAATGAACAGAACTGATGGAATTCGACAACGTCGGCCAAGCTATTGTTATTTTCTTCCTGACTACAGTCGGTATGTATAGACATGGTGTTGTAATCTAAAATGGTTTGTAAGGACATGTCTTTACAGTGGTGCTGTACGAGCAGGAGTATTTTAAGAGGGGCTTGAAAGTGAATAAGAAAACAGCAGTAGTACATTGCAATGGGCTATATTGACTGCTTAGTGTTCAGAGAGCGTGTAGATTTTGTTATAGTACCATATTGACTCAAACTAAAAAAAAAAGGATTGTGTGGTTTTATGAAACCACGGTAAAAGTGAAACTTTTTTTCACATTATAGACATTTAACTAAAAATTTTCGGAATAATAAATTCAAGCACTCAAAATTGAAATAAATCCATAAACAACAAAATGCACCAGCAAAAAGTTCTAATAATTCTAATAAATTCTATATAAAAACCAAGATCTTTTTTCCTTTTTCTATAAGCACGTGCTCTGTCGGCGTTCTGTTTTTTACGGCGTAAAATTAATTCATCGTCATTCATTTTTGCACTATTCTGTCTCGTTGATCAGTTTTTTGGACTCACTAGCTGTGTCGTTGTTTACCAAAAGCAAATAAATAACAACATTTACATTAAACACTGACAAATTACAATACAAACTTACTAAATATGTATAATAGCACACAGTACATAAACTGTCATACAATGAATGGCTGATTGTTCCACGCATGCGCAGTCCAAACGTTACGCGACATGCAACACACAGACCAAAAAGTTTGGGACGATGTAATAAAAGTTTCACTTTAATAAATTTTTCACAACCTTTATACTGTCTTTGAACACCTGCGATTTTGATTGTAAATATACAGATTTCTGTTAATAAAAATACACAAAATAGCAAAAAGAATATGTTTACTCGCAGTCAAAATAGTAAAAAAATAAACAATTTCTCGTTAGCTTGAAAGACACTGTGCGTCAATACTTTCAACTTGAGTAAACCTGACCTTTCAGGCATATAATTCAAAAATAACATGGAAAATTGTAAATGCTGTATTTTAGATATGCTATTAGGATTATTACAAAAGTTGTAATTAAGTACAAATTTAACCATTTTTGCAGTTTTATATTTACAATACGAGTGTCCAAATACTTTTGCACGGAAGTGTACATCAAAATAAGGGAGACTTAAAGCTTTAATTTTCTTTTTGAAAAATTTAATTGTGCTCGTTTTTAGTAAAGTTACAAATATTTGAAAATTGGCGAAATAAATAAATTTTATTGACCGAGTAATATTAAAAGCGAGATTAATATAATTTTTGATAACCGCCGCCATGTTAAATGGTACACCAATCAGAGCGAATGACGTCACGCATCAGTAAACGTCTTTTATTTTAGACAAATATCAATTCCTCTTACAAGATTATTAGGTACATACCTTATTTAAGAACTTATATACTTTGGAATTCATTTTTAACACACAAAATAATTAAATTATTGTCTAACTCTGAATGTTTGATTATTGTTGACAAGGAGTGTGACGTCACAACTCTCAAATGTCAACTACGACCGTTTTGGCGTCAAATTCAAAGATTAAAAAAGATTGCGATTAAACCTTTATTTTCTGCAGAAATAAGTATTTTTTTTTTAAATAGGAGACACGTAAGATCATCATAGAATATTTTTTTTTTAAATTAGTCAGCATGCCTATTCTTCCATGTTAATTTTCCTATGGCTTAATTAACTTGGAATACACTGTATAATATTTTTAAAGTATAATTTTTCGAATATGTATTCGACACGTTACCTGAGCAACATTTTGTAGTCGAAAAGTCTTTTAATTATTTTCGCAATGGAATAAAAGAAATCCCACAATCTTAACACTGGGAAATTATTCCGTAGCCCATTGTTCCAACCCCCTCCCCCCGCCGTGTTATTATTATTATATGTACATTGTACAGATGTATTTGTGCTCTTTTTAAAATCATTTTTATTTGAGGCACATTGCAACTTATTAATATTATTATACAAATCTGCCGTTTTCATTTTTATTATTAATTTTTTTTGTATATCTATACTTTTATTATTCTATATAACTTTTTGTTACACATGTTTTTTAATAATATTTTTTATAGAATATGATATACACTGGTAGAAAGGATTTCTCAAACCAAGTAAACCTTGTTTTTTGTATATAACGAAAACAATATTTTCTTAAGATACGCAATAATCTCTTAAACCAACTATAGTATTCTTGAACGAAGGAATAACGTAGTTGGATTAAGAGTATGTTTCTTATATTAACAAAATATTGTTTTCGTTATAAACAAAACAAGGTTTTCTTGGTCCAATACAGTTTTTTTCTGTGTAGGAATCATGCAAAATACATTTTTGTATATAATGACCCCCCCCCCCCCCCATCTAAACAGTCGGTTTATGAAAAAATTAATTTGTCAGTTTATTTATTTGTTATCTTTTTACGGCTAAACTACTGAACCGATCTTGATGAAATTTGGCATGGATATAGCTTACATCCCGAGAAAAAACATAGGCTACTTTTTATTAAATAAGTTGCGAATAACAATTAGTTATTAATAATTCTTAAAACCTGATAGTTTCATACATAAAGCTAGCACTGTCTCGTCCTCGTCCTAGATTAACCCATTACTTCCCAGTGTTCTATTTATAGAACATCGTATTTTCTAATTTTTTTAATTGACATGATAACGTTGTTAATTTGATTAATTTTTAAGTCTCTCTACTTATAATAATTTTTAAAATGAATTCTAGAGTTCATTCATTGACAAATTATAGGTAACACTTTTAAAGTAACCGTGTAATTATTCCAGCTAGCTGACATTAAGGGGTTAGGTGTAGTCAGAATTTTCAAGAAATCGATTTTCGTTTTTTTGCATTTTTGGAAGCTGCTACAACGGCTGAAGAACTATTATATGGCCCATTAATAGATGACTCAGTCTAAGTAATTAAATAATACGTCTTACTTTACGTAAATTGAGTGTAAAACATTAAATGCGTTTTTCTCAAAACTATGTTTTTTGAACTGGTGACCACTGTAGCTCGAAAACCGCTCGGTAGATTTTAATGAAATTTATACAGCTTTTTGAAAACATGAAAAACTAGTGCCTGATCGAAGGATTTTTTTTTAATTTCGATTTGTTATAAACAATTAACTGTTGATTTTTTTCCGAAAATCTGAAAAAAAATTCCTGAGGCTGCCATTTTGTTAATTTAAGAAAAAAAAAGCTTCGATCAGGCACTAGATTATCTATTAATAAAACTATTTTTTTTTGTTCGATTGAATTTAGATGAATCTCCAAGGATAAGTGATGGTCACCGCAAGGAGCTTCGGTTGGAACTGGATCAACACAAACAGCCATTACTTTTAAAATTATTAATTTTTTTTCTAAAATTTCTGTCAAGTCAAGTCGAAACATTATTTAATGATGCTATGTTTTTACTTTTATAAAATAAAATAATTTACTGGCAAAAAAAAATTATTTAAAATTGTCATTTTTTCATGTCTCTGACTACACCTAACCCTTAATAATTACATTTCTTTCATTTTGTAAAGCGTTTTTAAATTGACGAAACTATATATAATATTACTTATGAGAGTGTAAATAAAGCATAATACCAATAATTTCAAAAATAAATCCAGGCCGTTAAAAAAAATGTTGTCCTATAAATATGGCATTAGGTTCTCATGATAATAATCTAGTCTGCGACTGATAATTATTATGTCTTGTATTGAATTTATCTTTTTGTTAATATTTTCAACAAGAATTGAGAACTTGATCAAAAAAATTGAAGAAATAAAAAATCGGGACGTAACGGGTTAAGACTAATCATGTATCGAGTATCATTCAAAATTTAACATCTAATTAAAATAGTTGTAAATTGATATATTATTACTAATAGTTTACGACAAATAATATTTGCGTTATAAAAATTCTGTCTATTTTAATTGATCTATTTTTATAAGTAAAACAAGGTTGACAAGTAGTCCATACCATTTATGGCACTCGCACTTCAAGTGAGACAGAAACAATAAACAGAGAGAGAGGAGGAATCTTCATGAAACCGCATACTTATCTAATATTTGATATCAAAACATGTAGCACCTGTCTTTATAAATATATAAAATATACACACAATATTAAATTGTATTAATTCCGTTATAGAAAATAAATGCAGATGGATAAATGTTAAAAAAATAAAAAACACGTTGATACAAATGGCATAACAGTAGTCAAGTGCAAGTCGAATTTCGTGTATTAGTGTTCCATACAGTATAGTTTTAGCGAATTTTTCGAAGAAAAATATAGCTATTGCTAACTTGAAGTTAATAACCAATAAAAAATTTAAAAAATTTCAGAGCCAACTTTTTTTTACACATTAAATTATATTTTATTTATTTTTTTATCAAATAAAATTCGCTTACCGCGGTGGTTGCGCGGACAGAATATTTTTAGTTAAGGTTATTCGATCATTAGAGCAATGTATAGATAAAAGTCTAAAATTTTATGGATAACTCATATTTTACTTAAAATATTGGACGTATGGTTTTTGAGTAATTGGATATTAAAAATAGAGTTTTTAACACACGATAAATGAGAGAATTTATCGAAAGTGCTCTATTTATTGAAATTCTACACAATTGGCTATATAGAGATGTTTTAAAAAATAATTATTCGAAACTTCAACCCTTTTAAATACTATAAAAATTATAAAACAAATATATTCACGTGTAATTTATTCAAAATAAAGAAAAACTAGCTCTGCCATTACAGCAGTACAAATTAGTACATGTTACTATTATATACCGTTCTGTCTATTGCAATTTTCAAATTAAATTATACTTAATTTTTACTTTTAATAACACAGGCCGACAAAAATTTTTGTTTGTTTGCTGCAGGGCATACAATAACTTTTTAAGGGTAATTTGGACACGCTGAATCCAAAAATGACCACCATTTTGCTCAATCAGCTCTAGTTTTTGCGATATTACAAAAAAAATGTTTTTTTCGATATGCAAAAACATTCAAATTCGTATATATAATTTTTAAATCAATGACTTCAACCAAAGATCATTTAGAACGAAGCTATGGGTCCTAATTGAACTAAAAAGCCTTAAATTATAGTTATTCCCTTCGAAAAACATGTTTCAAACAATTTTCAAAATTTAAAACGCTGTAACACAAACAATATTTGTCCAATTTTGATGTTATTCACTAATTTTGTTGCTTTATCTATTTTATTTATTGTGTTAAAATTTCAACGTAATCGAATAAAAACTGGCGAAATGGTACTAAAATCAACTGCGCGTGTCAAAATTTAGTAGTTCGGTCATATATTTTTTAAATTAAACGCTTCAACTAAATATCATTCGGAATGTAACTATGGGTCCTAATTTAACTATGAAGCCTCAAAATATACACATTTTTCATGTTATTCCCTTCGAAATTCATGTTTTAAATGGAGAAAATTCGATTTATATATATATTCTTTGGGGTGTAAACTAGGGTGCCTGTTCCTAACTTTCCATTTCCCATTTAAATAACATGAAAAAAAAAATTTTTTTTCTTATTTTTGTAGCTTGACATTTAAGCATTGTAAAAATGATCTGAAAAGTTATTTTAGTAGGAAATTGAACGCTCTACAAAAAAGTTCCGATTTATTTTTTTTACAGAGTGAGCCGTTCTGAAGATATTCAAACTTAAAGTTATAAATGTATGAAATTATGACTTTTATTGATAGTAAATAAAATAAAATGCAAAAAAAAAATTGAGATGTAAGTATTATTGTTTTTCTATACGAAAATATTTATTTTTTCTTGAAAATAATTAAGATATAAAAAAAGTCCTCAGTATTAGTTTAATAAAATAAAAGTCATAATTTCATACATTTGTAACTTTAAGTTTGAATATCTTCAGAACGGCTCACTCTGTAAAAAAAATAAATCTTTTTTGTAGAGCGTTCAATTTCCTACTAAAATAACTTTTCAGATCATTTTTACAATGCTTAAATGTCAAGCTACAAAAATAAGAAAAAAAAATTGTTTTCATGTTATTTAAATGGGAAATGGGAAGTTAGGAACAGGCACCAATTGATGTTAATATTAAGAGCTCAAATTTTTAGAGGCTTATTTTTTCACCTTCTAGAAAATTTTTAGCCTGTTTTTAGTTGAAAAAAAAGTTGCTCAAAAATGACACACCCTAGTGTAAACTAATAATTTATAAACAAATAAAAAAAATTGTTTTTTTGAAAATTTTACACTGTCCATACCCCTTAAACTGTATACGCTTATACAACAATAAAAGTGATGCATTTATGTATAATGACGTATGTAAAAAAATTCCACTTAGAAATAAAAAAAAAAATGTCACATACATATTATACTCATATTACAATCAGTAATGAATTGTCTTCGATTATAACAGGTTCTAAATAAGCTTTAAATCAAGCTAACATGTATACACATATACTGCGTTATACCTACTACATATAAATAGTAATTAAGGTAATATAATGCTGAATAGCGCTGTTCTTGAACCGGTACTTTATATCCAGAAATGGCACTGTTTTATAGATGGTGATGTTAAATTTATTACATAGATAAAAATCTAAACATTTAATGAATTCTAAGGGAATCATATTATGTGACATTATGAACGTGCGATAAAATATATATGTACATACGTCATTTCAATCTTAAGTACATTAATAAGTACTTATTTTTTTTAATTTTTGCATAATGATCCTTTGAAAATGGTACCTCTTAAATCTGACCTCAGTGGCGTTGACAGCAATTCGTTCAAATGAATCATCTGAGGACAAAACACGAAAAAGATTCTTAAAATATATGTTAATTAGCTATTCGCTGGGTGCAAAGTAGGTAGTGGGGGAAACGAAATCGATCACAGTGCACAACGTGGCGAAAAATAACACGTTGGGTGGACTAACTGTCATTTTTAATAGGTTCGTTTTTAACTGAAAATAGAAAGATCAACATGGTTAATCCCACTATAGACTATGTGCAAGGAGGTGGAGTTAGAAATAATGTCGATGCGAGTGTTCGTGGTGAGCAATATTGTAAAATTATCGGCGCCAAAATTTGAGGTTATGCTGTCAATGTAAACGAAATAATTATTTCTCTATTATACGTCATAATTAAAGAGAAAAAGATACCCAAAATAAATAATTTTCACGTACCTTTTATGCTATACTATTTATATTATATGCAAACAGCTAAATTAAATGATATTTGTTTAATAAAAAATTTCACGGTATTAAAATTATTAAACAATGATAAAAAGAGAGTTGAATCCATTCAATCCTTCTCTATTACCCGCTGCTAGCGGCGCTAATAGACTTCGTGCACATAGCCAATAGCCATAAATAATCGTCTAAAATGTATATATTACGATATTTTATTGAAATTATTTGTTTGTTAGTACGTCAAAGTCCACCCAAGTTGCTACTAAAGTCCACCCGTTATTTGGCGCTGTCGTCGCGCACGCTGCGAATAGCCGTACGTAGGGGATTTTCAAAATATTTAGAAAAAAAATGGCGACCTTTGGAAACAAAAATTCGAAGGGAAAATTATGTGGCACTTTGAACTTGCGATAAAATATTTAAAATCTATTAAATAATTAAATAATTTGAATTCTTAAACTATCTAAAACTGAATTATAGTCCCTTTATTAACCCATTAACGCCCGCTGTACACATTTGTGTACACCTCATTTTATAATAAGTGTTGCTGTCTATGGATATTAATTCACAATATTTTCAGTTGGTAGAAGTGCAACTAATAAAATCTGTTAACGTTATTAGTTTTATAAGTGTTTAAACGTGTTTTAATTGTTCTCAATAATTTTTATATGAAAAGAGGTACGTGGTATGCTAATATATTTTATCCATGATTTCGAATTTTGTTCAAATTATATGAAATAACTTAAATATACATATAACAAGACTTTATCTAAATAAAAATGATATCAGAAAATCAGTCTCACACAAAATAGACTTCATATCTGCCCAATTTACTCGCTTGAGTACACACTGTTATTTTTTTTTTGTAAATATTAAAAAAAAGTTTGTGTTGTATATTTAGTTAAATATATTGAATAGGTATGTACTTAATTTCTTTAAAAAAAATCTTTTGCATGTTTTTGTTTTCTTTTATAAGTACAGTATACATAAAATATTTGTAACCGATTTAAATACTACCGAAATAAGTACTATTGGCACAGAGAAAAAATTATTGAAAATTTGAGATGGAAAAATGCTTGATTTTATCTTGTTAATATATATTCTTAAAATAATAATAAAAAAATCCTTATTGAAGATATTTTATTAATTTGAAAAATATATGTTCAAGTAAAAAAACTCTTCCTTTGTTAAATTAATAAATAATTTATTACACCAACTAACGAAACTCTCAAATAGATTAAACATAATGGTTGTATTAATAAATATTTATCAGTGTGAATATTTTTTTACACCACCCAACTAGTGAAAGTGCAATTTTCGATATGGTAAATTCAGTATGTCATTTATTAAGTATTTTTTTTGTATTTAAAATATATGTTTCCAATATTTTCACCGTAATAAAAACATTGTTATAGTAATAATATACATTTATCAATAAGATAAACGTGGATATTTTCATATTGATAAAAAATTATCATATTAACAAACAACCCAAATCGATCACGGATTTTTTACATTGATAACATTTTTTAACACATGTACTACGACACAAAAGTTATAAAATAAAGAATCTTAAAATTTTAAACAAATATAATAATTAATAAATAGATTACCCTAATAATGTCCACCATTTTAACACCTTTTGATCGATTGTCATCAAATTAAGCTGTAATACAGTTAACTATCTATAGATTATGATTTATTAATGACAGTAATCAAATATCAACAAATATTTCTAATTTAGTACATTTAATATAAGTGGGCTCTCACACCTAGCAATATAGCAACACAGCAATAAAGTAACTACCAATTAGCAACTAGCAATATAGCGATATCATATTGCATTGGTGTGAGACAATATGTCCGATTCAATGTATATTGATTGATAGCAATAATATCGCTATATAGTTATAAGTTGCTAGTTGCTATATTGCTCCGGTGTGAGAGCCCACTTAAACAAAATTGGTGCCTGTACTATTATTTATTAGAAACATTGAACAAATTTATTGTAGGTAAATAAACAAAATAACATCTTATTCTAAATCGTATAAGTTAATGTTTACAATCATTTTTATAAAACAAATTCATTAAACTAAAAAAAAAGAGATGATAATCATGGTGACATATAAATGAATACATTAAAATTAATAACGAAATATATACCTAGTATTTAACATTCGGAAAACTTCTTTTATAAGAACATGAAGATACCTGCCGCAGCAAACAAATTTCTATTTGATATGTTCGTTACTATCAAAATGTGAATGTCACATAATGAATAAATCAACAATTTTATGATCTTGCATTTTGGCTGGACACAGAATGTCTGACAGAAATTTAAGTTTTTTTTATATTTTTTAATAGGGACATTTCTTGTACGTGTTTGACACCTTCGTAAGTGACTGGTTATGTAGTTTTGAACTTTCTCGAATACATATGGCCATGATAAAGATGCTCTATCAATAGTTTCACCAAAAATGTGACAAAATACTAAAGGTCATTCAGTGGCGGAGCAAATATAAATATTTGAGAAAAATATTTAAAAAAATATTTTAAAAACATTTAATTATTTTTACTATATTTAGGCCCAGATAGAGAGGGGGCTAGGAGGGCCATATGGTCCGGGCCCCCTGCGTCCTGAAATTTTTTTTATATTTTACATATTTTTTTTGATACTTATACTATTTTTAAAAGAGGTTATTTAAAAAAAAAACATAAATATACTACAAAAAAGTACAAATAGAAAGCAAAATAAGAAAAATTTTCTTAAAAACCCCCTGGTTTTTAATACTAAAATAATTATTAGAATTTTACTAATACGAAATTTGTTTGGAATATTCTTACGCTCGATGGGGGGTGGCTTGGGCCCCGTTGAAGCTTTCTCAGGGCCTGACTATATTCGTATACAACAAAAAAAATAACTATTTGTCATGTCGAAACCGAATTCGTTGCCCAAATGGTTCCATCACGTCAGGTTTTTGAGATATCCGAACCTAAAAGCCCCAAAAATTACGATTTTGGCAATATTAGGGAATTTATTACTAAATAGGTAATTTTTTTCTGAAGTTTTCTTTCATGATTACAACTAGTACTATCTTTTCTTTTTAAAATGATTTTTTACATTTCACTGTGCGATTTTTCTTTACCGAAATATACTACTTTGAAGATATATGTAGTAAAGTTCATTGTGTCTATAATACTACACTCTATCATATCTTCAAACTAGTACATCCCGGCTAAAAAATCGTACAGTAAAAAGTTAAAACTCATTTTAAAGAGGAAAGATAGTTTTATTTGTTACCGTGACCGAAAACTTTAAAAAAAAAATTAACTACTAGATAATAAATTCTTTAACATTGTCAATATAGTCATTTTTTGGACTTTTAGGTTAGAATATCTCAAAACCCTGACGTGATGAAACCAATTGGGCAACAAAATCAATTTCAGCATGCTAAAAGCCTCCTAAAATACCTATTCAGATCTCTGTTACACTACAAAAGTACATGTTTTTTTGTTGACTTTACAAACTATTTAATTTCAATTAAAATACAAAAATTTTTTTAAGTATTAATTATATTAATAGTATATTTGTTTATTGTTATAACAAATTAAACTATACCAATAATATAGATTTAGATCCTGCACACAATAATTACTAATTGATATTGTAACTTTAGTATATAATTTAACAAACACGTGACCTACCCCAGCAACAATTACAATATTTTGAATTACTACACTGGTAGAAAGGATTTCTCAAACCAAGTAAACCTTGTTTTGTATATAACAATATTATCTTAAGATAAGCAATAATTTCTTAAACCAACTATAGTATTCTTGAACGAAGGAATAACGTAGTTGGATTAAGAGTATGTTTCTTATATTAACAAAATATTGTTTTCGTTATATACAAAACAAGGTTTTCTTGGTCCAATACAGTTTTTTTTCTGTGTACGTCAAAAAATTATTTAAGTAAATAATTTTTTAATAATGTTATGGACGCCACTGGGTTTAGTTTTGGGGAATAACTGTTATAATAAATTACTATAGGTTTTGGAAAATTAGATTTTATTATCCACTGCAATCTTGTGGACTAAAGGTCATATAGAAAACACGCGGAGAAACTAAAGAAATTTCTGTCAATTTCCAAACGAATTTAGGGTAATGTCGTCAAAGTTCATCAAAGTAATTTTTCTGAATGCAACAACGTAAATTTTTATGTAAATTTGTAATAAATTATTATTTTTTGTGTCATTTTCTTAAAAAAAAAAACATTTAAAAAAATCAATAAAGATTTAGAAATTAACCTTTATATTTAATTTTAATGCGTGTCTGTCCTTCAGTATTTTTTTTTAATTACGAATATAAATGTCAAATATATTTGGTGAAAAAAATATGTGTCCTTAAGTTTAAGTATTTTTTAAATATCAGATTCTGAAGCAATAATTATGAAAATTCTCTAAAATCTACATTGATACAAAATTAAATTCATTTTATCATATTTTTATTGATTTTGTACCTATAACTCCCCCCCCTCCCATTTCCTTAAAGGATAAAATAAAATAAGAATATTTTTTTAATTAAGAAAAAATATTTTTTCATTTTTGTATTTGACAAATGCAGTTTTCAGTAATTTTTTAATTGTATCAACCATAAACATAGAGCATATGGAGAGCACATCTGACTCAAAAACAGAGCCGTGTCAAAAGAAAGAGATAGAATATAGTTTAGGATATACTTGTCCTTATTTAAACATGAGTATTTTTTTAGAAAAAGAGATATATATTTCCTAAACACCACTGCATCTCTCTCACTATTTTAAACAAATGTTACATACACCATTATGTTAATACAAAATAGGCGGTCCATGTTTTATGTCTATAGTTTCAAGTATAGGTGTAATATTTAAAAAAAAAAGTCTTTGTAACGTTCTAGTGTAATTTTAGTTAATAAATATAGATAATAAGGTGCTAATAATAAAACACTAATATTTGCAGTATAATGTCACGTTGAAAATCAATAAGTTTTTCAATAAAATAAAAAAATCATTAATTTGTTTCTAAATCCAAAATAAGAAAAATCTTACATACAAACTTTTATCACCCCCCCCCTTCCACCATATCCCTTTAACAGAAAAATCATAATATACCCCTTTCATATTACATAGTAATTTTTATGCCTCTTTAAAAAAATAATATGATCATAATTTTCAATCTTTTTTCAAATACCTCCATATTACCTGGCTGCTAATATTCTATACAGTTGCATTATATATTTTTTATTACTCATGCGGGGAAAGTAGTATCTTTGCGCACGCTTTTGGGTTCGAAAAGACGCTAATTACCAACTTCACAATTACCACACGACTTTTGAGTGCGACAAGTAAACTTATGTTATCAGTTAGTAGATATCGGTATTTGGAATGATATTGGAAAATCAGCGAGAGCGCGACGCGCGGGGTAACTCAAGGCCGGCTTGACCGCGCACGGTGACTTTCATAGCTTCCTAGATAGATAAGTACCACACGATATGGAACAAATGACGGTGTACATATGTAGGCTTAAACAAAGTAGACTTAAGGTAGTTGGTCCGTAAACATGTTTTCGTCAGATTTTGTTTAAATTTAATATTCCCTAGATTAATATCTGAAAAATAGCCCATTTTTATTAAAATTGACCATCTCAAAGTCATGAAAAACGATCTCAAAGTTTCTATTTTTAACACAGCTTATATGGATTAACCGTACACTAACGTAACGTTTTATTAGATAAAATTTAAACGTAGCGTCAGATTTTCATAAAAAACTGACATGTTGTATATTTATATGAAAGAAAACAGTATACAAAAAATTGGAATTATTGACCATCCCGTTATTAAGATCTAACCAGATTTAACTACCAAACCATCACATAAATTACAGTATTGTTGACAATGTGGCAAC
This sequence comes from Sialis lutaria, assembly GCA_949319165.1. NCBI lineage: Eukaryota > Metazoa > Arthropoda > Insecta > Megaloptera > Sialidae > Sialis > Sialis lutaria. The sequence continues at coordinate 38,637,153 of OX439233.1, forward strand.
AACGTATTCATTTGATTATAGTAAAAAATACACGAAATAATGAAATAATTTTTTACAAAATATGATAAGTGGATTGAAAGGAATTATAATCGATTTCATTAATTATTAATATATTCTGTGGTAGTTTAGATGATAAAATATAATCATTTGACAAGTAGTTAATAGTAGATAATGTACAGCGTTGCCATGATAATTTCTCTAAATTAAAAATATGTACTCATGGCCTAATGTGATCACATTATGATGGACCAACTACCTTAAATTGTAAGGCGCACTGAAACAATTTACTGCTAATTTTTAACATAAAAAACATGTTAACGGGAGGACGAAATTTCATTCTTTGAAAAATTAATCGGTATATTATACCAATAGTATAAAAATTACTATACCGTATGTTAAAATAATTATAAAACTTAAATAAGTTATTAATAGTCAGATGAAAAAATTTCATTAACATTTTTATTTATTTACGATGCGTAGGAATTGGGAAAAAATAAAAAATTGCATAGACTGATGAAAAAAATTTTGATCCTAGAAATTTTGAACACCCGACATTGTGAAATTTAAAAGAACGTCTACTACAATTCAATATACTGTATAGCAGTTTCTATTTTGGCGATAGGACAGATATGAAAAGTAATATAGAAACATAGTAAAATTATAGAGAATGTACGTGAAATTTTCATATGCAAGAAATAAAATTAAAGAATAGCGTATATTACTTTTTCAGAGTAAATTAATTTTAATAGGTACCTATGTTAAAATTTACCAGTATGTCATTGTAATTTTTCAACGACTTTTCTGTTAATTTTTTTCAGAAGTTGATTCTGTCCTCAGGTTCACAGCATTTTCTGTATGGTATTAAAACTTCACAAGACAGAAATTATTAAAAATTAAATAAATCTGAACAAATATTAAATTTTATAAACTTGAATTTTAATACCCCCCTCTCCTTAATTGCGTAAAATATCCTACATTTTTGATAAAATGTATTAAATTTAATATCAAAATTATCTATGCTATTTTATTCTTGTTTTGGATGAATTTAATAAATATTATTATAATAAAATTTTAGTTAGTTACAGAAAACAAATATCTATAAAGTGCATAACAAATCAATTAAAATAATAAATAAGTAACATTTAATAAGTACATTTCATGGTCGTTTTAAATAAATTTATTTCTTATTTATATAATTTAATATCTACCGTAACATTTTTAATTAATTTCTATTTATAACTTTATAATATGTAATATAGTGGAACAAAATATACCTAACTGAGCATGTATGCATGGGCGTCCCTACACAGGGGAGCAAAAAAGGCACTTACCCCCCCCCCCATCTATTAACCCCGTAATACTGTTTTCTATAATAATATTATCTTTATAATTAAAACATTTTTTTACGTATTGTAAGAATTGATGGTGGAACAAATAAGCAAATATAACCCTAACTGAGCAAGTATACATGGGTGTCCCCGTACAGGGGAGCAAACAGGGTACTTACTAGGGTGATTCATTTCCGCAAAACATTTTTTTTTCAAGGTGCTCAAGCAAAATTTTAATCTACATATAGAAAAAAAAATTCTCACCAAGATTGAGCTCTTAATTCCTATTTTAAGTACTTGCAATTTAAATATGAAGTTTTCCCATTTAAAATGCATGTAAAAAAATGTTTTTTTCAAATTTCTAATGCTTGGACACCTTTTATCATATTGGGAATCGGTTTGATGAACCTTACGGGAAATTTCACGCTCTTTAAAATTGCCTTGGTGTTTTTTTTCTGTAACTCACACTGGTTCGCCAGTAGGAGTCATCTAAATAATAATAAATAAATAATGCTGCATTATTAGTTAGTATTTATCAATTTCTTGCGTTTTAAGGCCTAAAAATGGCTGTAAATTCATTAAATATTGGTAAAAAAACTATTTTTTACGAGTCAGCTCTTTTTTTCTCTCTAATTTTTGCGGTTTGCCAAAAAAAATGGAAAAAAAATTATTCCAAAAACTGTATTTAGATGACTCCTACTGGCCAGTGTGAGTTACAGAAAAAAACACTAAGGCAATTTTAAAGAGCGTGAAATTTACCGTAAGGTCCATCAAACCGATTCCCAATATGATAAAAGGTGTCTAAGCATTAGAAATTTGAAAAAAAACATTTTTTTACATGCATTTTAAATGGGAAAACTTCATATTTAAATTGCAAGTACTTAAAATAGGAATTAAGAGCTCAATCTTGGTGAGAATTTTTTTTTCTATATGTGGATTAAAATTTTGCTTGAGGACCTCGAAAAAAAATGCTTTGCGGAAATGAATCAATGAATACTTATCCCCCCCCTCCCCAACTAACCCCGAAATATTGTTTTCTATAATAATATAATCTTTATCATTATTTTTATTTTAATTTGTTACGTATTATAAGAATTATTATATTATTTTGATGTTAAATATACCTTGTCACTCAATATACTTAAGTCGTATGTAAGTAGACTTATCATACACACGACTAGTTAAGGTAAAACGACGTGATGTCCGTGGTAACTCGAGATCTTCAGTTCTGAAGAGTTAATTCTAAATTTATGTGGTTTCACCTATATGGTCCTATACAAACATGACACACACACACACACACACACACACACACACACACATCAAGCCACAAACCAATGTCTTATATAATATTGTTAACTATGAAATCTGATATACATATAGATTATCAAATTCTGTTAAAATTGTTGTATCAATTTTTTAGCCTGTTTTGACTTTTTTTTATAATAATTTTTAATAATATTAACAGCTGTAGGTAAATACGATAATAAAGAGGGTCATATTTTTTTACAAGAAATTATAATATACTAGCTGACCCGGCCACGCGTTGCTGTGGTTAACCTATACTTTAGCAACATGTGGTGGTTATGCTATTAAATTGTAGGTTATATGAAACGTTTGAAAGTTTGACATAGCGCCATCTATTGAATACTTACTCAATCCAGTCAACAGATGTCACCATCTGTTAGAATCGTTTGGAGCTAACAGATAAAGACAAATAATTTGCAATAAAATAATATTGCGATCATAAATTGAGATGAAAGCTATCCTATCTTTCAAGTTGGATCAAACTGCACACGGTGTACAAATTTGATTAAAATCGGTTAAGTAGTTTAGAAGTCCATCGCGGACAAACATGTGACACGTAATTTATATATATTAAGATATAGGTGTCTTGTAAATTAGGAAAACGAAAAATTAATAATCCAAAAAATAATAGCGATCTGTTCAAAATTCCCACTTTTGACAAGTAGCATAAGAAATAATAATAATATAACTTATGAGTCACTTGTATATAAATTATACCTAAATATATGAAAAAACTTATTGAAAAAGAAAAAATAAATATATTGTCTTTGTACTCGAATTATACATTTTTAAAACTACAGTTTAAAGTCAAAAGTGTCATTTTTACTTTGACAGTGAATAACGCGGTCAAAAAAAATCGTACGGGGATCATAAAAAACAAATTTTCAAGAAAAGAAAACAAGCTTTCGAAAGCTATCACTTTGGCAAAAATTTTACGCTTTCAAAATTTATAAAAAATTAAGGGATAATTTTTTGAACTGTTTTAACCCTTGGCCCAGAGCGGCAGGGGATGACAAAAATAATTGGGCTCTTGACTCAAAAACTAGAAGGTACAAGCTTTCGAATGAGCTTTAGATCATGTAAATCCAATCATTTTTCGCGGAAATATAACTGTTTGAAAATTGGTAAAAAAATTTGCTTGTTAAAAATTATCCTTTAATTTTTTTGATGAGTGTATCTTAACCGGAATAAAACAATATTTTTCAATACGTGTTTCGACTTCACAAGCAATCCTCATTAGACATAAAGTTATAAGTAATAATTAAAAAAATAAAAATAAAATATAAGGTTACTAGCGGAATCCCGCGGCTTCGCTCGCGTAAACTGAAACTAATTCGAACGCTCCATACGTTATAGGGGATGATTTTTATTCATTACCTTTAAAAAAACGTTAATATCTCAGGTCTTCGTTAAAAATTGTAAAAACTAACCCCCTGTCTACCCTTCCCATTGGGCTGAATATAGAATTTTTTTATTGCAAAATTTTGCCCGACTCCACCATTATAACGTAAGCAGCTATGCAGATAAACATATCAAAAACACAGACTCTGTCTACCCCCGCCATTAAGGGTTGAATGTCGAAATTTTTATTTTAATAGATTACTATTTTTCCCGAATTTACCTTGATAAAGCAGGTATGCAGATAACCATATCTAAATCTATCGTCGTCCCCGTCCCAATCTATTAGGGCTTGAATATCGAACTTTCATTTTTAATTGAATATTAATTTGTCAAACACTTTAGGGTTAAATTTTGCGAAATGCTGAAATAATTGTTTCATTTTTTATATTGTAGAGTATGTTCGATAAGGTTCAATTAAATGCGAACAAAAAAATAATTATATAAACTTTGATACCCTGTTTTAACCCCGTAGGGTTTGAATTTCGAAAAATCCTTTCTTAGTGGGTGCTTACATCATAAAAGGAAGGTACCTACGAAATTTCACGTTTCTAGGTCCAGGGGTTTGGGCTGTACGTTGATATATGAGTGAGTGAGTGAGTGAGTGAGTGAGTGAGTGAGTGAGAGAGTGAGTGAATGAGTGAGTGGTTAAGGACAAACTCTTTTATAGATATAGATTGCAAAAACATTAATTAATCTAGAGAGTGTCCGGCAAGTCAATACTCATACAAATTTACATTACTTATTTTTATAATGTTGCATATATGTACTTTTAACACATATTATATATTATTTTTTCACCTATGTAACCTGACTTACGGGACACCTGTATATATACATACATAACATAATATGATTATACGATTTATATATTTCATACTAATATAAAATGCACCTACAAGAAACAATAACTATTTTAAAATAATAAGCAAAGTTTTGGTACATGGTATTATATTCATTAAAAAAAATATAGATCCAAAAAAATTTATGATTTAAAAAAACGTACAAAATAACTTACATAATCGCAGAAAAACGCAAAAAAATCATCACTACACTATATGTCAATATATTAACTGTTAAAATACACAATAAATACTTTAAGTCTCACACGTGAATCGCTATTTTATTAAATATTTAAACCGCACAAAAAAATCAACGCAAAAACTAGCATCGAATAAAACTTATGACAACTTTCCTCAAATTAAAAACTATAACTACATATTAATATTTATATGCAAGTCTATGCTTGTACTATTTTAGTTTTCGGTAATAACGTACATAATATCTTCTTATGCAATTAACTAAATACAATGTGATTTATTTTTTTGTTATGTATTTGGAATCAAAGTTTTTATAATTTATTTTATATGATAATAATTTAAAATACATTATACAAGATTTGAGGCTTCTTGATATGGTTCATGGCTTCTGGGTGTAAACCAAGATTCATAAAATGCATCATATTTATTTTGTTACATTAATTTTAATTCTTAAATATTTAATTATATACAGGGTGTCCCGTTTTAATCTATCACCCCCCTAATTTTTTTTATCTATCAATTAAATCAAAAAATGCTTCAAATGAAAGTTTTTTGGTTTTGAAGTAGACCTAAAATGGCGTTATTAATTTTTTATTTTTTGGACGTCTTCATGGTCAAATAGGCCCAACTTTTTTTTTTCATATGGAAACCTATATTTTTTATTACAATATATTATTGTTTGGAAGAAAACAAGTAGCCTTTGTTCCAAAAAAATTTTTGTATGACATCATTTTTTTTTAATATTAAACAAAATAATTTTAGGTTTTAGATTTTTACTAATTTTTTACTCGAAACCCATTAACTTTAGAGGAAAAGTGTAAAGACAAAAAATGTTTATTTTAATATGATATAACTAGGAAAATTATTTCAGATTTTTTTATTTGCTTTAATATTTTGAAGAGCAAAAGTTAACAAAAAATCCTGATATAATTTTCCTAGTTATATCAGATTAAAATAAACATTTTTTGTATTTTACATTTTTCCTCTAAAGTTAATGGGTTTCGAGTAAAAAATTAGTAAAAATCTAAAATTATTTTGTTTAATATTAAAAAAAAAATGAAGTCATACAAATTTTTTTTTAAAACAAAAGCTACTTGTTTTTTCCAAACAATAAGATACCGTAATAAAAAATATAGGTTACCCTTTAAAAAAAAAAGTTGGACCGATTTGACCATGAAGACGTCCAAAAAATAAAAAAATAAAAACGCCATTTTGCCCCCCCCCCCCCCCCCCCTCCCAACCAAACAACTTTTATTTGAAGCATTTTTTGATTTCATTGATAGATAAAAAAATTAGGGGGGGTGATAGATTAAAATGGGACACCCTGTATTTAATAATTTATTACTTATTTTATTATATTCCTATACATTTTTTATGTATTTTTAATGGGAAATTTTTCAAAAAAATTGTTATGGTACTACTAAGGTATAGCTACAATATAAATCGCATTCTCTGTCAAAACCATTTAAAGAAATTTTCATTTTTTTCGGTATACCGCCTAAACCACATAAAAATATTAATATTTTTTTATGTAGTAATACTCACCCCTTTCTTACAAATAATTCATCTGATTTAACCACATGCATTTCACACTTATCTTGAACACCCTGTACATATGTTACCGGCATATGTATGAAATCCGACATTGTATAGAATTCCTAGGCATTCTATAGAATGCCTAAAAATCATCAGGCAATGTATGAAATAAATTTAATTATATACATTTCCCTAGGTATTGTATAGACTAGAAATATAAACATAAATAGGGTGAACAAACAGGCACTAATATTGGTTTACTTTATGTAATAAAATACTAAAATACTGATTATTTATCTACTTAATACTGGACTAATATGTTATTTTTTTTTTTTTATATTGATGAATTATATGTCGGCAGAATCTCTTCTAGTCCGACAGCTCAATTACATATTAAATGACTAAATAATATCTAATATTTTTGTATGTTTTTTATTTTAACAATTTTAAATCATATACTTAACACTTAGGGACTCGCTAATGGGTCTAACGGACCCAGTCATTCGTATTTTGGTTAAAATCTTTTAAAGTTTGAAGTGTGCGACGTTGCCACTTTTAGTATCTTTCAACGATAGAATAGCACGGCAGATGACGGTCATAGTCGTCAGTTTGTTCAAATTGTCATAGCTTTTGATACAGAGATGTGATTTTATCCCAAAGAAGATATTTTAATTTTGTTAATTTTCAATTTTTTTATAATGATTGATCTCTCATTGTTAATTCATATAAGTACATTATAGTAGTGTAAGAAAATATGGAAGATTTTGTTTAAAATAAGTAATTACAGAAATTTCAACAATTACTCTAAATCTTGTCATAAAAGTATGGAAAAATTCTTTTTATTTTTGTAATGACTGTTTGATTTAGTAAAAACAATAAATATTAGTATATGATTGAATATTATCTTTCTTTATTGACAAATTATCCTTATAAGAAAGTAAATGTGCAGTTTTGGAATAAACATTTGATATTAAACTGAGTCCAGCGCACCCGGTAGCGAGTATTTATGTTACAAATCAAGGCGCGAGTTCCTACTCTCTAAACTTGAAATAGTGAAATTTTCACTGTTTTTCCCAGTGATCAACTAATTCACTGGAAAAAAGTGAATTTTATCTACTCTCTTAAACTGAATCAATGAGAATTCCACTGATAAACCAGTGACTTTTTTGCGCATGCGTCGTAAATGACAGTTGTTGGCTGGCATCCATTTTACGATTAAATTGTGTGAGTGCTTTTATCGTGCGTGATTAATAAGGTAAGTTTACATTTGTTTTTCTAATTAATATCATGATATGGTTTATATAATATATAGCTTTTATTCATTTATTTATTTTTTATTATGAGAAGGAAATTTATATTAAATGTAATCATCAGTGGACATTATTTATAGGTTATAACCAATGATTTGTAATGTAAATATAAAATTAACGATTTTTATAAAACATAAAACTAATTAAATTTTGTGTAAAATAATTAGCATTTATAGTTTCTTCAATGGAATTCATATTTATAACTATATTATGTTCATAATATTTTATGATTGCTAAGATGTCTGGAATTGATTATATTTTCTAATTTGGAATTTGTCGCTTTATTGTTTGTACAACAATCACTGTTGTAAATACAATAATCCCAATAAAATAAATATATAACATACTAATGATTTAAACGCGAAAATAGATTCTAACCTCATTTGTGTATTTCAAAATTTTCCATACTATGTTTATGAAAATTATATTAGAATTAATATTAAAAATTATGTTAAAGTATTAAAATTTCTGCCTGCTCTTCAATGTAAATAAACTTTTAGAATCTTTTACCATTCCATTAAAAAAAATTGGCAATTTATGTGGGCTAATAAAGAACCTAACCTCACTTTTATTCTAATTGTAAGTAATATGTATTACTTACAACTTACAATGACTCTCAGTAAGCTTATATCTTTTTACCATACTTTTCTATTTTGTTATAGTTTATATGTTGTTTTTAGATAAATAAATATTAATAATTATTTTCAGTTATCCACTCTCTAAACCTGAAATAGTGAATTATCACTAATTCACAGTGTATATTCACTATTTGCAACAGCTAAAAGTCGGCCACTTGGAATTAGTGCATATACACTTATGTACCCAGTGAAATGATGCACTTATGAAAACAGTGAATTTCACTGGGTACATAAGTGTATATGCACTAATTCCAAGTGGCCGACTTTTAGCTGGGGCAAATAGTGAATATACACTGTGAATTAGTGAAAATTCACTATTTCAGGTTTAGAGAGTAAGTGTTAATATTCGTCTGAACTAATATTTTATTTTATTTATTATAACAATAAATACATATTATTTCATAATTTGCCTGAAATCGTTAGGCATTGTATAGAATTCCTAGGAATTACATACTTTGCCGGTAACATATATACATTGTATCTATATTTGAATCTTTAGCAACTGTCAATCAAAGGTTGATGCTCTTAGGGGGCATACTATTTTACATAACATATTTTTTACCACGTCTTTGGTTTCCGGTATCTTTTGTTACCAAGTACATTTATATTTCACACTCTGTTTCACTTGAAACCCGACACCAAGACAAAATCAAAAAGCGAATTGGTCCGATCAAATTAATTAAACGGGTACGTGGTCCTAAAACGGATGTGGTTATAACTATCGTTATTTGATTTCTAATTAGGATATGATGGACATATTAAATTGCAATAGGTATATTAGGGTGTCTGTAGTACAAATTGAAATAATTAATGGGACCCCCCCCCCTCAATATGTTCTTTGTTATCTAAAGATATAGGTTTTTTAGTTCTAATTCAAGTTTTTTCATTTCAAATTACATTTTTTTCATTTCAAATTCAATATTTGAAAATAAATTGATATTTATTTTTTAATTTTTTAAACTGAAGAAACTAACAAGGAAACATTTTCAGGTCGAAAATTCGTATCGAGTTTAAACTTTGTATATAGTTAGAGGAGGTCAAAGTAAGTAAGAAAAAAATTATCACAGCTGCGGTAAAACGGTTTAAGGGGGTGAAACACCCCTATGAAAATGTGCAAAATAATCATATTTATTTAAAATAAGTCCGAAACTAATGAAAATTTAAAAAAATCTATAATACAAAATTTTTACGATTTTTTATGCTCTTTCAAATGGCGACAGTCAAAATTCGAAAAAAAGTAAACCGTTAACCCCCACCTCCCACCCACTTAATTTTTTCGAATTTTGACTACCGCCATTCGAAAGAGCATAAAAAATCATGAAAATTTTGTATTATGGATTTTTTTAAATTTTCATTAGCTTCAGAGTTATTTGAAAAAATATGATTATTTTGCACATTTTCATAGGGGTGTTTCACCCCCTTAAACCGTTTTACCGCAGCTGTGATAATTTTTTTCTTACTAACTTTGACCTCCTCTAACTATATACAAAGTTTAAACTCGATACGAATTTTCGACCTGAAAAGGTTTCCTTGTAAGTATTTTTAAACAAAACAAATATATTGTTAAACTGGACTCTATTTAATTTAACAATATTTTAAAGAAATATTAGTATTTGAGGTAAACAGTACAAAATTTTGTAATTCTTGCTAGGGTTCTGGGTTATTAAGGGAGGAAAGCAACTGTGGCGGATTTATTTTTTTTATTTTTTTAAAGTATACATATTCATAAATATGTATACAAAAAATTGAGTTTGAATTCCGAAAATTGACGAAGTTACAGTTAATTTAGTGATACGAAGTAGCGCGGCCGGTTATGACATAACAAAAACATTAAACACGTTTATCTCGAAATTACATTTTTCGACCTGGTTGACACGATTCCTCAAAGACTAATGAATTGATTTCATTTTTTTTTTATTATAATTTTCGTAATTGTAGTAGATATCGTTGCACGTTGCCGATTTTTAAAATTTTGATAATTACTATTTTAAAAAAAATAGATCTTAAAAAAAATTCAAACGATCGCCATTTTGTGAAAAAATAAAATTAAAAAAAACGTCTACGTGCAACGATAGCTACATTCATATAGATATTGATAAAAATTTTATTTATTTTTTCATATAACCCTTTTCGAAATTTCGAATGAACCATATAGAGAAAAATATTTTTTTTAGTCGTCACATCGAGGCTCATAACTTTGTAAATATTTATTATTTTTCAATAAAAAATGATATTAAATAAGTTGAATATATACTTAATAAAATGCCCTTTACCTCATTCAAAAATAATTAATTATATCTGTGAAAAAAATTCCCAAACATTGACAATTTTTTGACTGGCTATCCCACTTAGAAATGATTCAAAATCAACCGATGTTTTTATTTTTATTTTTATAAAAAATACGTTACAAAATAAAAATGATCAGTTAGAAATATAAAATAGACCTAACAAAATGTGTAGTACATAGTAGATATGCCATTGTAAGGATGATACTTAACAATAGGTTATTGAAAGATATGTCTTTTGTATTGATAGGTGATACATTTACTACAAAACCCCTTTTCTTACTCCCGTTTTCAAGTGTGTGAATTATCTATTGACAATAACCTTCCTGTCATTCAAGTTACAAAAAGGGGTTACACTTTATACCTTGGACTACTTTTATACAAACTGGGAATAATCTGATACTTATGTGTGGCGAACTTTAACAACTGTTTTTGGCCAAATTTTTATTACTCTACTTTTATTATTAACTAGCCATAGAACCCGGTGTTACCCGGGGATATTAAATTAAACTATATTTAACGGGGTGACCAGAATTTCTCTGGAACAAATTTCCCTGACTTTTCCCGGTTTTCCAGGAAAATTTTTACCGTTTTTTTCCTGTTAAAATATAATTAAAATATAAATTGAACAAACCTTAAGAATTAATAATGTTTTCAAATCGAAAATAAGTACCTACTAAAGAAAATTATATGTACCAACCTTTGTTTTGTATATTTGTAACCGTGATGGTTTATCTTCAAGTTTTTCGACAAATGTGTAAAAATTTCATTTATTCATTACTTTCAGTTGTGCATTTATTTTAATGCGTTATGTTCTCTATATTTATTTTATTATTGTATTCTATTGTATATTAAACACATTCACTTTATTATAACTATAAAATTAAACTGACATGACGTTTCACCGATAAATAATAAAATAAACCATAGTTACGACATGACATTTGAATATAATTTAGTAGGCGTTAAAATTTAGAGAGGCTTTTTTAACCCCCCTACTGAACTTTTTTCCAAAAATCGCGACGTCACATTTACCTACGCTGACCAAGGAATATATATTCCAAATTTGAGCTTTCTATGAACAGTGGAAGATACCGTACGGTTGATTGTTAATTTTCGATAAGTGAGTGAGTGAGTCAGGGCACTTCCTTTTATATATTTAGATTATTATTAAAGTTACATAAGGTATTGGCATAAGTCTTGAACGCATTAAGTATGATGTGTTTTTATTTGTGGGCTACTTTTTTTATAATTTTCATGAACTCATGTTACTAATAAAACATGTACTTCTTGATTAAGGTTGTTGTTCACTAAAATCGATCACTACAGAATTTGTTAAAATTTTAATATTGTGTTAAGTAAGCTAGTTCGCATTTGTAAAAAAAAATTCAGGTCAGTTTACCATTTCGTTTATTAATTATAAACGTGCAAAGTTGGCCTCTTATACATTGCAAGCATAGGGATCAACTTGGAATGCGATATTCATTTAATTCGTGTATTAAAACTAAACGTCAGATTTTAACCAAAAACGGATATGTTATAGATTGGTAATTAAGGAATGAGTATAAAAATTTTTAGAATGATTTACCATCTCCTTAAATAATTATTAATTTTTAATTTTGATAAATTCCCGAACACATGACGTAAATATACGATATGGCAACAGCGCATTCGGCGCGCTCTTTGAAATATAAAAACGTGGTATTGAAAACTGACGCGCGTTGTAAATATCAAGCGATTATTGATTTCATTTAATGTTTTTATTATAATAATAATAGTTACTATTGTTATTATAATTATTTCTATTGTCAGCAACAGTAATAATTATAATATTGTTAAAAATGAATCTTCTATTCTTGTCTAATATTATAAATTGTTGCCAGATCTATTTGTTCTTTTTTACCGACATATCAAAACCCTGTAGTTCATGCTAAATTTCGCTAGATGCCACGACTTTGAGTGAACAACAACCTTAAACTGCTCCACTTATCCAGAATAACATACCTGCCACACTGGAGTCACCTCGTATCCCCATACACTAAAATACTAACTACTCATAAGCTATTGAATATTTTAATAACGAACGAAATTCAGAAACGAACTGCACATTCAAAAATTTAAATTTCAAAAATGGGGGTGCCAGAGACATATTTTCGGTATTTTTAAATATAAATAACATGTAAAGAGTTAAAACACAAACGATGAAAATTTCTGCACAAACATGCACAAACGAACTGCATATAATAAAGTTATAATTTTGAAAAAGGGGGGGCTCGCATGTCTACAGCACCCCCTTTAATTTTTGTGAATACCATCTAAAGGGTTAAAGCACAAACGACTGGATTTCCTGCACAAACGTGCACAAACGAAGCACAAACGAACTACATATAATAAATTTCGAATTACGAAAAAGGGAGGGGCTCGCATGTCTACGGCCCCCCATTTATCTCCTAAAGGGTTAAAGCACAAACGAAAGGATTTCCTGCACAAACGTGCACAAACGAAGCACAAACAAACTGCATATAATAAAATTCGAATTTCAAAAAAGGGGGTGCCAGAGACATGGAGCCATAAAATTCCTCTATCATCTTCGAACGATACGGAATGCACTCCAATCGGTTATTTAAAAGAATATATAATATTTAATATATTTAAAAAATTAAAAACCTTGTCAAAAAACAGCTTACATTGAAATTGAAACAATGTGGGGCCTGATACCCCACAGTGGCAGCTAGGGGTTAAACAAAATGATCAACTATTATCAAATCACACTATATAAGACAGTTAAAATGTATATACAGGATGTCCCAGGACTGTGTCAAAGCTCAATATTTCATTTATTATAAGAATTAGAAGAAAACTTTAAATGCAAAAGTTGTCAGGGTAGAGAAGCGGCATAATTTAAAAATAGTTACATTTATACAGAGTGTCCCATAACTGCGTTACAAACCAAAGTTATGTTTTTTTAAATACAAACTATATATTTTTATTTGATAATCTAAAAGCATTCATTTTCCTGAGTATTTTGATATATCAAGTATGGGATTATACAGAGGGGTTTAGAAATAATGACCAATTTTGTAAGAAAATAGGAGTATATTTATATTCCATAAAATAATTAAATTTTTATGTTGTTAAAATTTGTACGTTCTATTACTTTGTTAAATTATTTCTAAGCGAACTGTTTTATTGATTATAATAAAGTTGTATTGTTTTTATAAAACATCTTAAGATTTTAATATAAAATTAATAAAATATCAACGGCTGGATTTAGGTATAGAACATGGTTAGTAAAACGTGTTGAGAATTGAACAGGCAATTCGAAAGTGTAAAAATATGTAGGGTGTTCCATTTGAAAATTTTGAAAAAAACTAAGTTCAGTGTTTTGATACACTCTGTACAAATAATACAATTTTGTAAATGTTTGACATAATATCGCAATAATAGAGAATATACCAAAACTACTTTCTGCAGAGAACAAATTTTTTTTGTTGTAATTAGAAAATTACAAGGTGTTGAAAATACTCCTATTTTCTTACAAAATTGGTCATTATTTCTAAACCCCTCTGTATAATCCCATACTTGATATATCAAAATACTCAGAAAAATGACCCGAGTCGAAAAATGAAACTCGTTTTGACGGTATTTATCTGACAATCCTTTGATCTTCATTTAACCGCTTAAAAAAGAAGCCTGGTTTCAAAGTATAACTGGTAAAGTAAGAATAAAACTTTGAAAACGGATTTCTGAAACTGGTCTCAGCGTTTTTAGAAGTACTAAAAGTATATAGGTTTTGAAATTGTTATATATATACTACTTTTGTTAAACGTTTGTTAAGAAGACTACATGGTCTAGTGGTTAACGTGCTAGCTTGTAGATCCGATGTTCACTGGTTCTAATCTTGAAGTTTTACCATGTTAACTTTTTATTTTTATTTACAATTGTTTTTTTCATGTACATATTTCGGCTACCTCTCGTTTAATCGTGGATTTTTTAGGTAAAATATATTGTTATAGATGACATGTTTCTGGATTAATAAATACAGTGTACGTAAGTAAATTCAATGATTTGTGATGTTAAATAAAAAATAAAATTATTGTTTTAACAAATTAATTATTAAAAACATATACCTACCTATTTATTAATACATTTTTTTAGATTAGTTACGGCACTGAGGTATGGATTGCTTATAATTTCTCAGTGTACTAGCCGTAAACCGTATCTATTATTGATAATACTTATTAATGAATTAGTTATAATTTCAATAATAATAATTTCTATCATATATACTAGCATAATTTATATTTTGCATAAAAAAATCGCTAAAATTTATTTACAAAACAATGTTTATTCATCATTTAATCCAAACTTTTTGATATTTTTTTTAATTAACGAAATAAGAATAATAAAAAAATAAAAATATCATGTTAAATATAAGAAAAAAAAGTAATCAAAAAGTTTGGATTATACTTATAAAATATGATGAATAAACATTGTATTGTAAATCATTTTTAGTGATTTTTTTATGCAAATTATAAATTATGCTAGTATATATGATAAAAAATTATTATTATTGATATTATAACTAATTCATTAATAAGTATTATCAATAATAGATACGGTTTACGGCTAGTAATACCTTGAAAAAGGTTTCCTAATGATTTATGCGATTTTACCGTAAGATATTTTGAAAGAGAATCAAGAGAACCTGTTTCATAATAAATATGGAATAAACGGACAAAACTCGTCTTTTTACCGTCAAACTGGATACCTTTTAACATACGAACTCCATTACTATAAATTCCGGTTTTAAAGTATCAATCTTACTTTTATAATTTATCGCAAAATACCTTCAAAGCAGGCTTCATATTTCGACTCGGGGAATGCTTTTAGATTATCAAATAAAAATATATAGTTTGTATTTAAAAAAAACATAACTTTGGTTTGTAACGCAGTTATGGGACACTCTGTATAAATGTAACTATTTTTAAATTATGCCGCTTCTCTAGCCTGACAACTTTTGCATTTAAAGTTTTCTTCTAATTCTTATAATAAATGAAATATTGAGCTTTGACACAGTCCTGGGACACCCTGTAGATTAATATCCAGTAATGGCAGTAATTAAATATTAACAAATATTTCTAATTTAGTACAATGTTAGTAAATCTCATGCACCCCCCACCCCCTGTACCCCTAAAACAAGTTACAGAGTATATATACATATACAACAATAATGAGAACACATGTAAATTCAATATCCCTATTATAATACATTATACATATATCAAAAAAAAAACTTCACATATTTTACATAAATCCAAGCCACAAAAAGTATGTTAAAATTCAAATGGAATCAAACACGCCGATAAATTTTACGTAAATTTCCCCAAAACGTACAACAAAATACACATCTTTCATACAGAAAATAGATAAATTCAAAACTTCAAACATATATCTTTCCAAAAGACGTAAATGAATATTCAACAAAATTACACTCCCCCTCTCCCCCCTTCCTCTGATCGTCCTCCCCCCCCTCCAGTCCCGTCAAATACATCAAACTGTATCTGTAAAAGTTTTTGGTGTATATATACAAAGTCGATAAAATTATCGGAATTGTCAAAAACAATATCTATCTTTCGAATGTTTCCAATTTCCTAGGAACCTCTCGTCGATATATCACGTGGAGCGATACTCTGTGCTCATAATTTCTCATGTTGGCAACACATCACACACACACACACGCGGTGGGTGGGTGTGAGGGTAGCTTGCGTCGTAGTCGAGGGCGCTACAAGTTCAGGTTGAGTGAATCAGATAGTTATATTGTTATCTTTTACAAGGTGGCTGTGGAATAAATATTTTTGGGAATTTTTATAATTGTTGATTTTTTTATTAACCCATTAAGGTAGTTGGTCCATCATAATGTGATCACATTAGGCCATGAGTACATATTTATAATTTAGAGAAATGATCATGGCAACGCTGTACATTATCTACTATTAACTACTTGTCAAATGATTATATTTTATCATCTAAACTACCACAGAATATATTAATAATTAATGAAATCGATTATAATTCCCTTCAATCCACTTCATATTTTGTAAAAAATTATTTCATTATTTCGTGTATTTTTCACTATAATCAAATGAATACGTTGTTGCCACATTGTCAACAATACTGTAATTTATGTGATGGTTTGGTAGTTAAATCTGGTTAAATCTTAATAACGGGATGGTCAATAATTCCAATTTTTGTATACGTTTTCTTTCATATAAATACACAACATGTCAGTTTTTTATGAAAATCTGACGCTACGTTTAAATTTTATCTAATAAAACGTTACGTTAGTGTACGGTTAGTCCATATAAGCTGTGTTAAAAATATAAAGTTAGATATCGTTTTTCATGACTTTGAGATGGTCAATTTTAATAAAAATGGGCTATTTTTCAGATATTAATCTAGTGAATATTCTTGTGCAATTTAAACAAAATCTGACGAAAACATGTTTACGGACCAACTACCTTAAGGCCGTGCGTGTTCATATGAATACACTTAACATGTGTCCCCAAAAATTGCTTCTTAGATAAAGATGTTTTTATCTAAATTGAATGTTTATCAACATTTAAAACTCCGGCGTTAATGGGTTAATATTTTAAAATACGATCAAGGTTTGGAATTAGTAAATATCTTTATTTAATATTCGTGCAGAGTATGTCAAAAATTAAGAAAACTTGTTTTGTAGTTTTATGTTAAAAAACAAAATTCTGCAAATTTTTGTATAGAAATATTTTTTTCTTTCATATAAAATTTTATGCTCTACAAAAAAGATTCTATACAATTTTCAAGTAGCATGCGTCGTTTTCTAGATATTATGAAATAAATAAAATATTTCAAATCTCAGTTTTTATAAATCAAACAGTTCAGTAGCAACAAGAAGGTTGTGAAAAAATAGACGGACAGACAGACAAAGTGTTCCTTTTTCCAATTTCGGTTTGAAACCGAATATATTATACAAATCGACTTTAAAAGGTGAGGTTGTCAATTCGACTGCATAAAGTTAAAAAACCTTTACGTACTTACATTTAATGGAATATTTTACTTTGTTAATTATTAAAAATAAAAAAAGATTAATTTAATTTGAAAATTGAAATAGACAGAACGGTATATAATAGTAACATGTACTAATTTGTACTGCTGTAATGGCAGAGCTAATTTTTCATTATTTTGAATAAATTACACATGAATATATTTGTTTTATAATTATTAAAACGTCTCTATATAGCTAATTGTGAAGAAATTCAATAAATATAGCACTTTCAGCAAATTCTCTCATTTATCGTGTGTTAAAAACTCTATTTTTCATATCCAATTACTCAAAAACCATACGTCCAATATTTTAAGTAAAATATATGAGTTATCCATAAACAACATATTAAAATTTTATACTTTTATCTATACATTGCTCTAATTATCGAACAACCTTAAATAAAAGTGATTTTAAAAATTCCTACAGTTGACTGATCTGACCCATCTATCAACACATTACCCCCCCCCCCCAACCCAAAATACTGAAATAATAACACGATTTTCATGAAATCAAACAGAAAGCACAGAAGAAATAATGAACGCAATATCCGAAAGCGATATCTCAGTACAACCGTGGATCATACATGCAGTCAATCAGACACATATCTCTGGTAGGTATGACGGCAACTGCGGATACAATATATCAACGATATCGCCAAAAACAAGGTTATACCGTATGTCTGGATTGACAGTTATACGTCGCGAGGGATGGGCCCCACGGCTCCCACGGGATCAAACACGATATGGGGGAAGGAGAAGCCCCCCTCCCACGTTATAGGTCATAACTATAATTCCATACCATCACTTGTTTTTGTGTATTATTTATCTTCATCAGTTTTATTTGTTTTTGACGTAAATTTAGATAAGGTATGGGATAGTATCCCATTTATTTAATTAAATGTACTAAATTTGAAATAGATTTATCTGCCATTATTACTGGATCATAATCTATAGATTGTTAACTGTCTTACAGCTTAATTTGATAACAACCGGTCAACTGGTGTTAAAATGGTGGACATTATCTATTTATTAATTATTATGTTATCATATCAATTTGTAATATTATGATTTTTTAAATGTTCATTACAGGATGCCCTGCCCTTTTACCCATTTTACTTCCATGTTCGAAGAAATGGAAGTATTGTAATACCGTCAAAAAATCATGTCCGAAAAAAAAGCAGATTCTGATTGTACTAACTTCAAAACGTAAAGAAAAGTTAATTTCCGCATGGCGGCTGTGCGTGTGTCTGTGTGTGTGTCTGGATGTAGAATTTTCTTCCGTGTACGATAACTACTGTAGATATGCACCGATTTGAATTCTTTTTGGGGAAAATGTTTGCCTTAGTGAGTACTCCAGACCTATTGATTTTGGTGCTAATCGGATTAGGGGTTTCCGAAATATTCGAAATTTTGTACCTATTATCGTCTGAAAAGTGAGTATTATCTCACCAATTTTGATAAGACTTGGTACACTTGTAGTTCAATCCAATCTAAGGGGCACTTATTTCATAAACGTGCTTAGATAGCCACTGAAGGGGTGAAAACCACCCTCAAAATTTTAATTTTAAATACTAATAAATTCATGTTGCCATGGAAACAAGCGCAGTTAAATTCAAATGTCAGATAATTATTATTTTACAAAAATGTCTATTCTACAACTGACATAAGAATATTAGAAAACTAATATTTATAATAGAAAGGTGAGTTTTATATTAACAATTATCTATTGTAAAAGATATTATAGAACATGGAAGTCATGTATGGTTCTCCATACCGATATTTTTTATGGAATGTATGTTTATTATATAGAAAATGAAGAGAAAAGTTGAAATTTTCAAACAGCAGGACTGTATTTAAAGTTATTCGATCATTAGAGCAATGTATAGAAAAAAAAGTCTAAAATTATAATATGTTATTTACGGATAACTCATATATTTTACTTAAAATATTGGACGTATGGTTTTTGAATAATTGGATATTAAAAAAAAGATTTTTTAACACACGATAAATGAGAGAACTTACCAAAAGTGTTCTATTTAATGAAATTCTACACAATTGGCTATATAGAGACCGTATAAAAACTAATTATTCGAATCTTCAACCCTTTTAAATACTATAAAATTATTAAACAAATATATTCACGTGTAATTTATTCAAAATAATCAAAAACTAGCTCTGCTAAATTAGTACATGTTACTATTATACCGGGTGTCCCAGATAACTTTTCCAGCATGGGGATCTCAGTATCTATAAGAGATACAGGTTTGGTTAAATGAGATGAATTATTTGTATGAAAGGGGTGAGTATTATTACACAAAAAAATATTCATAATTCTATGTGGTTTAGGCGGTATACCCAAAAAACTGAAAATTCGGAATTTCTTTAAATGGCTATAACTTTTTTGTTAAAATAGATAGGTACTTTTTGTTTGCGGTTTCTTAAAGCACTTTTTTGTGTAAAATTGATTGGTGTATTTAGAATTTTTATATCACTTTTAGTTTCCGAGATACAAGCCCTAACTTCAGTTTTTCTTATGGGCCGCTAAGTTGTCTATGGCATATTTGAACGTGTTTTTTACTCTACTTTACAACGATATGTCACTTGCCATATTTATTATCGAAAAAAAGTCGAAATACTAAATATCAGTGATATTTATGAAGTATTTTATTACAAACTTTTAAGTGAGCTATGAAAAACAAAAATTGTAAACAAAAATCACAATAACAACAATCAAAATAACAAATGAATATTTGAAACAATGAACTATTTGAAAAAATATATTATAATTTTTTTTTCGATAATAAATATGGCAAGTGACACATCGTTGTAAAGTAGAGTAAAAAACACGTTCAAATATGCCATAGCCAACTTAGCGGCTCATAAGAAAAACTGAAGTTAGGGCTTGTATCTCGGAAACTAAAAGTGATATAAAAATTCTAAATACACCAATCAATTTTACACAAAAAAGTGCTTTAAGAAACCGCAAACAAAAAGTACCTATCTATTTTAACAAAAAAGTTATAGCCATTTAAAGAAATTCCGAATTTTCAGTTTTTTGGGTATACCGCCTAAACCACATAGAATTATGAATATTTTTTTGTGTAATAATACTCACCGCTTTCTTACAAATAATTAATCTCATTTAACCAAACCTGTAACTCTTATAGATACTGAGATCCCCATGCTGGAAAAGTTATCTGGGACACCCGGTATACCGTTCTGTCTATTTCAATTTTCAAATTAAATTAAACTTTTTTTACTTTTAATAATTAACAAAGTAAAATATTCCATTAAATGTGTTCTGAATATAAATTAAAAACAAAATTTTTCGAAACCAAGTCTTTTTAAAGTGAAACTTTTATTACATCGTCTCAAACTTTTTAGTCTGTGTGTTGCATGTCGCGTAACGTTTGGACTGCGCATGCGTGGAACAAGCAGCCATTCATTGTATGACAGTTTATGTACTGTGTGCTATTATACATATTTAGTAAGTTTGTATTGTAATTTGTCAGTGTTTAATGTAAATGTTGTTATTTATTTGCTTTTGATAAACAACGACACAGCTAGTGAGTCCAAAAAACTGATCAACGAGAAAGAATAGTGCAAAAATGAATGACGATGAATTAATTTTACGCCGTAAAAAACAGAACGCCGACAGAGCACGTGCTTATAGAAAAAGGAAAAAAGATCTTGGTTTTTATATAGAATTTTTTTTATTATTTCAATTTTGAGTGCTTGAATTTATTATTCCGAAAATTTTTAGTTAAATGTCTATAATGTGAAAAAAAGTTTCACTTTTACCGTGGTTTCATAAAACCACGCAATCCTTTTTTTTACAGTGTATGCTTGAGGTATAACCTGAAAACAGTAAAAGGGGGTAATAAAATTCCAAAAATCATCCTTACAGAAATATGGATATTAATATAATTAATTAATACTTTTATTACCTTCATAAAATGAATATAAAATAATAATTAATTCGAATATATTATACTTATATAATTTGACATATGATCAATCGTATTTTGACATCAGCCTGCATGTCATTTTAGACTATTTTAGAGTGTCGTAAATGAGTGAAGGGTTCACAGATACGACCAACACGTAAAACTGTACCACCTGTGAATTATGACCTTAGTTATGAGCCCATTTTGAAATAGTTATGACGCTTTTGTTTAGGCATAAGTATGTATATGTGATTCGATTCACCACATAAAATATATAAATGTATAGGGTTTAGATTATATTACGGAAATAAGGAAAATATGCTGTTTTTTTATGTATTTCTTAGTACTCTCTAAACTTGAAATAGTGAAATTTTCACTGTTTTTCCCAGTGATCAACTAATTCACTGGAAAAAAGTGAATTTTATCTATAAATAGTGAAAATTTTACTTTTTAAACAGTAGATTTTTTTTTCACTTGTTTGACTAATGACTTAAGAGTCGATCCACTCTATGATTAGTGAAAAGTGGTTTCATCTTTTTACCGCGTCACTGAAAGCGCCATATCCTACGTCGTTTTTCAAGTTCAGTTTTATACAAAACTTAACTCTCGCTAACGGCGTGATTTCACTTTGATTCAGTATATATACGGCATTTTAGCTAATATTAATGTAGGTATGGTATAAGTAATAATATTACGGTAAGTAATAAGCTGATATTTAATTGATATTAGATATTATATATGCTCTCTAAACCTGAAATAGTGAATTATCACTAACTCATAGTGTAATATTTCACTATTTGCCACAGCTAAAAGTCGGCCACTTGGAATTAATGCGTATACACTCATTTACCCAGTGAAATGATGCACTTATGAAAACAGTGAAATTCACTGTAGTTATTAGTGGCAAATAGTTGTAATGTATCAGTGAATTTCAGTTATTTGCCACTAATAACTACAGTGAATTTCACTGTTTAAATGAGTGTATATGCACTAATTCCAAGTGGCCGACTTTTAGCTGTGGCAAATAGTGAATATACACTGTGAATTAGTGATAATTCACTATTTCAGGTTTAGAGAGTAGACAAATATTTCATTCCAATCAATCAATTGTATTATTTGATGTAGTAATATTGAAACTGTACAAAATATTGTAATTGTTGCTAGGGTAGGTCACGTGTTTGTTAAATCACTAAAGTTACAATATCAATTAGTAATTATTGTGTAAAGGATCTAAATCTATATTATTGGTATAGTTTAATTTGTTATAACAATAAACAAATATACTATTAATATAATTAAAACTTTACACAATCTTTGTATTTTAATTGAAATTAAATAATTTGTATACCACTTTATTAACAAATAATTCAACTTTTGAATAATAAATGATATTTATATACGAATATAGTAAAAATAGTGTATTATAAAAATTACAATGTAGATTGTAGTAGTTACTCAATTTGCAACAGGTAGGTACTTATTTGTTAAAACTGTATTTTTGATACAAAATTGATCGGCAGCTGTAATTTTTATTAAGGGACTATACCAGTGTGGACGCTGGAAATTTGGGTGATTTTCGGAAATTTTTTGGAAGTAAAATACTCAATGAAATATTTTGGAAAATTGAGAATATAAGAGGTGTATTCCGTAATTTTTTCACGTAAAAATATCGATATCGAAGCAATTTCGGAGGCGCCAAAAAAAAATCTCTACTGCGGCCATGATTCCGGACGATGGAGCAGCTGAAATTGAAAGATGAAATAATGTCGTTAAACT
Source organism: Sialis lutaria (assembly GCA_949319165.1). Taxonomy (NCBI): domain Eukaryota; kingdom Metazoa; phylum Arthropoda; class Insecta; order Megaloptera; family Sialidae; genus Sialis; species Sialis lutaria. The sequence continues at coordinate 38,660,805 of OX439233.1, forward strand.
GGAAGGTATTTCCTGTACGATGACTTACGATTTTCGTAAAATATCAAAATCTAACAAAATGGCGTAGATATGAAAAAAAGTATGTTTTATTGCCTATAAAATGGTCGTATTTTTAATGCCAAATCGTCAGTTTTCATCCAATCAAAAATATTCTAGTTCATCGTAGAGTAAATATATTCAAGAGTACTCAGTTCAAATTTCAAGTAAATCGGATAATTGCTCTTTGAGTTACAATGTCAGCAAATTTGAAAAACCTCATTTCGAGAAAAACGCATTTAACGTCAGCTCCTGGGTATTTCATATCTGCGAGCGGTCGCTCTTTAGAAGGCTGCTGTTTAAAGAGTATTAGAGATACGGCCTTGAAATTTTCACAGAATATTCTCGAAACTATAAACTCTCCAAAAACCGCAAAAAATTGATTTTTTGAAAATTTCACACTGGTATGACTCTTTAACGTCAGCTCCTGGGTATTTCATATCTGCGAGCGGTCGCTCTTTAGAAGGCTGCTGTTTGGAGAGTATTAGAGATACGGCCTTGACATTTTCACAGAATATTCTCGAAACTATAAACTCCCCAAAAAGGCAAAAAAAAATTGATTTTTTGAAAATTTTATACTGGTATGGCCCCTTAAAAAATCGGCTTCAATGTTTAAATATATTTTTGTAATACACCCCCTCCCCCTTTTTTACATAAATCCACTACAAACTCAATCTACTTACATTTGTTCTAATTAATTTCCTAAATATTTTTGAACAATTTTTTATTATAAAACAATATTGGATTTGTTTATAATTAAAAAACGTAACAATAAGATTTAAGTGCTGCAATGGGCTAAAGAATTTAAAAGTTTACTTTTTTATGGTGACAATCGATTATATAAGTCTTTAGGAACACATACAAATAGTTGTGCGAAAATTAAGGTTCAACAAAATTTTTTATTGTAAATTAAAAGCGAGCATGATTCCCAACTTCAGAGATCTATATCTTAAAAGTTTGAGTTTTTATGACTTAGTGCCCATTGACACTTTTGATCTACTCATCAAGGACTATCAGAATCCAAAGTTTCAAAGAGTTTGACCGAAACTCCTTTCCCATAAAGATTCTGCGGGGTCCTCTGATAAACTGAATAAAATTTTAGGTAGGTTTAAAAAATGTCCCTTTACTATACATATATTTTAAATCCTGACAGATTAAAAAAGACACACACACCCAAACAGCTCCCTATATTCGGTCAGCTAAGGGTAAGGTACCTACATACATTCATACTGGCATGGCAGTGTGTACATTATATCAGATACGGAGGCTGTGTGCAACTCTATGACGAATCCGTACGTGACCAAATCAATGTAAAAGCAACACAAAATGTACTATATATAGTATATTCCCTCTAAGGCCAGGCCGTTGCTGTCAGTGGAAGATTCATTGCGTTCTAACTGTCACACCAATCACTCATTTTTATTTTTTATATAAATCAACATATATTGTATTAATATTTAAGTCAAACTGGGTTATTTCGAGATTGAAAAAATTGTATTTACTTATGTACGAGGTATCGTAAAGGAGCTAGCTTTAGTACAGAGAAAAAAACTCTTATTGAAAGGTCCCCGTATGGGAAAGGGGTTTCGGTCAAACTCTTTGAAACTTTGGATTCTGATAGTCCTTGATGAGTAGATCAAAAGTGTCATAAAAACTCAAACTTTTAAGATTTAGCCCTCTGAAGTTGAGGATCATGATTGTCTTTAATTTGCAATAAAAAAATTTATAGAACCTTAATTTTCGCACAACTTTTTGTATGTGTTCCCAAAGACATATATATAATCGATTGTCATCATAGAAAAGTTAACTTTTCATTTCATTGAGAAATGACAACACTTAAATCTTATTGTTACGTTTTTAAAGTGAAACTTTTATTACATCGTCTCAAACTTTTTCGTCTGTGTGTTGCATGTCGCATTACGCTCGGCCGCGGAGTAGGGATAAATACGTCATTACTTCATAAAGTACAATTGTAGGTACCTCTAACTTTAATACATATAACGTTTCCCCAAATAGAATAATATAAAAAAGCCGCCCGGCCGGTCACCCATCCAACATATGTCTTATCATGATGCTGCTTAACTTTGGTGCAATGATAGACAGGTGTATATGAAATATAGGCTGTCTACTGCATTCCTAGAATGTTTAATTTACAGTATAAAATACGTCTCATGTTTGGAGGCATATAACATAAGTTATACATCGTTATAAAGTCTAGTTTTATATACCTTTTAAAATTTTAATTATTTTGTTTCAATAATTTTTAATTTTTAAAGTGAAACTTCTATTACATCGTCTCAAACTTTTTGGTCTGTGTGTTGCATGTCGCGTAACGTTTGGACTGCGCATGCGTGGAACAAGCAGCCATTCATTGTATGACAGTTTATGTACTGTGTGCTATTATACATATTTAGTAAGTTTGTATTGTAATTTGTCAGTGTTTAATGTAAATGTTGTTATTTATTTGCTTTTGGTAAACAACGACACAGCTAGTGAGTCCAAAAAACTGATCAACGAGAAAGAATAGTGCAAAAATGAATGACGATGAATTAATTTTACGCCGTAAAAAACAGAACGCCGACAGAGCACGTGCTTATAGAAAAAGGAAAAAAGATCTTGGTTTTTATATAGAATTTATTAGAATTATTAGAACTTTTTGCTGGTGCATGTTGTTGTTTATGGATTTATTTCAATTTTGAGTGCTTGAATTTATTATTCCGAAAATTTTTAGTTAAATGTCTATAATGTGAAAAAAAAAGTTTCACTTTTACCGTGGTTTCATAAAACCACACAATACTTTTTTTTTAATTATAAACAAATCCAATTGTTTTATAATAAAAAATTGGTTTATAAAAAAAACGTAATAATAAGATTTAAGTACTGCCATTGGCTAAAGAATTTAAAAGTTTACTTTTTTATGGTGACAATCGATTATATAAGTCTTTGGGAACACATACAAATAGTTAAGGTTCTACAAATTTAATTATTTAGAATTACGCACACTGCGTTTACTCTCAGTATTATTACGTATAAGAAAGACCCATGGTACCTATGGCAAACACGTACACTGTCCAGTCTCTGTAAAACGTATAAGAAAGTCCTAAGACACTCATGGCAGATATTTCTTCTCTGTTATGAACCATTTGAAATTTTTTATCACTTTCCCTAAATTGGAACAAGTACATCAAGGTATTGTGAATAAAGCTCATCGTATCTAAATGGTTGTGTTGTCACGTTACATAATTGCATAGAGAGAGCACCCTTAACCTTGCCCGATTATAATTTGTGGGTAACGTGTCCCTGGATCTTCCTACATCAATGTTAGATGATAAAAAACACTTTGAACGTATAGAATCCAGTCGGCATTGTATAACACCCCACACGGCTAGTACAACCTACTAGATACCGAACCAACTGTCTATGATTCACTTTCAAACAGTGGCACCATGTATGTAGGACAATAAAATAAATCTCAAATAAAAAACATATTTTATGAAAAAAATTAAAAAATACAATTTTTCGGTTTATGAAGTCGGTGACACCCCTATAAAATAAATACAAAAGGAAAACCGACTTCAAAAACTGTTCAATTTAATTTTTATATACTTTTTAGTATTTTTAGGTTTTATTTTTTTATTAAAAAGATTTTAATTTTTTATTTTGAGTGACGTATTTTTGAAGTCTAAGGTCAGATTTTGATGAAATTTATATGGGACCATCTCAGGAGTATACCTACTCTTTCAAACAAACAAAATATCGTCTAAATCAGTTCATATTAGTTAAAGTTATGCCCAAATATATTACATAAAAAATATATATTGTCGATTTGAAAACATCCTACTTTTTTAGTCGGTTAAAATTAAAATACGTTAATTTTTATATTTATTTTGAGGGGGGGGGGGGTAGCATTATATATAGGCTTAATTGATGCTATTATAGTCAAGCATGAATCTTTTAAACGATTGCGTGATATGTGTAAAAAATGTTTTTTTAAATAAATCATAAAAAATTATAATAGATACAAACAATTTTTTAATAAATTAATAATATCAATTATTAAATGTTTTCATGCTAACTAAAAATAATACATTTTAAAAATTAAAAACATGAAATTTCCATTTTTGACCTTTTATAGCAGATATAAATGGTATCCGGCGAGTTTTTCGAAACACAATTTTTCGAATCACAATTTTTCGAACACAATTTTTCGAAACACAATTTTTCGAAAACAATTTTTCGAAACACAATTTTTCGAAAAACAATTTTTCGAAATACAATTCTTCGAATGAACAATTTTTCGAATGAACAATTTTTCGAAAAAAATAAGTTTTGGATTTGGGTTTTTTAAATTAAGTTTTACACAAAATTTGATAAAGGTAGAAATGAAAATGAATAAAGAGTTTAGGTTAGGTCAGAATAGATTAGGTTAGTCCCGGTTAGGGTAGGTTAGTTTTAGTTAGTTTTGCTTTGAGTAGATTAGGTTAGTGCCCGGTTAGGTTAGGTTATATAAAGGTAATATTCCATTTACAGGGATCCAGCATAATTTTCAATAATCTCAAAAAACTTAGACAGGTATATTATTTTAAATAAAAATTAATAAAAAATGTTTTTTAAACTGGTTTTTATTAAAAATGCACTGAAAAGTTAAAAATTAATATTCAGTTATCACTTAATTCTTAGGTTTGTATGACTAAGATCATTAAAAGAGCGGGGCTCATAAAGGCATATGTATAGTTTTAATTTTAAATGAATTTAAAAAAATGTCTACTCTTATATATTTTATCAATTCATACACAAGATATTTTTCCATGCATTTGCCTTTATAGCACCACGCGCTTTTATAAATTTTTCGAAAAATTGTTCATTCGAAAAATTGTTCCTTCGAAGAATTGTGTTTCGAAAAACTGTCTTTCGAAAAATTGTGTTTCGAAAAATGTTGTTCGAAAAATTGTGTTTCGAACAATTGTGTTTCGAAAAATTGTGATTCGAAAAATTGTGTTTCGAAAAATTTACACCAAACCGATATAAATCTATTGGGATCCCCTTTTTTGATTTTATTAATATATTATCGAATTTAATTTTTTTTTCATTCTAACTAAAAATAATACATTTTTGAATAAATCACCTATAGCTGTTTTTTTTTTTAAATAAATAAAAAATTCTACTTTTGGCCTATTATGGCAGATATAAATCCATTGAGGTCCCCTATATTTTCCATCACATACCCTCCACTGTTTCCATATATAATAATGATAATAATAATAATAAAAGTAAAAGGACACACCTTCGCAAAGGTAACAATAGGCACGGCAGTGCCGCGCGGCCCGACAAAATCTCAGATAACGGAAATCCAACCACGGGGACTGTAAGATCTGGGCGCATCTCACCTTGAAACGTCATCAATATAAGAATCATCTCTAGTTTGTGTAGGTACCTACATACATACACACTCAGAATTATTTATACTTTTTAACCAGCTTCAAAAAAATGCATATAATAATATTGTAGGTATTGAAAGATATTTATAAAACATTAGCGGAATCCCGCGGCTTCGCTCGCGTAAACTTCGAAACTAATTAGAACCCTCCATACGTGATAAGGGATGACATATTTTTTATATTGATTTTTATACATTACCTATAAAAAACGTAAATATCTCGGATTTTAGTTAAAAATTGAAAAAACTAACCCCGCCTACCTTCGCCATTAGGGGTCGAATATCAAAATTTTTTATTGCAGATTATTATTTCCACCATTATAACGTAAGCAGCTATGCAGATAAACATATCAAAAATACAGACCCTGTCTACCCCGCCATTAGGGGTTGAATGTCGAAATTTTTATTTTAATAGATGACTATTTTGCCCGAATTTACCTTTATAAGTAAAGCAGGTATGCAGATAAACATATCTAAATCCATCCTCGTCCCCGTCCCATGCTATTAGGGCTTGAATATCGAACTTTATTTTTAATTGAATATTTATTTGTCCGAATTAACTTTAATAGCATCAACAATTACGAAGATAAATACATATATCAAAATTTTACCCCCCCCCCCCCCATTCCCATAGGGGTTGAATTTTCGTAACTGGTATATGTCTGGTATAGTACCTACTTGTGCCATGTTTCATTCGGTGAATACAAAAAAAAAAAATATATTTTACAAATTTTTCCATCCCTCTAACACCTTAGGGGTTAAATTTTGGAAAATGCTGAAATAATTGTTTCATTATTTATATTGTAGAGTACGTTCGATAAGTTTCAATTAAATGTGAACAAAAAAAATATTTTTTTATATAAACTTTGACACCCTGTTTTAACCCCGTAGGGGTTGAATTTCGAAAAATCTTTTCTTAATGGGTGCTTACATCATAAAAGGAAGGCACCTACGAAATTTCACGTTTCTAGGTCCAGGGGTTTGGGCTGTACGCTGATATATGAGTGAGTGAGTGAGTGAATGAGTGAGTGGTTAAGGACAAACTCTTTTATAAATATAGATAATTCAACTTTTGAATTATTAGTTGAATAAATCATTAAAATATACGAATCTAAATTGGTGAGATAATACTCACTTTTTAGACGATAACAGGTACAAAATTTCGAATATTTCCGAAACCCCTAATCCGATTAGCACCAAAATCAATAGGTCTGGAGTACTCACTGAGACAAACATTTTCCCCAAAAATAATTCAAATCGGTGTATATTTACAGTAGTTATCGTGAAAGGAAAAAAAATCTACATCCAGACACACAGACACACGCAACCGCCATGCGGAAATTAACTTTTCTTTACGTTTTGAAATTAGTACAATCAGAATCTGCTCTTATCTCGGATACGAATTTTCGACGGTATTTACAATACTTCCATTTCTTCGAACATGGGAGTAAAAAAATGAAAATTATAAATAACTACAAAAAAATTAATCACTGAATTTTTTTCTGATTGCAACTTTGATTAAAAGTATTATTAAATTGTATTAATTTATCTACCCTCAAATACAAGCAATAATCATAAGAAAGTAAAAGAACAAAATACAGAGAGTGTGTTCTTTCTTTCTCTCTCTGTCTGAAATAAATATTCTACCAACAACAAACGTTGGTAGTGTGGGGTTCTTAATTTCTTAATTAGACGTCCCCAGTGCAATTAGAACAGTTACAGTGGTATATATAGTGGATCTATATAAGAAAGAGTTAGCCGAGAAAGATTATTTCTGGTGAAGGTTTTAACGTCTCATTGAATTCAGACGTGCTTTCGTTTTAGAACACTCCGCAGTCTCGCAATGTTATTTACTACAAGTTGCAAGATAACCATTATACGCTCGGAATCATTCTCTGCTGCGCACAAAAATTACAACATTTTACTATACGAGCTATGGAAACAAAGTGCCCAATTAAATGTCATATAATGCGGTTCATTTTTATTGTAAAATCGTGTATTAGTAAAAGAAATTAAGGATGAACTAATTTAAAATAAAATGGGCAAGTGCTTGTTGGGCATGCACATGATAGGGGTCCGTAGTCATTCTCACTACGATTTATAAAAAAAGAGTTTTTTTTACAAAATTTAAAATCAAAAGGTCATTTGGCTTTTACTATTTCATTTTACGAGACCTATCAAATGACACCCCAACTCAATGGGGTAAATGAAAAAATGTGACTTCACTTTTCAATCTATGATAGGGGGGCCCAAAATATTTTTGACAATGTTCGTTATAATTTTCAGTGAAAGTACTAATAAAAAGCTACATTTAGGAATTTTTTCAGATTTTTTAAATTGATAGTTTAGAAAATAGAGGGGGGGGACGCTTTTTTAACGACTTTGGAGAGCAAATACATCGTGATTAAAGGGTTAAAATCAAAAAGTTCCGATACATTTTTTGTTGCATTTTAGGAGAATTTTCTAACGACACCCCACTCAATGATGTAGGTGAAATTTTTTTTTTGAAAACACTCCATTTTATGAAAGGGGGGTTTAAAAAATTTTTATTTTCAAAAATCTTATTATTTCTGTTTTTGGGTCATCAATCTTCGACCGTATACCAAATTTCACCATATTATCTCAAAATTTTTGAAGACGGACGGACGGACGGACATGGAGAAACTATAAGGGTTCCTAGTTTTCTACGGAACCCTAAAAACATACGAGAAGTTTTGTGATCGTTTTAAAATTAATACCATTTTTTTTTATCTTTTGAGTGACGTATTTTTGAAGTCCATGATCAGATTTTGATGAAATTTATATGGGACCACCTCAGGAGTATACTCTTTCAAACAAACAAAAGTTTCATTGAATAAGTACATATCGTAGCCCCGCAAAAAAGTGTCACAACTAAAAAAATGTATAGTTTTGAAGAAATAAGAATACATAAAATTATAACAATTTAGGTAAATCAAAATTGTAAAGGTAGTTTAGGAAAAGGACTGATACACAGAGTGTTTAATTTAAATATTTCAGTATTCCTGTGATGTTTGAAAAATAGTAACTATTAAAACGCTTAGTGATTAAGTATTTAAAAAAATAAAATAAAAAATGTGACATTTATTTAGAATATGCAAGTTTTGTTGACGGTAGGTACACGAACTACATTAATGACAATTTTTAGTAGAAATATATAGTAATTTGGAATCATTCTACATATTTATATCAAATATGATATTTTTTGAGTTGTGAAACTTTTTTGCGGGGGTGCGCAAATTTTAAAAATTTAAAAATCGTGTTTTCAAATTCATGTATAACGTCTTCGTGAAAGAATTTACTGAATTTTATAGATAGTATAAACGCACCCGCACGGGGTATGCATTCTTTAACAAACTATGCCCACAACTCACAGTGTTAAAAAAGAGCTAAATGCATTTATTTGCCAGCAAGCACTCTCAAATAGGGTATCAATTCTGTGCAATATTTGTTTTAAAAATTAGATCAGTGTACTTGAACTTATTGTACGAGTAACACAGTACAAGATAATTTTCATACAAATCACCACTATTTTAACACCCTTGTTAGTGTTTACTTACCACGCGTGCGTGAAACTTGTCATAGTCTTCATGAAACTTCAAGAGAACTGTCATATTGTAGGTTTGATACCCCATTTGAAATCACTTGTTAGCGAATATTTAAAATATTGTTTTTAATTCGAATATTTTTTTTTTATTTCAACTAATTCTGTTCATTTTGCACAAAGTATACAAAAATCATTTTACGAACACTGTTTTTAACCAACTCTACTATATACAGTGTAAAACCCCCTTAACAAAACAAGAAACCTGCACCCATAGGCGCCACGTAAAAAAATTATTTCCACATAAGTAAAAAAAAATCACAAGGGGAGACTAAATTCCTCATTCACCCCCTCCTTCTTACCGCCAATGTCCCCATACAGTTCGATTCCGACTCAACATCCAAATACAAATTCCGATCACGTAGGCGAAGAGAAAAATTGCACAAACCACCACCGCAGCGCTAGTGTTGTTCATAGTAGACGTTAAGGGGGAATTGTAGTGGAGGGGGGAGGTACCGTACGCAAGGGTAGGGGAAATTGTACTGAGTCAGAGATAAAGTTAAATGTGTTTGTGAGTAAAGGATGGGTGTATGTTTTATAGTAGTGTAGGTATGGGTTTGTCTTTGTTTGTGAGAGACGTGTTTTGGGTTGTCACGGTCTGATTGTAGGAGGCTCTGCTAAATTGGATTCGATATAAAAATGCCTATACTTTTCGATTTCGAGGTTTAGGTATCAATAAGAATTGATGATATTTACAACGGTATCGTTCAGTGTAAGTTAATGCCGGTTTATTTGTGAAAAGGATTTCATATTAAAATTAAAAAAAAATAAAAATAGTTATATTTTTGTTAGACGGCTATAACACTTCACGGAGAGAATATTCTTTTAAAAATTAACAGAAAATGTTGTGAACCTGAGGACAGAATCAATTTCTGAAAAAAATTAATAGAAAAGTCGCTAGAATTTTAAATAAAATAAATGAAAAATTACAATGACATACTGGTAAATTTTAACATAGTACCTATTCAAAATTATTTACTGTGAAAAATATACGCTATTTTTTAATTTAATTTCTTGCATATGAAAATTTCACGTACATTCTCTATAATTTGACTATGTTTCTATATTAATTTTCATATCTGGCCTATCGCCAAAATAGAAACTGCTATACAGTATATTGAATTGTAGTAAACATTCTTTTAAATTTTACCATATGTCGGGTGTTTAAAATTTCTAGGATCAAAATTTTTTTATCAATCTATGCAATTTTTTATTTTTTTCCCATACCTACGCATCGTAAATAAATAAAAATGTTGTTACAGTTTTTTCATGTGACTATTAATAACTTGTTAAAATAATTATTTAAGTTTTATAATTATTTTAACATACGGTATAGTAATTTTTGATACTGTTGGTATGAAATATTACTACGTTACCGATAAATTTTTCACAGAATGAAATTTCGTCCTCCCGTTAACATGTTTTTTATGTTAAAAATTAACAGTCAATTTTTTCATAAAAATAGATGATATCATAAGATGATAGTGTAATAGCCGCATTAGGATATTTCTGGGAGGAATAAAAAAAAAAGAGTGAGCCCAAATTTTGTAAATAAGTAAAATATGTTAAAAGCTATATTCAAAATTTTGAAATGATTTACCTTCTGTGAGCGAAGATATCGTCAAAATAAAATTAATTTTAAGAAATGCCAGTGTAGTTTCTTATTTATTGATTTTATTTTGTGGATATTTCTTATTTAAAATTTTCTTTGATTTTTTTGTCTCAGACAAAAATTACGAGCTCCATCTTTCCCGCCAATTGGAGACTGCGATTGCAAGGCATTGCACAAATCTACATAGGTACCTATATAAATTGGCTGCGTTTGAATATTTTTTTCTCAGTTAAAAAATTTTTTAACGTTCAAATATGCAATAAAATAACCTCAAAAGTTCGCTACACTTGCTTTTTTTCTGTCATAAAAAAATTCCCCAAAAAACGCTTTTTTAGCCTCATAAACCAGGATCCCCCTTTAATGACAATTTTTAATAGAAATATATAGTAATTTGGAATCATTTTACATATTTATCTCAAATACGACATTTTTTGAGTTGTGGCAGGGGTTCGATATTACAACGACCTAAAATATGAACAAAACGATAAAACTTAAACTTATGTGGCCAAGGGACCCCATTTTTTAACAATTACTTTTCTGGGACTCCCCTTGATAGAAAAACAAATAAAATATATTCTTTGTTTTTCTATCATTAATAAATCACTGGTAAATATAAATGTAAGTGGGCTCTCACACCGGAGCAATATATCAACACAGCAATAAAGTAACTACCAATTAGCAATTAGCAATATAGCAATATTATATTGCTTTGGTGTGAGACAATATGTCCGATTCAATGTATATTGACAGATAGCATTAGTACCTATCGCTAGTTATAAGTTGTTAGTTGTTATATTGCTATATTGCTCCGATGTGAGAGCCCACTTAAAGTACTTTCATCTATGCCAAACATGTTTCACGGACCCCCATGCAAAATTTCGGCGTACCCTAATTTAAGAACCGCTGAGTTACATTGCAAATAAATTTCTTTATGAAATATTGACGACACAAAATATCGTCGCAAATTTCAGGGCATGTCACATGACGTAGTATCTCCTAAGAGGGCGACCTACATTTAGAAATACCATATTTCACCCGGCTTGAACTTGCATGTGTCCTATTCCTCAATAGACACACACACACACACACACACACACACACACACACACAGATACACTAGTATAATTTACTGAAAATATGACGAGAAAGCTCTAGACAATTCCTGTAGAGCTTGCAACAACAGTTTTTACTTTCTCATTCGCTTTTTGTTCATCAATTCTGAATAATTTAAACGCAACTCTTATTTATACTCTTATAGTATATACTTGCACTGTGGTGTGCGTTCGTTGTCTTACGACGGACATGATTTACGAGTCCTAGGAGGGGGGGGTGCCATGCATACAGAACCTAACTCTCTCCCTTTAGCCCCCCCCCTGACTTGGTATTATTTACTCCTTCTAAGATAAGCGCAGCGCATCTTCCTTTTTTCTTATATGTGCGTGCGATATAAAATGATCCTAATCGAAATTTTAGTATCGGTGTAAAGATGAAATTAATTTTATGTTTAGGGGTTGATGGGAATTTTTTTTTAATGTTTAAGGTTGAATGTAATTTCATTGGAGTTAGCCCTGTTGGTTTGTGTTGAAATTTGTTTAATTACAAAATAAGTAAATGTACAGTGCTTTTTTGGGTAAATTCATTAAAGGTAGTTAATTATTGAACAGTTTAAATAAAAAACGATAAGGTATTCAGATAAACTGCTTTTCATTGGTTTACCATTTTCATACAATTTTATTAAAAAATATTAATTCGACTTTTTTTTATTTTTAATACGCACCTGGTTATTTTGTCGTATATTTTTAATTTTTTGACAATTTCAATCTAAATCTAAATTTTTCTGCTATACAAATATCAAAATGAATATGTCAAAATAAATAGCAATTTAAAAAAATCAAGCAAATTGAGATAAATCTTTGTAAAGGAATATTTTGTGGTGACCTATATTATAGGAAAATTGAATGCTCTACAAAAAAGGTTCCATAAAATTTTCACGTAACATGTGTCTTTCTTGAGATAACTTCAAATCAAAAAAAAATATTTTGGGATATCACCCCTCATCTTAACACACAATTTTAATGATTTTGAAATGAGACCGTCCTCAAGCCAGATCCAACCAACCAAGTTTCATCAATATCGGTTCAGTGGTTCATGAGTTATGCGTGTGACTGATACACACACACACAGACAGACACGAAATAAAAAATATTTATCTTGATTTGAAGTTTAAAATTTAAAAATCGGATAACAATTTTTGTTCTCATTATCTATAAGCTTCTCGTATCTTCAATATTGCAAGGAAGCAATATTTTTTTATAATTTTCGATTAACGAAGACCCATAAATAGTGGTATTAAAATATTAAATAATCTCTGTATATTGAAATATTGTAAATCAAATTTCGCCATTGATAATAATAAATATTTAATAAACAGGTTTAAATTTTGCTATATCATTTTTTCGGTTCCAAAACTCTTAAGATGTTCCTCTCTTTTTAAAATAGAAAACATAATATTTTAAGCTTATATTGTATATATGAAGTCTATTCAAAAAATAATCTCATGCAGCATCCGGCGTATCGGATTTGAAATCAGTGCCTGTGTGTGGGCTTTATAATATACTAAATACATTCTAGTCGACGTACTTACTTAGGTACTCTGTTTTTAGATAAACAAATAAAGTTATTATTCTATACTATAGGCATATGTGTTAGATAATATTATTAAATAAATATTGTGAGACTTCGCAATACAGGGTATTTTTTATTTCGGTTTATTAAGTCGATTTATATCGATTTTTTAATGTTATGCGATCATTAGAGCAATGTATATAGATCAGTGGTTCCCAAACTCTTTTGGCCCACGGACCCCTTTTCATAGTCAAAACTTGCCCACGGACCTCCTTTCATAGTCAAAACTTGCCCACGGACCTCCTTTCATAGTCAAAACTTTCCCATGGATCCTGGGTGAAAAACTACTAAATTTTTATTTTAGTACCACTTCGCCAATTTTTATTCGATTACGTTGAAAACACATTGAAAAAGATAGATAAAGCTACTAATTTAGTAAATAACATTAAAATTGGATAAACATTGTTTGTGTTAATGCGCTTTGAATTTTGAAAATTGCCGAATTTTTGCTAAAAAGTAGATTTTTTTTCGTTTAAAAAATTATTTTCGAAGGGAATAACTTTATGAATGTATATAATTTAAGGCTTTCTAGTTCAATTAGGACCTATAGCTTCATTCTGAATGATCTTTGGTTGAAATCATTGATTCAAAAAATATATATACGAATTTGAATGTTTGCATATCGAAAAAAACATTTTTTTGCAATATTGCAAGAACAAGAGCTGATTGAGCAAAATGGTGGTCATTTTTGGATTCAGCGTGTCCAAATTACTCTTAAAAAGTTGTTGTATGCCTTGCAGCAATATGGTTGTCGGCCAGTGTAATTTATTCATTGTTATTTATTTTAACTTCCATATTATAAAAAATGTGCGCGGACCCCCTGACGTTGTTCAGGGACCCTCAAATCGATTTTAATTTTCCACGGACCCCCTGAACGATGCCAGGAACCCCTTGGGGTCCGTAGGGACCACTTTGGGAACCACTGATATAGATAAAAGTCTAAATTTTACTTAGAATATTGGACGTATGGTTTTTAAGTAATTGGATATTAAAAATAGACTTTTTAACACACGATAAATGAGATAACTTTCCGAAAGTGCTCTATTTATTGAAATTCTACACAATTGGCTATATAGAGACGTTTTAAAAACTAATTATTCCAAACTTCAAGCTTTTTGAATACTATAAAAATTATAAAACAAATATATTCACGTGTAATTTATTCAAAATAATGAAAAACTAGCTCTGCCATTACAGCAGTACAAAATTAGTACATGTTACTATTATATACCGTTCTGTCTATTTCAATTTTCAAATTAAATTAAACTTTTTATATTTTTAATAATTAACAAAGTAAAACATTCTATTAAATGTAGGTACATGTGTTCTGAATATAAATTGAAATTTTTTTTTCCAAATCTAATATTTTTTTACAGTGTGTTAGACGCATAACCTTAAATTAAAAAAAAAAACAAAGGTTTGTTGGGTGATATAGAAAGACTTATGACCAGAATCATAAATAAACTATTAAGCACTGGAGTATCAAACTTATATGACAGTTCTTTTTAAGTTATTAATAGATAGTTTGATGCATAGAAAGTAAAAACAAAAATAATAATATGTAAAAGTGTATTTACTATTTACTAACCTTGAGTAAAATCTGTAAAAACTAACTTATCTGTAAAAAATTACAAGATAACTGTCATATAAGTTTGATACCTCATTTGAGAGTGCTTGCTAATTTTACTAGCTTCTTTATGATACTAGACATTAACCCTTTGTAGCCTCATGTGGCATTTCTGTAACAAACTTCAATAATCCCGCTAATATACGTACTAAATATATTGTAATATGTGTAACACTACTGTAACATATACCTATATAACACTCAATAACTTAGTATCAAGTAAAATACACAGATGGCATAACCTATTGACTTACGTATTATTACGTAACTATTGTCAGTAAGGCAGGACCAGATAGGCTACTGGCCGATTTGGGTAGAAAAAAGAATACGTTGTAAGTTTCCCCAGTGTACTGGCGTTTCACAAACAATTTGCGAAAAATGCGGTGTAGCATTATGATACAACAAACAAAATAATTGTTTCAAATCCTGCATTACGACATAAGTGTTTTTTTACGATTAACTCACAGTAATGTCACTCCCAAAAAAGTCAAACAAATAATTGAATCGGTGAGTGAAAGAACAATACAAGTGCCAAAAATGGCAATTTTAACTGAGATAGGCAAAATGTTTAAAATTCATAGCTCGATCACATAGCAAAATAATAATACATCGACCAACATCGTACGTGCGACGGGGGGTACTTCAATTTTTTTTACAATTACTTTTACCTTACTTTTCTGACGAAATCCTCGAATTTTACTACCATATTATTTCTTGGAAAGTCAAAAATGAAGATTCTGAGTAAAAATTACAAATATTTTTTTTTGTAAAATAATAAAAAATAAAATAATAAAGCTGAAAATAAAGCAATAAAAAAAAAATTAGCAATTTTTTTTTAATTGAGTGAAAGAACAGTATAACTGCCGGTCATTTTTTTTCAAATATCTTTTTTTGCAATTTTTTTTTTAATTTATTTATGTACGTATTATTATCGGTTAACATAAGTTCTATAATGTCACAATACATAATTAGACCAAATAACCCATAGTTCTCCTTTAAAATAGTTTTTTTCGTTTTTCTCAAAATGGTAATTTTGTAGATATATCGTTCTTTCACTCACCGATTCAATTAAAAATAAATATTTTTAAATTTCTGAAAAATACGTGTTTTTTTATATGCCTATAAACTTGTCTCATTATCAACATAATTTAAATTTTTAAGATCTTGAGCTACAAAGAGTTAAATATTACCTCTTTAAAATCCATACAGACTTTTAACTTTTTATTATTATTTGAACCAAACTATTTAATATATTATGTTTATTTTTATATATGACTTATTATACACCATTGTCTTCATTACCCACGAATACAACATTTCCAATTACCACATCTTTATTATTTATTACAATATGTGGGATCTACTAACCCACTTCAAATGATTTGTCAAACAAAATATAAAACCAAGGTTCAAATTATCAAACATTTACACGAATCTCTGTTTATTGTTAAATCGACATTACCCTACCGTACTGTGTGTTTAAGGGGTTAGGTGTAGTCAGAATTTTCAAGAAATCGATTTTTGTTTTTTGCATTTTTGGAAGCTGATACAACGGCTGAAGAACTATTTTATGGCCCAGGAATAGTTGACTCGGTTTAAGTAATTAAATAATACGTATATTACTTTACGTAAATTGAGTGTAAAACTTTAAATGCGTTTTTCTCAAAACTATGTTTTTTGAACTGGTGACCACTGTAGCTCGAAAACCGCTCGGTAGATTTTAATGAAATTTATACAGCTTTTTGAAAATATGAAAAACTAGTGCCTGATCGAAGGATTTTTGTTTTTCTTTAAATTTCGATTTGTTATAAACAATTAACTGTTGGTTTTTTTCCCGAAAATCTTGAAAAAAATTTCCTGAGGCTGCCATTTTGTTAATTTAAGAAAGAAAAAAAAGCTTCGATCAGGCACTATCTTATCTATTAATAAAACTATTTTTTTTGTCCGATTGAATTTAGATGAATCTCCAAGGATAAGTGATGGTCACCGCAAGGAGCTTCGGTTGGAACTGGATCAACACAAACAGCCATTACTTTTAAAATTATTAATTTTTTTTCTAAAATTTCTGTCAAGTCAAGTCGAAACTTTATTAAATGATACTATGTCTTTACTTTTATAAATTAAAACAATTTACAGGCAAAAAAAATTATTGAAATTTGTCATTTTTTCATGTCTCTGACTACACCTAACCCCTTAATACTGATATGACAGGCACAGAGGCAACTTCTTATAAATTTAATTATGTATCTAAAAATAATATACGTTTTAAGAAAATACTATTTTCATTATTTATAATATAAAACAAAAATTTCTTGCCCCAAGTCAACTTTTTACCTGTCTATACAAAAATTAAATAATAAATAATTACTCAAAACAAAAAAAATCGACCATATCTTAGTGCAATAATAACCTAAACATAAAACAAATAAACGACAAATAATGCATTATACAAATATAATCTACATGAAATAAATAGGGCAATGAAGTTATTGCGTGTTGTCAATACATGACATAGAATCTAAACCTACGATAGCTACTGAACAGGAGCGGTCGCACCGCGGTCGTACCGCGCTATAAGCTGTCTTTGAACCATGCCGAAGGTATAGTAGGATCAATGGGCCTGTTAAGTTATTGTACTTACGTATATATGATGTAATAATATGTGCAAATGTACCGCGCACATTACATGCTAGCTTTTGTAACGCGGATGGATTAGATATGGTGAACTTATACATTGATTTGTAAATATTGTTTCTACAGTAACGGGTTCTTATTTCACGATGAATGACAAGGTTAGCTATATGGTTTCTGGGTGTAAGCCGTGTCGATTTGGTCGTGTTATCGGCCAACGTTTCGTCACACATTGCGGTAGACATTATCAGGGCTCTTCAAAATAATAATAAAAAAACTTTTAATTCGAATTTAATTGAAAGTTATCATACATTACGAGTATGTACTATTATTTCAGCATTTCCCAAATTTTAATATTTAATATTTTAATATTCAACTAAAAATAGATTGTTTTTTTGTTGTTGGCTTTGATTGAAAATATGCAGTCAGAGATATTAAGAATAAAAGTTCGATATTCAACCCCTAATAACATAGGACGGGGACGCCAAGAGTGGCACAACTAAAAAAATATTGAATTTATACTAAACTCATTAGAAGAATAGTAAGATGGTATAGATTTTTATGCAAGAGTTTCACAGATGTTAATTCCATGTGTGGCCACCAGGGAGCAAAATTTGATCAAATTTTTTTATGAAAAACTGTCACAAGTCAAAGCCTTTAAGGACTTTAAAAGGTGGTAGGATGGTGAAACACAGATAAAATTTGTTCAAACTTTAGTACTATCAAGTGTGTAAAAGTTGGATTCACTAGCGCTTTTTTTAAATCATTAAAATATGTAAAAAAATAAATCAATTATACAGGGTCCTCCAATAGTGCGTCCGGCATTGTTTTACGCCCAAACTATTGAAGATAGAGTTTTAGGATAAAAAATTTATTATATATATTGACCCTAAAGAATTTCAGGAAAATATTTTCAACCCCTAAAACCGCTCCTTGGGGGGCAGTTTGGGGGGTACGTACCTGTTTCTCAGTAAAATCAAATAGAATGGTATATCAAAAAGTACATATTTGTAAAGATCATAAAAAAATAAGAAAATTTCGTAAAACAAAAAATTTCATACTTTCAATTGTTTAAAAAATATGGCGACTTGTTCTCAAATTTTAGGGTTTTACTAAAAGTGCTCTAATTTCGTTAAATATTAATGGAATTTTATTATTTTTTCAAATTTAGAAAGTAGAAATAATGAACTTTGTAAAGATGTATAACTATTTGTGATTTTGATAGTTTAAAGTATCATACGGGATATATCAAAAATTCAAAAGTTCAACTAGGGATAATTCGAAATTTTCAAATACAACGGTATATCAATTAGTACCTTTTTTTTAAAAGGATACGTTAATAAACAACTTTTGTTAAGAAAATTTTAAAATTTAAAATTATAATTTTAAAATTGAAAACTGAAAATTAAAATTTTTAATTTTAAATGTTTTTATCTAAAGTTGTTTATTTACATATATTCTTTAAGAAAAAGTACTAATTGATATACTATTGTATTTAAAAATTTTGAATTATCCCTAATTGAACTTTTCAATTTTTGGTATGTCGCGTATGACACTTTAAACTATTAAAATCTCCAATAATGATACATCTTTACAAAGTTCATTATTACTTCTTTCTGAATTAAAAAAAATAATAAAATTCCATTAATATTTAGCAAAATTAGAGCACTTTTAATAAAACCCTAAAATTTGCGAACAAGTCGCCATATTTTTTAAACAATTGAATGTATACAAAATCTTGTTTTATAAAAGTTTCTTATTTTTTTATGATCTTTACAAATATTGATATACCATTCCATTTGATTTTGCTGAGAAACGGGCATGTACCCCTCAAACTACCCCCTAAGGAGCGGTTTTAGGGGGCTGAAATATTTTCCTGAAATTCTTTAGGGTCGATATATATAGTAAATTTTTACTCTAAAACTCTATCTTCAATAGTTTGGGCGTAAAACAATGCCGGACGTACTATTGGAGGACCCTGTATATGTAAGTTTAAAAACGTGATTTCCCAAAACTTTTTTTTTTTTAATTTTTAACTGAGATCCAAGATATTTACGAATTTTTATAAAAATGTAATATGTCATCCCCTATCACATATTAGTTTAATTAGTTTCGAAATTCACGCGAACCAAGCCGCGGGTATCCGCTAGTCTGGGTATATTTCATTGCAAAACAAGAAGCTCTTTGTATATATGTGTGCGTGTGTCTGTGTACTAATTACGTAATACATTGAAATTATTGATTTTCTGACGGTAGTTTACGATCAATCATAAAATCAAACACGGCATTTTGCAAAGACTTTTTTTTCCACCGTTCCCTGAAATTAGTGAACTCTCTTATTTCTGAATTACGCGCTTTGTATTGTAATTTGCAACGTTTTCATGCTAAATAAACAGATTCTACGCGGTTCAGATTCAATAATTACCGTCGATGTATAAAATACTATGTTAAAGAGACCTCACTAGCATATGTTATGGTTTTTAATAATATCAACAACACATGCAATTGTAATCGTAAGTATATCATTTGCTTTTTGTTTTAAGTACATATATGATACCTTCGTATGCCCTGAGGACAGATATGGAAGTAATATTTAATCTTACTGCAGAAATTTTTGTTTTATTTCATTGTCAGTTTAATTTTTTGTAGGTATACTTTCTTATACGTATACGAAAATGGAAATAACACGAGAAAAGGGTGAAATTTTATACTTAAGATTAATTTTTGTCTGGGAAGAAAACGACCTATTTTTGAAAACAATCTTTCAACCGGATAAGGATGTCTACCAAGATCGATTTTTGAATTTTTTGAATTACATTGAAACAGTGTGAATTAGAGAAAAATGGTCAAGTTGAAAATTGTAGGAAATATTATTATCTATAATTTATGTTCTATTCATTTTTTTCGAAAAAAAATCGTATCTATTCATTTTTAATTACATTTCAAATGGTTCATAACAGAGAAGAAATATCTGCCATGAGTGTCATGGGACTTTCTTATACGTATCACAGAGACTGAACAGTGTATATCAGTGGTCCCCAACCTTTTTGTACCTAAGAGCACATTCTAGAATACCGGTCGGGCGGCGGGCACCATTTATTTTTTCAAGGTGCCCGCATCAAAATCGCGATTTTGATTCAGGCACTCGAGCGTTTCTCACGGCTAAACTAACTTTTTGATGGAAAATTTTGTAATCTACAAAAAGGAATTTTTTCATATATTTCTTACAATTAGTTCCTACGTAAGCTGTGACGTAAAAAATGCTATTCTTAAAACTTTGATCTTTGTTTTTATACATTGTTGAACGAATTTGTGCAATGCACAAATGTTTTTTATTAACAAATCTGCTTCAACAAAATATTTTTAATTTATCTTTAGAATTAATGTAAGTGATTTTTGTAATTGCGTACCTATATCCAGAAAGATTAAATGGTTACATATTTTTCTGGCTGTACGCTGTACGTATACGTTAAAGAAAAAATAAATGTAAAATGATATAATATATAATAAGCGGCGGGCACACGTAAAACGGTTGGCGGGCACAATGGTGCCCGCGGGCATATGGTTGGGGACCACTGATGTATATGTTTGCCATAGGTACCATGGGTCTTTCTTATACGTAATACTGAGAATAAACAGTGTAGATTATTCTAAATAATTATTTTAAAAAATTCTTTCTGGCTAAATCATTTACGTGTTGGAAAAATGCATGAGGAATAAATTATAGATAACATACTTGTCATTTTTTATCTAAAACAATTTTGTCTTATTTCAAAAATTAATCAAAATTACAAAAATGACAAGTGTAAACATCCGTTTCCGTCTTAATAATTACGTTAAACAAAATTCGTTCGATACATAATGTATAAAATAATATTTCTATATTTTATTCATTTTATTCTATCTTTTATTAGTTTGTCAGAAATACACTGTTCACTGTCATTATTACGTATAAGAAAGTCCCGTGGCACCCATGGCAACTTTTTTATGTTAATATTATAAACAGATATTAAAAAAGAGAAAATTTACTAAAAATTGGTACAACAAGCCCTTTGCTTCCTTACAAAATCATTCAATCTACGGAGAGTGTCGGCTTTAGGGGGGGGGGGGGGGCGAAGCAGGGCAACCGCCCGGGGCGCTAAGCCAGCAGGGGCGGTGCGCGGAAGAAATAAATATAAAAATAATGAAAGAAATAAGTGACAACGAAAAAAAAAGGTCTTCGAAAGTTTAGGGAGGACGGCAAAAAAAATTCGCCTGGGGCGCCGGGATTGCAAAGGTCGGCTCTGCCTACGGATCCTATAAGAAAATCTTCAGATTCGACCTTCTAGTTTTATATATGAATTGCACATATTTATAAATAAAACAAAGGGTAAACTATCTAATATGCATTACATAACAGTATAACACGAAGCCGCATGAAGATTCTATATAGATGAATGGAAGGTCTTGAGTATAAGAATAAGAAGAGGTACTAGAAGAAGATACGTTGTTGTGTATTATCGTTTTTAGTGAATGAAATTGTAGGTAATTAGGCGACCCACGCCACGCAACAACCGCGTGGTCGCGCCGCGCCGATGACAAACGACACACCGGGCCTTCCTTCCTTTGTTGCGGTGTGTTCATTCTGAGAACATTATGGGTGCAGCTGAGAGATCAATTGTTATTTATTTTTGCTCTTGGATATTATGAGCTACACCTCTCTGTATATACGGCTCGCCTATTATATACCAGGTGTTGATGGACTATGTACTATATGTACAATCAGGTATTTATTAATTCTGCAGTCTTGATGAATTGACGCTCCCATTTTGGGGTATTTTATATAATAACAATAACTAGTTTCATCAAAACCCCATTACTATTTTTTTCAGATTTTTTGAACCAGTAGTAACCGAGCTAGAGAGGGGGTGGACAAATTTTTGTTTTCTTGAAGCCCTCTGCAGGCGCCTTTTGATTTAAAAAAATATAAAAAATACTCTGCCTTGTAAATGCACGGTGCTTCCTCGTGTTAATTCATCAAAGGTAGTTAATTATTGAACAATTTAAATAAAAACCGATAAAGTATTCAGATGAACTGCCTGTCATTGGTTAACCATTTAATTTTCATACGATTTTAATAAAAAAAATTAATTTGACATTTTTCTTAATACGCGCCTGGTTATTATGTCGTATATTTTGAATTTTTTGGCAATTTCAATCAAAATTATTATTTTTCTGCTATACGAATGTCAAAATGACATTTTAAACGTCAAAGTGACATTTAATATTTCAAAGTAAATAGCAGTTTTAAAAAAAACAAATGACAATTTTCTTAAGTCAAATTGAGATAGATCTTTGTAAGGGAATATTTTACAACAAAAGTAGGTGATCTATATTATAGAGAATTGAATGCTCTACAAAAAAGGTTCTATAAAATTTTCACGTAACATGTGTCTTTCTTGAGATATCTTCAAAAAATAAATCTTTTGTGATGTCACCCCTCCCCCTTACACACAAATTTAATTATATTGAAATGGGACCGTCCTCAAGCCAGACCCAACCAACCAACCAAGTTTCATCAATATCGGTTCAGTGGTTCATGAGTTAAGCGTGTGACAAGGATTGGGGGACAGACACACACACACACACACACACACACAGACAGACAGACACGGAACAAAAAGTGTTTGTCTTGACCTGAAACGGATAGATCCGGTAAAATTTTTAAAATCGGAGAACAAATTTTTTTTCTCGTTTTAAAACGATAACGAAGCTTCTCGTATCTTCGATATTGCGAGGAAGCAATAATATCATATTCTACTCATTGAGATCTACATTTTGACACCCCACACGACTTGGAATTCATTTTTTTTTTATTTTTTTTTTATTTGCCTTAAAGTCCCCTGTAGGCACCATTTTTGATTTATAAAAAAATAAGAATAAAGATCAAATTACACTAGCTTGGTTACACATTTTGATGTGCCACTTGCCTTGGTATAAAAAAAATTATTTTTTTGCCTGTCTTTAGCTTCTTAGCACCCCCCCCCCCCTAAAATATTATATACCAGGTGTTGATGGACTATGTACTATACATACAATCAGGTATTTATTAATTCTGCAGTCTTGATGAATTGACTCGTATTTTGTAATAAAAATTAGCGCATAGGAGACGATGTTACGCGTAAGGCGGCTATTACACTATTAAATGTGATAAAATTTCTTTGATCAAAGAAATATGACAGTGTAATACGTCAACTTTTATAATATTTACGTAATATTTACCTTCTTAATATTTCTTTTATAATAGATAATGACAGTTTCTTATATTTAATCAATGTTTTTTGACGGATAAATCAAAATGGCAACTGAAAAGTGTTCGTGGACGGTTTTGGCTACGAAATTACTTAAAATTTAATATATGATCAGATCTTTGTTAAAGATCTTTGACATATTTATTTGATAGTGTAATAGCCGCCATAGCCTTGTTTCACACATACGCGGTTTCATTCGGTTCGGTTCGTTTTCGGTTTCAGCCGAAAACGAATCAAACCCTTTCACACATACACGGTTCTCATACGGTTCATATTAGGTTTTATTTTTTTCCGTAAACTCAGTAGTTATGATGGAGAGAAAGCAAGTTGTTGCCATGTTGTTTCTCTATAAAAAAAATTAAAAAATGAAGGAGGAATACTAGAATTCATTGCGAGCACCCTCTCATCACTTTACAGCGGGAATTTAGAGCATTCTACACTATTTTCCCGATGCTAAAGAGCATGAAGACGATCCACATCAACATCTAGAAAACCGCTCATTTTATTAGAAAATCCGCGACAAAACATAAAAAAAAAATAACACTCGCTATCAGGTTAAAACCGAAACTAAACCGAGTATGTGTGAACGCGTTCATTGCTTTGTGTTCCCTGGACACGAATTGAAACCTGATGAAATCTGTCCGTGTGGAGGGAGTATTCAGTTCTGTACGGTTTCTATTAGGTACCGAATACAAACTGAATCATCGTTTCACACTTGTCGGCAGCGACCGAAAACGAACCGAAAACGAACCGAACCGAATGAAACCGTATATGTGTGAAATAGGCCTTACACTTATTGCTAACTAACTACACTGGTCTACAGAAAAAAGAATTGTTTTGGCGCAAAGTTAAGAGAACGTTTTCTTGGGTATTTTTGGCTCATGGCTCACTGATTCCGAAAATGACAATAGTTTTTTTTTCCTAGGTCTAAAAAAATTACAACCGTCATTTTTGATTCAAAAATTTCATTGAAGAGATAATTAAAACTTGCTATGTACACTAAAATAATATTTCAAAACATTTCAAAGTACATTTTCCACGAGAAAATGGAAAAAAACACGTTCAACAAAAAAAAAGGGTTTTTCATGAAAAATTGGTCATTTCGTGAACTTTGACGTGCTGTTACTTGCAAAATTTTCACTGAATTATGACATAAATTGTCAGAAACATGTCTACCATTATCTCTTCAATGAAATTTTTGAATCAAAAATGACGGTTTAATTTTTTTTATTTTTGCATGTTTGAAAAAACGATTTTTTCCAAATATCACGAAAACTTTACCTAGGAAAAAAAACTATGGTTATTTTCGGAATCAGTGAGTCAAAACTACCCAAGAAAATGTTCTCTTAACTTTGCGCCGAAATGGGCTGTTGACCAGTCTATTTACGCAAATATATCTCTAATGTCCGATATTATAAAGGACCTAGCAAATTTGCAAGCTTGCTAGCACTCTCAAATGAGGTATCAAACTTATATGACAGTTCTCTTGGAGTTTTCTGAAGACTTTGACAAGTTGAATGGAAACACAAACAACTGTATTAAAACAGTGGTGATATTATGATAATTATACCACGTACAGTCAGAGTCTGCACCAACTGTGTTACAATACTGTAGTCAAGTATCACTTATCTAAATTACATAACAAATGTATAGATACTATAACAAAATTAAAACCCTCATTTATGAGTGTTATGCAAGCTTGCAAATTTGCTAGGTCCTTTATAATACCAGACATCAGACTTGATGAAATTTACACAAAATATCAACAAATTATATATCTAAACCTTTCTCGTGAAATCTATATCTATAAAAGAGTTTGTCCTTAACCACTCACTCACTCATATATCAACGTACAGCCCAAACCCCTGGACCTAGAAACGTGAAATTTCGTAGGTGCCTTCCTTTTATGATGTAAGCACCCACTAAGAAAGGATTTTTCGAAATTCAACCCCTACGGGGAGTATCAAAGTTTGTATAAAAAAATATTTTTTTTGTTCGTATTTAATTGAAACTTATCATAAATACTCTACAATATAAATTATGAAATAGTTATTTCAGCACTTCCAAAAATTTAACCCATAAGGTATTAGGGGGGTGGAAAAATTTGTAAGATATTTTTTTGTATTCACCGAATGAAACACGGCATAATTATGTAGGTATTCTTCAAGACAGATAGCATTTACGAAAATTCAACCCCTATGGGAATTGGGGGGGGGGGTAAAATTTTGGTGTATTTATATATTCATAACTGTTTATGATTTTAAGGTAAATTCGGACAAATTTATATTCAATTAAAAACGAAAGCTCGACATTCAACCCCTAATAGCATTGGATGGGGACGGGGATGGTTTTAGATATGTTTATTTGTATACCTGCTTAAGTTATAAAGTTAAATTAGGTAAAATAGTCATATATTAAAATAAAAATTTCGACATTCCACTCATAATGGCGGGGGTAGACAGGGTGTGTGTTTTTGATATGTTTATCTGCATAGCTGCTTAAGTTATCATGGTGGAGTCATGCAATAAAATAAATTCGATATTCAACCTCTAATGGTCGGGAGTAGACAGTGATTGGGTTTTTGCTATTTTTAACTAAGATCCGAGATGTTTATGATTTTTTATAGGTAATGAATAAAAAACAATATACAAAATTGAAAGTCATCCCCTCGAAATTTACGCGAGCGAAGCCGCGGGATGCCGCTAGTACTAAATAAAAGTTCAGTAGTTATTGGAAAATCATGCACAGACAGACAGACCCGGTGAAGGACTTACATACAAGTAACACTATACCCAAGTGCCACTTGCCGATTTTCTTGAAACTTTGCACACACGTAGTACATTGAAAAACATTTTATTTTGGCTAACAAGGCGTTTTAAAAGTAGGAAACACATTCGAAAATTTAACTCCATTTAGCACAATGCTAACTAACGCTACTTATGAGTGTCATTCTCTTACAGTTTTTATGAAATTTCTAATCATAATTTCATTGTCTACGTGTTTTTGAGATCGCTAATGACGATTTTGATGTTAGTTTAACAAAAAAAGGCAAATACAAAATGGTGGATAAAATCACAGTAGTTTCAAAAACTTTATTTAACATCACTTGCGAAGATTATTAAATATATAAAAAAAAATCCCGTTATCAATAAATTCCTAATACAAAGTTTTGATATTTTATAAAATATATTAAATTTCATTATCAATGTAAAGAAATTTAATACAGTAAAGCGTGTTTAATGTTTTATATGATAAAGATTTTACAGTAGTAATCAAACATTTTTAAAGGCAATCTTTATTTATGGAACATTATGTTTCATTATTTAAAATCATAATTTCAACTATCGAACATACTCTACAATATAAATAATGAAACAATTATTTAAACATTTCTCAAAATTTAACCCCTAAGGTATTGGGAGGAGGGGGGGGGGGAATTTATAAAATATTTTTTTTTGTATTCACCGAATAAAACATGGCACAAGTAAGTACTCTACAAGACAAATATCAGTTACTAATAGTCCTAATAGCATGGGACGGGGACGAGGATAGATTTATTTAAAAGTAAATTCGGACAAAATACTCATCTTTTAAAATAAAAATTTCGACATTCAACCCTAAATGGCGGGGGTAGGCAGGGTCTGTGTTTTTGATATGTTCATCTGCATAGCTGCATACGTTATAATAGTGGAGTCGGGCAAAATAATCTGCAATAAAAAAAATCGATATTCAACCCCTAATGGTCAGGGTAGACAGGGGGTTAGTTTTCACAATTTTTTTATAGGTAATGAATAAAAATCAATATAATCAATATAAGAAATGTAATATGTCATCCAGTATCACGTATGGAGGATTCTAATTAGTTTCGAAGTTTACGCGAGCGAAGCCGCGGGATTCCGCTAGTAATTTATAAACAAATAAAAAAATTGAACCATTTTTCCGTCTCAATTTTTTTTTGTGTACTGTAATTAATTATATTAACTAATGCAATAAAAACTGCATTTTACTCCATAAATAAGTGTCACTAACATTAATAGAAAATTCACCCTAATACAAATATAAAGCACATACAAACATATTGCACACCCCAAGCAGGCTCTGCTTGGAAGTGTGTTCTACTCTCGTCCTAAAATTTTTTTTCGTATATAAATTGATAAAATGAGTATTATATCTTAAATTTCTTCAGTATCTCACATACATTTTTACATTTTCTGATAGAAAACATTACAGTCTCCATTTTTGCTTAGTTTAATATCGATCGGTTTTAATTTTCTGTTATAAAAATATAAATAAAGTTCAATTTGTCGATTTAACCCGCTTTTTTGATAGAAACGCCGAACTACAGGCTACAATTCGAAATAAATTTGCACCAATCCTTTTGAATTCACTTCATCTATTATCAGAATAGAACCCTATTAAAACTCAACAAAATTGGATAACTAGAAGTAACGAAATTTGCAGTTTATTTAAACAAAAATTCATATTTTGACAAGAATTTTTTTTACAAATAGAGTAGTTGCTATTTATTTATAATTTATTAATAGTAGTAGGCGCTATTTCTTCATATGTCAATTCAAATTCCATAATTATTATATTGTGTTAATTAATATATAAATACACGTACATCGATAATCGATACGTGCTGTATTTTAATTATTTTATTCAAAGCCAATCAATCTTTTTAATCAAGATAAAATCTGGTAAGTTTGCATTTTTAAAACAAATATATAGGTAATATACGTCATATAACCTATAAACGTTACATTGTTGTTTCATTTTAAATGCTAGACATCAGGTGAACACAGCTGTTATCGCTGCAATATGTGGATGTATTTATCTTTTTAATTATTATTAGATATTAATTAATTTATTTACTTTATACATTTTACAAAAAAAATATGTTATATAAAAATTGTAAATTAAAATGATTGTTGTTTTATTACAATACATCTTAAATTTAAATAAAAAGGTAATAATCGATTGATATCAAGATTCATTGTTGATTTTCTAAAAAATCTTAATGAGTGATAAACTTCATATTATATATTTATATAATATTAATTACCTCCAATATTTTTTTCAAACATCCTTTTAAGTTTCACCAATTATATTGTACCGCATTTATTTGCTATTATAAATTAATACATTTTTTTATGTTTAAGGGGTGTGCATTTTATGGCCTAGTCATAGTATTTTAATAATATGACAATATTTCGCGTGTCCAAATATTTATTTTGATTAAAATCGTTTAAGGTTATTTCGACATGCAAATGCTAATTCGTGTTGAGAGAGCATGCAATTCTTATGTGTATATATATTTCTAGTTCCCGAAATACCATATCTCGAGACCAGATCTCTTATCTTTATACCCTTCCTTATCAACTATAGACGACATTAAACAAAATGTGTTAAGATTTAGATGACCCTAGCCACTGTAAGTGTAAATAATATTATGAATCGTAAATTATAAATATTGTGACCATTGTTTTTTTTTTATTATTCTATTCGTGACAATAGGTGATAAATGGAAATAGATGAAATATTTTATTCAATTTATTTATGTGATAATTATCATATGAATTTGTTTTCAAACTAATTTATGATAATTTTTCTAATCGTTTTTATATAAATCATCTTAAAATTGATGATGAAATTTTATTATTTTATAAAAATAGATATTGGTTTATGGTCACGTGATTTCCGAAAAGTTCGCGAATTTTTTTTTAATGGTCGTCACTTTTTTTTAACCGATATTTTGAAAATCCCCTACGTTCGGCTATAGTTAATAACATATATTTTAAGAATTTTTTTCGTTTTTTGTCCTCAAATAATCCATTATACGAATTGCAGTCAACGCCACTGAAGTCAGATTTAATAGATGCCATTTTCAAAGGACCATTATGCAAAAATATACCATTAAAAAATTAATGTACTAAAGATGTGTACAAAGTTTGATATGAATCCATCAAACTGATTTCTTTTTATAAAATAAACAAAATACACCTAAAATTCTGACGTTAACACTGGTAGAAAGGATTTCTTAAATCAAGCAAACCTTGTTTTGTATATAACAATATTTTCTTAAGATAAGCAATAATCTCTTAAACCAACTATAGTATTCTTGAACGAAGGAATAACGTAGTTGGATTAAGAGTATGTTTCTTATATTAACAAAATATTGTTTTCGTTATATACAAAACAAGGTTTTCTTGGTCCGATACAGTTTTTCTAGAGAAAAAAAAACCTAAAACACTGAAAAATATATAAAAATTATATAATAATCGATGCCAAGTCAATAATTTTTTTAAGAAAGTAAAAAAATAAAACTGTTATTTTATTTTTTTATAAAAAAGTTTGTTTTTTTATTTAAAACATTTTTACAGATATAACAATAAATTTTTACGTTTTTTTTCCTGCAATTACTAAAACCACGTTCGTGCACTTTAAGAGAAAGAGCAGTTGCATTTTGCGAGTGTCTTACACACATGTAGGGAAAGTCAGTTTTGTGCAATAACTGCACTTTACAATCCGCATCAATTTCGTTTTTATTGCCATTCAATAATTCACACGCACAATTCAAACGGGCTGTGTGTGGGGGGGGGGTATATCTTCATACCGCACGTACACACACAGGGGAAGGGGGGGTAGGGGAAAGCACACGCCGCCGCGCCGAGCCTTCTCGACATTCTAAGCTATTGGAAAAGAAGAACAGATTTACGTGTGTCCTGAATATCAAATAGTTCTGTTTCAACTGAAAGAACGACTTTAAAATACCGCGTAGGGGGCTGTTTTAGATGTTTTACACAAAATGCATGTTACAAATTCCCCCTTTTTTTCTACATGCATTTTATATTATTCTGATTTCGATTTTTGATACAAATATGTACTTGTTTTCTCTGTCTATGCAATTTCAGATGATTATTAATCAAAATTTAGTATCGACATGTCAATGATATGATTCTTTTTTTTCTGTGGTTATTTTGTGGTGTAAAATTTATATTTACAACATTTTACCTTGCATATATTTCTCAAATAAGTTTCTGTTATAAAACTAGTTTAAAAAATTAACAGTAGTGATTTTTTTAGCTAAAAATTTTATGTGAACATGTATCCAGAAATTTTACAGTTCTCCAAAGATTTGACTCAAAATTAGTGTTTATTTAATAACTATAAAACCCATTTGACAGTCGTTTTAGTATTAATATCGATTTCCAATATCATATTTTAAATCAGGGGTGTATTGGGCCTATGTAGTATTTTTTTATTCTTTATTTTTTTAAAATACACAAAAATATACTTTATTCATTTGTCAGAGGATCAACAGTTTTCGGGAAAAGTTGATTAAAAAGACAGGACTGCTGAATTTTATTGTAATACGGATGTTACAAATTAAAAAAAAAATATGTTCTTGGTCTATGATTAAAAATAAGAAATAAAGTTATTATAAAAACACTTCGTAATATTTGACATCATAGACTTATAGCCAGTAACAAAATACGTATGTGAACTTAGCATCTCAAAAATAAACTTGAGTTCTGCTTGCATCCAGCATAGTTCTATAGTTCCTGATAAGTTTTAACAATAGTTCCGTTGATTTTCCTAGAAAAAAATTCATCTGGAAAAATGAGATGCTAACTTCTCGTAACACCTTATAGCAGTGATTTCCAAACTGGGAGGCGCGCCTCCTTGGGGAGGCGCGGACTAGTGCAAAGGGAGGCGCGAAAAGTTTAACAGAAATTTAATTTTCATAACATCACATTAAGGTGTATAAATAAAAAAATATAATTATAAATAAACTTTTATTACAACATTAAATTTTTCTGTTTCTAAAAGGGACGTTACTGTGTAGTTTTTGACTGACAACTATTATTGAAAAAGCAAAACTGATAGAATTATAATAAAAAAATCAGAGTGAAATCACCCCCCTTAATAAACCTAGATTTAATGAAGTTTGTACTAATAGACAAGCATATTCATCGCATTAAAAATAAATTTTATACGCAAAAAAATACATTTCACACCTTTTTAAAATATGTCTGTATAATTTTATGAAATAAAGGGGGGGGGGGCAGAGATTAAATTTTTTTAAAGGGAGGCGTAGTTACATAAAGTTTGGAAACCACTGCCTTATAGCATCTCAGCGGAAATCAAAAATAAACTTGAGTTCTGTTTGCATCCAGCTTAGTTCTATAGTTCCTGATAAGTTTTAACAATAGTTTTTTTTTTTTTTTTAATTCCGCTGAGATGCTATAAGGTGTTACGAGAAGTTAGCATCTCATTTTTTCAGATCAATTTATTTCTAGGAAAATCAACGGAACTATTGTTAAAACTTATCAGGAACTATAGAACTATGCTGGATGCAAGCAGAACTCAAGTTTATTTTTGAGATGCTAACATTTGAGATGCTAAGTTCACATACGTTAGCAAAATCATGACTGTTTTTTTGATAAAATTGCAACTAAACCCCCTACACCTCTGGATTCAATTATTATTGTTTGATAATAAAAAAACCCTGTATCAAATTTCTAAACTGTACCACAAAAGGTTCTCTAGTTATTAAAAAAAAAAACACTAATTTCGAGCAAAACCTTTAGAAGGCTGTAGCTCCCTCACGAAGATTTTCCGGACACATGTTTTTTTCTTAAAATATCATCTTCAATCTACTGTTAATTTTTTAATACATGTTATAAATCATCCTGTATAGTTATTACTAGATATTGTTAAAAAAACATTGCAAGAAATAATGAATAAGACGTATTGTAACCTTAAATATTATTGATATGATTAACGCAAATGTTAAGATATTGAATACAACTATGTAACACTAATACAATCAAGGCCGATGTTATAAAAGTGTCTCCAAGGTCTACAGGTGCTTATATAGTAGATGAATTGTCATTTGGCAAGTTTAGACTGCGTTGTAAATTATTGTAATACATATAATAATAATAAATATTATAATATGTTATAATCATTTTAGCAACAAATACAGAACTGTACTTATCAACAAACACATTCGGCTCAATTTGGGGCCTTACGAGGGGCATTGGTGCTTCATATAATATAAGGGAAATTAGGGAATACATTTATATTAATTTTAATATCAGATTTAGTTATTGTAATAATAATAAAAAGTATTAAATATGTTATAATTATTTTAGCAACAAATAGAGAACTGTACTTATTTACAAGTACATGAGGGGGTACCTGGGGTTCTTAAAAGGGGCATTGGTGTTTCATAAGGTATAAGGGAAATTAGGGAATATATTTATATTAATTTTAAAAAAATTGTATTTTTTTTTTCGCTTCAGGTTTGAACATATTTAGTACCTATTATGCCCGAAGGTAAATTATTATATTTAATATAAAGATTGATAAATACATTACTACTGATATAATAAAAATGATTTATTAGTTGTTAAATATACGTATTCCATACATATGTTAATTTATAAAAATCACTTTACGGTCCATAAATTTTTTTGTATTAAAATATTTATTTAAAAAATAATTACTTTACATAAATTTCTTTGCAAGATAAAAAATTATTATTATTATATTTACTTTAATGTTGTTAATAATATGTTATAGGTACTGTAAAACTATTATTTCTTCTTTTTATATAGCATTTGAAATAAAATAAAATATAATAATTAAAAATTTATTTAATTAATCAGAGATATCAAAAAAGAATGGGACATAAATTAAAGAAAATAACGTTCAATAAAACTATTATTTAAACATTTTTTGGGAAAAAAAATGAATAGAACATACAATTTTTTCCACAATTTTTTTTCCAAATTCGTATGATTTCCGGTTAAACAGTTTTCAAAAATTTATCCTTTATATAAAATTTCAGTAATCGCTTTTACAGACAGACAGACACACAGCCATCAGGTAAAAAATAGAATGGATTCAAATTTCATTCAATATTGATTTTTTTTTCAAAACTTCTTCTTGTCTTATTGATAAATGTATATTATTACTGTAACAATGTTCTTATCACGGTGAAAATTTTGTTTCGTATTGAAAACATATATTTCAAATACAAAAAAATACTTAATAAATGACATCACTGAATTTACCATATCGAAAATTGCACTTTCACTAGTTGGGTGGTGTAAAAAATATTCACACTGATAAATATTTATTAATACAACCATTATGTTTAATCTATTTGAGAGTTTCGTTAGTTGGTGTAATAAATTATTTATTAATTTGACAAATAGATAAACATGAATATATATTTTTCAAATGAATAAAATATCCTCAATAAGATTTTTTTTTTAATTATTATATTGAGGAAATATTGTTATATTAATAAGATAAATTTATTAAGCATTTTTCCATCTCAAATTTTCAATAAGATCGAGTTTTTTGTGTAGGTACTGCATAAAAAATCTTTAAAAATAATTCTAAAATAAAGAAAACTAGTATATCTACTATATATATAAAAGAGTTTGTCCTTAACCAACCACTCACTCACTCACTCACTCACTCATATATCAACGTACAGCTCAAACCCCTGGACCTAGAAACGTGAAATTTCGTAGGTGCCTTCCTTTTATGATGTAAGCACCCACTAAGAAAGGATTTTTCGAAATTCAACCCCTACGGGGTTAAAACAGGGTGTCAAAGTTTATATAAATTTTTTTTTTGTTCACATGGATGGATTTGGATATGTTTATCTGCATACCTGCTTTACTTATAAAGGTAAATTCGGGCAAAATAGTCATCTATTAAAATAAAAATTTTGGACATTCAACCCCTACTAGCGGGGGTAGGCAGGGTATGTGTTTTTGATATGTTTATCTGCATAGCTGCTTACGTTATAATGGTGAAGTCGGGCAAAATAATCTGCAATAAAAAAATTCGATATTCAGCCCCTAATGGCGAGGGTAGATAGGGGGGTAGTTTTTATAATTTTTAACTAAGATCCGAGATATTTACGTTTTTTTATAGGTAATGAATACAAGCCAATTTAAAAAATGCAGTATGTCATCCCCTATCATGTACAGAGGGTTCTAATTAGTTTCGAAGTTTACGCGAGCGAAGCCGCGGGATTCCGCTAGTTTAGTTATAGATGATAGATTTATCTAATTTAAGTTTTTTGTTAACAAAAACCTTATTATATATTTCCCAGAATCTATTAATTCGCATATAAGAACGCGGAACAGTAAAAAACAATTCACGCTGAGTCGAAGTCAATAAAAGCTAAAGAATTTCTCCAAACCATAAATTCATCGAAATAAGACGCATTCCTTGGAACATAGCATCGTGTCTGAATACACAACATTACAATAAACTACTTTTTTCGAATAAGATCCCCTTTTTAATCAGTTCTTTAAGTATGCTACAGGGAAATAAAAATATATTGCCATATGGGGTTAAATACAAAACTACCGCTCGCAAATTCTCTACCCCTTATACTTGATTACAATAAGGGCTAAATTCCACAGTTTCTCAATGATCGGTACAATTGGAGTAATTTGAAGAAGGCTCCAATTTAAGGCTTTGTTGTGGGGGGGGGGGGTGATGACGATATATGCATATCTTTAAACCCTCGATCGGGGGATGAGGTCGGTTACTTTTTCGGGGTGGATGAAAGCGAATTAGTTTTAAACGCTTTTGGGGAAGGTGATGCTGCCGCCTGTCGGAAGTTATTTATTTATTTATTGAGATATTAAACTGGTTTTTATTTAAAGTAAATTACGTAAGTAATAAAAAATAAGTGGGAGATATTAAGGCTTCTGATGAGGACTTCTTGTAAAGTTGAAATACAAGTCGAGTTACAGATTATTGCAAAAATATCTTAATTTTTAATCATTCACGCATATATGTACCTAGATAATTGGTTGTAAAGTAGACGTGTATACAGCTTAAGGGGGAGGGGGGGGGGTCATACAGAAAAAAAATATTTTCCAGAACAAGATTTTACTTATTCAGAAAAATTCGTTGATTAATAATATGTTAATCAAAATTTATTTAGAGCTGTTGTTTACTAGATATTAATTAACATTTTCTTGACTGCATTTTTTATTTATTTAAGGGGTTAGGTGTAGTCAGAGACATGAAAAAATGACAATTTTAAATAATTTTTTTTTGCCAGTAAATTATTTTATTTTATAAAAGTAAAAACATAGCATCATTAGGTTTCGACTTGACTTGACAGAAATTTTAGAAAAAAAAAAAAAAAATTTTATTAGTAATGGCTGTTTGTGTTGATCCAGTTTCAGCCGAAGCTCCTTGCTGTGACCATCACTTATCCTTGGAGATTCATCCAAATTCAATCGGACAAAAAAAATAGTTTTATTAATAGATAATCTAGTGCCTCATCGAAGCTTTTTTATTTATTTCTTAAATTAACAAAAATTACAGCCTCAGGAAATTTTTTTCAAGATTTTCGGGAAAATAATCAACAGTTAATTGTTTATAACAAATCGAAATTAAAAAAAAAAATCCTTCGATCAGGCACTAGTTTTTCATGTTTTCAAAAAACTGTATTAATTTCATTAAAATCTACCGAGCGGTTTTCGAGCTACAGTGGTCACCAGTTCAAAAAACATAGTTTTGAGAAAAACGCATTTAAAGTTTTACACTCAATTTACGTAAAGTAATATACGTATTATTTAATTACTTACACCGAGTCAACTATTCCTGGGCCATAAAATAGTTCTTCAGCCGTTGTAGCAGCTTCCAAAAATGCAAAAAACAAAAATCGATTTCTTGAAAATTCTGACTACACCTAACCCCTTAAAGCTTAACTTATTAATTCGAATTTTGCAATAAAAGATAGTAAAGAGAGATACACAATATGGTCAACTAGAAATGAAGTCGAATTAATTTCCTATAACTTATTTAGCGATGTTCAAAATTAATTATATTAAAAATAGTTCAGCAGCTAATTTTATCATAATATAACATTTTTATTTAAATGATTTTGTAGTTGAAAATGTATTTAATAGATAGTGATTTAACTCTGTAATTCTTGGGCTGGGGGGGGGGACATGACCTCTTGACGCCTGAATTTAAGCTAGTTTTAAGTTAAAATTTATGATATTCAATAATATAATAAGGTACAAAACCATTTTTAATCAATATTTTTCATGATACAAATTAATATATGTTGTTTCTGAAGATGTAAGCTATCTCCATGCCAAATTTCATCAAAATCGGTTCAGTGGTTTAACCGTGGAAAGGTAACAAACAAATAAACAGACACACTTTTGAATTTTAAATATTAGTTTTCATAAGAATTATGTCAAATATGTATATATATTTTTTCTATGTAAAATGTAGCGAGAGAACAAACGATTTGAAATTTAAAATAGAGTTGTTTTGATTAAACCCCGAGTGGGGAGGGTGAAATTGAACTGTTGTATGTCTTAATTTGAATAAGTATTTAGCACTGGTGTACTACAACCCTTTTTAAATGGTTTGAGATGCAGTTGTAATTCCGTATTTTCGTCGGGTTACAATTTATGTCTTGTTCCTCCAACAGTGACTCCATTAAAACTAATTCACTGTTCTAATGAACTTAATAAACTTTACAAGCGAATAACTAACATTGTATGTACTATAACTTGTATATCAACCATATTTAATATCTTTTGTTTTTTTTAAGTGAAAATTTTCAAATTTGATTTTATGATTTTTAGTTGGTTTTCATTAAAATATATGTATTTTTATTTTAAGGATAAAAATCAATAAATACATTTATAAGAGAAGAGTTTAAACTTTATACACGATGCCATACATTGATTAATTAACCCTTTACTAGTGTATGAATTCAAAATGGCAGTTTTACTTATAGATATTGAAAAAAAGTGCGAAACATTTTTTTTTAATAATTTTTAAGCTGAACTTCTTCTGTTTCGAAAAACAAGGTTTTCTAAATTTTGTTTGTTTGTTTTATAACTTCATAACTCCGCAAAAAAAAAACAATAAAAATTAAGTATATTTTTTAACAAAATATGAATTAGACATCAAAAAATTTTCTAATTTTTATTACATGTTTATTTTATATAGGTACCTACGCATTTTTTTTTTATTTGATTTAATTTAATAAGCTTTTTTTGGGGGGGAGGGGGCGATAAACGAATAAACCCTCAATAATTTTTACAAATGTTAAGAATAATATATTTCTAATGCTATTCATAATATCCTATTTTTAACAGACTTAAAAAAACACAGTTCTCAATTCGACAGTATATATTTTTTATGTACATATGTTCGGGCATAATTGCATCGATTTATACGATTTTGTTTGAAATAGTATACTCCCGAGATGATCCCATATAAATTTCATCAAAATCTGACTATGGACCTCAAAACATACGTCACTCAAAACGAGAAAAATAGAGATATTGGTAAAAAATTATCATACTAACAAAACAACCCAAATCGATCACGCATTTTTTACATTGATCACATTTTTTAACACATAGACAAATTATTTTTTTCTGTGTACATTAGGGTGATTCATTTCCGCAAAACATTTTTTTTTCAAGGTCCTCAAGCAAAATTTTAATCTACATATAGAAAAAAAAATTCTCACCAAGATTGAGCTCTTAATTCCTATTTTAAGTACTTACAATTTAAATATGAAGTTTTCCCTTTTAAAATGCATGTAAAAAACTTTTTTTTCTTTCAAATTTCTAATGCTTAGACACCTTTTATCATATTGGGAATCGGTTTGATGGACCTTACGGGAAAT
This sequence comes from Sialis lutaria, assembly GCA_949319165.1. Classification (NCBI taxonomy): domain Eukaryota; kingdom Metazoa; phylum Arthropoda; class Insecta; order Megaloptera; family Sialidae; genus Sialis; species Sialis lutaria. Next base: position 38,699,461 of record OX439233.1, read on the forward strand.
TTCACGCTCTTTAAAATTGCCTTAGTGTTTTTTTCTGTAACTCACCAGTAGGAGTCATCTAAATACTAACTAATAATGCAGCATTATTAGTTAGTATTTATCAATTTATTGTGTTTTAAGGCCTAAAAATGGCTGTAAATTCATTAAATATTGATAAAAAAACTATTTTTTACGAGTCAGCTCTTTTTTTCTCTCTAATTTTTTTGCGGTTTGCTGAAAAAAAATGGAAAAAAAATTTATTCCAAAAACTGTAGAGTTACAGAAAAGACAGTAAGGCAATTTTAAAGAGCGTGAAATTTCCCGTAAGGTACATCAAACCGATGCCCAATATGATAAAAGGTATCTAAGCATTAGAAATTTGAAAAAAAAAACAATTTATTCCAAAAACTGTATTTAGATAACTCCTACTGGCGAACCAGTGTGAGTTACAGAAAAGACAGTAAGGCAATTTTAAAGAGCGTGAAATTTCCCGTAAGGTACATCAAACCGATGCCCAATATGATAAAAGGTATCTAAGCATTAGAAATTTGAAAAAAAAAAACAATTTATTCCAAAAACTGTAGAGTTACAGAAAAGACAGTAAGGCAATTTTAAAGAGCGTGAAATTTCCCGTAAGGTACATCAAACCGATGCCCAATATGATAAAAGGTATCTAAGCATTAGAAATTTGAAAAAAAAAACAATTTATTCCAAAAACTGTATTTAGATAACTCCTACTGGCGAACCAGTGTGAGTTACAGAAAAGACAGTAAGGCAATTTTAAAGAGCGTGAAATTTCCCGTAAGGTACATCAAACCGATGCCCAATATGATAAAAGGTATCTAAGCATTAGAAATTTGAAAAAAAAAAAAAATTTACATGCATTTTAAATGGGAAAACTTCATATTTAAATTGCAAGTACTTAAAAAAGGAATTAAGAGCTCAATCTTAGTGAGAATTTTTTTTTCTATATGTAGATTAAAATTTTGCTTGAGGACCTTGAAAAAAAAATGTTTTGCGGAAATGAATCACCTTAGTGTACATATAAAGATTATACTATCATACACAAAAAAAAAACTGTATTGGACCAAGAAAACCTTGTTTTGTATATAACGAAAACAATATTTTCTTAATATAAGAAACATACTCTTAATCCAACTACGTTATTCCTTCTTCAAGAATACTATAGTTGGTTTAAGAGATTATTGCTTATCTTAACAAAATATTGTTTTCGTTATATACAAAACAGGGTTTACTTGCTTTGATAAATCCTTTCTACCAGTGTATTTAAGTCGTTACAGACGTATTTTTTATATGAAACAAAGTTATTTTAAGATCAGAATAAATGTGTATAAAATAAATTAAAACTATAACTTTAATGAGAAACATCCTATGGGCTGGAAAGTACGGATGTCTCTTTACTTACAGCAGTTTATTGGAGTAATTTCGTCCTTGTGTTTAAAACAGAGAATTCGTTATCCACAAATCCAGGATTACAAAAGGATTAAATACTTGAATGGCTCAACTGCTGTGTGACACACTGACACATATTTGTATAGATCGATACAATAAAAGTAATCAACTTTATCTGAACAATTAGGGGATCTAAATTTATAATGCTAGAATCGAAAATACAATAGTCAAAATATTTATTAATAAATAAAAAATACATTTAACCCTTTCGTTACAAAGAGCGTATAATATATGTATTTAAAATCATATTAAGTTAAAAGCTACACAGAAAAAAATAATTTGTCTATGTGTTAAAAAATGTGATCAATGTAAGAAATCCGAGATCGATTACGTATGTGAACTTAGCATCTCAAAAATAAACTTGAGTTCTGCTAGCATCCAGAATAGTTCTATATAGTTCCTGATAAGTTTTAACAATAGTTCCGTTGATTTTCCTAGAGAAAAATTGATCTGAAAAAATGAGATGCTAACTTCTCGTAACACCTTAATTAATTGTTTTCTTGGAAGTTTTTTCCACAGAACTGTTGATAAGATGCATACAGACTGTGAAAGTCTCCGGAATTATACTATTTAGATGTTAAATCGTTGAATTCCGCTGAGATGCTATGAGATGTTTCGAGAAATTAGCATCTCATTTTTCAGATCAATTTTTTTCTAGGAAAATCAACGGAACTATTGTTAAAACTTACCAGGAACTATAGAACTATGCTGGATGCAAACAGATTTGAAGTTTATTTTTGAATTCCGCTGAGATGCTATAAGGTGTTTCGAGAAGTTAGCATCTCATTTTTTGAGAATTTTTTTTTTCTGGGAAAATCAACGGAACTATTGTTAAAACTTATCAGGAACTATAGAACTATGCTGGATGCAAACAGATTTGAAGTTTATTTTTGAATTCCGCTGAGATGCTATAAGGTGTTACGAGAAGTTAGCATCTCATTTTTTCAGATCAATTTTTTTCTAGGAAAATCAACGGAACTATTGTTAAAACTTATCAGGAACTATAGAACTATGCTGGATGCAAACAGATTTGAAGTTTATTTTTGAATTCCGCTGAGATGCTATAAGGTGTTACGAGAAGTAAGCATCTCATTTTTTCAGATCAATTTTTTTCTAGAAAAATCAACGGAACTATTGTTAAAACTTATCAGGAACTATAGAACTATGCTGGATGCAAACAGATTTGAAGTTTATTTTTGAATTCCGCTGAGATGCTATAAGGTGTTACGAGAAGTTAGCATCTCATTTTTTCAGATCAATTTTTTTCTAGGAAAATCAACGGAACTATTGTTAAAACTTATCAGGAACTATAGAACTATGCTGGATGCAAGCAGAACTCAAGTTTATTTTTGATTTCCGCTGAGATGCTATAAGGTGTTACGAGAAGTTAGCATCTCATTTTTTCAGATCAATTTTTTTCTAGGAAAATCAACGGAACTATTGTTAAAACTTATCAGGAACTATAGAACTATGCTGGATGCAAACAGATTTGAAGTTTATTTTTGAATTCCGCTGAGATGCTATAAGGTGTTACGAGAAGTAAGCATCTCATTTTTTCAGATCAATTTTTTTCTAGAAAAATCAACGGAACTATTGTTAAAACTTATCAGGAACTATAGAACTATGCTGGATGCAAACAGATTTGAAGTTTATTTTTGAATTCCGCTGAGATGCTATAAGGTGTTACGAGAAGTTAGCATCTCATTTTTTCAGATCAATTTTTTTCTAGGAAAATCAACGGAACTATTGTTAAAACTTATCAGGAACTATAGAACTATGCTGGATGCAAACAGATTTGAAGTTTATTTTTGAATTCCGCTGAGATGCTATAAGGTGTTACGAGAAGTAAGCATCTCATTTTTTCAGATCAATTTTTTTCTAGAAAAATCAACGGAACTATTGTTAAAACTTATCAGGAACTATAGAACTATGCTGGATGCAAACAGATTTGAAGTTTATTTTTGAATTCCGCTGAGATGCTATAAGGTGTTACGAGAAGTTAGCATCTCATTTTTTCAGATCAATTTTTTTCTAGGAAAATCAACGGAACTATTGTTAAAACTTATCAGGAACTATAGAACTATGCTGGATGCAAGCAGAACTCAAGTTTATTTTTGATTTCCGCTGAGATGCTATAAGGTGTTACGAGAAGTTAGCATCTCATTTTTTCAGATCAATTTTTTTCTAGGAAAATCAACGGAACTATTGTTAAAACTTATCAGGAACTATAGAACTATGCTGGATGCAAGCAGAACTCAAGTTTATTGTTGAATTCCGCTGAGATGCTATAAGGTGTTACGAGAAGTTAGCATCTCATTTTTTCAGATCAATTTTTTTCTAGGAAAATCAACGGAACTATTGTTAAAACTTATCAGGAACTATAGAACTATGCTGGATGCAAACAGATTTGAAGTTTATTTTTGAATTCCGCTGAGATGCTATAAGGTGTTACGAGAAGTAAGCATCTCATTTTTTCAGATCAATTTTTTTCTAGAAAAATCAACGGAACTATTGTTAAAACTTATCAGGAACTATAGAACTATGCTGGATGCAAACAGATTTGAAGTTTATTTTTGAATTCCGCTGAGATGCTATAAGGTGTTACGAGAAGTTAGCATCTCATTTTTTCAGATCAATTTTTTTCTAGGAAAATCAACGGAACTATTGTTAAAACTTATCAGGAACTATAGAACTATGCTGGATGCAAACAGATTTGAAGTTTATTTTTGAATTCCGCTGAGATGCTATAAGGTGTTACGAGAAGTTAGCATCTCATTTTTTCAGATCAATTTTTTTCTAGGAAAATCAACGGAACTATTGTTAAAACTTATCAGGAACTATAGAACTATGCTGGATGCAAGCAGAACTCAAGTTTATTTTTGATTTCCGCTGAGATGCTATAAGGTGTTACGAGAAGTTAGCATCTCATTTTTTCAGATCAATTTTTTTCTAGGAAAATCAACGGAACTATTGTTAAAACTTATCAGGAACTATAGAACTATGCTGGATGCAAGCAGAACTCAAGTTTATTTTTGATTTCCGCTGAGATGCTATAAGGTGTTACGAGAAGTAAGCATCTCATTTTTTCAGATCAATTTTTTTCTAGAAAAATCAACGGAACTATTGTTAAAACTTATCAGGAACTATAGAACTATGCTGGATGCAAACAGATTTGAAGTTTATTTTTGAATTCCGCTGAGATGCTATAAGGTGTTACGAGAAGTTAGCATCTCATTTTTTCAGATCAATTTTTTTCTAGGAAAATCAACGGAACTATTGTTAAAACTTATCAGGAACTATAGAACTATGCTGGATGCAAACAGATTTGAAGTTTATTTTTGAATTCCGCTGAGATGCTATAAGGTGTTACGAGAAGTAAGCATCTCATTTTTTCAGATCAATTTTTTTCTAGAAAAATCAACGGAACTATTGTTAAAACTTATCAGGAACTATAGAACTATGCTGGATGCAAACAGATTTGAAGTTTATTTTTGAATTCCGCTGAGATGCTATAAGGTGTTACGAGAAGTTAGCATCTCATTTTTTCAGATCAATTTTTTTCTAGGAAAATCAACGGAACTATTGTTAAAACTTATCAGGAACTATAGAACTATGCTGGATGCAAGCAGAACTCAAGTTTATTTTTGATTTCCGCTGAGATGCTATAAGGTGTTACGAGAAGTTAGCATCTCATTTTTTCAGATCAATTTTTTTCTAGGAAAATCAACGGAACTATTGTTAAAACTTATCAGGAACTATAGAACTATGCTGGATGCAAGCAGAACTCAAGTTTATTTTTGATTTCCGCTGAGATGCTATAAGGTGTTACGAGAAGTTAGCATCTCATTTTTTCAGATCAATTTTTTTCTAGGAAAATCAACGGAACTATTGTTAAAACTTATCAGGAACTATAGAACTATGCTGGATGCAAGCAGAACTCAAGTTTATTTTTGATTTCCGCTGAGATGCTATAAGGTGTTACGAGAAGTTAGCATCTCATTTTTTCAGATCAATTTTTTTCTAGGAAAATCAACGGAACTATTGTTAAAACTTATCAGGAACTATAGAACTATGCTGGATGCAAGCAGAACTCAAGTTTATTGTTGAATTCCGCTGAGATGCTATAAGGTGTTACGAGAAGTTAGCATCTCATTTTTTCAGATCAATTTTTTTCTAGGAAAATCAACGGAACTATTGTTAAAACTTATCAGGAACTATAGAACTATGCTGGATGCAAGCAGATTTGAAGTTTATTTTTGAATTCCGCTGAGATGCTATAAGGTGTTACGAGAAGTTAGCATCTCATTTTTTCAGATCAATTTTTTACTAAGAAAATGAACGGAACTATTGTTAAAACTTACCAGGAACTATAGAACTATGCTGGATGCAAACAGATTTGAAGTTTATTTTTGAATTCCGCTGAGATGCTATAAGGTGTTACGAGAAGATAGCATCTCATTTTTTCAGATCAATTTTTTACTAAGAAAATGAACGGAACTATTGTTAAAACTTACCAGGAACTATAGAACTATGCTGGATGCAAACAGATTTGAAGTTTATTTTTGAATTCCGCTGAGATGCTATAAGGTGTTACGAGAAGTTAGCATCTCATTTTTTCAGATCAATTTTTTACTAAGAAAATCAACGGAACTATTGTTAAAACTTATCAGGAACTATAGAACTATGCTGGATGCAAAGAGATTTGAAGTTTATTTTTGAATTCCGCTGAGATGCTATGAGATGTTTCGAGAAGTTAGCATCTCATTTTTTCAGATCAATTTTTTTCTAGGAAAATCAACGGAACTATTGTTAAAACTTATCAGGAACTATAGAACTATGCTAGATGCAAGCAGAACTCAAGTTAATTTTTGAGATGCTAACATTTGAGATGCTAAGTTCACATACGTTGATCGATTTGGGTTGTTTTGTTGGTAAGATAATTTTTTACCGATATGGAAATACCCACGTTTATCTTATTGATAAATGTATATTATTACTAACAATGTTCTTATCACGTTGAAAATATTGAGAAAATATATTTTAAATACAAAAAAATCTTTAATAAATGACATCACTGAATTTACCATATCAAAAATTGCACTTTCACTAGTTGGGTGGTGTAAAAAATATTCACAATGATAAATATTTATTAATACAACCATTATGTTTAATCTATTTGAGAGTTTCGTTAGTTGGTGTAATAAATTATTTATTTATTAGACAAATGAAAAGATTTTTAGATAAACTTGAAGATATATTTTTCAAATCAACAAGATTTTTTTTTAATTGTTATATTGAGAAAATATTTTTATATGAACAAGATATACGTAATAAACATTTTTCCATCTAAAATTTTCAATAAGATCGAGTTTTTTTCTGTGTAGCCTCATAGAAAAATATAATATAAAAAATTAATTAAATATTTTATGCTTATTTCTGTTGATAATTAAAACATACTTTAGAAGCTAAAGGACAGTTAGCTACTACACAGAAAAAAAACTGTATTGGGCCAAGAAAACCTTGTTTTGTATATAACGAAAACAATATTTTCTTAATATAAGAAACATACTCTTAATCCATCTAGGTACATTATTCCTTCATTCAAGAATACTATAGTTGGTTTAAGAGATTATTGCTTATCTTAAGAAAATATTGTTATATACAAAACAAGGTTTACTTGGTTTGAGAAATCTTTTCTACCAGTGTATAACACATCTAAAACTAAGACATTGCATGTATAATACACCATAGACGTATAAGAAAGTTTTATAACATGACCACTGACGATTTATAAACATGCCCTAAATTCGTTAACATTAATTTTACATTTTTCCTAAATTCATATATGTTAATAAGTATATACATATATACATGATCTATATTATACAAATATCCTTCGTCCTTAATACTTCTAGTATACCTTACCCCCCCCCCCCCCCCCACCACACACACACAGTGTTTTTTTTTCTAATGTATAACTTCATGAAAAGTCGATTATATTCGCTTTCCATTTTATTTTCGTGATCATAATGCCTGCACGTAATAAAAAGTAAAATGACCAACTTTCTTCTATATCACGCCACCATATACACGTTATAGCTAAACAATTTTCCATATATCTAATAAATTCTTAGACCTTGACAACCAACTCCTTGCTATACAAAAATAAATAATATTAAATTCGGTACAATAAATTTAATATTTAATTGTAATCGTTAATATGGTCTAAATTTTTTATATTCGTCGTATATTTTTTTTGTCTTTTATTATTTTTCAATTGTGTTTTTTATATAGGTACTTATCTCTAATCAATATTTTGTATGGAAAGAATTAAGGTAGGTAATAATTAATTTTATGTTGTAAAAATTTGCTCATTTTTGAATATGATCGTTTTTGGAATTGTAAGGAGTGAAAATTGAAAGAAATTTTATATACTTTTCGAATTTATGAGTATTTTTATGTTATTGAACAGTAAATTTTATTGTAAAAGTTGCTCATTTTCAAAGTAGTGCCGTTGGATCATTTTTGGAATTGAAGGAAATTTTATCTACTTTTCGAATTTATGGGTATTTTTTTTTTAAATTAGTGAACATTTTTTTTAAATAAAAATCAGTACCTACATAAAATGTTTACTATACTTGTATTAAATCTATTTAACCGAAAGTTCTCAAATCGATAATATATATTTTTATGTATTTTTGGGTATAACTCCGACAAATATGCAATAATTTAGATTAATTTTTGTTTAATTGAAAGAGTATACTTCCGAGATGGACCCATATAAATTTCATCAGAATCTGACCATGGACTTCAAAGATACGTCACTCAAAAATGAAAAACAAAAAACTTTTTAAGAAAAAAATAAGCATTCTAAAAAATATTTAATTTTTTACGAAATAAAAAAAAAATAAAACCGACTTCAAAAACTGTTAAATTTAATAATAAACTTTTATAAATGTCCTAAAGATGTTCATTACAATATGCGAGACGCGACTTACACCCATAAGCCTCAAGACTTGTTTTTTTAAATTAAAGGCTATAGGGGGATAAGAATGGGTAAAGTGCCCCCACGCCAATTATGGCTGTTATATTTTTTTATAGTAACTACTAACACAGGTAACAATTTGACCAAATTTTAACCCTCAAAAATTTACCCCCAAGGGGTGGGAATTAATTTTGAAAATTTCGTAAAAAATTAATAACTTTTGAAAGAGTCAACCGATTTGAATAAAATTTTAATATGTCATATATGTCACTAAGGTGCTTTATAGAAAAAATCGGTAAACCTGAAAACTTAACATAACCTCAAAAAAAAGTGTTTTATATTTTTCAAAATTTTTTTTTGCTCACTTTCAATTTTGGCACAATCACCAAAATATTTGTGTGACTTTCTAGCATAGTTTTTTATAATATATGTTTTTTTCAGATTTTGTTTCCAGCTGCGTGACACCTAAAAAAAATTTTATATTTTTCTAAAATTTTTTTCACTCACTTTCAATTTTGGTACAGTCACCAAAATTTTTTTGTGATTTTCTGGCATAGTTTTTTATAATATATATTTTTTTCAAAATTTTTTTCCAAGTGCGGGACAAAAATTTTTCAAAAAATTTTTCAAAATTTTTTTTCGCTCACTTTTAATTTTGGTACAATCACCAAATTTTTTCAGTAATTGTCTGGCCTAGGTATTTATAATATATGTTTTTTTTACTTTTTTATTCCAGCTGCGTGATACCTAAAAAAAATAAAAAGTATTTTTTGAAATTTTTTTTGAGGTTATGTTTGCCGTACAATCACAAAAAATATTTTGTATCTTTCTATCATAATTTTTTTATAATATTTTATATATTTTTTAGATTTTTTTCCAGTTGCGGGACACACAAAAAAATTTTGTGGCTTCCAGGCATAGCTTTCTATAATATATATTTTTTCGGATTTTTTTTCCAGCTGCGTGACAAAAAAAAGTTTTTATTTTTTATTTTTTTTTATTGCTGGTTATGTTTGTATTATTTATTACTCATATATGTAGATGTTTTATTCGTAAAAAACTAAAAGCAAAAATATACGTATATGTATGAGTATGTACAAAGTAAACTAAACAAAATTGTAGTTAATCAATACATACAATATAAAGAAACGGTTATGATATTAAATACACATAACAAATTGAAAAAAAAGAGAACTAAATAAAGAATGAAAATAAAAAAGTTATATTCCCTCTCGTAATTATTACATGTACCTATTATACATTTCTTGTATAAAAAATCTTTTAATCTATTTTTGAAAGATTTTATATCGTCAATATTCTTCAGGTAGTCTGTCTGGCAGTGAAATGTAATATTTACTACCTTTTCATAAAGGGCTATTGCTATATCTAGTTGTCCTACAAAAAATCAATGTATGTATATGTTATTATCCTGTCTTATATTAATATATTTATAATTGTGGTTACCTAAATGTAACTCTAAGTTGCTTAAGATCTGCTTTATGACATATATTATACAAGTGTCCATTATGTCTCTAAAATAATTTTTTTAGAGGGGACCACATTTATGCAATTTTATAGCTCTTGTTAAATTAAAAAGTTTTCGTACTGTTCACAAGCTACTATTCCAAGCAGATTACGAACTATTTACAATTTTACTTTTTAAAGTAACACGCAGCTGAAAAAAAATCTAGAAAAATACGCCAGAAAGTCACTATAAAAATTTGGTGCCTGTACCAACATTGAAAATGAGCGAAAAAACATTTTGAAAAAATAAAATATTTTTTGGTGTCACGTAGCAGGAAAAAATCCGAAAAAAATATTTATTATAAAAAAATATGTTAGAAAGTCCGAAAACAATAAACAAACATAAACTGCAATAAAAAATAAAAAACTTTTTTTTGTCACGCAGCTGGAAAAAAAATCCGAAAAAATATATATTACAGAAAGCTATGCCTGAAAGCCACAAAATTTTTTTGATGACTACCAAAATTGAAGTGAGCGAAAAAAATATTTAAAAAAAAATTTTTTTTTGTGTCCCACAACTAGAAAAAAATCTAAAAAATATATAAAATATTATAAAAAAATTATGATAGAAAGATACAAAATTTTTTTTGTGATTGTACGGCAAACATAACCTCAAAAAAAATTTCAAAAAATACTTTTTATTTTTTTTAGATATCACGCAGCTGGAATAAAAAAGTGAAAAAAACATATATTATAAATACCTATGCCAGACAATTACTGAAAAAATTTGGTGATTGTACCAAAATTAAAAGTGAGCGAAAAAATTTTTTTTTTAACTTTTTGAAAAATTTTTGTGTCCCGCACTTGGAAAAAAAATCTGAAAAAAATCTATATTATAAAAAACTATGCCAGAAAATCACAAAAAAATTTTGGTGACTGTACCAAAATTGAAAGTGAGTGAAAAAAATTTTAGAAAAATATAAAATTTTTTTTAGGTGTCACGCAGCTGGAAACAAAATCTGAAAAAAACATATATTATAAAAAACTATGCTAGAAAGTCACACAAATATTTTGGTGATTGTGCCAAAATTGAAAGTGAGCAAAAAAAAATTTTGAAAAATATAAAACACTTTTTTTTGAGGTTATGTTAAGTTTTCAGGTTTACCGATTTTTTCTATAAAGCACCTTAGTGACATATATGACATATTAAAATTTTATTCAAATCGGTTGACTCTTTCAAAAGTTATTAATTTATTACGAAATTTTCAAAATTAATTCCCACCTCTTGGGGGTAAATTTTTGAGGGTTAAAATTTGGTCAAATTGTTACCTGTGTTAGTAGTTACTATAAAAAAATATAACAGCCATAATTGGCGCGGGGGCACTTTACCCATTCTTATCCCCCTATAGCCTTTAAATTAAGTTTTTTAAGTATGTTTAATAACAAAACTCGCATTCGTTACAATTTACTAAAAAAAACAACTTTTAAAAAATGTTTCGTATAAAAAAGTATCTTTTTTTATCCCTCCCCCCTCCTGTCTGAAAAATTTTTCTACAAACACAAAAAAAATCAACCAAACTTTGATCTGTTCTAGTTCAAAACATCTGATAATATTATACAGCCTACAAACATTACTGTACCTCGTATACAAATATTTGTGTTCCGAGTTTTAAGACGCAGTTAAAACAAACAGAAAACACCGCCCGTCAATATTATTACAATTGGGTTTCCCCCTCCCCTCGTCCCCCCCTGTTAAAAAACTGCATCCGAGTTAATCCCCACACACGTGACTTTATTGTGCTTGCCTTTTATAAAATAATTTAACTTTTAAGAGTATAATAGCAAATATATTGCACACGCTGAACAATGGGGGATCTGATAATGATATGGGGTCGAGACAGAGATAGAGATAACATAAAGAGAGAGATGATAACATCTCTCTCTTTATATTCGAATGTGTACAGCTTATTTATTTGAAAATATTTAAATTGCAATAAATCAATTTAAAAAATTAATACTAATTAATTATTCATTTAAGGGGTTAGGTGTAGTCAGAGACATAAAAAAATGACAATTTTAAATAATTTTTTTTGCCAGTATATTATTTTATTTTATAAAAGTAAAAACATAGCATCATTAAATAAGGTTTCGACTTGACTTGACAGAAATTTTAGAAAAAAAATTTATAATTTTAAAAGTAATAGCTGTTTGTGTTGATCCAGTTCCAACCGAAGCTCCTTGCGGTGACCATCACTTATCCTTGGAGATTCATCCAAATTCAATCGGACAAAAAAAATTAGTTTTATTAATACATTATCTAAATGGCAGCCTCAGGAAATTTTTTTCAAGATTTTCGGGAAAAAAACCAACAGTTAATTATTTATAACAAATCGAAATTTAAAAAAAAAATCGTTCGATCAAGCACTAGTTTTTCATGTTTTCAAAAAGCTGTATAAATTTCATTAAAATCAACCGAGCGGTTTTCGAGCTACAGTGGTCACCAGTTCAAAAAACATAGTTTTGAGAAAAACGCATTTAAAGTTTTACACTCAATTTACGTAAAGTAATACGTATTATTTAATTACTTACACTGAGTCAACTATTCCTGGGCCATAAAATAGTTCTTCAGCCGTTGTAGCAGCTTCCAAAAATGCAAAAAACAAAAATCGATTTCTTGAAAATTTTGACTACACCTAACCCCTTAAAAAACATATCTTGGGTCATAATTAAATACACTTGAATATCTACAGGATGTTCTTTAAGTCTTGGATAATACCCCAATGTTAGATATTTCTACTAAATTTTATTAGAAATATTTGTTGATATTTGATTACTATACTGCCATTAGTGAATATTAATCTATAGATAGTTAACTGTCTTACAGCTTAATTTGATAACAATCGGTCAATGGGTGTTAAAATAGTGGACACTATTAGTGTAATATATTTATTAATTATTATATTATCATAGCATCTGTTTTATATTGTTTATAATTTTAATATTCTTTATTTTATAATTTTTGTGTTGTAGTATACTTATCATTAGCTATAGTGTTACTGGGGGAACCCATTAGGGGACGTCTGTTAATTACTTGAGGTTTTTTTTATTTTAATTTGGACCCCTCTTTTCCCCTTAATTGGACACTCCAAAAAAAGTAAAATAAAAATTATGTATATTCTTTGAATTAAAAAGTTGACGTGAGATTTTCAATCTCTAAATAAGATTTGATGATATTTTGCTGAACCCCGCCCCCCCCATTTTGATATCACGTAATTAATAGATGTTCCCTTACTAGTTTTACTTTGTTCGTTATTAGAGAACAAACATATTAAACAAAATAAAAAGCTATTATTGAAAAAAATAAATTTGCAGGTTTTGATAATAAAATTGATTGATATTTTTACTTTTTTATACATACATGAAATGTAATGTATAAATAAAGTATAGTGATCACGAAAAAAATCGAACTCGAGATTTTAACGGAATTACACGTTTTGAGGGTCCCTGAATCATATACAACCATTAACTCAATGACGTCTGTGTGTGTGTCTGTCTGTGTGTCTGTGTGTCTGTGTGTCTGTGTGTCTGTGTGTCTGTGAACGCTCTACAGCCAAAACTGTAATACTTACGAACGTGAAATTTTAAACTTAAGGTTCTTTTATGCTCTAGATGTGCACCTCCTATTTTTAAAAATCATCACTAAACCGGAAACGGAAGTATAATTATTTTTCGAATTATTTTTGAATTATTTTTGAAACGGTGCACATTAGAAAAAAATGTTTTAGATCAAAGTTGTAGAGGGTATTTATCTATAATTTATATTCTATCCATTATCCCCCCCAAAAATTGTTTTTAGGAAATAATCGATTTTCTAAAAAAAAATATTTTTTCGATTTATTTTTTAAACGGTAGGTATTAGAAAAAAATGTTTGAGATACAAGTTGTAGAGAATATTATTTTCTATAATTTATGTTCTATTCTTTTTTTTTGTATCTTATGAATTAACCCAAAAAAAGAATAATTTTAGTTTTAATGGATTTAATTTAAAAATGATTTGAATAATACAAAAAATCTAGTTATCTATGAAAATTTTATCATTTATTATTAGAAGTGTCAAAATTGAAATCTAGCAAAATAAATACTTGTTAATACAATAATCAATAATCTTAATTGATTTCGTTTATTATTTAATGTCAATATTAAATACAATGTATCAATTTCATTCATTGAAAATCATTTTGTAAGTAAAAAATTTTAAAATCAAATATTAAATTATAAAAGTAATCACATATTAATACTCGGTGTCATGATGTATAAACGGTGCACATTAGAAAAAAAAAGGTTTTATATCAAAATTGTAGAGGGTATTTATCTATAACTAGCTGCCCCGGCAAACGTTGTTTTGCCAAAAAATAATTTGCATGCTCTTTCTTTCTCATTGTTATGGTGTTAAATTTGTTAGGATTATTTTGTGTATTTTGACTATTACTTCCATGTTCGAAGAAATGGAAGTATTGCAATACCGTCAAAAAATCATGTCCGAGATAAGAGCAGATTCTGATTATACTAACTTCAAAACGTAAAGAAAAGTTGATTTCCGCTTGGCGGCTGTGCGTGTGTGTGTCTGGATGTAGAATTTTCTTCCGTTCATGATAACTACTGTAAATATGCACCGATTTGAATTATTTTTTGGGAAAATGTTTGTCTCAGTGAGTACTCCAGACCTATTGATTTTGGTGCTAATCGGATTAGGGGTTTCGGAAATATTCGAAAATTTGTACCAATTATCGTTTAACATGAGTATTATCTCACCAATTTAGATAAGACTTGATATACTTGTAGTTTAATCCAATCTAAGGGGTACTTATTTCATAAACGTGACGAAAAAGCCACTGAAGGGGTGAAAACCACCCTCAAAATTTTAGTGTCTGTGAACACTCTACAGCCAAAACTGTAATACTTACGAACATGAAATTTTAAACTTAAGGTTCTTGTATGCTCTAGATGTGCACCTCCTATTTTTGAAAACCATCACTAAACCGGAAACGGAAATATAATTATTTTTCGAATTATTTTTGAATTATTTTTGAAACGGTGCACATTAGAAAAAAATGTTTTAAATCAAAGTTGTAGAAGGTATTTTTATCTATAATTTATGTTCTTTCCATCCCCCCCCCCCAAATTTGTTTCTAGGAAATAATCGATTTTCTAAAAAAAAAAAAAATATTTTTAAACGGTAGGTATTAGAAAAAAATGTTTGAGATACAAGTTGTATAGAATATTATTATCTATAATTTTTATTCTAATAATTTTTTCCAAAAAAAATTGTGGAAGGAAATAATCATTTTTTTTAATTTATATTTCAAACGGTTCATATCAGAAAAAAATGTTTTTAAGAAAAGTTGTAGAGAACGTTATTTTCTATAATTTATGTTCTATTCTTTTTTTTGTATCTTTTATGAATTGACCAAAAAAATAATAATTTTAGTTTTAATTTAAAAATAATTTTAATAATATAGTTATCTATGCCAATGGAGGAATTTTATTATACAACTGTCAAAATTGAAGTCTCAATTAAAAACAAGTACCTATTCAATAATCAATAATCCTAATTTGTTTTGTTATTAAAATTATATATATCCATTGCATTCACCGAAAATCATTTTGTAAATAAAATATTTAAAAATCAAATGTTAAAAAATAAAATTAACCATATTATCAATACTTCGGTATCATGATGTATAAAAAAGTCTCGTGCCTGCCAAGGCAGTTTATTTATTAGTAACATTCATTAGAATAGGCATGATAATTAAAAAAAAAACCTATTCTATGATGATCTTACGTGTCTCCTATTTCCAAAAAAATACTTATTTCTGTAGAAAATAAATAATCGCAAAAATTTACTCTGATTTTGAATTTCACCCCAAAACGCTCGCAGGTGACATTTCAGAGTTGTGACGTCACACTCCTTGTCAACAATAATCAAACATTCAGAATTAGACATTAATTTAATTAATTTGTGTGTAAAAAATGAATTCCAAAGTATATAAGTTCTTAAATAAGGTATGTACCTAATAATCTTGTAAGAGGAATTGATATTTGTTTAAAATAAAAGACGTTTACTGATGCGTGATGTCATTCGCTCTGATTGGTGTTCCATTTAACATGACGGATTGCTGTATTTTACATATTATCTCGGTTTTAATATAAAAATAAATAAATTTTTTAGAATCTTTTTAATCTATTTCATTATTTAAAATCATAATTTCAATGATACTATTACAAAAATGAAGCCCCTCAATCAAAAAAAAAAACAGTTTATTTTGCCAGTGGCGTAGATAGGGAAAATCCCCCCATGAGTCCAATTTTTGTACTTTGCACCAGATAAAAGATGATTTTCATAATGAAAAATATAACTTTATGAGATTTAATACTGTCATACCGCCCCCCCCCCCCCCCCCCACATCACAAAAAACTATCTTCGCCACTGTATTTTACTCTTAAAGTGTTCATATATGAAACATATTAAAAAAAAAGGATTGTGTGGTTTTATGAAACCACGGTAAAAGTGAAATTTTTTTTTCACATTATAGACATTTAACTAAAAATTTTCGGAATAATAAATTCAAGCACTCAAAATTGAAATAAATCCATAAACAACAACATGCACCAGCAAAAAGTTCTAATAATTCTAATAAATTCTATATAAAAACCAAGATCTTTTTTCCTTTTTCTATAAGCACGTGCTCTGTCGGCGTTCTGTTTTTTACGGCATAAAATTAATTCATCGTCATTCATTTTTGCACTATTCTTTCTCGTTGATCAGTTTTTGGACTCACTAGCTGTGTCGTTGTTTACCAAAAGCAAATAAATAACAACATTTACATTAAACACTGACAAATTACAATACAAACTTACTAAATATGTATAATAGCACACAGTACATAAACTGTCATACAATGAATGGCTGCTTGTTCCACGCATGCGCAGTCCAAACGTTACGCGACATGCAACACACACAGACCAAAAAGTTTGAGACGATGTAATAAAAGTTTCACTTTAAAAATAATTATTGAAATTGGTTGATAATCCTAACAGAAAATGTTTGTACGGTGAATCCGTCCACCTCAGTGTTGGGTTATTTGGGTTGGTGCAGAATTCGGGAGGGGGTGTGGGTTCAATGTTTACGTTGGACAATAGGGGGAACGGACGGTCGCCACGTGTTGAAGGCTCGATAGCCCACGGTTATGAGCGGCGGCGGCGTCGTCGCTTGTTTTTTAATTCTGGGGTGTTTCATTTAAACGACTTACGCCGTTCAAAATTAAATGCCTGAAACGTGGCCCTTGCAAGCAAACTCTCTGTGTACATTAAATATTACTACTGCATGGCATGCTTCGTTTCTATTGATATGGTTTTATACTAAGTTATGATTTTTATTTTTACGTCAAAAATATTTTTTTTTTTTGATGATTTTACTCTTAAGGGGTTAGGTGTACTCAGAATTTTCAAGAAATCGATTTTTGTTTTTTGCATTTTTGGAAGCTGCTACAACGGCTGAAGAACTATTTTATGGCCCAGGAATAGTTGACTCGGTGTAAGTAATTAAATAATACGTAAATTGAGTGAAAAACTTTAAATGCGTTTTTCTCAAAACTATGTTTTTTGAACTGGTGACCACTGTAGCTCGAAAACCGCTCGGTAGATTTTAATAAAATTTATACAGCTTTTTGAAAACATGAAAAACTAGTGCCTGATTGAAGGATTTTTTTTTTAATTTCGACTTGTTATAAACAGTTAACTGTTGGTTATTTTCCCGAAAATCTTGAAAAAAATTTCCTGAGGCTGCCATTTTGTTAATTTAAGAAAGAAAAAAAAGCTTCGATCAGGCACTAGATTATCTATTAATAAAACTAATTTTTTTTGTCCGTTTGAATTTGGATGAATCTCCAAGGATAAGTGATGGTCACCGCAAGGAGCTTCGGTTGGAACTGGATCAACACAAACAGCCATTACTTTTAAAATTATTAATTTTTTTTTCTAAAATTTCTGTCAAGTCAAGTCGAAACCTTATTTAATGATGCTATGTTTTTACTTTTATAAAATAAAATAATTTACTGGCAAAAAAAAATTATTTAATATTGTCATTTTTTCATGTCTCTGACTACACCTAACCCCTTAACCCATTTAGACCAACCGTACCACATATGGTACACCAGACAAACAAATATTTTTTATTAATTTTCAAGTACCCACTAAATCAAATTAAAACATGAAAAAATGGAAAAATTAAAAAAAATAGTTTCAGGTCTAAATGGGTTAATAACGTTAATGCATTAAATGTAATATTTCCAGTGGAAATTATGGGATATGTGGTAAATTATGATTTTATTTCATATTTTTGTGTATTTTAATTGATATTTCTATGATAAATTTAAGTTTGATGCATGAAAAAATACTCAAAAAATTTTGTGTTTTAGATTTGGTTAAAAGTATGATTATTTTATAGAAAATGACGTGAAAAGTTGAAATTTTCAAACCGCAGGTCTGTATCTCATCACGTTCTCGAGATATGGCCTCTCAAAGTTTAAGTTTTTTCAAAATTTTGAAGAAAAATGCCCGTAACTTTTGAACGTGAGGTCGGATTTGATTTTTGTTGGCATATTTGAAATCAGCGTGTTAAAAACTATATAATATCATGTATAACAGTTGAAAATTCGAAAAAAAAATTTTTGGTGAAAATCGTCATTTTTTTAAGGTATACCCCTTTGAATTTTTTCGATTTTTCGCGAATTTTTTTTTTTCGAATTTTCAAGTATTATACATGTTATTATATAGATTTTAACACGCTGATTCCAAATTCATCAACAAAAATCAAATCCGACCTCACGTTCAAAAGTTACGGCCATTTTTCTCCAAAATTTTCAAAAATCTAAAACTTTGAAAGGCCATATCTCGAGAACGTGATGAGATACAGACCTGCGGTTTGAAAATTTCAACTTTTCACATCATTTTCTATAAAATAAACATACTTTAAACGAAATCTAAAACATGTCATTTTTCAGTCATTTTTCATGCATCAAATTTCAATTTATCGTAAGAATTTCGATTGAAATACAAGAAAATAAGAAGTAAACTCATAAATTACAATTATACACAACAATTTTCATTATTTGTCATGTAATTTTTCATTTAAATCACATTTATTTAAACATAACTCTTAAAAAAGGTACCTACTTTCAAATGTTCGAAAATGGCGGACGCTACTGAGACTAAAATAAAATAAAACTAACCTATTTAGCTCCAGCCCAGCTCCAAGTCTAGTTGCAATGTCTTTTTCTTTGGATAAATGAAGAATGTTACATATGCACGCACAGACACACAGACACACATTATATTACGTAAATTACACTAAATTTAGATATTATAATGACTTTATAAAAGGTATACATTAATACAGAACAGCTGACTTTAAGTTTAATTGTTGTCAACAATTAAAAAAAAAAAACAATACACTACACAAATAAATAAAATAAGTCCAAAACAACTGAATGTACACATATTTAACTTATTTAAATCAACCGAAGTAATTTCAATCAAATAATTAAGATAATGCATTAAAAGCTAATGCCAAATTACATTGCTGTCATCTCCGTTTTTATTATTGTAAATTATTCGCAAATAAAACAGTCCATAAGTCGTAATATGTATTAATAACAATCTAATATCGTTATTGTTTGTAAATATAACATTAAAATCGCAAATTAAACCCGAAAACTTCAATAAAACTTATAAATATTAGAGTAATTATAAAACCGCCATTACTCCACGTCGGCGCATGGAGGAACTACTTACAGCGCAACCGGCAAATATTATGAGCGCGAAATTCAAATATTATACAATAAAAATATGTTTTTTGTATTTTAATTAATTTTAAATGAAATATAGACTTCGTTATGATTTGTAATTTAATTATTGGGTATTTATAAGTCATAATTGCACTGAATTCATTGATTTTTTTTACTAAATATAATAATTTATGAATTTATTGTTTTTGTTGCAAATTTTTACTATGAGTGCGTATACAGTTGTACCAACTTTGATTCGTAATTTTTGTAAAATGTTCATATGTGTTAATTTATTGTTTATTATTAAATTAATTGTAAAATACGATACTATCAACTATTTAAAGCAGTATTATCGTAAATAATAATAAAAACATCTATTAAGTATTATATTAATTGAAATTTGATGAATACATTTTTTTGGATTTTCGATTTTATTTAAAGTATGTAAATTATATAGAAAATGACGTGAAAAATTGAAATTTTCAAACCGCAGGTCTGTATCTCAAACCGTTCTCGAGATATGATATTTCAAAGTTTTAGTTTTTCCAAAAATTTTGAGAAAAATGATCATAACTTTTGAACGGGTGGTCGGATTTAATTTTCGTTATAGAAAATGACGTGAAAAATTAAAATTTTCAAACCGCAGGCCTGCATCTTAAACCGTTCTAGAGATATGGCCTCTTAAAGTTTTTCCAAATTTTTTTATAAAAATGGTCGTAACTTTCGAACGGCTGGTCGGATTTGATTTTCGTTGACAGATTTGAAATCAGTGTATCAAAATCTATACAACGGCATGTATAACACTATTTACTATTAAACACCTAACTAAAACTAACTATTGTTAATAATTAAGCAGTGGCCTCTCACACCGGAGCAATATAGCAACACAACAATAAAGTAACTAGGTACCAATTAGCAACTAGCAATATAGCAATATCATATTGTTTTGGTTTGAAACAATATGCCCGATTCAATGTATATTGACACATAGCAATAATATCGCTAGTTATAAGTTGCTGCTAGTTGCTATATTGCTATATTGCTCCAATGTGAGAGCCCACTTATGTGCATGTATAACGATATGCTCTCTAAACCTGAAATAGTGAATTATCACTAATTCACAGTGTATATTCACTATTTGCCACAGCTAAAAGTCGGCCACTTGGAATTAGTGCATATACACTCATTTAAACAGTGAAATTCACTGTAGTTATTACTGGCAAATAGTTCTAATGTATCAGTGAATTTCACTGATACATTAGAACTATGTAGTTATTATACACTAATAACTACAGTGAATTTCACTGTTTTCATAAGTGCATCATTTCACTGGGTAAATGAGTGTATATGCACTAATTCCAAGTGGCCGGACTTTTAGCTGTGGCAAATAGTGAATATACACTGTGAATTAGTGATAATTCACTATTTCAGGTTTAGAGAGCATATATAATATCTATTATCAATTAAATATCAGCTTATTACTTACCGTAATATTATTACTTATACCATACCTACATTAATATTAGCTAAAATGCCGTATATATACTGAATCAAAGTGAAATTACACCGTTAGCGAGAGTTAAGTTTTGTATAAAACTGAACTTGAAAAACGACGTAGGATATGGCGCTCTCAGTGACGCGGTAAAAAGATGAAACCACTTTTCACTAATCATAGAGTGGATTGACTCTTGAGTCATTAGTCAAACAAGTGAAAAAAAATCTACTGTTTAAAAAGTAAAATTTTCACTATTTATAGATAAAATTCACTTTTTTCCAGAGAATTAGTTGATCACTGGGAAAAACAGTGAAAATTTCACTATTTCAAGTTTAGAGAGTGGGACACTTTAAAATAAATGTTTTATAATCAGAATTAAGTTGAATAAAAATAATAAAATATTGAACGCGCCCCAATTTAAAACCTAACCTAAAAATTGAAACACACGTAGTAGTGCCGGCAAAGAAGGGATCTGTATGGGTGGTGGCAGGTTTAAGCTGCTCATTTCTTCACCACTATCGACGGCGATTTAGAGGGGGGAGGGTTAGTAGGGTGCGGTGATATTAAAGGCAGGGGTGTCGTTTAAAGACAAAGCCGCCGTACGTGTTTTATTGTCGTGTGCACGCCGCGGCGGCTTATTGGCATTCAGGGTTTAAACTCTGTTCGAGTCGCACTCTGATGATGCCGATGCCAGATTTCGATCGCGAATGATACTCGTTTTGCTAAATTTCCTTCGGGGGTTAATTGATCACTGTGGCGTGACTTCAACCCCCGTCAACGCTTTCTACAATATGTATATCTTTAATATCAATTCTTATTTTAAATTTCTATCCATTTTCTAATTTTTCTTCATAACAATCACTGTTTTTTTTGTGTGTGTTTCTTGGCATTCTTTTTTTACAAAATCAGCCATATATTTTTCTTTCACACGCTACACGTACCACATATAAGACGGGGACACAAAGACGGAATGGATGTTGCCTCTATGCCTGTCAGGGCAGGATTCGACAAACAATACGGCAGGGTTTTCTATAATAAGACAGAAAAACAGTAATTTAATTATTTTGTGTGTTAAAAAATGAATTCCAAAGTATATAAGTTCATAAATAAGGTATGTACCTAATAATCTTGTAAGAGGAATTGATATTTGTATATCTAAAATAAAAGACGTTTACTGATGTGTGACGTCATTTGCTCTGATTGGTATTTCATTTAACATGGCGGTTTGCATTTATATTTTAGCAAAAATTATATTAATCTCCGTTTTAATATAAAAATAAATACATTTTCTAAAATCTTTTTAACCTATTTCATTATTTAAAATCATAATTTCAATTATACTTTGTTACTGGAATTACATCTATTATTGTTAGGGTAGGTCATGTGTTTGTTAAATTATATACTAAAGTTACAATATCAATAAGTAAATATTGTGTACAGGATCTAAATTTATATTATTGGTATAGTTTAATTTATTATATCAATAAACAAATGCACTATTAATATAATTAATACTAGATGACGCAACCTATATGTAGAATATTTTATTATTATTTTTCAAGTTACTGCTTGCAAGCCATAAAACTTGTCAAAATCTGTTTAATAGTTTGATATTAATCAGTACAGTTTTAGAATTAAAAGTGTATAGTTTGATCACGTGATTGGATAAAATAGCTAGCCTCCTAGTCCCTAGTTATATAAATATATTTTTTATGTTATTCGCATTTAAGTATTATAGAATATAAAATTATCATTTTCAAGTAACCACACCGCTGTAGTATTATATTATGTAACTATTATAGTGATAAACATTACATTGAGTTAAATTAAAGTTATGTTTATTTATGTACTATATTAAATTGTGATAAACTATGTTTCCCGTTATCCTGAGTCTTTCTGATCCTATAGTGCAGTTTACAAGTTGAAGGCGAGAATCCAGTAATATCAAATCGTGAGTACTATTTTTAATTATTATAAATTTAAGGGGGATAGCCACTGTGACAGAAAAAAAATGTGTTTCTTAGATTTTTTTAAAGTTTACATATTCATAAATATGTATTCAACAAATTGAGTTTAAATTTTGAAAATTGACAGAGTTACAGTTAATTTAGTGAGACGAGGTAGCACGGCCGGTTATGACATAACAAAAACATTAAACACGTTTATCTCGGAATGACATTTTTCGACCTGGTCGACACGATTCTTCAAAGACTAATGAACCGATTTCATTTTTTTTTTAATTTTCGTAATTGTAGTAGCTATCGTTGCGCATAGCCGATTTTTGAAATTTTGATAATTACTATTTTTAAAACCGCTTTAATAAAAAAAATAGGCCTTAAAAACGAAAAAAAATTTAAGCAATCGCCATTTTGCGAAAAAAAAATAAAAAAACGGCTACGTGCAACGATAGCTACATTCATATAGATATTGATTAAATTTTTATTTATTTTTTTCATATAATCCTTCTCGAAATTTCCAGTCGACCATAGAAAAAAATATTTTTTTTTGGTCGTCACATCGAGGTTCATAACTTTGTAAATATTTAATATTTTTCAATAAAAATTGATATTAAATAAGTTGAATATGTACTTAATAAAACGTCCTTTATCTGTTTCAAAAATAATTAGTTAAATCTGTGAAAAAAATTCCCAAACATTGACAATTTTTTGACCCGTCACAATGGCCATTCCCTTAAGATACCATTCCTCGCTAAATACAGTCCTTTGCACAGATTAATGTTATATTATTTAAACTACCCGTCCTCACCAATACTTTACACAATCTTTGTATTGTCTTTTAATTGAAATTAAATAATTAGTATATCACTTTATTAACAAATAATTCAACTCAAGAATAATTAGTTGAATAAATCATCATATGTAAATGATATTTATTTACGAATTAGCGTATTATAAAAATTATAGAAGTTACTCAATTGACAGTAAGTACATGTTTGTTAAAACATTTGATACAAAATTGATCAGTAACTGTAATTTTTAACTTTAATTTTAAAAATCGACTCCATTTTTCTCTGTGCAGATAAATAATTTTTTTAAATGTTTACCCAGTTTTCAGACACTGTTTTTACTTTAAAAAATAATACTATAAAAAACATAATATGATAAATACGTATATAAAAGTTCCAAGCGATAAATAAAAATCACACGACGTGAAATTACGTATTGTAAAAAATAAATATATATAGTATAATATATTCTTAAAAAATAAAATTATAGTAAACATGAACAAACTCTCTGAATATAACAGTTATGTTTTAATTGTTAAACCATTGTTCTCTCCGCGCGCATTTGCGCATTAATTATCAAAAAAACACAAACGTTTCGTGACACGCAAAATGATACAACAACCGTCGGAATATAATGTGTACTGGATGTGAAGTATATAATTAATTTAAAGCAGTAGCGTCCCTAGTTCTTCTCAAATCATACAAACGAAACGGGCGCGCTTTTGGTCATTAAAAATTAGATTTTGAAAAAAAGCTCGAACACGTCGATTTTGTTTTCAAGGGGGACATCTTTTACTATAAAATTTTTGCATGAATTTTTTCAACCCTCAGCGCTATGAGCACAACCCTTAAAATTTTAAATAACACTCATTTGAAAGGTTTTTTCATTCTAAATACAGTGCTATTTGATTTTTTCAAATCTGTTTAGTTTTAGTCAAGTTATTTACATTTTGAATTTAATAAATGCAATGATTTTCTGATCAAAAAACAAATATTTACAACTAAAAGTCAAAATAGAGGGGGTTTATTTTCTTATCAAATAATTCAAAAACATCCTAATTGGACATTTAATGAATTAATTAATGTTTTGGATTTTGGTAAAATTTTTTTAATTTTTTAATTAATTCAATAAATGTCCAAATTGGATGTTTTTGAATTATTTGATAAGAAAATAAGCCTTCTCTGTTTCGACTTTTAGTGTAACAATTTGTTTTTTGATCAGAAAATCATTGCATTTATGGAATTTAAAATGTAAATAACTTGACTAAAACTAAACAGATTTGAAAAATTCAAATAGCACTGTATTTAGAATGAAAAAACCTTTCAAATGAGGTATCACTTTCCCTATCATGCTATTTAAAATATTAAGGGTTGTGCTGTATACTTCTTTTTGTAAAAATCAGTAAAAAGTCGAAAATTCAATCTTCAAAATGTTTTTTTTTTATTTATTAATATACGACCATTTTAACAACAATTGCAAAGTTTTGAAAATTGCTTTATACAGGGTGTCCCATTTTAATCTATCACCCCCTAATTTTTTTTATCTATCAATTAAATAAAAAAATGTTTCGAATAAAAGTTGTTTGGTTTTGAAGGGGACCCAATATGGCGTTATTAATTTTTGATTTTTTGGACGTCTTCATGGTCAAATAGAGCCAACATTTTTTTTTTCAAATGGAAACCTATATTTTTCATTACGGTATCTTATTGTTTGGAAAAAAACAAACAGCTTTTGTTTCAAATAATTTTTTGTATGACTTCATTTTTTTTTAATATTTAACAAAATAATTTTAGATTTCAGATTTTCACAGATTTTTTACTCGAAACCCATTAACTTTAGAGGAGAAGTGTAAAATACAAAAAAGGTTTATTCTAATCTGATATAACTAGGAAAATTATATCAAGATTTTTTTTAAACTTTTGCTCTTCAAAATATTAAAGCAAAAAAAAAATAAATTGAAAAAATCTGAAATCATTTTTCTAGTTATATCAGATTAGAATAATCCTTTTTTGTATTTTACACTTCTCCTCTAAAGTTAATGGGTTTCGAGTAAAAAATTAGTGAAAATCTGAAATCTAAAATTATTTTGTTAAATATTAAAAAAAAATCATACAAAAAATTATTGAAACAAAAGCTGTTTGTTTTTTTCCAAACAATAAGATACCGTAATGAAAAATATAGGTTTCCATTTGAAAAAAAAATGTTGGCTCTATTTGACCATGAAGACGTCCAAAAAATCAAAAATTAATAACGCCATAATGGGTCCCCCTCAAAACCAAACAACTTTTATTCGAAACATTTTTTGATTTAATTGATAGATAAAAAATTAGGGGGGGTGATAGATTAAAATGGGACATCCTGGATATTTAAAATATTTTCATATTATTTCTCCTCCCACGCTGCCTTTCATCTACGCCACTGTACTCAAGCCCACTATGTTATTTATATGAAATATATAATTAATTAAAATGCATTTTATTTAAGTCATCGTCATGGCTCAAGTAGCATCTGACTTATAATTACTGTAAAAAAATAATAATACTTTTCAAAGATTTTACTCTAGATATTAATTCGTTATGAAATATTATAGATAATAGGTTTTATAATTAATAAAACCTTAATCAATTCAAAGCTGATAATGGGATAATTATTGTTATGCTTCCTTTGTCATGATTATTATATAAATATATTATCTACTATTGCTTCAATAAAATTAATTTTTAAGTACATATGTATGTATAGGTAATAATTTAAAACTCAATTTAATTTTATATTTAACCCTCGGAGCCTCTTATGGGTCAATTTGACCCATACACCGACTTTGATCGTGAATAGCGCTCAGGTATTTTAAATTTTTCGCGATTTTTTTAAGTATGTTGAATACTTCAAAGGTATGTGTAACACTTATAAATTCATTTACTATGAGTCAAAGTATACCTTTGAATTTTGGTAAGTCAAAAGGTTTCGTAGTTGCGGAATTATAGGCGATCAAAAAGTAAGCAGGGTCAAATTGACCCAAAGTGTACTAGTAGGTTGAAAAAATAGCTGTGTACTCCGAGGGTTAAATACTGCCATGAACAAATGTATATTAGACACTCGTTACTATGATGAATAATTTTGGAACTAGGTAATTTTGAAAAAAAAAACTAATGTGTATCAGTTATAGTAATGTTATTTTAATATAAAATTAATAGTCACAATTAATATTTTATGAACCCCCCTCCTGATTTTATTAAAAATTTAATATACCTAGGTATACTATACACTAATATCTTGTGTAATGGCGTGCTATTCTTCTATAATTTTTTATCTAAACAAATTTTTTGAACTTAATTTATATTTTGCAATCTGTCTTTTTAAAATGTGCCACAAAATTTTAATTTGTGGCGGACCAGAAGACCGGGGCGGCTACGATAACAGTTCAACGCTGTTTTCTTCAAAAAGATTATTTAAAAAAAGTTTTGTATCGCAAATGACGTCAATTTTTTAAACTCTGAGATTTAATGTTAAAAAGTTAGAAAAAAATTAATATTTCATTTTTTTCGTTTTTTTTTTCACATATTTGATGTTGACATTCTTGTTCCTAGTCAGTTGTTTCAATTTTTAAATACTTAAACGAATACCTTCACTCTATGCTTATCTACAGGCGCTTACTCCACACCGTGCCCCGCATCTTCAACCCAGCAACCTTAATACATAGAAAAAAATATTTTTTAAATAAATATACTCAATTTTATTATTTTAATAAAATCAACTGCAAGCTTTAGAACATGGGTCGCATTATAGGGTCTTATGGGGCCACATGTTTGACACCACTGCTTTACACAGTAATGTCACATTAATTAGTATTTTTTTTTAAATAATAATCTTCTCATTAAAAGTGACCCTATACAATTTAAATACGAATCATTGAATTCAGTTTTTAGTAAAATATTGAAAAACGATCTTTTTAAAATGAATAAAAAAAAACTAATTAATTTACTAATAACCAGTTGAACTTGATATTTCTTATCAGCAAAAAATTAACAGGATTTTTTCAAATGTACCTACATCAAATATTTATATATATATTTATATTTTTGATTGAATGAACATTTTCGTACTAATATGTAAATCGATAGATTAACTGTACATCCCATTAGTTTTAGATATTTATTACATTTCCTTATTAAAAAAACATATATTCAAATAAAAATAAATTATTTTATTAAAAGATCTTGCGACATTCGAATAAATTTTATTTATTTAGTAATTAAAAATGTTATTTGATATTTCCAACTTACATGGTTCAAAATGTTTATACATTTTGTGATTTCCGTGTATTAAAATTAGATTTTGGGGTTAAATTTCATTTTATTTAAAATATTACTTCTCGGGTTTCACAATTGAACTAGCATGAACTCTTGTATTAAACTTATATATGACAGTTCTCTTGGAGTTTTTGATAGATAGTTTGATGCATAGGAAGTAAAATCAAAGGTATGTAAAGTATATTTATTAACCTTCAGTAAAAACTGTAAAAACCAAAACCTGTGCATGCAAATATCCGATAAAAACTCCAAGAGAACTGTCATATAAGTTTGATACCTTATTTGAGAGTGCTCGTTAGCTCCTTCAGGGCAGAATTTAATGAAACTTGCAATAGCATGTTCCTTGAATATTATTGAGAAGATCTATATATAGGCTGGGTGTAATCACGCTATCATTTAAAATAGCTGAGCGGTCAATAAATAAGTCTAAATAAACTGTTTAACTCGATAACTTTGATAGGTATATTGTCGTCATTTTTTTTTAATTATAGATTTTGATGGAATTATTCATTTTTACCTTGATGTCTGTGTGTCTGTCTGTATGTAGACGTTGTAAGTCAAATATTACAAGTTGTAAAAGGGTGAATTTTTATAATAAAGATTAATTTTCGTCTCGGAAGAAAACTTAACATTTTTGAAAAACGATCTTTCAACCGGAAATGGATTATATTCGATTTTTATTTTTAAAACGGTGTAAATTAAAGAAAAATATTTTTAATCAACCCATTAACGCCCGCCGTACCTCATTTTATAATTATTGGTGCTGTCTATAGATATTAATTAACAATATTTTAGTTGGTAGAAGTGCAACAAACAAAATCTGTTAACGTTATTAGTTTCATAAGTTTTTAAACGTGTTTTAATTGTTCTCAATAATTTTTATATGAAAAGAGGTACGTGGTATGCTAATATATTTTATCCATGATTTCGAATTTTGTTCAAATCATATGAAATATCTTAAATATACATATAACTTGACTTATCTAAATAAAAATAATATCAGAAAAACAGTCTCACACAAAATAGACTTCATATCTGCCCAATTTACTCGCTTGAGTACACACTTTTTTTTCTAAATATTAAAAAAAGTTTGTGTTGTATATTTAGTTAAATATATACATAGATATCAAAAAATAATTAATGATTTCTTTAAAAGGATGAAATTAGATAAAATTTTAAAGAATATTATACAGTTCAATTTCAGTATTACGTATAAGAAAGTAATTTTTATTATAGCGCGTGTGAAGCCACGGTTATTTTCTATAGTATTGTACTATATCAAAAAATAATGAATGACTAAAAATGATAATAAATATCAACCAAAAATGGTGTCAAATGTAATAACCACAATTGTACGC
Source organism: Sialis lutaria (assembly GCA_949319165.1). Taxonomy (NCBI): domain Eukaryota; kingdom Metazoa; phylum Arthropoda; class Insecta; order Megaloptera; family Sialidae; genus Sialis; species Sialis lutaria. The sequence continues at coordinate 38,729,117 of OX439233.1, forward strand.
ACATAAATAACCAGAAGTCCGGAAAATGTAAAATAAAGAATATAATTCTTCTTGTATTCGTTCTGATTATATCAAGAGAGCTTAGCTTTTTGAATCAAGAATAAACAACACGCATAATTTTATGAATAAACCGATTTATTTCAAACGCCAAATATTTTTTAGTCCATAACCGTATTATCTTTACAATCTCTAGAGAAAAACTAACCTTATAACTGACAAATCTTAAAAGAAACGGTCTTAAAACACGCACTCTTAGAACAGCAGCGGTACTCAAAAGTTCATAAAAAAAAACATTAGTTAATTCATAGATATACACAGAAAAAAAGGATTGTGTGGTTTTATGAAACCACGGTAAAAGTGAAACTTTTTTTCACATTATAGACATTTAACTAAAAATTTTCGGAATAATAAATTCAAGCACTCAAAATTGAAATAAATTCATAAACAAACAACATGCACCAGCAAAACGTTCTAATAATTCTAATAAATTCTATATAAAAACTATGTTTACTCACCAAGATCTTTTTTCCTTTTTCTATAAGCACGTGCTCTGTCGGCGTTCTGTTTAAATTAATTCATCGTCATTCATTTTTGCACTATTCTTTGCTTTTTCCTCGTTGATCAGTTTTTTGGACTCACTAGCTGTGTCGTTGTTTACCAAAAGCAAATAAATAACAACATTTACATTAAACACTGACAAAAACAAACAAAATAGCGTGGAGCACTGGCACAAATGAGTAATAGTCTATACACTACACGGTCAGCTTATGCCGCCATATTGGCCTCGGCTGCTCTGACCATAGACATAGAGAAATGGACAGCGCATTCGTATTTAACATAATGGTGTAACATTTGTTCTGTAAGTGAAAGAGAGATTCAAGTTGTTTGGAACATATATGTAACTAGCTGACTCGGCCACGCGTTGCTGTGGTTAACCTATACTTTAATTGTAGGTTATATGAAATGTTTGGAAGTTTGACATATCGCCATCTATTGAATACTTACTCAATCCAGTCAACAGATGTCACCATCTGTTAGAATCGTTTGGAACTAACAGATAAAGACAAATAATTTGCAATAAAATAATATTGCGATCATAAATTGAGATGTAAGCTATCCTATATTTCAAGTTGGATGAAACTGCACACGGTGTACAAATTTGATTAAAATCGGTTAAGTAGTTTAGGAGTCCATCGCGGAGGAACATGTGACACGTAATTTATATATATTAAGAAGATAATACAGTATTACATATATGATATTTCCAACCAAACAATTTGTGTCTCTTTCATTTGACACGGCTCTTTTTTCGAGTCAGATGCACTGTCCATTTCTTTATGTCTATGGCTCTGACGTATTTATCCCTACTCCGCGGCTGAGCGTCACGCGACATGCAACACACAGACCAAAAAGTTTGAGACGATGTAATAAAAGTTTCACTTTAAAAACTGTTTTGGACCAAGAAAACCTTGTTTTGTATATAACGAAAACAATATTTTGTTAACATAAGAAATATACTCTTAATCCAACTACGTTATTTCTTCGTTCAAGAATACTATAGTTGGTTTAAGAGATTATTGCTTATCTTAAGAAAATATTGTTTTCGTTATATACAAAACAAGGTTTACTTGGTTTGAGAAATCTTTTCTACCTGTGTAGAGACATCGACAGCGCATTCGTGTTTAACATAATGATGTATATAACATTTGTTCTAAAAGTGAGACAGAGATGCAGTATAGTTTAGTAAATATATCTATATCTTTTTCTAAGAATCTGATTGGTAGTTTACTACAGTTCAGGTAGTATTTCTGTCGTATATTTATTTATTTACGTATACAGTCAATATTTGTAATGATAAAAATATAGGTAACGAAAATTATTTCATATGAACACGAGTATTTATGAAGGCATTAATTATGATGACATTATTGAAATAATTAGTTATATGTCAGGATTTGTAGCAAGGAAAATATTAAAAACAAACAAATTTTTTAATTGCAACAAATTCCTTATTTCGCAGTTATCTTATTTTTTACTAAATATAAAAAATTGAGGAAATTTACAAAAAAACGTCAACTGATCTCATAGTTTGTAAAATTAGTATGAACAGATTTTCCGAGAAAGTAATATTTTTGGTAGTGCAAATATTAAATGTTTATTAATAAAAAATAGTTTTAAAGCAATTCCCATGTGGTTGTTAAAAAATGATGAAGTGAATTGCAACAATAACAATCACAGACAAGATTTAATTAATAAGATTTAAATTTTTTTTTTATATTAGGTTTCACTATATGAAGCAACAAAAAAATAGAATTAGGTTAAAAAATACCAAATTGATATCAGTAATCATTTTTAACAAATAAAATATTTTATAACGTTAATTATTTTTTGTTATTTAAGCCAAAAATGAAACAGTTACACTCCTGTATAAATAAGGACAAGTATATTTCCAAACTATTTTCTATCTCTTTCTTTTGGCACGGTTCTGTTTTTGAGTCAGATGTGCGGTCAATATCTCTATGTCTATGAGATATATTGGTGAAGTGAGTAAAATATATACACAATAACATTGCGCATTATTTTACATACTTTTGTCGAAAGGTGCATACAGTTTGGGAACCTCTGTTTTAAATTCTTGCCTGAGAACATTTTTTTTATCGTTAGAATTTTTTTTTTCTTATTAAGAAGGGGGCCGAAAATATGTAATGAGATGAGGCATCTATCCTAATTTCAGGCTGAGACTTAAGGGGTTACATACAGTTAGAATTTTCAAAACATTTAATTTTTTTATTTCATTTTCGTAATGTACATATATTTAAGTACACACCCACAAAATTTCAAGTCAATCCGGCGATTATTTTCGAAGTTACACGCATATTTGTAAAGTAGCCTCAGAGCGTTTGAAAGTAGGAGGCCGGAGTTAAGGGGTTATATACAGTTAGAATTTTCAAAAAATCGTTTTTTTTTTTATTTCATTTTCGTAATGTACATATATTAAAGTACACACACACAGAAAATTTCAAGTAAATCCGGCGATTATTTTAGAAGTTACACGCATATTTGTAAAGACGACTCAGAGCTTTTGAGTGTAGGAGGTCGGAGCGGCAGCGCGTTTTTCTCAAATCTGTGTTTTTAAAGTCGGTGACCACTATTCCTTGGAAACGGTTGAACCGATCAATCTCAAATTTTAACACAAGTTTCTTAAGAATATTTTTTAGTAATTAATCGAAGGTTTTATCTCACCGATAAATATTTATTTTTTTATAAATAATTTAAGGTAAAATTTTTGTCGAAAATCGATATTTTTTTTTGAGAAGCCGCCATTTTGTCAAAAAAATGTATTTTGCTTATTCCTTCGATTAAGTACAAGATTGTACATTACTTTAACGAAATCCGTTTGGGTTTTTTATTTTAAAAGATGCAGTCCAGAGATATCGTGGTCACCACAAGACGCCTTTTTTGAGAGGACCTCCTGGAGAACAGCTGTAGTAGCTTTCGAAATTATTATTTTTAGAAATAAAAAATGTTAAAATACAATTAAAAGTTACCATAATATGTGTACAAATTTTTAAATTGATAAATTATCAATGTAAATGTCTTCTCCAAAAAAATTCTTGAAAAAACACTTTTTTTCCCTTCTACAGTCCCTGGCCATATTATTAGACCAAAGCTAAGAAATAAGTGTTTCATATTATTTTTGTTGTTTTATTGTAAACACTGTTACCATTCCTTAACAGAACTCGTAGTTTTATACTTATGGTAACATTTAATCTAATTTTTGAAAGACTTACCACTTTCAACCTTAGATGGCAGCAGTGTTTACACGTAAACGTCAAATAATAAAATAACCGTCAAACAAAGTGTATCGTTTCAATTGTTGTACAATACATAGTTCATCTTAATTAAACAAGTGATAGTGCTTCAAAAACGTGTAAAGTAAGTTTTTTTGTTGATGGTTTAACATTTTTTGATAAAAATTTTATACAATTTTTGAGATTTGTAACAACAATAACAATAAAAAACTCATTATAGTATATATGCTATTTCATAATTTAACGAAAACTGTCAAAAATTAAGGTGTATTGTAGTTAAAATGGCGAAAATGTGATTTTTCAGCTTTGGTCTAATAATATGGCCAGGGACTGTAACTGTATGTAACCCCTTAATTTGTTTTGTTTCGTTACCACTGGTATAAAATTAACGTCCATTTACTTTTAAATTTCACGGAAATAATTTGGCGAATATCAAGTCACGGTGCAGAAAAAAAACATGTATTAATTCAGTAAGAGAATCATTGTAATTAAAATAATTATATTGTTAATTACTTTCATTTTGAGAAACAACTAACCATATAAATAATCAGGCACGTATACAGCCATACTTCTCGAAGGGGGTCATACAGAATTTTTTTTATAAAAACTTAAAAAAAAACATCTAATAGCATTTGAAATATACATATAAATAAATCTCAAAATATTTTATCGTTTAATTTATTCAGAAAAATTTACTGATTAATAATATGTTAATCAAAATTTATTTAGAGCTATTGTTTGCACGAAATATTAGTAAACAAACATTTTCTTGACTGCAAATTCTTTTTAGTTTTAATTTTAATAAGTTAAAAATTCGAATTTTGTAATAAAAGGTAGTAAAGGGAGATGCACAATATGGCAACTAGAAATAAAATCAAATCAGTTTCCTATAATTTATTTTAGCGATGTTCAAAATTAATTATATTAAAAATAGTTAACTTCTACGTGTTATCTAATTAGGTATCATTATATACAATTTTTATTTTTATTTTATTTTATAAATGATTTAAACTCAATCAGTGTTCATCTGACTACTTTAAGGGCTTACATACAGTCAGAAGGCCCAAAAAAGGGGTTTTTCAAGATTTTTTAAGAGAAGACTTTTAAATTTATTAATTTAAAAATTTGTACACATATTATGGTAACCTTTAATTGTATTTTAACATTTTTTATTAGTAAAAATAATAATTTCGAAATTACAGCTGATTTCCAGGAGATCCTCTCAAAAAAGGCTCCATGTCTCTGGCACCCCCTTTTTTGATATTCGAATTTTATTATATGCAGTTCGTTTGTGCTTCGTTTGTGCACGTTTGTGCAGAAAATCCCGTCGTTTGTGCTTTAACCCTTTAGATGGTATTCACAAAAATCAAATGGGGGTGCTGTAGACATGCGAGCCCCCCCTTTTTTGAAATTCGAATTTTATTATATGCAATTCGTTTGTGCTTCGTTTGTGCACGATTGTGCAGAAATTTTCATCGTTTGTGCTTTAACCCTTTACATGTTATTTATGTTTAAAAATACCGAAAACATGTCTCTGGCACCCCCTTTTTTGAAATTTAAATTTTTGATTGTTGAATGTTTATAACGCATTAACAGTTTTTTTACGAATAGCTCCTAAAGGGTTAAAGCATAAAATAATATAATTTCAGCACAAACGTGCACAAACGAAGCAGAAACGAACTGCACATTCAAAAACTTAAATTTCAAAAAAGGGGGTGCCAGAGACATGTTTTCGGTATTTTAAACATAAATAACATGTAAAGGGTTAAAGCACAAAATTAATTAATTTAATTTAATTAAATTAAATTTCAATAAAGGGGGGGCTCGCATGTCTACGGCCCCCCATTTGATTTTTTTGAATATCTCCTAAGGGGAATTAAAGCACAAACGAAAGGATTTCCTGCACAAACGTACACAAACGAAGCACAAACGAACTGCATATAATAAAATTCGAATTTCAAAAAAGGGGGTGCCAGATATATGTAGCTCTCAAAAAAGGCGCATTACGGTGACCACGATATCTCTGGACTGGTTCATCTAAAATAAAAAAAAATGGATTTCGTTAAAGTAATGTATAATGTTGTACTTAATCGAAGGAATAAAACTTATAACTTTCAGATTTTCTTATACATTAATCTAATGTATCTATTTAATTCTAAGGAGGAGGTTATGTCCCCTAGACCCCCCCTTGTCTACGCACCTGTAAATAATAATAACAATTCTATTTCATTCATTCTGAACCAATGAACATGTGATTTGTAGGAAAACTATGCGTGCCTATCAAGATTCTTTTTTCTCTAATAATTACAAGAAGATTTATAATTGTTTTAAAAAAGAAGCCGAGCTCGAATTGCATTTATAATTACTTATGTATTTCTTTAACTGTTAAATGCAGTTTTTGTTAGCAAAAACTGCATGGGATAAAGAAATTATAAATACGTATAAGCAATGATATGTACTTAAGTCATATGTAATATGTGATTAAAATTATTATAAACAATGTATGTGTCTCTCTCGCTATTGGCCAACATATTGTATTATATTAAGGGGTTAGGTGTAGTCAGAGACATGAAAAAATGACAATTTTAAATAATTATTTTTTGCCAGTAAATTATTTTATTTTATAAAAGTAAAAACATAGCATCATTAAATAAGGTTTCGACTTGACTTGACAGAAATTTTAGAAAAAAAAATTAATAATTTTAAAAGTAATGGCTGTTTGTGTTGATCCAGTTCCAACCGAAGCTCCTTGCGGTGACCATCACTTATCCTTGGAGATTCATCCAAAATCAATCGGACAAAAAAAATAGTTTTATTAATAGATAATCTAGTGCCTGATCGAAGCTTTTTTTTTCTTTCTTAAATTAACAAAATGGCAGCCTCAGGAAATTTTTTTCAAGATTTTCGGGGAAAAAACCAACAGTTAATTGTTTATAACAAATCGAAATTAAGAAAAAAATCCTTCGATCAGGCACTAGTTTTTCATGTTTACAAAAAGCTGTATAAATTTCATAAAAATCTACCGGGCGGTTTTCGAGCTACAGTGGTCACCAGTTCAAAAAACATAGTTTTGAGAAAAACGTATTTAAAGTTGTACACTCAATTTACGTAAAATAATACGTATTATTTAATAACTTACACCGAGTCAACTATTCCTGGGCCATAAAATAGTTCTTCAGCCGTTGTAGCAGCTTCCAAAAATGCAAAAAACAAAAATCGATTTCTTGAAAATTCTGACTACACCTAACCCCTTAAGGGGGTTAGCAAGTCTAGCGCCCCTGAAAATACTCAATATTTGGGAATTTACTGTGCTCAAATGAAACAACGAATTAAAGCTAAATTAACACAGCTGTTTAATCACTATTTAAAGAACATTTTTAATTATTTTTCAGATTTTTATGAATGAAAATTATTAATCTCTGGCCAATGGTAGGTTTTCATCAAAATTTTGGAGTTGACACCTTCCGTACTTGCTTTTAGCCAAATGGTCAGATCTGAAACAATTTTACAAAGTGACTTTAGTTTTTGAAACTATCCTCTATGGAATGAACCACTTATATATTTCAATAATTATAGGTATATGTTTATACTCTAAAATTTCAGCTTTATTTGAACTGTAATTTTCATTGGCCATAAAAATCTACAGGATTTTCTGCTTCCAACTAAAGTGGTTCATTCCATAGAAGATAGTTACAAAAACTAGAGTCACTTTGTAAAATTGTTCCAGATCTGACCATTTGGCTAAAAGAAAGGACGGAAGGTGTCAATTCCAAATTTTGATGAAAACCTACCATCGGCCAGAAAGTAATAATTTTCATTCATAAAAATAAATTAAAATGTACTATAAATAGTGATTAAACAGCTGTGTTAATTTAGCTTTAATTCGTTGTTTCAATTGACCACAATAAATTCCCAAATATTGAGTATTTTCAGGGGCGCTAGACTTGCTAACCCCCTTAATTGTATTATTAGTTAAGAAATTACAGTTTCAAACCTGTATTTAATTAATGGAATAATTATATATTTATTATTTACTATTATTGTATCTATACGGAAAAAGCTATTCTTCTGTTAAAAATATATGCCATGGGTACCACAGGACTTTCTTATACGTAATACTGTTTCTGATTTAAATAAAAATAAATATATCGGACAAATTGATAAAAAAAGAATTATAAATAATAATATTCTCTAAAACAACAGTTCTTTAATTTATGTAGTCTAGGGAACTTTTTTTTTAAATATTTTTCAAGACAATTTGAGAAGGGGGGGGGGGTTATGTTCTCGATGCCCCCCCCCCTGGATCTGCGCTTGACAACAAAGTCAGTCTTTAAGTATCAAATACTATTTGAAATACCGTATGTATTTATTGCATGGAATTAAAAACTATAGATATTATATGATACGCAGGCCCTGAGAGAGCTTCAACGGGGCCCGGGCCTATTTACATATTAGGGACCCCATACTTCCCCCCCCCCTTCGAGCGTAAAGATATTCTAAAAAAATTTCGTACTAGTAAAATTCTAATATTTTTCTGATATTATTTTAGTATTATAAATCAGGGTTTTTTTAAAGAATTTTTTATTTTTTTTGCTCTCTACTTGTATATTTATGTTTTTTTTAAATAACCTCTGTTAAAAATAGAGTAAGTATCAAAAAATATGTAAAATATAAATAATATTCAGGACGACGGGGCCCCTGGGAAACAGGAGGCCCGGACCATATGGCCCTCATAGCCCCCCTCTATCTATTAATCTATCAATTAATTTCCGTAAAATCTTGATGAAGCCATGCATGAAATAGGTAAATTAGTGCCCCTAACATCCATAAATAAATGCCACTGATATTGCGAATGAAATTAAAATTATTCATTTACCTCATTACAATAATTACATATTCATATATAAATATTTTACTAACATAAGATATATCTCTTTATTCGAAACAGAGATTGTATTTTTGAAATATATCGACGGGTTAGGGCTAATAAATAATATACGTATAGGCCCTTATCGCGGATGTGTCCACGGTCGTAAAAATGTATGATTTGTAAGGTTAGATTTTTTTTGGAATAATTAGAATAAATGGAAATTGAATGTGGATATTCCGTGATTTTTGGTAAATCTGATCTGGATAAGTTGACCAGTGTCTTATTTATGGGGTTGTTTTTAATATATTTTATATCAGTTATCAGTTTGGGGGTAAGATATGTGATGAATTATTAATTTAATTGAAATTAGTTTTTATTTTTTATGGACCTTAGATTTCGATTTATTTTATAGTTGTTTTGCTGATATATAAAGGAATTAAAATATAACGATATCGAAGGGAATCAGTCATAATAGGTAGTAAAAACTGGTAGAAAGACAATAGGCATGATGATTTATTAAAAAAAAACAATTCTATGATGATCTTACGTGTCTCCTGTTTCCAAAAAAATACTTATTTCTGCACAAAATAAACGTTACATCGCAAAAATTTACTAATTTTGAATTTGACGTCAAAACGCTCGCAGGTGACATTTGAGAGTTATGACGTCACACTCCTTGTATCAACAATAATCAAACATTCAGAGTTAGACAATAATTTAATGTCAAAAATGAATTCCAAAGTATATGAGTTCTTAAATAAGGTATGTACCTAATAATCTTGTAAGAGGAATTGATATTTGTCTAAAATAAAAGACGTTTACTGATGCGTGACGTCATTCGCTCTGATTGGTGTTCTATTTAACATTTAACTGTATTTTGTATTTTTATTTTAACAAAAATTATATTAATGTCACTTTTAATATAAAAATAAATACATTTTTTAGAATCTTTTTAACCTATATATTTCATTATTTAAAATCATAATTTCAATGATACTTTCTTACTGGCACCATTTCTATTATTTCTGAATTGAGATGGTGCCATATAAATTTTATCAGAATCTGACCATTTACTTCAAAGATATGCCAATCAAAGAAATTTAGAAGAAATAAATAAAATCGACTTTAGATATGCCTTAAAAAGTATATATACATATAATAATTAAAATTAAGAGTTTTTGAAATTGTTGTCAATCAAAAAAAATATACTTATATGAAAAAAAATAATAAAATCGGCTTCAAAAACTGTTAAAATTAATAGCTATACATTTTTCAGAATTTTTTAAAGTCAGTTTTTTTATAATATACAATTTCAGTTATTGAAAGACAGGGAACATTTTGAATATACACAAAGAATGAAAATAAATTCCCTTCTCTGTGTGAAGTACATTTTTTATATAGAAAACAAATCAACCCTAACAACACGAGAGTTATTCAAAGAACGCTAGCTCGGAACAAATCTCCCTGGAACCATTTTACAGGACATATCAAGTCTGAAGGACAAGGAATTTGCCACTGAAAGGATGACCTAACACACACCCACCCACCCACCATCACCCATCCACCCACCCAACACGGATCCTTATCCGATGGACGACACACTGTTATTTCGACTTCTGACCCTTTTAAGAAGTGCTGCTAGGGGAATACGATCATAGCTCCTTCGATATTGACAGTCCATAGACACGATATTACTCTTTAAGGACTATTATCGCTATATAGATAAATCGGTTTAGTTTTATTTGATTATTTTCACCGTTTTTATACTAATAGACGAGTTTATTCTTAAATATTGATAAGAAAGCATATCTTAATTACGTAAAAAAGGGGGGGAGGCATTACAATTAAAAGGGGGCTCAGTAAAATAGGAAAATCTTAGGGTCTAAGGTTTTATTTCAGTAATCTTATTATTTCTATTTTTTGACATGAGTGCCAAAGAAACTTTCTTATATTTACTCACAAGGGAACCTTTTCAAGTCGAAAATTCGTATCGAGTTTAAACTTTGTATATAGTTAGAGGAGATCAAGGTACGTAAGAAAAAAATTATTTAAGCTGCGGTAAAATGGTTTAAGGGAGTTAAACACAGTGGCGTAGCGAGCATAATTGGCGCCCGGGGCACGGTACCTTTTTGCCCCCCCCCCCCGCGCTTTCAGTGGTAGGTATTTCAACACATAAAAATTTCAAAAAAATTTTGCAAGTCCTGTAGACCCTCTCAAAATTAATATAATTAATTTTGAGAGGGTCTACAGGACTTGCAAAATTTTTTTGGTCAAATCAAATAAATGATTATTGTAGATTAGACTTTTTTCTTTAATTTACTTTTTTTCTATTACTGTACGACCATTTTTGACCATGTTATGTGCATCAAAGCAAGAATTATATGTTTAACTTTAAGTGCTTATAACTAGTTATAACTAGAGAACAAATAATCGTTAAAAATTCGGAAATCTGTTTTTTCGTTAACGCCCTTTTGTAGTTCATTTGATAAGAAATTATTTTCATTATGTAAAATACATTTGAAAGTGACCTATACAATCGCATATATATTTCATTTTTCATAAAACATGGAGGAACTTTGGGGGAAATCACGGGATCATTAAAGCGTCTATGTTTTTTTTTTTTTTAGTAGCTAGTAAAAGTATCCCTAAAATATCTGCGAAACCTCGAATCGCTTTTTCTTTTAACCCCAAGCGATCAAACATGCATATTGCTCTGAGAGCGTTAAAGGATCATTCGAATTTTCTAACTTTTTAAAGGCATTTTTCCGCGAAAAATGCTATTAAAACAGTTTTAAAAAATATATTTAAAAGCTGAAGCGTTGTTGTTTGAGTTGTTCCAGCTGTTTAAAAATACCTAAAAATATTGAAAATTATAAGTGATCCGTTAATTTTGCATTTAGTGTATATTATATATAAGTATATATATATTTATTATTAATAATTTCCGGAAAATCTTGTTTGTCTTGGGGACCATCTGGCGCCCCTCTGCGAGTGGCGCCCGGGGCATGATAGACCCCCTTGCCCCCCCCCCCCTCGCTACGCCACTGGTCAAACACCCCTATGAAAATGTGCAAAATAATCATATTTTTTCAAATAACTCTGAAACTAATGAAAATTTAAAAAAATCTACAATACAAAATTTTCATGATTTTTTATTCGAAAAAATTAAACCGTTAACCCACACAATTCATAGGTTTAATTTTTTTCGAATTTTGACTATCACCATTCGAAAGAGCATAAAAAATCATAACAATTTTGTATTGTAGATTTTTTTAAATTTTCATTAGTTTCAGAGTTATTTGAAAAAATATGATTATTTTGCACATTTTCGTAGGGGTGTTTCACTCCCTTAAACCGTTTTACCGCAGCTAAGATATTATATTTTCGACTTGAAAACGTTCCATTGCCAGTACTGAATGCCTATATTCAAAATTTAAACAAATCTTTATTGTATTATTTTTAGTAAATATAACATATCGATTTTAATCATTTTAATGACTCAAATAAAAGTTCGACTGAAGCACATATGTATAATATGCAAGTATGAGTGTGACGTCACAACTCTAAAATGTCACCTACGAGCGTTTTTGCGTCAAATTCAAAATCAGTTTTAAAAGAATCAATTTTTGTGATTAATTTATTTTCTGCAGAAATAAGTATTTTTTTGAAAATAGGAGACACGCAAGATCATCATAGAATATCCTGAACAAAAATGATTCTTCGCAAATTTATGGGGAGGCAGGAGAGGGGGTATTGGGGCAAGGCCTCGATACATCTATTAACAACCACTGTATTATTATATTAAATCAGCACAACTTTGTAACATACATATTTTTTATATTAATACCAGCATATAATTTTTTTATTTTCAAAACATATTTCTTTTCCATGTTTAATTAATTCAACAGCCGTTTTTATAATCACCCGTATATATGTGCGTGCGTGTGTGTGTGTGTGTGTGTGTGTAGCAGAACTGTAACACTCACGTTTTGTTTAATAACAAGATACGCATTGATGGTCCCCTAACCATTACATGTACATGTATAAAAACAAGAAGGTCATGCAGGTAATCTTTGTGAATAATAATAATTGGCGTTATATTTTAAATGTCGGATTATAGTGGGGGGAAAAAACTTACTGTGCGGAAAAGTTTAGAGAAAACTAGGTACTAATTTCGTGCGAGTGATGGGGTTTTACTTAAACGTCGATTACATTAAGCGAGTTTAGAAGCGGGCGAGTCAGCTAGTGCGATAGTGATGATGATAGACAAAATATTCCACTCGCTTTGTAGCCAACTAGCTAGCGAGTTTAAACCACGTGTTGTGAATAGGAATAACCGGGATACTCGCAGCTAGTTCACTGGCAACTATGACGACACACGGTTAGTTTACTAGCTAACAAACCCACACGCCAGCGAGTAGCGAGTAAAGTAGCCCGGCTTTCAACTTTTGTATAGCAGATTGTTTACAATCTGCTTGTATACCTAGTGAACATTATTACACTGGGCGAGTTTACTAGCAGCTTCTGAATTCGCAGTAAACTAGCTTACATAACAACCAACGCTAGTTCGTAAATGGAACTGTTACCAAAACTTTACAACGGCCATCTTTAATTTAATGTCACTTGCGTGGATATAATCTCAGAGGCGTCAGTTGAAAGTTTATAATATATAAATATGTTTTAAATTACAATTGAATTTGGTATGTAAGAGAGATGATAACTTAATACTTAATTTACATAAAAGAGTTTGTCCTTAACCACTCACTCACTCATTCATATATCAACGTACAGCCCAAACCTCTGGACCTAGAAACGTAAAATTTCATGGATGTCTTCCTTTTATGATGTAAGCACCCACTAAGAAAGGATTTTAGAAATTCAACCCCTACGGGGTTAAAACGAGGTGTCAAAGTATAAAAAACATTTTTTCACATTTAATTGAAACTTATCAAAAGTAGTACAAATAACTTAACAATTATTTCAGCATTTCCCAAAATTTAACCCCTCAGGAGGTGGAAAAATTTGTAAGATAATTTTTTTTGTATTCACCGAATAAAACATGACACAAGTAGGTACTCTACAAGACAAATAACATTTACGAAAAATCAACCCCTACGGAAATTGGATGGGGGAAAAATTTTAATATATTTATCTTCATAACTGTTCATGATATTAAGGTAAATTCAGACAAATTAATATTCAATAAAACATGAAAGTTCAATATTCAAGCCCTAATAGCATGGGGCGGGGACGAGGATGGATTTAGATATGTTTATCTGCACACCTGCTTTACTTATAAAGGTAAATTCGGGCAAAATAGTCATCTATTAAAATAAAAATTTCGACATTCAACTCCTAATGGCGGGGGTAGACAGGGGGTGGATTTTCGCAATTTTTAACTAAGATCCAAGATATTTACGAAAATCAATATATGTAAATAAATGTAATATGTCATCCCCTATCACGTATGGATACAACGAAAACAATATTTTGTTAATATAAGAAACATACTCTTAATCCAACTACGTTATTCCTTCGTTCAAGAATACTATAGTTGGTTTAAGAGATTATTGCTTATCTTAAGAAAATATTGTTATATACAAAACAAGGTTTACTTGGTTTGAGAAATCCTTTCTACCAGTGTAAGAGTTTTTATTTTTATGTATAAAATTAAATATATTATTACTATTAATTTTAACACCAAGTAAATCAACTTTTAAATATAACTTTAATTCATACTATTTAAATTCTTCTAATACAAAAAAAAACATTACAATATTGAATAGAATCAACATAAAGGCTGTAGCCGGGTAAGCATGCAAAATCGGCCTTTGCATGGATTTGGCTGATTATTTTTTTGAAAGTCACATTCTATGTAACATTCAACCTGACCAAATATTAGCTTCCAAAAATTTGTAGTTTTCGAAAAAAATTTTTTTTTTTATTTTCAAAAAAAATTTTTTTTTTGATAATCCATCAATCGAATTTGATGGTGCTTGTGGTATATTATAGAGGTACTTATGACTCATCAGAGGTAATTTTATTATGGTCCTCTGTACATAGTAAACCAGAAAAAAAAATTAATAAAATTTAAAAAATTAAAAAGCACTATGTTGTTTTCGGGGGGCAATCACCATTTTTTTATAAAATATACCTTGTACGTACCCAAACAACATATCAAAATCCCAAACTGATATGAAGGGTATAACATACTCGTATAAATTCGCATATGGTCGTATTGGCGCGGCGCGCGCGTGACGCGGGTGGACTATATGGAGTGCAAGTGTCTTTATACTTTTAAAACATCTCTAATTTGTTGCTAAACAACAGGGCTGAACTAGCCTGGAGAGATCCGGGGAATTTGAAGGGGCCCATGGCCTGACAAAGATAAAATATAGAGGCCGTAGCCGGAAATGTATGGGAACTGCCATTGAATCAATTATGCTAATTTTTTCTCATAGTTTGCTTTTTAGAAACATAAAATCGCCTCAGATCGCTTTTGAAATGTTATAATCGTCTTTAGTAGCAATAAATCACACCGCTGCGAACTAACGACTCTTATTGTATAATAAGTTACAGATAGGATTTTTTTTTTCAAAATAAAAATATTCTTAGAAAAACATAAAAATTTTGAAGCACAAATACTATTAGAGCGATTTTATGTTTTTTAAAAAGCAACCTATGAGAAAAAATTAGCATAATTGATTCAATGGCGGTTCTCATACATTCCCGGCTACGGCCTCTATATTTTATCTTTGTCAGGCCATGGGCCCCTTCAAATTCCCCGGATCTCTCCAGGCTAGTTCAGCCCTGTTGTTTAGCAACAAATTAGAGATGTTTTAAAAGTAT
Organism: Sialis lutaria; assembly: GCA_949319165.1. Lineage (NCBI taxonomy): Eukaryota > Metazoa > Arthropoda > Insecta > Megaloptera > Sialidae > Sialis > Sialis lutaria. The sequence goes on from OX439233.1 coordinate 38,744,648, forward strand.
TAAGACACTTGCACTCCATATAGTCCACCCGCGTCATGCGCGCGCCGCGCCAATACAACCATATGCGAATTTATACGAGTATGTTATACCCTTCATATCAGTTTGGGATTTTGATATGTTGTTTGGGTACATACAAGGTATATTTTATAAAAAAATGGTGATTGCCCCCCGAAAACAACATAGTGTTTTTTAATTTTTTAAATTTTATTAATTTTTTTTTCTGGTTTACTATGTACAGATGACCATAATAAAATTACCTCTGATGAGTCATAAGTACCTCTATAATATACCACAAGCACCATCAAATTCGATTGATGGATTATCAAAAAAAAATTTTTTTTTGAAAATCAAAAAAAAATTTTTTTTCGAAAACTACAAATTTTTGGAAGCTAATATTTGGTCAGGTTGAATGTTACATAGAATGTTACTTTCAAAAAAATAATCAGCCAAATCCATGCAAAGGCCGATTTTGCATGCTTACCCGGCTACAGCCTTTATTTTTCTATCCAAAGTACCAAAAAAACTATACATAGATCTAACTTACCGATAAATAAGAAAATCCGGAAAAGGTTTGTAGAGAAAATAACCACAATGAAATCAATCTGCTATTGAGTGAATTGATGTAGCTCATTGCAAAAAGCAGATAAGAAGAAGAAGTATACGACGGAGGGCACCCCGCGAGTAAATCTTCTTGTAAAAACAACCCCGACTAGCTACTAGTGGTCAGTCTTGACATATTGGCACGAACCAAGACCAACCCATACCCTTAAATCTTCTACAATCTATGTTACTATGTTTACATTAGTTCTATAGCTCCGAATACACAGGTAGAAAGGTTTACTTGAGCCAAGTAAACCTTGTTTTGTATATAACGAAAACAATATTTTCTTAAGATAAGAAATATATTCTTAAACCAACTATAGTATTCTTGAACGAAGGAATAACGTAGTTGGATTAAGAGTATGTTTCTTATATTAGGAAAATATTGTTTTCGTTATATACAAAACAAGATTTTCTTGGTCCAATACAGTTTTTTTTGTGTGTATATGAACACAACTTATAAAAACATCAAATCTTTTCGTTTATATCTTAAAAATATACCCCCCCCCTCTTATTTTTTTCCTAAATTAATCCATTAATGCCCAAAAGAATACAAAAGATTTTTTTTAATGGAATTAAGTACACGGAGAGAATATTCTTTTAAAAATTAACAGAAAATGCTGTGAACCTGAGGACAGAATCAACTTCTGAAAAAAATTAACAGAAAAGTCGATAAAATTTAAAATAAAATAAATGAAAAATTACAATGACATACTGGTAAATTTTAACATAGTACCTATTCAAATTTATTTACTCTGAAAAAGTAATATACGCTATTCTTTAATTTAATTTCTTGCATATGAAAATTTCACGTACATTCTCTATAATTTGACTATGTTTCTATATTACTTTTCATATCTGGCCTATCGCCAAAATAGAAACTGCAATACAGTACCTATATTGAATTGTAGTAGACGTTCTTTTAAATTTTACCATATCGGGTGTTTAAAATTTCTAGGATCAAATTTTTTTTCATCAATCTATGCAATTTTTAATTTTTTTCCCATTCCTACGCATCGTAAATAAATAAAAATATTAATAAAAATTTTTTATCTGACTATTAATAATTTGTTAAAATAATTATTTAAGTTTTATAATTATTTTAACATACGGTATAGTAATTTTTGATACTGTTGGTATGAAATATTACTACGTTACCGATTAAGTTTTCACAAAATGAAATTTCGTCCTCCCGTTAACATGTTAGACAGATAGACATACAAACATGGAAAGAAAAATATTTGTCTTGACCCAAAATTTTGAAAACAAATTTTTATTTTATTTTGTAGCTTAAAATAATTCTACGTTTGTAGTTTTATATGATACGAATGTAAACATAGTAAGTGACCAACGCTCTGACCGCCCCGTAGATTTATGTCAGACAAATTGGACGTCGCGATTTGTAAAAAAGTCGCCAATTGATTTGAATTGGGGTTACTACATTCGTCTTTAAGGCTAAAGAAAGAATAAGGAAATTCTGTTATTTTGCGAAACACTAGATTTAAATTTATTATCTTTGCGATCACACGACGGACTTACTTTCGTATAAATTTGCAATTCTATGTCACTTTTATCAGCTGATATATTTATATATACTATATACATACCGGGTGTCCCAGATAACTTTTCCAGCATGGGGATCTCAGTATCTATAAGAGATACAGGTTTGGTTAAATCAGATCAATTATTTGTAAGAAAGGGGTGACGATATGTCACTTGCCATACTTATTGTCGAAAAAAAGTCGAAGTACTAAATACCAGTGATATTTATGAAGTATTTAATTACAAACATTTAAGTGAGCCATGAAAAACAAAAATTGTAAACAAAAATCACAATAACAACAATCAAAATAACAAATGAATACTTTAAAACAATGAACTATTTAAAAAATACATTATAATTTTTTTTCGACAGTAAGTATAGCATGTGACATATCGTTGTAAAGTAGAGTAGAAAACACGTTCAAATATGCTATAGTCAACATAGTGGCCCATAAGAAAAACTAAAGCTAGGGCTTGTAACTCGGAAACTAAAAGTGATATAAAAAATCTAAATACACCAATCGATTCTACACAAAAAAGTGCTTTGAGAAACCGTCTACAAAATCTACTTTAACAAAAAAGTGATAGCCATTTAAAGAAATTCCGAATTTTCAGTTTTTTTTGGTATACCGCCTAAACCACATAGAATTATGAATATTTTTTTGTATAGTAATACTCACCCCTTTCTTACAAATAATTAATCTGATTTAACCAAACCTGTATCTCTTATAGATACTGAGATCCCCATGCTGGAAAAGTTATCTGGGACACCCGGTATATACAAATTCTTGCATAGTTTTTGTATAAGAATTTATTATTTTATTTTAATTATTATTAATGTTTAAAACATTTCTATTTAAAATTATTATTATAGAAAATAGAAATTAATTGATGCATACATCACATAGTTGAAATATTTATTAGTAGATGTAGATAGCATAGAATATACTGAATTTAAATTACATGGAGAGAATATTCTTTTAAAAATTAACAAAAAATGCTGTGAACCTGACGACAGAATCAACTTCTGAAAAAAATTAACAGAAAAGTCATTAGAATTTAAAATGAAGTAAATAAAAAATTACTATGACATACTGGTAAATTTCAACATAGTACCTATTAAAATTTATTTATTCTGAAAAAGTAATATACGCTATTTAATTCTTTAATTTAATTTCTTAAATATGAAAATTTCACGTACATTCTCTATAATTTGACTATGTTTCTATATTACTTTTCATATCTGGCCTATCGCCAAAATAGAAAAACTGCTATACAGTATAATGAATTGTAGTAGACGTTCTTTTAAATATTACCATATCGGGTGTTCAAAATTTCTAGGATCAAAATTTTTTTCATCAATCTATACAATTTTTTATTTTTTTCCCATTCCTACGCGTAAATAAATAAAAATGTTAATGCAATTTTTTCATCTGACTATTAATAACTTGTTAAAATAATTATTCAAGTTTTATAATTATTTTAACATACGGTATAGTAATTTTTGATACTGTTGGTATAAAATATTACCAATTAATTTTTCACAGAATGAAATTTCGTCCTCCCGTTAACATGTTTTTTATGTTAAAAATTAACATTAAATTTTTGCAGTATATGTACGTATCATACAAATATAAAACTAACTGTTTTAACTGCGCGATTTTTTTTCACACATATCTAATCAATTTTCTTGATATAATGTAGCCTATGTCCTTTCTTAGGATATAAGCTATTTCCCTACAAAATTTCATCAAGATCGGTTTAGCTGTTTATCCGTAACAAACAAACAAACAAACAAAGAGAGTTTTTTCGCGTTTATATTATTAAGTATGAATTTTTACAATTTAACAAAAATGATTCATTTTAATCAATTCGCATGTGTTACAGCATCTACAGACAGACAGACAGACAGACATGTTTTTGTAAATATACTATAATATGTTAAACATTATACATATACAGTAGAAACCGGTTATAACGACATCGGTTAATACGACGTATCGGTTTTAACGACTGAAAATAAAAGTCCAACTGAACTCCATACCATTGCATTTTTATCGGTTATTACGACTTACGACTATCCGCTTTTTACGACCAATATGACCGGGCCCTTGAGGGTCGTTTTAACCGGTTTCTACTGTATAAAATATTGCATAATTTCGAATTAAATTAAGAATTATTATAATTAATATAAAAATACGGTTCCAATTAAAATTCGAAGCATGAAGTAAATTATATTAACTGTCATATGAACAATGTTACTGAAAGGTTTTTACTTAAATAATTGACCTTTCATGTTCACATATAATTATTACTTTATAAAGACGAAATAATGAACGGTGTGTATAAGAAGTTAAGGCTTGATTCACACTTTATTCCAATCAATTCAAGTTGATTCGTTTTTAAAAAATTATACAGCGCGAAAAAATATATTTATATCAATTTTGAGAGCCACAAATAATTTTTTTTATCAAATTTAATAAATGCATTTTGTAGAGCATACTTTTCTCTTTAATTTGATTTTTCTTTTAATGCTGTACGACCATTTTTGACTGAGTTATTTATATTTCAATCAATTCGAGTTGATTCGTTGAACATTTTGCTTTTAAAAAATTATACAGCACCAAAAAAATGTATTTATATCAATTTTGAGAGCCACAAAAAATTTTTTTATTCAAATCTAACGAATGCATTTTGTAGAACATATTTTTCTCTTTAGTTTGCTTTTTTTGTGGTACTGTATGATCATTTTTGACTGAGTTATTTATATTTCAATCAATTCGAGTTGATTCGTTGAACATTTTGCTTTTAAAAAATTATACAGCACCAAAAAAATGTATTTATATCAATTTTGAGAGCCTCAAATAATTTTTTTTATCAAATCTAATAATTGCATTTTGTAGAGCAGAATTTTTTCTTCAATTTGATTTTTTTTGTGGCACTGTACGACCATTTTTGACTGAGTTATTTATATTTCAATCAATTCGAGTTGCTTTGTTGAGCGTTTCGCTTTTAAAAAATTATACAGCATCAAAAAAATATATTTATATCAATTTTGAGAGCCTCAAATAATTTTTTTTATCAAATTTAATAAATGGATTTTGTAGAACGTACTTTTCTCTTCAATTTGCTTCTTTTGTGGTACTGTACGACCATTTTTGACTGAGTTATTTATATTTCAATCAATTCGAGTTGCTTTGTTGAGCGTTTCGCTTTTAAAAAATTATACAGCATCAAAAAAATGTATTTATAGCAATTTTGAGAGCCTCAAATAATTTTTTTTATCAAATCTAATAAATACATTTTGTAGAGCAGAGTTTTTTCTTCAATTTGATTTTTTTTGTGGCACTGTACGACCATTTTTGACTGAGTTATTTACAATCAAAGCAAAAATTTGAAATTTTTACTATGAACGTAAAACTAGAAAATTATTTTCTTTATAACTCATTGTCAGTTATAAATGGTCGTACAGTGCTACAAAAAAAGCGAATTGAAGAAAAAAGTATGGTCTATAAGAAGGATTTATTAGATTTAGTAAAAAAAAATATTACGGCCTGTGGGGGCTCTCAAAATTTGATATAAATTTTCAATATTTTTTTTACGATTATTGGAAAGATTTTGAAACACTAAAAGTATTTTTTTCATAACTCGACCAAAAATAGTCACACAGTGCCACAAAACGAAGCAAATTGAAGAAAAAAGTATGATCTATAAGAAGCATTAGTTTGATTTAATAAAAAAAAATTATTACAACCTGTGGGGGTTCTCAAAATTTGATATAAATTTTCAATATTTATTTTTACTTCTATAAGGAAATCTTGAAAAACTAAAATTATTTTATTAATAACTCGGTCAAAAATAGTCGTACAGTGATACAAAAAAAGCAAATTGAGGAAAAAAGTATAGTCTATAAGAAGCATTAATTAGATTTAATAAAAAAAAATTATACGGCCCATGGGGGCTCTCAAAAATTATATAAATTTTCAATATTTTTTTTACGATTATAGTAAAGATTTGAAAAATGAAAACCATTTCTTCATAACTTGGTCAAAAATGGTCGTACAAGGATACTAAAAAAAGTAAATTAAAGAGAAAAATCTGGTCTACAAAATGCTTTTATTAAATTTAGTAAAAAAAAATTATCACGGCCTATAAAACCTCTTGAAATTGATACAATTTTGTTTAGAAAAACTTTTCTCGATTTTTCTCATCCTGTGAACGAAACCAATACAACCAACTCTCGTCCAAACCTAAAATTAACATCCTTATCAAATAATTAACTGGACTTACATACCTACAAGTTGTGAATCGACCCTAAGTTTATACATATAAGTATATTTATAATAAATTGAGTGGCATGTGTACTGAGCGCGAACAGTTACGGAAGCAACCGGCAGGTGGCTATGTGTGTGTGTGTGTGTGTGTGTGTGTCACTGTGAAGCATGAAGAAAGCGAGAAGATACGGCCGTTAGATAAAAGAGTCAGTCACAATCACTCGCTATAGCGATTATGGCCGCGAGCAAATAACGTCCGAGTATATTCATATACATAATATTAATTGCGTTTTTTCGGTTCATGTTACATGACCAATTTAACTTTATTATACCTTCTAATTATTATTATATACTACATTAACAATTTATTAATATTTCATTCGTGTTTTTTGTTTACTGAAATTTGTATAAAAAAATGTTTCAGGTAGCTGGGTTTTTAGTTTTAGATTAATCATACAGAAAAAAAACTCGATCTTATTGAAATATTGAGATATAACAAAATAACAATATTTCCTTAATATAATAATAATAAAAATTCTTATTGAGGATATTTTTTTCATTTGAAAAATATATTTTCATGTTTATCTAAAAAATCTTTTCATTTATTAAATTAATAAATAATTTATTACACCAACTATAGAAACTCTCAAATAGATTAAACATAATGGTTGTATTAATAAATATTTATCAGTGTGAATATTTTTTACACCACCCAACTAGTAAAAGTGCAATTTTCGATATGGTAAATTCAGTAATGTCATTTATTAAGTATTTTTTTGTATTTAAAATATATGTTTTCAATACAAAACTAAATTTTCACCGTGATAAGAACATTGTTAGTAATTATATATATTTAGCAATAAGATAAACATGGATATTTCCATATTGGTAAAAAATTATCATAGACATTTTTTTTCTGTATAATAGAATTAGAAATTAATGATTTTCGAATTCCGCAGATCAATGGAAAGTACCCTATAAGTTTTAATGATCATTGAGTCAGACAGACAGACACACAAATACAATTGATTAGTTAAAACTTGAATAAAAATACATTATATCAAAAATAATAAATGATAATACAATATACGTATCTTATCAATAAATTTACATAGAACATATAAATTATTTTACAAAATACGATTACGTAATTTCTAGACTAATAAATAACAATTTTTTTCACAGTGTTAATTAATATTATATTAAAGTTTAAAACTATTTACTCTTAATTAATATCTCCACTAAAATAAGAAACCTTATCACTATAATTTATCCAAACTGATATAAACTTTTCACACAAAATATTGACTACCGGATATTATCTACGACTAGGAATCTGCACCGCGAGGTACAAACTATGTAATTAAAATCAAATTGAAAATATCTATAATACATAGGGGATACTTGGGCAATTTCATGGTAAAAATTAAATTTTAATATAGAAAATATTGTATATAACACTTAATATAACGAATTCGTTGCCCAAATGGTTCCATCACGTCAGATTTTGAGATATCCGAACCTATAAAAGTCCTAAAATTTTGGGAATGTTGGGGAATTTATTATTAAGTATATAGGTAATTTTTTTTCTGAAGTTTTCTTTCACGATTACAAATAGTACTATCTTTTCTCTTTTAAATGATTTTTTTAATTTCACTGTGTGATTTTTCTTCACCGAAATATACTACTTTGTAGAATATATAGTAAATTTCATTCTGTCTAGTATACTACACTCTATCATATCTTCAAACTAGTACATCTTGGCTAAAAAATCGTACAGTAAAAAGTTAAAACACATTTTAAAGAGGTTAGATAATACTATTTGTTACCGTGGCCGAAAACTTTAGAAAAAAATTACCTACTTGGTAATAAATTCTTAAACATTGCCAATATAATCATTTTTTTGAGTTTTAGGTTAAAATATCTCAAAACCCTGACGTGATGAAACCAATTGGGCAACAAATTCGGTTTCAACATGTCACCAAAAGCCTCCTAAATTACCTATTCAGATCTCTGTTATATTACAAAAGTATTTTTTTGTTGACCAATCTTATGTTTCAAAAATGGCAGTAGTAATCAAATATCAACAAATATTTTTAATTTAGTACATTTAAGGTGACTATTACACTATCAAATAAATATGCCACAGATCTTCGACAAAGATTTGATCAAATATTAAAACTGTCATTATCTATGATCAGAGAAATATTATTAATATTATAAAATATGACTTATTACACTGTCATATTTTTTTGATCAAAGAAACACTGAGGTTTGAGTTACTGAATGAATTAGAGAAGACACTACCATTATTTAAATTACCCAAATTTCCCCTAACAACCGCCCAAACCTGCTGCCACCAACTAAGTTATCACACGAAGAAAAAAAAACTTTAAAATGTATACACCTTCATTAAAAATTTAGTCGCAAAACCTAAATTAAACTCAAAAACACGCTACCAATTCTGAAGGCTAATAAAACTATATACATACAAGAGCTACTGTATTTGTTATTTATTTTTAATCATTTCTCCAGGGACAGAGATGTCTCTCGTGCATCTGTAATGGACCAAAAAGAGACCATAAATCCTATGTCATTTAATGTCTCAAACTTTAAAACAGATACTTGTTCAGATAAACATTAATTACGGTCAAGTTTCAACTGTGATTCTGTTCTTATAAACAAAGACAGGACTATAGGTTACATACCTACACATAATACTCTTCTCTCTCTTTTTGATTGTACGTTAAGTGGTGTGATGGACGTATTAACGAAATAGAGAAATTATCACTGTCTATATAGAAAACATGTTAAAACGTATATATCTATTTGATGTAGTACTACCTCTAAATTATCCCACACAATATGACAAAGAAGGAAGCTGTTTTGTGTGTTGTGTACTTCTCTCTCAGCTACTGATTAATTGTTAAGTACCGCGGGGTTGTGCGAAACGACATGATTTTTTAAAAAGAGATAGATGTATGTATTGCTTTTGTTTTTTATCAATTCTTTTAAGTTTTATCTGATTTCTGGTAAGTCGTTTAGATGTTTGAGAGTGGTTCATTGAAAAATATGAATCAATAGTATGTTTGTATTACCCCATTATTTTCCGACTTTTTGTTTCTTTGAATTTTTTTGATCAAGTTTTTAATTTTTGTTGAAAATATTACCAAAAAGATAAATTCTATACAGGACTTAATAATTATCAGTTGTAGACTAGATTATTAGCATGAGAATCCAATGTCATATTTATAGAACAGCACTTTTTTAACGACCTGGATTTATTTTTGAAATAATTGATATTTATATGCTTTATTTACGTTCATAAGTAATATTATATATTATAGTTTCGTCAATTTAAAAACGTTTTACAAACAAGGGAACCTTTTCAAGTCGAAAATTCGTATCGAGTTTAAACTTTGTATATAGTTAGAGGAGGTCAAGGTAAGTAACAAAAAAATTACCATAGCTGCGGTAAATCGGTTTAAGGGGGTCAAACACCCCTATGAAAATGTGTAAAATAATCATAATTTTTCAAATAATTCTGAAACTAATGAAAATTTAAAAAAATCAACATTACAAAATTTTCATTATGCTCTTTCGAATGGCATAGTCAAAATTTGGAAAAATTAAACCTATGGAATGTGAATGGGAGGTGGGGATTAACGGTTAATTTTTTTTAATTTTTACTGCCGCTATTCGAAAGAGCATAAAAATGTAATAAAAATTTTGTATTGTAGATTTTTTTAAATTTTCATTAGTTTCAGAGTTGTTTGAAAAAATATGATTATTTTGCACATTTTCATAGGGGTGTTTGACCCCCTTAAACCGTTTTACCGCAGCTTAAATAATTTTTTTCTTACTTACCTTGACCTCCTCTAACTATATACAAAGTTTAAACTCGATACGAATTTTCGACTTGAAAAGTGAAAAAAATAACTACAAATGTCGTCTAGCTGGAATAATTACACTGTTACTTTTAAAGTATTATAATTTGTCATTGAATGAACTCTAGAGCTCGTTTTAAAAAATATTGGAAGCAGAGGGACTTAAAAAACATATAACTAATATGTTTTTTAAGTTTTAAGAACTAGGGATACTGTTACTAATAAAGCAAGTAACTCTTTATTAAATCAATTTAATTAATTTTATTTTTATTTTTAGTTATAGCCTTTTATATTGTTAATATTTTTTCTCTAGTAATTTATAAGGTAAAACGAGTAATGAACATTTGTTAGTTATTACTAATATGACATAGAAGTTATAAAATAAAGAATCGTAGCATTTGAAACAATGTAAAGCAGATGTTATGATAATATAATAATTAGTAAATATATTACACTAATAATGTCCATCATTTTAACACCCATTTACCGATTATCATCAAATTAAGCTGTAAGACAGTTAACTGTCTATAAATAGGATACAGTAATGACAGTAATCAAAATTCAACAAATATTTATAATTTAGTACATTTAATTAAGCAAGTGTCCAAAATTTATGTAATATCCATAGGTGGGCACAGTTAATCAAAAAGTTAACTTCGTTAATCGTTAATCCGTTAATAAAAAAGTTAACTTCGTTAATCGTTAAACCGTTAAAATTGCGAAAATGTAACGGAAGTTAAAGATAACCGAAAATTTGAAAATTTAAGGAAAGTTAAAGTTAATCGTTAAAAAGTTAACCATTCAAAATGTTTGAAGACCTTTTTTTTGTCATCAAACTAATAATGTAACGGACTAAAGTTAACGGAAGTTACCAAAAGCGTTAACATTTTTTTGAGTTAACTTAAAAAGTTAATCCGTTAATCATTTTGTTAACTTCGTTAATTAACGATTAACGGATTAACGAATAATGTCCACCTATGGTAATATCCAAAACCTTAATTATAACAATCTATAGACATTTTTGACTTTCTTATACGATTTTTTTCAAGTTTCGGATTTTATAATACATAAATATCCAATTTAACCTTCCCTGAATCTATTTTTTCATAATATATGTGCGTATGTCTGTCTGTCTGTGTGTAAACGCCAATTTATTATTATTTTACAACAAAAAATCGTAAAATAGTTTCGATATTTTCGAAAAAAAATTTCTGGCCTAAAAAATTACAAAGCGATTATTTTATTCAAAATTATATCAATTTTTATTTTCAATTTTCGTGTACACACAAAAAAACTGTATTGGACCAAGAAAATCTTGTTTTGTATATAACGAAAACAATATTTTGTTAATATAAGAAACATACTCTTAATCCAACTACGTTATTCCTTCGTTCAAGAATACTATAGTTGGTTTAAGAATATATTTCTTATCTTAAGAAAATATTGTTTTCGTTATATACAAAACAAGGTTTACTTGGCTCAAGTAAACCTTTCTACATGTGTATATTATTTATTAATTAACCGTCTTGAATAAACTCAATGTAAACATAGTATATGTCTGAACTAAATAAAAAAACAATCGAGGCTATTAAGGAGTTAATGGTCTAAATTTATATTTAAAAATTTATCAGAAAACAAGAGCTACCGTATTACACCCGGCCTACTAGATAGATCTCCAATAAGAGTCGCCGCCGCCGTCGCTGTAAAACAAGAAGTCAATTCCAAAGCACTCTATAATTAAGTGTACTTATTTATCAAGTTACTCAGTCAGTAAGAGAGGACGCAATCTTATGAAGGTATGTTCATAGTTATTTTAATTAAACCTTAACCGTCGTTTATCAAATTAGATGTCAGAAATATTGTTGCGGATATTTTTTATTATTATTTGAGTCTATTTACTTTTTTTACGAAATTAATTTTTATTTAATTAGTTTTTAATAAAAACCTTGCAATTAACTGATATTGAATTATTTTTGTAATTCGATATGGTTAGTCCTACTAATTTATTTTTTATTTCATTATCAAGTTTAATACAAGTTTTTACTGAGCGATTTGACTGGCAAGTAACACTACCCAAGTGCCACTTGCCGATTTTCTTGAAACTTGGTACACACGTAGTAGGTACATCGAAAAACATTAAGGGGTTACATACAGTCAGAAGGCCCAAAAAAAACGTTTTTTTAAAGAATTTTTTAAGAGAAGATTTTTAAATTTATTAATGTAAAAATTTGTACACATACTATGGTAACTTTTAATTGTATTTTAACATTTTTTATTTGTAAAAATAATAATAATAAAAGCTGCTACAGCTGTTCTCCAGGAGGTCCTCTCAAAAAAGGCGCCTTGCGGTAACCACGATATCTCTGGACTGCATCTTTTAAAATAAAAAATCCAAACGAATTTCGTTAAAGTAATGTATAATCTTGTACTTAATCGAAGGAATAAGCAAAATAATTTTTTTTGACAAAATGGCGGCTTCTCAAAAAAAAATTTGATCTTAAATTGTTTATAAAAAAAAAATTATTTATCGGTGAGAAAAAACCTTCGATTAATTACTAAAAAATATACTTAAGAAACTTGTGTTAAAATTTGAGACTAAAATCGTGGTCACCGACTTTAAAAACACAGATTTGAGAAAAACGCGCTGCCGCTCCGACCTCCTACATTCAAACGCTCTGAGACGTCTTTACAAATATGCGTGTAATTTCGAAAATAATCGCCGGATTGACTTGAAATTTTATGTTTGTGTACTTAAATACATGTACCTACATTACGAAAATTAAATTTAAAAAAATCGATTTTTTTAAAATTCTAACTGTACGTAACCCCTTAAATACATAATTATGATTTTGGTAACAGTTGTTATATGAATTTAGAAGTGGTGGATGAAAAATTTAAAATGACGCATCCAAATAGCAGAATCTGGGTAAATATCGGTGGGCAAACTGTATAATTGGAAATATTAAAAAGATATAATAATCCTGTCTTAATAAGGATCAATTTATTAAAATTTCGTGTTTTGATTATTGTTTCCGTCATCTGAAAGAAGTTTGCGATCTCAAAAACACGCAGACAATGAAATTATGATAGAAAAAATGTCGTAAAAACTGTAAGAATATTTAATAAGTTTTTAAAATTATTATATATAACGCGTATGAAACCGCGGGGACCCGCTATTTATTATTTAATAAATAAATAGGTAATATCTATCTAGGCATCTCTATTTCATTGATTTTTCTTATGAACATAATATAATAGATGTGATCGCTAGGAAAAGTGAGTAATAAATTTATTTTTAATATGCATTAAATTACATAGAGAATTTATTTATGAAACTTTATATCGTTGGTACCTACATAAACACGCAATTTATTTTTATATACCTTATATATTTAATACATATACATACACACAAATAATTAAGCTAGAAAAAGTTTATGTTATACATAGTTAAGTTAGTATTATACTCGTATATAAACTTACGACCAAATAGCTTAATATGCAATATTAGCATGTTGATTAGTACTTCTTTTTAAATATTTAGTATTTCAGGGAGCGTTAAGGGGAGGGGGAGGGGTCAAATTATATATTTAACACAGAAAAAAATAATTTGTCTAAGTGTTAAAAAATGTGATTAATGTAAAAAATCCGTGATCGATTTGGTTGTTTGTTAATATGATAATTTTTTTACCAATATGGAAATATCCACGTTTATCTTATTGATAAATGTATATTATTACTAACAATGTTCTTATCACGGTGAAAATATTGAAAAAATATATTTTAAATACAAAAAAAAACTTAATAAATGACATCACTGAATTTACCATATCGAAAATTACACTTTCACTAGTTTGGTGGTGTAAAAAATATTCACACTGATAAATATTTATTAATACAATCATTATGTTTAATCTATTTCAGAGTTTCGTTAGTTGGTGTAATAAATTATTTATTTTTTTATATAGATAAACATGAAGATATATTTTTCAAATTAATAAAATATCCCCAATAAGATTTTTTATTTATTATATTGAGGAAATATTGTTATATTAACAAAATAAATGTATTAAGAATTTTTCCATCTCAAATTTTCAATAAGAGTTTTTTTTTCTGTGTACGTAAATAATTATTATCAATTAACAGTTTAAGGGGGGTGTTCCGTTAATACTTAACACCTTAATGTGGTGTTTACACCGAAAAAACAAAACAGAAACATCGTGTCTTTAAAAAACTTCGTATTTAAAAATGTATAGGGTTTATTGCTTTTTTGGTCATAAAAACATCGTGTTTCTGTTTTGTTTTCTCGGTGTTAACACCGCATGATATACATACATATATCGAAACATTCGAGCTCTATATACAGAAAAAAAAACTGTATTGGACCAAGAAAACCTAGTTTTGTATATAACTAAAACAATATTTTGTTAATATAAGAAACATACTCTTAATCCAACTACGTTATTCCTTCGTTCAAGAATACTATAGTTGGTTTAAGAGATTATTGCTTATCTTAACAAAATATTGTTATATACAAAACAAGGTTTACTTGGTTTGAGAAATCCTTTCTACCAGTGTACTTCTTGTGACCTAAAATCTTGAAATTTGACAAGAAGGAACGTCTTGAAAATCATTAATTTCTATTTCTATTACGTGAAAAATTTAATTTTGTGGTTTCTTTCTTACAAATCGGGTTCATTGTCAAATACCTTTAGAAGGTAAGAGGAGGAGGGGGGGGTCCCATTAATACTTGACACCCTAATATACATATATCAAAACTTTCGGGCTCTACATAATTTTTAGTACTACACACAAAAAAATTGTATTGGACCAAGAAAATATTGTTTTGTATATAACGAAAACAATATTTTGTTAATATAAGAAACATACTCGTAATCCAACTACGTTATTCCTTCGTTCAAGAATACTATAGTTGGTTTAAGAGATTATTGCTTATCTTATAAAAATATTGTTATATACAAAACAAGGTTTACTTGGCTCAAGTAACCTTTCTACCTGTGTAAGCCGTTATTCAGCATTATGCGTTGCTAATTAATACAAGTAACTTAATGATTAATATATTTAATTTAGCTAATAAGACAAAAAGCGTAGAAAGACGCTCGATGTCCGTGAAGCGTTAAGATAATAGTGATTTCAACGCTCACTAGTTTTATCACAAAAGGCTAGCTATATAATATATAGTTAGCTAGCTTGGTCACTGCGAACGAACAGTTTATGGTGCATTAAAGAATTTAGCGTTTTTATACAAATATACATATATTATGTACCTACCTACATAACAGATTTAATGCTATTGGAATTAGTTCCGTGTTTTGATGAAAAAGCAGTTATTTATGAGCAATTTAGTAAAAAATTGAAAAAAAAGTGATTTTTTGATATTTTTTTGATTTGTTTTTTAAATATTTCTTGCATTAAATTATTTTTTAAATTTTTAAATCATCTATTTTGATGGGAAATTTAATTTTCTATAAAAAATCATTCTTGTAAAATTTTCAATGTCTGCTTAGTTTTCGAGTTATACTTAAAACATTGAAAAGTGACTAGTTTAACCCCTCCCTAAAAAACGCAAAGGTGAATTTAGTAGCACTTTGTGTTTTTATCATCTGTAGGTGTCAAATGAACATATTAAACAATAAAAACCCTTTAACGCAATTGTTCCTTTCTACCTATTATTTTCCGGTATAATCAATAGCCTATTACCATGTTTCTATGTTTTTAATTTTGTATTTTTTCATGTAACAATTTAAAATAAAAAACAATGTGAATATTATGAATGCCTTGGTATGAATAGTTTTAAAAACATTTAACTCTTTGTAATTTAAAATAAACCCATATTGATGATATTTGTGAATTTTCAAATTAATATCACAACTTATAATAGATCCACACTACTTTGAAAAATGTTCCACTAGCTTTGACCAGTGCGCGGCGCGGCATGCAGTATCTTTATACAGTGTATAAAGTATATGGCGAACTACAAAACTGCAAATATCTCCGAAGTTTGAAGACACGTTATTTTGAAATTTGATATCATTGTATTCAGAATACTACACTCTATTGATTTATGAAAGAAAAAATATTAATTTTTGAAAAAAATTGAGGGGTGTCAATTATACCCCCCAAATAAAATATTTAGGGGGTACCACATTAATGCTATTTTATAGCTCTTGTAATACCAAACAAATGTTACATTATACACAAGTCACTATTCCAAGTGGTTTACGAGCTATTTACAAATTAAAAATTTTACCCTCATTTTCAAGGGCCGATTTCACCCCTTAAATATTAAAACGGGCACGTATAAAAAAATAGGTGTCCTTAATTTTTACCCAAAGAACATTTTTACCAAGTTTCATTAAAATCCGAGTCTGACACCTCGGGATCTTTCCTTGTAAAATAAAAATACAAAATACAGCAATCCGCCGCCATGTTAAATGAAACACCAATCAGAGCGAATGACGTCACGCATTATTTGAGACAAATATCAATTCCTCTTACAAGATTATTAGGAACATACCTTATTAAAGAACTTGTATACTTTGGAATTCATTTTTAACATTAAATAATTGTCTAACTCTGAATGTTTGATTATTGTTGACAAGGAGTGTGACGTCACAACTCTCAAATAGCACCAGCGAACGTTTTGGCGTCAAATTCAAAATTAGACTCAATTTTTGTGATTAATGTAGTTGGTCCATCATAATGTGATCACATTAGGCCATGAGTACATATTTTTAATTTAGAGAAATGATCATGGCAACGCTGTACATTATCTACTATTAACTACTTGTCAAATGATTATATTTTATCATCTAAACTACCACAGAATATATTAATAATTAATGAAATCGATTATAATTCCCTTCAATCCACTTATCATATTTTGTAAAAAATTATTTCATTATTTCGTGTATTTTTTACTATAATCAAATGAATACGTTGTTGCCACATTGTCAACAATACTGTAATTTATGTGATGGTTTGGTAGTTAAATCTGGTTAAATCTTAATAACGGGATGGTCAACAATTCCAATTTTTTGTATCCTGTTTTCTTTCATATAAATATACAACATGTCAGTTTTTTATGAAAATCTGACGCTACGTTTAAATTTTATCTAATAAAACGTTACGTTAGTGTACGGTTAGTCCATATAAGCTGTGTTAAAAATATAAACTTTGAGATCATTTTTCATGACTTTGAGATGGTCAATTTTAATAAAAATGGGTTATTTTTCAGATATTAATCTAGGGAATATTCCTATGCAATTTAAACAAAATCTGACGAAAACATGTTTACGGACCAACTACCTTAAATCTTTATTTTCTACAGAAATAAGTATTTTTTTGGAAATAGAAGACACGTTAGATCATCATAGAATAGTTTTTTTTTATTAGTCATCATGCATATTAACAGTAGTTTTGTAAAAACACCAAATCGTTAAAACTTGTCAATTGTATAAATAATAATTAATATCTGTTGCATGTATAGGACAATAAATAACTCATATATTTTTCAAGTTTTTAATTAACTGTATATACATAATACATATATACAAACTATATAGTTATATAAGAAACAAATAACAGTATGTGTATAACCTTTAAGAAAAACCTATTTAATGAAACCCTAATTAAATAAACAAAAATAAATAAGAAACCCATAAACCATCGTCGAACCAACAACGTCTTCATTTATCTGCTCTGTTGATCCATCACGCATTCACGGACCTCATCTCGGCATGAGCTTTAATTGCTAAGGTCATTAGCACGTTCTCAGAATATGTACATATAGGTATATGTCTTTTGATAAATAAGCATTCTGACTTAACTCGCTTGAAAAATTATACTTACCTATCTAGTATTCTAACTGATATAGTTTATTTTTAATGATTAGGTACTTTTAAAGTTACTCTAATAAGAGTTATGACAGCGTCACCATTTTTAGCCAAATCGCGATTGGCTAAAACTGCCGTTGTCTTTGGACACTAATTTTTTGAGTATTGTAAATACACACAAAAAAACTGTATTGGACCAAGAAAATCTTGTTTTGTATATAACGAAAACAATATTTTCTTAATATGAGAAATATACTCTTAATCCAACTACATCATTTCTTCGTCCAAGAATACTATAGTTGGTTTAAGAATATATTTCTTATCTTAAGAAAATATTGTTTTCGTTATATACAAAACAAGGTTTACTTGGCTCAAGTTAAACTTACTACCTGTGTATAAAACTACAAAAATTGTTGATAAAAAATCTTAAATGTTGATAAGAGTACTTAATTATAACTTTTGTAATAATCCTAGCATATCTAAAATACAGCATTTACAATTTTTCATGTTATTTTTGAATTATATGCCTGAAAGGTCAGGTTTACTCAAATTGAAAGTATTGCCGCACAGTGTCTTTCAAGCTAACGAGAAATTGTTGTTTTTTTTTACTATTTTGACTGTGAGTAAACATATTCTTTTCGCTATTTTGTGTATTTTTATTGACTGAAATCTGTATATTTACATTCAAAATCACAGGTGTCCAAAAACTTTTGTACAGCAGTGTATAAAAATTCATTTTTAACCGATTTCATAAAAGTAGAAAGTTTCCAATTCAATCAATATATTTTTTATGGATTAGACATTTCATTTGAAAGAGTATATTTCCAAAGTGGTCCCATATAATTTTCATCAAAATCTGACAAGGAATTTGAAGATACGCTACTAAAAAAAAAACTAGTTTAAAATTTCGAATAATATTTTATAAAAAAAAAATTGCATCCAGAACAAGAGGGGTAAAGATAACGTTTAGGAGGATGAGGGGTAAATGTAAAACGGCAAGTGGAATTCGAAGATACGCAACTCAAAATAAAAAAAAAGGATTGTGTGGTTTTATGAAACCACGGTAAAAGTGAAACTTTTTTTCACATTATAGACATTTAACTAAAAATTTTCGGAATAATAAATTCAAGCACTCAAAATTGAAATAAATCCATAAACAACAACATGCACCAGCAAAAAGTTCTAATAATTGTAATAAATTCTATATAAAAACCAAGATCTTTTTTCCTTTTTCTATAAGCACGTGCTCGGTCGGCGTTCTGTTTTTTACGGCGTAAAATTAATTCATCGTCATTCATTTTTGCACTATTCTTTCTCGTTGATCAGTTTTTAAGACTCACTAGCTGTGTCGTTGTTTACCAAAAGCAAATAAATAACAACATTTACATTAAACACTGACAAATTACAATACAAACTTACTAAATATGTATAATAGCACACAGTACATAAACTGTCATACAATGAATGGCTGCTTGTTCCACGCATGCGCAGTCCACGCGACATGCAACACACAGACCAAAAAGTTTGAGACGATGTAATAAAAGTTTCACTTTAAAAAAATATTTAAAATTTCGAATAATAATATTTTATAACAAAATTTGCGTCCAGAACAAGAGGGGTGGCGATACCGTTCCGGGGGAGGGGTAAAAGGGGGGAGGTAAATGTTAAACGACAAGCACAAAGCGACAGTAAGTATGGCGTTATCTGTAGCGCAATCGACACGGTTGTCGTTTGTTTATTTCGCAGGAACAAATGAACGCAGTACTATTGGTGAAACTAAACAAATGACCATCGGACCCACAAGCCACCACAGTGGTGCCGCCTGACGGCCACACTGGTAATGAGCAAAGCGCGAAGAATGCTATTTATACTACAGAAGATTATTAATTAAGTTAGTTTAATAAGGCTTCCACTGTCATATTTACATTTACGTATAACTACTTTTTATTATCAAATCAAATTAAATTTTAAGTACACAGAAAAAATAATTTGTTTGTGTTAAAAAATGTGATCAATGTAAAAAATGCGTGATCGATTTGGGTTGTTTGTTAATATGATAATTTTTTACCAATATGGAAATATCCACGTTTATCTTATTGATAAATGTATATTATTACTTACAATGTTCATGTCACGATATATTTTAAATACAAAAAATATTTAATAAATGACATCACTGAATTTACCATATTGAAAATTGCACTTTCACTAGTTGGGTGGTGAAAAAAATATTCACACTGATAAATATTTATTAATACAACCATTATGTTTAATCTATTTGAGAGTTTCGTTAGTTGGTGTAATAAATTATTTATTTTTTTTATATAGATAAACATGAAGTTATATTTTTCAAATTAATAAAATAACCTCAAAAAGATTTTTTTTATTAATATATTGAGGAAATAATGTTATATTAACAAGATTATTTTTTAAACATTTTTCCATCTCAAATTTTCAATAAGATCGAGTTTTTTTTTTCTGTGTGAAAAATGATGCTCTCCATAAATTAAAAAATACGCATCAATTTGTTCGTTTTATGTCCACAACGTTTCTTCATACATTTCAGTAGACATAGAAAACCAATTGTATGATTTTGAATATACATATAGGTACATATTTAATATATGACATAACTATTATAGGTACTATTATTAATTACATGTTAATAATAAATATTAATGAAAATTATTAAATAAATAAAAACGCAAAATTAAAGCTAATCAGGTTTTTTTACTATCCATGCGCCATAAAATTTCACTTACATCTATACAATTAAATTTTATAGAAATTTACATAAATAAACAATAATGAAACTAACAGTTTAATAAAAATATACTTACACTATATAGATCCATAAAAAATGTACTTTAAACTGTATATTTTAGTAAAAGAATTCTACTGACTAATTTGCCTATATAGGTAAGATAGATTTTTCAACCAGTTTGTTTGAGACATTAATAAAATTAAATTATGAATTCATATTTATTAAATTGTAAAAAAATGTACCCCCCCCCCCAACATAATTCCAATACTCTCAATGTTACATTTACAGATAAAAAAACTCGATCTTATTGAAAATTCGAGATGGAAAAATGCTTAATAAATTTATCTTGTTAATATAACAATATTTCCTCAATTTAATAATAAAAAAAATCTTATTGAGGATATTTTATTAATTTGAAAAATATATCTTCATGTTTATCTAAAAAATGTTTTCATTTGTCAAATTAATAAATAATTTATTACACCAACTAACGAAACTCTCAAATAGATTAAACATAATGGCTCTATTAATAAATATTTATCAGTGTGAATATTTTTTACACCACCCAACTAGTGAAAGTGCAATTTTCGATATGGTAAATTCAGTGATGTCATTTATTTAATATTTTTTTTATTTAAAATATATGTTTTCAATACGAAACAAAATTTTCACCGTGATAAGAACATTGTTAGTAATAATATACATTTATCAATAAGATAAACGTGGATATTTTCATATTAGTAAAAAAATTTCATATTAACAAACAACCTCTACCGGAACCAAATCGATCACGGATTTTTTACATTGGTGACATTTTTTAACACATAGACAAATTTTGACAATATCTTTATTCATAGATTATGAATAATTTCAGGTAGATTCATATAATCCTTTTTGAGCTATTTCCAAAATTTCTGTTTACTCTTGATTTTTGTTTAATTTTATTGTATTGATAATTTAAATACATTTGATTGTATGTATATGTAAGTGTCTAGATACTTCTGAATCACACTATCATTAGTCGTGGCCGGTGGCTCAGTTGGTATAGTAAGCACGTGACGCTATCTTTACTTATCGGCAAAGCATTCTCTGATAGCGCCATGGTATGCTAACTAACTATCACGTTAATTAACGTTACTCTAAATGTATACGCGGACATCCGACAGAGAGGAACTTATGAGTGAGAGAGAGAGTGAGTGTGTGAGAGAGAGACACCTACAAACACAGCCAACTGTAAAGTGAAGTGTTATGTATTATTTGAATTTGGTCGTAAACAAAAGTGACTAAATTTATACATTTTTCATGTGAATTTTTACACTTGTAATAAATTAAAGTTTACCTCCCCACCCCCCTTTACAAAAAATACATAATGACTTTGTATTTAATGTTAATTTCTTATTTAAATATATCTAACCATATTTTTTTAGTTATGAATATTTCTGTATACCTACACGAAAAAAAATTAACCTAAAGTTTTTCCCTGTATATTGCCGTGCAAAGGTCTTTGGATACCTGTAATTTTTGAATGTAACTATACAAATTTCAGTCAATAAAAATATACAAAATAGCAAAAAGAATATGTTTACTCGCAGTCAAAATAGTAAAAAAAATAATTTCTTGTTAGCTTGAAAGACACTGTGCGTCAATATTTTTAACTTGAGTAAACCTGACCTTTCAGGCATATAATTTAAAAATAACATGGGAAATTGTAAATGCTGTATTTTAGATATGCTAGGATTATTACAAAAGTTGTAATAATTA
Organism: Sialis lutaria; assembly: GCA_949319165.1. NCBI lineage: Eukaryota > Metazoa > Arthropoda > Insecta > Megaloptera > Sialidae > Sialis > Sialis lutaria. Next base: position 38,767,332 of record OX439233.1, read on the forward strand.
AGTACTCTTATCAACATTTAACCATTTAAGTTTTATATTTACAATACGCAAAAAATCATAAATGTTTGCAGTTTATCCATCAATTTATATTGAGTATTTGCAAAAACATTATTACAGTTTCTGACTAATAAATATTTATTAATAATAAAATGTTGTCGCTTACTCATTTTTCAAGACAAAAATTTAAAAAACCCTAGCATATTTTGATGAAATTAAAACCGAGCGAGTTTGCTAAATATAAAAACATTTGTTTAACATACACACACTGATAATTAGTGTAATAAATTACCATATACGTATCTATAGACAGTTAAATGTCGCGTTGGCCATTGCTAGAGAGTGTTTTGGTTCGGTGCACTCCGGTGCAATTGGCGCGGGCACAGACCGTGACTACATACGCGGCCACTAACGTATAAACAACACCGACCCGCCATGTCAACTTTCAAACTAAATGGTGTTGTATTTTCTTTACAAAATTACTACACAACTTATCATATTCCCATGTAAGCAAAAATTATAATTTTTATAATTGTTGATTTGTCCAATATAATTGCTTTGACAATTATTGCAATTAATTTATTAAGTGTACCATATATTGGAGACGTGTATAGTAAACAAAAATAGAATATGACAACTTAAAAATCGTCCTGTATGCTTCCGTTCGGACACGATTATAATTATTATAATTGTTGATTTTGTCCAATATAATTGCTGTGATAATTATTGCAATTAATTTATTTAGAACACCATATATTGTAGACGTGTATAGTAAACAAAAATAGAATATGGCAACTTAATAATCATCCTGTATGCTACCCACACACAAAAACACACAAAGTGAATTACGAAGTAATTGTAATGTATTCTGATAACAGTTTTTTAATCTGTTGACTACAACAAGCGATCACGAGTGCGATGCGTAATTAGTGAAACGGCTCAAATAATTTATATCTACTTTAGTATAATCAAACTTGCTTAACTTAAGTTACTAAATTATAAATAATGAACATTTTTAAATGAAATGTACTTAATTAGAAATATTTGTTGATATTTGATTACAGCCATTACTTGTTCTAGATAAGTTGTTCGAAAGTAATTTGTTCAAAGGAAATTTGTTCGAAGGAATTTTGTACGAATGGAAATTTGTTTGAATTTTTTAAATATAATTTAACTGTGTTAAATAATTCTGTCAAATAAAACAAACATAATAAACCCTACAGTTAGTTGTGGTGGATATTGAATCCATGTTAACCTCAACCTTACCAAGACTAACCAAATTTATTTCAACCTAATAGATTGCCCTAACCAAAAAGGAGATTAAATTCCTGCTTTTAAACTATAGTCTATTTCATTTAAGTTTGCAGTGGTGGGCGGGGATTAGACGGTACGATTCACACAGAAACTATTTTATAGGTAACGGAAAAGTTTTTTCACTAGAAATTTATTAAATCTTAAACCTTTCAGTGAATTTTTTTCAAACTTTCACTGTATTTAGATTCATCCTTCATACAAAGTATAGGCTAAAATTTATTTTCAACACATTAATAGTTTTTATGCTGTGATTTTTTTGTTTGGCAAAACGGGAAATAACTCGCATTTTAATTTATTACTGATTGTTGTAAATACTCAATAGTGTTTTTTTTTGACGTCAGACGTGTAATTTTTTTAAAACCACGTGATTTTTGGCATATCTGAACTGTCATATAACTTTTAATGGAATTTACAAGAAATTAAATTCACCTTTGTGTCATAAATATTAGTTTTCTTATATCCTAATATCAACTGTATATATACATACATTTGTAGAATAACTAATCTGACAGTTTGAATTTAATTGCAATTATTTCCATGGCAACATGATGTATTGCATTAATGAAAATTGTGTTATTGTGAATTTATCTGGCGTTTTGACCAATCAGGAGCGCGTATTATACTTCCTATGCTAACTACCGCTGCAATCTTAAATGAAATAGACTATAAACAAACTTCTTTCCCCCAATATATTGCCCTAACCAAGGATAGTTGACGTGTCCAAAAAAACAGTATACCTTACTCTTAGCGCGTTCAAAACTGGTGCTAATACCATAGGTATATGCTATAAATTAATAGTATCTTCATTTATTACCCCAATATAGTTTGAACTTTGAAAAATCAATTTTTAAAATTCATCTTAATAATATTACAGCTATTATGATAAATGTATTCCAAATTTAAGGCTTTAGCGGTCATTACTAATTAAAATACCCCCCCCCCCTCCCCCCTGAGTATTTAGATACAACCATACAACGAAATATTAGCTGATAGAAATGACAGAATGACCAATAAATAAATATATCCTGTATCAATTAACTCATATAACTTTATTAGTTATTTATTTCACACTGTTTTAATTACTTAAAACAATAATAATTGATACAGGTGCGTATTCTGTATTGACATATGAGTGTCAGGAGAGAGAGAGAGAGAGAGATAAAGAGAAAGAGAGAGAAGTCACCGCCACCTTCAGTTCTTTCCCTGTAAAAAATCACACGTATGTAGATATGTGTTGTAGTACCTATAACTGATTTGCATACTTGCCGCGTAACACGGTGGCGCTGATACCCGTCAGAAGTGGGTGCTCAATACACACACACACACACACACACACACACACACACACACACACACACACTATATTAATATATGTATATAGGTGATTTTAATGATACATACTCGTAATGTCGTTTTTTTTTAAATATAATTGTTGAAAAAAATAAAAAGTAATAAATTATACATTTTAGAATTTTATTTATTTTTAACCGACCTCAGAAATTTAAAGAGTATACTCCCGAGATGGTCCCATATAAATTTTATCAGAATCTGACCATGGACTTGAAAGTTACGCCACTCAAAAGTGGAAAATAAAAAATAATTTTAGAAAAAAAAACGACTTTAAATTTTGTATTAAATTTAATTATTGTATATGTTACCGGCAAAGTATGTAATTCAGGCATTGTATATAATTCCTAGGAATTCTATAGAATGCCTAACGATTTCAGGTAAAGTATGAAATAATTTTTATTTATTGTTATAATAAATAAGAATAAAATATCAGTTCAGTCGGATATTAAATATATGATTTAAAATTGTTAAAATAAAAAACACACAAAAATATTAGATATTATTTAGTCATTTAATAACATATTAGGCCAGTATTAAGTAAGATAAATAATCAGTATTTTATTACATAAAGTAAGCCAATATCAGTGCCTGTTTGTTCACCCTATTTATGTTTATATTTCTAGTCTATACAATGCCTAGGAAATGTATATAATTGAATCGGTGAGTGAAAGAACGATATATCTCCAAAATGACCATTTTGAGAAAAACGAAAAAAACTGTTTTAAAGGAGAACTATGGGTTATTTGGTCTAATTATGTATTGTGACATTATAGAACTTATGTTAACCGATAATAATACGTACATAAATAAATTAAAAAAAATTGCAAAAAAAGATTAAAAAAAAAATGACCGGCAGTTATACTGTTATTTAACTCAATTAAAAAAAAATTGCAAATTTTTTTTTATTGCTTTATTTTCGGTTTTATTATTTTATTTTTTACTATTTTACAAAAAAAATTATTTGTAATTTTTACTCAGAATCTTCATTTTTGACTTTCCAAGAAATAATATGGTAGTAAAATTCGAGGATTTCGTCAGAAAAGTAAGGTAAAAGTAATTGTAAAAAAAAATTGAACTACCTCCCGTCGCACGTACGATGTTGGTCGATGTATTATTATTTTGCTATGTGATAGAGCTATGAATTTTAAACATTTTGCCTATCTCAGTTAAAATTGCCATTTTTGGCACTTGTATTGTTCTTTCACTCACCGATTCAATTAAATACATTTCATACATTGCCTGGTGATTTTTAGGCATTCTATAGAATACCTAGGAATTCTATACAAGGCCAGATTTCATACATTACCGGTAACATATATACTTTTCAGTATTCTGAAGGTTTTTATATATTTCTATACAATTTCATAGAAATCATATGTATAATAATATATAAATTAAAAAAAATTACATACATATATTTGAAACTCACTTATATACTTAACAAAATCTGGTAGCAAAGTTGAAACCTTGATTTAAAAAATTATAAATGATAGCCCACTATGATTATAGATTACGAGAGGGGGAGGGTAGAGGGTAAGGGGAGCCTCTTGAAATATCTGATCACAAAATAATTAACCTAACAGAAAAAAAAACTTTCGAAAACAATAAATTACAACTGTACATTGATCGCAGCATCCATAGCTACTGGATTATAATCAACGAGATAATATCATCAAATATAGAGTAGATCGGACGTAGTTTAAGATTTAAAAATTATCATAGGGGGAGAAGGGGCACATTGAAAAAACACGACCGCGTTTACACCGAGAAAACAATTTAAAAATATCGGTATGGAGAACCATACATGATTTCCATGTTCTGTAATATATTTTACAATAATTTTTAATATGAAACTCACCTTTGTATTATTCGCAGCGTGCGCGATGACAGTGCCAACTAACGGGTGGACTTTAGTAGCAACTTGGGTGGACTTTGACGTACTAACAAACAAATAATTTCAATAAAATATCGTAATATATACATTTTAGACACTATTGGCTATGTGCACGAAGTCTATTAGCGCTGCTATCGGGTAATAGAGAAGGATTAAATGGATTCAACTCTCTTTTTATCATTGTTTAATATGTTTAATACCGTGAAATTTTTTATTAAACAAATATCATTTAATTTAGATGTTTGCATATAATATAAATAGTATAGCATAAAAGGTACGTGAAAATTATTAATTTTGGGTATCTTTTTCTCTTTAATTATGACGTATAATAGAGAAATAATTAATTCGTTTACATTGACAGCATAACCTCAAATTTTGGCGCCGATAATTTTACAATATTGCTCACCATGAACACTCGCATCGATATTATTTCTAACTCCACCCCCTTGCACATAGTCTATAGTGGGATTAACCATGTTGACCTTTCTATTTTCAGTTAAAAACGAGTCTATTAAAAATGACAGTTAGTCCACCCAAAGTGTTATTTTCTGCCACGTTGTGCGCTGTGATCGATTTCGTTTCCCCCACTACCTACTTTGCACCCAGCGAATAAATATTAGTTTTCTAATATTCTAATGTCAGTTGTAGAATACACATTTTTGTAGAATAATAATTATGTGACATTTGAATTTAACTGCGTTTGTTTCCATGGCAACATGAATTTAATAGTATTTAAAATTAAAATTTTGATGGTGGTTTTCACCCCTTCAGTGGTTATCTAAGCACGTTTATGAAATAAGTGCCCCTTAGATTGGATTGAACTACAAGTGTACCAAGTCTTATCAAAATTGGTGAGATAATACTCACTTTTCAGACGATAATAGGTACAAAATTTCGAATATTTCCGAAACCCTTAATCCGATTAGCACCAAAATCAATAGGTCTGGAGTACTCACTGATGCAAACATTTTCCCCAAAAAGAATTCAAATCGGTGCATATTTACAGTAGTTATCGTGAACGGAAGAAAATTCTACATCCAGACACACAGACACACGCACAGCCGTTATGCGGAAATGAACTTTTCTTTACGTTTTGAAGTTAGTACAATCAGAATATGCTCTTATGTCGGACACGATTTTTCGACGGTATTACAATACTTCCATTTCTTCGAACATGGAAGTAATTAAAATTTTGAGGGTAGTTTTCACCCCTTCAGTGGCTATCTAAGCACGTTTATAAAATAAGTGCCCTTTAGATTGGATTGAACTACAAGTGTACCAAGTCTTATCAAAATTGGTGAGATAATACTCACTTTTCAGACGATAATAGGTACAAAATTTCGAATATTTCCGAAACCCTTAATCCGATTAGCACCAAAATCAATAGGTCTGGAGTACTCACTGATGCAAACATTTTCCCCAAAAAGAATTCAAATCGGTGCATATTTACAGTAGTTATCGTGAACGGAAGAAAATTCTACATCCAGACACACAGACACTCAGACACACACACAATCAACTTTTCTTTACGTTTTGAAGTTAGTACAATCAGAATCTGCTCTTATCTCGGACACGATTTTTTGACGGTATTACAATACTTCCATTTCTTCGAACATGGAAGTAAAATTCGCCCACAAAAATATAATATTAAAATATAAATAATGTTTGATATATCTTCATGAATATGACCCCTCCCCCCCCCCCATTTACAATCACGTCAAGTCACGAAACAACCACATTTTACTTTCGATACAAAAAAACCCGGGCCAATCTATTGATTTGTGAAGCAGAAAGTCGTTGGGTCCAGTATAACTATTGCTTTAGAAGAAGGAGTACCCAAACGTGTAATTACAATTAAGGTAGGAATTTATACACGGTAGCTATGTCGAAGACATTCATCAGACACACACTGGACAGAGACAGAGATACGTACGATCAATACTACGACATACGTCCGTTTCGCACAACATTGCAAACATATCGATGTCTGAAATGTTATAAATATAGACTTGTTCCAATGACGGTTAATTAAATGTTAGGTTATGTTGTTAACCACTGAGGTTTAGACCACAATAGAAATATGTTTATGACCGGGAATTATTGTTCTTGTCAACTAAATTATCGGTTTTCTTATGCGGTTTATATTATATGGCTTGTTGTATGCTGGTAGGTACTGTTTTTATATTTATAATAAAAAAGATTCACATATCTTTAATTTATTTCTAACTCCACGCAAATAAATAGGCATGAAAAACTATTCTATGATGACCTTATGTGTGTTATTTCCAAAAAAAAAACTTTTTCTGAAGAATATAAAGGTTTAATCGCAAAAATTGACTCTTTTGAATTTGACACTAAAACGCTCGCAGGTGACTTTTTATAGAGTTGTGACGTCACACTCCTTGTTAATAATAAATCAAACATTCAGAGCTTAGACAATAATTTAATTATTTTGTGTGTTAAAAATGAATTCCAAAGTATATAAGTTCTTAAATAAGGTATGTACCTAATAACCTTGTAAGAGGAATTGATATTTGTCTAAAATAAAAGATGTTTACTGATACGTGACGTCATTCGCTCTGATTGGTGTTCCATTTAACATGACGTATTGCTGTATTTTGTATTTTTATTTTAATAAAAATTATATTAATCTCGCTTTTAATATAAAAATAAATACATTTTTTAGAATCTTTTTAACCTATTTCATTATTTAAAATCATAATTTCAATGATACTTTCTTTTGAATCTCTAGTTTTCAGTTATTTTTTCAAAATTTACTTTGAGTCATTTTTTGAAAAGTTATAAGATTATAAACAAAAAAATTTTTTTTGGGAAAACGAAATAAAAACATTTTTAAACAAAAAACAACTATCATATTTTAAAAGCGAGTATTTTCAGCTTTACAATCTTTTTTTATATATTTAAGTTCTATTTTTTTCCGCAGTTTTAATGAAGATTATAGAAAAAAATAGTTATTTTTTTGTTAAATATCAAAAAACATTTAAAAAATAAAATTGTAATCAGTTCCATTTAATTTTGCAAAGGTTATTGGGATTTTTGACGGTAAAATTCAAGATTCCTACCGTCAAATCCCCAACAACCATTACAAACTTAAGGGGTTACATACAGTTAGAATTTTCAAAAAATTTAATTTTTTTTATTTCATTTTCGTAATGTACATATATTTAAATACACACAGAAAATTTCAAGTCAATTCGGCGATTATATTCGAAGTTACACGCATATTTGTAAAGACGTCTCAGAGCGTTTGAATGTAGGAGGTCGGAGCGGTAGCGCGTTTTTCTCAAATCTATGTTTTTAAAGTCGGTGACCACTATTCCTCGGAAACGGTTGAACCGATCAATCTCAAATTTTAACACAAGTTTCTTAAGAATATTTTTTAGTAATTAATCGAAGGTTTTATCCCACCGATAAATATTTATTTTTTTATTAACAATTTAAGGTCAAATTTTTGTCGAAAATCGATATTTTTTTGAGAAGCCGCCATTTTGTCAAAAAAAATTATTTTGCTTATTCCTTCGATTAAGTACAAGATTATACATTACTTTAAATAAATCCGATTGGGTTTTTTATTTTAAAAGATGCAGTCCAGAGATATTGTGGTCACCGCAAGGCGCCTTTTTTGAGAGGACCTCCTAGAGAACAGCTGTAGCCGCTTTCGAAATTATTATTTTTAGAAATAAAAAATGTTAAAATACAATTGATAGTTACCATAATATGTGTACAAATTTTTATATTGATAAATTATAAAAGTCTTCTCTTAAAAAAATCTTGAAAAAACACTTTTTTGGCCTTCTGACTGTATGTAACCCCTTAAATAAAACCGACTATAAATACTTTTTTATAATCATTTAACTCAAAATAACTAAAGAAATGTAATAAATTGTATCGAATAACTTAAAAAATGTTAATTGGTTGTAAATTAAAAGAAAAATATAACATAAATCATATATATACCTTACATTTTTGTATTAAAACTACAATATAATTATTACAGCCTTTAAAGCTACATTAACCTAATAAGGTTACAACTTAACCAATAATTGATACATATACAAATATACATATACAGGGTCCTCCAATAGTGTGTCCGGCATTGTTTTACGCCCAAACTATTGAAGATAGAGTTTTAGGATAAAAAATTTATTATATATATACACCCTAAAGAATTTCAGGAAAATATTTTCAACCCCCTAAAACCGTTCCTTGGGGGGTAGTTTGAGGGGTACATACCCGTTTCTCACTTAAATCAAATAGAATGGTATATCAAAAAGTACATATTTGTAAAGATCATAAAAAAATAAGAAACTTTCGTAAAACAAATATTTTCATACTTTCAATTGTTTAAAAAATATGGCTACTTGTTCTCAAATTTTAGGGTTTCACTAAAAGTGCTCTATATTTGTTAAATATTATTGGAATTTTATTATTTTTTCAAATTTAGAAAGTAGAAATAATGAACTTTGTAAAGATGTATGACTATTTGTGATTTTGATAGCTTAAAGTGTCATACGCGATATATCAAAAATTCAAAAGTTCAACTAGGGATAATTCGAAATTTTCAAATACAACGGTGTATCAATTAGTACTTTTTCTTAAAAAGGATATGTAAATAAACAACTTTTGTTAAGAAAATTTAAAATTTAAAATTATAATTTTAAAATTGAAAACTGAAAATTAAAATTTTTAATTTTAATTTTTTTTTATCAAAAACTGTTTATTTACATATCTTCTTTAAGAAAAAGTACTAATTGATATACCATTGTATTTAAAAAATTTGAATTATCCCCAATTGAACTTTTCAATTTTTGGTATGTCGAGTATGACACTTGAAACTATTAAAATCTCAAATAATCATACATCTTTACAAAGTTCATTATTTCTACTTTCTAAATTTAAAATAATAATAAAATTCCATAAATATTTAACGAAATTAGAGCATTTTTAGTAAAACCCTAAAATTTGAGAGCAAGTAGCCATATTTTTTAAACAATTGAAAGTATGAAAATTTTTGTTTTACGAAAGTTTCTTATTTTTTCATTATCTTTACAAATTTGTACTTTTTGATATACCATTCCATTTGATTTTACTGAGAAACGGGCATGTACCCCTCAAACTACCCCCCAAGGAGCGGTTTTAGGGGGTTAAAAATATTTTCCTGAAATTCTTTAGGGTCGATTTATATAGTAAAATTTTTATTCTAACTCTCTATCTTCAATAGTTTGGGCGTAAAACAATGCCGGACGCACTATTGGAGGACCCTGTATAAACAAACACATAAAATATAATACTATTAGATAATAACTACACATATATTTATGTTTAATTGGCTAACAAGTAAATCAAACATTACTTTACACTATTTTAAAACTATATACAATTAAAGAGTTATTTTAAATTATCTATAAATGTAATTTATACAGCTGGTATGTATGCACTATAATAATTGTATTGAGTTATAAATAATTTATAACTTCTATTTGTCCATTGATAAAATAACTATTATCGTGTTTCACGTACTTCCGGCTAAAATAGGTAAACGATAAGACATATATAGACAGTGTTAGTTTCCTGTTTCTAAAAAATATTTTACACGGTCTAGAAAAAAATCGTTTTTACACGATTTCATTCGATTTAGCACGATTAAAAAAGCTATTTGATTTAAATTTTAAAGAAAAATATTAATATTAACCGTATTTTTTTTATATGTTATTTATAATATATGTAGTTAGGGAATTCCCGTTTCTAATTTATTTTCATAGCAGCTTAATATATTTTAGTTTTGTATGTGTTTTCAGTTCCTAAACTTGCGATAATTTTATATTTAAGTTACTTTTACTTTAAGAATTGAATTGCTTTTTATTTTTATGAAATAAACTGTGCATGAATTTGAATGCACATAAAAATTTAATTTATAGTCTTTTTTTGTATGAATCATTTCATTTTACCGATTTTTTACAGGGTTGAAGGATATAGAACTAATCCCCTTTTTTCTATGTACTTCATGTCTTTTTTTACACGGTTTTTTTCTGGAACGTATCTACCATGTAAAAACAGAATTAGGGTACCTATTACAATAATTTATCGGTTACATTTTAATTTTTTTATTGTTACGGATTTTAATAAGTAATCAAATTATAATTATTAAATTAATTGTCAGTTGGAAAAGTGAAAATTACCTATATAACTAACTATATGTCGAATGAAATTAGAGTTTCGCATACCTGATATGTATTTAGTTCATATTAGTACATTTTTTTCAGTAAGGGCTTGAATATTAGACAATTTAGATGTTTTATTGACTAAGTACACTATAAATATACATTGTAGTTCATTTGTTTTGATTCTGCATCTAATTTTTGTGTATTTTAGTTGATTTTTATATGTTCAATTGAAATATGATGTATGAAATATGACCGAAAATTTTTGGGTTTTAGATTTGGTTTAAAGTATGTTTATTTTATAGAAAATGATGTGAAAAGTTGAATTTTTCAAACCGCAGGTCTGTATTTCTAACCGTTCTCGAGTTATGGCCTTTCAAAGTTTTTGATTTTTGAAAATTTTGGAGAAAAATGGCCGTAACTTTTGAACGTGAAGTCGGATTTGATTTTTGTTGACAGATTTGGAATCAGCACGTCAAAATCTATATAATGACATGTATAATACTTTAAAATTCGAAAAAATTTTTTTTGGTGAAAATCTACATTTTTTTAAGGTATACCCCTTTGAATTTTTTCGATTTTTCGCAAAATTTTTTTTTTCGAATTTTCAAGTATTATACATGTCATTATACAGATTTTGACGTGCTGATTCCAAATCTGTCAACAAAAATCAAATCCGACATCACGTTCAAAAGTTACGGCCATTTTTCTCAAAATTTTTCAAAAATCTAAAACTTTGAGAGGCCATAACTCGAGAACGTGATGAGATACAGACCTGCGGTTTGAAAAATTCAACTTTTCACATCATTTTCTATAAAATAGACATACTTTCAACCAAATCTCAAACATGTCATTTTTTAGTAATATTTCATGCATCAAATTTCATTTTTTCATAAAAAAATCAACTCAAATACAAAAAAAAATAAGAAATAAAATCAATACTTTGTATAAAAACAATAATTATTATCTATTTTCACGCATTTTCATTTGCCCTTCTTCCTCAGTACATTAATTAAGTACAAGGGGACATTACATCTAACGAAACTGAGATTTCAGCCAGCTTTGGAGAGGTGAATCTATTACCTCTTATATGTGGACAAAAACCACCTATACAGAAAAAAATTCAATCATTTTAATAAAAAAATATTTCAATTCACATCATGTCCAAATACATATTTTTAAGTATATAATTTTAAATACGCCAGACCTCATTCTACAAGAATGCTTAAAGAAGACATACTATGTGTATGTATGTATGTATGTATGTTTCTTTGTACACACCCTGTAACCAATACATACACACAGTAATGACGTCATCGTACGTGCTGAATTATACAAATTGCAAATTCTATATTTATAATCGATTGATACTTAGAGGTGCGACAATTCTATATAGTAACTAGTAGATAACTAAATGCCCATTTTCTAATTTCTATGTTATTCGCAAGCTATCCAAGAATGCTTGGAGACATTGATTGTCTGTCAACTTGGGTACTGGGCCCTGAAAAGTTGCAATCGAATGAAACTATGTATTTCGATTAATACGAGAAAAAAATGTTTATATAGTAAAAGTTGTAGAGAACGTATTTTTTATATAATTTACGAGTATATGCGCCTTATTATTATTTTTCTAAATGTTTTAGAACCTATAGTCTGTTTCATTCTTGTCTGCAGATGGTTGCCTGGTGATTTGACGGTAAGAATCGTAAATCGTACCGTCAAATCCCCTGGGAACCATTGTAAACTTTAATGAAACAAACTATAGGTAAAATTCATTAACTAATTATTATTAGTAACAAAGTATCATTGAAATTATAATTTTAAATAATGAAATAGCTTAAAAACATTCTTAAAAATGTATTTATTTGTATATTAAAAGTGAGATTATTATAATATTTGTTTAAACAAAAATGCAAAATATAGCAATCCGCCGACATGTTAAATTGAACACCAATCAGAGCGAATGACGTCACGCATCAGTAAACGTCTTTAATTTTAGATAAATATCAATTCCTCTTACAAGATTATTAGGTACATACTTTATTTAAGAACTTATATACTTTGGAATTCATTTTTAACACACAAAATAATTAAATTATTGTCTAATTCTGAATGTTTGATTATTGTTGACAAGGAGTGTGACGTCACAACTCTGGAATGTCACCTGCGAGCGTTTTGGCGTCAAATTCAAAATAAATTTTTGCGGATAAACCTTTATTTTCTGCAGAAATAAGTATTATTTTTGGAAATAGGAGACACGTAAGATCATCATAGAATAGTTTTTTTTTAAATTAGTCATGATGCATATTGTTTATTTGTTACCTTTTCACAGCTAAACCACTGAACCGATCTTGGTGAAATTTGGTAGGGAGATAGCTTATATCCTTAGGAAGAACATAGGCTACTTTATATTTTAAAAAAATCCACACAAAGTCGCAGGTAGTGGCTAGTTTAAAATAATTTAACTAAGTGAAGTATAAAAAGTATATGTATAGGATGCGTGCACCACCCATGTTGCCGCGCTCTGAGTTTCACACATTAGTATGCAAGCAAGGACCGCGGACTATCTAGGAGCGGCCCTGAGGCCTCGATGCACATGTTCTGATGTCATCATACAACACTACTGCACACCAACTCCCACGGTCGTCCCAAATATCTACCAATCTTACATAGCAATACATACATAAGTACATTGTTCGCTAAATTGAAATGAAATAAGTTTAATTTTTGGGCTTGATGGGGCATTTTATAATAAATTTTATAAAAAAATACAACACAAGTTTTGAAATAAAGAAGTTTTAAAAACAAGGTATACTACAGGATGCCCCAAAAGTCACAAGACCATTTAAAATTCAAATAACTTTCAGTAATTAATTATTTTTGTAAATGACCCCGCAGAATCCTTATGGGAAAGGAGTTTCGGTCAAACTCTTTGAAAATTTGGATTATGATAGTACTTGATGAGTAGATCAAAAGTGTCAATGGGCACTAAGTCCTAAAAACTCAAACTTTTAAGATATAGCCCTCTAAAGTTGTGGATCATGATTGTCTTTAATTTGCAATAAAAATTTTTGTAGAACCTTAATTTTCGCACAACTTTTTGTATGTGTTCTCAAAGACATCTATAATCGATTGCCACCATAAAAAAGTCAACTTTTCAATTCATTGAGAAATGACAACACTTAAATCTTATAGTTACGTTTTTTTAAATTATAAACAAATCCAAAACGTAATAATAAGATTTAAGTACTGCCATTGGCTAAATAATTTAAAAGTTTACTTTTTTATGGTGACAATCGATTATATAAGTCTTTGGGAACACATACAAATAGTTGTGCGAAAATTAAGGTTCTACAAATTTTTTTATTGCAAATTAAAGGCGAGCATGATCCCCAACTTCAGAGGGCTATATCTTAAAAGTTTGAGTTTTTAGGACTTAGTGCCCATTGACACTTTTGATCTATCCATCAAGGACTATCAGAAACCAAAGTTTCAAAGAGTTTAACCGAAACCCCTTTCTGCGGGGTCCTTTGATTTCAAATTATTAAAGCGTTATCCTTGGAAATTAACTATGGAAAAATTCACGACTGCTAATGCAAAGAACTTACACTCGTAATTTTGGGGTCAGAAAACTATCACATAAACAAACTATAGTTCGTTTATTCTGGCGGTTAAAAATTAACTGTTCCAGACTTCTTTCTGTGGGGATATTTGAAAGATAAAGTATACCGTAACAATCTTCGAACCATTCAAAAATCCGTGAAGACATAAGCCAAGAAAAATTACGACAGGTGATGATTCACGCCTTAGAAAGAGCGCGTCAGTTTGAAGCGCAAAATGGTGATTATTTAAAATATGTAATTTTCAAAACTAATTATTTCCAAGAAGTGTGTTTTCTGTTCATGAAAGAATAAAAGTGAATTATTACAAAATGAAAAAGTTATTCCAATTTAAAATGGTTTTGTGACTTTTAGACCATCCTGTACTTATTAATAAAACAAGTAACTCTTTATTTAATCAATTTAAATACCAAAGTTCGTAAATATGGGCACCCAGTGATGGACACTAGCTAATAATAAGTACTACGACAAAAAAATAAATAAATAAAGAATCGTAGAATTTTAAACAATTGCCATAATAATATAATAATTAATAAATATATTACACTTAAAAATGTCCACCATTTTAATACCCATTAACCGATTGTCATCAAATTAAGCTGTTTTACAGTTAACTGTCTATAAATTATGATTCAATAAAGACAATAAAAAAATATTAAACATTAATATTAAATGTACTAAATTAGCAATATTTGTTATATTGTTAATTTAGTACACTGGTAGAAAGGATTTCTCAAATCAAGTAAACCTTATTTTGTATATAACGAAAACAATATTTTCTTAAGATAAGCAATAATCTCTTAAACCAACTATAGTATTCTTGAACGAAGGAATAACGTAGTTAGATTAAGAGTATGTTTCTTATATTAACAAAATATTGTTTTCGTTATATACAAAACAAGGTTTTCTTGATCCAATACAGTTTTTTTTTCTGCGTAGGGGAACTTGGGGAATAGTGGGACATTGGGGAATAGCGGGACACGTCAATTTCGCCATTTTTGTATAAGTTTAAAACACTAAAACAACTGGTATAGTTTCGTCTCTTTATATGCTTAGTTTTCATCAGTAATAGCCACATCTACATGTATCGTGAGAGTTTCTGCATCAAGAAGTGTTTAATTGATTGTTCAAAAGTTTTATTCACTGTTCATATTTGCGTTGTTTTTACAACATTTTGGCAGGAAAAAAAGTTTTATATGGGCATAATTACCGTTTGCCCTCGACATTTCGACTTGCAAAAGGAAATTGGCATGAATACACTGTGTCAATTTTAGTTTATGTCGAATTGTAAACATAGCGTTTGGGGTATTGCGGGACACTTATTTTGAGGAATAGTAAGATACGTATTTTTTTACGTTTCTCAAATCAATATCGCATTTTTATGCATATTAGTCATTTTTCATGCAAAAGAAACAACCCTTATGCCTACGGTGGATATAATCAGTATTTAAGTATTAATAGTTTTACCATGCTGGAGAGTCGGTTGTTTGAACCTCAAAGGTCACACCCCACGGTTTGTTTTATCCCTTCTTTATCATAATTACAATTTTTGTCATTCTGGACATTCCAATAAATATTTCACATTCATACTTTTCATTTTTGGCTCCTGTCCCACTATACCCCAACTTTTTTTAGAATGTCGAAATTTAACGTTTTCGAAAAACATAGTAAAGTTTTGCAGACGTTCAAAATTTCAACAAACTGTGGCAGCTAAAAGTAAAATTACAACACGTACTATGACATACATCTTCAAAATTTGAAAAAATATAAATTTTTAAACAAGTTATGGGACATACAAAAAAAGTGTCCCACCATTCCCTAAGTTCCCCTACATTTAATTAAACCAAAGTCCAACTCTGGGGTATTATTGGTCAAAACTGATCCCACCACCTTATTTTAATCACCATGCAGAAAAAAACATCACACACACAGACACACACACGAGACAAAAACAAAATTTACATATACGTTAAAAAAAAAATTTGCACCGTGTAATATACTTAAATATATTAATTTTCTATATCTTAAGGGTAGTAATACAAGACATACGGGGACCCTGTAATTATCATCAATTCCGTACAGTCCTGGACACGGCGTGTGACCGATAACTGACCGGAAACAAGCCGAAAAATAAGCAGCATGACTTGAAAATGAACAAACATAGTACAGGTGATATTCATTGCGGTACCCGGTAATATCTTTAAAACAAATGATACCATCTTCTCTCCACGGCTACATTTCCTGTCTTTAAGTTACACTACCCATCTCTCTCTCTTACAAGATATACATATATACATCTTTCTCACACATTTCTTTACAATAACATTTACTATCAGATATAAAGATCTAAATGTTTTTAAAATATGATAGGAATTAAAGGGTTCTTCATGCTACTTTTGTTTTTTTCTCTGTTCTCTAATAGTGGCAGCACGCTCGCGCGTATAGGTAACGGTCGTTTGATGCTTGTACATTTTTATGTGACGGCTTTTAAACAGTTTTTATTTTTTATGACTGTTCAAGTTGCATATACACGCGATCTCCTGTATATGAACTAATTAAAAAATATATGAAATGATAGGTTTAACGTTATAAAATTTGACGTTTCTTTATAGTTCTTAATGTACATTGTGCACGCTATTTGTATATACAATATATGTATATATATATATATACATTTAACTTGATCTATTTTATGTCTTTATTATATACAATGTATATAATTTGATGATGTTAAAATGACATCAAATTAGAAGAGATTTTATTTAATATTCTATTAAAATCTTGTACGTATTTTGATTGAATATTTTTTTGGATATATAGTATATACATTAAGGTGATTTATTTCCGCAAAACATTTTTTTTTCAAGGTGCTCAAGCAAAATTTTAATCTACATATAGAAAAAAAATTCTCACCAAGATTGAGCTCTTAATTCCTATTTTAAGTACTTGCAATTTAAATATGAAGTTTTCCCATTTAAAATGCATGTAAAAAAATAGTTTTTTTTTCAAATTTCTTATGCTTAGACACCTTTTATCATATTGGGAATCGGTTTGATGGACCTTACGGGAAATTTCACGCTCTTTAAAATTGCCTTAGTGTTTTTTTCTGTAACTCACACTGGTTCGCCAGTAGGAGTCATCTAAATACTAACTAATAATGCAGCATTATTAGTTAGTATTTATCAATTTCTTGCGTTTTAAGGCCTAAAAATGGCTGTAAATTCATTAAATATTGGTAAAAAAACTATTTTTTACGAGTCAGCTCTTTTTTTCTCCCTAATTTTTGCGGTTTGCTCAAAAAAAATGGAAAAAAACAATTTATTCCAAAAACTGTATTTAGATGACTCCTACTGGTGAACCAGTGTGAGTTACAGAAAAAACCACCAAGGCAATTTTAAAGAGCGTGAAATTTCCCGTAAGGTCCATCAAACCGATTCCCAATATGATAAAAGGTGTCCAAGCATTAGAAATTTGAAAAAAAAACAATTTTTTTACATGAATTTTAAATGGGAAAACTTCATATTTAAATTGCAAGTACTTAAAATAGGAATTAAGAGCTCAATCTTGGTGAGATTTTTTTTTCTATATGTAGATTAAAATTTTGCTTGAGCACCTTGAAAAAAAATGTTTTGCGGAAATGAATCACCCTAATATACACTGTATCGCGGCTTACACCCAGAAGCCAGGATTCATATCAAGATCACCGCGAAAGCCTTAAGACTTGTATATAGTTCTCTAATGATGTTAAAATGACATGAAATTATAATAGATTTTATTTAATATTTTATTAAAATTTTGTACTTATTTTGATTGATTTTTTTGGATGTATAGTATACATATACACTGTATCGCGGCTTACACCCAGAAGCCAGGATCTATAGACATAGACATAGACATATTTATTATTCTGTAAAACTCTACATCGAGTATAGAACATGTCAATAAAGAACAAAATAAAGAATAAACAAAATAATAATAAAAAATATAAAATATAAAGAAAAATAAAGAAAAGTGGAAAAAATATACAGTTTTAGAAATAACTTACAAAAAGTAAAAATAAAATTCATTCTTCAAGAAATTCTTCTATGTTGTAATAACATCGATCCAACAACAGTGACTTTAACTCTTTATTGAATTCTATATCAAGATCACCGCAGAAGCCTTAAGACTTGTATATAGTACACTTACCTAGAGGTACTTTAGAGTTATGACAGTGTTTTTTAATAAAATTTGATTTATTAAAAAAATTATTAATGTTGTATTTTTTTTAGAAAGAGTAAAAAAATAATTTATGATATTGATTGATAAAATAGCTGTTATAATCGATTTGAGCTGTCAGAATTCTTGCTATGTCTATATTTCTTTAAATAACAAATTTAAAAAAATTCGGAATATGCATAATGATGCCGATAGATCACAAAAAAGTTATCAACACTTACCCCGCACTTACGTACACTGTTCAAAAATAAAATACAAATTAATAAAAATAATAAGCAGGATTCTAACATTGCTAAATAAAATTACATTAAATTAAGATAATTGAACAAATAGAAAAACTTTACGGTACAGAGCACCAATACGCAAGGCTGAACTCGCACGATTTTTTTACATATTATATGAGAACCAATCCTTATTAATATTATACATAAATACGAAAGTAACTCTTTCTGTATGTTTGTTACCTTTCCACAACTGAACCACTCAACCGATCTAGATGAAATTTGGCACGGAGATAGCTTACATCCTGAAAAAGAACATAGGCTATCTTATATCCCGAAAAAGTCATTAAATAAAATAAAAATACAAATTTTACGTGGACGAAATATTTTTATAAAAATAAAAAACATTTTTTCCGAACTATTTATCAATTTAAAGCGATTTTTATTGCAAAAAAAATATGAAAAAACTGACTTTAAGGCTGAACATGTTATTTGAATTGCTATAAGAATTACTATAGAGAAATTACGGTTTTATATTTTAAGTTCAGCTCTGACCAGTATTAATAAATCATTTAGGAAAAAATACACTCATAAACTAGATTCATTTTTCTATGTTATGATATAATTAATTTTTTAATTTAGTTTTTTTATATATTAATAAAACAATCTGAAAATGTGTATATTTTTCTTGATATGATAAAACTCAATATATAACAAAAATTCTTGAAAAATACGGAGAAAAAAATATACCACGACATAGATATTTGTTGAAGCTTTCTAATTTTATAATAATTCTGCAATTTTAATTTGAAAATATTGAATGTAAGCCTAAAAACATAAAAACTAGTTCTATCCTTTGTAGCTTCATCTCTGTTAAATTTCGAGAATATCCCATTTTTCATTCGATCGTCAATTGTCACTGAATTACTTGTATCTGTCATTTCCCCTCAGGGCTAGATTTGTGCAAATAATTTTTGTTTTCTACGGTGGCGACATCTCGTAGAATTTAGTTTCGGAAAAATCGGCATGAACAGCCTTAATACACGCCTGGTTTACTACAAAAATCTTTATGTTGTAATTAATTTATTTTATATAACAAAACGCGTTCGATAAATTTTCAAAAAAAAAAAAAGAAAACTTGAAAAAATCGCCTATATATGTATTAATGTGTGTATGTGTGTATGTATGTATGTGAGTTGTTGGGCTAAGATCAGAACAATCAAAACATTTTTTCACCTGTCTGAATGACAGGCTGTGACAGGTATATGTGATCTGGCTTGCTATGGAATGTTCTTTAGTTGATATTTATAACCAGTTTCAAAACGACGTGGAATTTTTTTTACTGTTTATTTCTAGTCGAGCGTATTTTCTCTATCGGCTCATTTTTTTATTGATTCACGTTGTTAAGATTGTTGGAATTCAAGTTATTTATTTTTATTGAGAATTTGTCCAAGGAAAAATAAAAAAAAAACACCAACACATTTACTTATTATTATTATTGTTATGTATTGATACCAATTACGTATGTAATAATATATATTAGAAGGGATACCATCACGTTATTATTAAGTATTTAGTGTACTTATAGAATTAAAAAATAATTTACTAGGAATATACATATAGAGTAAAGTCGGAATAAATGGAACACCATTCATGTTTTAGGTAAGAAAACTATGATAATATTATTTAAAATCAGTCAGAATAGGCAAAAATAGAATTCTTAAATTAAAACAAAATAAAGATAAAAAAAGGATTGTGTGGTTTTATGAAACCACGGTAAAAGTGAAACTTTTTTTCACATTATAGACATTTAACTAAAAATTTTCGGAATAATAAATTCAAGCACTCAAAATTGAAATAAATCCATTAACAACAACATGCACCAGCAAAAAGTTCTAATAATTCTAATAAATTCTATATAAAAACTATGTCTACTCACCAAGATCTTTTTTCCTTTTTCTATAAGCATACCCAAATAACTCAAAATTCTTATAATAACAAATAACATCGTCAATAATCGACACCTGTTTCAACTAATAGATCGCTTATTGACGATAGCCGTACCTCACGAAAGTTTCGTTGCGTCGTCTATTGAGGACACCCGTAGTTAAAGGGTTAATAACCAAGTCTCCCTGTAAACCGATCACTATTTCACTATCACAATCTGTTTTTAAAGGATCTTCGTTTCCTAGTTGTTTGTTTCTAGTTTCTGGTAAGTATTCTCTTTAACAGCCAAGTCTCCCTGAAATACGTAACACAATACAGTAATAAATTGAATTAGGTGTAGGTAATGTTTTATAAATAATGCTAAAAATATGTGTATGTATTACTTACCTCATATTCCTGTTTGTAATATTTAGAATATTCATCATAGGTTTCAATATCCTGAAGACAATCGATGTCTTCTATTTCTTGTTTTATATCTTCCTGTTTAAATGTGAAACATTTCAACACAGTAATATTACAATACAAACTTACTAAATATGTATAATAGCACACAGTACATAAAATGTCATACAATGAATGGCTGCTTGTTCCGCGCATGTGCAGTCCAACCGTCACGCGACATGCATCAACACACAGACCAAATAGTTTGAGACGATGTAATAAAAGTTTCACTTTAAAAATCTAAAACAATCGAAAATCAATCTCTTAAAAAATGTGCGTGTAATATGGCCCACAGTGGTCCACGCTTGTTACTATAATACAGGATTATCTATATTAGGTGGTTAAAACATTTGTATCTTAAAATTATTGTATTGTTTTCATTTAAAACTTATATGTTGTCACTGTAAAAAAATAGCAGTGGCGTAACAAAGAGTATGCGGGCAGAACCTCCTTATTAGCACCCCATTTAGTGAGCACCATCATGAAGATTTGTACTAAAAAAAGAATTTTACCGGAAGTGAATAGTTGTGAAGTATTTGATGATTAATATGCTTTAATACTATTTGCCTCACCATAATTATTACACTTCATAGCCATATAATACCTCATGGTCCATAATACCCGCAACCATTTGTATTTAAAAAACATTGTCATCGCCAAGGCAATAATTATTACGTGGACTAAAAGCACTGTTCATACAGACAACCCTTGTACCTACATGTTTAAACAGAAATATAATTAATACAATAAAAATTTAAACTAACTTAACAAAAATAATCAAAAATGACAAATTTCATTAATTTGCCCTCAATGACATACCGGTACCTACTCAAAACACTGTCATGTCAACTGACGCAGTTATTTAGAAGTGTTAGCTTAGATATATATTAATTTTGTGTTTATAAAATGTAAAATAGAGCAACAAATGAGGTGTCCATATTACCCGCCTGGTCCATATATACCGACTTTACTCTAATTTATTTTTAATGGGTGTCTTTTTTAATTCATATTCTCTAATGTGGTGTTTACATCGAGAAAACAAAACAGTGTTTTATGACCAAAAAGCGATAAACCCTTTATATTTTTAAATACGAAGTATTTTAAAGACACGATGTTTCTGTTTTGTTTTTTCGGTGTAAACATCACATAAGAAGTGTTTTTAATTGAAATATATTTCCGTGTTTAAAAACATTTCGATAATTTGTTGCAAAGAAGACACTACATAGTCATTATTCAAATATTTTGATTGGGTTTATAATTATCTTGTTAAATTGAAATTGGTTTGACATAGGGTCAGCAGGGGTGCTCTTTCTTTTAATCAATTTATTTATTTCTAGCAATGATTGATTAACACGATAAATGGTTTAAATTGCTGCATCATACTTGATGCTAACTAACTACCTACTATAGTAATGCCTTCTCTCTCACTCTACCTCAACTGACACTATCAAATAATGATTATATTTTATAACGTCTTTTTTTGCTTCCTTTGTTGATGGTAATCGAATAGTTTTTAAGCTAGATTTTCTTTAATTTGTATTGATTGTTTAATTTTCTTTTTTATAAATGTGACATGCGTCTTGAAATAATTATTAGGCTGATATCATGAATAATAATTTTATATATTTCTAAAGAAAAATTTTGCAATATTTAATTGTAATAAAAATTATTGTATATTAAAAAAATTGGGGAATCCCGCGGCTTCGCTCGCGTAAACTTCGAAACTAATTAGAACCCTCCATACGTGATACATATTACATTTTTTTATTTTGATTTTTATTCATTACCTATAAAAAACGTAAATATCTCGGATCTTATTTAAAAATTGTAAGAACTAACCTCTCGTCTATCTTCGCCATTAGGGGTTGAATATCGAATTTTTTATTGCAGATTATTTTGCCCGACTCCAGATAACTTATTAAAAACACAGACCCTGTTTACCCCCGCCATTAGGGGTTGAATTTCTAAATTTTTATTTTAATAGATGACTAATTTACCTTTATAGTAAAGTAGGTATGCAGATAAACATATCTAAATCCATCCTCGTCCCCGTCCCATGTTATTAGAGCTTGAATATCGAACTTTCATTTTTAATTGAATATTCATTTGTACGAATTTACTTTAATATCATATGAACAATTATGAAGTTAAATATATCAAATTTTTTGAGTGAGTGGTTAAGGGCAAACTCTTTCATAGATATAGATAAATAGAAAAAAACATTTTAAATATTGAATTCTCTAGTTTTTAGTGCTTTTTGTTAAAAGTTTAAAATACATTTCCTTGGCATTGTATAGACTAGAAATATAAACATAAATATGGTGAACAAACAGGCACTGATATTGGCTTACTTTATGTAATAAAATACTAAAATACTGATTATTTATCTTATACTTAATACTGGCCTAATATATTATTAAATGACTAAATAATATCTAATATTTTTGTATGTTTTTTTATTTTAACAATTTTAAATCATATACTTAATATTCGTCTCAACTAATATTTTATTGTATTTATTATAACAATAAATACAAATTATTTCATACTATGCCTGAAATCGTTAGACATTGTATAGAATTCCTATAGGAATTATATAGAATGCCTGAATTACATACTTTGCCGGTAACATATATTATATGAAATCAATTTATAAAAATTATACCTATAAGTATGTATATAAATTTGTTTGGCAGAATGCACAGTGTGTAATGTGTAAGTAAGTAAAAGCTATAGACAAACGCTTTATTTATGCTAAAATTCAACCTTTGACCTACTGATTAGCAGGCCGACGTGTAAACAGACAGCTTGATTTTAATTTGCATTTTAATATCTCAGTTTATGAACACATATATATTTTTTTTAATAACCATCAGTGTCTGGATTTCCAGTTTTACTAAATATTTAAATTCCTAAATTTCATTTCCTGGTTTATATATCTAATAACTATTTACGTTAACATGTTTTTCAGTTTTATTTTATTAATTATTTACTTTATAGTTTTATATATATTTATTTATTTTTATGATGGTACCATTTAACCAAGGCTAAAACTATCTGCGCTAATGTTATTGGTTTAAATCAAACTAATAGCAAATTTAAATTTTATCAGATTTCTTTTTTATAATTTATTTATTAATTAATTTATATTTATTAATACATTTTTAGTAAAAATAAACAGTTAACATATACAGGGTGTTCGCGGGAACCGAGTGATTATTGCTAATGGGGGTATCTATGATAAAATAATTAATCTAACGCTTAGCGCACTTTAGCGATAGTGTGATAATCTAAACACTGTTTCATTTAAGAGGGATAGCCACTGCGACGGGTCAAAAAATTGTCAATGTTTGGGAATTTTTTTCACAGATATAACTAATTATTTTTGAATCAGGTAAAGGATATTTTATTAAGTATATATTCAACTTATTTAGTATCAAATTTTATTGAAAAATATTAAATATTTACAAAGTTATGAGCCTCGATGTGGCGACAAAAAAAAGATTTTTCTCTATGGTTCACTCGAAATCTATATGAATGTAGCTATCGTTGCACGTAGCCGTTTTATTTTTATTTTATTTTTTCACAAAATGGCGATCGTTTGACATTTTTTTTCATTTTTAAGATTTTTTTTTTTATTAGAGTGGTTTTAAAAATAGTAATTATCAAAATTTCAAAAATCGGCTACATGCAATTACGAAAATTATAAATATATATATATATATGAAATAGGTTCATTAGTCTTTGAGAAATCGTGTCAACTAGGTCAAAAATATCATTTCGAGATAAACGTGTTTAATGTTTTTGTTATGTTATAACCAGCCGTGCTATCTCGTCTCACTAAATTGACTGTAACTCCATCAATTTTCGGAATTTAAACTCAATTTTTTGTATTCGCTGGGTGCAAAGTAAGTAGTGGGGGAAACGAAATCGATCACAGCGCACAACGTGGCAAAAAATAACACTTTGGGTGGACTAACTGTCATTTTTAATAGACTCGTTTTTAACTGAAAATAGAAAGGTCAACATGGTTAATCCCACTATAGACTATGTGCAAGGGGGTGGAGTTAGAAATAATATCGATGCGAGTGTTCGTGGTGAGCAATATTGTAAAATTATCGGCGCCAAAATTTGAGGTTATGCTGTCAATGTAAACGAATAAATTATTTCTCTATTATACGTCATAATTAAAGAGAAAAATATACCCAAAATAAATAATTTTCACGTCCCTTTATGCTATATTATTTATATTATATACAAACAGCTAAATTAAATGATATTTGTTTAATAAAAAATTTCACGGTATTAAACATATTAAACAATGATAAAAATAGAGTTAAATCCATTCAATCCTTCTCTATTACCCGCTAGCGGCGCTAATAGACTTCGTGCAGATAGCTAATAGTCATAAATAATCGTCTAAAATGTATATATTACGATATTTTATTGAAATTATTTGTTTGTTAGTACGTCAAAGTCCACCCAAGCTGCTACTAAAGTCCACCCATTAGTTGGCACTGTAATCGCGCACGCTACGAATACATATTTATGAATATATACATATACTTTAAAAAAATGTAAGAAAAAAATTTTTTTTTTCATCACAATGGCTTTCCCCCTTAAGTTTGCAGTGGTTGCCACTAGTTTTCAAGTTTATTAAACATATTCGTAGCGTGCGCGATGACAGCGCCAACTAATGGGTGGACTTTCGTAGCAACTTGGGTGGACTTTGGCGTACTAACATACAAATAATTTCAATAAAATATCGTAATATATACATTTTAGACGATTATTTATGACTATTAGCTATGTGCACGAAGTCTATTAGCGCCGCTAGCGGGTAATAGAGAAGGATTGAATGTATTTATGTAACTCTATTTTTATCAATGTTTAATATGTTTAATACCGTGAAATTTTTTATTAAACAAATATCATTTAATTTAGCTGTTTGCATATAATATAAATAGTATAGCATAAAAGGTACATGAAATTTATTTATTTTGGGTATCTTTTTCTCTTTAATTATGACGTATAATAGAGAAATAATTAATTCGTTTACATTGACAGCATAACCTCAAATTTTGGCGCCCATAATTTTACAATATTGCTCACCACGAACACTCGCATCGACATTATTTCTAACTTTACCTCCTTGCACATAGTCTATAGTGGGATTAACCATGTTGACCTTTCTATTTTCAGTTAAAAACGAGTCTATTAAAAATGACAGTTAGTCCACCCAAAGTGTTATTTTTTGCCACGTTGTGCGCTGTGATCGATTTTGTTTCCCCCACTACCTACTTTGCACCCAGCGAATACACAAGATTGTAGGAGGGTAATAGAGAAAAAAAGGGGGGTAAATTTTAAACTAGTTCGTCTAAAACAATATGCATTTATTTCTATAAAACATGCAGATTTAATTCATGTAATAAACGATAAAAATTGATTGACATTATAAATAAAACGAGCTGTGAACTCTTCTATATATTATTATACGATACTAGAACAATAAACCTGTCAAGTTGAATAGAAAACCCATTTTGTGTAATTTTCTGCGTACCCTGAAGGCGGTAATGCGTTTTTTATTATTTTTAATTACAGTACAACAATAATAACAATTTTCACATGCATTTATTATTATATTACAAACAGACGCACGCACACACGCATTACTGTTTGAAGAGAAATACGTTCTCATACATCTGCGCAGAAAATATGAACCAACCGGAGACAATGTACACATTAGGTATATGTAGGTGGCTGTGCGTGCACTGTACACTCGATTGTTTTTTATTTTAACTGTGTTAGACAGGCGGTCCCATACTTATGTATAATATATATAAGTTATATTGTTTATCATAATAATTAAGGCTGTTTAATATTAATGAAATACAGAATCGGATTTAGGTGTAAACTGAAAATTATAGAGCATTCGTACAAAATATGTGAATACACTGGTAGAAAGGTTTACTTGAGCCAAGTAAACCTTGTTTTGTATATAACGTAAACAATATTTTCTTAAGATATATTCTTAAACCAACTATACTGCCGTGCTAAGCACAAAAGCGGTATCTCAGTAAAGGCGAGTTTCGAGAAAATCAACGTTTTGTTAAAATAGTTTTATTTTTACTTAACAGATTGTCTTTTTGATTTATTAAATGGAATTTATTCATTATATTGGGAATTTTGGCGGTATCAAAATATACAGTTATTCGCCTACATATTATTGATATACCTCTAATTCTTTTAGTAATTTAAGGTAAACCTGAGATAGGAAAAACTTTTTCAAGGGTTTTTCATATGTTTTAAATAAGATATCGCTATTTGGCTTAGTTCATTGGATTCGTATTTTTTTAAGCTATTCGATGCCATAAAAATCAACTTTATGATTTTTTTTGAGATACCGCTTTTGTGCTTAGCACGGCAGTATAGTATTCTTGGACGAAGAAATAATGTAGTTGGATTAAGTGTACTTTTCTTATATTAAGAAAATATTGTACAAAACAAGATTTTCTTGGTCCAATACAGTTTTTTTTTCTGTGTAGAGATGCTCGTTGAAAGAATTATAACAACGTCTAAATCAATTTTTAACAAAACAAAAATTTCCTTATCTTGGGCTTTACTACACATGTATATCTTCAAAGTAGTATATTTCGGTAAAGAAAAGTCGCACAGTAAAATATAAAAAATAATTTTAAAGAGAAAAGATAGTACTATTCGAAATCATGAAAGAAAACTTCAGAAAAAATTATCTACTTAGTAATATATTCCCCAACATTACCAAAATCGTCATTTTTGGGACTTAGGTACGGATATCTAAAAAAACCTGACGGGATGAAATCATTTTGGCAACGAATTCGGTTTCAGCATGACAAATACCTTCTAAATCACCTATTCAAATTTCTGTGAATTTTTTTTGTTGCATAGTGTTATCAATAAATAGATTGCACTAATAATGTCCACCATTTTGATACCCATTGACCGATTGTTATCAAATTAAGCTATTTTACAGTTAACTGTCTATAGATTATGATTCAGTAACGACAGTAATCGAATTAACGTGGATAAGTAATTATTACGTAGATTAAAAGCACTGTACATACGGCCAACCCTTATACCTACATGTTTAAACAGCAATATAATTAATTTAAACAATTTAATACAATAAAAATTTAAACTAACTTACCCTAACAAAAATAATCAAAAATGTCAAATTTCATTAAGTTCCCCTCAATGACATACCGGTACTCCAAACACTGTCATGTCAACTAACGCAGTTATTTAGAAGTGTAAGCTTAGATACATATTAATGTTATCTTTATAAAATCTAAAACAGAGCAACAAAATGAGGTGTCCATATTACCCGCCTGGTCCATACATACCTACCGACTTTCCTCTACATCTATCAATAAAATTAATATTCGCAGCGTGCGCGATGACAGCGCCAACTAACGGGTGGACTTTAGTAGCAACTTGGGTGGACTTTGACGTACTAACAAACAAATAATTTCAATAAAATATCGTAATATATACATTTTAGACGATTATTTATAACTATTGGCTATGTGCACGAAGTCTATTAGCGCCGCTAGCAGCGGGTAATAGAGAAGGATTGAATGGATTCAACTCTCTCTTTTTATCATTGTTTACTATGTTTAATACCGTGAAACTTTTTATTAAACAAATATCAGTTAATTTAGCTGTTTGCATATAATATAAATAATATAGCATAAAGGGACGTGAAAATTATTTATTTTGGGTATCTTTTTCTCTGTAAGTATGACGTATAATAGAGAAATAATTAATTCGTTTACATTGATAGCATAACCTCAAATTTTGGCGCCGATAATTTTACAATATTGCTCACCACGACATTATTTCTAACTCCACCCCCTTGCACATAGTCTATAGTGGGATTAACCATGTTGACCTTTCTATTTTCAGTTAAAAACGAGCCTATTAAAAATGACAGTTAGTCCACCCAAAGTGTTATTTTTTGCCACGTTGTGCGCTGTGATCGATTTCGTTTCCCCCACTACCTACTTTGCACCCAGCGAATACTCAAAATTCAACAAATCAATAACCAAGTTAATAAATCGAATCTAACCTAGTGCACTACATACATTTGCATCAAGAATGTGCAGAATGCTTATAGCAGTATATGTATATTAAAATTAGCATACTTCACACCTTATATGACCTCATAAATCTATAGTGTAGTGAAAGTGTTAACAATTAGGCATCTTTGCTACGGTTCAACTTCAACCAAAAAAAAGATATATTAATTTAAAACTCTCGATTTTCATCTGATGAATAATTTTTACTTATACAAATATGCATTTGCATACATTAGAATAGTTAATAAATTATAGTAAGTATAATGTATTCACTTAAAGTACACTTGTTTATGGTATTCGATCGATAAAACACGTATAATTTTAGTAAATTAGTTTTAATTTTGTATAATACTATTGAAATTATCATATTTTATTAATCAGCTGATAGGATTATTATGAAGAAATAAATCATTTTTGACGGATATGAAATTAACGGGATCACTTATTAGGCGTTTAACATATATATACATATATTTTGAATACATTAGTGTTATTTGTTTAGCGGTTATGCTGTTTAACGCCCGCCAATGGTTATATTTTTTAATTTGAATGACATGTATAATTATTTATTTTGAATAGGTATTTAATATAATTAGATTGTTGGTGTAATTAATTAATATAATTATTATATTACAGTTTGTTTCTTTATTAAATAAGTATGCGCGAGTTAGTGAAATTAATATTTATATGTGTATATGCGATTTAGGTTAAGTAGTTATTTATTTTATTAAGTTTTAGATGCTATCTTATTTTTGTATGTATAATTGTATATGTTATGGTATTTATGTTTTACTTAGTTTACAATATTTATATTTTGATTTTTTTTGGTTAAGTACGGTTTCCTATAAAAGCGGCGTCGTTATCTAGTGGCCGTAATGTAGCGGTTGGTGACGTCACCAAAACGTTGTCTAGGAAAACCAATGGTGTTGGTTTCCTAAAAAGCATTGAATGTGAACGTAACGTTAAATAGTGTTGCCGTCATTTATATGACGGTCGCCATAGCGATGGTGAACATTTGTCAAACGTTTTTTCACGTGTAGCGGTGAACGTTTCATTAAAAACAATGATTTGGACCTACGAAAAAATTGATTTTGTCAAAAATCATGAAACATTATACAAGTAATTGCAAAGAGTATAGAGAAGCCCAGTTAAAACAAAATCTATGGAACAATATCGGAACTATATACATCAATAAAACGGCCAGTCTATGGATGGGGGGGTGCAACTTTTTTTCACACAGTTCGTTATAATTTTCATTGAACTAAATTAAAAGCTACATTCTGAAATTTTTCATATTTTTTACATCGATAGTTTAGAAAATAGAGAGGAGGGGACGCTCTGATAATGACTGAAAGCAAATATATCGGGACTAAAGGATTAAAATCAAAAGGTCCTAAAACATATTTTATTGTGAAATACACACCTTTTAAGATGTATTAATTATAACTTGAAAATATTATTTTTTTAAATGAATATGTCACAAAAGAATAAATAAATACAAAAACTGAAAAAATATTGCACAAATAATAATTATATGACATTTATTATACGTTAATCCTACAATTATAATTTTTCAGTTAAATAGGTAATATTTTCTCGGAAACCATGACTTTGTCACCGTTAAGACGACCGTCAAAAACTCCTGCCATATTACGGCCGTAAGATAACAGTACCGTTTTTCTAGGAAACCGTAGCTTTAGCCCTTTGTAAATTTATGTAACTTATCTATCAGATATAAATGCATCAATGTAGTACGTTACTAAAATATAGATGACGTAACTAGTTGATTATGTTCATTCGATCTGCGTTTTTGGTGAAGTGTATCTCGTATTGATAAGTTGAATTTTAAAGTGAAACTTTTATTACATCGTCTCAAACTTTTTGGTCTGTGTGTTGCATGTCGCGTAACGTTTGGACTGCGCATGCGTGGAACAAGCAGCCATTCATTGTATGACAGTTTATGTACTGTGTGCTATTATACATATTTAGTAAGTTTGTATTGTAATTTGTCAGTGTTTAATGTAAACGTTGTTATTTATTTGCTTTTGGTAAACAACGACACAGCTAGTGAGTCCAAAAAACTGATCAACGAGAAAGAATAGTGCAAAAATGAATGACGATGAATTAATTTTACGCCGTAAAAAACAGAACGCCGACAGAGCACGTGCTTATAGAAAAAGGAAAAAAGATCTTGGTTTTTATATAGAATTTATTAGTATTATTAGAACTTTTTGCTGGTGCATGTTGTTGTTTATGGATTTATTTCAATTTTGAGTGCTTGAATTTATTATTCCGAAAATTTTTAGTTAAATGTCTATAATGTGAAAAAAAAGTTTCACTTTTACCGTGGTTTCATAAAACCACACAATCCTTTTTTTTAAATCTAAAGAAAAAAGACTTTTCGTGATATTTTTGGGTTGTTTCTGTTACAAATCTTTAGGTAAGTGAATCAAATACAATATTTGTCATAGCTGCGCTGAAGTTATATATCTTAAATACATATTTATGTCATAACTCTTATGTCCGGTATTATAAAAAACCTAGCAAATTTGCAGCAAACTTATATGACAGTTCTCTTGGAGTTTTCTAAAGACTTTGACAAGTTTCACGCACACCTTGTATGATATTAAAACAGTGGTGATATTATGATAATTATACCACGTACCTACAGTCAGAGTCTGCACCAACTGTGTTACAATACTCTAGTCAAGTATCACTCATCTAAATTCCGTAGCAAATCCGTAAATACCTACTCTCACAAAATTAATAATTTTATTGGTTGAGTGCTAGTTAGCTTACAAATTTGCTAACCCCTTTATAATATTATATTAAACAAAAGTTCACATAATAATTGTATTATATTGTTTTTAACAGTGTAAAAGATTACACTAATACTGTCCACCATTTTAACACCCACATCGCCGTCATAGAAACTGCTATACAGTATATTGAATTGTAGTAGACATTCTTTTAAATTTTACCATGTCGGGTGTTCAAATTTTTTTTTCATCAATCTATGCAATTTTTTTCCCCATTCCTACGCATCGTAAATAAAAATGTTAATGAAATATTTTCATCTGAGTATTAATAACTTGTTAAAATAATTATTTAAGTTTTATAATTATTTTAACATACGGTATAGTGATTTTTGATACTGTCGGTATGAAATATTACTACATTACCGATTAATTTTTCACAGAATGAAATTTCGTCCTCCCATTAACATGTTTCATATGTTAAAAATGAATATTACATTTTTTCAGTGTGTATATGTTACTGTAAAAGCCCGAACTGAGGTAAAACCTAGGTTTTACCGCAGAGACACGGTAATATATGTTACAAAAATATACAATCAAGTGATTTTTTACCTGAAATAAACCTAAAACCTAAATTAATTATCATATGAGTATTTCTTATAGAATTTTCGTATTTTATACTAGATTAATCTCCTTTCGCCCCAATAGATTGCCCTGACCAAGGCGGAGATTGAATCCCCGTATTTTATACTAGATTAATCCCCTTTCGCCCCAATAGATTGCCCTGACCAAGGCGGAGATTGAATCCCCGTATTTTATACTAGATTAAT
This sequence comes from Sialis lutaria, assembly GCA_949319165.1. Lineage (NCBI taxonomy): Eukaryota > Metazoa > Arthropoda > Insecta > Megaloptera > Sialidae > Sialis > Sialis lutaria. The sequence continues at coordinate 38,800,219 of OX439233.1, forward strand.
CCCCTTTCGCCCCAATATATTGCCCTAACCAAGGCGGAGATTGAATCCCCGTATTTTATACTAGATTATTCCCCATTCGCCCCAATATTTTGTTAGCAAAATTTAATATTTGTGATTTTCTATATATTTTTTAACATATTTTTGATACCTACATACTCTATTTTTCAACGTTTACCGTGTCTTTGCGGTAAAACCTAGGTTTTACCGAGTGTATGATGGTAAAAGTCCGAAATAAACGTTATCGTTACAGACCAGTTCGGACTTTTACCATTAAGAGTTGGTAAAACCTAGGTTTTACCGGTAAATTCTAGGAATTACCTCAGTTCGAACTTTTACAGTAACATATATACCTATATTTGTTTCAATTGAACCACATTGTAATATATTTCACGAACCCAATAAAAAATAACCTGCGTGTGTTCGTTTGTTTGCTTGTGTGTGAATGTCCTGTTTAAGTTTCACACACACACACATATATATGTACGTATGTATGTAGTTACTTTATTGTCCACAATTCCTGTTCGTATACATATATATTGTATAAAAAAACGTCACAGTTGTCTGCGGGCGCATACAAAATATATAATAATGATCAAAAAATAAATCAGTTGACGACGGCGGTCGGTCAATGGGCCACGCCGGCCGTCCGTCAACCAATCACAGTCAGGCCATTGTCTACAGTGGCGTGCGCGTGCCTTGCAAGCTAATAGCTACCCCCCCCCCCCTCCACCGGTAACACTACCTACTATATATACACTGTTAAAAACAATACATATTACCTACAACATACGATAATACTAAATTATAAATATTTAATCACTACCTACTGTCTTTACTGAATCATACACTGGTAGAAAGGATTTCACAAACCAAGTAAACCTTGTTTTGTATATAACGAAAACAATATTTTCATAAGATAAGCAATAATCTTTTAAACTAACTATAGTATTCTTGAACGAAGGAATAACGTAGTTGGATTAAGAGTATGTTTCTTATATTAACAAAATATTGTTTTCATTATATACAAAACAAGGTTTTCTTGGTCCAATACAGTTTTTTTTCTGTGTACTCTATAGATACTTAACTGTAAATGGGCTCTCACACCGGAGCAATATAGCAATATAGCAACTAGCAACTTATAACAAGCGATATTATTGCTATCTGTCAATATACATTGAATCGAACATATTGTCTCACACCAAAGCAATATGATATCGCTTTATTGCTAGTTGCTTATTGGTTGTTATTTTATTGCTGTGTTGCTATATTTGCTTCGGTGTGAGAACCCACTTAGACAGCTTAATTTGATTATAATCGGTTAATGGGTGTTAAAATGGTGGACATTATTAGTGTAATATATTATACTGTAAAAACAATACAACTCGATAATTTATAACCCCAGTGTTATTTAATTTAATGTACTAAAATATTCATATTTGATTACTACTGCCATTACTGAATCATAATCTTTAGACAGTTAACTGTAAAATAGCTTAAATTGATAACAATCAGTTAGTGCAGCGGTTCTCAACCTTTTTTAGCTTGCGTACCCCTTGGCAGTTCATTATCCTAAATTGTACCCCTTATATTAGAAAAATGTTTATAATTTAAATACTCGTACTTGTTATTATTTTAAACTTGTTCTAACACTAAAGAAATAACAATAACGTGTCAAGGAGTGTGCCCAAAATGTTTATTAATGAAAACTAAAAGATTTTTATAGATACATAATTTTTTAATAAAAAAACACAATAAATATAAACTATTATAAATATAAAGTTAAATATTCGCAATTTTACATTAATTTTAACTTAACTTATTATATTCAGTGAGATCCTTGTGCTTGCTTTGAGGCACATAGTTTTTTGAAATCAGGTTCGATTGATGCAAGGTACAATCTTGAATCTGGAGCTGCATTCAGCTTATTACGGTATTTGTTTTTAATAAAGAGATACGAAGAAAATACTCTTTCCACCAGCACTGTACTTATAAATGGTAACAAAACAAAACGTTAAGCGCTTTAGCAGAAAGCTGTTCATATTCGGTGCTGATATGTGACCAAAAGTTAATAAGACATTTTCCTTTAAATTCGACTTTCAAAGTAGAGTCATTTGAAAGATCAATTAAGTTCTCTTTTTCTTTGATAGATAATTTAGCTACTCGAAAGTATTCTACATTGAAAGGATTTGAAATCCAATTGTTGAGTGTCGCTTCTGTATGTTTATTATTCTGTAATTTAATGTGAAAAGTTACGTAACAGCGGGAAACTGAATCGAGACGAGAGGAAAATAGTTATATTTTTAACATCGGCCATTACTCATTTTTTTTTCGCGTACCCCCAAGTCATGAAACGCGTACCCCTAGGGGTACGCGTACCACGGGTTGAGAATCGCTGAGTTAGTGCATAGGCCAGATATGAAAAGTAATATAGAAACATAGTAAAATTATAGAGAATGTACGTGAAGTTTTCATATGCAAGAAATTAAATTAAAGAATAGCGTATATTACTTTTTCAGAGTAAATAAATTTTAATAGGTACTATGTTAAAAATTACCAGTATGTCATTGTAATTTTTCATTTACTTTATTTTAAATTCTAGCGACTTTTCTGTTAATTTTTTTCAGAAGTTGATTCTAACCTCAGGTTCACAGCATTTTCTGTTAATTTTTAAAAGAATATTCTCTCCGTGTAGGTACTAGATGTGCCTACACGGAGAGAATATTACACGAAATTATTGTTTAGGATTTTTGAAAAATATAGTTGAATTAGTACAAACACGGTTAGTTATTATTGTAATAATAACTAAACAATACTTAAATAAACCTAAATAAATGTTTCATAACCCACACGTCGTGGGTGTTGCCACGCAACCTACTTGAAACAACTAAAAAAATACCCTTGCCAATCGATTCGTGATTCAATCCCGAGTCCAACGAGGTACATGAAGCCATATATGAAAAAAATTAAGGAGGGGGGATCATGACCGGAAAAATTTCTAAAATAGGCTAAACTAGAATCACAGGCCTATCATTTAGCGAAAACCCGAGGTCTCTAGGTTGTCAGGGGGCTGAAATTTCGTGATGGAAGACAGACGAACGAACGGAAAATCGAGCATATAAACTTCGTGAGTTGCGCTAAAAATTTTTTTGATACTTTTTTGCCATCCCCCCATGTTTTCTTAAGGAACCGTGTAAATTGGTACACATCAATTGATTCTTTTTAATATTTCTCATCAAAAATTTCAAAATGTATTCGTCGATCATTTGAAATTTTAGTTATTCGAGTTTTTAACTAAATTTTATGTCCCGTAACATTTCGATAATAAAAATAACTTTATTATAGCTTATTTAAATAAAAACTACCATTTAGTTAACTTTTATTTATAAGTCGTTAGATGCCAATACCAATAAGTGTCATATATGTTTTCATAAATGAAAGTATACTTACATAGGTACATTACATATACTTACTATAAAATAACAAAAACATGTTTGATTCTACAATGTAGGTATCAAATTTAATTCTTAACCCTGGACGGGTAGACGTCAAATTTAAGCCGAAAAGAGTAGACGTTCGTAAAATTGACTACTACTATATAATTTTTGGTTTTCTAATAAATGTATGGCAAAAAAAAGTTTTGCTTTTAAAATCTTTTGATTTATGTATTTACAAAAATACCGAAATACGAAAGATTAAAATATACGCTTAGTAATGTAAGTTTACAGCGAATCGACAAACTAAAGAAAGTAGCATTGGATCAAGCATTGAGACGAATGAGATCTTTTTCACATTCACAGCATATCCTTTTACGTACATATTTCAACTAAAATTTACGTAAAAGAGTAGACCTTCGTGAAAGATACGATGTGACTTGTCGATCTATGGCTCTCTCTAGAAAAATAGCAAACACTGACACCTGTCCTTGGCAGAGGTTGAAGACGAACTATTAAACGAGGTATATCTTCCCGCTCGGCTCCCCACCCCGTCTTGATTTTCCTGTAGAGGGCGTTGTGTAAATGTAGTCGTAATTATTACGAACGTCTACCCGTCCAGGGTTAACTATATACGTATATACATAAATACATACACATTTAATAAAAATAACACATTTTCTGAATAACAATTATCATATAATATCTAACACGAATCTGCACTATACTATAATCGTTATTAATATCTCTAAAGGATGTTGAAACATCATACTCAAAGATATAACTTCAGAGCCGTAGCTAGTATTATTATAAAGGGGGAAAATAAAAAATGTATTTTTTTTAATAGTTTGTACTTTTTTATACATTTTTGACTTATGTTTTTCCATACACAGAAATAAAAACTCAATCTTATTATTGAAAATTGAGATGGAAAAATGCTTAATAAATTTATCTTGTTAATATAACAATATTTCCCAATATAATAATAAAATAGAATATTTAATTCATTTGAAAAATATATCTTCATTTTTATCTAAAAAACTTTTCATTTGTAAAATTAATAAATAATTTATTACATCAACTAACGAAACTCTCAAATAGATTAAACATAATGGTTGTATTAATAAATATTTATCAGTGTGAATATTTTTTTACACCACCCAACTAGTGAAAGTGCAATTTTCGATATGGTAAATTCGGTGATGTCATTTATTAAGTATTTTTTTGTATTTAAAATATATGTTCTCAATATTTTCACCGTGATAAGAACATTGTTAGTAATAATATTTTAAGTTTGTTGAAAACTTACTATGCAGGACTTTCTTATACGTAATACAGTGCTAAAAAAATATTTCTGGCGAAGTAATGAATGGTATAAAAAATTGTATTGGGGCATAAATTATAGATTAATAAATTATAGAACTGTTTTAAATATAATTAAAAAAAAATAATAGAAAGTAAAATTAGTTGTTATACTTTTGTATTTTAGAAAAAACGTCGAGAAAAAACTATAACCAATTAATGATTAATTTGAAATTGTAAAAAAATATTTCGATTTAAAAACTTTTATACAAAAAATTAGTTTTGACAAAGTATTGTCGTCTGTTCAATGATTGTAACAAACTTTTCTTTTGTTTTTCTTGTTACATTTCTTCTTTACCTTCTTCTGCAGTTTACGAACACGATAAAAACGAATAACTGATGGAACTTTAAAGACAATAGTCAATTTTCTTACAATAGCTTTTATAAACTTTATAAAATACATTATCGTTATTTAAAAAAAAATCCATCCATACTAATATGAGAAAGTACCTTTTCACAGCAAAACTGCTTAACCGATCTTGATGAAATTTGGCATGGAGATAGCTTAAATCCTGAAAAAAAACATAGGCTATTTTATATTACAACTAGTGGAATCCCGCGGCTTCGCTCGCGTAAACTTCGAAACTAATTAGAACCCTCCATACGTGATTTTAATTATTTTTATTCATTACCTATAAAAAAACGTAAATATCTCGTAACTTAATTAAAAATTGTAAAAACTAACCCCCTGTCTACCCACGCCATTTTTTTATTGCAGATTATTTTGCCCGACTCCACCATTATAACGTAAGCAGCTATGCAGATAAACAAATCAAAAACACAGACCCTGTCTACCTTCGCCATTAGGGGTTGAATTTCGAAATATTTATTTTAATAGATGACTATTTTACCCGAATTTACCTTTATAAGTAAAGCATGCTATGCAGATAAACATATCTAAATCTATCCTCGTCCCCGTCCCATGCTATTAGGGCTTGAATATCGAACTTTCATTTTTAATTGAATATTAATTTGTCCGAATTTACTTTAATATCATGAAAAATTATGATGATAAATATATCAAAATAGGGGTTGAATTTTCGTAACTAATATTTATCTTGTAGAGTACCAACTTGTGCCATGTTTCATTCGGTGAATAAAAAAAAATGATTTTACAAATTTGTCCATCCCCCTAACACTTTAGGGGTTAAAGTTTGGGAAATACTGAAATAATTGTTTCATTATTTATATTTTAGAGTATGTTCGATAAGTTTCAATTAAATGCGAACAAAATATATTTTTATATAAAATTTGACACCCTGTTTTAACCCTATAGGGGTTGAATTTCGAAAAATTCTTTCTCAGTGGGTGCTTACATCATAAAAGGAAGGTACCTACGAAATTTCACGTTTCTAGGTCCAGGGGTTTGGACTGTACGTTGATATATGAGTGAGTGGTTAAGGACAAACTCTTTTATAGATATAAATTAATAAAAAAATATAACTTCATTTAGATTAAATATAAACATAACGTCACTGTATTCAAGAAAACCGGCTTTAGATATACAGGGTGTCCCATTTTAATCTATCACCCCCCCCCTAATTTTTTTATCTATCAATGAAATCAAAAAATGATTCAAATAAAAGTTGTTTGGTTTTGAGGGGGACCCAAAATAGCGTTATTAATTTTTTATTTTTTGGACGTCTTCATGGTCAAATAGGCCCAACTTTTTTTTTTCAAATGGAAACCTATATTTTTTATTACAGTATCTTAATTTTTGGAAAAAAACAAGTAGCTTTTGTTTAAAAAAAAATTTTGTGTGACTTCATTTTTTTTTAATATTAAACAAAATAATTTTTGATTTTAGATTTTTACTAATTTTTTACTCAAAACCCATCAACTTTAGAGGAAAAATGTAAAAAACAAAAAATGTTTATTTTAATCTGATATAACTATGAAAATTATATCAGGATTTTTTGTCAACTTTTGCTCTTCAAAATATTAAAGCAAATAAAAAATAAAATAAAAAAATCCGAAATAATTTTCCTAGTTATATCATATTAAAATAAACATTTTTTGTTTTTTACATTTTTCCTCTAAAGTTAATGGGTTTCGAGTAAAAAATTAGTAAAATTCTAAAATCTAAAATTATTTTGTTGAATATTAAAAAAAATGAAGTCATACAAAAATTTTTTTTAAACAAAAGCTACTTGTTTTTTTCCAAACAATGAGATATTGTAATAAAAAATATAGGTTTCCATTTGAAAAAAAAAAGTTGGGCCTATTTCAAAATCAAACAACTTTTATTTGAAACATTTTTTGATTTAATTGATAGATAAAAAAAATTAGGGAGGTGATAGATTAAAATGGGACACCCTGTATATTAAAAAACATTTTCCATAGTTTCCAGGTAAACGATGTTCTATTTATAATTAAAAGTCACGAGGCAAAGGTATACTTGCTGGCTGCTGGTTATAGCTAAACTAAACATCAAGGACGTATGCTTGTTTTCCTCGGTTGCTTTCTAGCCGTCCGTCCGTCCGTCCGATTGCAAAACTATCGAGAAAAATTGTGTCATACATTGAACAACTAACTGCTTTACCTTTACGTAAATATTGCAAGAATGTCGCGTGCATGTCTATTTAACTATTTCTGATCTGTCAACACATCAAAGTCTTGTTAGAGTTACTTGCGCGATTGAAATGACATATTATGTATAGGTTATGTATAAATGATTAACTCTTTTTAGGGTTCCGTAGAAAACTAGGAACCCTTATAGTTTCTCCATGTCCGTCCGTCCGTCCTGAAAAATTTTGAGATAATAAGATGAAATTTGGTACACGGCCGTAGATTGATGACCCAAAAACAAAAATGATAAGATTTTTGAAAATAAAATTTTTTTAGGCCCCCCTTTCATAAAATGAAAAGTGTTTTCAAAAAAAAAAATTCACCTACACCATTGAGTGGGGTGTCGTTAGAAAGGTCTCCTAAAATGCAACAAAAAATGTAACAGAAATTTTTAATTTTAACCCTTCGATCACGATGTATTTTTTCTCCAAAGTCATTAAAAAAGCGTCCCCCCCCCCTCTATTTTCTAAACTATCAATTTAAAAAATCTGAACAAATTTCAGAACGTAGATTTTAATTAGTACTTTCACTGAAAATTATAACGAACATTGTCAAAAATATTTTGGACCCCCCTTTCATAGACTGAAAATTGAACTTACATATTTTTCCCCACTTACCCTTTTGAGTGGGGTGTCATTTAATAGGTCTCGTAAAATGCAATAAATAACGTCAAATAACTTTTTGATTTTAACCCTTCAGTCGCGATATATTAGCTTTTTAATGTCGCTGTCAGAGCGTCCCCCCCCCCTCTATTTTCTAAACTATCGATTCAAAAAATCTGAAAAAAATTCAGAATGTAGCTTTTAATTAGTACTTTCACTGAAAATTATAACGAACATTTTCAAAAATATTTTGGACCCCCCTTTCATAGACTGAAAATTGAACTTACATATTTTTCCCCACTTACCCTTTTGAGTGGGGTATCATTTAATAGGTCTCGTAAAATGCAATAAATAACGTCAAATAACTTTTTGATTTTAACCCTTCAGTCGCGATATATTTGCTTTTTAATGTCGCTGTCAGAGCGTCCCCCCCCTCTATTTTCTAAACTATCGATTCAAAAAATCTGAAAAAAATTCAGAATGTAGCTTTTAATTAGTACTTTCACTGAAAATTATAACGAACATTGTCTAAAATATTTTGGACCCACTTTTCATAGATTGAAAAGTGAACTCACATTTTTTTCATTTACCCCATTGAGTGGGGTGTCATTTGATAGGTCTCCTAAAATGCAATAATAAAAGTGAAATAACTTTTTGATTTTAACCCTTCAGTCACGAAAATTTTGAAAAATACTTTTTATAAATCATACGAAACCTGACTACGGAACCCTATCATGTGCGTGCCCAACACGCACTTGCCCGTTTTATTTGAAGTTTAGATTCGATGGTTTAATTTTTTTGTAAATGATATTATTTTCAAGTTAATTGAGTTGTTTATTTAGTTAGTGTATGTACAAATGGTCTTAAAAATGTGTACTGGGGATCCCCAGGGGTTTCGCGAGTCAAATTAAAGTAATAAGTACACAAAAAAAACTGTATTGGACCAAGAAAACCTTGTTTTGTATATAACGAAAACAATTTTTTTTTAATATAAGAAAAGTACTCTTAATCCAACTACATTATTTTTCTTCGTCCAAGAATACTATAGTTGGTTTAAGAATATATTTTTTATCTTAAAATATTGTTTTCGTTATATACAAAACAAGGTTTACTTGGCTCAAGTAAACCTTTCTACCTGTGTACACATGAAAAAAATTGAGTCGTTTTTTTAATAAAAATAAATTACAGTTGAGATTAATTTTGTATCAAAAAATACTATCAGTTTTAACAAACATGTATACCTACTGTCAATTGAGTTACTGTAGTAATTTTATAATGCGCTATTTTTACTATATTCGTATATAAATATCATTTTCATTATGATTTATTCAACTAATTATTCTAAAGTTGAATTATTTATTAATAAAGTGTTTTACAAATTATTTAATTTCAATTAAAATACAATATAATAAATACAAAGATTGTGTAAAGTATTAATTATATTAATAGTATATTTGTTTATTGTTATAACAAATTAAACTATACCAATAATATAGATTTAGATCCTGTACACAATAATTACTAATTGATATTTTAACTTTAGTAATTTAACAAACACGTGACCTACCCTTGCAAGAATTACAATATTTTGTACAGTTTACGTCAAATAGTAATATTTCTTTAAAAATTCAGTGATTTTTATAAAAAATATTTGTCTCCTTGTATAGAGCCCATCTATCCCTAAAAACATTATACTTTTTTCTTAAGGGGTTAGGTGTACTCAGGATTTTCAAGAAATCGATTTTTGTTTATTGCATTTTTGGAAGCTGCTACAACGGCTGAAGAACTATTTTATGGCCCAAGAATAGTTGACTCGGTGTAAGTTATTAAATAATACGTATATTACTTTACGTAAATTGAGTGTAAAACTTTAAATGCGTTTTTCTCAAAATTATGTTTTTTGAACTGGTGACCACTGTAGCTCGAAAACCGCTCGGTAGATTTTAATGAAATTTATACAGCTTTTTGAAAAGATGAAAAAGTAGTGCCTGATCGAAGGTTTTTTTTTTTTTATTTCGATTTGTTATAAACAATTAACTGTTGGTTTTTTTCCCGAAAATCTTGAAAAAAATTTTCTGAGGCTGCCATTTTGTTAATTTAAGAAAGAAAAAAAAGCTTCGATCAGGCACTAGATTATCTATTAATAAAACTATTTTTTTTTGTCCGATTGAATTTGGATGAATCTCCAAGGATAAGTGATGGTCACCGCAAAGAGCTTCGGTTGGAACTGGATCAACACAAACAGCCATTACTTTTAAAATTATTAATTTTTTTTTCGAAAATTTCTGTCAAGTCAAGTCGAAACCTTATTTAACGATGCTACGTTTTTACTTTTATAAAATAAAATAATTTACTGGCAAAAAAAAATTATTTAAAATTGTCATTTTTTCATATCTCTGACTACACCTAACCCCTTAAGGGGTATAAATTTATAAATAGTGTAAACGTCAGAATTTTAGGTGTTTTTTTGCTTATTTTATAAAAAGAAATCGGTTTAATGGATTCATATCAAACTTTGTACGTTAATAAGTACTTAATTTTTTTAATGGTATATTTTTGTATAATAGTCCTTTGAAAATGGCACCTCTTAAATCTGACCTCAGTGGCGTTGACAGTAATTCGTTCAAATGGATCATCTGAAGACAAAAAATTCTTAAAAGGGAATTTTTAAAATATCGTTTAGAAAAAAAATGGCAACCATTTGAAAAAAAAAATCAAAATTTTCACGAATTTTTCAATAGAAAATTGTTTATAAGAAAAACGGCACGTTTCCTCTACAAAATCTATTTTGAATCAAATCGATCGGACGAAAACTGTCTTAGTTATGCTGTCAATCAGGTCAAAAAAAAGTGATTTTCAGTAAACAGCGTTTAAAGTTTTGGACGATATAAATCGAATATACCGGGTGTCCCAGATAACTTTTCCAGCATGGGGATCTCAGTATCTATAAGAGATACAGGTTTGGTTAAATGAAATGAATTATATGTATGAAAGGGGTGAGTATTATTGCACCAAAAAATATTCATAATTCTATGTGGTTTAGGCGGTATACCCAAAAAACTGAAAATTCGGAATTTCTTTAAATGGCTATAACTTTTTTGTTAAAGTAGATAGGTACTTTTTGTTGGCGGTTTCTTTAAGCACTTTTTTATGTAGAATTGATTGGTGTATTTAAATTTTTTATATAACTTTTAGTTTCCGAGATACAAGCCCTAACTTTAGTTTTTCTTATGGGCCGCTAAGTTGACTATACCATATTTGAACGTGTTTTTTACTCTACTTTACAACGATATGTCACTTGCCATATTTATTATCGAAAAAAAAAATTATAATATATTTTTTCAAATAGTTCATTGTTTCAAATATTCATTTGTTATTTTGATTGTTGTTATTGTGATTTTTGTTTACAATTTTTGTTTCTCATGGCTCACTTAAAAGTTGGTAATAAAATACTTCATAAATATCACTGATATTTAGTATTTCGACATTTTTTCAATAATAAATATGGCAAGTGACATATCGTTGTAAAGTAGAGTAAAAAACAAGTTAAAATATGATATATTCAACTAAGAGGCCCATAAGAAAAACTAAAGTTAGAGTTTGTAACTCGGAAACTAAAAGTGATATAAAAATTCTAAATACACCAATCAATTCTCCACAAAAAAGTGCTTTAAGAAACCGCCAACAAAAAGTACCTATCTACTTTAACAAAAAAGTTATAGTCATTTAAAGAAATTCCGAATTTTCAGTTTTTTGAGTATACCGCCTAAACCACATAGAATTATGAATATTTTTTGGTGTAATAATACTCACCCCTTTCATACATATAATTCATCTCATTTAACCAAACCTGTATCTCTTATAGATACTGAGATCCCCATGCTGGAAAAGTTATCTGGGACACCCGGTATAGCATGACAACATTTGGCGCTCTTTTCGAATACTTAACGTTCGAATTATCACTTGTAACTTGAGATACATATTCTTTGGGGTGCAAAATATTCATTTATAAACAAATAAAAAAAAATGATTTTTGAAAATTTCTAGACTGGTGCCACCAGTACCTTGTGAAACTGTGTCAGTTTTCCATCAATAGTTATAAACACTTGGACATTCTCTCTACATGATGTTTATTAACAGAGATCGTGCAATGTATAGTTCACGCTATTTACAATTTATTGTTATTGTTTATTCATGACAAGTTATTTTATTAGCAAGTATATATCTACAGTATGTATGTGATATATGATAATTATTGATGATATGTTGCCGATTAATGATCTAATAGTTTCTTTATGTGAAAACTGACTTGCACTTTCGAGTATTCTTGGTTCTTTTTTATTAACTTGAGCCAAGTAAACCTTGTTTTGTATATAACGAAAACAATATTTTCTTAAGATAAGAAATTTTTTCTTAAACCAACTATAGTATTCTTGAACGAAGAAATAACGTAGTTGGATTAAGAGTATGTTTCTTATATTAACAAAATATTGTTTTCGTTATATACAAAACAAGATTTTCTTGGTCCAATACAGTTTTTTTGTGTTCAGTTCTCTTAAGAATGCATGTAAATTTGTTTATTTAATATCTATTAAGGGGTTAGGTGAAGTCAGAGACATGAAAAAATGACAATTTTAAATAATTTTTTTTGCCAGTAAATTATTTTGTTTTATAAAAGTAAAAACATAGCATCATTAAATAAGGTTTCGACTTGACGTGACAGAAATTTTAGAAAAAAAAATTAATAATTTTAAAAGTAATGGCTGTTTGTGTTGATCCAGTTCCAACCGAAGCTCCTTGCGGTGACCATCACTTATCCTTGGAGATTCATCCAAATTCAATCGGACAGAAAAAATTTGTTTTATTAATAGATAATCTAGTGCCTGATCGAAGCTTTTTTTTTCTTTCTTAAATTAACAAAATGGCAGCCTCAGGAAATTTTTTTTCAAGATTTTCGGGAAAATATCCAACAGTTAATTGTTTATAACAAATCGAAATTTGCAACAAAAAAAAATCCTTCGATCAGGCACTAGTTTTTCATGTTTTCAAAAAGCTGTATAAATTTCATTAAAATCTACCGAGCGGTTTTCGAGCTACAGTGGTCACCAGTTCAAAAAACATAGTTTTGAGAAAAACGCATTTAAAGTTTTACACTCAATTTACGTAAAGTAATATACGTATTATTTAATTACTTACACCGAGTCAACTATTCCTGGGCCATATAATAGTTCTTCAGCCGTTGTAGCAGCTTCCAAAAATGCAAAAAACAAAAATCGATTTCTTGAAAATTCTGACTACACCTAACCACATAAACTATTCTCCCAATGAAATAAGTGTGTTTTTTAAATACATATAAATGTCTTGCTATTTTCAAAGTTTAATCGAAACCTCTCTGTTCTATGATATCAACCTCCTTAAACCTGGTATCTCGTATTGTTATCATTTCAAAATCATTCAGTAGCTTATATTTATATGTTTAACAGATAAAACATTTTTATTTATAAGTAAGTGCATGTCATTACACAAATAAAAACCTAATAGTCTGTATTCTAGTGTCATATTCACTCCAATGATTAATGATTTTAAAATTATATTTAATTGAATATGAAAAAAACCTTGTCAATTTTTTTTTATATATTATATCTTCTGAATGACTGGACCATTACTGGACAATCATGTGATGATTTTTTGATTAATTAAGTTTTTTTATGCGTCATATATTCTATTAATAAATTATTTGTGGTCTAATTTGTTTGACAAACATAATTATTCAACTTTTTTTAAACTAACAATTAAATTATAAAATTTACAAAGCTCGTCTACACTGGTAGAAAGAATTTCTCAAACCAAGTAAACCTTGTTTTGTATATAACAATATTTTCTTAAGATAAGCAATAATCTCTTAAACCAACTATAGTATTCTTGAACGAAGGAATAACGTAGTTGGATTAAGGGTATGTTTCTTATATTAACAAAATATTGTTTTCGTTATATACAAAACAAGGTTTTCTTGGTCCAATACAGTTTTTTTTCTGTGTAGAGATGCTCATTGAAAGAATTATACCAACGTCAAAATCAATTTTTAACAAATCAAAAATTTCCTAATCTTGGGCTCTTGAGTATAAACCACGTCTTTATTGTTAAATTTTCATCATCAAAATGAAGTTCTGGCTTAAGCTAATTTAAAAACATTATTTCCTTTTGATTTTAATATACATATTTATTAGGGTAGCCGTTAATTTTCTTATTTTCGAATATCTTCAAGGGCACCCCCCCCCCCCGGATTTCTTAAAGGTAAGAAAAATATAATGTATACAAAAATCTGGATATTATTAACACGTGCCACCGAGCGATCGAATATTAACACGTAAAATGCATTTGATTTTTTCAATTTATTAATTTTTCTTTAAACATCTGTATCTTTGTAAAAATTAAATGGATTTTGATGTTCTAAAGCGCATCTTAAAGCTGACACTTTCTAGTTTTTGAGCCTTGAGAGATTTCAAAAAAGTAAAAGAAGCCTAAAATTTAATAATTCAAAATTGGCGTACCAAACTTCAACAGTAGGAATTATTTTGAGCAAAACATTAAAATCCATTCAATTTTCGCAAAAATACAGCTGTTTAAAGAAAATTTAAAAAAATCAAACGCATTTTACGTGTTAATATTCGATCACTCGGTGTCACGTGTTAATAATATCCAATCACTTCAAAATTTTGTATACCTACATTATTTTTTAAGAAATTTTGGGAGTAATCTTAAAGAAATTCGAAAATAAAAAAATTAATGGCCATCCTAATATTTATATATAGCCATAGTAATGATGACTGGGTAGACCAGAGCGTGCCCTGGGGCAATCAGGGTAAGATTTATAAAATAAAATGATATAATAACATAATATTCGACCTTCAAACTTTTTTCAGAACTAAATTAATAAATAATTAAAATTTAGATGACATCGTTTTGTAAAAATATATTTAATAAGTAAAAGTATGTACTTATGACGGGCGCACCATTTAAAGGTTTGGTATATTAATCACTGACCTTCACAAAGGCTATAATAGATCGCTACAGATATAATACAAAATTGCAAAATATCTATCTTTAATCATAGGTTATAGATATATCTATGAAATACATAGACTATTAACACACTTGACATTGACTTCATGTTCATGCTGTGTTTATGTACCAATCAAATTATAGTCCAAGAGGTGAGCGCCAAAATTTGTAACTACTTTCTAAAATCTGATTTTTTTATATAACGTTACATTTGTGGTATAGATATACAGCCTGCCGTCAGTCAGCTAGTTTCCTTACCTTTTGGCACGTGGGTGGTAAATCAGCTGCTGACGATATTTGTTAAGGTAAAATTCAGACTGACTATTTTTTATTTAATAAAAGTAATATTTCCAACTCTTACACCGAATTTCATATTTTAGAAAGTACTTTCACGATGTATAGATTTTTTACGAGTTAAACGCGCCCGGTTGCAACATTTTGATGACTGACTATGATAAAAGGGGTTTTTACTTAGTACATACACTGCTTATAAATAAATTTTCAGATTTTAGAAACTAGTTGCAATGTGTATAGTTTTTTTTTACAAAGTTAAAACCACCCCAGCGCCAAACGCTAACGAAACTAGCTGACTGACGGCAGGCTGTATATCTACACCACAAATGAGCTCCATGTCTCTGGCACCCCCTTTTTTGAAATTCGAATTTTATTATATGCAGTTCGTTTGTGCTTCGTTTGTGCACGTTTGTGCTTTAACCCTTTAGGTGGTATTCACAAAAATCAAAGTGGGTGCTGTAGACATGGGAGCCCCCCCTTTTTTGAAATTCGAATTTTACTATATGCAGTTCGTTTGTGCTTCGTTTGTGCACGTTTGTGCAGAAATTTTCATCGTTTGTGCTTTAACCCTTTATATGTTATTTATATTTAATAATATCGAAAACATGTCTCTGGCACCCCCCTTTTGAAATTTAAATTTTTGAATGTGCAGGGGCTCGCATGTCTACGGCCCCCATTTGATTTTTTTGAATATCTCCTAAAGGGTTAAAGCACAAACGAAAGGATTTCCTGCACAAACGTGCACAAACGAAGTACAAACGAACTGCATATAATAAAATTCGGATTTTAAAAAAGGGGGTGCCAGTGACATGGAGCCCCACAAATGAAACGTAATATCAAAAAATCAGCTTTTAGAAACTAGTTGCAAATTTTGGCGCTCACCTCTTGGACTATTATAGCGTTATTAATATTATGAATAATGGCACACTATATATTTGAATTTGCAAAAAAAGGTAGATGAATAAAAATGATAATATTGACATATGAATAGCTAATTGATAGATTGTATCAGCAGTACAGAGAAAATAAAAATTATATTATGATGTGTATCTATATGTATGTATGTATGTGTTGCACATTCTTATGGAATGCAGTTAGAATGTTCTCTTATATTATAAATATGTAAGATTGGAAGCCTTCCGTAATTACCTCAATATTGCTTCCTCGCAATATCGAAGATACGAGAAGCTTTGTGATCGTTTTAAAATGATAAAAATCATTTGTTCTCTGATTTTTAAAATTTAATTTGATTTATCCGTTTCAGGTCAAGACAAACATTTTTTATTACGTGCCTGTCCCCTAATCTAGTTAATCTGAATACTTTATCGGTTTTTATGTACATTTTTCAATAGTTAACACAGAAAAAAAACTGTATTGGACCAAGAAAACCTTGTTTTGTATATAACGAAAACAATATTTTGTTAATATAAGAAACATACTTTTAATCCAACTACGTTATTCCTTCGTTCAAGAAAACTATAGTTGGTTTAAGAGATTATTGCTTATCTTATGAAAATATTGTTTTTGTTATATACAAAACAAGGTTTACTTGGTTTGAGAAATCCTTTCTACCAGTGTACCTTTGATGAATTTAGTACGAGGAAGCACTGTGCATTTACTTGGCAAATGTTTTTTTTTGGCATTCATAAGCAACTTAATTGGAATCAATTCAATATTTTACATCAGTTTACATAGTTTTTTTTATTGTTAAGGAAGTTGTTGGGTTGGTGGTGCGGGGAACGGTGTGGGAAATGTGCCTGGTTCTTTCCTATGGAGCATGCAAAATCATATTTATCTTTTTTTTCACATGCACTTATCATTTTTTTAATTAAAAAACGTAGTTCTTAATCATTATGAAAATGTACAGATATTTTTGTAAATGAATAAAAAATGTATGTTCAGTAATTTTTGAGTTATTTGAGGTATATTATACACTAGCGGCATCCCGCGGCTTCGCTCGCGTAAACTTCGAAACTAATTAGAACCCTCTGTACGTGATAGGGGATGACATATTGTATTTTTTAAATTGACTTGTATTCATTACCTATAAAAAAACGTAAATATCTCGGATCTTAGTTAAAAATTGTAAAAACTAAGTAAAGCTGGCATACAGATAAACATATCTAAATCCATCCTCGTCCACTTATTCGGTAAATACAAAAAAAAATATTTTACAAATATTTCCACCCCTCCTAACACCTTAGGGGTTAAATTTTGGGAAATGCTGAAATAATTGTTTCATTATTTAATATTGTATATAGTATGTTCGATAAGATTCAATTAAATGCGAACAAAAAAAATATTTTCTTATATAAACTTTGACACAATGTTTTAACCCCGTAGGGGTTGAATTTCGAAAAATCCTTTCTTAGTGGATGTTTACATCATAAAAGGAAGGCACCTACGAAATTTCACGTTTCTAGGTCCAGGGGTTTGGGCTGTACGTTGATATATGAGTGAGTGAGTGAGTGGTTAAGGACAAACTCTTTTATAGATATAGATTACCTACACAGTTTTCACAAAAATTGATTTTTTACAATTAAATAACTCTAGCTACATAAAAGGAAGCTTATTTATCTTTTACCGCGAATCTCGAAAACTATTAAACCGATTTTAATTAGGTTTTCACCAGTAGATAAATAATTTTTCAGAGTAGGTTCTTAGCTATTATTATTTTTTTAATATTATTGGTTCTATGAAACAATTTAATTGGTTTATAATAAATAAAAAAACGCAATAATATGACTTAAGTGCTGCCATTGGCTACAGAATTTAAAAGTTTACTTTTTTTATTGTAGCAATCTTTGGGAACATATACAAATAGTTGTGCGAAAATTAAGGCTCTACAAAAAAAAATGTAAATTAAAGACGAGCATGATCCCCAACTTCAGAGGGCTATATCTTTAAAGTTTGAATTTTTAGGACTTAGTGCCCATTGACACTTTTGATCCACTCATCAAGGACTATCAGAATCCAAAGTTTCAAAGAGTTTGACCGAAACCCCTTTCCCATAAGGATCATTTGAATTCTGCCAATTTTTTTTATAATTTTTTTTCAACCGTACCCACATTTTTTTTATTAGACAGATACTCCAAACAGAGATAGGCATATAATCATATACGTATATATATTTATAATTGTATAGCATGACAAATAAATAACTATGTAAACACTAGACAAGATGCAATATATCTTTATACATTAATATAATGAAAGTCATGCATGACACTTTAAAAATAAAAAATCTTAATACAACAACAATTAATTGATGGTATATTTCAACAGTCAGTCAAATGTCTGTATGAAGAATCTATTAAAAATCAGGTAGTTAATCATTAATGTACGAGTAGTATATATATACACTAGCACACCATACTTCCTATGTTAGAGATTTATGAATGAAACAAACACTATAGAGTTTAACAACATATTTAAATATTCGTACTTTATGAATATGTAAAATATCTGGCAATACAAACCAAATGGTATATAGCTATCTAACTAGCTAGGTTACGAGTGTAACAGTGAGCCCATTCCTTGTCAGCTGATCTTACTTACTATGTTTACATTCACATAAAATACAATTACTTTCTTTTACTTGTTTATATTATTGATTAACCCATTATCATTTTATAATTATTGCTGCTGTCTATGGATATTAATTCACAATATTTCAGTTAGTAGAAGTGCAACAAACAAAATCTGTTAACGTTATTAGTTTCATAAGTGTTGTTTTAATTGTTCCCAAATATTTTTATATGAAAAGAGGTACGTGGTATGCGAATATATTTTATCCATGATTTCGAATTTTGTTTAAATCATATGAAATAACTTAAATATACATATAATATGACTTTATCTAAATAAAAATGATATCAGAAAAGCAGTCTCACACAAAATAGACTTCATATCTGCCCAATTTCCTCGCTTGAGTACACATTGTTTTTTTTGAACATTAAAAATAAGTTTGTGTTGTATATTTACTTAAATATAGTTAAATATATCATAGTTTGAGACCACTGTATTATATATCATATTAAATTTAAACAAAAAATATATAATTTTTTAATAAACATGTATAGTTATTTCTTTTTGGCAAGTACGGGCCTTATAAGGCCCTCAGCTAGAGCCTTATACGCCTGTTCATAATGTAAAATACAAAGAAGCCAAATTTGGACAGTAAGTCATAGTTTGGAGACCACTGTATTAGATAACATAACAAATTTAAACAAAACAAATATACTTTTTTAATAAACATGTTTTACACAACTAGAGCCGCACACGCCTGTTCGTAGTAGTAATATAAAATATGAACTAGCCAAATTTGAACAGTAATCATAGTTTGGAGACCATTGTATTAGATATCATAACTAAAAAATATAAAATAAAAAATAAACATTTTGGCAAGTACGGGTCTTATAAAGCTCTCAGCTAGAGCCTCATTCGTCTGTTTGTAAGATAAAATATGAACAAGCCAGATTTGGACCACAACTCATAGTTTGTATACCACTGTATTAGATATCATCCTTATCAAAATAACTGATTTCATCGTCATAAGTTTTTAATGTAGATATAATTTGCCTTTTACAGAATCCAATTTGGTCTTTTGGTTTAGGAAATAACGTGAAATATACATACAATAACATATTATTCGTGACAATTCGCGCGAACTATGATAAAGTGTCAATAATTAACTTTTAAAAATATAACAAAAATTATTTTTACTTTTTGTTCTGATTCGTTTTTATTAGGTAAGTAATTTAAATGTGGTTTTTATTAAAAAAATAACTAATCGTGTTTATACTTAAAACTTAATCCAACTATATATTTTTTACATCCTAAACAATAATTCCGTAGTCCACGCGGGCCCAACTAGTAACCATATGTGGGCACAGTTAACCGAAAAGTTAACTTCGTTAATCGTTAGTTCGTTAATAAAAAAAGTTAACTTCGTTAATCGTTAAAGCGTTAAAATTCCGAAAATGTAACGGAAGTTAAAGTTAACCGAAAATGCCGAAAATTTAACGGAAGTTAAAGTTAACCGTTAAAAGTTAACCATCCAAAATGTTTTGAAGACCTTTTTTGCCTTTTCGACATCTTTCTTATGTATTTGTCATCAAACAACCAATGTAACGGACTAAAGTTAACGGAAGTTAAATTTAACGGAAGAACAAAAGTGTTAACATTTTTTTGAGTTAACTTATAAGTTAATCCGTTAACCATTTTGTTAACTTCGTTAATTAACGATTAACGGATTAACGAGTTAATGCTAGTAACAAATATAAATAAAAAAAATAGAATTTATTTTATGCAGTATACATATATAAACGCGGTTAATTTTCGTTCACTATGTAAACATACCTGAAGCAAAATGATTGAAGCATCGTTAAAGAATTCGTATGTTGATGTATATGTAAATGTGCTTAATATTATGTAGAATTGAAATGAGATGACCACGAGATATATACACCTCTCTATCACACACACTCCAACCTGTAATATACTCATTTCACTTGCACTCACAACGTTAGGGCGTCTGACATATATATTATGCACAGTTCTCCATTAATGCAGCATAAATATTATGGTTTTTACATATGTTACATATGGATGCGTCCTTGAAAGATCGGCGCTACCGGGTTGGGAATATCAAGGCCGTCTCCCGCGCCGCTGCCGATGCATAGGTCTCGCTGGTGCAATGAATTATTGAATGGCTGTTTGTTTTTGTAATATCAATATGCGGTGTTAATTTTAAAATGCATTTGATGCATTTGTTTATGCTAATCGTGGTTTTAAATTGTTCTGTAGTTATTTGTATATACAGGGTGATCCAGACCACCCGTCCACTATGTTTTACGCCCAAACTATTGAAGATAGAGTTTTATAAAAAAAAATTTACTATGTACATCGACCCTAAAGAATTTCAAGAAAATATTTTCAACCCCCTAAAACTGCGGCTTAGGGGGTAGTTTGGGGGGTACATGCCCGTTTATCAGTAAAATCAAATGGAACGGTATATTCAAAAGTACATAATTGTAAAGACCATAGAAAAGTAAGAAACTTTTGTAAAACAAAAATTTTCATACTTTCAATTGTTTAGAAAATATGGCGACTTGATCTCAAATTTTAGGGTTTTACTAAAAGTGCTCTAATTTCGTTAAATATTAATGAAATTTTATTCTTTTTTTAAATTTAGAAAATAGAAATATTGACTTTTGTAATGATCTATGAATATTTAAGATTTTGATAGTTTAAAGTGACATACGCGACATATCAAAAATGCAAAAGTTCAATTAGCGATAATTCAAAAAAATTTAAATACAATGGTATATCAATTAATACTTTATCTTAAAAAAAGATACGTAAATAAACAAATTTTGATAATTAAATTTTAAATTAAAAATTATAATTTTCAATTTTCCATTTTAAAATTTTGATTTTTAATTTTCTTAACAAAAGTTGTTTATTTACATGTCTTTTTTCAGATAAAGTACTAATTGATGTACCATTGTATTTAAATTTTTTGAATTATCGCTAATTGAACTTTTGCATTTTTTATATGTCGCTTTTGTCACTTTAAACTATCAAAATCTTAAATATTCATAGATCATTACAAAAGTCATTATTTCTACTTTCTAAATTTAAAAAAAGAATAAAATTACATTAACATTTAACGAAATAAGAGCACTTTTAGTAAAACCCTAAAATTTGAGATCAAGTCGCCATATTTTCTAAACAATTGAAAGTATGAAAATTTTTGTTTTACAAAAGTTTCTTACTTTTTTATGGTCTTTACAATTATGTACTTTTGAATATACCGTTCCATTTGATTTTACTGAGAAACAGGCATGTACCCCCCAAACTACCCCCTAAGCCGCAGTTTTAGGGGGTTGAAAATATTTTCTTGAAATTCTTTAGGGTCGATATACATAGTAAATTTTTTTTTATAAAACTCTATCTTCAATAGTTTGGGCGTAAAACATAGTGGACGGGTGGTCTGGATCACCATGTAGATTGAATTAAACATTTTGTTGGGACTGTTCAAATCAGAAATATTTAAGTATATTTCTTGAAGTGATACTTCTTTAACGAGCTAATGTATTGTAATAGGTACAGGGCCGTCTCTAACCTATTGAAGGCCCTGGGCACATTAAGATAATGAGGCCTCTATGACCTTGACAGTGTACTATTTTGTTAACCCTGGACGGGTAGACGTCAAATTTAAGCCGAAAAGAGTAGACGTTCGTAAAATTGACTACTACTATATAATTTTTGGTTTTCTAATTTATGGCAAAAAAAAAGTTTTGCTTTTAAAATCTTTTGATTTATGTATTTACAAAAATACCGAAATACGAAAGATTAAAATATAAGCTTAGTAATATAAGTTTACAGCGAATCGATAAACGAAAGAAAGTATCATTGGATCAAGCATTGAGACGAATGAGATCTTTTTTTACATTCACAGCATATCCTTTTACGTACATATTTCGACTAAAATTTACGTAAAAGAGTAGACCTTCGTGATAGATACGATGTGACTTGTCGATCTATGGCTCTCTCTAGAAAAATAGCAAACACTGACACCTGTCCTTGGCAGAGGTTGAAGACGAACTATTAAACGAGGCATATCTTCCCGCTCGGCTCCCCACCCCGTCTTGATTTCCCTGTAGATGGCGTTGTGTAAATGTAGTCGTAATTATTACGAACGTCTACCCGTCCAGGGTTAAGATAGGCAAAGAAAGTAGATATGCAAGGTTCTAGATTAATTTTTATATTTTTACTGTCACATTAAATGAATAGATAATAAAATATAACCCATAAAAGCAACTCTTTTAGCATTCGCAGGTTAATGCTCAAAAATCTTCTTCAAAATCTATGTTTTGGAGCATATGAATGAGCATATAAATATGTTTTTCGGTAATAAATATCGGTTATCGTTTGGTGATATTGGGCCCCTATCGATCGCGGGGCCCTGAGCACGTGCCCAGAGTGCCCAGTGGGAAAGAGGGGCCTGAATAGGCATGATGTCAGTAGCTAAGTATAATTGAAATTATGATTTTAAATAATGAAATAGGTTAAAAAGTTTCTAAAAAATGTATTTATTTTTATATTAAAAGCGGGATTAATATAATTTATGCTAAAATAAAAACGCGAAATACAGAAATACGCCGCCATGTTAAATAGCACACCAATCAGAGCGAATGACGTCATGCATCAGTAAACGTAAAAGTGATTTAATTTTTTATTTTAGACAAAATTAAACATTTTTGTTGGGATTGGTCAGATTAGAAATATTTAACTATACTTATTGAAGTGGTACTTCTTTAACGAGCTAATGTATTGTATTAGGCATGATGCCTGTATCAAAGTATGATTTTAAATAATGAAATAGGTTAAAAAGATTCCAAAAAATGTATTAATTTTTATATTAAAAGGGAGATTAATATAATTTTTGTTAAAATAAAAATGCAAAATACAGGTATCCGCCGCCATGTTAAACGGAACACCAATCAGAGCGAATTTTATTTTAGACAAATATCAATTCGTTT
This sequence comes from Sialis lutaria, assembly GCA_949319165.1. NCBI lineage: Eukaryota > Metazoa > Arthropoda > Insecta > Megaloptera > Sialidae > Sialis > Sialis lutaria. Next base: position 38,824,087 of record OX439233.1, read on the forward strand.
TACAAGATTATTAGGTAGATACCTTATTTAAGAACTTATATACTTTGTAATTCATTTTTAACGCACAAAATAATTAAATTATTGTCTAACTCTGAATGTTTGACTATAGTTGACAAGGAGTGTGACGTCACAACTCTCAAATGTCACCTGCAAGCGTTTTGGCATCAAATTCAAAATTAGTTTTAAAAGAATCAATTTTTGCGAGGTTCGGGGGTACAGTTATACGAAATCAGGTATAATCAAGCAAAGGTAACATAATATTAAAAAAAAAATATCGAAATTTCTAACCCCGGCCCTGATTGTAACCAAGGGTATTAAAAAATCTAAAAAAATATTTTGAAGCTAAAATTTCTAGTTAACAAAAAGCTGTCTCTCATAAGGGGGGGGGGGGTGACTTAAAATCATGCAATTATATAAGTATTGCAAGAATAAAGAACATGTTCTTTGTTGCTGTATTAAATTTTTCCAAGGTCTTCTACTATAGGAAAAAGGATAAATCTTTTTTTTATATTCTATACAATTTCTTATCTCTGAAAAATTTAATTATGGAAAATTTATTTACATGAAAACTAGTTTTCTGAAGAAAATTTACATTTTCATTGCAAATAACATAAATATGAAGAAACGATAGAAATAAAATAAAAAAAACATAAACATGTGATGATCATAAAACAATAATTAGTTATTTATTTTCATAAAAAAATTCAAGAAAAACTACACATTTAAAAATTGAGATCACATTTGAATTTTTTATTAGACTTTTTGATCTTTGACTTTTTACTAATTCCAACAGTGTTGTTATTTGAAAGTTAATCATAAAAAGAGAAAACAGTTTGAAATACATACACTGTGTTAAGAATTATAACATTATATTATTTATAATAAATTATCAGTAGCTAATATCTATTGACATATACAATATACAAACGATATTTATTTAAAAGCTATATAGGTATTATGAAATAACACAAACACAGTAGGCCGACATTAATAACAAGGGGGAAGGGGGGGGGGGCTCTCATTTATATTATACAAATATACACCAAACAATAAAGTAGTTAGTGCAATATAAAAAAAATGCAAAACAGTATTTTTAGGCACATCAGTCTATTTGTAAAAAAATCTATTTTCTCTGGAAATTTTTAATAAACAGATACGGCATATTTTGATACAGACAGACAGACTTACTTATAAGGTACTTCTCGTTGACCCAAAATCTGCAAATTTGGCACGAAGGAAGGTCTCATAATATTTCGAAAAAAAATACTTATTTCTGCAGAAAATAAAGGTTTAATCGCAAAAATTGACTCTTTTTGAATTTGATGCCAAAACGCTCGCAGGTGACATTTGAGAGTTGTGACGTCACACTCCTTGTCAACAATAATCAAACATTCAGAGTTAGACAATAATTTAATTATTTTGTGTGTTAAAAATTAATTCCAAAGTATATAAGTTCTTAAATAATGTATGTACCTAATAATCTTGTAAGAGGAATTGATATTTGTCTAAAATAAAAGACGTTTACTGATGCGTGACGTCATTCTCTCTGATTGGTGTTTCATTTAACATGGCGGATTGCTGTATTTTGTATTTTTATTTTAGCAAAAATTATATTAATCTCGCTTTTAATATAAAAATAAATACATTTTTTAGAATTTCTTTATTTAAAATCATAATTTTAATGTTACAATATTCATGTAAAAAATCATAAAATCATTAATTTCAAAATCTATTACGTGTCCAACTTAATTTTGCTGTCTCTTTGATACATCTAACTATATATACTAACTAACTAAAGTCAATGATTAAGTTTAATATAACGGTACGTAACACTAAGGGCGCAAGTTCTACTCACACTTATCTCTATTATTTTTTATTTTTTTTCGTCGGCAAATTCAAAAACTGATAGTGTGCATAAAGTCTTTAGAAGTGTTTGAAAAAATAATTAACATAATATCACGTATAGGTAAATAGATATACATAAATAGTAATTAACGTTATTAATATACGATAATTATCAGCTGTATCAAATTACTTAGACATAACAAATATTATAACTTTATTCTAAACACAGTGACCATGCTGTGTATAAAGTATTTAAAATATCTATCGAAAATACAGCCTCAATAAATTAATGTAGAGCCAAGGTTTCCAAAACCTGTATCTCGTATTTATGACACTTTTATTGAGAAAGGACGTTTTCTATATTCTATAATACAAACTGATACCTCTATATCTATCTACAGGTTGACAACAAGTCCTTGCACTTTTATGTATACATAGCAGATATTTACTTACCTAATTCTCCTGTCTTTGGGGCCCACAAAAATACAATAGGAATATTCTAAAAAAATCAATTATAATTTTATTAAATATTTAATGTTTTTTTATTACACTTTTCTTTGGAAAAATTAGGTAAAATTTAACTAAACCAATACCTCCATATCTATCTACAGGTTGACAACAAGTCCTTGCACTTTTATGTATACATAGCAGATATTCACTTACCTAATTCTCCTGTCTTTGGAGCCCACAAAAATACAATAGGAACATTCTAAAAAAATCAATTATAATTTTATTAAAAATTTAATATTTTTTTATTACACTTTTCTTTGGAAAAATTAGGTAAAATTTAACTAAACCAATACCTCCATATCTATCTACAGGTTGACAACAAGTCCTTGCACTTTTATATACATAGCAGATATTTACTTACCTAATTTTCCTATCTTTGGGGCCCACAAAAATACAATAGGAACATTCTAAAAAAATTAATTATAATTTTATTAAAAATTTAATATTTTTTTATTACACTTTTCTTTGGATAAATTAAGTAAAATTTAGTTAGATAAAATGTTAAGATAAAAAAATGTTAAAGGATACACAGAAAAAAATTATTTGTCTGTGTGTTAAAAAATGTAATCGATGTAAAAAATCCGTGATCGATTTGGCTCCGATAGAGGTTATTTGTTAATATGATTTTTTTTTACCAATATGGAAATATCCACGTTTATCTTATTGATAAATGTATATTATTACTAACAATGTTCTTATCATGATGAAAATTTTATTTAAAATATATTTTAATACAAAAAAATATTTAATAAACGGCATCACTGAATTTACCATATCGTAAATTGCACTTTCACTAGTTGGGTGGTGTAAAAAATATTCACACTGATAAATATTTATTAATACAACCATTATGTTTAATCTATTTGAGAGTTTCGTTAGTTGGTGTAATAAATTATTTATTAATTTGACAAATGAAAAAATTTGTAAATAAACATTTTTCGGATGAATAAAATATCCTCAATAAGAATTTTTTAAATTATTATATTGAGAAAATATTGTTATATTAACAAGATAAATTTATTAAGCATTTTTCCATCTCAAATTTTCAATAAGTTGCATTGAAAATTTTATCTATAGAGTGTCCTATAAATCATGATCCATATGTAACAAAAAATGCAGCAAAAAAAGCCTCATGACTTCCGGATCATCCTGTTCTAATGATATAATTAGATTATTTACATATTCGTTAAATATCAAATCCTAAAAGTTAACAAAAATTAGTACCTCATTTATTTTTTTTTATAATAGCGAAAATTATACTTTATTTATTTTCTGACGTAATCTATATTGATTGTTTCACTAGAACATTTATTTAAAAAGAGTCCAAGGACTTTGTTATCAACCTGTATAAAAACAGGTGAATTAAAATTATCTATAATTTGTGTATCAATATTTATCAAAAACCGTTTACTTTATAAATTTATATTGTTAGAAAATTCAGCGAAATGTACGGGCCGTGTTATAAAAATTACAATTTAGTAATCCAGACAGACAAACAGACAAAGAGACAACTATACATATCATACACCTGTAAGATATTTTCTTCTACTAACAGTTTTTGATTAAAATTTATTTATCAAAAAAAAACCAGTGCTTAATTTAGTAATAAATAACAATGAACAAGTTTTTCAACCACAAAAAGGAGGTTAAAATAAAAAGCCAAAACTATATAAAAACGTTTGATAAGTTTTATGATACATAGATACTATTGCTTAAGATGATATTTAGTATATATATGTGACATTAAAATTATGCAAACATGCGTTACCAGTTTTTTATCAAAACCAGAAAATGCGGGATTTGGAAATAGTCTTAATTATCAAGATACACTCTCTTAAATGGTATTAAAAACCTTAAAATATGGCATAATAAACATTCCTGTCTAAACCACTATATGTATAAGAGTGTAGTGTAGTATCAAGTTAATGGATTAGACACATAACCGTTTTACAGTTAGACTAAGCAACCTTCGAATACATTATGTACAAGAAACTGCTGCTAGCTTGCTAAATAAATAAATAATCAAAACAAGAAACTTGTCTCGGCATTCCACTGTCCATACGCCGACAATTTTACTTCTTAGATCATGTTCAACCAAATCTTAAATATATCTATATAGTACATAAATGTATAAGATATAGTAAGCGTTGCGGTTTAGATTACTTATAATTAAAAGTTTTTGCAAATTATCTGTCTTCTAATTATTACAATCCACCCAATTGAGGGGTTTGCAGCACCAAGGAGTTATCTCCAGTTTTTATAGTTTGTGGGAAAATAGAAAAAACTGTTTAAAAAATTGAGAATGTATTTAAATCGCCTTTGTCTTCGTCCAATTATTATTTGTCACCGACCACATGTTTTGGCCAAATTCCATTGAGAAATTCGTCAAATTCGCAATTCTAGAGTCAATTTTATTCTGGAGATAACTCCTTTTTGCCCCAAATTGTTGAAAATTATTTTCTATTTAATGTAAGGAAGCATTGAAGAAGAACAATTTTCAAGAAAATTAGTTTATTTAGTAACGAGTGTACTAACACTACTAACTAAATTCTAAGCCCAAAAACAAAGAGTCAGCTCCTGGAGTTAACTCCATTTTTACCCAAACGAATGAAGCAGCTAACTCATTCTAGCGGATACCTTGAGAACTATCAACGGTAGGTAACTCTTAGTTGAACCAAACGAAAGAATGATTTTTGTCCCCCCAGAAACGGTTGTTAACTCAGTTTGGCCTAAAAATGATTTCGTTTTTAAATTTTAAAGAAAAATATTTTTATTAACCGTAATCTTCTAGGATTGTTTTTCTATCTGTTATTTATAAAATATGTAGTTAGGGAATTCCCCTTTCTAATTTATTTTCATAGCATCTTAGTATATATATTAATCTTGCACGAGTTTTCAGTTCCTAAACTTAATTCACTATATACAATATTTGGACCTGGGTCTTACAGTTTTCCAATTATTTTAATGTTAAATAATAATAAATAATAAAATTATGTAGTTATAAACAAATAAATTATATGATATCATTTAATACGGCAGGTAGCAAAATAATTACTTTGGGAATTAATTTATAACTGAAAAACTGTAAGATCCAGGTCCAAACTTTGCCAAAATAATGATAAAAAATATTACATATAAGAGGTACTTTTGGAGAAAAATGCCATTTTCATAAAAAAATTAAAAAAAGAGATTTTTCGAACTTGATGAGCTATATCTCGGAACTTGAAACACGCATAGCAATAACCGTAATACTGAAAAATATGTTAGTTAATTACCTTTGAAACTGGCTAATTTTGGTTGCTCTAGATACGTTACTTTGGAAGTTATGAAATATCTTTATTTGTAAAAACTACTCTGAAGGAAATTTTTTTAAACATCCTGTAGCTCAGAAGGTGTTGAAGATAGACCCCCCCTTCCCGCACAATTTCTTACTCACAATGAGTCAGGAAATCAGCTCTTAAAATATATGTATCCCAAACCGGACCACCCGGTATTAAAAAATAAGTAAAACATATTTTTTCTCTATATATAGAAAAATGACCGTCGTGACGTCACAAAGTTTTCTTCTAAATTTATATAAAAAAATTCACTACACAATACATATATTATATGGTAATTATGATATATATTATTGTATGTATTTAATACCTATATAATGATTAGTATGAATGTATATATTTTGACATATAAAAGATTGATTATAATCGTTACATTCAAAATATCCATGCAAGTCTAACAGTTTATTTAAATAGATTCAATTTCATTCATAAACATTCAGAATGGCTAATGAGGTATCGAGTAGTAACATAGGTACTGCTTCATTATGTCAATTATATTCCAACTACAAAATTATGCATGCTGTAATAATAAAAAAACATCTTGATTTTATAATATTCATTGTGATTTTAATTTTTGTTGTCATGTTTTATATATGTACATATATGCAGTGCTAAAATCATTACATTTAACTTAATTGCATTCCAATTGAATATGTCAGATCGATTATATGTATTTTCATTAACAGTTAAATGTAATGACTATGTATCTTACATTTCTGATGATAGCTATTGAGTGCGTGTTAAAGTTTTAATCAGTAATTTGAGGATCGTATCTTTATTTAGTTAGCTATTTTAATTTTAACTGATTCGATTTTTGCCAGATTTTTAATGGGTATTTGCAGGCCCGGATTTACCATGCAGGCAGTGTAGGTACGTGCCTAGAGCGGTAAAAATTAAGGGGCGGCAAATTTTGGTGGAAACTTGTTAAAAAAAAAGGTCTTCACACTTTTTTAAAATAAATTTTAATGTAATTTTTATAAAAAACCCTAAAAAAATAAACCAAACATATTCCACCATTTAAAGGGGGGCGGCAATTTTGCAACTGCCTAGGGACGGCAATTTTCTAAATCCGGGCCTGGGTATTTGTTTTTCTTAAGGCTGGTTTACACGCTACGATAAATCGTAACAATTCGATCGTTACGATACATTGTTACAATAAATCGAAAGTGTGTTCGATTTCTTGTCCAATATTCATTGTCGACCGCGGTATACTCAGTCAGTTTTTGTCATGGAGGAAGTACTGTTGTGATCGTTTGTTTAGCAAGAAAAGTGAAACGGTCACGAAGACCTAGAAGAAGGTGGAGCCGCCAGTGGTTGCTGAAGAAAGGGGTATTTTCTTATATAAAATTATTGAAAAAATTGCGAAATGAACCTAATCACTGGCGGAATTATTTAAGAATGTATGAAGAGACTTATGTTGAGTTGTTAACAACCTTTCCCGTGAACAGCTAATGCAAACTAAGTCAAATCGTAACAATGAATGGCTGCTACTTGTTTACACGTTCCAACTTACTGTTACGATTCGCAGAAATTGATGCCGACCGGCAACGATCATCCAATCCAATTCCAATAAATCGCTACAATGTCCTGTTTACACGCTACGATAAATCGTAACGATTCGATCGTTACGATAAATTGTTACAATTTATCGTAGCGTGTAAACCATCCTTTAAGAATATGTTTTATTGATTGACCACTTATGTATATTAAGGGTTTTTAAATGGTTACTTGATCATTTTTAGTTTTCCGCAGAAAACTAGGAACCCTTATAGTTTCTCCATGTCCATCCATCCGTCCGTTTTAAAAAATGTAGACATAATAAAATGAAAAAAGGTATACGGTCGTAGATTGCTGCCTCAAAAACAGAAATGATAAGATTTTTGAAAAAAAATTTTTTTAAACCCCCCTACTTTAAAAAGAAAAGTGTTTTCAAAAATAGATTTGGGTGTCGTTAGAAATATCTCCTAAATTCAACAAAAAATATATCAGGACTTTTTGATTGACCCTTTAATCACGATGTATTTGTTCTTCATTATAAAAGCGTCCCCTCCCCTATATTTTCTAAACTATCAATTCAAAAAATCTAAAAAAATACCAGAATGTAGCTTTTAATTAGTACTTTCACTGAAAATTATAACGAATAGTGTCAAAAATGTTTTGAACCTCCCTTTTATAGACTGAAAAGTGAACTCATATTTTTTTTCCACTTACCATATTAAGTGGGGTGTCATTTGATAGATCTCCTAAAATGCAATAATAAAAGTCAAATGACTTTTTGATTTTAACCCTTCAGTCACGATATATTTCCTTCCACAATTTTTTTTTTGAATAATTATTAGAACAAAAATTATAGATAATAATATTCTCTACAATTTGTATCTCAAACATTTTTTTTCTAATACCTACCGTTTAAAAGATAAATCGAAAAAACATTTTTTTTTAGAAAATCGATTATTTCCTAAAAATAAATTTTGGGGGGCGAAAATGGATAGAACATAAATTATAGATAAAAGTACCTTCTTCAACTTTGATCTAAAACATTTTTTTCTACTGTGCACCGTTTCAAAAATAATTCGAAAAATTCCAAAATTTCTCTAGTAAACATCCGTTTCCGGTTTTATGCAACCGCGCTAGCCCCGGCAGACGTAGGTTTTCATACTTTACTATCATTAAATAAACGATATAAAAAAAATTAGCTTTGTAACGAGCACCTTAGTCGAGGTGGCGATCAGCTGTCCGACTACAATAATTTTAGGTTCTAATGTTTGCAGTTTATCCATCAAAGAATATGCAAATAAACATTATTTAACAGTTTCAGACTGTTAAAAATATTTGTCACCTATTATCCGGGAAACTACACAGGGAAAAACTGTAATTCTTCAGGTTTTTTTCCGTGTAAGTATATCTATAAAGGAAAGAAGATATTTTTCCTGAAGGTAATACATTTAATTAATATCAATGATTTAAAACTAAGATGTTATCGATACTTTCATGGATACTTCCGTAAAGTATTGATTTAAAGTCAAAGTATTAACTATTACTTAAGTTAAAGGACATTAACTAGGGGTCATACCAATTCACCTGAGGCCACGTTTTGTGAAATATGACCCTGAGGCAAACAGATACCAATATAATACTTATTTAAAAAACAAGTAGGCGTTGAAAACAGTGGTGTAACTATAGTTTATTTTTTGGGTAGAATATAAAGGCATTAGTTTACATAGATACCAATCTTATACTTATTTGAAAAAAAAACAAGTACACTGGTAAAAAGTATTTCTCAAACCAAGTAAACCTTGTTTTGTATATAACAATATTTTGTTAAGATAAGCAATAATCTCTTAAACCAACTATAGTATTCTTGAACGAAGGAATAACGTAGTTGGATTAAGAGTATGTTTCTTATATTAACAAAATTTTGTTTTCGTTATATACAAAACAAGGTTTGCTTGGTCCAATACAGTTTTTTTTCTGTGTAGGTGTTGAAAACAGTGGTGTAACTATAGTTTATTTTTTGGGTAGAATATAAAGGCATTAGTTTACATAGATACCAATATTATACTTATTTAAAAAACAAGTAGGTGTTGTGAACAGTGGTGTAACTATAGTTTATTTTTTGGGTAGAATATAAAGGCATATGTTTACTATTTATTTTATTTTTAACCACGTCAATGGTGGGTAGATGTACCCAATTATATTCATGAAGTGTTTTTGTTGTTTTGAAATATGAATGGTAAAAGTACCAACACTTATATTAACTTGCTTTAGTAATTAAATAATTAAGGTTTCTTTATTTATTGATTTAAATGATTTGTAAACATTAAAGGCGGTATACTTAATGTCCCCAAATCATGATAGGTATAAATGTATTAATGGTGTTAGTGTATTTTAACATAATAATACACTAAATGTAAAAACAAGTAAACTGAATTAAAAAAACAATGTTAGTTAGTTTTTGTAAATACATACGAAAAACATTTATTTTGTTTTAAATCAGTATTTCAATAAAAAACATTTTAGAAAAACATAAAATTGACTTAAAAACCTTAAGAATTCTGAAAAATATATATTAGACTAGCGGAATCCTGCGGCTTCGCTCGCGTAAACTGCGAAACTAATTAGAACCCTCTATAAGTAATAGGGGATGACATATTACATTTTTTTTATATTGATTTTTATTCATTACTTATAAAAAAACGTAAATATCCTGGATCTTAGTTAAAAAAATATTTTAAAACTAACCCCCGTCTACTCTCGCCATTAGGGGTTGAATATCAAATTCTTTTATTGCAGATTAAATCCATCCTAGTCCCCGTCGAACTATCATTTTTAATTGAATATTAATTTGTCCGAATTTATTTTAATATCATGAACAGTTATTATTATTCCCATAAGGGTTGAATTTTCGTAACTGATATTTCTCTTGTAGAGTACCTACTTATGCCATGTTTCATTCGGTGAATACAAAAAAAATTATTTTACAAATATTTCCACCCCCCTAGCACCTTAGGGGTTAAATTTTGGGAAATGCTGAAATAATAGTTTCACTATTTATAATTTAGAGTTTCAATTAAATGCGAACAAAAAAAAAAAAAAATTTATATAAACTTTGACACCCTGTTTTAACCCCGTAGGGGTTGAATTTCGAAAAATCCTTTCTTAGTGGGTGCTTACATCATAAAAGGAAGGCACCTACGAAATTTCACGTTTCTTGGTCCAGGGGTTTGGGCTGTACGTTGATATATGAGTGAGTGAGTGGTTAAGGACAAACTCTTTTATAGATATAGATTAAATTTATTTATTGAGCTTATTTATTAATAAAGTGCTATACAAATTATTAAATTTCAATTAAAATACAAAACAATAAATACAAAGATTGTGTAAAGTATTAATTATATTAATAGTATATTTGTTTATTGTTTTTATAACAAATTAAACTATACCAATAATATAGATTTAGAACCTGTACACAATAATTACTAATTGATATTGTAACTTTAGTAATTTAACAAACATGTGGCCTACCCTACCAAGAATTACAATATTTTGAATTTTGAAAAATATATATTTATTAAATTTAATAGTTTTTTAAACTCAGTTTATATTTTTAGCGCAATATTTTTCGACAGTCCGTCTGTCTGTCTTCCACCGCGAGATCTCGGCCCCCTGACCACCTAGAGATCTAAAATTTTTGCTAAATGGTAGGTCTGTAGTTCTAGTTTAGCCCATTTTATGAATTTTTCCGGTCATGACCCTCCATACAGGCATAATGCCCATTTTTCATACAAATTTTTTCATATATGGCTTCATGTACCTCGTTGGACTCGATTGATTCACGAATCGATTGGTAAGGGTATTTTTTGAGTTGTGACCATCAAGTGGGGTTGCACGGCACACCCACGTGGGGGTTTTGATAAAAAAAAATATTAAAAAAAATTATTGGCTTGCCAACGATTTAAGTTGTTTTTGAAGTCAGTGTTTTTTTTTAAGTTTTTTATTTTTCCCTTTTGAATGGCGTATTTTCAAAAGTCTATGGTCAGATTGTAATGGGCCATCTCAGGAGTGTACTCTTTCAAACAAACAAAATATGCATCCCGCAAAAAAAGTGTCACAACTAAAAAAAAAATGTAGTTTTGATGAAATAGGAATAAATGAAATTAAACAATTTAGGTAAATCAAAATTGTAAAGGTAGTTTAGGAAAAGGATACACAGTATTTAATTTAAATATTTCAGTATTCCTGTAATATTTGAAAATTAGTAACTATTAAAACGCTGAAAAAAATAATAAAAAAATGTGACATTTATTTAAAATATGCTAGTTTTGTTGACGGTAGGTACACGAAGTAAATTAATGACAATTTTTAGTAGAAATATATAGTAATTTGGAATCATTCTACATATTTATCTCAAATATGACATTTTTTTAATTATGACACTTTTTTGCAGGGGTGCGACATTTGTTTGAGCTATACCTATCAACAAATTTATTTGAATTCGTCAAAAAAATAGTAAAGTTCGCCTTCATCCTCTAGTTCAGGGGTTCTTAAAGTGATTTGAACTTAAATAATATAAATAAAACAAAAAAAAAATTTAGTTTAAAAAAAATAGGGAGGGGGGAGGGGTGAGTTATCAATATGAGCTGCAAGGTGCGAAGAATCACGAATATTACAAATAAATTTACTGTCGTTATTTAAATAAGTTTAATATTCAAAATATGCACTTGTTTAAATTATATACCTAAATGAAACAAATTTTTTTTGTTTAAAAAAAGTAGGGGGGGGGGGGTGAGTTATCAATATGAGCTGTAAGGTGCGAAGTATCACGAATATAACAAATAAATTTACTATCGTTAATATAATACGTTTAATATTCAAATATGCACTTGTTTAAATTGAATCGGTGAGTGAAAGAACGATATATCTCCAAAATGACCATTTTGAGAAAAACGAAAAAAACTGTTTTAAAGGAGAACTATGGGTTATTTGGTCTAATTATGTATTGTGACATTATAGAACTTATGTTAACCGATAATAATACGTACATAAATAAATAAAAAAAAAATTGCAAAAAAAGATAATTGAAAAAAAATAACCTGCAGTTATACTGTTCTTTCACTCAATTAAAAAAAAATTGCTAATTTTTTTATTATTGCTTTATTTTCGGCTTTATTATTTTATTTTTTATTATTTTACAAAAAAAATTATTTGTAATTTTTACTCAGAATCTTCATTTTTGACTTTCCAAGAAATAATATGGTAGTAAAATTCGAGGATTGCGTCAGAAAAGTAAGGTAAAAGTAATTGTAAAAAAAATTGAACTACCCCCCGTCGCACGTACGATGTTGGTCGATGTATTATTATTTTGCTATGTGATAGAGCTATGAGTTTTAAACATTTTGCCTATCTCAGTTAAAATTGCCATTTTTGGCACTTGTATTGTTCTTTCACTCACCGATTCAATTATTTACCTAAATGAAACAATTTTTTTTAAATAATGAGGGGGGGGGTGAGTTATCAATATGAGCTCCAAGATGGCCCTGACGTCACAAAGTTTAAGAAGCACTGCTCTAGTTACTCTGCCATCACATTAATAATTGGCAACTAAATTCGTTTACCTAGCAATAAAACGTACACATTACAATTGCAAAATATCATAGTACATTAAAGAGTTTACATTTTAAACAAGTAACGGGTTAAGCAGTGCATGTAGAGAACTACATACATATGAAGAAATTAAAATCACATTAGCATTTTTCATTGGGTGAGTAAATGTTTAGCCGGGTTTGGCGTTCATAAACGCTATGTTTAATCCGTACTCATTCATTAAAATCAAATTCAATTATATCTTTATGAATATTACATTCGATTTCTTTTAATTGATATCTTGTTGGATAATTATCCTGTAACAAGGATAAGATTGATGATGGTTAAAAGATGTGAAAGTTGTACGTATAAAAGTATATAGTAAAAGTAGGGGAGAGGGGGGCATAGTGGGGTACTTAAGGTTCAAGCATACATACAAGATAAAATATTATGATTAAACAACAAATTTTAACTCAATATCATGGTTTAACTCATTGCGAATGACTATGGATATATATTTCTCGATTACGATAAGAACTCTACGATATGGGAATACATAAATATAAAATGCCATTTGCCCCGCTATGCCCCGTATATGGGGGTAAAGTGGGGTACCTTATTATTAGTAAAAATTCGAAAAGAAAAATAGCTTCCAAACATAATAGTCTTTATTATCAACAATATAATCTTTTAGAACAACATTTGGCATCAATAATATCAATAATAAGATATTTGTTTGACTTTAAATAATTTACTTTAGTTGCATAAGGGGCATAGCGGGGAACCTTTTAAACGATACCCCACTATGCCCCACTGTTACTTTTACAACAAAACACAAACTGATGCCAACTTACTTTTTTCACAAACAATGTTGTATGTTTAATTATGTAATCCAGAAAGCAGTGCTACAAAACGAAATAATAACCACCACAATATACAATAAGACTCGAAAAACAATTGCTGTTTAATTTCACGTATTTTTTTACCGAAAACACTGTTTTTAACACTTTTGTTTATATAGCATAAACGGCTGTCGAAATGGCGTGTCTCACTTATGAAGGTCACGCACCGACTGACGACCAATCAAAACGAGACATTTGAATTTTTGCACGACAATTGATTCGACCTGTATGAGAGATTTCCGCTATGCCCCGCTACCCCACAATGCCCCCCTCTCCCCTACGACTGTTATTTGTCAGCACCATTTATACTGTCGAGTAATGAAGAGACGGTCCTGAAGGTTTCTGGAAAGCTGATACTTACTAACTCATGTTCCCGAGATAACCTCAAATCTAAATATCGGTATGGAGAACCATATACATGACTTCCATATTTTATAATATATTTTACAATAATTTTTAATATAAAACTTACCTTTGTATTATAAATATTGGTTTTCTAATATTCTAATGTCAGATGTACAAATTTTTGTAGAATAATAAATTATCTGACATTTGAATTTAACTGCGCTTGTTTCCATGGCAACATGAATTTATTAATATTTAAAATTAAAATTTTGAGGGTGTTTTTCACCCCTTCAGTGGCTATTTCAGCACGCTTATGAAATAAGTGCCCCTTAGATTGGATTGAACTACAAGTGTACTAAGTCTTATCAAAATTGGTGAGATACTAATCACTTTTCAGACGATAATTGGTACAAAATTTAGAATATTTCGGAAACTCCTAATCCGATTAGCACCAAAATCAATAGGTCTGGAGTACTCACTGAGGCAAACATTTTCCCCAAAAATAATTCAAACCGGTGCATATTTACAGTAGTTATCGTGAACGGAAGAAAATTCTACATCCAGACACAACAAATCAACTTTTCTTTACGTTTTGAAGTTAGTACAATCAAAATCTGCTCTTATCTCGGACATGATTTTTTGACGGTATTACAATACTTCCATTTCTTAGAACATGGAAGTAAAATGTTGAATAAAACGAATTTTGGGCTTATTTATATCAATAGATAATTTAAAAAAAATGTTTTTACAAAACATTTTATTGAAAGAAAGTTTTGTTGGTTTAGATTTATAATTATATATTTATATTAAACGGCATTTTTGTCGGTTCATACATTAGTGGATAACACTGTCCAAATAACTATTTTCTGAGCTAACTAACACTTTTTTGGGGGCCTTAATAGAAATTATAGTTGCCGATCAATTTTGCATGAAAATCTACTATCAGTTTTAACAAACATGTACCTACTGTCAATTGTGTAACTTCTATAATATTTATAATAAGCTATTTTTACTATGATCGTATATTTTACATGATTTATTCAACTAAATATTCAAAAGTTGAATTATTTATTAATAAAGTGATAAACAAATTATTTAATTTCAATTAAAAAACAATACAATAAATACAAAGATTGTGTAAAGTATTAATTATATTAATAGTATATTTGTTTATTGTTATAACAAATTAAACTATACCAATAATATAGATTTAGATCCTGTACACAATAATTACTAATTGATATTGTAACTTTAGTAATTTAACAAACACGTGACCTACCCTAACAAGATTTACAATATTTTGTACCGTACTACGTCAAAGAGTAATATTTCTTTAAAAACTTATTGATTGTTCGCCAATTTTACAGTTTATCATAATACTTTATCAGTATTTAAAAAAAATTAATATCCTTTGGTGAATCCAGAAAGAGCAATCATTCTGCAAACAAATTTTTAAATAACCCTTCATGTAACTGATAGTAATAACTATTTATGATACACATTAAATAATAGTTTATTTTTTATTTTTATGGCATACATAAAAAATATCATTTTTCTCCATTTCCTATTTTTCTCTGTATTTATTTTTATTACCTTATATCATCTAGGCCCTAGACTACAACTGTTCTGTATTTCATAGTTAACTATTACGTAAATACGGGCCTGTCTACTCCCCCCCCCCCATCCTATTTACCCAACAATTAAAACCTTAGTACTTTAATAATCAAACGTTGAAATCTAGATAAGTTGATTTTATTCAAGAATATAATTTTGGTAAGAAACATTACACATTCCACTACTCACTTGCTTGTTGTAAAGTTGCGTGCAAACTAAACCTGCCAATCTCTGGAATCGGCGGACTGAGTCGGCCCTGATTGTCGGTCCCAGATTGCGATAAAAAATAATGTTAAATCTGAACCAAAGTAACCTTGTGTTGTAGTTCTATAAAACGCCATATTTAATCTAACAATATCTACCGTTCACTTACCAAAACGATCAAGTCCATATTATTATATGTACACTGCTGTACAAAAGTATTTGGACACTCGTATTGTAAATATAAAACTGCAAAAATGGTTAAATGTTGATAAGAGTACTTAATTACAACTTTTGTAATAATCCTAGCATATCTAAAATACAGCATTTATAATTTTCCATGTTATTTTTGAATTATATGCCTGAAAGGTCAGGTTTACTCAAATTGAAAGTATTGACGCACAGTGTCTTTCAAGCTAACGAGAAATTGTTTTTTTTACTATTTTGACTGCGAGTAAACATATTCTTTTGGCTATTTTGTGTATTTTTATTGGCTGAAATTTGTATATTTATATTCAAAATCACAGGTGTCTAAAGAATTTTGCACAGTAGTGTAGGTACTTAGCATAGTCGCCGACTTCGGGGGGTAAGTGGGCAATGGGGATGATCGCCTCCCTAGACTTTATTATATTCTTCTAATTTTGAAGTCTATAATACGATTTTTTTATATTTGTGTTTTAAATCAATAAATTATATTAATAATAAAGAAATTTATTATATATAATAAATAATTACATTTTTTTAAATGATTTCCGTATATTTAAATATGAAAAATTTAAATTTAAACCATGAAATTTGACAAAAAATTTTGTGTTTTAAATTTGGTTTAAAATGTGTTTATTTTATAGAATATTATGTGAAAAGTTGAAATTTTCAAACCGCAGGTCTGTATCTCATCACGTTCTCGAGATACGACCTCTCAAAGTTTTAGATTTTTCAAAATTTTGAAGAAAAATGGCTGTAAGTTTTGAACGTGAGGTCGTATTTGATTTTTGTTAACAAATTTGGAATCAGCGTATCAAAATCTATATAATGACAGGTATAACACTTGGAAATTCGGAAAAAATTTTTTTGGTGAAAATCGACATTTTTTTAAGGTATACCCCTTTGAATTTTTTTGATTTTTCGCGAAATTTTTTTTTTCGAGTTTTGAAGTATTATACATGTCTTTATATAGATTATGATACGCTGATTTCAAATCTGTCAACGAAAATCAAATCCGACCTCACGTTCAAAAGTTACGGCTATTTTTCTTCAAAATTTTGAAAAATTAAAAACTTTGAGAGGCCATATCTCGAGAACGATTTGAGATACAGAATTGCGTTTTAAAAATTTCAACTTTTCACGTCTTTTTCTATAAGAAAAACATAATTTTAACGACATTAAAAATTCAAAATTTTTTAGTATATTTTCACGTATCAAATTTCAAGCAATCTTAAAAATTTAACTTAAAGATAAGAAAATAAAGAAGACAATCATAACTAACTATATAAACAACAATTTTTATCATTTTTCATATAATTTTTTGAATTTAAATCACAATTATTTCAAGAAAATACTTCAATTTACCCTAAATTCAACTCTGGTTATGAATAATTCACCCCCATGAGTAAAACTAAACAGTAGCGCCTATGTATGGTCATATATTTAACCAATATAATCATATTTTTGCTTTTTTTATATAAAAAAAATAAATAAATTTCTTCATTGCAGAAAATTTTTATTACCCAAATAAAATTTTAACTTAAATGGAAGATACCTACATTTTTCAAGACCTTAAAAAATCTTCAAGTATTTTTTATAAATAATTGTACTTTATTTATAATATGTTATAAATATTGTAACACAGTTTTGTTTAAAAATATAAAATTCGAATAAGAAAAAAATTATGAGAAGTTCATATTTTTTATGAATTTTTATATAGCTAATTTAGCGACTTAGATAATTAATTTTGAACATAATCCAGTCAAATATGAAAGGTCATAGAACATTTATTGATGGTTTTATTACCCAAACAGTTAGAATATAATTTGAAATTCCCATAAAATAGAACAGTCCAATACATTATGATTTTTATAGCCAAATTAATGTTTTAGAAACTTTTAAATTTGTAATAAATGGTTTAGATAAGGTGATGGTTATTAAATATCAAGCTAATTATGGATTTTAAAAGCAAAATGGGGTCTGCAAAAAAATTCCAAGGGGGAAAAGCTTTTAGACAAATAAAACTGGTCAACAAAAAAATTCCTAGATATCTGAATAGGTGATTGTCATGCCGAAACCGAATTCGTTGCCAAAATGGTCCCATCACGTCAGGTTTTTGAGATATTCGAACCTAAAAGTCTAAATGATGATTTTGGCAATGTTGGGGAATTTATTACTAAGTAACTAATTTTTTTCTAAAGTTTTCTTTCATGAATTCAAATAGTACCGACTTTTCTCTTTAAAATGATTTTTTACATTTCACTGTGCGACTTTTCGTCACCGAAATATACTACTTTGAAGATATATGTAGTAAAGTTCATTGTGTCTATAATACTACACTCTATCATATCTTCAAACTAGTACATCTCGGCTTAAAAAATCGTAGAGTAAAAAGTTAAAACTCATTTTAAAGAGGAAAGATAATACTATTTGTAACCGTGACCGAAAATTTTAGAAAAAAATTACATACTTGGTAATAAATTCTTAAACATTGCCAATATAGTCATTTTTTGGACTTTTAGGTTAGAAAATCTCAAAACCCTGACGTGATGAAACCAATTGGGCAACAAATTCGGTTTCAAAATGCCAAAAGGCCCAAAAGCCTCCTAAATTACTTATTCAGATCTCTGTTACATTACAAAAAAGTATTTTTTTGTTGACAAGCGTAATTATATGAATAAACATTAATTTTTTATTACTTGGGGGAGGGGGGGGGGGGGGGTGTTAATATAACGTTTGGTCCCCTTTGCTTTAAATATTGCAAATTGAAGAAAAAACCAATATAATATTTTTAAAACTAAATATTATATTTTTACAGTTCATAACATAACATACCTGTATTTAGCTACACTGTGTGTAAAATAGCCGCCAGTTACTAAGCCCACATATATGACAGGTGCCCAAAAGTATTACAACACGTTACAGAAAAAAAACTCAACTATATACTTTGTATGACAAATAATCCAAACCGATTAAAATTAAAACTAAACTGAGTCTGATAAAAAAATCAAATTTTAAATAACCTAAACTTTTCATATACTCATAGACTTTCTATTTGGTCAAAATCTCATGAAAATCGGTTCAGTAGTTTTTGTTAAATGTAAGTACACTTATTTAGTACTCTAAAAAATACTCACTCATTAAAATATCAAATTTTAAATAGCATAAACTGTTTTTACATCCAAAGGCTTTCTATTAATTAAAATCTCATGAAAATCGGTTAAGTAGTTTTTGTTAAATGTAAGAACACTTGTTTAGTACCTACTCTAAAAAAATATCTATACCCATTAAGGGGTTAGGTGTAGTCAGAGACATGAAAAAATGACAATTTTAAATATTTTTTTTGCCAGTAAATTATTTTATTTTATAAAAGTAAAAACATAGCATCATTAAATAAGGTTTCGACTTGACTTGACAGAAATTTTAGAAAAAAAAATTAATAATTTTAAAAGTAATGGCTGTTTGTGTTGATCCAGTTCCAACCGAAGCTCCTTGCGGTGACCATCACTTATCATTGGAGATTCATCCAAATTCAATCGGACAAAAAAAATTAGTTTTATTAATAGATAATCTAGTGCCTCATCAAAGCTTTTTTTTCTTTCTTAAATTAACAAAATGGCAGCCTCAGGAAATTTTTTTCAAGATTTTCGAGAAAAAAACCAACAGTTAATTGTTTATAACAAATCGAAATTAAAAAAAAAAAATCCTTCGATCAGGCACTAGTTTTTCATGTTTTCAAAAAGCTGTATAAATTTCATTAAAATCTAACCGAGCGGTTTTCGAGCTACAGTGGTCACCAGTTCAAAAAACATAGTTTTGAGAAAAACGCATTTAAAGTTTTACACTCAATTTACGTAAAGTAATATACGTATTATTTAATAACTTACACCGAGTCAACTATTCCTGGGCCATAAAATAGTTCTTCCGCCGTTGTAGCAGCTTCCAAAAATGCAAAAAACAAAAATCGATTTCTTGAAAATTCTGACTACACCTAACCCCTTAAAATATCAAAATTTTGGTTTTTAAATTTATATATCTATATAGTAAAAAAATCTTATTATTTTATATTACTTTTTTTTAAATATTATTTAAAATACTTGGACACTTTCTTTATGCATACGTTTAATAGTAAATGCAAGCTTAAGTATGTAATAAAAAACAAATATTGAGTACAATTAATATTTAATGATCGTACGGGAAGTTATAAAAAAAAACAAATAAGTACTAATTTACATTAAATTTATGAACCAACGTTTATGTTTTTTTTTACATTATTATTATTATATTAATGTATGTAGGTATTACTTCTTTATGCACTATTATTATTTAATATGGAATTATTGCGACTAAACTAAACGTCATACTTAACAAATAAAAACTTGTTATATACTTATATGTATACTTACTTTTATATACATATATATGTACATGCGCTTTTTAGTATGATGCAAATATAAAAATATCGCTACAGAAAAATGGGTAAAATTCAAACCACTGTAATTATGGGAAAAATAATCGTATATGGATAAATAAAAATATATTTTAAAGACTAAAATGTATACTTTTCGGTAGTTTTTGTAAATTTAAATTTAATCCATTTTTTACAAAGATATGGGTTTTTAAATCAAACAAAAAAAAATTTTTTTGTAAATTTTTTTTGTTTACGACAATTTTGTTTATAGGTCAAATAATTTTGTGGAAAAAAATCGGAGATTATTTCTAAAAAATGCATTTTAAAGCTGAAACTATACTCTTTCGAACTGTACCAATAGATTTTGAATAAAAAAAAAATTTAAACCCGGTAGCGCCCTTACAAAAATTATTTTAAAAAAATATTTTTTTATTATTCGAACAGAAAAATAGGTAAAATTCAAACCACTGTAATTATGGAAAAAACAATCGTACATGTATAATTAAACATACATTTTAAAGATTGGATTGTCTACTTTTCAGTATTTTTTGCAAATTTAAATTTAAATCATTTTTTAAAGAGATATAGGATTTTTAAGCAAAGAAAAAAAAATTTTTTTTGTAATTTTTTTTTATACGTCAATTTTGTTTATAGATCAAATAATTTTGTGGAAAAAAATCGGAGATTATTTCTAAAAAAAGTATTTTAAAGCTAAAACTACACTCTTTCGAACTGTATCAATAGATTTTGTGTAGAAAATTTTCTAAACCCCGTAGTGCCCTTTCAAAAATTATATGCTTTATAATTCGATATATAGCGTATAATTTTTATCATTTGTTATTGGTTATTGCACAAACTAGTTTAAAAATAAAATAAAAAACCACCCAACCAATAAAATGTATTAATTTAATAGTTTTGTAAATACATAAAAAATGTAGTAGAAAAAGTAGAAAACAAACAAACAGTCAATATGTTTATACGTATCTAGTTAGAAGGTTAATTCCACCGGTTGATCTTTTTATATGTTACATAAAAATGTTGATAGGAGCTCTCCTTGACTTGTTACGCAATAACAGAACTGGTATCACGGGTCTGACCCTTTAACGGCACAAATAACACTCGTTCATTCTACTATAGGCCCTCTTCTACCATATAGGCTTTCGTGGTTTTCTTTTCAATTCATATTATCAAATAAAAAGTCACGAAAAAAAATTATTATAAATTATTTTGTAATTTTAACTAATATAACCTGCTATGATCGGCCCATTAGCAACATCCTCTTTCTCCTCTTGTGTCTCTGTACCATATAGGCTTTCGTGGTTATTTGTTTCAATTCATATTATCAAAAAAAAATTCACGAAAAAAAATTATTATAAATTATTTTGTAATTTTAACTAATATAACCTGCTATGATCGGCCCATTAGCAACATCCTCTTTCTCCTTCTTGTGTCTCTGTACCATATAGGCTTTCGTGGTTATTTGTTTCAATTCATATTATCAAACAAAAATTCACGAAAAAAAATTATTATAAATTATTTTGTAATTTTAACTAATATAACCTGCTATGATCGGCCCATTAGCAACATCCTCTTTCTTCTTCTTGTGTCTCTGTACCATATAGGCTTTCGCGGTTGTTTGTTTAAATTTGATATTATCAAATAAAAAGTCACGAAAAAAATTATTCTAAATTATTTTATATCTTTAACTAATATAACCTGCTATGATCGGCCCATTAGCAACATCCTCTTTCTCCTTCTTGTGTCTCTGTACCGTATACACTGGTAGAAAGGATTTCTCAAACCAAGTAAACCTTGTTTTGTATATAATGAAAACAATATTTTCTTAAGATAAGCAATAATCTCTTAAACCAACTATAGTATTCTTGAACGAAGGAATAACGTAGTTGGATTAAGAGTATGTTTCTTATATTAACAAAATATTGTTTTCGTTATATACAAAACAAGGTTTTCTTGGTCCAATACAGTTTTTTTTCGTGGTCGTTTGTTTAGATTTCATATTATCAAACAAAAACTCGCGAAAAAAATTATTCTAAATTATTTTGTATCTTTAACTAACTTGCTATGATCGGCCCATTAGCAACATCCTCTTTCTCCTTCTTGTGTCTCTGTACCATATAGTACGCTTTCGCGGTTGTTTTTAAATTTGATATTGTAGCGACATTCGCGACATCTCACACGTTGAAATTTCTTAAATTTTATTTTTAATATTTCGTACTATTTTTATTCCTTTATTTAAGTTTGCCGACAAATATTATTTACTTTTACAACGTGTCTAGACTTACATTTTTCAACAAATTCTTTAATCTTTCTTAATCCTCTGTAGTTTATTAGTAACACGTACGCTTGGGTATTTCCGGTCGGCTTATCGTCTAATTTACCTTAAGTGCAGTTTTACAGTAATCAAAGACAAGCCGCCCGACCCTTTCTTTGGGTTATTCCAATTTCAAGTTCACGCGGTATGTTCCCCTTCTCTAAATATCTATCGCTATCCTTGTCTACCGATCCTAAGACAGGATAGTTCATTTTCTAAAACAGACACTTGGTCTTCGCTCTTAAGACAGTAAA
Source organism: Sialis lutaria (assembly GCA_949319165.1). Classification (NCBI taxonomy): domain Eukaryota; kingdom Metazoa; phylum Arthropoda; class Insecta; order Megaloptera; family Sialidae; genus Sialis; species Sialis lutaria. The sequence goes on from OX439233.1 coordinate 38,847,126, forward strand.
CATCTCGCTGCAGTACTCTCGCGCTCGCTACATTACAAAACATTACATCAACTTACAACAATCATCATTGTACTTTCAACAATAAATAAATATACATACAAAACTACAAAGTGTTTTAAGTTTATTAATATCGTTTGTCCCGTACACCAGTCACTAAAGTGGTGACCCCGACGTGATTTGTCCGCGCACTACGTGAATTTATCCGCAACCGACGTGATTTGTCAGCGCCCGAAGTGATTTGATCGCAACCTACGTGATTTGATCGTAACCGACGTGATTTGATCGCAACCGACGTGATTTGATCGCAACCGAAGTGATTTGATCGCAACCGACGTGATTTGTCCGCGCCCTATGTAATTTTTTTCGCAACCGAAGTGATACCTACATAGTGACAGTGACAAAAAAAAAAAAAAAAAAAAAGTGACTTGTGCATTCAACAAACTCAAACTATAGTGCAACTGACAATTTTTTTTAAACGGTGTTTCGTGCCATCGACCAAGTGACAAGCGAGATGAACAAAGATATGGCATCAGAAACAAAAGTGAGTGCTCCCGCGGAAACTGCAACAAAGTGCTTAACAAGTTCGATACAACAATTTTACGGCCATGACTCATAAGTGGCACTACTACGGGCAGTCGTTAATGGCGACAGACGACACCTGCCCTTCGACATCGCGCCGCACAATCATCACAAACACGACTAACAAGACGCAATTCCAGTGAACACGCGAAAACAACGACTCACGGACTTACCTACCCATATCACCTCGCAAGGACAGGTGACTGAGTTTCAAGTCTCAAGAGTTCGAAAACATCTCTGGTTATCACAATTGGACAAGCGGAATCACCGACTCCTGGACCTACTCACCCATATCACCTCTCAATTGGAGATGACTGAGTCTCAAGTCCTAACAGTCACGGTCGCCTCTGGTTCATCGCCACATATCGAGGTACTTCCCAAGTTTCCAAGCAACACGACCAGACGATACACCAAACGCAGTTCACCAAACCACCAGGTACACCATTCTCTGATTACACACGACTACGATGCATCCATCGCTGCACGCGCCGCCGAGGTTGTTGCAGTCACTCGATTCGTGACCCACGACTACGATGCATCCGTCGCCGCACACGCCGCCGAGGTTGTTGCAGTCACCCGAATCGTGACCCACGACTACGATGCATCCGTCGCCGCACACGCCGCCGAGGTTATTGCAGTCACTCGAATCGTGACCCACGACGCAACCACCGTCGTACACGCAACCCAGGCTTTTGCGAACAAGCTCATCGTGACTCAATTCATAACGCATACGCCGTACTATCTCGCTTTGGCTCCATCAGTCATCATCACTACACCTGGACAATCGACCAACAATCGACCAACAAACAAACCAACAAGCACTCAAATGATCGAACGAACAAATACGCAAACAACGACGAAGAACGCAATAAACAGACGACGCATCAAGAGCTCCAGTCTTTCCCGCCCACCGGCCCGAAATTCAGCCAGACGGAGAACGATGAACACGGTCAGGTAGCCGCGTCCGCTTCACGGACCGTCTACAGATAGGTTTTTCGTGAATTAAATCACTGGCAGGGGGGTACTGTAGCGACATTCGCGACATCTCACACGTTGAAATTTCTTAAATTTTATTTTTAATATTTCGTACTATTTTTATTCCTTTATTTAAGTTTGCCGACAAATATTATTTACTTTTACAACGTGTCTAGACTTACATTTTTCAACAAATTCTTTAATCTTTCTTAATCCTCTGTAGTTTATTAGTAACACGTACGCTTGGGTATTTCCGGTCGGCTTATCGTCTAATTTACCTTAAGTGCAGTTTTACAGTAATCAAAGACAAGCCGCCCGACCCTTTCTTTGGGTTATTCCAATTTCAAGTTCACGCGGTATGTTCCCCTTCTCTAAATATCTATCGCTATCCTTGTCTACCGATCCTAAGACAGGATAGTTCATTTTCTAAAACAGACACTTGGTCTTCGCTCTTAAGACAGTAAACATCTCGCTGCAGTACTCTCGCGCTCGCTACATTACAAAACATTACATCAACTTACAACAATCATCATTGTACTTTCAACAATAAATAAATATACATACAAAACTACAAAGTGTTTTAAGTTTATTAATATCGTTTGTCCCGTACACCAGTCACTAAAATATTATCAAACAAAAACTCGTGAAAAAATATTGACACAATTTTCTTCATTTTTCAATTTTCTAACCTGCTATGATCGACTCATTAGTAACATCCTTCTCCTTCTTTGTGTCTCTGTACCATATAGGCCGGCTTTCGTGGTTGTTTTTAAATTTGATATTATCAAACAAAAGTTCGTAATTATTTTGTATCTTTAACTAACCTGCTATGATCGGCCCATTAGCAACATCCTCTTTCTCCTTCTTGTGTCTCTGTACCATAAAGGCTTTCGCGGTTGTTTTTAAATTTGAAATTATCAAACAAAAACTCGTGAAAAAATATTTATACAATTTTCTTCAACTAACCCGTATGATCGACCCATTAGCAACAACCTTATCCTTCTTGTGTCTCTGTATTTCAATCAAATGAGAACACACAACACTAAGAGGATACAAAAAAACACTAATTCATTTTTTTTAGTGATATAAAAATTATTTATCTAATATTTAAAAATAATAATATAATGCTTAGTAATCATATAGTTTATCTGACTTATTTGAATAAATCATACTTAAGAACACTTAAATTATGTTCATAATAAAATTAAAAACACATAAAATAACGTATATAGTTTTTCTACAACATTTTTTATATTTATTAGAACGTGCAATATTAAAAATGAGTTATATGTATATTATCATTAATTAAATAAAATACGAATTAATAACTATGATGAATTTAAATAAATCAAATAGAAATGGTCATGAAAATATTAATAATACAGATTATCTATTATTTACTTTTGATATATGTACTTACTTAGTTATTATAATAATTATAGATTATAAAATAGGTGTTCATTGAATGTACCTTCCTATACATATATAATTAAATATAGATTTACTTAAACTATACAATAAAAAACTAACCATTTTATATAAAATATAGATTACTAGCTGATCCGACCACGCGTTGCTGTGGTTAACCTATACTTTAGCAACATGTGGTGAAATTGTAGGTTATATGAAACGTTTGGAAGTTTGAAATAGCGCCATCTATTGAATACTTACTCAATCCAGTCAACAGATGTCACCATCTGTTAGAATCGTTTGGAGCTAACAGATAAAGACAAATAATTTGCAATAAAATAATATTGCGATCATAAATTGAGATGTAAGGTACCCTATCTTTCAAGTTGGATCAAACTGCACACGGTGTACAAATTTGATTAAAATCGGTTTAGTAGTTTAGGAGTCCATCGCGGAGGAACAACGTAACACGTAATTTATATATATTAAGATTACGTACTCGTATATACAGTGGACCTTGTTTGTATGTTTTTGAAGGGATTGAGGGGGGGGGGGCAAGTACTAACGAGGTTCAACTGTATATAAGTCACTAAGTTCAACTAAGTTGCCAATGTCTTTAAGTTTAACAATAAAAAACTAAACATTTTATATAAAATATAGATTATTACGTACTCGTACATACAGTGGACCTTGTTTGTATGTTTTTGAAGGGATTGAAGGGGGGGGGGGGGGGGGCAAGTACTAACGAGGTTCAACTGTATATAAGTCACCAAGTTGCCAATGTCCCTAAGTTTAACAATAAAAAACTAAACATTTTATATAAAATATAGATTATTACGTACTCGTACATACAGTGGACCTTGTTTGTATGTTTTTGAAGGGATTGAAGGGGGGGGGGGGGGGGCAAGTACTAACGAGGTTCAACTGTATATAAGTCACCAAGTTGCCAATGTCCCTAAGTTTAACAATAAAAAACTAAACATTTTATATAAAATATAGATTATTACGTACTCGTACATACAGTGGACCTTGTTTGTATGTTTTTGAAACAATTGGGAGGGGGGGGGGGTACGTACTATCTAAGTTCCACTGTATATAAGTCACTAAGTTGCTAATGTCCCTAAGTTAACTTTTTTTTTTCCAGAAAATTATTCAATACTATGGCTATATTTTTTTTTTTATTTAATACAATTTTTGGGCAACAAAGTAGCCTTTGTTCTTTCTCAGGATGCAATCTATCTCCCTGCAAAATTTCATCAAGATCGGTTCAGTGGTTTAGCTGTGAAAAGATAACAAACAAACAGACAGGTAAAATTACTTTGAAATCGTTTTTTCATAATTTACACACTTTTATGTTTCTGGATCGCCTCTGGTACAAAAATTGATACCACATATATCCAAAATTAACAAAAATAAAACCATGAGACTTATAACCGTAGAAATTTCCAATATTTATCATACATATACTGCCGTTCTAAGCACAAAAGCGGTATCTCAAAAAAAATCATAAAGTTGATTTTTATGGCATCGAATAGCTTAAAAAAATACGAATCCAATGAACTAAGCCAAATAGCGATATCTTATTTAAAACATATGAAAAAAACCTTGAAAAAGTTTTCCCTATCTCAGGTTTACCTTAAATTACTAAGAGAATTATAGGTATATCAATAATACGTAGGCGAATAACTGTATATTTTGATACCGCCAAAATTCCCAATATAATGAATAAATTCCATTTAATAAATCAAAAAAACAATCTGTAAAGTAAAAATAAAACTATTTTAACAAAATGTTGATTTTCTCGAAACTCGCCTTTACTGAGATACCGCTTTTGTGCTTAGCACGGCAGTATTATAAAAATACAATTTAACCATTTAGATTTTTTTTTTTCGGACAAATAAAAAAATCCATTCGATTGACATTTTCTCGATTAGAAAGTGCATTCACTCACTCACCACACAACACTTAATGGGTTAATTAATACACACACACACACACACACACACACACACACACACACACACACACACACACACACACACACACACACAAGTGACTTGAGGCGTCCCGTCACATGCATGTATATATGTATATTTGTATATATATGAAGAAGACAGAGCCGTAAATCAGCAAACAGTTGTGTAGGGACGCGCCACACCTGCACGTGGCTGTTGCAGGTCCACACACACACACACACACACACACACACACACACACACACACATATAGTGTGAGAGTCTGACCTCTGTGCGACATCACAGTATAGCTAGTTTTGTGTAGAATATCCGCATCCTACAAGAAACAGACAAACAAACGGACCGACCATCGACGACAACAGTGAAGAATTTCACTACAAGTTTTGATAATTCTTCTACAAAAATATCTCGTGAGAAAAAATCACACGTTTAAAATTATTAATGTTTTTTGTTAAAACATGGAAAGCAGTGTTGATGATTTATAATAAATCGATTGGAAAAGTTTTGAAGGGTTTTAAAATTATATATTCACAGGTAGGAAGGTTTACTTGAGCCAAGTAAACCTTGTTTTGTATATAACGAAAACAATATTTTCTTAAGATAAGAAATATATTCTTAAACCATCTACACAGAAAATAACTGTATTGGACCAAGAAAACCTTGTTTTGTATATAGTGAAAACATTATTTTCTTAAGATAAGAAACATACTCTTAATCTAACTACGTTATTCCTTCGTTCAAGAGTACTATAGTTGGTTTTAAGAGATTATTGCTTATCTTAAGAAAATATTGTTTTCGTTATATACAAAACAAGATTTTCTTGGTCTAATACAGTTTTTTTTTGTGTGTGCAGAACAAATATATATTTTTTTTCAAAGTATCTCAAGAATAACTCTTCTTATGTGGTGTTTACACCGAAAAAACAAAACAGAAACATCGTGTCTTTAAAATACTTCGTATTTAAAAATGCACAGGGTTTATTGCTTTTTTGTCAAAAAAAACAGCGTGTTTCTGTTTTGTTTTCTCGATGAAAACAACGCATTACGTGAATTTTTTTTTAAGTATTGAATTTTCTATAAGAAAGGTCATTACAATTTTTGTATAAAAATATTTCCTTACCAAGATTTATATGCATTATCTAATTTGATATTTAAAGTTTAAGTGATTTAAATTGGAGTAGATTTTTTAATGAAAATTACAGTTGCTGATTAAAATTTCAATTTTTTACCTATAGAGTAACTTCTACAATCTCCATTTTAATTTTTATAATACGTTATTTTTACTATATTCGTATATAAATATGATTTATTCAACTAATTATTCTTGAGTTTAATTATTTGTTAATAAAGTAATATACAAATTATTTAATTTCTTTTTAAAGACAATAGGTACAATAAATACAAAGATTGTGTAAAGTATTAATTATATTAATAGTATATTTGTTTATTGTTCTAACAAATTAAACTATATCAATACTATAGAATTAGATCCTGTACACAATAATTACTAATTGATATTGTAACTTTAGTAATTTAACAAACATGTGACCTACCCTAGCAAAAATTACAATATTTTGTACAATTTACGTCAAATAGTAATATTTCTTTAAAAATTCACGAAATATTTTTCATACAGTTTATCATAATACTTTATCAATATATTTATTAAATAAAATATCCTTTGATGAATCTAGCAAGAGGAACCTTTGAGCAAAATCATTTTTAAATAACCCTTCAAGTAACTAACTGGTAATAACTATTTATGGTACACATTAACCAATATTTTTTATGGCATACATAAAACAATCATTTTTCTCCATTTCCTATTTTTTATTGCTTATTAAAAGATTCAATATAAATATAATCACTATATTAACTGTGATGAAACTATTATTTTTTACGATATTTTATTATGTTTTTATTATTAGTAAATCACATAGTTATTATTAAAGAGTTTGACACTATAGGGTTGGCTTTGTAGGGACTAACAAGGTGTGCCATTTTTCATAAACTTTTTAATTAAAAAACGCGATTCCTAATCGTTCTGAAAATGTACAGATATCTTTGTAAATGAATAAAAAATGTATGCTCAAATTTTCATCAAATTCTTTCTGTCACAACACTTTGAAAAGTCCTGTAATGTATCATGTCATTATACAGTTCTCGTAAGAATGCATGTTAATTTGTTTATTTAAGGGGGATAGCCACTGTGACGGAAACAAAATATAATTTTTTTTCTTAGATTTTTTTAAAGTTTACATATTCATAAATATGTATACAAAAAATTGAATTTAAATTTTGAAAATTGACGGAGTTACAGTCAATTTAGTGACGGTCGGTTATGACATAACAAAAACATTAAACACGTTTATCTCGGAATGACATTTTTCGACCTGGTCGACACGATTCCTCAAAGTCTAATGAACCGATTCCATATTTTTAAAAAATAGTTTTCGTAATTGTAGTAGCTATCGTTGCACGTAGCCGATTTGTGAAATTTTGATAATTACTATTTTTAAAACCGCTCTAATAAAAAAGAGGTCTTAAAAATAAAAAAAAATTTCAAACGATCGCCATTTTGTGAAAAAATAAAATAAAAAAAAACGGCTACGTGCAACGATAGCTACATTCATATAGATATTGATAAAATTTTTATTTATTTTTGTCATATAACCCTTCTCGAAATTTCGAGTCGACCATAGAAAAAAATATTTTTTTTAGTCGTCACATCGAGGCTCATAACTTTGTAAATATTCAATATTTTTCAATAAAATTTGATATTAAATAAGTTGAATATATACTTAATAAAATGTCCTATACTTGATTCAAAAATAATTAGCTATATCTGTGAAAAAAATTCCCAAACATTGACAATTTTTTGACCCGTCACAGTGCCTATCCCACTTAATATCTGTTAAACTATTGAATTTTACAATTACATATTTTATTTTTAAAGTTTCATTGAAATCTATCTATTATTTTTCTATAGTGTATAAGTCAAGCTAAATTTAGATGAAAATACTATAGAAGATTTTAAAGAATGTCTATTTATGTATACACTTTAGAATAGACGATATATAAACTAGATTTTCAGACTGTTGTCCACATAATTGTATTTCTTAGAATAATCTGAGTCGAAATGTAAAGAAATACCACAGAAATGACCACGAAAGCCTACAAAAGATAACGTATTTCAGATACATATAAACCAAATATTTTTATTTTATTTTATTAATTTTTGATTAAAAATACGTCTTAATTAAAAGTGATTTCCATATTTTGTGATGTATTCTTTAAATTAAGAATATTTATAAACACCAAATGAAAACAATTCACGTGTTGATGTATTAATAATTAATTAATGTAAAAAAATAAACCGCCTTCATTATAAACAGTACGTACACTTTTTATGAATGAATTTTCGTAAATTTAACATACAAAATAAATTAGATGCAAATTTATCATGAAAAGTAAATTCATACTCTAACAGTAAAAAAAACATAAATCAAAATGGTTGTAAATAAGATATACATTTTACACCAAATTCATAACTGATTTTCATTTACATTTTACAACAGGTATACCTTACATGCATCCATGGGCGTCTGATCTCAAGGTAAAGGGGGACACACATATATGTACTTATGTCCCTTATATATTAATACGTAAAAATATAATATGTATTTTTGTTCTATTGCATCTATTACATGATTTTCTTTTACATTTTACAACAGATATATCTTACATGCATCCATGGGCGTCCGTTCTCAAGGAAAAGGAGGATATACATATACTTATATGACCCTTATAATTTTCATACCTATTATACAGGGTGATTCAGCACTGTCGTGCCAAACTTGAACAGTAGATTGAGAAAAATATTTTAAGCAAAAAACTTCCAATAAACATGTGTCCGGAAATTTTTCCTTAGGGAAGTACAGGCCTCCAAAAATTTTACTAATAATGCGAGTTTTATTTTAATATCTAGAGAATCCTTTGTGATAGAATGATGAAATTTAGTATTTGGTTTAGTAATAATATGTGCTACGATTTCTAGTATTAACCAATTATATTTTAGACCAGGACTGTATGGGGCCAGTGGGCCCATCGATTTTTATCTAGTAATTGTTTGTTCCTTAATTTTTTTCCTGAGTTGGTACTTTTATAAGATTATATGACACAAAATACACAACAAACTTTGCTTGTTTATCATAGGATAAACCGTATTCAAGAAATATCGATGGAAAAGAAAGCATGCAGAATTAACCTTAATACGTATTCTTGAAATTATAAAAAATAAATGTATATTCTTGTTTCATGATAAAAAATAAGACAAAAAGTTAATATAAATATACCTCCGAAAATGCATCCATATCAACAAATAGCCATTTTTAGTTTATTTTTTTAGTCATGTTAATAAAGTTCCTGTAACAGTAAAAGAACTGGCTATAGATCTTACAGGATACTACCTTTAATCATAGGAAAAGAATATAAATTTATTTTTTGTAATTTCAAACATCCGTATTAAGTTAAATTCTGCATGCTTTCCTTTCCATCGATATTTCGCGAAAACGGTTTATCCTATGATAAACAAGCAAAGTATGTTTTTGTGTATTTTGTGTCATATAATCTTATAAAAGTACCAACTCAGGAAAAAAATTAAGGAACAAACAATTACTAGATAAAAATCGATGGGCCCACTGGCCCCATACAGTCCTGGTCTAAAATTTAATTGGTTAATATTAGAAATCGATAACACATATTATTACTAAACCAAATACTAAATATCATAATTCTATCACAAAGGGTTCTCTAGATATTAAATTAAAACTCGCATTATTAGTAAAATTTTTGGAGGCCTGTACTTCCCTAAGGAAAAATTTCTGGACCCAAGTTTATTGGAAGGTTTTTGCTTAAAATATTTTTCTCAATCTACTGTTCAAGTTTGGCACGACAGTGCTGAATCACCCTGTATATATTTTCGTTCTAGGTATTGAATCTATTACATATTATAATATTTTCTCTTGATATTTTTTCTCATCACTAGACACTAGTTTAATGCCTGATACTATAAAGGAGCTAGCAGAATTAGCACTCTCAAATGAGGTATTCATTTTGAAATAGTATCTATAGATTTGTTTTAGAATTTAGATGAGTGATACTTGACTAGAGTATTGTAACACAGTTGGTGCAGACTCTGACTGTACGTGGTATAATTATCATAATATCACCACTGTTTTAACACCCTTGTTTGTGTTTACATACACTGCGTGTGTGAAACTTGTCAAAGTCTTCATGAAACTTTAAGAGAACTGTCTTATATAAGTTTGATACTTCATTTGAGAGCTAGAAAATTTACTAACTTCTTTATGATATCAGACATTAGGTTATCATAGATGGTCCCATATAAAAATCATGTCTAGAAGGGAGAGGTGGAATCACAAAATAGTTATTTTTTTCAAGACATATCAAAAACGACATATATTACATGAAAAAAAATTAAAAAAATCTTTTAAACATCATTTTTCACTGCTTTTTTAACGTGAAGACTAGAAAAGATCTATAATGATCTACAAAGATCTAAAAGGATCTACAAAGATCTCTAAAGATCGTTGTAAATCGTGCATGATAGAGATTAAAACGAATATTCAACGTTAAAAAATCTTTAATTTAATTTCAAATCATTCACATAACAATGATCTACATAGATCTTTACAAACCGTTGTAGATCTTTGCAAGATCTCTACAGATCAAAAACCAGTGAAAAATATGATGTCTCAAAATAGAGATCTGTCGAGATCTGAGTAAATCTCTGCAGATCTACAAATTTTTCCCAGGAAAACGTAAAAATAAAAAAAATCTTTTTGGTGGAAAAAATCATTTTATTTTTACTATTTTTTATATTAAAATTGTATATAAATACAGTTGACTGATTAACTTAATCAATATTTATTAAAATTCTTTTATAATTAACTTACCTTTTATTGAATTTAGCACGAGGAAGCATTGATCTGAGTATATAGATCTCTGCAGATCTACATTTTTTTCCTATGTTACGTAAAAATAAAAAAAATCTTTTTGGTGGAAAAAATCATTTTATTTTTATTATTGTTGATATTAAAAATTGTATATAAATACAGTTGACTGATTACTTAATCAATATTTATTAAAATTCTTTTATAATTAACTTACCTTTTATTGAATTTAGCACGAGGAAGCATTGATCTGAGTATATAGATCTTTGAAGATCTACATTTTTTTCCTGCTATGTTACGTAAAAATAAAAAAAATCTTTTTGGTGGAAAAAATAATTTTATTTTTTAAAGTGAAACTTTTATTACATCGTCTCAAACTTTTTGGTCTGTGTTGCATGTCGCGTAACGTTTGGACTGCGCATGCGTGGAACTAGCAGCCATTCATTGTATGACAGTTTATGTACTGTGTGCTATTATACATATTTAGTAAGTTTGTATTGTAATTTGTCAGTGTTTAATGTAAATGTTGTTATTTATTTGCTTTTGGTAAACAACGACACAGCTAGTGAGTCCAAAAAACTGATCAACGAGAAAGAATAGTGCAAAAATGAATGACGATGAATTAATTTTACGCCGTAAAAAACAGAACGCCGACAGAGCACGTGCTTATAGAAAAAGGAAAAAAGATCTTGGTTTTTATATAGAATTTATTAGAATTATTAGAACTTTTTGCTGGTGCATGTTGTTGTTTATGGATTTATTTCAATTTTGAGTGCTTGAATTTATTATTCCGAAAATTTTTAGTTAAATGTCTATAATGTGAAAAAAAGTTTCACTTTTACCGTGGTTTCATAAAACCACACAATCCTTTTTTTTATTTTTTTACATTAAAATCGTATAAAAATACAGTTGACCTGAATACTTAATCACGTTTTATTAAATTTAGCACGAGGAAGCACTGTGCATTTACTTAACATATGTTTTTTACATATTTTTTTTTTAAATTGCATTATTATTGCAACAATTAATTATCCACCTCTAGAAATATTTATGTAACGCCCATGTAAACACACACACACACACACACATACACACTTGCCTCATCTGCCCACGCGGTTTGCCCCTCTTTACCCCCCCGCTTGCTGCGCCCCGCGACCAGTCCAACAGGTTCCTTCTTCATCTCCAGGTGCAGAAATATTCTTCCAGTTCTGTACAAGTAAAAGAGAGCCTGTATCATACATACTAATATTGTATCTAGGTGTCTCTGTCTAACATACGACACGGACGATGTTATTAGGTCGTCATAGTTTCAACTAAAACGCCTTCACTTTTTATTAGAAATGGGTTTTGATGATTTTTTTTATTGTTAAAGGCTACGTTAAATCGTTTACATTTAGTTTGCATATACGTATGATTGTAAATTTTGATTTTAGTTAATACTGTTACCCCTAGCTTATTCCCGTGGAAGTTAGGTTATAAAAAGAAGAAGAAGAATAGGGTTAGCTTATACCATAGACTTTATAGAAGTAAATACTGGCGAAAAAGTGTGAAAGAGACAATGCGATAAAGTAGCCAATACCTGTCTCTTTCTAGATTTTTTTCGGAATACAAAGTAGCCTATGTTCTTCCTCAGGATTTATGCTACCTCTATGCCAAATTTCATCAAGATCGGTTCAGTAGTTTAGCCATGAAATGGTAACAAACAAACAGATACATTTTTTTCCTATATTGGATGTTATAAAGAATTTTCTCTAGACCTAAAAATAACTGCAAATTTGTGTACGCCAATAACCATTACTTTTAGATCATATACATCCATTCAATGATTAATAAATGCCATAAAACTGTCACCAGTTTGTTTTCTACCCGAACCAATTTTTTTTAATTCAAATCAAAAATATTATCTAAAATATACAGACACTTTTTTTTTGTGTGGTATTTATTTCCATATACAGCCAATTATTTTCGTTACTGTATCAAACATGGATGACTGAGGGGATCGGGAAGTACCCTGGGGCAATCAGGGCAGGAAAGACACTTATTAAAAATAGTTATAAGGCCAAATTAAAACTACCAAAAGGTAAAAGATGATTTTCGTGTTGATACGATTGGCCAGTTATTTTCGTTACTGTACACCAACTAGCCAGGGATGACTGAGGGGATTGGGAAGTGCCCTGGAGCAATCAGGGCAGGAAAGACACTTATTAAAAATAGTTATAAGGTCAAATTAAACCTACTAAAAGGTAGAAGATGATTTTCGTGTTGATACGATTGGCCAGTTATTTTCGTTACTATACCCCAACTAGAATGGATGACTGGGAGGATCGGGAAGTGCCCTGGGGCTATCAGGGTAGGGCAGATAATTATTAAAAATAGTTTTAAGGTCAAATTAAACCTACTAAAAGGTAGAAGATGATTTTCGTGTTGATACGATTGGCCAGTTATTTTTGTTACTATACCCCAACCAGAATGGATGATTGAGGGGATCGGGAAGTGGCCTGGGGCTATCAGGGCAGGAAAGACACTTATTAAAAATAGTTATAAGGTCAAATTAAACCTACTTACAGATAGAGGATGTCTTTCGTGTTGATACGATTGAACGAGGTCGTGTAAAAGAAGTCAAGAAACAAACACAACACTCACAGTTTAGATATTTTGATAAAAATTTTGTAGGATCATTGCTTATAGTGCTTTTAAAGAAACGTTTAAGTTTTGGTAAATTGTTTTTAATAACCAGATGTGTTGGTAAGTTGCGATACTTTTAGGCGGAGCACATCAATTAATGTTTTATGATTGACGAATTTTTCATGTGTCGTAAAAATAACTCTAAATTTAGTTCACATTATAGACAGGTAGGTCGTTTGTGTGTTGTCCATTTGCAAAATTGTTATTTTAAATTACTTGCTTTGTAACTGGATATCTTTATAAATTAATGTTGAATTTTGAGTGGAGATATTAAATTGTTAAAACGGTATTCGCTGGGTGCAAAGTAGGTAGTGGAGGAAACGAAATCGATCACAGCGCACAACGTGGCAAAAAATAACACTTTGGGTGGACTAACTGTCAATTTTAATAGGCTCGTTTTTAACTGAAAATAGAAAGGTCAACATGGTTAATCCCACTATAGACTATATGCAAGGAGGTGGAGTTAGAAATAATGTCGATGCGAGTGTTCGTGGTGAGCAATATTGTAAAATTATCGGCGCCAAAATTTGAGGTTATGCTGTCAATGTAAACGAATTAATTATTTCTCTATTATACGTCATAATTAAAGAGAAAAAGATACCCAAAATAAATAATTTTCACGTACCTTTTATGCTATACTATTTATATTATATGCAAACAGCTAAATTAAATGATATTTGTTTAATAAAAAATTTCACGGTATTAAACAATGATAAAAAGAGAGTTGAATCCATTCAATCCTTCTCTATTACCCGCTAGCGGCGCTAATAGACTTCGTGCACATAGCCAATAGTCATAAATAACCGTCTAAAATGTATATATTACGATATTTTATTGAAATTATTTATTTGTTAGTATGTCAAAGTCCACCCAAGTTGCTACTAAAGTCCACCCGTTAATTGGCGCTGTCATCGTGCACGCTGCGAATAAAGAACCATACATGAATAACATGTTCTATAATAATTTTTATTAGCGCTTGTTTCCATGGCATCATTAAAATTAAAATTTTGATAATGTTTTTTGACCCCTTCAATAACAATTTTGGTAAGTTTAAAAAATAAGTGCCCCTTAGATTGGATTGAACTACAAGTGTACCAAGTTTGATAATACTCATTATTTGACGATAATTGGTATAAAATTTCCAATATTTCCGAAACCCCTAATCCGATTAGCACCAAAATCAATATGTCTGGAGTACTCACTGAGACAAACATTTTCCCCAAAAAGAATTCAAATCGGTGCATATCTACAGTAGTTATCGTAAACGGAAGACACGCATAGCCGCTATGCAAAAATCAACTTTTCTATAAGTTTTGAAGTTAGTATATGTTTTTAATATCTAAGTAACTTTTGATTGAAATACGTATCTTCCATGTATAACCAGCACTGTTTTAAGTAATTACATAAATAAATACAACAAATCCAACCGTATCTACTTACACTAATGTCCATTGAGAAGGGGTTGTATTCTAATGCCGTCATTCCGCTATTCGGTCGGTCGCGGGCGGTTAGGATATAAAAAAGCTAGCGGACGCGCGACTCTATGTTGTGTGTTTTTTTACAGCGATGCGCTAACGAGATACGCGAGCTCGGCGGCGGCCACTGATGACGTGCTCCCGACTAACGTAGGGCGTCCAAAACATATACACAATACAACACATAGGGTCAACCCTTTTTTGTGCATGTATTTAAAATCTCAGAGTTTTTTTTTAGTACTACATGCGGAAGTATTGTACTTTTGGGTTTACTTATATACATATGTTGCAGATATTATTTGATTTATTTTTATATTATTAAGGGTAGGTGGGAGGCGCATATTACAATTTAGGTAAATCAAAAATTGTAAAGGTAGTATAGGAAAAGGACTGATACACAGTATTCAATTTAAATATTTCAGTATTCCTGTGATGTTTGAAAAATAGTAACTATTAAAACGTGACATTTATTTAGAATATGCTAGTTTTGTTGACGGTAGGTACATGAAGTACATTAATGATAATTTTTAGTAGAAATATATAGTAATTTGGAATTATTCTACATATTTATCTCAAATATGACATTTTTTGAGTTGTGACACTTTTTTGCGGTGGTGCGATATGAGAAAATACGACAATCAATTCTGACTGTCAGAACTCTTAATACGAGTGACTCTAATTCAATAAAAATGCAGTTAATAACAAAAAAACAATGTTATTTCGAAAATAAAACTGCATATAGAAAAACTTAGCTCAGTTTTGGAGAAGGGGGGGGGGTTTGAAGTATCATTTAATATATATTAAACCCCCTCTTTTAATTGATTGATTTGGTTTAACATGGTTTAATAAAATTCGACTGTATATTCATAAATATGTTCAAAACCGTTATTTTTGGCATTTCTATTTCAATAACCTGAACTAATAATTCAGAAATGTATAGTAAATCATTTTTAAAACGGTTTTTTCTTTAAAAGTAAATACTTGTAAAGGCTGTTCATGCCGATTTTTCCGAAACTAAATTCTACGAGATGTCGCCACCGTAGAAAACAAAAATTATTTGCACAAGTCTAGCCCTGAGGGGAAATGACAGATACAAGTAATTCAGTGACAATTGACGATCGAATGAACAATGGGATATTCTCGAAATTAAACAGAGATGAAGCTACAAAGGATAGAACTTAGTTCTTATGTTTTTAGGCTTACATTCAATATTTTCAAATGAAAATTGCAGAATTATTATAAAATTAGAAAGCTTAAACAAATATCTATGTCGTGGTATATTTTTTTCTCCGTAATTTTCAATATATTGAGTTTTATCATATCAAGAAAAATACACACATTTTCAGATTTTTTTATTAATATATAAAAAAAAT
The DNA here is from genome assembly GCA_949319165.1 of Sialis lutaria. Classification (NCBI taxonomy): domain Eukaryota; kingdom Metazoa; phylum Arthropoda; class Insecta; order Megaloptera; family Sialidae; genus Sialis; species Sialis lutaria. Next base: position 38,863,573 of record OX439233.1, read on the forward strand.
TAAATTGAAAAATTAAGTATGTCATAACATAAAAAAATTAATCTAGTTTATGAGTATATTTTTTCCTTAATGATTTATTAATACTGGTCAGAGCTGAACTTAAAATACAAAACCGTAATTTCTCTATAGTAATTCTTATGGCAATTCAAATAGCATGTTCAGCCTTAATGTATATACCTACATTTAGAAGCCCTGGTGTTAAAAGTAGGCTGAAGTAAATCTTGGAAGAGAAAGAATGAATACAGAGTTAGAGACGGGGTCTCAAAGGACAGAGAGAAGACAATGGTTAATAAAAACGGCAGCGTTTAGACAATAGTCGGGTAGATGTTTGACATTACTACCTCATAGCTGAAATGTTCAAACCGCAAGACACGAGTTCTCCAGGTTTAACGTTCAGCTAAAAAACATACCTACTCATTTAAAATTATATAACTATAATCTTCATCTGTTCTATTAATATATATCTACTTATAAAACAGTGGTGTGCGATTTTTTGTTTTTCTGTAATAGATATTTTTGATATAATAAAAATTAAATTGATTTTAAATTTAATACGTACATTTAATGAGATATGAATAACGTGTTATTATCTATGTATTTGTTTTAGAATTTAGATGAGTTATTAAAAAGAGATAGAGCATATTGCACTCCCGCAAAAAAGTGTCACAACTAAAAAAATGTAATTTTGAGGAAATAGGAATAAATGAAATGATAACAATTTATGTAAATCAAAATTGTAAAGGTAGTATAGGAAAAGGACTGATACACAGTATTTAATTTAAATATTTCAGTATTCCTGTGATGTTTGAAAAATAGTAACTATTAAAATGCTTTGTGATTAATTATTTAAAAAAATAAAATAAAAAATTATTTAGAATATGCTAGTTTTGTTGACGGTAGGTACACGAAGTACATTAATGACAATTTTTAGTAGAAATATTTATTTCAAATATGACACTTTTTTGCAGAGGTGAGATTTGTTGAAGTTATGTTCAAACATACATACATAAAAAATATATACTTCCAAAAAAATAAATATAAAAAAATGTATCGAGTTTATTGCTTTTTTGTCAAAAAAACACCGTGTTTCTGTTTTTAAGGTGACCAACCGTCCTCCTTTAGGGAGGACAGTCCTTCTTTTGTTGGTTCTGTCCTTCCTCGAAAAGTGTCCTCCTACATGTCCTCCTTTTTGATATTTTAAAACTAATATGTTAATCTATGTACGTAAAATTTACGTCAACAATAATGATTTATTAATCATGTATTAATATATTTAATTTCAATTTATATAAATTATTTATAATTCTGTTTTTGTATATTGTACAATACCTAAATACAAATACATATTTGTAAGAATTAATTCAGTTTAAAAAAAATCAAATTTTTTTTTATAAAATTTTCAAGGTCCAAAAATAAAGTGACCTTTTTCTGAGGAGTTTTCTGAATGCTAGGGAGGGTACCCTTATTTTGAAATTTTGTCCTTTTTATTTTTATAATATTGTTCACCTTACTGTTTTGTTCTTATCATCTCCATATCTTAACTCCTTCATAACCTATACAAAAACACCCCCCCCCCCCCCCAATAACAAATATAAATCCATTCACAAACACACGTACCATCCAACCAAAAAAAAAACACACAAAAGAGCCACGCGATCTAATTAAAAATCACTTGAAAACAATTCCAAACAAATGTAAATAAGCTAACACATTCCTCTATATACATACTGCTCTCTCTACTGCAACTCTCTCTGTCACATACACATACAGTCGACCAGTAGAACACTTGTGACACATTGAATCATCAGTGGTAATGTATTGTATTGGTCTATTACGTACAATAAGGGTTGCAATATGAACACACTGCACCCCGTGTAAACGTCAACCGCAACTGTGCGCTAGGTATACCCCGGGATGTGAGGTTTATGTTGCGGATATGTGTACAGCTTGTTACTAACTGTGTGTGTGTGTGTGTGTGTGTGTCTAATAAACCTTTATTCGCGTATACTTCGGGGTTCCCTAATTATGTTGTTATTATTGGTTTGTGTGGTACCCTGTAAACGCCTGCATGAAAATGTATGCAGTCGGATGAGTTTAACCCTTAATTACTCACGATGGTATATTTTCAGTGCCGGATTAAGGGAGGGGGGCTAAGAGGGCTACAGCCCCGGGCCCCACTTACTCCAGTGGCCCCGTACGCCTTTGGAATAACCCAAGTAACTCATGTAACTTCAAGCGACCCAGCTAGAGCAATTTTTTACAACTTTTAATCTACAAACCCCAAGTTTGTGTCTTAAAACGCGTTAAGAATATGTATAGATCTACAATTATAGATTATTGATTGTCGTTATTAGCCAGACTTAGTATTGAAAGCAAAATTCTCCGATCACTCAATTTTGATGATGTTATAAGTGAATTCGCTGAATCGAAATCAAGAAAAAAGTATTTTTAATTGTTAATTTGTTTTAATAAAAATTATTTGTTCTATTCATGCAAAGTAAAAATTGTTTTATTTTTTTTACTTTCGTTCCTCTATTCTACTGATTTACTTAGGATGTTTATCTGCTTTCAAGCTCTCTTTCCTACTGGACTACTTGGGTTATGATAGGTTACGTGGGTTACTTAATGTTCTTGGGATGCTGTTGCGTAATCATAGGGCCCCATTTTACTTTTAGCCCCAGGCCCCACGAAGGCTTAATCCGGCACTGATGTATTTTGTACACTAGTAACGCATTTTCTGCGATTACTATATGCATAAATGTGGGACTGTACACCTCCATCTAACCTTTTTTTAGTCATTCTAGAGTATGATAGGAATCCGGCACTCAAAATTTGAGGATTGTATTAATTTTTTAAATGTAAGTGGTATTAACGCACAAATAGCAGCATTCTAAGCGAAGAACCGCGTTTTTGAAGACATTAGTGATGCTGCTGATGGAAGACATCTTGTTAAAAGAGTAAAATTTAAAAAATTACCAACAAAAATCAAATTTTTGTTGTCCGATTTATTGCAAGATGAATATTGAACAGTTTTGTGTACTTTTTTATATTTATTTTGGTTAGTTTTTCTTTCTAATCCTTTGGGTTAATTTTAAGAAATTTTTTCTTAGTTCCTCAAAAATAAATAGTACATAATATGAATTGGGCAAAAAAATTAAAATAATACCTTCAAAATTCCCAAAAACTAGCTTTTTTATGTGGTGTATAAAATACACCGCGCGAGTAACTGTGTTACGGTATTTCACGCGAGTAATTAAGGGTTAATTCGAGTAAAATCATTTTAAAACATACCTATACCAAGATTAGGTTTGCTTACTTGTGACGTCATCACGTAGATCATTGCAACCTGATTTCATTTATTAAATTTGCCTTATTTAACTCACCGCGATATTTATTTATTTATATGTTTGTGGCAATCCCATTTCCATAGCTACATGTTTTAAAAAATACCATTTGTCACTATTGTCAATTGAAAATATTTTTTATTATTGACATTGGACATCGATAGAAATAGAAGGAAATCTATTAAAATCAATCAATATTAATGTAAATATATACATAATACATATATATATACGTGATGTGTTTCAGTGATAATTAATTTATAAAAAAACTTGATATAAAAACGAATTTAAAAATGGTTATTTGTTGGTAAAGATTCAGAAGGTATGTTAACATGAACTTTTTTGAATTTTGTTCTTTGTATATGTTTAACTAAAAAGTCAAAAATAAAAAATTATAAAAAAACCTTTTTTAAAAAACAATTTGCCTTTAAAAAACCAACTAAAAAGCTGAAAATAAAATTCGACTCGTTCGTTCTAAATATTGAATTTTAAAAAATGTTGATTTTGTTCATACTAGAAGATACTTTTTTTAACTCTTCTAGTATGAACAAAATCAACATTTTTTAAAATTCAATATTTAGAACGAACGAGTCGAATTTTATTTTCAGCTTTTTAGTTGGTTTTTTAAAGGCAAATTGTTTTTTAAAAAAGGTTTTTTTATAATTTTTTATTTATCTATGATTTCAACTGTCATAATATTAAACACAAATCACACATAATTGTAATTAATATAATTAATATGATGTGTGAAGCTTCACTATAGCAATAAATGAATAGCACAAACACAGAACACAATAATAAATCAATCACGATCAAATTTATATATTATGACAGTTTGACAACAGCGTTGGCGACCATTTCAAATCAAGAAGGTTGAAATGATCTTCGTGGTGACGTCACAGGCAAGTAAGCAAACCTAGTCTATAGACATAGAAACATTGACTGAGTATTCTTCTTATATGTAAAATTTGGTTCACAAATATAATCTATATTTTTTTACACTCAACAAAGTCTGTCTGTCTGCCCGTAACTGCTCTAAACACGCGATAACAACTTATACGAGTTTATTCATTATTGAAAACCGAAATTAAATTTGTTCAGTACTGAATAAAATGTCCATAGACAGGTAGACTCAGCGAAAGACTTGGTAATCTATTTTTAAAGAAAAATATGTTATACTTTTTTTATCCAAAACTGTTTTTTCTTACTAAATTTTCAATAATTACTAAAACATACTTTTTCAATTAATCTTTAAAGCAATAATTAAACTATAGAATAAATATGTATCATATTAACATTTATTTGTTTAAAAATGAAGAATATAAAAAAAAATGGTCTGGTATTTACATTTCATTCAAATAATAGAAATTAAACATTGTAACTGGAATATATTAAAAACAACTTAAATAAACATTTATTCATTTACATTCTACTTAAATAAATACATACTTGCGAAAATAATTGTAAGTTAAACGTTTTTTGATAATTATTATTCAACATATTAATGAAATTATCAAAATAATTAAAATAATTATATGTGTTTGTTGTACAGTAGCTATATCTACCTTTTAAATAACTATGTTTAATATAAGATTTCTGTTACTGATTATTGTTTAATTATAACTTCTAAAAATACCACTTGAAAATATGTATAAATATGCAAAATTTATTTATAAACAAAAAGTTTTTATAATTTTTAAAATTAAACGAATTTTTATTTAGTTTTACTCAGTTTGAGAGGGAGGGGGGGGGGTAATTTACATCGGTTATGCATGACTGAAAGAGAGGGGAGGCAGAGAGAGAGAGAGGGAGAGAGAATGTCTACTTTATAGTTATAAGATATTTTAATTTTAAAATTTTGTATTTTTTCTGAGACGAAATTTCATCTAAAACACAAAATTTCACCTTCTATATTCTGTTGTTTTTAAGTTAAAGCATCTACAGACAGACGGACAGACAACAGACTTCATGGTAAGAATAGTCAGAATGGATTTAGGAATGTTTTAAATAAAGAAAAGTTTTTGTATTTTAAAAAAATACCTGATTTTTGAAATAATCGCTATATGAATTTTTATTTTTTTACAAAATAATTTTTCAAACAAAAGTTACTCAGTTTGAGAGAATGGTGAAAGAGGGAGGGGAAGGAATTTACATCGGTTATGCATGACAGGGAGAGAGAGGGAGGAGGCGAGAGAGAGAGAGATTACTTGTTGTATAAGATATTTTAATTTCAATATTTTTTTTTACTTTGGAGACGAAATTTAATTTAAAAAATAAAATTTCACATTCTCTATTCTGTCGTTTTTAAGTCACAGCATCTACAGACAGACAGACACACAGACATTATGTTGAAAATAGAATGAATTCAGGAAAGTTTACACAATAAAGTAAAATTTTTTTATTTTTAAAAAAATACCTGATTTTTGAAATAATCGCTATATGAATTTTTTTTTTTTTACAGAATAACTTTTCAGACAAAAGTTACTCAGTTTGAGAGAATGGTGAAAGAGGGAGGGGAAGGAATTTACATCGGTTATGCATGACAGGGAGAGCGTGAGGGGGGAGGAGGCGAGAGAGAGAGAGATTACTTGTTGTATAAGATATTTTAATTTCAATATTTTTTTTACTTTGGAGACGAAATTTAATTTAAAAAATAAAATTTCACATTCTCTATTCTGTCGTTTTTAAGTCACAGCATCTACAGACAGACAGACACACAGACATTATGTTGAAAATAGAATGAATTCAGGAAAGTTTACACAATAAAGTAAAGTTTTTTATTTTTAAAAAAGTACCTGATTTTTACAAATATTTTTTTTTTGCAGAATAACTTTTCAGATAAAAGGTACTCAGTTTAAAAGGAAGGCAGTGTTGAGGGGGGAGGGGGGGGGATAATATGTAAAATTTTATTTATAAGTGTATTTTATGATTTTTTTGATTTTTATAAAAAATTATAAAAATTAAATCACAAAAAAAAGTTTTGTTCCAAGACAAAAATTAATCTCAAATAAAACATTTTACCTTCTGTATTTTTGAATTGAAATAGCATCCACAGACAGACAGACAGACAGACATAGTGAAATTAAAAAAAATCAGTACTTAAGTAAGTAAAAGTGACTTAAATCAATAATAAAAAAATAAAATAAAGTTTTCTTCCAAGAAAAATTAATCTCAAATATAACATGTTAACTTCTGTATTTTTGAATTGAAACAGCATCTACAGACAGACAGACAGACATAGAGAAATTAAAAAAAATCAGTACTTAAGTAAGTAAAAGTGACTTAAATCAATAATAAATAAACGTGTTGCGCAACACGTTCACGCAAACTTATGTTAAGTCCATAAAATATTATAGGTATGCAAAAATAAAAAACTACGTCGAAAATGAGTAGACTGTAGAGAAGAAGCATGCATTCCTAAGTGACGGGAAGATATCGCGAACAAAAAATATATATTCAAAGCTGAAGGGTATTTCATCTCATCAAGTCTCCAGCATCCGACCGTTCTCTCTTCACATATATACAGTAGACATATACATGTCCTTAGATAGGTTGGCAAAAACATGTAAAAAAAAATACAGACATAAATATTTCTGTATCAATTTAAATTGCCGGATATTATTAAACTAAATTGGACGGAAGGTTGATAAAAAACGTCCCTTGTTTAGCAAACTTTATATAGAATATAATAAACTTAAGGTTACCTACACAGGTAGAAAGGTTTACTTGAACCAAGTAAACCTTGTTTTGTATATAACGAAAACAATATTTTTTTAAGATAAGAAATATATTCTTAAACCAACTATAGTATTCTTGGACAAAGAAATAATGTATAGTTTTTCTTATATTAACAAAATATTGTTTTCGTTATATACAAAACAAGATTTTCTTGTTCCAATACAGTTTTTTGTGTGTATTCGATCATTAGAGTAATGTATAGATAAAAGTATAATTATGGATAACTCATATATTTTACTTAAAATATTGGACGTATGGTTTTTGGGTAATTGGATATTAAAAATAGAGTTTTTAACACACGATAAATGAGAGAAATTGTTGAAAGTGCTCTATTTATTGAAATTCTACACAATTGACTATAAAAACATTTTAAAAACTAATTAAACCCTTTTAAATACTATAATAATTATAAAACAAATATATTCACGTGTAATTTATTGAAAATAATGAAAAACTAGCTCTGCCATTACAGCAGTACAAATTAGTACATGTTACTATTATATACCGTTCTGTCTATTTCAATTTTCAAATTAAATTAAACTTTTTTTTACTTTTAATAATTAACGAAGTAAAATATTCCATTAAAGTTAGGTACATGTGTTCTCAATATAAAAAAATTCGAAATCAATTTTTTTTTACAATGTGCTAGACGTAGGTATAACATTAAAACTGAACAAAATTATTACAAGTATATTTATTAAATATTAATTAGGTAATGAAATTATAGAATATATTTAAAAAAATTAAATTAATTATTTTAATTGCCATTATTTATTAACTAAATAGGACCAACCTATTAAAAATTACTAAGGGTGTCATGGATCATAAATTTTATTAAATTCGCATGGATTTAACCCTTTTATTACGAATTTACTTATATAATTAATTTTATTTGTGTATCAGTTTAATTATGAATTAATAAAATCAGTATATTTATTTGTTCATGAATTCAAAACGGCTTAACCGATTTTTAATTAGTTTTCACTGTATTGTAGATCCATTCTTTCCGGAGTTAATAGGTTAGTTTGATTTATTTATTATAAAAGGCTTTTAAACTGTGATTTTTTCCAAAATACTAAAAAAATTCTTTACATAAAAAAGGTAATATTTTTTATTTATTTGTTTATATCTCTAAAACGGCTGATCTGATTTTTATCTGGTTTTCACTGTCGAGTAGATCGATTATTTTCGGAGTTAATAGGCAAGTTTCATTTATTTATTTTAAATAGTTTTTGAACTATTTTTGTACTTATTTTGAACTTATTTTCCCGAAAATTGTATATACATAAAAAAGTTACATTTTTATGTATGTATTTTTTTGCTTATAACTTTAAAACGGTTGGTCTGATTTTTATCTGGTTTTTACTAACATGTAGTTCCGTTCTTTCTGGAGTAGGTAAGCAAATTATTCAGTCCATTTTCATGCATATTTTTCGAATTGTGGTATTTTTTCAAATATACATACATCAAATATCATTTTTAACGAATGATTAAAATTGTTGAAAAATTTGACGTAACATTTACGAAATTAATAATTATAGGTCAAAAATGGTGAGAAAATTTCAAAATTAAAATTAAACACGACACAAAAAATTAATTAACTATAAAAATGCGCTAAACGTACATTATTCATAATTTAAAATATTCAAAGAAATCTCAATGTAAAAAAAAATGTATAAACAGAAATTTATGTGTCAATTACAAGGCGCCTATTAAAGTGACTATATCTTCTCTATAATCTACACATCTCACTTTCTTAGAGAAGTTCGATTGTAACAGATAATTGAGGCAATAATATTTTATGACATAAATTAATTTTTATTAAGTTATAAATTTTCCCTTTTACAAGAATACACGTATGTATACGACAAATAAATCTACAGAATAATATCTCATGTAATTATCTATTACAATGTTGTATATTTAATATTAATCCAATACAGTGGTGCCTCGCATAACGAACTTAATTCGTTCCGGGAGCAAGTTCGTTATGCGAAAAGTTTGTTAAGTGAAACGCGTTTTCCCATAACAATACATGTTAAAAATTTTAATTCGTTCTGTAGCATAAAATATGGTACTGTAACATAAAAAGGATTGTACTCGTATTTTATTTTTTAGTCAGACTCAGATTTAGGAGAGTCTACCGAAGCTTGCAGGGTCAAATCCTCTTTCTAATTATTTCTTGTTTCATTTCAACAGAAATCACCTTCCTGCTTTTTTAGAACTCATAATATAGACACACTTAAAAAAAACAGGTGTGTGAGTTAAGCACAGAAAAGAACGACTGACGCGCGTTGATGCATGTTCATGCAAGTTTGAGCATCGACTGCGTGCGATCTTGGAAGTTCGGGCGACTTCGTGATACGTAGGAGCGTTCGGGCGGCAAAATTAAACACGATGCAGTTCGTTGTGCGAGTCGCGCAATGAAAGAACAGAAAGTTCGTTGAGCGCAGAGTTCGTTATGCGAGGCGTTCGTTATACGAGGCATCACTGTATTTTAAAATTGAAACCAAAATATCGAAAAAAAGATTTGTATTGCTTCCTCGCAATATCGAAGATACGAGAAGCTTTTTGATCGTTGATTTATCCGTTTCAGGTCAAGATAAACACTTTTTGCTCCGTGTCTGTCTGTTAGTCACACGCATAACTCATGAACCATTGAACCGATATTAATGAAACTTGGTTGGTTGGTCCCATTTAAAAATCAGAGAGGTGATATCCAAAAAGATTGTTTTTCAAGATATCTCAAGAAAGACACATGTTACGTGAAAATTGTATATGATTTTTTTTGTAGAGCATTTAATTTCCTATAATATAGGTCACCTACGTTTGTTGTAAAATATTCTTTTTCAAGGATTTTCTAAATTTGCTCATTTGTTTTTTACAACCGCTATTTATTTTAACATATTAAATATCATTTTGACGTTTGTATAGCATAAAAATTTAGATTTAGATTGAAATTATATAAAAATTAAAAATATACAAGATAATAACGAGGTGTGTATTAAGAAAAAAGTAGAATTAATATTTTTTTAATAAAATCGTAAGAAAATTTGATGGTTTTAACCAATTGCAAGCAGTTAATCTGAATACTTTTTCGGTTTTTATTTAAATTGTTCAATAATTAACAATAACAAACGAGGAAGCACTGTGCATTTACTTGGTATATGTTTTTTTTTATTTATAATAATTTTATGTGAAAAAAATTTTCTATAAAAACTTTTCTATGAAATAAAACAAAAAAATATGCAAGTAATAATTTTTGATATAAAAAATAAATGTCTATATACTTGAAATGTAATTTAAAATTACTAATAGGTATCATTACAACAAAAATTTAAATATTAAAGCTACATACATACTTAAAAGATTGTAATTATGATTGATATTATATGTAAAAATAATTAATTATATAATATGGTTCTTACTTACTAATATCTGACATTTAGACATCATTGTATTGATTAATAAATATGCATTTAAATAAAATATATTTAAACATTGAATTCAACTAATTGGTATAGCTGTACAATTATGCAAAACTAGCTATAAAAAAAATATTTTTTTCTTCATCTGTAGTCGACCTTCAATATTTTTTATTAGATCTTCAAATCGCGCAAACCTTGATTTTGCTATAAAATGATTTTCTAATAACCTTGGTCGTTTAAAAATTATATTTCTAATTTCTAAATTTTTGTTTTAAGATGTAAAGCCACTGTGATGGGAAAAATCGATTTTTTGGGACATATTTTTAATGTTTACATATTCGAAAATATGTAATAATAAAATTAAGTTAAAATTCCAAAAATTGCCTGAGTTATAGTCAATTTAGTGAGAGCAGGTTATGACCCTTTGAAAACTTAAAACGCATTTTTTTCGAAACGACCTGATTCCAGCGATTCCTCAAAGATTTTTTTTTCTAAATTTTCATAATCACAGTGTCTGTGCTTAGCCGATTTTTGAAATTTTTATATTGACTAGGTATATCTTAAAACCGCTTGAATTAAAAAAAATGTGTAAAAAAACTAACAAAAAAATTTAAACCGTCGCATTTTGTGAAAAAATAAAAAAACTGCATTCATATAGATATTGATAAAATATTTATTAATTTTTTTCTGATAATTAATCTTTCGAAATTTTTTTTGATCGTCACATCGAGGCTCATAATTTTATAAATAATTAATATTTTTCAATAAAAATTTGTATCGAATAAGTTAAATATATACATATTAAAATACCCCATACCCAATTCTAAAATAATTCGTTATACCTCTAAAAAAATTCCTATTTTTTGTGACATCGAAATTTTTCATATATTACGAAACCTTATTCAATTTTATTTAATAAATAAATATTTGTTACAGAAGTAATAACAAATTTAACAATACAATCAAGCAGCTGTGTGGTTACCCCCCCCCTCTATACGTTATAACTAGATCATACTTATGTGATTTAAAGAGAATCAAAAGCGACTGCGGATTGTGGCGGATTAAGTCGATATTTGTTTTTAGGATTTGTCACTTAAAGTAAACACAGACAAATATGAACCTAAAGTCGTTCAACGATAAGGAATTATTATAACAGATATACAGAAATATCATCCTAAAATGCATACGGCAGAAAGGGCATAATCGGAATAGGGGTGCATTGGGTAATTCTAGTGCCTTTCGTATGGGGTGATGTGTGTTAACCCGGGATTAGGCGCGCGTCAGTATTTTAACAATTCACTATTTATACAAAAAATTGTAATTGAATTAATTTTACCCATTAATACCTCATTTTATAGTTAGTGTTGCTGTCTATGGATATTAATTCACAATATTTCAGTTGGTAGAAGTGCAACAAACAAAATCTGTTAACGTTATTAGTTTCATAAGTGTTTAAACGTGTTTTAATTGTTCTCAATAATTTTTATATGAAAGAGGTACGTGGTATGCTAATATATTTTATCCATGATTTCGAATTTTGTTCAAATCATATATGAAATAACTTAAATATACATATAACATGACTTTTATCTAAATAAAAATGATATAAGAAAAGCAGTCTCACACAAAATAGACTTCATATCTGCCCAATTTAGTCGCTTGAGTACACACTCTTTTTTTTTTTTTTAATATTAAAAAAAAAGTTTGTGTTGTATATTTAATTAAATATATTGAATACGTACTTAATTTCATTATAAAAAATATTTTGCATGTTTTTGTTTTCTTTTGGGCATTAATGGGTTATTTTAAAGTCACAAAAAAAATTAAATTTTTATTTTTTAATAAAAAATGGTCAAGTACGAATAAAACACGCGCCCCAAGTGTTCCGTACCATTATATATAAAACTGTATTACTGACAATTAGTTAGTTACGTAAACGCTGCATTAAAAAAATCGCAAAATTATGTTTATCACCTAATAATTTCATATAGAATTACTAATTAATAATTTTTGGATTTTTTTAGTTTACTTGTGTGAGAGATCTACCTTCATGCCAAATTTCAAGATTCTAGTACAACGGGGAGTACCCTATAATTATCAAAATACGTTTTGAAAGGTCATATCTTTACTATTGCATTAAATTAGAAACTTGATTTTTTTACAGCACTATGAAGTATAATACATATATCTAATCATTCCTGAAAAAATGGGTCGTGACGAACAGACCGACAGACAGACGGACAAAACAGTGATGCTAAAGGGTTCCATTTTTTTCATTTAGTTGTATGGAACCCTAAAAATAAAAATTAAAAAAAATATTTATATTACTATAACAGTAATATTATGTGTGAGCCGGTATAACTAGCGCGCCTACTACCGGGTTAAAGTGGCTATATTCACAGCTTCTCTCTCATTTAGAGATATGGAATCCTAAAAAAAAAATTTTTTTTAAATTATATTATAACAGTAATATTAGTGAGCCGGTATAACTAGCGCGCCTACTACCGGGTTAAAGTGGCTATATTCACAGCTTCTCTCTCATTTAGAGATATGGAATCCTAAAAAAAAATTATTTTTTAAATTATATTGTAACAGTAATATTATGAGTGAGCCGGTATAACTAGCGCGCCTACTACCGGGTTAAAGTGTCTATATTCACAGTTTCTCTCTCATTTAGAGATATGGAATCCTAAAAAAAATATTTTTTAAATTATATTGTAACAGTAATATTATGAGTGAGCCGGTATAACTAGCGCGCCTACTACCGGGTTAAAGTGGCTATATTCACAGCTTCTCTCTCATTTAGAGGTATGGAATCCTAAAAAAAAATTTTTTTTTTAAATTATATTGTAACAGTAATATTATGAGTGAGCCGGTATAACTAGCGCGCCTACTACCGGGTTAAGGGTGGGTATTTTCACAGCCTCTCTCTCTCAGACTGTGTGTTGTTACTTGTACCCATTGTTCTCGGTGTATTGTTGACACAGTGTATGATTGATTTGTCTAAATTAATCTAGTAGTTTGTATGATTTTCTACGCTTGTCAGATTTAACGAAGTTTCTGTTAATTTTATGGATACACTGATTCAGGAATATCAAAACTAATGAAATTATTCTAAAACTATAACAAATATTATTGTTATTTGCGCTTTAAGGTAGTTGGTCCGTAAACATGTTTTCGTCAGATTTTGTTTAAATTGCACAGGAATATTCCCTAGATTAATATCTGAAAAATAGCCCATTTTTATTAAAATTGACCATCTCAAAGTCATGAAAAACGATCTCAAAGTTTATATTTTTAACACAGCTTATATGGACTAACTGTACACTAACGTAACGTTTTATTAGATAAAATTTAAACGTAGCGTCAGATTTTCATGAAAAACTGACATGTTGTATATTTATATGAAAGAAAACAGTATACAAAAAATTGGAATTATTGACCATCCCGTTATTAAGATTTAACCAGATTTAACTACCAAACCATCACATAAATTACAGTATTGTTGACAATGTGGCAATAACGTATTCATTTGATTATAGTAAAAAATACACGAAATAATGAAATAATTTTTTACAAAATATGATAAGTGGATTGAAGGGAATTATAATCGATTTCATTAATTATTAATATATTCTGTGGTAGTTTAGATGATAAAATATAATCATTTGACAAGTAGTTAATAGTAGATAATGTACAGCGTTGCCATGATAATTTCTCTAAATTAAAAATATGTACTCATGGCCTAATGTGATCACATTATGATGGACCAACTACCTTAAGATACAAAATTAATTAAATTGTTCAGTATTACAATATAAAAGTTGTAAAATTGTAAATAATACTGGTCAACAAAAAAAAACTTTAGTAATGTAACAGAGATCTGAATAGGTAATTTAGGAGGTTTTATGGTATGTTGAAACCGAATTTTTTGCCCAAATTGGTTTCATCACGTCAGGGTTTTGAGATATTCTAACCTAAAAGTCCAAAAAATAACTATATTGGAAATGTTAAAGAATTTATTAATTTTTTCCTAAAGTTTTCGGTCACAGTAACAAATACTATCATCTTTCCTCTTTGAAATGAGTTTTAACTTTTTACTGTACGATTTTTTTTAGTCTAGATGTACTAGCTTGAAGATATGATATAGTGTGTAGTATTATAGACACAATGAACTTGACTACATATATCTTCAAAGTAGAATATTTCGGTGAAGAAAAATCGCACAGTAAAATATAAAAAAATATTTTAAAGAAAAAAGATAGTACTATTTGTAATCAGGAAAGAAAACTTCAGAAAAAAATGTACCTACTTAGTAATAAATTCCCTAACATTGCCAAAATTTTGGTTCGGATATCTCAAAAACTTGACGTGATGGAACCATTTAGGCAACGAATTTGGTTTTCACGTTATTTTTTTGTTGACAGTGTAGTTAATAAAAACATTAAACTAATAATGTCCACCATTTTAACACCCATTGCCCGATTGTCATCAAATTAAGCTATAATACAGTTAACTATCTATAGAATATGAATCAATAATCAAATATGAACAAATAGTTATAATTTATTACATTTATTAAGATTGGTGCCAAAAAAATCGTTAAAAAACCAATCAATACTAAGAAAAAAAACGTTATCTATCGGTTAGACGTTAAAAACGGTTAGTTTTTACGACAGTATGCAAAAATAATTTGTAAAAGGGTGAAGAAAATCATTCCTTAACTAAACATTCCGATCAATAATATCCTAGTCGAATCCTGGGAAAAAATCTTGGCAAGTAAAAAAATCTATTCAAATCAAAGTACCTATATATAAAAAAAGGTACATATTTAAATAGCCTGAATACATTAAAAGCTAGCTAAGTTAGGGAGATGGCACATTTGCATGTTCGAATGAATGAAAAAAAGGTCAAAGGATCAAAAATTTATGGTAATTTTTTATCCTGATTGGGTCAGGACAGGTATCCTGAACTTGAACCCAATGGGTCTGTATTTAACCCCTTTAATGTCATCTGAGCCAATGCTGAAAACTTCCCCAATATTAGTTTACTTTAAACTATCAATACCTTTAAATCGATTGCGTATTTAATAACACTGTAAACTTATATTGGGATACATTTTGTCGGAATCTAGAAAAAAGGTTATGTTTATTATTTTTTTTTTTATCTTTTTTTACCTGCCACTAATGTATGCGAAATTTCTACCTGTTTGCATATTAAGTGTAAAGTATACCACCTTGTATCCGTACAAAGGGATACGATCTTTTATTCTCTCTTAATTTCATCCCCCTATAACCATAACAACCCTTTAAGAATTTATGTCCCTTAGGAAGTGAAACCAATTTTATCTAACAATAAATGATAGGTCACTTTCTATTTGCCTATCTTTTTCTATGGTGCCAAAGATATAGGTAAAAAGGATGGTATATATTATAATAGATAGATTTGAATACGAAAAAAATGTATATTAAGTAGGGTGGACCATATTGAGTTGGTTCAATGAATTAATGTGTTTGTATTTGAATATTTATTTGGTTGGTTATTTTTTGCATATCATGGGAATATTTTTTGGTTCGATTATTGAGAAGTTTTTTATGCAAGGGTTAAATTTACGTATTTGTAAAGGATTGTGAAACCAATGATCTGTATTTTTGCCCATCAAGTTTTAACGTAATTTTGTTGAATAGATTATGTAATAAATCAAGAAATATTTAAATTTGTCGTAACGTATTTTTTTTAAAGAAAGGATTCCTTGTTGCAGATTTTAAAGGTTTTGTAAAATATAGAAATTCGTTATTTTTTTTTTATAACGGTACGTTTTTATAATCTAACGGTTTTTGCAAATGTGTGAAATCTTTATAAAATTTAACTGACATAAAAAATATGCATCGATTTTTTGTTTGAAAGAGTATATTTCCATGGTGGTTCTATATAATTAATGATCAGAATTTGACCATGGACTTTAAATTAAAGATGCGTTACTCAAAAAGGAAAAATAAAAAAATTAATTCGGTGCCAAGACAGTAAAAAACTTTTTTAGAAAAAAAAATCGACTTCAAAAACTGTTAAATTTAATTATCATATACATTTTAGTGTTTTTTAGGTTTTTTTTTTAAAGTCGGTTTTATTATTTTTCCTTAACAATTGTTTAAATACTTCGTTAAATTAACGAAATACTGAAATTTCATTTTTTTTTACTAACTCGTTTTGAAGAAAATAACGTTTTAATATATATGGTGTTAAATTGCAGTTGATGAAAAGATAAAAAAATGATAAAAATTTATTTAAAAAACAGTAAGATCGATTTGAATATTAAGTGTATTGTAAAGTATACATTTATGTATTTATTTAAATAAGAATTACGCTTTTTGACAATAAAATTAAGAAAAAAAAAATAGGTGGTTTACTTCCCAGACAAAAATTAATCTTAAATAATTTTTTTTACCCTTCTACGATTTGTCGTATTAGAGTTACAACGCTTACAGACAGACAGATCGATAAATAGACCGACAGACAAATAGACAGACCGACGGACACACAGACATCATGGCGAAAATAGTCAGAGTGTTACAAAATGTGATCAATGTAAAAAATCCGTGATCGATTTTGCTCCGATTGGTTTGTTAATATGATAATTTTTTACCAATATGGAAATATCCACGTTTATCTTATTAATAAATGTATATTATTACCAACAATGTTCTTATCACGGTGAAAATTTTATTTCGTATTGAAAACATATATTTTAAATACAAAAAAATACTTAATAAATGATATCACTGAATTTACCCGATCGAAAATTGCATTTTCACTAGTTGGGTGGTGTAAAAAATATTCACACTGATAAATATTTATTAATACAACCATTATGTTTAATCTATTTGAGAGTTTCGTTAGTTGGTGTAATAAATTATTTATTAATTTGACAAATTAAAAGATTTTTAGATAAATATGAAGATATATTTTTCAAATGAATTAAATATTCTATTTTATTATTATATTGAGGAAATATTGTTATATTAACAAGATAAATTTATTAATTAACCTTTTTTCCATCTCAAATTTTCTATAAGAACGAGTTTTCTTTCTGTGTATTAAAAAACATAAAGCCAAAAAAATATGTACACACAAAAAAAACTGTATTGGACCAAGAAAGTCTTGTTTTGTATATAACGAAAACAATATTTTGTTAATATAAGAAACATACTCTTAATCCAACTACATTATTTCTTAGTCCAAGAATACTATAGTTGGTTTAAGAATATATTTCTTATCTTCAGAAAATATTGTTTTCGTTATATACAAAACAAGATTTACTTGGCTCAAGTAACCTTCCTACCTGTGTACAAATAAACTGCTTTGGTCGGCACAAGACTTTTTTATACATCATGATACCAATATATTAATATGATTAATTTTATTATTTAACATTTGATTTTTTAAAATTTACTTACAAAAAGATCGAGTTTTTTTTCTGTTTACATGCTCATTGCTCATAAACAAATCGTCTCAATGTCACGAATACCAACTATACAATTAACCCACACATCCAAAACCATAAATCTTCAACGTGAAAATCAATTTAAATAACAATTATCATATAAGAATCATTGTGTCTGTAGACACACTGTCAAAGAAAGAATTGTTTTTTTTTTAGTTTCTCAGCATACCAAAACTAACCCATAACCGAGACGGCTATACTAAGAACAATACTTACTATATCTCAGATCTCTGTCGGTAATACAGTTACTGTAATGATATCGCGAAATTTTCACCCACAGAAAAATACTTGATCTCATGCTGCGAGAGCATAACTATGTACAGCATCCTTCAGAAGGTCGTATAACATCAATATGCAGTTAACACACCTTGTGTATTCAATATTCTATTTATTTATCAAGTTCTAGCTAGGAAAAATTATTGCACACATGACTGCTAGGTTTTTTTGTAATGAAAAACTAGTTAAATTGCGCTGTATAACGTATTTATATTAATTGGTAACCTTTATATAAAATCTATCAAGAAAATCTTACGTGTCTCCTATATATTAAAAAAAAACAACTTATTTCTGCAGAAAATAAAGGTTTAATCGCAAAAATTGACTCTTTTTGAATTTGACGCCAAAACGCTCGCAGGTGACATTTCAGAGTTGTGACGTCACACTCCTTGTCACCAATAAATCAAACATTCAGAGTTAGACAATAATTTAATTATTTTGTGTGTTAAAAATGAATTCCAAAGTATATAAGTTCTTAAATAAGTGATGTACCTAATAATCTTGTAAGAGGAATTGATATTTGTCTAAAATAAAATATTTATTGATGCGTGACGTAATTCGCTCTGATTGGTGTTCTATTTAACATGGCGGCGGATTGCTGGGGTCTCCAGATATTAAATAAAAACTAATTTTAGGCAAGTATGTAGCTCCCTCACGAAGAATTTCCGGACACATGAACTTTTTTGCTTGATATATTTTTCTCGATCAACTGTTCATATTAGTTCCACCTTATATGACTCATTCAGTATACACCCATACCTCACTTTGCGTCGTGGTTACGTTCCAAAAAAACACGACGCAAATTGAAACGACGCAAAGTGAATTATTTAAGTTACTCTCGTTTTAATTAAAAAAAAATTAAAGACTCGAACCCAAAACAACGCAACTTCGAAAATTTAACGACGTACAGTGAAAATTAGTACTAATTCAGCAGCGACGCAACTTCGAAAAAAAACGCAAAACGAAACGACGCAAGGCGAGGTATTGGTGTATATTTTTTAGCTTGAATGTTATACATAATAACATAATTTATTAGTTGAAATATTTCAGCTATACATATACACAAATTAGCATTAGGTAGGTATTACAACGTTTTTAGAACACCAATAAATATGTAAATAAGCTAATGTTTATTGCGGACTCGTTGGTAGTCACAAAGTAATCATTAAACTAAATTTAATTGTTTTATTACTCTAAACATATAACACATGTGTTTTTCTTTCCCTCTACGTATTATTTGTGTATTTTATTATACAGGGTCCTCCAATAGTGCGTCCGGCATTGTTTTACGCCCAAACTATTGAAGATAGAGTTTTAGAGTAAAATATTTACTATATCGACCCTAAAGAATTTCAGGAAAATATTTTCAGCCCCCTAAAACCGCTCCTTGGGGGGGGGTAGTTTGAGGGGTACATGCCCGTTTCTCAGCAAAATCAAATGGAATGGTATATCAAAAAGTACATATTTGTAAAGACCATATCTATTTTAAGAAAAAGTATTAATTGATATACCATTGTATTAAAAAAATTTGAATTATCCCTAATTGAACTTTTCAATTTTTGGTATGTCGAGTATGACACTTTAAACTATTAAAATCTTAAATAATCATTCATCTTTACAAAGTTCATTATTTCTTCTTTCTGAATTTAAAAAAATAATAAAATTCCATTAATATTTAACGAAATTAGAGCACTTTTAGTAAAACCCTAAAATTTGCGAACAAGTCGCCATATTTTTTAAACAATTGAAAGTATAAAAATTTTTGTTTTATAAAAGTTTCTTATTTTTTTATGATCTTTACAAATATGTACTTTTTGATATACCATTCTATTTGATTTTGCTGAGAAACGGGCATGTACCCCTCAAACTACCCCCCAAGGAGCGGTTTTAGGGGGTTGAAAATATTTTCCTGAAATTCTTTAGGGTCGATATATATAGTAAATATTTTACTCTAAAACTCTATCTTCAATAGTTTGGGTGTAAAACAATGCCGTACGCACTATTGGAGGACCCTGTATAAACGTGTATGTGTGCCTGTGTGTGTGTGTGTGTAATATAAATTTAATATGAAAATATTTTTAGATACAATATTTCATTATAATTATAGTTAGTTTTTTTTATGTATTAAAATTGTTTATTAGTTTAATACTTTGTGTATAAAAATATGAAATTTTGAATAAATTAATATTGTAGGTAAATATATGTACCTATATAAAGTTTTTTTTCTGAATAATTTTAAAATTTAAATATGTTTTTAGATTTATAGATACCATATCGCGCATAAAGTGTCACAACTCAAAAAAGTAGTTTTGAGGAAATAGGAATAAATGAAATTATAACAATTTAGGTAAATCAAAATTGTAAAGGTAGTTTAGGAAAAGGACTGATACAGAGTGTTTAATTTAAATATTTCAGTATTCCTGTGATGTTTGAAAAATAGTAACTATTAAAACGCTTAGTGATTAAGTATTTAAAAAAAATGTGACATTTATTTAGAATATGCTAGTTTTGTTGACGGTAGGTACACGAAGTACATTAATGACAATTTTCAGTAGAAATATATAGTAATTTGGAATCATTCTACATATTTATCTCAAATATGATATTTTTTGAGTTGTGACATTTTTTTACGGGGGTGCGTTATGAGAATCACGGGACCTTCTTATACGAGTTACTTTACAGTGTACTGTATTTTTATTATATATAAAAAAATCAATTTAAAAATGTATTTACACTCGAATTTATTATTACCTAATAAAAAATAGTGTAACCTTTATAGACATTCTTACCATACTGCATGTTTAATTCTGCACTGACAGGCACAGTAGCACCCTCTCTTTCTGAAAAATACCAATTAATCCAATTAATAAAGTAAACAAATATTTAATATGAGCTGAACAAAATTTAAATATGTTTTAAAAATTACCAGTACCACGGTATAACTGTGACGCCCAGTATTATTAACTTTAACTAAATGCTCCTTTAACTAACTGTCATATTATCAACAGATGCAAGCATAATACATTCAATTAAATAGATTTTAAATTATCTGCAGTATTTCTTTACAACATATATTATGTCCATTTTTCATTGATAGCTTAAATATTGATTTAAATCACGTTTGTAATACACCAAATTTACTTTAAAGGAGCATTTAGTGCTAAAGGAGCTTTAAATTGGTTGATTATACTGGGCATGAGTGTACTGTATTTTATTATTAGAAAAAAAAATCAAAAAATGATTTACACTTGAATTAATTATTATTATTAATAAAAAATATTGTAACCTTAACCATACTGTATGTCTAATCCTGCTCTAACAAGCACAGTGGCAGTCTTTTTTTCTGAAAAATAGTAAAAATTAAATATGGATAAACCAAAACCACTCGGGGGGACGATACTTTTTTGGCGCCCCCCAAAAAAACATATTATATAATAATATATAGAATATCATCATTTATGCGCCCTCTTGCTAGTGACCCCCGTAATATGATAGACTCTCTGCCCTCTTCCTCGTTACGCCACTGTCTATACAATTAAATAAATAAATATTCGATATCACCTGACCAAAATTTAACAAAAAACAGCCATCTGTAAATACCTACTGACAAAAAAACAAATATCATGTGCCCATCGGTTGCAGTAAATAAATATACTTAAGGTTAACACAAAAAACATTCATTTGGCGTGGTGGTGATTGCCGTACGAGTGGAAATAACGCCAATGTTCCGGTTTTCATTACAAGGTACATACATGTTATTTGTGCATACATGCATACAGGGTCGTCTCTAATAAAGGTCCTTTTATCTATTTACTTTATAGATTTTATATCAGCGTATTTGACCCGGTACTACCCAGGTTAATATCAGATACAAATTATTAATTATACAAATAAATTAATAAAATATTCTTTATTTAATTGCTACAAAAATCGCTGGGTGCAAAGTAGGTAGTGGGGGAAACGAAATCGATCACAGCGCACGACGTGGCGAAAAATAACACTTTGGGTGGACTAACTGTCATTTTTAATAGACTCGTTTTTAACTGAAAATAGAAAGATCAACATGGTTAACCCCCCTATAGACTATGTGCAAGGGGGTGGAGTTAGAAATAATGTCGATGCGAGTGTTCGTGGTGAGAAACATTGTAAAATTATCGGCGCCATAGTTTGAGGTTATGCTGTCAATGTAAACTAATTTATTATTTCTCTATTATACGTCATAATTAAAGAGAAAAAGATACCCAAAATAATTTTCACGTACCTTTTATGCTATACTATTTATATTATATGTAAACAGCTAAATTAAATGATATTTGTTTAATAAAAAAAATCACGGTATTAAACATATTAAACAATGATAAAAAAGGATTGTGTGGTTTTATGAAACCACCGTAAAAGTGAAACTTTTTTTCACATTATAGACATTTAACTAAAAATTTTCGGAATAATAAATTCAAGCACTCAAAATTGAAATAAATCCATAAACAACAACATGCACCAGCAAAAAGTTCTAATAATTCTAATAAATTCTATATAACAACCAAACAATTTCTGTCTCTTTCATTTGACACGGCTCTTTTTTCGACTTTTTTCTTTATGTCTATGGCTCTGACGTATTTATCCCTACTCCGCGGCCGAGCGTCACGCGACATGCAACACACGGACGAAAAAGTTTGAGACGATGTAATAAAAGTTTCACTTTAAAAGAGAGTTCAATAAATTCAATCCTTCTCTATTACCCGCTAGCGGCGCTAATAGACTTCGTGCACATAGCGAATAGTAATAAATAATCGTCTAAAATGTATATATTACGATATTTTATTGAAATTATTTGTTTGTTAGTACGTCAAAGTCCACCCAAGTTGCTACTAAAGTCCACCCGTTAGTTGGCGTTGTCATCGCGCACGCTGCGAATAGCCTAATCAACTTGTAAATAGACTTGTATACTAACCACATTGAACTGGAAAGTTAGTAGGTACATATTAAACTAATTATTATATTATATGCTTAATGATCTATGAAAGATTTATCTGCACCATTTATATAGGAAGTAAAGTGACACTCGGTCTTATACAACCACGTCCTCCTTGAACCAGCCCTGGACACACACACACACACACACACACACACACACACACACACACACACACACACACACACACACACACACACACACACACACACACACACACACACACACACACACACACACACACACACACACACGCTGCACCTGTAAGCCAGCGTGGACAGGTGCGAGGGTAGAGACAAAGTAGGAGTCACTATATTATATCTAACTAATAATACAGACACACATATGAGGTATCAATGTCTGCGTCCATATTTGAATAATTTATATTGCCTAATTTCGGTGAACCACATGGAAACCGATAATCCCCCTTATGATATTTTATGTACCGTTAAGTTTTATTTGTTGACTAATTTCATTAGAAACAGAAACAAAAATTAGCTTTTGCCCCTATTGTTATAGTTTTGAAACTATGGAACCAATTTGAATAAAATATTAAACTAAAAACGTACTCAGATAACGTGCCTATATATCAGTGAAAACCGCATAAAGATCCGATATATATCATTAGATTCATTATTAAGAAATATTAGAAACAAAAATTAGCTTTTGCTCCTATTGTTATAACTTGGAAACTATGAATTAATTTGAATCAAATATCAGATAAAAAACTTACCCAGATAGCGCGCATATATATCAGTGAAAACCGCATGTAGATCCGATCAGTAGATCGTGAGTTATAACCATTGCGCTTTTTATTTGTTAACTGTATTATTAACTTCTTTATTAAAAAAAAGAAACTAAAAATAGCTTTTTCCCCTATTGTTATAACTTGGAAACTATGAACCAATTTGAATAAAATGTATACTAAAAACTTACCCAGATAACGTGCCTATATATCAGTGAAAACCGCATGAAAATCCGATCAGTAGATCGTGAGTTTAACCGTAAAAATTTTTGTTTATTTTTTTTTTCTTTATTATAATTTAACGGCATCTCCCTTTTCCCAACTCCCTTCCTAATCCAACCTAGTCTTACCCCCCCCCCCCCCCCTCTGTAAATTCTGCTTAGAAATTTAATTGTATATGTGTTAAAACATAATACTTATATATAATTTTTATTATTTTTTAAATTACTTATATCTCTATACATATTATATGTATTTTCTGAATTCAAATAATTTGAGTAATTTTCCAATATTTGCAAAGTGTGTTGCTGCGTGATATTGCATTCAATGGCAAGCTTTAAGATAAATTATTCTCAAATATGCATTTACGAGAAATATAAGGGTAGGTATATAATAAATATATAGATAGTTAAACTTAATAAAATGTTTTATAAATTTCATAAAATACATACATTCATATAGATCAGTTGCAAAAGCAAATAACTTGATTTATGTACATTTAATTTTGGGCTTTGACTTAATTCTTTTGTCTATACACATTATCACATTTATTGAAAAAAACAAACGATAAATTCAAAATTTTTTTATTTTAATATCATACAAAAAAAAGTGCGAGTAGAACTTGCGCCCTGAGTGTTACGTACTGTTATATATGTATATAAAACTTAATTATTGATAATAGTTAGTTATGAATGTACCTATAGATAATAAACGTAGATACTGTATTAAAGAAACCGCAAAATTAAAAATTGATTTTTTGATTTTTCTTTTTATTTGTACTATATGAGACCTTCCTTCGTTCCAAATTTCAATATTTTAGATCAACAAGAAGTACCCTATAGTGAGTTAAGTCTGTCTGTATCAAAATATGCTTTGAAAAGTCATATCTTTTTATTGTATTGAATATTTTTACAGAACTATTATGAATTTATAGACTTTATATATTTGATATTATAATTGATATCTGAGAAAAACGGTCTTATCTGACAGACAGACAGACATAAGGGGAACAAAGTGATCCTATAAGGGTTCATTTTGAGATACGAAATCTTAGAAAATATAAAAATTCATATTATTGTCTAAAAAAATAAAAAAGTTATATTTTTCCACATCCTATAGAAAAAGTTATTTTAATATAATTAATAATAATAACTGGTGCAGCAGGGGGGGGGATTAAAGGGATCAATCCCTCCCCATGAGTATACGAAAATTATAAGAAGATTATGATATATACGATTATTTTTTCAATAAGTGAAAAAAATAATCAATTTTTAGGGTTCCGTAGAAAACTAGGAACCCTTATAGTTTCTCCATGTCCGTCCGTTCGTCCTGAAAAATTTTGTCATAAAAAGATGAAATTTGGTATGCGGTCGTAGATTGATGACCCAAAAACAGAAATGATAAGATTTTTGAAAATAAAATTTTTTTAGACCCCCCTTTCATAAAATGAAGTGTTTAAAAAAAAAATTCACCTACACCATTGAGTGGGGTGTCGTTAGAAAGGTCTCCTAAAATGCAACAAAAAATGGTACAGAAATTTTTTATTTTAACCCTTCGATCACGATGTATTTTCTCTCCAAAGTCATTAAAAAAGCGTCCCCCCCTCTATTTTCTAATCTATCAATTGAAAAAATCTGAAAAATTCCAAAACGTAGATTTTAATTAGTACTTTCACTGAAAATTATAACGAACATTGTCAAAAATATTTTGGACCCTCCTTTCATAGACTGAAAATTGAACTTACATTTTTTCCCCACTTGAGTGGGGTGTCATTTAATAGGTCTCGTAAAATGCAATAAAAAACGTCAAATAACTTTTTGGTTTTAACCCTTCAGTCGCGATATAAAGCAAATATATCGCGACTGAGTCAGAGCGTCCCCCCCCCTCTATTTTCTAAACTATCGATTCAAAAAATCTGAAAAAATTCAGAATGTAGCTTTTAATTAGTACTTTCACTGAAAATTGTAACGAATATTGTCAAAAATATTTTGGACTCCCTTTTCATAGATTGAAAAGTGAACTCACATTTTTTTCATTTACCCCATTGAGTGGGGTGTCATTTGATAGGTCCCCTTAAATGCAAAAATAAAAGTCAAATGACTTTTTGATTTTAACCCTTCAGTCACGAAAATTTTGAAAAATACTTTTTATAAATCGTAGTGAGAATGACTACGGAACCCTATCATGTGCGTGCCCAACACGCACTTGCCCGTTTTATTGTACTTTGCACCATATAAGAGATGATTTTCATAATGAAAAATATAACTTTATGAGATTTAATACTGTCATACCGCCCTCCCCCCCCCTCCCAATCGCAAAAAACTATCTACGACACTGAACTGGATCATTTCTTACAAAAATGTATAAATTTTCGAAATAAACATAAAATATCATAATATTCACCAATGAGATAATTTTGATTCAAAGATTAATTCGCCCCCAACATAAACGGTTCTAGTATATAGGTAACAGTGCATGCGTTGTTGTAACAGAGAGATGCTGAATTGCGAGAGAGGTAAGATATACGCGAATATTGCGCGTTATTATAGTTCGGTTTAGTATCACACTTAATGAGGATGGCGCTACCGTCGTCTACTAGACGCATTATCTAACCACGTAGCACTTAGAGCCCGGATTAAATGTCTTCAGATTGAGTCTGTAATTGTGCACGTGGAATGAGAGATATCCGCACCCCATTTGTGAATTGTTAGGGGGGAGGGGGGGGGGGGGTGAGCATACACACATTGTAACGATGTGCTCACCTTTGAAATTTGGTTGTGTTTACGTGTAATAGAGGGTAAAAGTCTTTGAGTTGGGTGTTTGATATAATTTTAATAAGTATATGTGGTTTTATATTTTTTTGGATATTTTGAAAATGGTTGGGTATATTGAAAAAAATGTAAGAATTAAATTTGAGATTATGAAATTCTCTATAAGTTTTATTTGATACGTTTTTTTATTTTATGAACCGTTTCAGAAGTAGAAATAGTTGAAAATTGATTGTGAGTATATTAATAAAATTTTTTTGGGAGATGTAATTTTAATAAGCACATATATATGTATATTATTTTAAATATTATGAAAATGGTTGGATATATTGAAAAAAATGTAGGAAAATAAATTTGAGGTTATGAAATTCTCTATAAGTTTTATTTAAAGCATTTTTTTCTTTTATGAACCGTTTCAGAAATAATAATAATTAAAAATTGATTGTGAGTATATTAATAAAAAAATGTAGGAAAAAATTTAAACCATTTTTTCTACTACGCACCTGTTTTAAAAATTAATAAATTTATTAAAGTAATAATGATAAAATTATCTATATTTTTATCTTGTATAGTTTTATTTACTATCTGGGCTCCTGTGTTTAGGACAAATGCAATAAGAAGCTAAATATAAAAATTGAAAAAAATGGGATCAAAGTTTTTAGCATTTTCAGATCCCATTTGAGAATAATTTAATGTATATTAAATGTCAAAATTATGAAAAGAGTATTAACTACGCTCTCACTTCAAATAAACAACCAAATTATTAAAGACAGTCAACAAAAAAGGCATATATCTCACCACTAAACTGTTTTTAATTATTTTTTCCTTTTGTGACATATAGTAAATCATTTATAAAATTTAACAGTTCACCAAAAACGATTTTGTTGAAAAATACTGCCCTTTTCCTAAAAACAGCAGTGGGGTAACATGTTCTATTTGACTATAACTACACCCCTGATGGGCACAGTACCCCTTTATACCTTATAAATTTACCCTTCTTTAATTTCCTAACTGCCGATTTAAGTTCAATTTTAAAATAGATAGTATTCATCTATTAATTTATATTAAAAATAATCTAAACTCGTCTCGTTACGGTCTCGTTCACGAAACGTGACTTAAGGTTGTTGTTCACTAAAATCGATCACTACAGAATTTGTCAAAATTTTAATATTGTGTTAAGTAAGCTAGTTCGCATTTGTAAAAAAAAATTCAGGTCAGTTTACCATTTTGTTTATTAATTATAAACGTGCAAAGTTGGCCTCTTATACATTGCAAGCATAGGGATCCACTTTGAATTTGATATTCTTTCAATTCGTGTATTAAAACTAAACGTCAGATTTTAACCAAAAACGGATATGTTATAGATTGGTAATTAAAGAATGTATATATAAAATTCTAGAATGATTTACCATCTACTTAAATAGTTATTAATTTTTAACTTTGATAAATTCCCGAACACATGACGTAAATATACGATATGGCAACAGCGCATTCGGCGCGCTCTTCGAAATGTAAAAACGTGGTAATGACAACTGACGCGCGTTGTAAATAGCAAGTTATTATTGATTAACATTTAATGTTTTTATTTATAATAATAATAGTTACTATTGTTATTATAATTATTACTATTGTCAGCAATAGTAATAATGATAATATTGTTAAAAATAAATCTTCTATTCTTGTCTAATATTATAAGTTGTTGCCAGATCTATTTGTTCTTTATTATCGACATAGTAAAACCCTGTAGTTCATGCTAAATTCCGCTAGATGCCACGACTTTCATTGAACAACAACCTTAAGTTAAGTTAAGTTACTATTAGATATTTACGAGTTTAATAAAAAAAAAAAAATATAAGTGCAAGTGTAAATTGTAAATAATGACTTTTTTTTAAATGTTAATTTTAAGTATACTTAAGTAGTTTGGTTCCACTGCTAACGATTTAATTCATACAAAAATACATACTTGTACATGTTAATAACCCTATAAGGTTTAATTATATAGTATTCACTAGTTTGACAAATCATTTAATATGTTGTTCTTCCAACCATCCGTCCGTATGTAGTAAGTTATACTACAAGTTTCATTTTTAATTCAACGAGCTACTGTATTAAGATGATTACCTATAGACACATAAGAACTGCATTAATTTAAGTTCATTAAATATTAAATTACAGGTTTAATACGTATCGCGCGCTTGCTAAATCAGTGGCGTAACATTAATAATAAATAATATTCAGTTTGATGCAAATAATTATTTTATAAAAAAAACAAGTTGTTAACCCATCTCTTCATGTAAGATTTTGACTCCCCCCCCCCCCCCCCTCTAGACTCTTTTTTGTATTTAAATTCAAATTATTTTATATTTTAAGGTAAAAAAACGGTATGGAGAACCATACATGACTTTAATGTTTTATATCTTTTACAATAATTTTTAATATAAAACTCACTTTTATATTATAAATATTAGTTTTAATATTAAAATTAAAATTTTGAGGATGGTTTTCAGTTTTTCACCCCTCAGTGGCTATTTCGGCACGTTTATGATATAAGTGCCCCTTAGATTGGATTGAACTACAAGTGTACCAAGTCTTATCAAAATTGGTGAGATAATACTCACTTTTTAGACGATAATTGATACAAAATTTTGAATATTTCTGAAACCATTAATCCCATTCGCACCAAAATCAATAGGTCTGGAGTATTCACTGAGACAAACATTTTTCCCAAAAATAATTCAAATCGGTGCATATTTTCAGTAGTTATCGTGAACGGAAGAAAATTCTACATCCAGACACACACACGCACAGCTGCAATACGGAAATCAACTTTTCTTTACGTTTTGAAGTTAGTACAATCAGAATCTACTCTTATCTCGGACACGATTTTTCGACGGTATTACAATACTTCCATTTCTTCGAACATGGAAGTAAAATGCATATTTTTAGTCGTTTTGGTTATGTTATAGGTCAAAGTTTCGTACCATGTTGCAGTGGATATCTTCAGGGATCTATTAAAAGACGTGGGTTGTACTAAGAAGCCAAGATCGATTTTAAGAATGTATATTAGAATAATTTGAGTTGCATCAGTGGTTTTAACCCATTGCTTCCCAGTGTCCTATTTATAAGACATCTAATTTTCTAATTTTTTTTTCTGACATAATAACGTTGTTAATTTTATTTACATTACTAATATGTTTTTTAAGTCTCTCTACTTACAATAATTTTTAAAACGAACTCTAAAGTTCATTCAGTGACAAATTATAACAGTGTAATTGAATCGGTGAGTGAAAGAACAATACAAGTGCCAAAAATGGCAATTTTAACTGAGATAGGCAAAATGTTTAAAACTCATAGCTCTATCACATAGCAAAATAATAATACATCGACCAACATCGTACGTGCGACGGGGGGTAGTTCAATTTTTTTTACAATTACTTTTACCTTACTTTTCTGACGAAATCCTCGAATTTTACTACCATATTATTTCTTGGAAAGTCAAAAATGAAAATTCTGAGTAAAAATTACAAATACATTTTTTTGTAAAGTAATAAAAAATAAAATAATAAAGCCGAAAATAAAGCAATAAAAAAAAATTAGCATTTTTTTTTAATTGAGTGAAAGAACAGTATAACTGCAGGTCATTTTTTTCAAATATCTTTTTTTGCAATTTTTTTTTAATTTATTTATGTACGTATTATTATCGGTTAACATAAGTTCTATAATGTCACAATACATAATTAGACCAAATAACCCATAGTTCTCCTTTAAAACAGTTTTTTTCGTTTTTCTCAAAATGGTCATTTTGGAGATGTATTGTTCTTTCACTCACCGATTCAATTATTCCAGCTAGCCGACATTTATAGTTACATATTTTTCACATAGTAAAACGTTTTTAAATTGACGAAACTATATATAATATTACTTATGAGAGTGTAAATAAAGCATAACAATATCAATAATTTCAAAAATAAATCCAGGTCGTTAAAAAAGTGCTCTCCTATATAAATATGACATCGGGTTCTCATGATAATAATCTATAATTAATAATTATGTCTTGTATTGAATTTATCTTTTTGGTAATATTTTCAACAAGAATTAAGAACTTGATCAAAAATTTTGAAGAAATAAAAGTCGGAAAGTAATGGGTTAAAAACATACGGTCGAATGAAACATTTAATATGCTTTTTTGTAGTTACATTCTTGTTTATGTTTTAAAGTCTAAAGTGTTTCCTATTTATAATTTATTCCAACATCGTATTTAATACATTTTTATTATATAAGTCGTGGCTTCCCAAAAATTCAACTAGTCCATATATAAAACTTACTTTATATGTGAAAATTGTTCTATTGTTTAGGCATCACCTTGAACCAAAAAGGTTCTACTACTTTGTGATATTGTAGCATTGTTTTCCTATATTTGACGCATTCCGGATGTTTGAAGTAAATAAAAAAAAAACACATATTCTCATAGTCATAGCAGACAAACCGTAACATATACAAAAATAAAAAATTTAAAAAAAGTAAGTACATTTTAAATATATTATATTTTTGTATTGCATAACATCATACAATATTGTTTTAAAGCTGACATGAGTGATTTTAAATTATATTAACTGTTACTTCTTACAAATAACTCTACTGCACCGATTTTCTTGAAACTTTGCACACACGTAGTACATTGAAAAATATTTTATTTTGGCTAACAAGGCGTTTTAAGGGTTGAAAATACATCCATTTAAGGGGTTAGGTGTAGTCAGAATTTTCAAGAAATCAATCTTTTTTTTGCTTTTTTGGAAGCTGCTACAACGGCTGAAGAACTATTTTATGGCCCAGGAATAGTTGACTCGGTGTAAGTAATTAAATAATACGTATTACTTTACGTAAATTGAGTGTAAAACTTTAAATGCGTTTTTCTCAAAACTATGTTTTTTGAACTGGTGACCACTGTAGCTCGAAAACCGCTCGGTAGATTTTAATGAAATTTATACAGCTTTTTGAAAACATGAAAAACTAGTGCCTGATCGAAGCCATTTTGTTAATTTAAGAAAGAAAAAAAAAGCTTCGATCAGGCACTAGATTATCTATTAATAAAACTATTTGTCCGATTGAATTTGGATGAATCTCCAAGGATAAGTGATGGTCACTGCAAGGAGCTTCGGTTGGAACTGGATCAACACAAACAGCCATTACTTTTAAAATTATTAATTTTTTTTTCTAAAATTTCTGTCAAGTCAAGTCGAAACCTTATTTAATGATGCTATGTTTTTACTTTTATAAAATAAAATAATTTACTGGCAAAAAAAATTATTTAAAATTGTCATTTTTTCATTAATTTCATTAACACAATGCTAACTAACGCTAACTTATAAGTGTCATTTTTTACAGTTTGTTTTTCATAATTTTATTGTCTATGCGTGTTTTTGAGATCGCTCATGACGATTTTGACATTAGTTTAACGAAAATGGTGGATAAAATCACAGAAATTTCAAAAACTTTATTTAACATTACTTGCGAAGTATATTAAATACATAATTACGATTTTGATAACAGTTATATCAATTTAAAAGTGGTGGATGAAAAATTTAAAATGATGCATCTAAATAGCAGAATCTGGGCAAATATCAGTGGGCAAACTGTATAATTGGAAATATTAAAAAGATATAATAATCATGTCTTCATAAGGATCAATTTCTTAAAATTTCGTAATTTGCTTATTGTTTCCGTCATCTGAAACAAGTTAGCGATCTCAAAAACATGCAGACAATGAAATTATGATAGAAAAAAAATTGTAGTTAGCATTGTGCTAAATGGAGTTAAATTTTTGAATGTGTTTTCTACCTTTAAAACACTTTGTTAACCAAAATAAAATGTTTTTCGATGTACTACGTGTGTGCAAAGTGTCAAGAAAATCGGCGAGTGGCACTTGGATATTTAGTGATACTTGTTATAGCCATATTCGAACGATAGGGGAAACTATATGATGATTTCTCAAAGACGAACAAAAATTTCAAATTTAAAAAAAAATCTGTTTCAGGTCAAGACATGCAATTTTCGTTCTGTCTGTCTGTCTGTCTGGTTTCTTAGTTATATCATCAAAAATTTAAAATGTAATAATACACATTTTTGAAGTTGTCATAACTCTTGTTTACAGTACCTCTACATAGTGCAAGTAAAAATAAAATTATTATCAAATACACCTTAATGACAAGCAAAAATCAAACGTGTCATTTATTTCAACAGAAAACAAAACAACCTCACGAACAAAAACAGAAGATATAAAACACATTCAACTCAATATTCCCATCTCACTCCAACACACGTCAATCTCAAAATACAATACACAAAACCCCAAGAGAGACAGATGAAGCAAATATATAGTTAT
This sequence comes from Sialis lutaria, assembly GCA_949319165.1. Lineage (NCBI taxonomy): Eukaryota > Metazoa > Arthropoda > Insecta > Megaloptera > Sialidae > Sialis > Sialis lutaria. Next base: position 38,896,946 of record OX439233.1, read on the forward strand.
TTAATATATCTACCTCATTTTAACACATGCCATAGTTTTTGAATGTACTCTATGGGGTGTCGACTAATTATCATACAATACATCATTGTTTTTTTTATTTTGATGTGGGGTGAAAACAAGCCTACTTTGGGTAGGCCATCCCACTGCCTTAGCGGGTGTTCACAATGTCCCGGTACGCCCTATACTGAAATTCTTTCAAATAGATTTCATTCATAGTGTATCTGGATTAGGAATTACTATGCATATATTTTTTATTATAAGGTTTCAAAGGTGACAGAATAAAAAAGGGGAGGTGGCTAGTCTTCAGGTTATAGGTTTTGTTAGTTAAATTTTTTTATGTAACGACTTAAAGACCCTTTAAGGGTGAGTTGGAAAATGTTGTAGGAAATAAATTATACAGGATGTTCGCGGGAACCGAGTGATCATTGCTAACTTTGTTATTATTGGAGCTAGAAGTTCGGTGTCAGTTGTATAATACACATTTTTGTAGAATAATAATTATGTGACATTTGAATTCAACTGCGTTTGTTTCCATAGCAACAGGAATTAAATTAAAATTTTGAGGGTGGTTTCCACCCCTTCAGTGGCTTTTTCGGCAGGTTTATGAAATAATTGCCCCTTAGATTGGATTAAACTACAGTGTACCAAATATTATATTTGGTGATAACGATACTAGGTACAAAATTTTAAATATTTCCGAACCCCCTAATCCGATTAGCACCAAAATCAATAGGTCTGGAGTATTCACTAAGGCAAATATTTTCCCCAAAAATAATTCAAATCGGTGCATATTTACAGTAGTTATCGTGAACGGAAGAAAATTCTACATCCAGACACACACACAGACACACGCACAGCCGCCATTTGGATATTAACTTTTCTTTACGTTTTGAAGTTAGTACAATCAGAATCTGCTCTTATCTCGGACACGATTTTTTGACGGTATTACAATACTTCCATTTCTTCAAACATGGAAGTAAAATTATATATCTATTGGTGATAACCGAATTGAAATCGGTATGTTTTGTTGTATTTCTTAAATTCAATTGTGTTGTATTTAAACAGGTATACTACGTAATTTTATTATTTTATTTTATATTATCTATTCGGTACGTGGGACACATAATCTACGATACAGTTTATTTATATTCTTAAAATATAGTGAAATTATACAAAAATGCATACATGACGACGTTTAAACATCGGTCGAAATACTCAAAATAGTTAAAATACACAAAATAACCCTAACAAATTTAACACCATAACAATGAGAAAGAAAGAGCATGCAAATTATCTTTTGGCAAAACAACGTTTGCCGGGGCAGCTAGTATTAATATAAAAATAAAATAATAATTTTAGATGATCAAAAAAATTTCAAAGATACTTTATTACTGGCATCTTACCCATTATAAATAGAAATTTAACTCCTTAAAACTATGTACCTATAGTAAATCATCTGCTAATCAATCAATCGATCAATGAGTAAAAAAGGTGGTACAGTGGGGGGTACAGGAAGAAAATAGGACGTCCAACTAGCCAGCGGGCTGCAGACTTTAGTACGTGATCCGACTCCAAGATTACCTAAGACTGTTCTATTGGAAGTTGCACTGTTTGACCAACACTAGTGAGCTTCTACTGTTTATTAACGCTAATATTGATTATCAACAATACTAAATACAATACCCTACCTACAAGAATTCAAAGAATTTAAAAGAACTTTAGAAAAAGAAGTAGTTAAGGTATAACATTAGACAATACTGCATTTATTTAATTAAATGTACTATGCAAATTAGACATATTTGTTGATATTTGATTACTACTGCAATTAGTGAATTATAATCTATAGATAGTTAACTGTATTATAGCTTAATTTGATGACAATCGGTTAATGGGTGTTAAAATGGTAGACATTATTAGTGTAATATATTTATTATTTATTATATTATCATAGCATCTGGGTCAGTCCGCGGTAATCGATACCAGATAGTTAAAAAAATATTTTACGAAAATGAATACTAAAATATAAAATTAACAGGCTATTTAACATCAGTTTTCATAAACCAAAAGAAAATTAGAAAAATGTTTGTTAATTTTCAAAATATTTCAAAAAATTTACAAAAAAATTCAAAAAAGACAACAAATAAGGTGAAATCACAATAACTTACTTAAGAATAAGTGATGATCGTGGCAAACTATTAAAAGTCTTTGACAATTACATATCAAACGTGACGTTTGACCAAATTAACAAAAAATTACCCTCACCAACAATAATGACTAAGGGTAACCGCATTTATTATAAATTTAATGAGTCTATTGATGTATTTGATAAATAATTGTTATAAGTATTAGTTCATAATATCAATAAGCAATTAAACACACAAATAGTACTCTTATTGTATCCTTTTATTCAACGTGCCACGACCGTCACAATTTTCTGTCACAACCGTCACAATGTTTATTGGGTAATAACCAGTTAAATAGATTACGTATTTACCTGATGCTCTTGTGTAACTAAAAAATAATTAATTCGTAACATATTAAAGTATGATTATTATAAAAGCAAAACTTGCAATAGTTGGCGTCACAACCGTCACAGAGCTTTGAACGCTGACAATTTTTTGTAAAATAACTGTAGACTTTTTATTCTTTCAATATACATGTATTGCATTAAGATCTACAGAAAAAAGGTAAAACCATGTTATTTACTAGTATTATTTAGAAATTATGAACACCAATCAGAGTTGAAATGTCACACCCGTCACCGCGGACTGACCCATCCGCTTTACATTGTTTATAATTTTACAATTCTTTATTTTATAAGTTTTGTGTCCATAACTGGGTGCCCATTACTGGTTTTATTAACGAGCAATAAATAAAATATTTTAATGCTTTTTTGAATTGAATAAAGTTTAAAAACAAATGACACAAATTATGCTACTTGACTTAAAAGTTATTCCAAGTATGTCGGTGCCTTTTTGCAACATTGCGGAATTTAAATATTTTTTTTATTTTAATATAATATACATAAATATCACTTTCGCTGTCTGGTCATAAATAAAAATACTTTCTGGTTGGATTTTTGTCAACTAATAAACGTATTTTAACTAATTTATATTATACCAGTTTAAGATGAACTCAATACCAATTTTTAAATGTCATATCGAAGAATAATTATTGTTTTTATAAGGTGATTCAATACAGGAAACAAATTTTCTAAGTAGCGAGTGGGGGGGGGGGGGGGTAAGCTTGCATACAAATAAATGCATCAATAAAATTTTATTCCTTTCACCAAGCTATATATCTGTAGATGAAATATAATAAAATGTAAATGGGTGAAATTTTAAATTTATGGAGTTAATACAGTTAGAATTTTCAAAAAATCGTTTTTTTTTAATTTCATTTTCGTAATGTACATATATTTAAGTACACACACAGAAAATTTCAAGTCAATTCGGCGATTATTTTCGAAGTTACACGCATATTTGTAAAGACGTCTCAGAGCGTTTGAATGTAGGAGGTCGGAGCGTTTTTCTCAAATCTGTGTTTTTAAAGTCGGTGACCACTATTCCTCGGAAACGGTTGAACCGATCAGTCTCAAATTTTAACACAAGTTTCTTAAGTATATTTAGTAATTAATCGAACGTTTTTTTTTTTCACCTAAACAATTTAAGGTCAACATTTTTGTCAAAAATCGATTTTTTTTCGGGAAACCGCCATTTTGTCAAAAAATCTTATTTTTATTATTCCTTCGACTTAGTACAAGATTATACATTACTTTAACGAAATTCGTTTTTATTTTTTTTATTTAAGATGATCCAGTCCAGAGATATAGTGGTCACCGCAAGGCGTCTATTTTTGAGAGGACCTCCTATATAGAGAACAGCTGTAGTAGCTTTCGAAATTATTATTTTTACAAATAAAAAATGTTAAAATACAATTAAAAGTTACCATAATATGTGTCCAAAATTTTTACTTTAATAAATTTTCTCTTCAAAATAATAAGTATTCTCTTCAAAAAATTCTTGAAAAAATCCTTTTTTAGGCCTTCTGACTGTATGTAACCCCTTAAATTAGAATCATTGAATTTTGAATTTTAAAATTTATTTAGATTCATTTTTATCAATTAACCAAAAATATTTGTTTTATACAAAATAAGACACACGTATTACGTATAAGAAAGTCCTGTTTCACCAACGTTTCACCATAAATTACAGTAAACACTTTCAGATCTCTTAAATATCACCAGCAAGATTTTTTTTTCATAGTTTCAAGAATCCATAAAATACGAAAAAAAATAAAACTACTTTGTAAATATTTTCTACTTAAAAATTAGCATCTGTATTACATTCTCTATCGTATTACGTATAAGAAAGTCCCGTTTCACCAACGTTTCACCATAAATTACAGTGAACACTTTCAGATCTCTTAAATATCACCAGCAAGATTTTTTTTACTAGTTTCAAGAATCCATAAAATACGAAAAAAAATAAAACTACTTTGTAAATATTTCCTACTTAAAAATTAGCATCTGTATTACATTCTCTATCGTATTCCGTATAAGAAAGTCCCGTTTGACCAACGTTTCACCACACATTACAGTGAACACATTCAGATCTCTTAACTAACACCAGCAAGATTTTTTTCTTAGTTTCAGAAATCCATAAAATACGAAAAATTTTAAACTACTTTGTAAAATATTTTCTACATTAAAAATTAGCATCTGTATTACATTCACTATCGTATTACGTATAAGAAAGTCCCGTTTGACCAACGTTTCACCATACATTACAGTGAACACATTCAAATCTCTTTACTAACACCAATATAATTTTTTTCATAGTTTCAGAAATCCATAAAATACGAAAAATTTAAAACTACCTTGTAAATATTTTCTACATTAAAAATTAGCATTCATATCACATTCCAAAAACACTCTCTAAACGGCGCTAATAGCCTCAAATTATTATTTATTAATTAATAAAAAAAAATATTGCGAAAACTGTTGAAATTAATACGAGCTGTCACATTTAACATAGCAAAATGCAGCATGGCTTTTAACATATACTATGTTAGCTACCGTAGTTTATATTGCTAAGAAAGTCTTCACAAGTCGATAAATCAGTCGCGAGTTAGAGCTGCGATGCTTTCGCCATTTTGGTCATGGATACGACCATGGGTTTCACAGCCGTCCTCGATATCTCATCAGCAGGTCTCTCTAACATAAGCTAGATATCGAATTGTCATGTAGTACATGATGTTCTCAAATACACGGTATAAGAATAAATGGAAACAAATCTAGTTACTTGATCTTTGTAATAAGATACTTGATTTTTCCGAAACTAAATTCTACGAGATGTCGCCATCGTAGAAAACAAAAATTATTTGCACAAGTCTAGCCCTGAGGGGAAATGACATATACAAGTAATTCAGTGACAATTGACGATCGAATGAAAAATGGGATATTCTCGAAATTAAACAGAGATGAAGTTACAAAGGATAGAACTAGTTCTTATGTTTTTAGGCTTACATTCAATATTTTCAAATGAAAATTGCAGAATTATTATAAAATTAGAAAGCTTAAACAAATATCTATGTCGTGGTATATTTTTTTCTCCGTATTTTTCAATATATATTAAGTTTTATCATATCAAGAAAAATACACACATTTTCAGATTTTTTTATTAATATATAAAAAAATTAAATTGAAAAATTAAGTATGTCATAACATAGAAAAATTAATCTAGTTTATCACTGTATTTTTTTTAATTATAAAAAAAATCTGGATAAAGGTTTTATTTTTCGCAATAAAAATTAAATAAATTCACGTTTCTTAAATTTCTTATACTCGAGAACGACTGATCCGATTTTCATGCGGTTTTCTTTTATATAAAGGTATATTCTCCATTCATTTTATTGTTGTGTAGTTTTGCTAAAAAAAGTTAATCTTCAATTGTTTAACATAATTCAAAAATATTTACTTTAAAATGGCTAAAAAAGGTTACAAATATTTATGAAATTTTCAGAGGCTCTTGAAATAAAAAACGACGTTTTTAGCTGAAAATTCAGTGAACAAAAATTAAGCTGAAGGTCTTAGTTTTCAAATTGTAATCCATTTTTACACAATCATGCAAAAGTTGTAAAAAAAAATTATCAACTTACCTTTACTTACCTGTCACTTTTTTAGATGCGAATGAAAATATGAAAACTTCATAAAACCTGAAAGAAGATAATTCAAGATTCAATTTCCTTTTTGAAAAATTGCATTATAATAATTTTTACCAAAGTTATTGAATATTGCACTTTTTTTAAGAAAATAAAAAAACTGTAAATTTTCATCAAATAATTTATTTACCTATAACTTTTTTAAATAAAAATACAAATATAAACACTTTACACAGCCTGAAAGAAAATAGTTCAAAGTTCAATTTCCTTTTTGAAAAATTGCATTGCGACTTTTTTTACCAAAGTTACGGCAGTTTGAATATTATACATTTTTTTAGGAAAATAAAAAAAATTGTAAATTTTCAACACATCCTTTATTTACCTTAATAACTTCTTATAATTGAAATAAAAAATAAGGATACTCAATGAAACCTGAGGGAGATAAATCAAGGTTCAATTTCCTTTTTAAAAAATCACATTACGACCTTTTTTAACAAAGTTACAACAATATAAATATTACACATTTTTTTAGGAAAATAAAAAAAATAAAAAATTTTCAATACAACTTTTATTCACCTATAACTTTTTTAAATAAAAATAAAAATATAAACATTTCACACAGCCTGAAAGAAAATAATTCAAAGTTCAATTTTCTTTTTAAAAAATCATATTGCGACCTTTTTTACCAAAGTTACAACAATTTAAATATTACACATTTTTTTAAGGAAAATAAAAAAAAAACGTAAATTTTCAACATATCCTTTATTTACCTTTATAACTTCTTATAATAAAAATAAAAATAAATATACTTAATAAAACCTAAAAGAAAATAATTCAAGGTTCAATTTCCTTTTTGAAAAATCGCATTGCGACCTTTTTTAACAAAGTTACAGCAATTTGAATATTACACTATTTTTTAGAAAAATACAAAAAAAAATAATTTTCAACACAACCTTTATTAACCTTTATAACATCTTAAAATAAAAATAAAAATAAATATACTCAATAAAACCTAAAAGAACATAATCAAGCTTCAATTTCATTAAAAAAAAATCACAATACAACCATTTTTACCAAAGTTACAGCAATTTAAAAACTGCACAATTTTTTAAAGAAAAATCAATTTTCAACATTTAATCAAAATCTACAATATATTAAGTAAGGTACAAACATATAGGTAAGATAAGATCATAGAGTGTAAGTATACGAGTACTTAAGTATATTATAACACCATAGACAATTAATATTTGTATGGGTAAAATATTTACACACGATTATGTCAATGGTTTGTTAATTGTTATGTGGGAAGTTAAGTTACTGAAATTAAATGTTTCAAAACAGAAAAATCTAATGGTTAGTTATATAAACAGAAACAATAGATTAAACCATGAGAAACTAATTAAATAACACAAATCTAAATGTTTGTCTTATGATAATTAGGTTCTTTTGCTCATATATACATTTACTATGTGATAACTATTGCTATTATTATTATATATGTACAGTGGAAATTCTGATATAGTTTTTTGTTTTTTAATTGAATAATAATTGTAGATTTAAGTTTATGGGTAGATTATTTATTAATTACTCATTGTTTTTCTTGTACAAGTGAATGAAAAGGAATATATTGATGAAATAATTAAATCAAATATAGTAGAGTTACTCGTTGTAAGAGTTATGACAACTCGATTAAAATTTAACCAATATGACAGTTATTAAAATGATTCAATAATTAACTACATCTTTGTTGAATTTAGCACGAGGAAGCACTGTGCATTTACATGGCAGATGTTTTTGTGAATATTTTAAGACATGTCATTACTCATGAACCACTGTACCGATTTTAATGAAACTTACTACACAAATCATGTATAACTAACAGACGAACTAATACAAAAATCATCAAATTCGTGTAGAAGAGAGAGCCGTAATAAATCAGGGTGACCAGTATTTCTCTGTAAGAAATTTCCCTGACTTTTCCCGGTTTTCCAGGAGAATTTTTACCGTTTTTCCCTGATTTTTATAATTAAAATTTTGATAAAAAAGCTAAAAAAAAAACGTCACATAGATAAAATTTTAATATTTTTGCAGAATTTGCATTTTTCCCTGACTTCCAACCAAATTCCCTGACTTTTCCCGGTATAGTAAAATTCCCTGACTTTTCCCGGTTTTCCAGAAACTGGCCACCCTGGGAATGATTTTAATAATTTTTTTGTGAATATTTTAAGAAATATCATAACTCATGAACCACTGTACCGATTTTAATGAAACTTGTTATCCAAATCATGTATAACTAACAGATCAATTCATACAAAAATCATCAAATTCGCGTAGAAGAGAGAAGCGTAATAAATGATTTTAAAAAAAATTTGTGAATATTTTATTAAATGTCATAACTCATGAACCACTGTACCGATTTTAATGAAACTTGTTATCCAAATCATGTATAACTAACAGATCAATCCATACAAAAATAATCAAATTCATGTAAAAGAGAAAGGCGTAATAAATGATTTTAATAATTTTTTGTGGATATTTTAAGAAATGTCATAACTCATGAACCACTGTACCGATTTAAACGAAACTTATTATACAAATCACGTATAACTAACAGACGAATCCATACAAAAATCATCAAATTCATGTAGAAGAGAGAGGCGTAATAAATGATTTTAATAATTTTTTGTGGATATTTTAAGAAATGTCATAACTCATGAACCACTGCACCGATTTAAACGAAACTTACTATACAAATCATGTATAACTAACAGATAATTCCATACAAAAATCATCAAATTCGTGTAGAAGAGAAAGGCGTAATAAATGATTTTAATAATTTTTTGTGAATATTTTAAGAAATGTCATAACTCATGAACCACTGCACCGATTTTGATAAAACTTATTATACAAATCAAGTATAACTAACAGACGAATCTATACAAAAATCATCAAATTCATGTAAAAGAAAGAGGCGTAATAAATGATTTTAATAATTATTCAAAAACAAATAAATAGTACCTATAAATTAACACCTGCTATACTCGACCGTGAGGCTTAGGCTCGGCAACTTGTACATAGATAGGTGTGTGTGTGTGTGTGTGTGTGTGTGTGTGTGTGTGTGTGTGTGTGTGTGTATGTGTGAGCTGTCAAGGCGCACTTGATCAGGGTGTGGTATTCACGTACAAGACACACACACAGACAGACAGACAGACACACATACAAACACGCACTAGCATAGGTTGCTAGATTAGATCAACACAGTTGAGGTGACTTCATTCAAAATGTGGATATTCTGCCAAAATGCGATGATGTTACAATTAATTATATTATAAGTGTATAGTACATGTAAACAACTAACAAAATAAATGAATGTGTTAACAGTGATTCATACTAGGTATACCATACCCAAAAAATGATTCATGTGGTGGCGTGTCTTCCGGGTTTTGAGGGGAATACCATTTTGATTTTTGCGATTTTTTTTATTTTTTTTTTTAATGTTTTTTTTGAGAAAATGGCGGTGTATGAATTTGATTTATTGTTAGTCACTGTGATTAGGAAAATTTTTAATAAAAAATATTAAAAATCGAACTGCTAGTGACCGAGTTTTCGTTTGGAGTAATTCGAAGAAAGAAAACATTAAAAAAATGATTTTGTAATTTTTTTAATGTTTTTTTTTTTTTATAAAAAGGCGGTGTGTGAATTTGATTCATTGTTAGCCACTGTGATTAGGAAAATTTTTAATAAAAAATATTAAAAATCGAACTGCTAGTGACCGATTTTTCGCTTGGAGTAATTCGAAAAAAAAAACATTAAAAAAACAATTTTGTAATTTTTTTAATGTTTTTTTTTTTTTTTGATAAAAAGGCGGTATTTGAATTTGATTTATTATTAGCCACGGTGATTAGGAACATTTTTGTTAAAAAATTTAAAAAATTGGACTGTTTGTGTCCGAGTTTTCACTTGGAGTAATTCAAAAAAGAAAAAAACATTAAAAAATAAAAAGCGATTTAAAAATTTAAGTACATATTTATTTATCAAAGAAATTTAAATCAATTACTTCAATAATAGTTTTTAAATTAATGCTAATTGATTTAATGTAATTACATGTATTAAATAAATAATTAGCATACTTAATAATTCTTACTTATGAACTTTGCTTTAAAATTAATTCATTTATCATTCTTTAAAAAAATCAATAGGCATTTTAAATAATGTATTTATTTGTATATTAAAAGTGAGATTAATATAATTTTGGTTAAAATAAAAATACAAAATACAGCAATCCGCCGCCATGTTAAATGGAACACCAATCAGAGCGAATGACGTCACGCATCAGTAAACGTCAAATATCACTTCCTCTTACAAGATTATTTATTTAAGAACTTATGTACTTTGGAATTCATTTTTAACACACAAAATAATTAAATTATTGTCTAACTCTGAATGTTTGATTTATTATTGATAAGGTGTGACGTCACAACTCTAAAAAATGTCACCTGCGGCCGTTTTGGCGTCAAATTCTAAATTAGTCAATTTTTGCAATTTCTGCAGAAATAAGTATTTTTTAAAGTGAAACTTTTATTACATCGTCTCAAACTTTTTGGTCTGTGTGTTGCATGTCGCGTGACGTTTGGACTGCGCATGCGTGGAACAAGCAGCCATTCATTGTATGACAGTTTATGTACTGTGTGCTATTATACATATTTAGTAAGTTTGTATTGTAATATGTCAGTGTTTAATGTAAATGTTGTTATTTATTTGCTTTTGGTAAACAACGACACAGCTAGTGAGTCCAAAAAACTGATCAACGAGGAAAAAGCAAAGAATAGTGCAAAAATGAATGACGATGAATTAATTTTACGCCGTAAAAAACAGAACGCCGACAGAGCACGTGCTTATAGAAAAAGGAAAAAAGATCTTGGTTTTTATATAGAATTTATTAGAATTATTAGAACTTTTTGCTGGTGCATGTTGTTGTTTATGGATTTATTTCAATTTTGAAAGCTTGAATTTATTATTCCGAAAATTGTTAGTTAAATGTCTATAATGTGAAAAAAAGTTTCACTTTTACCGTGGTTTCATAAAACCACACAATCATTTTTTTTTGGAAATAGGAGACACGTAAGATCATCATAGAACAGTTTTTTTTTTAAATTGTTATCATGCCTATACTAGACTAAGAAATAAAATACGTGTTATACACATGAAAGTTAAAACAAAATTTTCTCCGTCTAAATAGTTTTAACTGTTTTTATATGTTAGAAAAGACACGCGCAAGGTATACATAAGCGGTCGCGGTGTTGACCCGATTACGATATCCAGAGTGTGTGACATCGAAAAAAAGCTGTCTTGTACCTCGAGGCGTTTCATCAATGTATGGTGTTGCGTGTGTGCGTCAAGTTGGTCACACACTATTCATTAATTAATACTCGATTTTTTAATTTAAACATTTTCACGTAATATATTTCCTATATATGAATTATAATACACTATAGTCTGTTTTATTTAAGTTTGTAGTGACTGCTAGAGGATTTAACGGTAGGATTTATGATTATTACCGTCAAATCACCAGTCAGACTTAAATGAAATAGACTATAGAGACACTCAGTAAGAGATATGACAATTTATCCATATTTATTTAAGAGGAATGGCTACTGTGACGGGTCAAAAAATTGTCAATGTTTGGGAATTTTTTTCACAGATATTACTAATTATTTTTGAATCAGGTAAAGGACATTTTATTAAGTATATATTCAAGTTATTTAATATCAATTTTTATTGAAAAATATTAAATATTTAAAAAGTTATGAGCCTCGATGTGAAAACAAAAAAAAATATTTTTCTCTATGGTCGGGGTTATATGAAAAAAATAAATAAAATTTTTTTCAATATCTATATGAATGTAGCTATCGTTGCACGTAGCCGTTTTTTTTTTATTTTCACAAAATGGCGATCGTTTGAAATATTTTTTTCATTTTAAAGACCTATTTTTTATTAGAGCGGGTTTAAAAATAGTAATTTTCAAAATTTCAAAAATCGGTTACGTGCAACGATAGCTACTACAATTACGAAAATTATTTAAAAAAAAATTGAAATCGGTTAATTAGTCTTTGAGGAATCGTGTCAACCAAGTCGAAAAATGTCATTCCGAGATAAACGTGTTTAATGTTTTTGTTATGTTATAACCGGCTGTGCTACCTCGTCTTACTAAATTGACTGTAACTCCGTCAATTTTCAAAATTTAAACTTATTTTTTGTATACATATTTATAGGTTCGAATAGGTGCGAAAAAATACGACATAGGGCTACTACAATCAATTCTGTCTGTCAGAACTGTAATACGAGTGACTCTAATTTAATAAAAATGCAGTTAATAAAAAAGAAAAACGTTATTTCGAAAATTAAAGCTGCATATAGAAAAACTTAACTCAGTTGGGAGAGGGGGGGGGGAAATCATTTAATATATATTACCCCCCCCTTTTTATCAATTGATTGATTTGGTTTAGCGCGGTTTTAGAAAATTATAAATCATATCTCTAATTTTACAATTTAAGCAATGATATTTTTAAGTGATTTTTTATACGCGATTTGTTGTGGAACATATCTACCGCGTATAAAGAGATCATATTGTTAATTTTGTTTCGTATTTGTATTGTGCACATAGTTTTGTAAATAGGTATAGTATATGTGTTTAATTTTAACGTTTGATTGTGTTTGTGTGTTCTATAGAAATGACAAAATCTAAAATTTCGTTTAAAAGAAATCTAATGATTTATTTGTCGGACATATAGATTTCCTCTTACGGTTTTTTTATAAACATTTGAGAAATTTCAGCATACCTTGATTTACGAGACATATAAATTCAAGGTTTGATTTCATAGAAAACCTCACGTTTTTGGTGTATCTTTTTCTACCGAAAAAAAACCTGATTTTTAATTACTTTGAGTAGACACTTATAATTATTTTTGTAAATTTCTCTGTCTCCACTAGGTCTGCTGCAAATCAATAAATTCAGATGGAGTCATTACGAAATATTATATTTAATGATAAATTAACAGCAATAATCATTTTTGTAATTATTAGTAATTTTGAGAATAGGTAATAAAAAATTTCTTTTTTTTTGCAATATTATCACTTAATAATTTAGAAATGTATTTCTTTATATTTTTATCACAAAATAGGAAATTTTATGCCTGAGTTTTAATAAAATAATACATACTAGATGCATTGTTACTAACCACCGCGAAAGCCTAGACTGGTGTGCTTAGGTAAAAGGCAGTTAGAAGCAAAATATAAAAATTGAGAAAAATGTTTTTAAGGTAATTTGATGCTAGTGTGTTAAAATTATGAATATTGACTGCCTTCTCATTTTGAATAAAAAACCAAATTACTAAAGATAATCAACTAAAAAGGCTTATAACTCGTTAGTAAACGATATTTTGTGTAAGAAATCATTTATATAGTCGATTTTTTAATAAAAATTACAGTTGTCGTTTCAAAATTTCATTTAAATACATATAATGATTTATTCAAATAATTATTAAAAACTTGAATTATTTGTTAAAAAAGTGTTAAACATATTATAATAATTTCAATTAAAATACAATACAATTAATACAAAGAATGTGTAAAGTATTAATTATAGATATTAATAGTATATTTGTTTATTGTTATAACAAATTAAACTATACCAATAATATAGATTTAGATCCTGTACACAATAATTACTAATTGATATTGTAACTTTAGTAATTTAACAAACAGTTTGAAAATTACTACGTCAAATAGTAATATAGGTCTTCTCTTTAGTCGGCGAAAAACATTAATAATTTTTTTTAAATCTTTGTAATACCTAGGAATTTGAGTGCTTATAACTCAAACATTTTCCCAGATTCCGACATTGGGTGCCGAGCGTTATTTAGGGCACTCTTTTCTCTATTATAATTTAAAATTTCATTTTGAAATTCAGTTAAAAACATATTAAACACACCAGTCGAACTTAACTCTACATTTTAGGCGTGATCTCCAAACTCGACGTCGCTAAATGATTTTTTCGCGGGCTATATTTCAATAACTATTTACAATACATAATTTTTTAAAATACTATTTTGTTCGTAATTTTATGTTTTAACATTTATTAAACCTATTTTATCCTAAAACTGACAGCCCCAATGGTATACCTAAATAACTGATTTTACAGGATGGCAAGTATTTCCAGGAGATTTACTACCGTCTTTCCCTGTTTTTTATGTAAAATTTACATAAAAAACCTAAAAAAAAACTTTAAAAAAGGTCACTGTTTAAATATTTGCAAGAATTTGTGCGGTTTTTGCATTTTTATAAAAAAATTCCTGACTTTTCCCTGTATAGTAAAATTCCCTGTTTTAGTCAGCTTTGTAAGCCCCTAGAATGTTATGCACCCCTTTGAAGAGGGGAAAAGTTATCACCATATTCTATACATCGAAATCTACCAATTAGCTCAAATTTTATAATGACTGGATTAATATTTCTTTAAAATTTTATTGATTATTAAAATTTTGAAAAAAAAAATGATACTATACAGGGTGATTCAGCACTGCCGTGCCAAACTTGAACAGTAGATTGAGAAAAATATATTAAGCAAAAAACTTCCAATAAACATGTGTCCGGACATTTTTCCTTAGGGAACTACAGGCTTCCAAAGATTTTACTAAAAATTAGTTTTAATTTAATATCTAGAGAACCCTTTGTGATAGAATTATGAAATTACGTATTTGGTTTAGTAATAATATGTGTTATCGATTTCTAATATTAACCAATTATATTTTAGACCAGGGCTGTATGGGGCCAGTGGGCCCAAAGATTTTGATCTTGTAATTGTTTGTTCCTTCATTTTTTTACTGAGTTGATAATTATATAAGATTATATGACACCACAATACATAAAAACATACTTTGCTTGTTTATCATAGGATAAACCGTTTTCGAGAAATATCGATGGTAAAGAAAGCATGCAGAATTTAACTTAATACGGATGCTTGAAATTATAAAAAATAAATTTATATTCTTTTTCTATGATTAAAGGTAAGAACAAAGTTCATTTAAATAAACCTCCTAATATGAATCCTGTAAAATCTATAGCCAGTTCTTTTACTGTTACATGAACTTTATTAACATGACTAAAAAAAACAAACTAAAAATGGCTATTTGTTGATATGGATGCATTTTCGGAGGTGTATTTATATTAACTTTTTGTCTTATTTGTTATTATGAAATAAGAATATAAATTTACTTTTTATAATTTCAAGCATCAGTATTAAGTTAAATTCTGCATGCTTTCTTTACCATCGATATTTCTTGAAAACGGTTTATCCTATATGATAAATAAGCAAAGTATGTTTTTGTGTATTGTGTGTCATATAATCTTATAAAATTATCAACTCAGGAAAAAAAATTAAGGAACAAACAATTAGAAGATCAAAATCGATGGGCCCACTGACCCCATACAGCCCTGGCCTAAAATATAATTGGTTAATATTAGAAATCGATAACACATATTATTACGAAACCAAATACTTAATTTCATAATTCTAGTAAAAAAGGGTTCTCTAGATATTAAATTAAAACTAATTTTTAGTAAAATCTTTGGAAGCCTGTAGTTCCCTAAGGAACAATTTCCGGACACATGTTTATTGGAAGTTTTTTGCTAAAAATAATTTTTCTCAATCTACTGTTGAAGTTTGGCACGACAGTGCTGAATCACCCTGTATACTGCCTTTTACCAGTTTCACCTAAAATCACATCAGTAAGTACAATACTGAATCCTTTGTTATGCATTACGTATAAAACACATGTTTATATTCTGTTATTTCGCATTTAACTATAATTCCATGATCATACGATCCTTAGAAGTAAATGTGAACAACAAATCCAGGAATGTCACAACAATCATTGCGTCACTGTTTACCACCGCGTTTAAAAACAGCAACAAAACATCTACGCGATTATTACAATTTCAAACGTGTGTGACCTTCCTTAGAACATATTTTTTAAAACGAAGGCCACATTAGCTTACCTTACCTGCCAACAACTAGATAAAGTATGTCTCTAACTAAACACTTGTAATTCCCAACTAATTAAATACAAATGAAACAAAGAAACACCTATACACTACCAACATAACACAAACATCCCATCTCTCTCTTCTAATTTACTCAATATTCATTGATTTCAATTTTTTTTCCAACGCTCACTTTCCTAATACGTATTTTAATTCATATAAATAAAAACAGACATATTAAGATATGTATTAAACCATACATCTATCTTTGTTTAATAAAGTTATCTTTATAACAAATACACCTGTTTGCAGGTGAAATTTGTTTTTAATATTAATGATAGATAAAGATGCAATGCTTGTATTGTATATGTCTCTCTTTGTTTTATATATGACTGTAAATTTGCAGGTGAAATGTTTTTTTTTTCTTGAAGATAAATTAGATAAGGATGGTTGATGTAAGTTGTATGTTTTATTATATTGTTCTCTTTGTCGTGTGGGTGCCTAGGTGTGTGTGTGTGTCTGTAAGAACTGGTTGTTTAACGCGCAATCATTTGTGTAAAGGTAGACAAATAACAAATAGGAAATGTCGAAGTTGTTTATTAATGTTCATAATGCATCGGCGCCAACGTTCAGGATTGTATGAATAATTTTTTTTTGAACAGCTTTTGTATATAATGCAATATAATGTTCTACAGTACAGAATCGATAGTGTGCTTAAAGTATTTCAATATATACAAAATATATTTTATTTAGGTATATAGCTTATACAAGTTTTACAAAATCATATCATTTTCATTATACATTTTCCCAATTTTTCTCACTACTACAAAATGATTTTTTAACGGGGATTTTATTAATAAGAAAATGGTTTCATATACAGGGTGTCCAAGATAAGCGTGCAATGCATGGGGATATCCTAAACGGTAAGAGATACAGATGTGGTTAAATGAGATTAATTATTTGTAAGAAAGGGGTGAGTATTACAACATCAAAAAATAGTTACTTTTTGTTTGCGGTTTCTTATAACACTTTTTTGAGTAGAATTGATTGGTGTATTTAGAATTTTTATATCACTTTTAGTTTCCGAGTTACAAGCCCTAACTTTAGTTTTTCTTATTGGCCGCCAAGTTGGCTATATCATATTTGAACGTGTTTTTAACTCTACTTTACAATGATATGTCACATGTCATACTTATTATTAAAAAAAAGTAAAAACCTTTTTTTTGTAATAGTTTATTGTTTTTAAATATGCATTTGTTATTTTCATTGTTGTTATTGCGATTTTTGTTTAACAATTTTTGTTTTTCATGGTTTACTTAAATGTTTGTAATAAAATACTTTATAAATATCACCAATATTTAGTACTTCGACTTATTTTCTATAATAAGTATGTCATGTGATATATCGTTGTAAAGTAGAGTAAAAAACACGTTCAAATATGATATAGCCAACTTGGCGGCCCATAAGAAAAACTAAAGTTAGGGCTTGTAACTCGGAAACTAAAAGTGATATAAAAATTCTAAATACACCAAACAATTCTACTCAAAAAAGTGCTTTAAGAAACCGCAAACAAAAAGTACCTATCTACTTTGCCATAAAAATTATAGTCATTTAAAGAAATTCTGAATTTTCAGTTTTTTGGGTATACCGCCTGAACCACATAAAATTTTAAATATTTTTTGATGTTGTAATACTCACCCCTTTCTTACAAATAATTAATCTCATTTAACCACATCTGTATCTCTTACCGTTTAGGATATCCCCATACATTGCACGCTTATCTTGGACACCCTGTATATGTTTAATTTCCTTGAATGTCCAGCTTTTATTTGGTACCCAACACACTGGAATTAAGTACTAGTAACCCATTAAAAATTTTATATTCATAATTTATGTCTATTTATTTACTATAATTATGTCAAAATTCATGCAGATTTCTAGGTCAAATAGTTCAGATAGAAGGCTGTGACCGATAAACAGAGAGACAGACAGACAGACAGAGAGACAGACAGACAGGCAGGCAGACAGACAGTGGAGCGTAATTCAAATTAATTATTTTGTTTAATTATCATAAAAAAAAAATAAAAAATAAATCATAAAAATTATTTCAAGACCCAACCTTTACCTCGAAGCCCTCGGCAATTGCCTAAAGTAACTATAAACAACTGGTATAGATTTTCTTCTGAAGGCTTGCGTGGTCGTTGTCCATAGGAATTAACTTTTCGAGTTGTATTCTTACACTTGTCGGAGTTTTCTTCTGAAGTGATTCTGAAACGTATAAAATTCATATTCAGAAAATAAAAAGCCCTTTTAATATGTACATAATATATAAAAATATAAAAAAAAAAACATTTACTAACAATTTAATTTGAAAATTCGTATCGAGTTTAAACTTTGTATATATGTAGTTAGAGGAGGTCAAGGTAAGTAACAAAAAAAATATTATAGCTACGGTAAAACAGTTTAAGGGGGTGAAACACCCCTATGAAAATGTGCAAAATAATCATTTTTTTTCAAATAACTCTGAAACTAATGAAAATTTTAAAAAATCTACAATACAAAATTTTCATGATTTTTTATGTTCTTTTGAATGGCGATAGTCGACATTCAAAAAAATTAAACCGTTAACCACCACTTCCCACCCACATTCCATAGGTTTAATTTTTTCGAATTTTGATTGTCGCCATTCGAAAGAGCATAAAAAATCCTGAAAATTTTGTATTATAGATTTTTTTAAATTTTCATTAGTTTCAGAGTTATTTGAAAAAATATATGATTATTTTGCACATTTTCATAGGGGTGTTTGACCCCCTTAAACCGTTTTACCGCAGTTAAGATAAATTTTTTCTTACTTACTTTGACCTCCTCTAACTATATACAAAGTTTAAACTCGATATGAATTTTCGACTTGAAAAGGTTCCCTTGTAAGAAATGCTAGTTCAATTGATTTTTCTATATAGTATTTTTTAAAATCTATTATTATACGTATATAAACCTGTATATTCGTATATAATACATACAGTAGAAATCTGTTATAACGACATCGAGGGGCTCAGTCATATCGCATCCCGCAAAAAAGTGTTACAACTCAAAAAATGTCATATTTGAAATAAATATGTAGAATGATTCCAAATTACTATATATTTCTACTAAAAATCGTCATTAATGTACTTCGTGTACCTACCGTCAACAAAACTAGCATATTCTAAATAAATGTCACATTTTTTATTTATTTTTTAAATACTTAATCACTGAGCGTTTTAATAGTTACTTTTTTCAAACATCACAGGAATACTGAAATATTTAAATTAAACACTCTGTATCAGTCCTTTTCCTAAACTACCTTTACAATTTTGATTTACCTAAATTGTTATATATAATTTCATTTATTCCTATTTCCTCAAAACTACATTTTTTGAGTTGTGACATTTTTTTGCGGGGGTGCAATTTTAGGTCGTAAAAACTTGTAAAAAAGCATTTATATTGGATTTAGTTGAACTTTTATTTCGAGTCGTTAAAACCGATACGTCGTATTAACCGATGTCGTTATAACCGGTTTTTACTGTATATATCTTAGCAAGCACTGTGGTGCCTCGCTTAACGAACGCTTCGCACAACGAACTTTCTGTTCGTTCATTGCGCGACTCGCACAACGAACCTCGCTTCGATCAACGAACTGCATCGTGTTTAATTTTGCCGCCCGAACGCTCCTACGTATCACGAAGTCACCTGAACTTCCAAGGTCGCACGCAGTCGATGCTCAAACTTGCATGAACATGCATCAACGCGCGTCAGTCGTTCTTTTCTGTGCTTAACTCACACACCTGTTTGTTTTAATAAATGTAATTTTGTGTGTCTATATTATGAGTTCTAAAAAAAGCAGGAAGGTGATTTCTGTTGAAATGAAACAAGAAATAATTAGAAAGAGGATTTGACTCTGCAAGCCTCGGTAGACTCTCCTAAATCTGATTCTGACTAAAAAAATAAAAAACGTGTGTACAATCTTTTAGCGAATTTTTCGAAGAAAAATATAGCTATTGCTATCACCATCATGACGCAACTTCGGAACAAAAACTATATATCTTTATCAAACTTGATCTCGAGATCACGAAAATGAGGTTCGTTAAAAACTTTATGTATATATATATATATATATATATACATATGTATATCTGCCGTTTCGAGTGGACTCTCTAGCCTTCCAGGATTACTTCCGATCTTTTTGAAACTTGGTTAAAAAATTGATCTCACGAATACCTCGGTTAAGTTCGTTAGTCAGCGAAATTCCTTTATGGATTTCAAAATGGCGGCCGTTCAAAACCGAAAAAAAATCATATCTCGGGTATTAAATATCGGATTGATAATATCAAATATGTTTTGGAATCCTCTCAATAAAACAAAATTATTGTGTCTCTTGTGATTTTTCGGTATAAGGTACCGTTTGGTTGATATTTTAAAAACAAAAAAAATATTGTAGAGATTGTAAACTAAGAATGCCGAGTTCGAGTCCCGATGTGGAACTTTTTTTTTACAAGTTTTTTATTTTATTTTTTTGTTTATTATGTAGAGTAAAAAGTTAATAATAATCAATAAAAAATTTAAAAAATTTTAAAGCCAACTTTTTTTTACACATTTAATTATTTTTTATTTTATTTTTTTATCAAATAAAATTCGCTTACCGCGGTGGTTGCGCGGACAGAATATTTTATGTTACAGTACCATATTTTATGCTACAGAACGAATTAAAATTTTTAACATGTATTGTTATGAGAAAACGCGTTTCACATAACGAACTTGCTCCCGGAACGAATTAAGTTCGTTATGCGAGGCACCACTGTATATACTGTAGTATGTAATTCCAGTAGCACGCTGATTTTATGTATACTTGTACGATATATGTACCTATGTAATGTAGTTAAAATCGTAAATCAATTCGTGACCAGTTTTTATAATTTGATATAATTATACTTAAACATAAGAGGTTATTAATAATTTTTTGAATATAAATTCGTTAGTAAACACGCATGTTGGTTAAATAAATTGGTTATAAGTTTGTAAATTTTTAAATGGCAGTAAATACCTACTGCAATTTTGATTACATCTTTTAATATATATTTACTGATTTTTATTTTTCATTTAAATAGTAAAATATTTATCATATTGTATAGCATTTGGGATATAACTATCACTTTTTCTATAAGAATAATGAAATATACATTCCTGTTTAAATAAGGACAAGTATAACCTAAACTATATTCCATCTCTTTTCTTTGACACGACTCTGTTTCCAAGTCTAAGTTTTAATTTAATATCTTGAGAACACATTGTGTTTTTTTTTTGTTAATCAGTATTAATTAATAATTATTTAAACCAGTGCCCCTATTTTCGAGTTCGATCGACTTTTTTTTATTCAATATTACTAAACTAAAACTAAAAATCACTAAGTTATTTACTAGAATCTCGATTGTGTAAATTATACCGTATTCTCAAATCTCGATGCGACTTTTTTTCTATAGAAATGTCGAATGAAAAATCTCGAATCAACATATTCTCAAGAATAGGGACCCTGTATCTGAAACTGAAGCTTTAAGCAACACACCTAAAAAAAATGAGGGGTATATTTTTGTGTATAATTATATAAAATTCTTATTTATTCATCAATTTTGATTATTAAGCTAAATAATAATCAATATTGATCAATTTCAATGTGTAAGGGAGGAGGGGTAAGATCTCTAGCCCCCCCTCCCCTCCCCAACATTATAATGAACTACTGGAAGCCTTTACTTTATCTCCAATTTAAAAAAATTAACGAAACTTATCTCGAGTTGCACAAAGCAAAATAATTGGTTATAAGTTTGTATTTATAAATGATAGTAAATACCTACTGCAATTTTGATTACATCTTTTAATACATAACTACTGATTTTTCCTTTCGATTTTTATTTTTCATTTTAACAGTAAAATATTTAACATATTTGGTAAGTTCTGTATCTGAAACTGAAGCCTCAAGAAACACATACCTAGAAAAAAATCGGGGGTTGAGGGGAGAGTTTTTGTGTGTAATTATATACAAATTTTATTTATCAATTTTGATTGTTAAGTTAAATAATCATTATTGATCAAATTAAATGTGTAGGGAGGGGGGTTCTGACCTCTACCCCCCCCCCCAACATCTGGAAGCCTTTTCTTTATCTCCATTTTAAAAAAATTAACGAAACTTACCTCGGGTTGCATCATAAAGCAAAATAATCCACAGTTGTTTTCAAATCATTATTACGTCAATTCTAAAAAACAATCACGGTTTTGATACATATTATAAGGTAAACAGTTAGCATATTTAGTGAATTGTTCATTTACAAATTGAGATTAAGTTTAGAATAAACATTAATCATAAATTAAAAACAACTGACTAACCAATCGTGAATTATTTGGTTTTGTACAACCCATAGTTTAGTTATAAATATTATAAGTATATTAATAACTAATAATTGTGAGAGATATCATTTATATAAGTATAAATAAAGAATCAATGGTCGATACCTATACAGGGTGTCCCATTTTAATCTATCACCCCCCTAATTTTTTTTATCTATCAATTAAATCAAAAAATGCTTCAAATAAAAGTTGTTTGGTTTTGAGGGGGACCCAAAATGGCGTTATTAATTTTTTATTTTTTGGACGTCTTCATGGTCAAATAGGCCCAACTTTTTTTTTTCAAATGGAAACCTATATTTTTTATTACGGTATCTTATTGTTTGGAAAAAAACAAGTAGCTTTTGTTTCAAAAAATTTTTTGTATGACTTTTTTAATATTAAACAAAATAATTTTAGATTTTAGATTTTTACTAATTTTTTACTCGAAACCCATTAACTTTAGAGGAAAAATGTAAAAAACAAAAAATGTTTATTTTAATCTGATATAACTAGGATAATTTTATCAGGATTTTTTGATAACTTTTGCTCTTCAAAATATTAAAGCAAATAAAAAATAAAATAAAAAATCTGAAATAATTTTCCTAGTTATATCATATTAAAATAAACATTTTTTGTGTTTTACACTTTTCCTCTAAAGTTAATGGGTTTCGATTAAAAAATTAGTAAAATTCTAAAATCTAAAATTATTTTGTTTAATATTAAAAAAATAAGAAGTCATACAAAAAATTTTTTGAAACAAAAACTACTTGTTTTTTTCCAAACAATAAGATATTGTAATAAAAAATATAGGTTTCCATTTGAAAAAAAAAGTTGGGTCTATTTGACCATGAAGACGTCCAAAAAATAAAAAATTAATAACGCCATTTTGGGTCCCCCTCAAAACTAAACAACTTTTATTTGAAGCATTTTTTGATTTAATTGATAAATAAAAAAAATTAGGGGGGTGATAGATTAAAATGGGACAGCCTGTATAAACGAAATAGGTACCTATATAACAATATTAATTATCTTCGAAATAAAATCTCAAATAGCTCCTAGGTATTCGGCAAATTAAAATATATATATTCTCTAGTTCATATTTGACATGTATGTATATAAATAAATACATACATTCGAATCTAGTCGAGTTATCAACAAACAAACTCTAACTGGTTAATGTGTTGTGTAATATTGAAACCTACACGGTTACGTAATATTCTGGTTAATAAAATAGCAAAATTAACTCCACTTGTCAACTGTTTATACTGATTCTTTATCAAAATACAACACATGGCTTTTTAAAATTAATTAGAAAAAATGTTTAGAAAATAATGTCACAAAAGTATAAATTAATAAATATTTCAGACAATTTGGGGGGGGGGGGGGTAAATATTATTTTTTTTAAGAAAGTATGATTAAGAAATTATTTTCAACTTTACAAATAAGCCTTTTAATTTTTTTAAGAACATTTTTTTCTTAGTTTAAGTAAAAAATATGTTTTTTGCTTTTATCCAGTCAAAAATGATCGTACAATAAAACAAAAAAAATCAAATTGAAGAAAAAAGTATGTTCTATAAAAGGCATTCATTAGATTTGATCAAAAAAAATTATTAAGGCCTGTGGAGGCTTTCAAAATTGTTTTTTTTTTTTTTTTAAAGTGTCATAAATATTAATAAAAATTAGAGAGGTCTATTTAACAAAAAAATAAAAACAAGAAGAAGAATTTAATTATTTCAATTGTTATAAAAAAAGGATTGTGTGGTTTTATGAAACCACGGTAAAAGTGAAACTTTTTTTCACATTATAGACATTTAACTAAAAATTTTCGGAATAGTAAATTCAAGCACTCAAAATTGAAATAAATCCATAAACAACAACATGCACCAGCAAAAAGTTCTAATAATTCTAATAAATTCTATATAAAAACCAAGATCTTTTTTCCTTTTTCTATAAGCACGTGCTCTGTCGGCGTTCTGTTTTTTACGGCGTAAAATTAATTCATCGTCATTGATTTTTGCACTATTCTTTCTCGTTGATCAGTTTTTTGGACTCACTAGCTGTGTCGTTGTTTACCAAAAGCAAATAAATAACAACATTTACATTAAACACTGACAAATTACAATACAAACTTACTAAATATGTATAATAGCACACAGTACATAAACTGTCATACAATGAATGGCTGCTTGTTCCACGCATGCGCAGTCCACGCGACATGCAACACACAGACCAAAAAGTTTGAGACGATGTAATAAAAGTTTCACTTTAATATAAAATATTGAGTACTACTTCAGTAAATATATATATAAATTTATAAATATATATAAAACACAGCTGGTTTACAGGTTCTGATAAATAAAGAGGTTGATTGATGCAGTGTCTGTGACATTGTGTTGCAACATTCTATGGCACCAACTCTGGTACCGGTACCGGCACCAGAACTGCGCGGAGAAGACTTGACTAAAGAGGTCCGTTACATTGCCCAATCTAACTGAAATTGGATTTATTGAATAAGATACCTACTATATAGCTATGTTTTTAATGATACTAGAGTCAAGTTTGTCAATTAAACAACTATAGTGATGTGTTAGATTCTTAATTTTTATCTGATAGAAAACTATACGTGTTATTAGAATTAAGTACACCATTTGTAATGATCACTTTTCTTTATATAGTTAATTATTTTTAATGATAAACTTATTTTAGAAAATATACTTTTTTAATCAGGAAATTTTATTGCTTCCTCGCAATATCGAAGATACGAGAAGCTTTGTTATCGTTTTAAAACACTTTTTGTTCCGTGTCTGTCTGTCTGTGTGTCTGTGTGTGTGTCTGTCCCCCAATCCTTGTCACACACTTAACTCATGAACCACTGAACCGATATTGATGAAACTTGGTTGGTTGGTTGGGTCTGGCTTGAGGACGGTCCCATTTCAAAATAATTAAAATTGTGTGTAAGGGGGATGGGTGACATCCAAAAAGATTTATTTTTTGAAGATATCTCAAGAAAGACACATGTTACGTGAAAATTTTATAGAACCTTTTTTGTAGAGTATTCAATTCTCTATAATATAGGTCACCTACTTTTGTTGTAAAATATTCCCTTACAAAGATCTATCTCAATTTGACTTAAGAAAATCGTCATTTGTTTTTTTAAAACTGCTATTTACTTTGACATATTAAATGTCACTTTGACGTTTTAAATGTCATTTTGACATTCGTATAGCAGAAAAATAATGATTTTGATTGAAATTATCAAAAAATTCAAAATATACGACATAATAACCAGGCGCGTATTAAAAAAAAATGTCAAATTAATTTTTTTTATTAAAATCGTATGAAAATTAAATGGTTAACCAATGACAGGCAGTTCATCTGAATACTTTATCGGTTTTTATTTAAATTGTTCAATAATTAACTACCTTTGATGAATTTAGCACGAGGAAGCACCGTGCATTTACAAGGCAGAGTATTTTTTTCTGTGTTACTTTTAACCCTTTATTTTCCAGGAAAATAACAGCTTTACCTCTCGGGGGGGGGGGGGTCATGACCCCTTGACCCCCCATTGTGTACGCGCCTGGTTTCAATAAACAATGTTCATTAATATTCAATGTTATTTTGTACACTTCTTTACAAGTGTGTGTATTTGTTAACATAGTTAAAAATAACTAAATAAAGACATTTATTTAGTTATTTTCACCCAGTTATTCTACATTCAGCATCTCTCTGTTACAACAACGCATGCACTGTTACCTATTACTAGAACCGTTTATGTTGGGGGCGAATTAATCTTAAAATCAAAATTATCTCATGATATTTTATAAACTGTTTATTTCGAAAACTTATACATTTTTTTATACACTGGTAGAAAGGATTTCTCAAACCAAGTAAACCTTGTTTTGTATATAACAATATTTTGTTAAGATAAGCAATAATCTCTTAAACCAACTATAGTATTCTTGAACGAAGGAATAACGTAGTTGGATTAAGAGTATGTTTCTTATATTAAGGAAATATTGTTTTCGTTATATACAAAACAAGGTTTTCTTGGTCCAATACAGTTTTTTTTCTGTGTAGCTACACAATATTGTTCGTAGTTTTTAATTCTATTTTAAAATAAATCTACGTCAAACGCACGAGTATAAAATCGACTTTGACTCTCTCGCCTTTTTTGTTTCCAGTTAATGATGTTACAAAAAAAAACAACGTATAAAAATATCATTCATATTTTCTTTACGACAATTACAAAACTGTAACACTTGCAGTTGAACACTTTACCCCTTCTTACCTTACACCCCCTCCCGCCCAAATGCGTTGCACTTTTTACGTGTTGAAGAAAAGGGTTAGTTTTTTTAATTAGAGTTAGTACCTTTTGTAATATAAATCATTTAACACAATTTTATTTATTTTTTAATTAAAACAATTTTCTTCTAGCTTAAATACAGCATAAATTTTATCTATGTCTACAATTTTATATTTCTAATAAAATTATAATTATGGGGAAGAAATAGAAGGTGGAGGGGGGTAAAAAAGGGTAGATGAATACAGAATACAGCTACTCTAGTCCCTGATAAGTAAATACACTACTGGAAAAAATTAAAGAAACAACAAATTTTTTAAGTGATTTTTGAAACGTTGTAACTCAGTGAAAAATAGTCGTACGGAGATTTAAAAAGCTTTAATTTTCTAGTTTTAAGATCTTTTGGCAAATATTTTTTTGTAGGTTACGGTTATGCACAATCATAAGAAATAGCGCGAGTAATTTTTGTATAATTTTGTATAAAAAATGGACACTATGCCTGTCCGTGGGCGGATGGAGTGTCATGACCGAATATATTCCTAAAAATGGGCTAAACTAGAACTACAGACCTATCATTTAGTGAAAACCCGAGATCTCTAGGTGGTCAGGGGGCCGAGATCTCACAGTCGTAGACAAACGGACGAAAAATCTACCACTTAGGTTGCGCCAAAAAATATTCTTGAGCAAAAAAAATTAAGCTTACGCTATCTGCGAACTACTAAATATAAATGACAGCCCACTTACATTTGTAATGAAATGGTATAGTTTAACTTATAAGTAAAATTCAGCAGTGGTGATAAGTGTACCTCACAACATGTACATTATTATACATACACTGCTATAAAACCCTAAGCAAATTCATAATGATTTAACACGTATAAGGCCTATTTCACACATATACTGTTTCATTCGGTTCGGTTCGTTTTCGGTCGCTGCCGACAAGTGTGAAACGATGATTCAGTTTGTATTCGGTACCTAATAGAAACCGTACAGAACTGAATACTCCCTCCACACGGACAGATTTCATCAGGTTTCAATTCGTGTCCAGGGAACACAAAGCAATCAACGCGTTCACACATACTCGGTTTAGTTTCGGTTTTAACCTGATAGTGAGTGTTATTTTTTTTAAGTTTTGTCGCGGATTTTCTAATAAAATGAGCGGTTTTCTAGATGTTGATGTGAATCGTCTTCATGCTCTTTAGCTTCGGGAAAATAGTGTAGAATGCTCCAAATTCCTGCTGTAAAATGATGAGAGGGTGCTCGCAATGAATTCTAGTATTCCTCCTTCATTTTTTAATTTTTTTTATAGATAAACAACATGGCAACAACTTGCTTTCTCTCCATGATAACTACTGAGTTTACGGAAAAAAATAAAACCTAATATGAACCGTATGAGAACCGTGTATGTGTGAAAGGGTTTGATTCGTTTTCGGCTGAAACCGAAAACGAACCGAACCGAATAGAACCGCGTATGTGTGAAATAAGGCTAACTGTGAATAACTTTTAATCAAAATAAAATTCTTTATTATAATTGACATTAATATCGAAATACATGATTTCATCGTCATAAGTACTTAATGTAGATATAATTTGCCTTTTACAGAATCCAATTTGGTCTTTTGGTTTAGGAAATAACGTGTAATAAGTAGGTATATACAATAACTTATTATTCGTGACAATTCGCGCGAACTACGACTATAGACGCCGCGCTGAGCAGAGCGACAGGCCGATATTCTTTTGATTGTCAATTGTTTAATTTGTTTTCAATAATTAACTTTAAAAAAATAGAACAAAAATTATTTTTACTTTTTGTTCTGATTCGCTTTTGTTAGGTAGGTAATTTAAGTGTTGTTTGGTTTTTATTAGAAAAATAATTAATCGTGTTATATATTTTTTAAATCCTAAACAATAATTCCGTAGTCCACGCGAGCGAAGCCACGCGGGTCCACCTAGTATAACATATAATAGAGGTAGTTTTATTATTGAAATTGATTAATTCATATGTAATTACTTTATTCATATATTCTATTAATAACAAACACTATATATTACATAACAAATTTGATTAATGAAAGCTAATATACAGGGTGGTCCGGTTTGGGATACATATATTTTAGGAGCTGATTCCCTGACTCATTGTGAGTAAGAAATTGTGCGGGAAGTGGGGGTCTATTTTTAACACCCTCTGAGTTACAGGGTGTTTAAAAAAATTCCTTCAGAGTAGTTCTTACAACAAAGATTATCTCATAACTTCTAAAGTAACGTATCTAGAGCAATCAAAATGAGTTAGTTTCATAGGTAATTAACTAACATATTTTTCAGTATTACGGTTATTGCTATCCGTATTTTTATTTCCGAGTTATAACTCATCAAAGTCGAAAAATATCTGTATCCAAAACCGGACCACTCTGTATATATTTCGTCTCATATAACAGCAATTAAGTCACATTATCATACCTGATATATAAACAAAACATACTAACCTCTATATGTTATTAATGTAACAAAAAAACAAAATTGCACTCGTAAAAAAAACTGTAGGTACACACACAAATAAACTAAATTTCAAATCTCTGTTTTACACCGAAAATCAATTCTAACCCTTAAAAATTACAACAACGGGAGTAAAAAATGTCAAATCAGCTCTACACCCCCAATGTTTGGAAAACATATTTCAAACAATATTACACATATTCGTGTAACAAAGATTTTATTACAAATAACCACGGTACCTATACGGTACCTTCGTGAACAATATATTGTATGCGGACGGTCAGATTAATACTCAACATGTTTGTACAATACATACATACATACATACATGTATTATATACCATCACACGGTGCAGTACAACTGGGAAAAATATACAACTCATAACAAAAAACTGCTGTTTTATTATTCCGTGGTAATTAAAAAAAAAAAATAATCTTAAATATAAAATTTCACCCTTCTATTTGAGCTACACTGGTAGAAAGGATTTCTCAAACCAAGTAAACCTTGTTTTGTATATAATGAAAACAATATTTTCTTAAGATAAGCAATAATCTCTTAAACCATAACTATAGTATTCTTGAATGAAGGAATAACGTAGTTGGATTGAGAGTATGTTTCTTATATTAAGAAATTATTGTTTTCGTTATATACAAAACAAGGTTTTCTTGGTCCAATACAGTTTTTTTTTCTGTACAACGTCTATAGACAGACAGACAGACATAAAACTGTCTGTTATAAAAAAAATGGTAATAAAAAATAGGAGGTGCACATCTAGAGTATACAAGAATCTAGTTTAAAATTTCATGTTTCTAAGTCTCACCATTTTGGTTGTAGAGCGTTCACAGACACACACACACACACACAGAGACGTCATTGAGATAATGGTTGTATATGATTCAGGGATCCTCAAAACATGTAATTCCTTTAAAATTTCGAGTTTTTTTCATGATTACTATACTTTTTTATACAGTACATTTCAAGTATGTATAAAAAAGTAATCTTAAGTATAAAATTTCACCCTTCTACGAATTATCGTATTTGAGTTACAACGCTTACAAACAGACAGACAGACACACAAACATCATGGCGAAAATAGTCAGAATGGATTCAGAGAAACTCAAAATTGATAATTCCATCAAAATTCGGATTTCGAAAAAAATCGGATTTACAATACTTACTTAGACTCTATGGTATATGATATATACCATAGAGTCTAAGTAAGTATGGTATATATCATATACCATAGAGTAAGTAAAAAAAAATATCGTAATATTTTGAAACGAAATATTTTGAGTGAAATTTTTAAGTATTTATTTTTTAAAAATCAGTAGAATTTAATGATTTTTTTGTATTTTTATTTTAAAACGACTTCCAAAAAAGAGGAGGTTCTTAATTTGACAATATCTATGTTCGGGTATAACTCTGTCAAATATGTACCGATTTGTACGATTTTTTGTTTGTTTGAAAGAGTATACTCCAGTATTTACCCCATATAAATTTTATCAGAATCTGACCATAAACCTCAAAAATACGCCTCTCAAAAGGGAAAAATTAAAAATTTCCACTCAATAATTTTTTTACTACATATACCTATAAAAAAATTAATTTGGTAGGAAAACAGAGATTTCTTACACAGTGAGAGGGGGGGGGGGGGTGAAACCTTACGTAAAAAAATACACCTCTAAATATAAAATCTAAATAAATAACAATAAATTATCATCCACACGATTCGATCAAAAATAACCAAAAATAACTCAAAAGGAAAAAAATAAAAATTTACTCGCAATAATTTTTTTACTTCATAAATATCAAAAAATTAATTAGGTAGGAAAACTGAGATTTCTTACACCGTGAGAGGAGGGGGGGGGGGGAATGAAACCTTACGTAAAAAAATACACCTCTAAATATAAAATCTAAATAAATAACAATAAATTATCATCCACACGATTCGATCAAAAATAACCAAAAATAACTCAAAAGGAAAAAATTAAAAATTTACACTCAATAATTTTTTTACTACATATATCAAAAAATTAATTTGGTAGAAAAACAGAGATTTCTTACATACTGATGGGGGGGTGAAGCCTTACGTAAAAAAATACACCTCTAAATATAAAATCTAAATAACATAATAATAATTATTCACACGATTCGATCAAAAATAACCAAAAATAACTCAAAAGGAAAAAATTAAAAATTTCCACTCAATTGATATTTTTACTACATATATCAAAAAATTTATTTGGTAGGAAAACAGAGATTTCTTACACAGTGAGAGGGGGGGGGGGATAAAACCTTACGTAATTAAATACACTTCTAAATATAAAATCTAAATAAATAATAATTATTCACACGATTTGATCAAAAATAACCAAAAATAACTCAAAAGGAAAAAAATAAAAATTTACACTCAATTGATATTTTTACTATATATCAAAAAATTAATTTGGTAGGAAAACAGAGATTTCTTACATACTGGGGGGGGGGGGGGTGAAGCCTTACATGATTAAATACACCTCTAAATATAAAATCTAAATACATACCAGTTAAAATTCACACGATTCGATCAAAAATAACCAAAAGTGATGATACATCCAATAGATATTTGGTCCACTGTGATGGAAGCAAGGGTAGATCGGTCTCTCCTCTCTAAGAGATCTCGTTAGTATTTATCTGTCATTGGGGAATACCACCACCACCACGAGCACATAGCACGGCACAGCACGGCTGTAGGCATTGTTCTATACGTACCTGCTGATATAGATGTTTCATGATAACCCTATCAACATTTACACTCTTTACAAACCTTATTCCAACAAACTTTTATTGCTACAATCTAAAATACAATATATACATATATCGCTTTTACTTTATTTGTTTTATTTTTGTATTTATTATACTATTATTACCAATATTAATCACGAAAATCAATAAGTACACCAATACTTCACTTTTACGACGCAAATTGAAACGACGCAAAGTGAATTATGATTTTCTATAGCAAACCATGTAAAGATCGAAGATAGGTTCCAAGGTTACAAAAATACTACTTTTTAAAAAGAAAATTGAACAAAGTAAACATTTAAAAAACAAAAATAATATAAAATTTTATTACATACATACAAAAAACAAAAAAAAAATTCAATTAAAACAAAATAAAATATTCAATTAATTTATAAAAACAAAATAAAAATTAATCACTTTCTGATGAGTCCATAGTGGCTGTTGTCGTAAACCACATAACTAAATATAATAATATAATAAACATTTTATAGTTACTCTCATTTTAATTAAAAAAAAATTGAAGACTCGAACCCAAAACAACGCAACTTCGAAAATCTAACGACGCACAGTGAAAATTAGTACTAATTCAGCAGCGACGCAACTTCGAAAAAACGCAAAACGAGGTATTGATGTATTTGATAAATAACCCACTTGATTAAATATGGTATTTAAATAGGCATGATGACTTATTTAAAAAAAAAACTATTCTATGATGATCTTATGCGGTGTTTACACCGATAAAACAAAACAGAAACACGGTGTTTTTATGACAAAAAAGCAATAAACCCTATACATTTTTAAATACGAAGTATTTTAAAGACACGATGTTTCTGTTTTGTTTGTTTGGTGTAAACACCGCATTACGTGTCTCATATTGCTAAAAAAAATACAAGAATTATAATATTTTGAATCGTTACTCATAATTTTGCAACAAAAAAATAAATAGAAGTAAAATTTGATAAAATCATTGATAAAAAGTTAAGTTTCCAATCTTTAAAATATTTTTTTATTTATACATATATATGTACGTCAATTTTCACCAGACTTACAGTACTTTGAAAATACGCCATTTTTTTCTATAGAAAAAAATCGATCTCTTAATTATTATTATTATGACTAATTAAAAAAAAATATTCTATGATGATCTTACGTGTCTCCTATTTCTAAAAAAATACTTATTTCTACACAAAATAAAGGTTTAATCGCAAAAATTTGACTCTTTTAAAACTAATTTTGAAATTGACGCCAAAACGCTCGCAGGTGTCATTTTTCAGAGTTGTGACGTCACACTCCTTGTCAACAATAATCAAACATTCAGAGTTAGACAATAATTTAATTATTTTGTGTACTAAAAATGAATTCCAAAGTATATAAGTTCCTAAATAAGGTATGTACCTAATAATCTTGTAAGAGGAATTTTATTGATTTTTGTCTAAAATAAAAAAGTTTACTGATGCGTGATGTCATTCGCTCTGATTGGTGTTCTATTTAACAAGGCGGTGGGTTGCTGTATTTTGCATTTTTTTGTATATACACCTATGTAGATTTTATAATTGAATTTATTTATAGAGTTATGTTATTCGTTTTTTAAGAAAACAAATAAAAATATTTTGTTGTGAGTATGCTATGCTATTACAGCGTTGTCTTATTTGCCAATGCTTAAACTATTATCTTATATTATATGTATATTGTATATACACCTATGTGCGTTTTATAATAGATTTTTTTAGTAAAGTTATGTTGTTTTTTTTTGTTTAATGACTTCCAATTATAATTGCTTAAATTCTGCAAATGCAATTAACTAATTATTTAATTTCCACACTAATTAATTTTGTAAACATATTTTACATTTAATTGTTTCATATCTTTTTTTGTACTGTACTTATTTATTATATGCATTTCTATATATAATAACTCGTATAACGTATCTCATTTTAAATTTGATATTTAACATGATTGACAGCTCTGTAAGATATTTATAAATATACTAGCTGACCCGGCCACGCGTTGCTGTGGTTAACCTATACTTTAGCAACATTTGTAGGTTATATGAAACGTTTGGAAGTTTGACATAGCGCCATCTATTGAATACTTACTCAATCCAGTCAACAGATGTCACCATCTGTTAGAATCGTTTGGAGCTAACAGATAAAGACAAATAATTTGCAATAAAATAATATTGCGATCATAAATTGAGATGTAAGCTATCCTATATTTCAAGTTGGATCAAACTGCACACGGTGTACAAATTTGATTAAAATCGGTTAAGTAGTTTAGGAGTCCATCGCGGACAAACATGTGACACGTAATTTATATATATTAAGATAATAACTTATATATTTGTCGGATTCACTTTTACGTTATTGAAAAATAATGGAAAAAAAGTAGTAGAAAGATTTTTATGCATTTTTTTACGTGATTCTTTCACGGAACACATTAATCGTGTTAATAGAGGGTTAACTGTATTAAACTGTTTGTCTTCGAGTAAAATCTTTGAACGAAACTTTTATAGATATGTTTTAATAATAATTATAATAACTATAATTAAAATACTTTGAAAAAACAATTTTTTTTTATTCAATCATAAGAGCAATGTATAGTTAAAAGTCTAGGTATGTTATTTATGGATAACTCATATATGTTACTATAATTTTTATTTAAAATATTAGACGTATGGTTTTTGAGTAATTGGATATTAAAACTAGAGTTTTTAACACACGATAAATGAGAAATCTTACCAAAAGTGCTCTATTTATTGAAATTCTACACAATTGGTTATATAGAGACGTTTTAAAAACTAATTATTCCAAACTTCAACCCTTTTAAATACTATAAAAAATATAAAACAAATATATTCACGTGTAATTTATTCAAAATAATAAAAAACTAACTCTGTCATTACAGCAGTACAAATTAGTTAGTACATGTTACTATTATATACCGTTCTGTCTATTGCAATTTTCAAATTAAATTAAACTTTTTTTTTACTTTTAATAAATTAACAAAGTAAAGTATTCCATTAAATGTAGGTATGTGTTCTCAATATAAATTAAAAACAACATTTTTCGAAACTAAATATTTTTTTACAGTGTGCTAGACGTATAACTTTAAGATATTAAATATTTGTAATAATGAAAATACAGATGAAATAACTCACTACACTGGTAGAAAGGATTTCTCAAACCAAGTAAATCTTGTTTTGTATATAACGAAAACAATATTTTCTTAAGATAAGCAATAATCTCTTAAACCAACTATAGTATTCTTGAACGAAGGAATAACGTAGTTGGATTAAGAGTATGTTTCTTATATTAACAAAATATTGTTTTCGGTTTTACAAAACAAGGTTTTCTTGGTCCAATACAGTGTATTTTTAATAGGTAGGTATTAAGTCAATCTGACTTCTTTTTAAACATAATAAAACGTCTATTACTTTATTTTTATAATAGTATAATATACCTACTTTTATAAATAATACTTTTGATTAAAAAAACTACTTTGTTTTCTATATTCTTATTAAAATTACAATCATACACAAAAATTCCAGTTGTTTTCATTGTAGTTATTAATCAAGATAAAACAAAAAACTATAAATTAAAAAAATAAAACATTAAAAAAACTAACATTTAACGTATAAACATAATATTTTATTATAGTAATTTCAGAACAACTAAAAATTGTAATAGCTGTGAATTCTTTGCATGTTTGTTATAGTACAGAGGTAGGTAATGTGTTTTATTAAAGATGTCATAAAGTTTATATTCGCGCCCCTTGATTTACGAACGCTTAGAATAAAAGAACTACATCAACATGTACAAAAGGGTTACCCCCATTTGTTCTCAGTGCATGTGTTTATGAAAGAACTAACTCGGATTAAGAAACAAACAAAATACAACTATAGCAATTTTGTATGCATGATTTAGAAATTTATATTTTCTTACATGGAGAAAAATCTTTCATAAAATTAAACAAATATTACTATTTGGCGTAGTATTCTTGCGTCACGTGTTTGTTAAATTACTAAAGTTACAATATCAATTAGTAATTATTGTGTACAGGATCTAAATCTATATTATTGGTATAGTTTAATTTGTTATAACAATAAACAAAAATGCTATTAATATAATTAATACTTTACACAATTTTTGTATATTTATTGTATTGTCTTTTAATTGAAATTTAATAATTTATTAAGGAATAATTCAACTTTTGAATAATAAGTTGAATAAATCATAATATAAATAATATTTATATACGAATATAGTAAAAATAGCGTCTTTTAAAAATTACAATGGAAATTATGTTTGTTAAAACTATTTCTTGATACAAAATTGATCAGAAACTGTAATTTAAAGTGAAACTTTTATTACATCGTCTCAAACTTTTTCGTCTGTGTGTTGCATGTCGCGTGACGTAGGGATAAATACGTTAGAGCCATAGACATAAAGAAATGGATAGTGCATCTGACTCGAAAAAAGAGCCGTGTCAAATGAAAGAGACAGAAATTGTTTGGTTGGAAATATCATATATGTAATACTGTATTACATATATGTTCCAAACAACTTGCATCTCTCTTTCACTTACAGAACAAATGTTACACCATTATGTTAAATACGAATGCGCTGTCCATTTCTCTATGTCTATGGTCAGAGTGAGTCCAAAAAACTGATCAACGAGGAAAAAGCAAAGAATAGTGCAAAAATGAATGACGATGAATTAATTTTACGCCGTAAAAAAAAAGAACGTCGACAGAGCACGTGCTTATAGAAAAAGGAAAAAAGATCTTGGTGAGTAAACATAGTTTTTATATAGAATTTATTAGAATTATTAGAACTTTTTGCTGGTGCATGTTGTTGTTTATGGATTTATTTCAATTTTGAGTGCTTGAATTTATTATTCCGAAAATTTTTAGTTAAATGTCTATAATGTGAAAAAAAGTTTCACTTTTACCGTGGTTTCATAAAACCACACAATCCTTTTCTTTTTTATTAAAAAAACGACTCAATTTTTCTCCGTGTATAAAATTTAGTCTTGCTAGCAATAGGGTATATATTCGACTAAATTTTAAAATAGTATTTAGATTATTATTAGTAGATATTATCAAAAAACTATTATTAGCCGCCATTTTTCTAATATGGCGGCGCGAGTTGCAAAGATACGAGATGGTAAAGTTGAAATTCGGAAAGAGCACATCGAAATCTATAAAATTACCAATTTTCAAAACTCCCGGAAAACTTTCCAGGTAAAACTACCAAATGATTGTACAAATAATAAATATATTTAGTGAAAACAAATTAATTGAACAACTACTTTTCTTATTTTATGAATTATAAAAAAAAGCGCCGAGGCGATTTTTTTTTTTGGTCTTAAAATGTTCCTTGAATACTAAAGAATTGAACTGTACAAAAAATCAGAGGTAATCAATTTTTTTTAATGAAAGTTGGCTTCCAGAGCACCGTGCCCTATTTTCCTTATTTTATTTATGTTAACTACTTTTAACTTAAAACAGCTTCCACATTTCTTTATAAGTATAAATAAAGCTATATATATACAGATACACATACACAATAATGTCTACATTAACACGTTCACCACCACACAATAGACATAATGAGTACAGCTTATTATTGCATGAGTATTTGACAAACAAAAAGGCTCTGCAGAGGTGAAAATAAAACAGTTTTGAAAACAAAACCATTTTCTACGAACGCATTGAAATGTAGTTCAGTTAATATTATTATTTGTTCTTTCTAATGATAATAGTTTGAGGTCTGAAAGCCATCATAGCAGTTCAATAGATGCCCTGTTTTCTTTTTACAACGTTTTGTTTTCCGAATGTGGGTTGTTAATAATATGCTTTCTTAGCGACACGAACACTTTAAACTTATAATACATAGGAACTATACCTCTAGACTTCATTACAAATTACAGTTAGAATAGGCATGATGACTAATAAAAAAAAGGATTGTGTGGTTTTATGAAACCACGGTAAAAGTGAAACTTTTTTTTCACATTATAGACATTTAACTAAAAATTTTCGGAATAATAAATTCAAGCACTCAAAATTGAAATAAATCCATAAACAACAACATGCACCAGCAAAAA
The DNA here is from genome assembly GCA_949319165.1 of Sialis lutaria. Taxonomy (NCBI): domain Eukaryota; kingdom Metazoa; phylum Arthropoda; class Insecta; order Megaloptera; family Sialidae; genus Sialis; species Sialis lutaria. The sequence goes on from OX439233.1 coordinate 38,935,243, forward strand.
GTTCTAATAATTCTAATAAATTCTATATAAAAACCAAGATCTTTTTTCCTTTTTCTATAAGCACGTGCTCTGTCGGCGTTCTGTTTTTTACGGCCTAAAATTAATTCATCGTCATTCATTTTTGCACTATTCTTTCTCGTTGATCAGTTTTTTGGACTCACTAGCTGTGTCGTTGTTTACCAAAAGCAAATAAATAACAACATTTACATTAAACACTTACAAATTACAATACAAACTTACTAAATATGTATAATAGCACACAGTACATAAACTGTCATACAATGAATGGCTGCTTGTTCCACGCATGCGCAGTCCAAACGTTACGCGACATGCAACACACAGACCAAAAAGTTTGAGACGATGTAATAAAAGTTTCACTTTAAAAATCTATTCTATGATGATCTTACGTGTCTCCTATTTATAAAAAAAATACTTATTTCTGCACAAAATAAAGGTTTAATTGCAAAAATTTACTCTTTTTGAATTTGACGCCAAAACGCTCGCAGGTGACATTTGAGAGTTGTGACGTCACACTCCTTGTCAACAATAATCAAACATTCAGAGTTAGACAATAATTTAATTATTGTATTTTTAAACAAGGTATGTAGGTACCTAATAATCTTGTAAGAGGAATTAATATTTGACTAAAATAAAAGACGTTTACTGATGCGTGACGTAATTCGCTCTGATTGGTGTTCCATTTAACATGGCGGCGGATTGCTGTATTTTGTATTTTTATTTTAACTAAAAATATATTAGTCTCCCTTTTAATATAAAAAGAAATACATTTTTTAGAATCTTTTTAACCTATTTCATTATTTAAAATAATAATGTCAATGACAGATTTAAAAAAAAAGTGCGAGACGAACTGGCGCCGAGTGTTCCGTATCGTTAATTAAATTTAATTATTACTGTTTTGTATTAAATAAGCAGTAAAATTAAGTTTGTCACGTAATAGAATTAGAAATTTATGATTTTTGGATTTTTTCTTTTATTTGTCCTATAAGACCTCCCTTTATGCATAATTTCAAGATTCTAAATCAACGGAAAGTACCCTATATAGGTTTTGAAAACCTGTATCTTTTTATTTCCTTGAATTTTTTTTTATATTAATCTTAACTTGATGCCTTGATAGAGAAAAAGCGTCTTGACCGACAGACAGACAACAAAGTAATAAGGTAAATTCCAATTATTAATGTTCACGCAAGTGCACATCACTGAAAAAATTTACTGTTAATTTTTAACATAAAAAACATATTAACGAGAGGACGAAATTTCATTCTGTGAAAAATTAATCGGTAACGTAGTAATATTTTATATCAAAAAATTATCATACCGTATGTTAAAATAATTATAAAACTTAAATAATTATTTTAACAAATTATTAATAGTTAGATGAAAATTTTTTTATTTATTTACGATGCGTAGGAATGGGAAAAAAATAAAAAATGCATAGATTGATGAAAAAAATGTTGATCCTAGAAATTTTGAACACCCGACATGGTAAAATTTAAAATAACGTCTACTACAATTCAATATACTTACTGTATATCAGTTACTATTTTGGCGATAGGCCAGATATGAAAAGTAATATAGAAACATAGTAAAATTATAGATAATGTACGTGAAATTTTCATATGCAAGAAATTAAATTAAAGAATAGCGTATATTACTTTTTCAGAGTAAATAAATTTTAATAAGTACTATGTAGAAATTTACCAGCATGTCATTGTAATTTTTCATTTACTTTATTTTTAATTCTAGCGACTTTTCTGTTAATTTTTAAAAGAATATTCTCTCCGTGTGCAATTTAATTTTTTTATTTGATAATTAATTGTAAATTCAATAATATTAATTTTAATAATATATGTAATATAAATAGTAGGTATATATGTATAATGTAGTGTTAAACTGTTAATTAAAATACCTTTATAATGATTATAATAATAGTAATAGCAAATAAATGTAAACATGATTATTTTCATCATAAAATTAATTAAACTATTATTTAATTACAATATAAACATTAGGTAAACAGAAATTAACGATAAGGAAGAATGCGCGTTACCAAAACAATTGGAATAATTGGGTATTATTCGATTTTGCTTAAATACACGAAAATTACTATTCATTATTATGTTTAATTATCTATGTATATGAATTATTTCTTAAATCTATCTAATTATCATTACATACATATATATGTTTGTAAATATATATGAAAACTGCATTATCGACAGATTGGTCCATATAATAGGGTTGATCTATATATTATATCCAACTATACATGTAACAACTGTGAAGGATTTTCTCAAAAGTCAAAAATTCGTATCGAGTTTAAACTTTGTATATAGTTAGATGAGGTCAAGGTAAGTAACAAAAAAATTATATATAGTACATAATATATGTAGGATAATAGTTTAAGCCTTTACAAATAAGACAACGCTGTATTAGTGTATTCACACTAAAAAAAAAAAAAAAAATAGCAACAAAACTTATACATTTTGAAATAAGTACGAATTAATTTAAAAAAATCAAATGAATTCAATTATAGAATATACATAGGTGTATAGTAGTGTATACATATATAATATAGGGTAATAATTTAAGCCTTGGCAAATAAGACAACGCTGTAATGGCATATTCATACAAATTGGCAACAAAATCTATACTTTTTGAAATACGAATAAATAAAAAAAAAAATTCAAACTATGTAAATGAATGAGGCTGGCACTTAAGCAAAATGCTACAGTACTCTCTGGCACTCGACACCAATCTTGGACTGTTTAATTAAATCGAACCCCCGCAAAAAAGTACGTCACAACTCAAAAAATGTCATATTTGAGAAAAATATGTAGAATGATTCCAAATTACTATGTATTTATACTAAAAATTGTCATTAATGTAGTTCGTGTACCTACCGTCAACAAAACTAGCATATTCTAAATAAATGTTTTTTTTTATTTTTTTTTTAAAACTTAATCACGAAGCGTTTTAATATTTTTCAAACATCACAGGAATACTGAAATATTTAAATTAAATACTGTGTATCAGTCCTTTCCCTATACTACCTTTACAATTTTGATTTACCTAAATTGTTATAATTTCATTTATTCCTATTTCCTCAAAACTATATTTTTTTAGTTGAGAAACTCTTTTAGGGGCTGTATTGTTCTTAACCCAAGCATTAGTATTGCCAATTTAATACAACAATAATATACATAATTAGTATACATCCCCAAAATAATTCACTAATGAAATATTACAAAAAAATTACTCATTGTAAAAAAATCTGATATCATATCTATATATAGTATAAATATATTTGTTCTTTATGGTACATAGATGTTTGCATCATCGGTTTGAGTGTAAGGGGTTAGTTCTGGTTACGGGGATGACTTTGTCACCTCGCCCCAAGGGGGGGGGGGGGAGAGCGATGCGGCAATGGCTTTATGGCAGATAAGGGTAGCCGAAATTGTAAAGGGGTAGCTAGCTGCCGCTGTTGCCGCTACTGATGACGACACCTATCAGAATTACTCTCGGGGATTGGGTGTGATACACGCGCGGCGTTTGTTCTCCCGGATTTTGTACCCGGAAATAACGACCCGGATGATTTTCATCAAATCTCTGTGATGGTGTTCGCAAGTTAAAATTTCATGTCAATGTTGTACGCACTACATTAAAGATCGTTATACCTTATATATACCGTATATATCGAAACTTCTATACTATTAAATATATACAGGGTGTTCAGTAATTTTAATAAGGAACATATGTTTTATAAATATTTTGTTGATAAATTATGGAACTAATTTATTACTTAATTAATTTGATAGCTAACAATTTATCTATATCTATAAAAGAGTTTGTCCTTAACCACTCACTCACTCACTCACTCATATATCAACGTACAGCCCAAATCCCTGGACCTAGAAACGTGAAATTTCTTAGGTACCTTCCTTTTATAACGTAAGCACCCACTAAGAAAGGATTTTTCGAAATTCAACCCCTACGGGGTTAAAACAGGGTGTCAAAGTTTATATAAAAAAATATTTTTTTTTGTTCGCAACTTATCGAACATACTATAAAATATAAATAGTGAAACGATTATTTCAGCATTTCCCAAAATTTAACCCCTAAGGTACTAGGGGGGTGGAAAATTTTGTAAATTTTTTTTGTATTCACCGAATGAAACATGGCATAAGTAGGTACTCTACAAGACAAATATCAGTTACGAAAATTCAACCCCTATTGGAATAATAATAATAACTGTTCATGATATTAAAATAAATTCGGACAAATTAATATTCAATTAAAAATGAAAGTTCGATGGGGACTAGGACGGATTTAATCTGTAATAAAAGAATTTGATATTCAACCCCTAATGGCGAGAGTAGACGGGGGTTAGTTTTAAATTTTCTTTTTAACTAAGATTCGGGATATTTACGTTTTTTTTATAAGTAATGAATAAAAACCAATATAAAAAAAATGTAATATGTCATCCCCTATTACTTATAGAGGGTTCTAATTAGTTTCGAAGTTTACGCGAGCGAAGCCGCGGGATTCCGCTAGTTGTAAAAATAAAATAAATCAAATTATTTCTAAATCTTGCCCTGACAGGCACAGATGCACCTTCCCATCCTGTTTTTTGTATTTCTGTTGTATGTAGTAGATAGGTAAAGGTCCTCAAATAGGTTGTATCAAAAATACCTTAAAATAATTTACGATAATAGCGTCTTATGTCACATATGAAAAGGCACTCCAATGGGATTTAAAAAAAATACAGTTATTTATTATTAATAACATTATTTTCAAATGATGTTCGTCAAAATTTAAAAAAATATTGTATATTTAAAAAAAATTATATTGAAATTTTCGAAATTAAAGGTAAATTGTGGCCGATAAATGTCCAAATCTTCATCACCTCTTCAGAATATCTTAAAAAAACAAAATATCAGGAGTTCCCGACCTTTTTACTACATAGAACCCTTTTTAAAAGAATCATTACCTTTATAGCCCCCCCCCCCTTACATTTTTAGATTCTAGAAAACATAAATATACTACAATTTTATTTTAAAAAGTACAAGTTATTGCAATAATTGGTCAAATTAAAATAAAATAAACTATAAAATTCACCATCGATAATAGACCCCTGGAATACTATAAACCTTTTTAAACTACCATAGACCCCATAGGGGTCCACCCGGACCCCGTTTAAAATCCCTGACTTAAGTATGTTATATCATCTAAATTTTTCGTGCAATTTAAGCTTACATATTATGATGTTTAAACTTGCGAGACATGCCATCCTTCAAAACATTTTATTTATGTATTTTTGCATTGTTTTATTCAGGAAATAATCTTTTTCTACACACACAGACACACAGACACATGTGGCCGCCATCATTTAGTGTGATACTAGTAATTATATAATATATTTTTTACGAAGCATTGTTTTGTATGGAATAAATTTCTCAGTGTTGGAGACTTGAAACAAGAACACTATAACAATATTTAATAGATAGACAATCCATCCAGTGATAATTTATGTATGTTGTTTTTTTTCCGGATGATATATGCTTACGGATGTTACTTATTATATATCATTACTGAGAAATTAACATGGTAAGTAATACGCGCGCAATAATCTAATTTAACCATATATTGTTTTAGTATACCTATATAGACCGTTCATCAAAAGTGCTGTAATTAACTTTGAATTAACAACATGAAAAACTTTAACCAGACTACTGGGAAATTTCAATTATTGTTATTACTGTTATAGCTTAATATTGAATGTACTAAAAAATAATCTTGTTGATACGGTTAAGTACATTATTTTGTGTATATGTTACTGTAAAAGTTCGAACTGAGGCAAATCCTAGAATTTACCGGTAAAACTTAGGTTTTACCATCATACACTCCTAGGTTTTACCGCAGAGACACGGTAAATTTTGAAAAATAGAGTAGGTATCAAAAATATGTTAAAAAAATATATAGAAAATCACAAATATTAAATTTTGCTAACAAAATATTGGGGCGAATGGGGATTAATCTAGTATAAAATACGGGGATTCAATCTCCGCCTTGGTTAGGGCAATATATTGGGGCGAAAGGGGATTAATCTAGTATAAAATACGAAAATTCAATCTCCGCCTTTGTTACTAGATTAATCCCCTTTCGCCCCAATAGATTGCCCTAATCAAGGCGGAAATTGAATTCCCGTTCATAACCTAACAGAGGTTGTAATAAATGATTAAGAAATAATCATATGATAATTAATTTAGGTTTTATGTTTATTTCAGGTAAAAAATCACTTGAACCTAGGTTTTACCTCAGTTCGGGCTTTTACAGTAACATATACACAGAAAAAAAACTCGATCTTATTGAAAATTTGAGATGGAAAAATGTTTAATAAATTTATTTCACTAAAAGAATAGTGATTTTGAATTGAAAGTGACGCCATTACGGCATTTATTCTTACTGTAATTTGTTTTTAGTGTGTTTGCAATAAACGTTTTTCATTAATTTTGATTCTTTCAAAAATTACCATAATGATAACTGACATTAAAGTTAGGTTATGAATGATTAAGAGATTATTGTCCTATTTATTTATAAAATAATGAATTAGTTTTTTTTAGATTGCTTCAGTTTTTGACATGAGAAATAAATAAAATAGACAACCGGACAGACGGACGGACAAACCAAAACAATAAGGGTTTCTAGAACCCTTAAAAAAACTCATATTTTTGTAGTAAATCTGTAATATCGACCGGACATTATTTCAAAAAATAATAGTTCAAGAGCTGATAACATATTTTTCTGCCCCATCTGAGCACTAGGCAGACTTACGGAAAACATTAATTCATGTGTTGTACAATATGGGAAAAAAAGTCCCAACCTCGACACCCGGGGATAAAGGGGTTAAATTCCTTAGTGAACATGTAAAGAAAAAGTGTATGTTTGCCCCATGTGAGCACAAATAAAATGACTTCAGGGAGTTAGTTTATGAAAAGTTAGATAGTGAAAGTGCAATGGGCAGACGCGTAGGGTGGGGATAAGGGGTAGGCAGACGCACTCAAACATGCAATATTTTTTTTGAAAATTGCCCCATTTGAGCATTGCTGATTTTTTTAGGGATGACAGTTTTTGATCTGTAGATGACCGTAAAACAAAGGCAGACGCGTAGGGTGGGGATAAGGGGTAGGCAGACGCACTCAAACATGCAATTTTTTTTATGAAAATTGTCCCATCTGTGCATTGCTGAATTTTTTATGGATGATAGATTTTGATCTGTAGATGACCGAAAAACACAGGCAGACGCGTAGTCTGGGGATAAGGGGTCGGCAGACGCAATTTACAGTGGCAAAGGATTGTAACAAATTTAAAAAATGTATATTTCCGGTACTAAATATTGCACCGATGATAGCAAATATGTTTTAGAATCCTCTAAGTAAGAAGAAAATAATATGTCCCTTGTAATTTTTTGATTTAAAGTACCGTTTTGCTGTAATTTATAAATTTACAAAACTCAAAATGCCAGGGTCCTGAGTTCAAATCCCGAAGAATTCTGTTTCATTTTTTTATTTTTTGTTTTTTGTTTATTACAAAGAATGAGAACTACATAATCAAAAAAACATTTTTTTTTAATTCAGCGCCTACTTTTTTACACGTTTAATAATTTTTTTTTACATTTTTATATTAAAGAATGTTGTCTTTACCGCGTTGGTTGGGGGTCAAAAATTTTTTTTTAGAATTAATGTGTTATTCAGAGAGTCATTGTGGACAACTTTCAGCAAAAAAAAAAAGAATTACGAAACAATTCAGTTCAAAAATAGTCCAGATCTAATTTTGCACTTTCAATGTGTCTGCCCATCCCTTATCCCCACACTACGCGTCTGCCTGTGTTTTTTCGGTCATCTACAGATCAAAATCTATCATCCATAAAAAATTCAGCAATGCTCAGATGGGACAATTTTCATAAAAAAAATTGCATGTTTGAGTGCGTCTGCCTACCCCTTATCCCCACCCTACGCGTCTGCCTTTGTTTTACGGTCATCTATAGATCAAAAACTGTCATCCCTAAAAAAATCAGCAATGCTCAAATGGGGCAATTTTCAAAAAAAATATTGCATGTTTGAGTGCGTCTGCCTACCCCTTATCCCCACCCTACGCGTCTGCCCATTGCACTTTCACTATCTAACTTTTCATAAACTAACTCCCTGAAGTCATTTTATTTGTGCTCACATGGGGCAAACATACACTTTTTCTTTACATGTTCACTAAGGAATTTAACCCCTTTATCCCCGGGTGTCGAGGTTGGGACTTTTTTTCCCATATTGTACAACACATGAATTAATGTTTTCCGTAAGTCTGCCTAGTGCTCAGATGGGGCAGAAAAATATGTTATCAGCTCTGGAACTATAATAGGAAATATTAAAAATTTTAAATGGAAGATAGTGTTTTGTTTTCATAAAAATATTTAAGGTAGTTGGTCCGTAAACATGTTTTCGTCAGATTTTATTTAAATTGCACAAGAATATTCCCTAGATTAATATCTGAAAAATAGCTAATTTTTATAAAAATTGACCATCTCAAAGTCATGAAAAACGATCTTAAAGTTTATATTTTTAACACAGCTTATATGGACTAACCGTACACTAACGTAACGTTTTATTAGATAAAATTTAAACGTAGCGTCAGTTTTTCATAAAAAACTGACATGTTGTATATTTATATGAAAGAAAACAGTATACAAAAAATTGGAATTATTGACCATCCCGTTATTAAGATCTAACCAGATTTAACTACCAAACCATCACATAAATTACAGTATTGTTGACAATGTGGCAACAACGTATTCATTTGATTATAGTAAAAAATACACGAAATAATGAAATAATTTTTTACAAAATATGATAAGTGGATTGAAGGGAATTATAATCAATTTAATAAATTATTAATATATTCTGTGGTAGCTTAGATGATAAAATATAATCATTTGACAAATATTTAATAGTAGATAATGTACAGCGTTGCCATGATCATTTCTCTAAATTAAAAATATGTACTCATGGCCTAATGTGATCACATTATGATGGACCAACTACCTTAAGTCTATAGATACGTATGTACAATGCACACATAGATCAAAAGAAACCAATAATGCAAGATTCTCACAGTGCTTTATTTTCCGATGACAACGCGCAATATCGTTTCCGTTATTAATTTGTAAATTTTGTGTTCATTTCCTGAAATGAGAATGTAGGTATATCTCTCTCAAATGTTGATATCCAATATGTCACTCACCTTTACAAATGATTTAATTTAATACGGTTATCACTAATTAAGTTGTTTTCCGGTCTTCAAACTTCGATTAACGTGTTCTTTACAGAGGTTGATATGATCTCGATAAATAAAAATTTACATATGTTTGTCATATATGTGTGAAAAAATTATTTCATTTGGGATTTTTTTTAATAAAGTCTATAACTCAAAAGCTGCTGATCGGATCTTGATGCGGTTTTTTGGCATGTATACATGAAATTAAGCTAGGTTTTAATCATAATTTGATTCAAATCGGTTTACTATTTCTAAAGTTATAGTAAAATATATTATGTCGTTTGGGATTTTTTTTAATAAAGCCTATAACTCAAAAACTGCTGATCGGATTTTGATGCGGTTTTCTTTTACATGTATACACGTTATTTAGGTATGTTTTAGTCATAATTTGATGCAAATCGGTTCACTATTTCTAAATTTATAATAAAATATATTATATCATTTGGGATTTTTTTAATAAAACCTATAACTCATAAACTGCTGATCGGATTTTGATGCGGTTTTCTTTTACATGTATACACGTTATTTAGGTATGTTTTAGTCATAATTTGATGCAAATCGGCTCACTATTTCTAAAGTTATAATAATATATATATAATTTGAGATTTTTTTAATAAAACCTATAACTCAAAAACTGTTAATCGGATTTTGATGCGGTTTTCTTTACATATAAACACGTTATTTAGGTAGCTTTTAGTTACAATTTGATCCAAATCGGTCCACTATTTCTAAGGTAATAACAAAATATCTAAAAAAAAATTATATCATTTGGGAATTTTTTTAATAAAGCCTATAACTCATAAACTGCTCATCGGATTTTTATGTGGTTTTCTTCTACATATATAAACGTTATTTGGCTAGGTTTTAGTCATAATTTGATTCAAATCGGTCCACTATTTTTCAAGTTATAACAAAATATCTATAATATAATTTACTTTCTCATGCAATAAATTTTCCAGTTTCTCCCTTCGCACATACACATAACACATTTAATATTATCAATGAGCACACAAATATAAACACACGTGCACATTTTGCAAAAAAAGGGTTGCCTCACATATACGTACAGTGTTTCATACAAACAACAGAGATAGAAAACACAATTTAATTGATTATTTCGATATATATTTCTCTGTTCATAGCGTAATGCGTAAAATTAACAATAGCACCATATCGTGTGTCTAGTGTTGAACAGAGAGGTGTGTACATGGGTTGTGTTTGTTGTCTCTCTCTGTTGTTGGTCTTGTTTGGGAGTTAGATAATGTACTCCTTTTGCAGTTCTAAATCAGATAAGAACTGTGCGACGCGTTCGCAAGCGACGTCTGATAACGTCTAACATTAATTAATAGACTTTTGTAACAAAGATAGTTTTATTTTATTAGCTTCATATTCATATCTTAATGAATACCGCCACTTTAAATTAATTTGTGCCCCTGTGTGTGTCTGTATGTTCAGAGTGGTGCTTTGTACAACGGCTTTTTGGTGTTGTTAAAATGTTCTCTCACTGTTTTCAGGGTTGTTTATTTAATTTAAAATCATTATTCATTTGACTTTTGAATTGGATATTTTATTAAGGGGTTAGGTGTACTCAGAATTTTCAAGAAATCGATTTTTGTTTTTTGCATTTTTGGAAGCTGCTACAACGGCTGAAGAACTATTTTATGGCCCAGGAATAGTTGACTCGGTGTAAGTAATTAAATAATACGTATATTACTTTACGTAAATTGAGTGTAAAACTTTAAATGCGTTTTTCTCAAAACTATGTTTTTTGAACTGGTGACCACTGTAGCTCGAAAACCGATCGGTAGATTTAAATGAAATTTATACAGCTTTTTGAAAACATGAAAAACTAGTGCCTGATCGAAGGATTTTTTATATTTTTTTTAATTTCGATTTGTTATAAACAATTAACTGTTGGTTTTTTTTCCCGAAAATCTTGAAAAAAAATTCCTGAGGCTGCCATTTTGTTAATTTAAGAAAGAAAAAAAAAGTTTCGATCAGGCACTAGATTATCTATTAATAAAACTAATTTTTTTCGTCCGATTGAATTTGGAAGAATCTCCAAGGATAAGTGATGGTTACCGCAAGGAGCTTCGGTTGGAACTGGATCAACACAAACAACCATTACTTTTAAAATTATTAATTTTTTTTTTTAAATTTCTGTCAAGTCAAGTCGAAACCTTATTTAATGATGCTATGTTTTTATTTTTATAAAATAAAATAATTTACTGGCAAAAAAAATTATTTAAAATTGTAATTTTTTTACACCTAACCCCTTAAAAGTATATTTTACGTAAAAAGTATAAGTATTAGTCATAGCAACTTGAAAATAATGTTCTGGCATCAATCTTGGACTCTTTAAGAGCAAGGTACACTGGTAGAAAGGATTTCTCAACCCAAGTAAACCTTGTTTTGTATATAACAATATTTTCTTAAGATAAGCAATAATCTCTTAAACCAACTATAGTATTCTTGAACGAAGGAATAACGTAGTTGGATTAAGAGTATGTTTCTTATATTAACAAAATATTGTTTTCGTTATATACAAAACAAGGTTTTCTTGGTCCAATACAGTTTTTTTTCTGTGTATACTGTTTTTTACTTTTTTATACGTACATGAAATGTAATGTATAAATATAGTGATCACGAAAAAATTCGAACTCGAGATTTTAACGGAATTACATGTTTTGAGGGTCCCTGAATCATATACCACCATTAACTCAATGACGTATGTGTGTGTGTCTGTTTGTCTGTGAACGCTCTACAACCAAAACTGTAAGACTTACGAACATGAAATTTTAAACTTAAGGTTCTTGTATATACTCTAGATGTGCACCTCTTATTTTTGAAAACCATCACTAAACCGGAAACGGATGTTTACTAGAGAAATTTTGAAATTTTTCGAATTATTTTTGAAACGGTGGACAGTAGAAAAAATGTTTTAGATCAAAGTTGTAGAAGGTACTTTTATCTATAATTTATGTTCTATCCACCCCCCCCCCCCCCCAAAATTTGTTTTTAGGAAATAATCCATTTTCTAAAAAAAAAAAAAAATTGTGTCTCGGGCTTCAAAATGTCCTAGTTCGTCTCTGCTAAAACTCTCAGAAACAAATTTACTGTATTTATTGTATCTATAAATAAAATAGAAGCTTTTATTGTTTGCTATATTATTAAATAGAATCGAGTACACATATGGTATATAAACAATTGTTTGTATAATATTTGTACACACTAGATTTCTATAAATTATAATACACGTACCTACTCATAGTTATTTTATACACAATTACATTTTATATATCGTACTCAATGCATAGACACGATTTTGTCACCAATAACATTCATATACAATATCAAATTATAAACTAAATATAATATCACTACCTATTAACTGTTAACATTTTTTATAGGTATTTAATTTTAAACAAATTAAAGACCGTCTAGGCGTGAACTGATTTCGAGGCTCTTACCCCCCCCCCCTCTTCTCAAAATTTTAACAAAGATACATATGTATATAATATATATAGATAATATTTTTACTGCACGAATGTCTTATTGTTAAATAAAAGGATTGTGTGGTTTTATGAAACCACGGTAAAAGTGAAACTTTTTTTCACATTATAGACATTTAACTAAAAATTTTCAGAATAATAAATTCAAGCACTCAAAATTGAAATAAATCCATAAACAACAACATGCACCAGCAAAAAGTTCTAATAATTCTAATAAATTCTATATATAACAACCAAACAATTTCTCTCTTTCATTTGACACGGCTCGTCGAGTGAGATGCACTGTCCATTTCTTTATGTCTATGGCTCTGACGTATTTACCCCTACTCCGCGGTCGAGCGACATGCAACACACAGACGAAAAAGTTTGAGACGATGTAATAAAAGTTTCACTTTAAAATGAAAAAATATACAAACGATCGCCATTTTGTGAAAAAATAAAATAAAAAAAACGGCTGCGTGCAATTTAACGATAGTTACATTTATATAGTAGATTGATAAAATTATTTATTTTTTTCATATAACCCTTCTCGAAATTTCGAGTCAACCATAGAGAAAAAAAATTTTTTTTGGTCGGCACATCAAAGCTCATAACTTTATTAATATTTAATATTTTTCAATAAAAATCGATATTAAATAAGTTGAATATATACGTAATAAAATGTCCTTTACCTGATTCAAAAATAATTAGTTATATCTGTGAAAAAAATTCTCAAACACTGACAATTTTTTGACCCGTTACAGTGGCTATCCCTCTAAACATTTTTTCATCTCAAATTTTTTTTCTGTGTAGTAGATATAATATCTCGTATATAAACTGATTTCTAGACTCCACCCCCCCCCCCTCTAATAATTTAAATATAGATACATATAAAGACAATATTTTTACCAAGTATTTTTTTTAACTATGAACATTTCTGTTGCTAAAACCTAAATAGCGCAAATATTGTTATTTTTCTATGTATTAGGTAATATCGTATTGTATCTGATTTTGAGGCTCCTACCTCCCCACCCCTCTAACAGTTTTTAATTTAGATACTAATGTATATACAGGGTCCTCCAATAGTGCGTCCGGCATTGTTTTACGCCCAAACTATTGAAGATAGCGAGTTAGGAAAAAAAAATTACTATATATATCGACACTAAAGAATTTCAGGAAAATATTTTCAACCCCCTAAAACCGCTCCTTGGGGGGTAGTTTGAGGGGTACATGCCCGTTTCTCAGTAAAATCAAATAGAATGGTATATCAAAAAGTACATATTTGTAAAGATAATGAAAAAATAAGAAACTTTCGTAAAACAAAAATTTTCATACTTTCAATTGTTTAAAAAATATGGCGACTTGTTATCAAATTTTAGAGTTTTACTCAAAGTGCTCTAATTTCGTTAAATATTTATGGAATTTCATTATTATTTTAAATTTAGAAAGTAGAAATAATGAACCTTGTAAAGATGTATGATTATTTGAGATTTTAATAGTTTAAAGTGTCATACTCGACATACCAAAAATTGAAAAGTTCAATTAGGGATAATTCAAAATTTTTAAATACAATGCTATATCAATTAGTACTTTTTCTTAAAGAAGATATGTAAATAAACAGTTTTTGATAAAAAAAAATTAAAATTAAAAAATTTAATTTTCAGTTTTCAATTTTAAAATTATAATTTTAAATTTTAAATTTTCTTAACAAAAGTTGTTTATTTACATATCCTTTTTAAGAAAAAGTACTAATTGATATACCATTGTATTTGAAAATTTCGAATTATCCCTAGTTGAACATTTGAATTTTTGATATATCGCGTATGACACTTTAAACTATCAAAATCACAAATAGTCATACATCTTTACAAAGTTCATTATTTCTACTTTCTAAATTTGAAAAAATAATAAAATTCCATTAATTTTTAACGAAATTAGAGCACTTTTAGTGAAACCCTAAAATTTGAGAACAAGTCGCCATATTTTTTAAACAATTGAAAGTATGAAAATTTTTGTTTTACGAAAGTTTCTTATTTTTTTATGATCTTTGCAAATATGTACTTTTTGATATACCATTCCATTTGATTTAACTGAGAAACGGGTATGTACCCCTCAAACTACCCCCCAAGGGGAGCGGTTTTAGGGAGTTGAAAATATTTTCCTGAAATTCTTTAGGGTCAATATATATAATAAATTTTTTATCCTAAAACTCTATCTTCAATAGTTTGGGCGTAAAACAATGCCGGACACACTATTGGAGGACCCTGTATAGACAATATTTTTACCACGTATTTTTTTACCTATGAACGTTTCTGTTGCTAAAACCTAAATAGCGCAAATATTGTTATTTTTCTATGTATTAGGTAATATCGTATTGTATCTGATTTTGAAGCTCCTACCCCCCCCCCTAACATTTTTAATTTAGATAAATATGTATACATAGACAATATTTTTACCACGTATTTTTTTACCTATGAACGTTTCTGTTGCTAAAACCTAAATAGCGCAGATATTGGTATGTTTGTAGTAGTGTATTGTTGTATATAAGATATTTACGACTATTGTGAAGATAGTTTACGACCACACCGTTGATAAAACAGTAAGCCTGCGGTTATTGCCAGGTGACTGTTAACTTTGGAATGTCAACCAAATGTAAGGTGTGAAAGATAGGTACCTTTAGTTATTGATATCTATGTATGTCAAATTAATACGTTTTCAATTTTCTGTCTATATGCTTTTTTTATAATTTACAGATTTTCATATTTTTAAGTGAAAAAAAGACTCATAAATTTAAAATACTATTTATTATCACATAACAAATTCTTAACGTTTTTAACATCTCTAAAATAGAACATATAGACCTAATTACCGATATTATAAACAAACTAATATTTGTGAGTTAAAAATCACTTTAAATTCTGTGTTATTATCTATGGATTTACTATTGAATTTAGATGAGTGATACTTGACTAGAGTATTGTAACACAGTTGGCGCAGACTCTCATTGTACGTCGTATAATTATTATAATATCACCACTGTTTTAACACCCTTGTTTGTGTTTACATACCACGCGTACGAGAAACTTGTCAAAGTCTTCATGAAACTACAAGAGAACTGTCATATATGTAGGTTTGATAGTTAATTTGTTAGCTCATATAAAAAACGTATTATTAGAGGTATCAAAATTTAAAATAAACCAATAAATAGAGAAAGAAAATTAAGTAAAACTATAGCCAAAATTAACTGTAAAATTTTTGCCCTAAGTGAAATTTTTACCATTGAAATTTATATTTGAATTTTTTTTTATTAAATAAATATTAGATATTACTTTTTTCGTGTATACCAAAATTTTTTTTAGCTATTTAGGTAGCATTGTGTGTCAGAAAATAACAATAATTAATTTGTAGTATCTTTTACATTTTTATATTAAGAATATTCTTTTTTCCAGTGTTTATTCTATGAAGATATATATGTTACAAAAAGTGTTCTTATCAATTATTGCTAACTTATTTATAGCCTAGTATTTACATAATATACAATAATATTGAAACTATAAATTATGATTTCTTAATATACTACATTAATTAATAAATACTAATAATTTTAAACACTTTAAAAAATAAAAGACAGAAGGCGCAGACAAATGTATTCTACATATTATATATGGTATAGCTAAGTACTATATTTTAAAGTGTATGATATTTTTGACTTTTGACTTGGTGCGTGTGTATTTGTGTTTGTGTGTTACAATGGATACCTAAGATTGTATAGTTGTTGACGCGCGGACCGGCACCGGAAGTGTGACAACAACAATGGCCGCTTACGTGCTTACCCCGTCCCCCCCCACGCCCCGGCGAAAGCGACGCCTGTGTGTGTGTATATATACCTACCTTCAATAGATAGATATCACGTGAAAAAATATAGAAGAGAACATTATTTAAATATTAATATATATAGTTTAGTATTCTATGATGATCTTACGTGTCTCCTATTTCCAAAAAATACTTATTTCTGTAGAAGATAAAGGTTTAATCGCAAAAATTTACTCTTTTTGAATTTAACGCCAAAACGCTCGCATTTGAGAGTTGTGACGTCACACTCCTTGTCAACAATAATCAAACATTCAGAGTTAGACAATAATTTAATTATTTTGTGTGTTAAAAATAAATTCCAAAGTATATAAGTTCTTAAATGAGGTATGCACCTAATAATCTTGTAAGAGGAATTGATATTTGTCTAAAATAAAAGACGTTTACTGATGCGTGACGTCATTCGCTCTGATTGGCGTTCCATTTAACATGGCGGCGGATTGATGTATTTTGCATTTTTATTTTAACAAAAATTATATTAATCTCGCATTTAATATAATGATAAATGCATTTTTTAGAATGTTTTTAACCTATTTCATTATTTTAAATCATAATTTCAATGATACCTACTTTGTTACTGGTATCATGTTTATTATTATAAAAGACGGGAGCAGTCATTTGACGGCAATTTCAATTTCAATATTGAATAATTCAAAAACTATTTGACTTACCGTAATGAGACTTTGTGACTTTTATTAATACTAGTAGTTAAATGAAACTATGTATCAAAATAATTCACATCTATTTTCTTTATTGTTTGAAATGTTGATATACCGATAAAGACTATGATCTGATAAATTTTAATTGTTGTATGAGAGGGTACAACAATAAATACGTATATGAATTGTCAGTCAAATAAGCCTGTAATTGTGTTATCGATATTATTGTGAGTAATTTGTGAAAAAAGCCCAGGAAATTCGAAGAAGGCGAGAATGTCTTATTCAGAAATGTAAAAATAAAACTAATAAAGTATGCGATACTTTGCGGCTCTTGTAACATGTAAAAATTGTGTATAAATATTAAAATTAAACGTACATTACATCTACTTTTATTTCTTGACATTTATTAATTACTCATAAAAAAAGATATTTAGTAAATTTGTAGTCATTTGACCGGTCGTCGTCTTTGTAGGTAGGTAGTTTTTCCCGTCTTTCTAGTGTAAATAATTAAATTGATTTAATAGTTACTTGTTTTATTGAGAATTACAAAAAAACATTACACAAGAGTGTTGCCAGTATAATATATTATAGGTAGGTAAGCTATAATAAATAAGTAGAAGTGCGATGTGTATATGTGTGTCCACTCTAGTTATGTTATGTTTTCAGTATATCTATGGGCAGTGAGCTGTACCGCTACGTGATGCGACATAAGTTTGGTTTTGATGAGGTGTGTTCAGTTGGTTGAGGGATTTTTATTCCATTCATTTCACTCTTTTATAATGTCTGCCATACCTGACAGCTACGAACGTAGGAATACTAACATATTTTATATTACTACACGGACCATGAATATATACTTTAAATGTTCACTCTGTTAAGTATATACAAATATACATCTATGTATTTTTACTACTTGGGAACAAGATTAAAAAATGCATATATTTTTTAGATAGAAAAAACAATGTTACAATTTAAATACCTATTTTATTTATAAAAATCTAATGTTTTTTAAGTATTTTAAAGATAAATAAATAATTTTTTTTTGTCTTTTATAGTTTTTTTAACTATATAATTGTATATACAAGATTTACGGTAACTTTTCAATGTAATTACAAATAATGGTCACAAGTCCAGTCTTTTATTACGAAGATTTCAACTAGAACGCAATAATTAATACTCATTTGTTGTATTGAATATTTATTTTATTTTATTTATATCAATATTGAAAACATTTCACAATGCCTTATTATTATCTATATATTTCTTTAGCTCCCCCCCCCCCCACCCACCTTACAACGGAGCCACAAGTAGCTTCCTAAAGTATAATTAATAATGTAAGAATAATTTTCAAATTTTAAAATAGTTGTAAAATATTAATTGAAAATTATTTTAAAAACTTTTTAAAGCTTTTGATCGATTTAAATCTAATTTAAAAGCTGAAGAACGATTAACCCTTAGCTGCCACTGTGGGGTACCAGGCGCCCCATATTTTTCAATGTAAAGTTGTTTAAATTATATTAAATATTATATATTCTCTTATATAACTAATTGGAGTGCATTTCGTACTTTTCGAAGATGATAGAGGAATTTTGTTGGCTTAAAATAGTCAATAGTAATTAATCGTTCTATAAAAAAATACATAAATGAATTTTGGCTTAAAATGGTATTTCTTTAGTTCAAACATACTTGTCTTCCTTAAATTTTAAAACTAAATCCGCACCTGTATTAATTTGCAATATAAGTATAATTATATAAAATTACATTTTTCCGCAATTTATATTTAAAAACGATAATTAATCCGTCACAGTGTCTTCAGTGACCATATACTACTACACATAACACGATTAATTAAAAACTTTATGTATATATATAGTTATAATAAAAATCATACCGAAAATATAATTAGTCAAACAAAAATAGTAATAACAAAAAAAAAAAAAACTGAAATTCACCGTAACAGGTTGAAAAACGCGCTAGCGCAGTTTAAAATATTCCTAAAACTTAATTTAAAAAACAAACATGTGGTTGTATGAAGCTAAAGACACCACTCAGGTATTTCACAAAACACTTCCTTCAAATGCAAATTAAAACAAGTTTAATGTTTTGTTATTCAAATTATAGTCTGATCTTTCCTGATGGCGGTGCGGCGGCCTAACAGACCCCCCCCCCCTCCCGCCAATAGTCAAATATACAAATAATATCACCTTCTAGTATATAAGTTACCGGCAAAGTATGAAATAATTTTTATTTATTGTTTTAATAAATAAAATAAAATATTTGTTCAGACGAATATTAAGTATATGATTTAAAATTGTTGAAATAAAAAACATACAAAAATATTAGATATTATTTAGTCATTTAGTAACATATTAGGCCAGTATTAAGTAAGATAAATAACCTATTCACCCTATTTATGTTTATATTTCTAGTCTATACAATGCCTAGGAAATGTATATAATTAAATTCATTTCATACATTGCCTGGTGATTTTTAGGCATTCTATAGAATACCTAGGAACTCTATACAATGCCAGATTTCATACATTGCCGGTAATATACAGGGTGGCCCAAGTAAAACGAAACGGGCGCGGTTTTGGTCATTTAAAATAAGATTTTGAGAAAAAGCTCGAACACGTCGATTTTGCTTTCAAGGGGGACATCTTCTGGTATAAAATTTTTGCAAGAATCTTTTCAACCCTCAGCGCTATGAGCGCAACCCTTAAAATTTTAAATAGCATGATAGGGCAAGTGATAGGTACCTCATTTGAAAGATTTTTTCATTCTGAATACGGTGCTTTTTGATTTATTCAAATCTGTTTAATTTTAATCAAGTTATTGACATTTTGAATTCCATAAATGCAATGATTTTCTGATCAAAAAACAAATATTTTCAACTAAAATTCAAAACAAAGTAGGTTTATTTTCTTATCAAATAATTCAAAAACATCCAATTTGGACATTTATTGAATTAATTTAAAAAATTAAAAAAATTTAATTAAAAAAAATTTACCAACATCCAAAACTTTAATTAATTCAATAAATGTCCAAATTCGATAATTTTGAATTATTTGATAAGAAAATAAACCTACTTTGTTTTGAATTTTTGTTGTAAATATTTGTTTTTTGATCAGAAAATCATTGCATTTATGGAATTCAAAATGTCAATAACTTGACTAAAACTAAACAGATTTGAAAAAATCAAAAAGCACCGTATTTAGAATGAAAAAAACCTTTCAAATGAGGCATCACTTGCCCTATCATGCTATTTAAAATTTTAAGGGTTGCGCTCATAGCGCTGAGGGTTGAAAAGATTCTTGCAAAAATTTTATACCAAAAGATGTCCCCCTTGAAAGCAAAATTGACGTGTTAGAGCTTTTTCTCAAAATCTTATTTTAAATGATCAAAACCGCGCCCGTTTCGTTTTACTTGGGCCAGCCTGTATGTTCTACTATAGTAAAAATAACGTATTATACAAATTACAATGTAGATTGTAGAAGTTACTCAATTGACAAATATTAAAACTGGTTGATACAAAATTAACATTTTTAATCAGCAACTTTTTCTCTGTATAGCTACCTAACATAAGTTATTTGGAAATAACATCGAAACTGTCAGTTTTAGGATAAAATAGGTTATGATCATTTTTAAACCTAATAAAATTTTGAATAAAATAGTTTTTGAAAAATAATTAATAATTACTAACTGAAACATTTACATTTAATAATTATTTTCAATATAAACTAACAACTGTTTTTAAATATTGCAAATTATTAACACAAATTTTATTTTTATCCACTCATTCATCCTTATGTATGTCTTTAACAAAATATCAAAATTAAAATACGTTAAGGCTGAACATGCTATTTGAATTGTCAAAAGAATTACTATAGAGAAATTACGGTTTTGTATTTTAAGTTCAGCTCTGACCAGTATTAATAAATCATTTAGGAAAAAATACACTCATAAACTAGATTCATTTTTCTATGTTATGTCATACTTTTTCAATTTATTTTTTTTATATATTAATAAAAAAAAACTGAAAATGTGTGTATTTTTCTTGATATGATAAAACTCAATATATAACAAAAATTCTTGAAAAATACGGAGAAAAAATATACCACGACATAGATATTTGTTTAAGCTTTCTAATTTTATAATAATTCTGCAATTTTCATTTGAAATATTGAATGTAAGCCTTAAAACATAAGAACTAGTTCTATCCTTAGTAACTTCATCTCTGTTTAATTTCGAGAATATCCCATTTTTCATTCGATCGTCAATTGTCACTGAATTACTTGTATCTGTCATTTCCCCTCAGGGCTAGACTTGTGCAAATAATTTTTGTTTTCTACGGTGGTGACATCTCGTAGAATTTAGTTTCGGAAAAATCGGCATGAACAGCCTTAACATTTAAAATCAAAGTTATGTAATTATTATTGAAAATATTAATATATATACTCAAAAATATACTCACAATAAACTAGTCTACCATTTTAGTAAGCATTTCGATTTTATTAAGTTATACCATGTTTCTTATTTTAAACAAAAAATCTGAAAAGTGGCCAATCATTATCAGTGGCCAATAATTATACCGTTTCCCCTATAAACTATTAAATATGTTTTAGTACAGGGAAGTCAGTTTTGTATGTACAAATACCAACTTAGCAATTAAGGTAGTTGGTCAATCATAATGTGATCACATTAGACCATGAGTACATATTTTTAATTTAGAGAAATGATCATGGCAACGCTGTACATTATCTACTATTAACTACTTGTCAAATGATTATATTTTATCATCTAAACTACCACAGAATATATTAATAATTAATGAAATTGATTATAATTCCCTTCAATCCACTTATCATATTTTGTAAAAAATTATTTCATTATTTCGTGTATTTTTTACTATAATCAAATGAATACGTTGTTGCCACATTGTCAACAATACTGTAATTTATGTGATGGTTTGGTAGTTAAATCTGGTTAGATCTTAATAACGGAATGGTCAATAATTCCAATTTTTTGTATACTGTTTTCTTTCATATTAATATACAACATGTCAGTTTTTATGAAAATCTGACGCTACATTTAAATTTTATCTAATAAAACGTTACGTTAGTGTACGGTTAGTCCATATAAGCTGTGTTAAAAATATAAACTTTGAGATCGTTTTTCATGACTTTGAGATGGTCAATTTTAATAAAAATGGGCTATTTTTCAGATATTAATCTAGGGAATATTCCTGTGCAATTTAAACAAAATCTGACGAAAACATGTTTACGGACCAACTACCTTAATAATTTCATCACAGGTGTAGTATGTATATAATTACAACTATATTAAATAGTAAATACATGTTTCCAAAGTAATAGACGGTTTTAATTTCTGTCGCGACTTGCAAAATGTTATATATTTTTTTCCTGAACATTTAACACACTAGCTAGAAGTAACATGCATGCGGTTCACCTTGTTATACTTAAATCATGCTCCTCACTTCGTCAAACCGATGTCTGTCACAAAAACACTGTCGTGGATTTAGTACATGGGCGCCTACAAAATAGGGAAATATATTAAAGTTATATGCATGCGATGACTTACTAAAAAAAACTATTCTATGATGATCTAAAGTGTCTCATATTTCCAAAAAAAATACTTATTTCTGCAGTAAATAAAGGTTTGATTGCAAAAATTAACTCTTTTGAATTTGACGCCAAAACGCTCGTGGGTGACATTTGAGAGTTGTGACGTCACACTCCTTGTCACCAATAAATCAAACATTCAGAGTTAGACAATAATTTAATTATTTTTGTGTGTTAAAAATGAATTCCAAAGTATATAAGTTCTTAAATAAAGTTTGTACCTAATAATCTTGTAAGAGGAATTGATATTTGTCTAAAATAAAAGACGTTTACTGATGCGTGATGTCATTCGCTCTGATTGGTGTTCCATTTAACATGGCGGATTGCTGAATTTTGTATTTTTATTTTAACAGAAATTATATTAATCTCGCTTTAATATAAAAATAAATACATTTATTTAGAATCTTTTTAACCTATGTATTTCATTATTGAAAATCGTAATTTCATTGATACTTTGTTTCTCTAATTTGTTTTCGAATTTTAACTCTGACTGTATGAAATAATTTTCATACAAATTGGTAGTATTTACTTACCACGCGTGCGAGAAATTTGTCAAGTACTTAAAGAAAACTGCTGTTATAATTTTGATACCCAATTTCTTTTATAATATCGGACATATAAACGATGTTTTAAAATAACGGTATTTAATTTATATAGGTATGGGAATATTTGCCCCTCTTTTTGAAAGTGCCCATGGTTTAGAATGAACATTTAATAAATTAAATCTGACGTAATTTGAGGTGTGACATGAAGGTATCAATTAAGAACTGCTAGACATCTGTACGAGTAAACCCACTATAGAGTTTGTAGTTTTTGGAATTTAGAAATGTTTAATAATATTAAGTAGGTACTCTTATAATTAATATTAACTTGATTTGATTTGTAAATTATGTCATTTGTCTTCAAGGATTCCTAGTTGTAGAATTGTTGTAGATAAGACATTTGAATTAAAATAATCAAAATCCAGAACATTTATATTATTTAAAATATTAATAGAAAAAGACAATACAATAAGTATTAATTATATTAATAGTATATTTGTTTATTGTTATAACAAATTAAACTATACCAATAATATAGATTTAGATCCTGTACACAATAATTACTAATTGATATTGTAACTTTAGTAATTTAACAAACATTGTAACTTTAGTAATTTAACAAACACGTAGCAAGAATTACAATATTTTATAGACAGTTTCAAGATAACTATACGTCAAATACACAAAAAAAATAACTGTATTGGACCAAGAAAATCTTGTTTTGTATATAACGAAAACAATATTTCCTTAATATAAGAAAAGTACTCTTAATCCAACTACATTATTTCTTCGTGCAAGAATACTATAGTTGGTTTAAGCAGGCCCAGATAGAGTGGGGGGGGGGCTAGGAGGGCCATATGGTCCGGGCCCCCTATATCTCAGGGGCCCCGGCGCCCTAAAAATTATTTATATTTTATATTTTTACAAATATTTTTTTTGATACTTATACTATTTTTTATAATAGTGATTATTTAAAAAACATAAATATACTACAAAAAAGACACACCTTGTAAAAAAAAGTACAAGTAGAAATAAAAAAAAGGAAAATTTTCTTTAAAAAACCTCCTGGTTTTTAATACTAAAATAATATCAGGAAGTTATAAGAATTTTACTAGTACGAAATTTGTTTGAAATGCCCTTACGCTCAGGGCCTGGGTTTAAGAATATATTTCTTATCTTAAGAAAATATTGTTTTCGTTATATACAAAACAAGGTTTACTTGCCTCAAGTAAACTTTTCTACCTGTATAATATTATAATTTTAGGCTGCAATGTATGCAGTTTATCCACGAAATTAAGTACAATAAATAATTGTCGTATAGATACTTAAAAAAAGTATATTATTATTGTATTAAGAAGACTATAATTTCTTATACAAAGCATTGTAAAAAAAAAAAACATAAAACAAAAGCACTATGAAAACTAACGCTTCGTAACATGTCAAAACAGTTCACACATACACCTTGCGTGCAACAATGACATTAATCATTCCTGATTTCGAAAAAAAAATATACTGTCATTGAATAGCATTTTGGAACCCATGAATGAGAAAGAATTATATTATATGTGTGGGTTATGCAGCAGGAAACATTGTGTTTTGTTTTCTAACCGCAATGTTTCTAGCTAGCGAATCGCGTGTTAGCTCTGTACCCCGTTACACTCATATGAACATTTTTTTTATTTAGAAAACTGATTATTCCTTAAATTAAATGTAAATATTATAGTAGTTACATTTATGGTTCGCATAGCAAACTTGCGTGTGTCGAATTTTGTCCGGAAAATATAACAAACAAAAATATTATCTTTCAAATGTTATTACTGTTACTTATAATTAGATTTTATCAGTTCGCGTACCGAAAAAAAAATCATCGGCTTGCGCAAAACTCGCGGGTGTGTGTCCGTCCGTCTGTACGTGCGTGCGTGTGTACTGTAATAATGAATGATAGCTAGGAGAATATGTGGAAACAGAGGATGTATGTTTGGTTGTAACAATTAAATACTGATGTAACTAATTCGGAGTTTTTTTTTGTTTTTACTCATAACAGGAAGTTACTATAGTTTTCTATGTATAGATTTGTTTGTTGTATTTATTCTTCTTCTTCCTGTTTGAAATTAATCAATTATATAGTCATATAGTATACACTGGTAGAAAGGATTTCTCAAACCAAGTAAACCATGTTTTGTATATAACGAAAACAATATTTTGTTAAGATAAGCAATAATCTCTTAAACCAACTATAGTATTCTTGAACGAAGAAATAACGTAGTTGGATTAAGAGTATGTTTCTTATATTAATATTGTTTTCAAGGTTTTCTTACTTAGTCCAATACAGTTTTTTTCTGTGTATTCGTATAGAACTGGCGCTAGAAATTGGTTTAACAAATATGAAGAAAAATAGGTATTTTATAACAATTCTAAATAACAAAAACTATTTGATGTACATATGTAGTTTTCTTGAAACTGTTTAAAAATTGTAATTCTTGCTAGGGTAGGTTACGTGTTTGTTAAATTATATACTAAAGTTACAATATCAATTAGTAATTATTGTGTACAGGATCTAAATCTATAGTATTGGTATTGAAATTTTAAAAAGTAAAATAAATGGTAATAAATTTAAAAAAGTAAAATCACTTAATTTTCCTAATGAAAGGAAGCTTTTATAAAAAATTGTATGTACAGTACAGTATGTCCCGTAAGTCTGGATCCATAGGGAAAAATAACAGTCCAAAAATATATTTGTACCTGCATGCAAAATAATAATAATATGTATAAAAAAAATCCGAAACTCAAAATTCGAAAACTAGACAAGATTTTAATTCCAAAAAACAAAAATTTCGTATAAACTTATTTTTATTACATTTATACGTAATTAATATTTTTAATAACAAAAATCAATCATAATAAAATTAACATTAAACTTATAATGAAATTAAAAAATACAAACACCGTAAACTGTAACTTGCCAAGGTTAAAACAAAAAGATTTATAAGATATTTAGTTTTTCAACAGATGATTACCTATATATAAATGTATAAATGTTCTCAATAAACAACTTTTTAGTTAATGGAATGCAATATTTTGTATTTTATATCTGATTAACATTTATAGCAAACTATTTACAACAGAAATACAAAAACCTTTCTTTTTGTAAAACATTACCTACATAAAATAAAACAGATTTTCAATGCAAGTAAAAATTATTAACACTGTTTTCAACTTGTGAGATAAAAACATATTAATTAAGTTAATTAATTAATTACATTCCTCAAAACATTACTTATGAATATACAGGGTGTTTACAAAATCAACATCAATATTTATGATATACAAACTTTTAGCCAAACTGTTTTTGATTTTATGTCCGATATTATAAAAAAGCTAGCAAACGAGGTAACAAACTTATATGACAGTTCTCTTGTAGTTTCATGAAGACTTTGACAAGTTTCACACACGTGTTGTATGTAAACACAAACAAGGGTGTTGAAACAGTGGTGATATTATAATAATTATACCACACGTACGTACGGTCAGAGTCTGCACCAACTGTGTTACAATACTCTAGTCAAGTATCACTCATCTAAATTTCATAGCAAATGTATAGATACTATTACAAAATTAATACCTCATTTGAGAGTGCTAATTTTGTTAGCCTTTTTTATGACAATAGAATTTTTATTTATTGTTAATAATAAAATAATTTTATTAAGGTAATTGGTCCGTAAATATTGTTTACGTCAGATTTTGTTTAAATTGCACAGGAATATTCCCTAGATTAATATCTGAAAAATAGCCCATTTTTATAAAAATTGACCATCTCAAAGTCATGAAAAACGATCTCAAAGTTTATATTTTTAACACAGCTTATATGGACTAACCGTACATTAACGTAATGTTTTATTAGATAAAATTTAAACGAATCGTCAGTTTTCCATAAAAATCTGACATGTTGTATATTTATATGAAAGAAAACAGTATACAAAAAATTGGAATTATTGACCATCCCGTTATTAAGATTTAACCAGATTTAACTACCAAACCATCACATAAATTACAGTATTGTTGACAATGTGGCAACAACGTATTCATTTGATTATAGTAACAAATACACGAAATATTTTTTACAAAATATGATACGTGGATTGAAAGAAATTTTAATCGATTTCATTAATTATTAATATATTCTGTGGTAGTTTAGATGATAAAATATAATCATTTGACAAGTAGTTAATAGTAGATAATGTACAGCGTTACCATGATCATTTCTCTAAATTAAAAATATGTACTCATGGCCTAATGTGATCACATTATGATGGACCAACTACCTTAAGGCTGTTCATGCCGATTTTTCCGAAACTAAATTCGACGAGATGTCGCCATCGTAGAAAACAAAAATTATTTGCACAAGTCTAAATGACAGATACAAGTAATTCAGTGACAATTGACGATCCAATGAAAAATGGGATATTCTCGAAACTATACAGAGATGAAGTTACAAAGGATAGAACTAGTTCTTATGTTTTAAGGCTTACATTCAATATTTTCAAATGAAAATTGCAGAATTATTATAAAATTAGAAAGCTTAAACAAATATCTATGTCGTGGTATATTTTTTTCTCCGTATTTTTCAATATATCGACTTTTATCATATCAAGAAAAATACACACATTTTCAGATTTTTTTTTATTAATATATAAAAAAATTAAATTGAAAAATCAAGTATGTCATAACATAGAAAAATTAATCTAGTTTATCACTGTATTTTTTTCCTAAATGATTTATTAATACTGGTCAGAGCTGAACTTAAAATACAAAACCGTAATTTCTCTATAGTAATTCTTATGGCAATTCAAATAGCATGTTCAGTTGTTCAGCCTTAAATCCTTTTTTTATAAAAAAAAAAACATAAAAACTATTTAACTTTCCTTTTATTTCAAACAAACAAAAATAACGCGTAATTTGACCATCACACACAAAAAAAATATATATAAAAAGACGCAGAGCAGCCAATTTAGCGTCGACAGCCCCAACACTCATATACGTATCTCCTTTTCAATTAACAAAATAATTTCCACATGTGGCACACGGTTTAAAAACACGGCTAACAAGGAAAATGAGAGTGACGTATCACTCAAACGAACGTCTGTATCATATCTCTCGTTCAGCACAGATTGGTGCAAATTACAGTCGACCAGCAAAATAATACCTAATAAATTTCATATACACATTTTCAAAAATATATATTTTTTAAATTAATTAAATTATTCCTTCTATATAACACAGAAAAAAACTGTATTGGACCAAGAAAACCTTGTTTTGTATACAGGGTGTCCCATTTTAATCTATCACCCCCCTAATTTTTTTTATCTATCAATTAAATCAAAAAATGCTTCAAATAAAAGTTGTTTGGTTTTAAGGGGGACCCAAAATGGCGTTATTAATTTTTTATTTTTTGGACGTCTTCATGGTCAAATAGGCCCAACTTTTTTTTCAAATGGAAACCTATATTTTTTATTACAATATCTTATTGTTTGGAAAAAAAACAAGTAGCTTTTGTTTCAAAAAAATTTTTTTATGACTTCATTTTTTTTAATATTAAACAAAATAATTTTAGATTTTAGTTTTTTAATAATTTTTTACTCGAAACTCATTAACTTTAGAGGAACATTTTTTGTTTCTTACACTTTTCCTCTAAAGTTAATGGGTTTCGAGAAAAAAATTAGTAAAAATCTAAAATCTAAAATTATTTTGTTGAATATTAAAAAAAAAATGAAGTCATACAAAAATTTATTATTGCTTATTGTTTTCGTTATATACAAAACAAGGTTTACTTGGTTTGAGAAATCCTTTCTACCAGTGTAGGCGGCTATTACACTATCAAATAAATATGTCAAAGATCTTTGACAAAGATTTGATCATATATTAAATTATAAGTAATTTCGTAGCCGAAACCGTCAACGAACACTTTTCAGTCGCCATTTTGATTTATCCGTCAAAAAACTTTGATCAAATATAAGAAACTGTCATTATCTATCATAAAAGAAGTATCATGAAGGTAAATATTACGTAAATATTATAAAAGTTGACATATAACACTGTCATATTTCTTTGATCAAAGAAATTTTATCACATTTCTTTGATAATGTAATAGCAACCTTAATTAACATTGATATTTTATATATTTATTTATTTACAAGTGACAATCCATCACTACCCCCCTCTTTTTAAGATTAAAATGATATGCCCCTCTCTGTTTTTGTATTTGTTTCCCATAACTGCTTTCAATTAATGTATTTTAATGTTATTCGATCATTAGAGTAATGTATAGATAAAAGTCTATTATTTATGGATAACTCATATATTTCACTTAAAATATTGAACGTGTATGGTTTTTGAGTTAAATTGGATATTAAATTTTAACACACGATAAATGAGAGAACTTACCGAAACTGCTCTATTTATTGAAATTTTATATTGGCTATATAGAGACGTTTTAAAAACTAATTATTCGAAACTTCAACCCTTTTAAATACTATAAAAATTATAAAACAAATATATTCACGTGTAATTTATTCAAAATAATAAAAAACTAGATCCGCTATTACAGCAGTACAAATTAGTACATGTTACTATTATATACCGTTCTGTCTATTTCAATTTTCAAATTAAATTAAATATTTTTTTTTACTTTTAATAATAAACAAAGTAAAATATTCCATTAAATGTAGGTACATAAATGTTTACTTATCATATCTCTTTAATGAAGCACCCTTTTTTCTATATTTAATAAAGTCCCCACAAAAACCTTATAGATGTTTATAGGTGAAATAATTAAAAGAAAATTAACAAATCAATTCACACATATAAGTTTGTATATGAGGATTATTTAGCTGGTCGACTATAGGGTAGTGTTGGCAAATTAGCATTTCAAATCAGAGGTTCGGACACAGAGCGCCATCGTGTAGTATTAATACCAAACAACAGTATTCCATTCAGATATATACGGGCCAGGCTCGCATTTACAGGATTATCTCACTATGGTCTCGGTGTTAAGAGTGCCCGATAATCTGTTCTCTCTTTCTCCATCTCTCTCTCTAATTACACACACATATACCTTATATCTATACTCAATATCAGTCCGTGTTAATATTTGTAACCAGTTAAAACATTAAGTAAATAATTTTACTTAACTCGCGAAAAATTATTCTGAAAAGTAATGTTAGTTTCCATTTTTTTACAGTTAAGTATCGATATAAAATCATTGAAAATATTTATTATTTAATCAATTATCTGATGGGAAAAGTAAGTAACCTAATTATTAACTTACTTTTCTAATACTCCGGTTAAATATTCACAAACATAACCCCAATTCATTGTAAAAAAAAAGGATTGTGTGGTTTTATGAAACCACGGTAAAAGTGAAACTTTTTTTCACATTTTAGACATTTAACTAAAAATTTTCGGAATAATAAATTCAAGCACTCAAAATTGAAATAAATCCATAAACAACAACATGCACCAGCAAAAAGTTCTAATAATTCTAATAAATTCTATATAAAAACCAAGATCTTTTTTCCTTTTTCTATAAGCACGTGCTCTGTCGGCGTTCTGTTTTTTACGGCGTAAAATTAATTCATCGTCATTCATTTTTGCACTATTCATTCTCGTTGATCAGTTTTTTGGACTCACTAGCTGTGTCGTTGTTTACCAAAAGCAAATAAATAACAACATTTACATTAAACACTGACAAATTACAATACAAACTTACTAAATATGTATAATAGCACACAGTACATAAACTGTCATACAATGAATGGCTGCTTGTTCCACGCATGCGCAGTCCAAACGTTACGCGACATGCAACACACAGACCAAAAAGTTTGAGACGATGTAATAAAAGTTTCACTTTAAAAATTCATCATGTGTTTCGACTTTACAAAAGTTCCTCATCAAGAGTCAGAATGAGTCTTGATCAATATCTGTTTCAATGATTCAACTTTAGCCCTTAGCTGCCACTGTGGGGTACCAGGCGACCTACATTGTTTCAACTTCAATTTTACAAGATTTTCATTTTTTTAAATATTATATATTTTTTAAATAACCATTTAGAGTGCATTCCGTATCGTTCAAAGATGATAGAGAAATTTTATTGAATTAAAATATTCAATAGATTACGAGTAGTTATCATTTTAGTGTCTGGGGTACGAGATGACCCCAGTGTAGCAAGTATGTTATTCTGGAGAAGTGGAGCAGCTAAGGGTTAAATTGTCAACATGGATTTAGGACAAGTAATCCTACTAAAATTTTGAAGCATTTTTCGACGTAAAATTTGTATACATTATTTTAGTTTGACCTATATATCTTTTATCACAATTAAAACAATTGATTTTATAAATACAATTATATTTAAATTTAATTTTATCTTTAGGGTTTCCCCAGGCTTGATTAATACATATATTAAACTCTAGTGTGTGTACAATGTGTACACAATACGAGCCCTGCTATGAAAAGTACTTGATGTATTTTTTTCCCAACACAACACACTTGTAAAAACATTTTTCATCCATCAAAAACTAACCACAACATATTTGTCTCTACAATCAACACGCCCTGCACAAAACACAAAACACTGCCATGGGATATTAACTAAAGTGTTATCCACAAATACATATATATTCTTTTATTTATTTTATACTATATAGCTTTACTCGCGGCTTCGCTCATATGAACTACGGAATTATTGTTTATATAAAAATATCTACAGATATTTTTATTCTACACAATAGGCATCATGCCAGTATCATTGAAATTATAATTTTAAATAATGAAAATTGGTTAAAAAAAATTCTAAAAAATGTATTCATTTTTATATCAACAGCGATATCAGTATATTTTTTTTTTTAAATAAAAATGCAAAATACAGCAATCCGCCGCCATGTCAAATGGAACACCAATCAGAGCGAATGACGTCACCCATCAATTTAGACAAATATCAATTCCTCTTAAAGGATTATTAGGTACATACCTTATTTAAGAACTTATATAGTTTGGAATTCATTTTTAACACACAAAATAATTAAATTATTGTCGTAACTCTGAATGTTTGATTATTGTTGACAAGGAGTGTGACGTCACAACTCTCAAATGTCACCTGCGAGCGTTTTGACGTCAAATTTAAAATTAGTTTTAAAATAGTTAATTTTTGCGAATAAACCTTTATTTTCTGCAGAAATAAGTATGTTACCTAACGTAACAAAATATTAATTAAATAAAAAAACACACGTAAATCGGATAAGTGGTTCTTAAGTTATAAGCACATTTTACCTATAATGACATTTTATTTGTTTATTTATTTATTTATTATAAATTTAACTACCTACTCTTAAATTCAGATTAAATTCAAAACCATTTAACACCCTGTAGAAAGATTTTAGTCTACACCAAATACGTCTAATTTTATTTAGAAACCAATTGCATACCTACAATACGATAAGGTACCTGAAGTGAAGTACCTACTATTGTTACAAAATTTTAATTCAATAAAATTATACATTATTTTACTGATAACTAATATTATATATATTGCTTATCCTGTGTACATGTATGTATGTACTTATTACTGCGTGTAAAAACGTAACACTTTGTGCCTTATGTATGTATAGTACATATTAATAATTCATAAACATAAATAGATAATATTACGTGCAGAGATAGAGGTACCGCGATTGTATACATATATCGTAAGTATAACAAATATGTGACTGAATAATTGAAATTTATTCCAAGTGGTGCACAAACAACTTTTTTATTTTAGAAGATACATAGATAAGTCTTAATTTGTAGACAAATCATTTATATAGGTATCGTAACTAATAACTAATGTATATTTTATATTAAAAAGGCAGTAATTGTGAAATAAACAAATCAATTATTTTTATATTAAATTTACATTTTTTCAGTAACGAGGAAAGATATTTGAGTGTGCAATAATTTAAATTAAAGAAGGACCCAGTGTCGTCTTTAAAATGATATGTAACTGTAATTTTTTACAGTTACATTTTTGTATAAAAGTATATTTATTTTGAGGACATTTTAAAAACAATATAGGTACTTTAATAAATGTTTGACTGTTATACTGTATATCATTTTAAAGGTATTGAAATTATATTTAATTTAAACTATTACGTATTGCCAATATATTTGCCCGTTACCGAGATATAATGCCCAAAAATTGATGTTTTTTTTTTAAATGAAGATAGGCATTAGGAACCTCAGGATGGCATCCGATTAAAAATCCCTTTGGGGTCAGTCCGCGGTGACGAGTGTGACATTTCAACTCAAAGTTCATAATTTCTAAATAATACTAGTTAATAACATGGTTTTCCATTTTTCTGTAGATTTTAATGTAATACCTACATGAATATTGAAAGAATAAAAAGTATACGGTTATTTTATTTAAAAAAATCCCAGCGTTCAAAGCCCTGTGACATTAAAATATGATAAGCATGCTTTCTTGTTTGACGTTTCTCAATTACTTTTAACTTCAGTTCAAAATGTAACTACTGTGTACTATAAACCAAATTGTTACAGATGCGGTAATAAACACATTAGTTAATGTAATAAGTAATTATTTTATTTTTAACATCGTTAATGATAAATCCACTATCACAAATCTCCAATGATTTTTTAAAGCCCGTATCTCTTGAACAAATTCATTAGTTTTATTTTCATTCCACCTACTAATGTTTTTAATTGTTATAATAAATATAATAATATTGTCGTCTTGCGAGATTTTAATTAAATAACATTGTTGACAGCATGATGTATCTGTTCAGACATACTTTTTGCTCACATCAGTAAGCCAATCGCACGAAAAAGTAGACCTGAAGCCGAGTCGGAACGCGTGCGATCGGGCTGGCACTATTACGAGATGACGGGTGTTGACACTTACGAGTACTCGTCCGAGTATCGTATTCGGCCGAGCAAAACAGCAAATGTAAACTCCCCATTATTCTTAAGTAAGTTATTGTGATTTCACTTTCTTTGTTGTCTATTTTGAAATATTTTGAAAATTAACTAAGATTTTTCTAATTTTCTTTTGGTTTATGAAAATTGATGGTTCAATAGCCTATTAATTTTATATTTTAGTATTCATTAATGTAAAATATTTTTTAACTATCTGGTATCGATTACCGCGGACTGACCCGTGGTAGGTATGCAACTATTGTGCATTTAGCGTTTCGAAAATTCAAAAATATATATTTTTCACGTCGCTTTACTATATAGGTACGTATAAAATACATATAAATGTTGTTAATTTATAAAGGTATAATATAAGATTCAATTTCGATGTAAATTATACAGAATATGGTATATTTGATATAAAATACATTATTATTTATATAAATTAAAACTTGTATTATTTTATAGGGGAGATAGGTATATGACGGTTTAATTTCCACTCTATGTTTTAAGAGGATAAAATCAAAATAGCCGACAATGAGGTGGTCGTTCCATTTGTTATTTAGAATGACTGTTACGAGTTGTAATTTGTATAAATTATTTTTACTATTATATCCTTTTTGGTTTTCCAGTTATTATAATTTGTTTGTGTTCACATATATCTGTGTATAAATTAACCAGATATATAGCCACTAGTTTTATATGACTTTTATTACCTGTTAAGGAGATGAGATTATGTATTTTATTTCAAATTATTTTTTTAAAACTTTACCTGTTTTGATTTTTTTTATTTCGTTTTTTTTTGTTGTTAATGTATTTTACAATAATTTATTGTTTTGGTAATTGGAACTTATTTTCTTTGTTTTATTATTATTTTATTACATACATAAGAAAAGAACCTTCTTATACATACATAAAAAGTAATGTAATTTTTATTTAATTTTTTTTAAATTAATTTATCAATTGTTAAGAAAACCTATATTTTTAAAGCACCCAAACCATGCGCGTAGTCTCCGATTTTTAACAAATTAATCCACAATGAAAATTTTAATATTATATAAAATTAGAGTAAAGTCGGTATATATGAACTAGGCGGGTAATATGGACACCTCCTTTTGTTGCTCCATTTTACTTTTTATACATACAACATTAATATGTATCTAAGCTTACACTTCTAAATAAATACGTCAATTGACATGACAGTGTTTGAAGTACCGGTATGTCGTTGAGAGCAATTTAAAGAAATTTGTCATTTTTGATTATTTATGTTAAGGTAGTTGGTCCGTAAACATGTTTTCGTCAGATTTTGTTTAAATTGCACAAGAATATTCCCTAGATTAATATCTGAAAAATAGCCCATTTTTATTAAAATTGACCATCTCAAAGTCATGAAAAACGATCTCAAAGTTTATATTTTTAACACAGCTTATATGGACTAACCGTACACTAACGTAACGTTTTATTAGATATTTAAACGTAGCGTCAGTTTTTCATAAAAACTGACATGTTGTGTATTTATATGAAAGAAAACAGTATACAAAAAATTGGAATTATTGACCATCCCGTTATTAAGATCTAACCAGATTTAACTACCAAACCATCACATAAATTACAGTATTGTTGACAATCTGACAACAGCGTATTCATTTGATTATAGTAAAAAATACACGAAATAATGAAATAATTTTTTACAAAATATGATAAGTGGATTGAAGGGAATTATAATCGATTTCATTAATTATTAATATATTCTGTGGTAGTTTAGATGATAAAATATAATCATTTGACAAGTAGTTAATAGTAGATAATGTACAGCGTTGCCATGATCATTTCTCTAAATTAAAAATATGTACTCATGGCCTAATGTGATCACATTATGATGGACCAACTACCTTAAGGTAAGTTAGTTTAAATTTGTATTGTATTAAATTGTTTAAATTAATTATATTGCTGTTTAAACATGTAGGTTTAAAGTCTTGGCATCTTAGGACGCCGCGCCGTCCGCACCGGCCGCACCGTCCGCCAGACACGCAATACTGATGTGTGTATATTATTTTCAAGGTTAAAATTATTGCGTGTCTGGCGGCCGGAGCGGCCAGCGCGGTCGGCGCGGCGTCCTAAGATACCAAGACTTAAGGGTTAGCCGTATGAACAGTGCTTTTAATCTACGTAATAATTATTACCTCAGTGATAACAATTTTTTTTAATTAATTTAAGAAATATTCTTTTGCCGACTCGATCTCGTTAAAAGATTAAATTCTCTGTCAAATGAAATAATAAGTGCTGATTTTAAATAATATTATCATAGTTTTCTTACCTAAACATGAATGGTTTCATATACCGGGTGTCCCAGATAACTTTTCCAGCATGGGGATCTCAGTATCTATAAGAGATACAGGTTTGGTTAAATCAGATGAATTATTTGTATGAAAGGGGTGAGTATTATTTCACCAAAAAATATTCATAATTCTATGTGGTTTAGGCGGTATACCCAAAAAACTGAAAATTCGGAATTTCTTTAAATGGCTATAACTTTTTTGTTAAAGTAGATAGGTACTTTTTGTTTGCGGTTTCTTAAAGCACTTTTTTGTGTAGAATTGATTGGTGTATTTAGATTTTTAATATCACTTTTAGTTTCCGAGTTATGACCCCTAACTTTAGTTTTTCTTATGGACCGCTAAGTTGGCTATGGCATATTTGAACGTGTTTTTTACTCTACTTTACAACGATATGTCACTTGCCATATTTATTATTGAAAAAAAGTCGAAATACTAAATATCAGTGATATTTATTAAGTATTTTATTACAAACTTTTAAGTGAGCCATGAAAAACAAAAATTGTAAACAAAAATCACAATAACAACAATCAAAATAACAAATGAATATTTGAAACAATGAACTATTTGAAAAAATATATTATGATTTTTTTTTAGATAATAAATATGGCAAGTGACATATCGTTGTAAAGTAGAGTAAAAAACACGTTCAAATATGCCATAGCCAACTTAGCGGCCCATAAGAAAAACTAAAGTTAGGGCTTGTAACTCGGAAACTAAAAGTGATATTAAAAATCTAAATACACCAATCAATTCTACACAAAAAAGTGCTTTAAGAAACCGCAAACAAAAAGTACCTATCTACTTTAACAAAAAAGTTATAGCCATTTAAAGAAATTCCGAATTTTCAGTTTTTTGGGTATACCGCCTAAACCACATAGAATTATGAATATTTTTTGGTGTAATAATACTCACCCCTTTCATACAAATAATTCATCTCATTTAACCAAACCTGTATCTCTTATAGATATTGAGATCCCCATGCTGGAAAAGTTATCTGGGACACCCGGTATACCGACTTTACTAAATTAGCTGTTACTCGCGACTTCAATCGCGTTGAATTTGTACATATATATATTTTTTTTATCAGGATATAAAGTATATAGCCTATGTCCTTCCTAAGGATGTAAGCTATCTCCCTGCCAAATTTCATCAAGATCGGTTCAGTGGTTTAGCTGTGAAAAGATACCAAACAGACAAACATGCATATTTACTTTCACATATTAATAAAATAAAATAATAAATAATATTATTATTAAAACTATAGATACTTTTATCCAATAATGTCATAATCTAAAATAGTAACACAAGTTTACTGTTCTTGAACTTTCAAAAAATACACACACAGACACACACACACACACGTGAACAACTTGTAAATCATTAAGATCGATTTATCGATAGTTATAAATAGGTGTACTAACTTCCTATAATATTAAATCTTTTTCGTAATATTTTGGAAGAATATAACACTGTTTAATGAATATATGAATTATAATTATAGGTGTTAGCGAACTTATACACAATGATTTATTAATTTTGAAATGTATATATAGTGTTGAGGAAGGTCGTTTCTTATTTATATGCAGCACTGATAGATTGAATAATTTATTTATATATTATGAATTATGAAGTTCATAATTGCAATCTAGAAAAGTTAATTTACTATACTAAGCCTTGTTTCACACATACGCGGTTCCATTCGGTTCGGTTCGTTTTCGGTTTCAGCCGAAAACGAATCAAACCCTTTCACACATACACGGTTCTCATACGGTTCATATTAGGTTTTATTTTTTTCCGTAAACTCAGTAGTTATCATGGAGAGAAAGCAAGTTGTTGCCATGTTGTTTCTCTATAAAAAAAATTAAAAAATGAAGTAGTAATACTAGAATTCATTGCGAGCACCCTCTCATCACTTTACAGCAGGAATTTGGAGCATTCTACACTATTTTCCCGAAGCTAAAGAGCATGAAGACGATCCACATCAACATCTAGAAAACCGCTCATTTTATTAGAAAATCCGCGACAAAACTTAAAAAAAATAACACTCGCTATCAGGTTAAAACCGAAACTAAACCGTGTATGTGTGAACGCGTTGATTGCTTTGTGTTCCCTGGACACGAATTGAAACCTGATGAAATCTGTCCGTGTGGAGGGAGTATTCAGTTCTGTACGGTTTCTATTAGGTACCGAATACAAACTGAATCATCGTTTCACACTTGTCGGCAGCGACCGAAAACGAACCGAACCGAATGAAACCGTATATGTGTGAAATAGGCCTAACCAGTAACCAAACTATTAAAGAATCTATTTTTTTATAAAGAAATTAAGTAGGTAAGACTTTTTTTAAATTTTCTATTTCCCCCTCTTCTTGGTAAAGGGTTTCGTAAGATTTTCCTGACCCTTTTCTACCCTTTTGAAAGGTTTTTTTATATTTTTACTTATAAGGATATATCATTCTTTACAAAAATTGTAAATAAAATATCAATATAGTAATTTTCCCAGTAATTTCAACTTCCATACTCTACTAGCACGAGAAAATACTACATATTTTATTAAAAAAGTTGACAGTGAGAAAGTATCCTAAAAATAGTTATCTTGAAATTAGGAAAAAATTGCCACAACTCAAAAAAATGTCATATTTGAGATAAATATGTAGAATGATTCCAAATTACTATATATTTCTACTAAAAAATTGTCATTAATGTACTTCGTGTACCTACCGTCAATAAAACTAGCATATTCTAAATAAATGTCACATTTTTTATTTATTTTTTTAAATACTTAATCACTAAGCGTTTTAATATAGTTAATATTTTTCAAACATCACAGGAATACTGAAATATTTAAATTAAACACTCTGTATCAGTCCTTTTCCTATACTACCTTTACAATTTTGATTTACTTAAATTGCTGTAATTTCATTTATTCCTATTTCCTCAAAACTACATTTTCTGAGTTGTGACAATTTTTTTGCAGAGGTGCTATATATGTTATTTTTAGTGTTGTTATACAAAATTCGAAACGATACAATATGACTCTCGTCTCGTCTTATATACACCCCCTTTCATTCTTAACCCTCCGTCTGTACACTGAGTCTTTTAAGGAACAGTCGAAATTTCAAACTTCAATATCGCTCCTACGAATAGGGGGGACGGGCTTGTGCTACCTTGCCTAAAAAATCTAGGTATTAGTAGGGACTAAAGGCTCAAAGGGTACCCGGGTCTGACAATTTTCTTGCAAACGCCAGCAGATGCAAGTTGCATCCGTTCCCTAAATGGGTCAGTGTACAGACGGCGTTAGTGTTTTCTGAGGTAAATGGATACCGTTTTTTTTTGCTTTTTTCGTCTTTTCATGGCTAAAATAAATGTTTCATGTAATTCTAGACTTTTTTGACTATTTTTATGTCAAAAAAACACCGATTTTGTGCAAAATAATTACCATTTCGTTTATTTATGGCATGCCTGAATACGTAAAATATTTCCCACTTTCAGGTGCTGAAATAATCCAACTTTTTGGAGGCTATACCAATGACACTATATTCTTTTGAAAGGTCATAGTCTAAGCTTCATAACCATATAACCTTTTTTTTAATATATTTGTTTATTGCAAAGTTACAATTTTTTTAACAAAATCCCGTTTTTCCTCCATTTTTGACTATACTTAAATTTTTATTACCAATGGTTTTTAACTTTAGGCTTTGACAACTGTTGAGCCATGTAGTATACGGATGGTTAAGTATAGCCCCCCCCCCCCCCCCCCTATACTCCTTGTGATAATTAAAGGTATATAATAGAATACCACGTTATGTAAAAAGCACCATTAAAAAATGAAATAAATCTCGTTAGACGATTCGACCTCATACACACAATGTTACCAACATAAGTACTTCCCATTTTTTTTATACAGATTCATCGTGCACTCAAATATAACATCACTTTTTTAATATGCATAAACATAATGGTTGGCGTTTACAAGACAAAGATAGTTAGAGGGTTATATTACATTAGCTGTATCTATGGTTTCAACTCGCTGTCAAATAATCAACACTGTTGGTGTCAACATGTAAATGTCATCTCAGGTTGTCAGACTGACGTAGAGGACTTTTTAAATAGCAGGGCCGTATTTAATAATATTTGTGTTTGTTAGGAAATAATGTCTTATCGAAATATTAAAAAAAGGTACTGATGCAAATCTTGACCGCTTTAAAAGCAAGGTATAATATTTTTTGGAGTAACTATAATATAAATAAACATTGTACTGGGTTTAAATACTTTTTAATAATAATTGTGTTTGTTAGGAAATAATGTATTATCAAAATAATCGAAAATAAATTATGATAAGGTATTGGCTACAATGTAGTATGGTTGTTTGAACTCTATTTCTTATTTTTTTGTATTTGAGTTGATTTTTCTCCGATAAATTGTAATTTGATGTATGAAATATGACTAAAAAATTTTGAATTTTAGATTTCGTTTAAAGTATGTTTATTGTATAGAAAATGATGTGAAAAGTTGAATTTTTCAAACCGCAGGTCTGTATCTCATCTCGTTCTCGAGTTATGGCCTCTCAAAGTTTACGATTTTTCAAAATTTTGGAGAAAAATGGGCATAACTTTTGAACGTGAAGTCGGATTTGATTTTTGTTGACAGATTTGGAATCAGCGTGTCAAAATCTATATAATAACATGTATAATACTTGGAAATTCGACAAAAAATTTTTTGGTGAAAATCGACATTTTTTTAAGGTATACCCCTTTGAATTTTTTCGATTTTTCACGAAAAATTTTTTGTCGAGTTTTGAAGTATTATACATGCAATTATATAGATTTTGACACGCTGATTCCAAAACTGTCAACAAAAATCAAATCCGACCTCACGTTCAAAAGTTACAGCCATTTTTCTGCAAATTTTTAAAAAAATTAAAACTTTGAGAGGCCATATCTCAAAAACGGTTGGAGATACAGACCTGCGGTTTGAAAAATTCAACTTTTCACGTCATTTTCTATGTAATTAACATACTTTTAACCAAATCTAAAATTCGAAAATTTTCAGCCATATTTCATACATCAAATTACAATTTATCATACAAAAATCAACTCAACTACAAAAAAATAACAAGCAGAATCAAAACAAACCCAGAACAATATAAAAATAAACATACTTTTAACTAAAACAAAAATTATCTAAAAAAAAAAAAAAAACTAAAAACCAAAACTTTGAGTGGCCATATTTGCATACACAATTTTAAATACAGAAATTTTCGAATAAAAAAAAATAGCAATACTTTAATCAATTTCTCGATTTTCTTGTATTAAAAAAATATTTTTTACATACAAGGATAAAAAAATTAACTTTTATTAAATACATAAAAATGTATAAAAATCTTTTTTTCTATCGATATATAGTACATACAACAACAATTATAATTCGGGGTAAAAAGGGAGGGGAAGAGAAAAGTCAAAATTGTTCCAATATTTTCTAAAATCATCCATATAATTTTTTTTTCACAAATAGTCTTTTTGAAAAACTGATTTTTTCTATCGATATATAATACATACAACACCAATTTTAATTCGGGGAAAGAGGGGAGAGGGGGGGGGGGGGAGAGAAGTCAAAATTGTCCCAATATTTTCTAAAATCATCCATATACATTTTTTCACAAATAATTTTTTATAAATTACAACAAAACTTTAAATACGGATCTGTATTAAAGCGCAGACATACCGCCCGCTGCGCAGAGGTCACGCAAACGCGTGCGCAGGTCATCATGTCATACAGGTGATGTGTTCAACAGCCAGTTAAAAAGGTCAATAGTAATCGATGATTATATATTTATTGACTGTTTTTTATTTGACCACCTACACATGTTAACGGATTATACAATTAAATAGTTTTACTTTCAAATTGTCATCATTATTATATTATTGATTGTAAGTTACTTAAAACACTATTAGATTTTTTTTCAAAAATAGTACATACCTAACTTAAACTAGGGGTGTTTAAGGGGGTAGCTCGAATGTAATGGGTCACATAATTACTGATTTTTATTCTTAAATATTGTGGGCATATTTTTATTGAAAAATATATTTTTCCTAAATAATTGATTTTTTAAAAAATGTCAGCCTCTGATGTTTTTTGACAATTTGTTTTATTCAAGGGACTTTAGAAAATAGTTACCCAACTAACAAACCTAATTTCATTATTAAACCTTATCTATAATGATCACAATAATAACAAAAAAAAATATAAAATATATAAAAATAATTCTTAAATTAGATAAATAATTTTGTGAATTTACAAATAAATTGTATTTTTTATTGGTCATTACTACTCCAAACGTAAATCTAGGGTCTTAGGCTTTTTAATAGTTTCATCAAAATCGGTTCAGTTGTTTTTATATCAAAATTAAAAAAATATAAAAAAATATATCAAAATGAATGTATAATAAATGAAAAATCTAATTTATTTTCATTGTATAGAAAAAGATTGAAATTTTTATATTTACAAGAAAAAATAGTTATGTGCCTTTTGCCAGAGAGGCGAAGGAGGGAGACAAACCAAGTTTCATTAAAATCAATTCAGTTGTTCATGAATTACGCGAGTAACAAGTTAAGGAGTTATATACAGTTAGAATTTTCAAAAAATCGAATTTTTAATTTCATTTTCGTAATGTACATATATTTAAGTACACACACAGAAAATTTCAAGTCAATCCGGCGATTATTTTCGAAGTTACACGCATATTTGTAAAGACGTCTCAGAGCGTTTGAATGTAGGAGGTCGGAGCGTTAGCGCGTTTTTCTCAAATCTGTGTTTTTAAAGTCGGTGACCACTATTCCTCGGAAAAGGTTGAACCGATCAATCTCAAAAGTTTCTTAAGAATATTTTTTAATAATTAATCGAAGGTTTTATCTCACCGATAAATATTTATTTTTTTATAGACAATTTAAGGTCAAATTTTTGTCGTAAATCGATATTTTTTTTTGAGAAGCCGCCATTTTGTCAAAAAAATTTATTTTGCTTATTCCTTCGATTAAATACAAGATTATACATTACTTTAACGAAATCCGTTTGGGTTTTTTAATTTAAAAGATGCAGTCCAGAGATATCGTGGTCACCACAAGGCGCCTTTTTTGAGAAGACCTCCTGGAGAACAGCTGTAGCAGCTTTCGAAAATATTATTTTTACAAATAAAAAATGTTAAATTACAGATAAAAGTTACCATAATATGTGTTCAAATTTTTACATTAAAAAATTTAAAAGTCTTCTATTAAAAAAATTCTTCAAAAAACCTTTTTTAAAGTGAAACTTTTATTACATCGTCTCAAACTTTTTGGTCTGTGTGTTGCATGTCGCGTGGACTGCGCATGCGTGGAACAAGCAGCCATTCATTGTATGACAGTTTATGTACTGTGTGCTATTATACATATTTAGTAAGTTTGTATTGTAATTTGTCAGTGTTTAATGTAAATGTTGTTATTTATTTGCTTTTGGTAAACAACGACACAGCTAGTGAGTCCAAAAAACTGATCAACGAGAAAGAATAGTGCAAAAATGAATGACGATCAATTAATTTTACGCCGTAAA
Source organism: Sialis lutaria (assembly GCA_949319165.1). Classification (NCBI taxonomy): domain Eukaryota; kingdom Metazoa; phylum Arthropoda; class Insecta; order Megaloptera; family Sialidae; genus Sialis; species Sialis lutaria. Next base: position 38,979,672 of record OX439233.1, read on the forward strand.
AAACAGAACGCCGACAGAGCACGTGCTTATAGAAAAAGGAAAACAGATCTTGGTTTTTATATAGAATTTATTAGAATTATTAGAACTTTTTGCTAGTGTATGTTGTTTATGGATTTATTTCAATTTTGAGTGCTTGAATTTATTATTCCGAAAATTTTTAGTTAAATGTCTATAATGTGAAAAGAAGTTTCACTTTTACCGTGGTTTCATAAAACCACACAATCCTTTTTTGGCTTTCTGACTGTATGTAACCCTTTAAGAATTAGTATTTTTAGTGGCTCAATTAATTTAAAATGATTCATGTCATTTACAACATGCAGAAAATAACTGCAAAAAAATAAAAATACATTATAATTAGTTTCTTAATTTCCGTAAAAATGGTTGAAGAGAATGGGCCGTGTCACGTGACCGCAGCGCCAATTACATGTGTTCACAAAGCGTGTCGCGGTCCGTGAGTCCGTCCGTCCGTACCTCCGCTTACACGCTCGATTGTTTTGTAGACCACTAAAAGTTCTGCGGGTTCAAGTTATGTGGTGATGATTTTGTTCAACACAAATATATTTAAAATGATCATTATACATATATATTACTAGCGGAATCCCGCGGCTTCGCTCGCGTAAACTTCGAAACTAATTAGAACCCTCTATAAGTAATAGGGGATGACATATTACATTTTTTATATTGATTTTTATTCATTACTTATAAAAAAACGTAAATATCCCGGATCTTAGTTAAATTTTTTTTTAAAACTAACCCCCGTCTACTCTCGCCATTAGGGGTTGAATATCAAATTCTTTTATTGCAGATTAAATCCATCCTAGTCCCCGTCGAACTTTCATTTTTAATTGAATATTAATTTGTCCGAATTTATTTTAATATCATGAACAGTTATTATTATTATGCCCATAGGGGTTGAATTTTCGTAACTGATATTTCTCTTGTAGAGTACCTACGTATGCCATGTTTCATTCGGTGAATACAAATTTTTTTTTTACAAATTCCCCCCCCCCCCCTAGCACCTTAGGGTTAAATATTGAGAAATGCTGAAATAATCGTTTCACTATTTATATTTTAGAGTATATGTTCGATAAGTTTCAATTAAATGCGAACAAAAAAAATATTTTTTATATAGGGGTTGAATTTTCAAAAATCCTTTCTTAGTGGGTGCTTACATCATAAAAGGAAGGCACCTACGAAATTTCAAGTTTCTAGGTCCAGGGGTTTGGGCTGTACGTTGATATATGAGTGAGTGAGTGAGTGAGTGAGTGAGTGAGTGGTTAAGGACAAACTCTTTTATAGATATAGATTTAGTATATAGTTACCTACACAGAAAAAAACTGTATTGGACCAAGAAAACCTTGTTTTGTATATAACGAAAACAATATTTTGTTAATATAAGAAACATACTCTTAATCCAATTACGTTATTCCTTCATTCAAGAATACTATAGTTGGTTTAAGAGATTATTTCTTATCTTAAGAAAATATTGTTTTCGTTATATACAAAACAAGGTTTACTTGGGTTGAGAAATCCTTTTTACCAGTGTACATTATAGCAGTAGTTATCAAACAAAGTAACTGTGTAACAAATTTTAATTTTTAATGGGGGGGGGGCATTGATATACCATTCTATTTGTCGTGCCGTAAGAAAGCAAAAATAAAAATTGAGAAAAATGGTATCAAAGTTTTTAACACTTTTAGAACCCCCTCCTCCCTGATTATTATCTAGTAGTTACCTATACATTATAACAGTGGTTATCAAACAAGGTAATTCTGATGCGAGTTTTAATTTCTTGGGGGGGGGGGGGGGCATTGATACATCATTTTATCTGTCGTGCTGTACGAAAGCAAAAAGTAAAAATCGAAAAAAATGGGATCAAAGTTTTTAACACTTTAAGAACCCCCTCCCCCCTGATTATTATCTAGTAGTTACCTATATATTATAACAGTGGTTATCAAACAAAGTAACTCTGCAACAAATTATAATTTTTAATGGGGGGGGGGGGCTTTATAATACCATTCTATCTGCTGTACCGAAAAAAAGCAAAAATAAAAATTGAGAAAAATGGTATCAAAGTTTTTAACAGTTTCAGAACCCCCTCCCCGCTCCCCCCTGATTATTATCTAGTAGTTACCTATACATTATAACAGTGGTTATTAAGCAAAGTAACTGTGCTGCAAATTTTAACTTTTAGGGGGGGGGGATTGATTATACTATTCTATCTGTCGTACCGTAAAAAAGCAAAAAATAAAAATTGAGAAAAATGGTATCTGGGTTATCTTATCTTTTTCAGCACCCCCCCCCCCTACCCCCTAACTGTGCAAATAGTTTGTGGACAATTTAATGCTAGTGTATTACAATATGTTAAAATAATGAAATAATATTAAATGCCTTCTAACTTTAAATAAGCAACCAATTGAAATATGAAAGACAGTCAACTAAAAAGGCTTGTATCTCATTACTAAACTATATTTTATTAATTTTTTCCTCAATAATGTGTAGGAAATCTTTTATATAATCTAACTGTACAAAAAACAAACATTACTAAAACCTTTTACCTATAAGCAGTACACGGAGAGAATATTCTTTTAAAAATTAACAGAAAAGTCGCTAGAATTTAAAATAAAGTAAATGAAAAATTACAATGACATACTGGTAAATAAAAACATAGTAGGTACTTATTAAAATTTATTTACTCTGAAAAAGTAATATACGCTATTCTTTAATTTAATTTCTTGCATATGAAAATTTCACGTACATTCTCTATAATTTGACTATATTTCTATATTACTTTTCATATCTGGCAATCGCCAAAATAGAAACTGCTATACAGTATATTGAATTGTAGTAGACGTTCTTTTAAATTTTACCATGTCAGGTGTTCAAAATTTCTAGGATCAATTTCGTCCTCCCGTTAACATGTTTTTTACGTTAAAAATTAACATAATTTTTTTTTAGTGTATATAAGGCAGTGTAAGATTCATGCGCCCTAACGCCTTAATGTTATTAAAAATATTTTTTTAATAACGTGTAAAACTAAAAGGAATTACAGTTGTATTTTTTTATAATTTTATGAATTATGTATACGACTTTTTTTAACATATATACCGCTATAGTTTAATCTTCAAATGTAAAGATTACATTAAAGAAATTAATATGGTGTTAATGGTTTTTGTAATTATAATTGCAACTCAAATTAGAAATTATATATTTTAATGGCTTATGTACAGCTATAGGAATTATGATTTAAATAATTTAGAAATGATACATATATTTTTGTATTAGTTTCACATACTTTACCGCCCTCCCCCCTTCTGTTTTAAATGAGATCATCTACTAACCATGCAGACTCGACTAACAAACCTAATTTCATTATTAAACTTTATCTATAATGATCGCAATAATAACAAAAAAAACTATAAAATATATAAAAATAGTTCTTAAATTAGATAAATAATTTTGTGAATTTACAAATAAATTGTATTTTTTATTGGTCATTACTACTCCAAACGTAAATCTAGGGTCTTAGTCTTTTTAATAGTTTCATCAAAATCGGTTCAGTTGTTTTTATATCAAAATAAAAAAAATATAAAAAATATATCTAATTTATTTTCATTGTATAGAAAAAATTTGAAATTTTTATATTTACAAGAAAAAATAATTATGTGCCTTTTGCCAGAGAGGCGAAGGAGGGAGACAAACCAAGTTTCATTAAAATCAATTCAGTTGTTCATGAATTGCGCGAGTAACAAGTTAAGGGGTTATATACAGTTAGAATTTTCAAAAAATCGATTTTTTAATTTCATTTTCGTAATGTACATATATTTAAGTACACATACAGAAAATTTCAAGTCAATCCGGCGATTATTTTCGAAGTTACACGCATATTTTTAAAGACGTCTCAGAGCGTTTGAATGTAGGTCGGAGCGGCAGCACGTTTTTCTCAAATCTGTGTTTTTAAAGTCGGTGACTACGATTTCTCGGAAACGGCTGAACCGATCAGTCTCAAATTTTAACACAAATTTCTTAAGTATATTTTCTAGTATTTAGATTTTTTCTCACCGATGAATATTTTTTTTATAAACAATTTAAGGTCAAAAATTTTGTCAAAATCGATTTTTTTTTGAGAAGCTGTCATTTTGTCAAAAAAACATTTTATTTTGCTTATTCATTATACATTACTTTAACGAAATCCGTTTGAGTTTTTTTATTTCAAATGATCCAGTTCAGAGATATCGTGGTCACTGCAAGGCGCCTTTTTTGAGAGGACCTCCTGGAGAACAGCTGTAGCAGCTTTCGAAATTATTATTTTTACAAATAAAAAATGTTAAAATACAACTAAAAGTTACCATAATAAGTGTACAAATTTTTACATTAATAAATTTAAAAGTCTTCTCTTAAAAAAATTCTTGAAAAAACACTTTTTTTTGGCCTTCTGACTGTATATAACCCCTTAAAGAACAGACACACAATTGTAACATCTAATAAAATTTTCGGGATATAATGTAGCGTATATCCTTCCTTAGGATATAAGCTATCTCCCTGCCAAATTTCATCAATATCGGTACAGTGGTTCAGCCGTAAAAATGTAACAAACAAAAAAAAACAGACAGGCAGACAGACAGTATAGTATAGATAAGTGCATACATTTTCTAGATATAAACTAGCATATATCCTTCCTCAGGATATAAGTTATCTCTCTACCAAATTTCATCAAGATCGGTCCAGTGGTTCAGCCGTAAAAATGTAACTAACAAAACAGACAGTCTAGTATAAATAAGTGTATAAATTTTCTAGGTACAAAGTAAGCTATATCCTTCCTTAGGATATAAACTATCTCCGTGCCAAATTACATAAAGATCGGTACAGCAGTTCAACCGTGAAAAGGTAACAAACAAACAGACAGAAAGTCTAGTATATATACATAAGTGCATAAAATGCATTATAAAAGTTAATAAAGATATTACTTAAATTAATTCATCATTTCCGCTTGTCAATAAACTATATAAGTACATGATTATTATATTTTTATTTAATATAACTATTTAACCATCAACAAACAAAATAATTAAAATGCAAATACGTTGTTTAACGAGCCCAATTTTCTATGTTTTATTTGATATAATATGCATATCCTGTATACAAGAGCAGTTAGTATAATACTCGTATAGGTACCTTTTGTCGATATAATAACAACCGTATCAATTCGATTAATTCTTATTCTATTATAACCATTTTCTATCAATAACGGCAACGGCTACCGGTTAATGTTGAAGAAAATTGATGCTATTTATTCATAATTGATATAGGGTGTGCCGACAAAGATACCAATAACGTATCTTTAGACCGTGTAACTTATAACTATATTATGCACTATATACACTCAGCGTTCTGTAAGATGACCGTTCCGTAAGACAATGTTCTAACAGTTTTATAGAACGTCTTTCCCCAACCCCCACCATAATACCATTTCAGCGCGAAATTTAAATTAACAAATTGACGTTAAAGTCTTCTATGTAGATTTTACACACAAAACTTGTGTTTTGGTGTGACTCAATGTGGAAAAAAAATTAAATTCAATACAAATTTTCGTTGAAATTGAAATATAATAAATAGTATTAAAAAAAATGTATATAAGGTACATTTTATTTAAAATTTGATAATTTGAAAACGATTAACAAAGGAAATAACAAAAATAAATTATTGGCATATGATTGTATAGAAATCTATACATTTTTCATCCAGTATTAAAGCAACGAATAACAATTGTCTAGAGTTCAATTCTAAAAAGTCAACAAACCAGGATCTCGTTCACTAACAGCGCCATTTTTTATTATTACCTGTCAACTTTTAGGCGTGGTGGCGGGGGCTCCTCTAGCCGTCGTATTGTGGAATTTTTGAATTACCGATGCCGTCGTCTTATAGACCGCTGAGTATAACTGAATTTATAATATTAACGCCACATGCTGAAAATTATTAAGTTATTGGGAACATTTTCTTTGATTATTTAATTAAATGTACTTAATCTTAATATATATAAATTACGTATCACATGTTCCTCCGCTATGGACTCCTAAACTACTTAACCGATTTTAATCAAATTTGTACACCGTGTGCAGTTTGATCCAACTTGAAACATAGGAAGCCTCCTATGGGAAATGGGGGGGGGGGCAAAGCCTGTTTGTCTTATTTTGTGGTGTTTAATTTATATTACAAATAATTTCTGTTTTGGTTGTGAGTAAATTTTCTGTCTATTTCCTCTTTGACAGTTTTTGCATTCCGTAATAAAAAAAAAGTTTCACTTCTAACGCTTATAGTTTTCGACTGACGCTTTCATTTTTTTGTAGTAAACGAATTCAATATTCATAGTTAAGACAGGACAACGTCTGTCGGGTCAGCTAGTTAATTATAAATATTTGTTAATATTTGATTACTAAATCATAATTTATAGACAGTTAACTGTAAAACAGCTTAATTTGATAACAATCGGTCAATGAGTATTAAAATGGTGAATATTATTAGTGTAATATTTATTTATTAATTATTATATCGCACCCCTGCAAAAAAGTGTCACAACTCAAAATATGTAGTCTTGAGGAAATAGGAATAAATGAAATTATAATAATTTAGGTAAATCAAAATTGTAAAGGTAGTTTAGGAAAAGGACTGATACACAGTATTTAATTTAAATATTTCAGTATTCCTGTGATGTTTGAAAAATAGTACCTATTAAAACGCTTAGTGATTAAGTTTTTTAAAAAAATGTGTTATTTTTTTAGAATATGCTAGTTTTGTTGACGGTATTTACACGAAATATATAGTAATTTGGAATCATTCTACATATTTATCTCAAATATGATATTTTTTGCGGGGATGCGATGTTATAATAATATTGTTTACAATTTTACTATTCTTTATTATATAACTTCTGTGTCGTACTAATAATTTTCATACACCTATATTTACTATGCGTATAAGAAAGTTCCATGACACATAATTTTTTCTGTATAAAAAAGTTTTATATAGTCATCACAACTTTATTTAAAAAAATTATAAAATATTTTTTTTTCAAAAAAAGTATAGTGCCCCTATTGTATGAAGTTGTATAAAGATAAATCTAATGCGCTATAACTTAGTGCAAAATAAACGCTCCAGTGCTGATTTATTAACTTTATAATTAGATTTTGAATAAATGTGGCATGTTAAGTACTGTACATACAAATTACTTTAATTGTTATCAAAAAAATAAATTTACTTCACCGTGTGTTACAGTGAATAATGAATATTTATCCTTGTTTTGAGTTATATGGATTACGAATGAAATTGTAACTAACAACTACTGTTTAAATTCTTATTTAAACATATCTAAAACCGTCAAAATTAAGTTCATATTTTATTATAAAAATTCTTATAAAATATACAGTCGAAATTATTTATAAAATTGATAAATTTACTTAAGGTAATCGATTATTATTAGAGCAATGTATAGATAAAAGTATAATATGTTATTTATGGATAACTCATATATTTTACTTAAAATATTGGACGTATGGTTTTTGAGTAATTGGATATTAAAAATAGAGTTTTTATCACACGATAAATGAAGTGCTCTATTTATTGAAATTCTACACAATTTACTATATAGATACGTTTTAAAAACTAAACTTCAACCCTTTTAAATACTATAAAAATTATAAAACAAATATATTCACGTGTAATTTATTGAAAATAATGAAAAACTATAGCTCTGCCATTACAGCAGTACAAATTAGTATACATGTTACTATTATATACCGTTCTGTCTATTTCTATAACTACTAAATTATTGATTAAATCGATTTTAAATTTTAATATGCAAAACTAGATTATATAACGCCTTTTTTAAGACTAACCGGAAGTCCGTGAAGTTTATAGTTCTAAAGTTCTATGTTATCAAACAGTAGACTTGTTTTATTGTAATTTCGTTGTGAAATAAAGATTTATTGAATTACTTACTTATATGTACATATGTAGGTACTTCGTATATGAATTGAAAAATACATGTTTGTATTGAATAATTACATATTACAGTTTCCCATAACAGATATATATGTATACAGAATGTATTATACATATATAATTTACTTATTAAGTAATTATTATTGTTTTAACAATCTTCCTGAGTACTTATTTCAATTTCTCATAAAACAATAATTTATATTATATCTACATAATATTAATGTCAGTAGTTTACTGTAACTATTATATATATAAGATAAAATAACAGTACTTATAATGGGTAAACACGCACCCCCTCCCCTTGAAATCGAGTTAAATTATTTGAATTGTGAAAAATTTTTAGATACTGATGTAAATATTTTGTGTAAAAGTTTCCCCCATTTGAAAATGATCTGTAGACAGCCCTGCCTATATCATATCGCACCCCCACCCCCCAAAAAAGTGTCAAAACTCAATAAATATATGTAGAATTTTTCCAAATTATTAAAAATTGTCATTAATGTACTTCGTGTACCTACCGTCAACAAAACTAGCATATTCTAAATAAATGTCACATTTTTTATTTGGCTGTTGCTATTCATACGATTGTCGTATTAATAAAAATAAAAATAATCGTCCGATAGTCGGATGATTATTTTTATTTTTATTAATACGATAATCGGATGAATAACTATTATTTATTTGTCCGACAACTTTAAAAATAAATTCTCTTTCTTCCCCATGAGAATAAAGTTAGGAGACATTTCACAATTTTTAGGATTTGTCTTATTTAAAAAAATATTACAAACAAAATTAAAAAAAAATTCTATATTTAATATATAATATAGTAACATAATATATAATATAGTAACATAAAATCAACGAAAAATATTTTCTTAGATTCAAAAATATCGGTTAGTTATCACATTTGCAGTATTCACACATCCATAATTTACTTTTTGGCCTTTTTTTAAACCAGCACACTTTAGATGAAACCATTCTAAACAATAGTCACACCCTATGGATATTTTATATTTGCTTTTTTTGTCACTTATTTCACTAGTATCTACTGTTTTATTCAAATCTAATTTACATTTTTTGCATTCCCATTCATCTGATTTTTTTTCTTCTATAATTTTTTGAATCTTTGAATTTTGTTTACTGTATTTATGTTTTTTAGTTAATCCTATGACAGTAGGTACATACTATCAGTTCCTTTAGGTCGACCTCGACGTTTTAATGCAGGTTTAACAATTACATTTGATAAAAAAATTTCTTGCCTCGCATACAGTATCAATATCAGAATTTATTTCTGAATCTGAATCTGAACAGAAAATTTTATTATTATTATAAAATATATTTTATCTATTTTAATAATTTATAATTACCCATTGAATTATTACAATATAATAATTAATCTCAATTAATATAATGACTGCTGTCAAATATTTTAATATGCTATTATTTATTTGATTATAAATTAATTGTTTATTTGTTTATTTATACATGTACTAGCTTGGCACAAGCGGCTTCGATCGCGTGGACTACGGAATTCTGGTTTCTTTGTAACATAAAAGCAGTCATTGTGGTTTAAATATAAAAGTTAGACATATGGTGTCGTGGACTTTATTGTAGCACTTTTGATTCTACACAGTTCTTTAATACATTATTTTGGTTTATATTCAACAGTTTAGGCAGCGTATTGCAAAAAAAAATTGTCGGACAAATAAATAATAGCTATTCATACGACAATCGTATTATTTAAAAAAAAAATAATCGTCCGATATTCGGACGAATAGACACTTCCTTTTTATTTATTTTTTAAATACTTAATCACGTGTTACTATTTTTCAAACATCACAGGAATACTGAAATATTTAAATTAAACACTCTGTATCAGTCCTTTTCCTAAACTACCTTTACAATTTTGATTTACCTAAATTGTTATAATTTCATTTATTTCTATTTCTTCAAAACTACATTTTTTGAGTTGTGACACATTTTTTGCGGGAGATGCGATATATAGAAGGAAATGTTTCTTTATTTTATAAACTTTGTATATATTTTTTTTAAATAATTTCTTACTTCATATGGATATTAAATAAAGCCGCAAGTTATGAAAAATTAGAAATGTCAAAGCATGGTCGATCGCATGCGTTTCGGTCATTTATTTATATATTCATTTTCCGAGATGTCTTGCGAGATAGTCACAGCCATGATCTCGAATTACACAGGTAGGGAGTACTGAGCACTGAGCACACGAATCTTCATGGTTGCATTTTAGATTGAAAGATAAAAAACACATACACACACTGTTTCGTCGTTATTGTTTTCTTTTCAAGAGTTTTCACACCGTTTGAAGCCTCAGATACAATTAATATACATGCCATCTTGTGTACACTGAGAAAAATGGAATCATTTTTGATTGTAATAAAAAATTACACTTACCGATCAATTTTGTATCAATCAGTTTTAAACTTTTAACTAACAAGGGAACCTTTTCAAGTCGAAAATTCGTATAGAGTTTAAACTTTGTATATAATTAGAGGAGGTCAGGGTAAGTAACAAAAAAATTATCACAGCTGCGGTAAAACGGTTTAAGGGGGTGAAACACCCCTATGAAAATGTGCAAAATAATCATATTTTTTCAAATAACTCTGAAACTAATGAAAATTTTAAAAAATCCATAATATAAAATTTTCCATGATTTTTTATGCTCTTTCGAATGGCGGTAGTCAAAATTCGAAAAAATTAAGTGGGTGGGAGGTGGGAGTTAACGGTTTATTTTTTTTCGAATTTTGACTGTCGCCATTTGAAAGAGCATAAAAAATCATGAAAATTTTGTATTATCAATTTTTTTAAATTTTCATTAGTTTCAGAGTTATTTGAAAATATGATTATTTTGCACATTTTCATAGGGGTGTTGCACCCCCTTAAACCGTTTTACCGCAGCTGTGATAATTTTTTTCTTACTTACTTTGACCTCCTCTAACTATATACAAAGTTTAAACTCGATACGAATTTTCGACCTGAAAAGGTTTCCTTGTGAGAAAAATGAACTCATTTATTTAATAAAAATTACACTTACCGATCAATTTTGTATCAATCAGTTTTAACTAATATGTACCTACTTGTTGTCAATAGGTTCGATGATTAATTAAAAAGAAATTCTAGTTGGTGTAGACTAAAATAAAATCTAACTCTTTCTACAGGGTATTAAATTTAATTTGGATTTTAGAGTAGTTAGATTAATAATAAATAAATAAATAAATAAATAAATAAATAAATAAATAAATAAATAAATAAATAAATAAATAAATAAATAAATAAATAAATAAATAAATAAATAAATAAATAAATAAAAAGTTATCATAAAATGTGTTTATCACTCTAGAACCACTTATCCGATTTACGTGTGTTTTTTAAATTAATAAATATGTTTGTTTTTTTTTATAAAAAGGGAATTTGTCTATGAAACCTGCTGGTCTCTTTCGATAGCTTAAAAAATATGTTATTTGAACAAATTTTAGTATATATTTTGTTACATTAGGTTACATAAGGAATAAGCAGTACAATATATAAAATAACTAGCTGACCCGGCCACGCGTTGCTGTGGTTAACCTATACTTTAGCAACATGTGGTGGTAATGCTATTAAATTGTAGGTTATATGAAACGTTTGGAAGTTTGACATAGCGCCATCTATTGAATACTTACTCAATCCAGTCAACAGATGTAACCATCTGTTGACTGGATCGTTTGGAGCTAACAGATAAAGACAAATAATTTGCAATAAAATAATATTGCGATCATAAATTGAGATGTAAGCTATCCTATCTTTCAAGTTGGATCAAACTGCAGACGGTGTACAAATTTGATTAAAATCGGTTAAGTAGTTTAGGAGTCCATCGCGGACAAACATGTGACACGTAATTTATATATATTAAGATAAACATTATGATTAATTTAAAAAAAAAAAAACTATTCTATGATGATCTTACGTGTTTCTTATTTCCAAAAAAATACTTATTTCTGCAGAAAATAAAGGTTTAATCGCAAAAATTGACTATTTTTGAATTTGACGCCAAAACGTTCTCGCAGGTGACATTTCAGAGTTGTGACGTCACACTCCTTGTTAACAATAATCAAACATTCAGAGTTAGACAATAATTTAATTATTTTGTGTATTAAAAATGAATTCCAAAGTATATAAGTTCTTAAATAAGGTATGTACCTAATAATCAAGTAAGAGGAATTTATATTTGTCTAAAATAAAATACGTTTACTGATGCGTGACGCCATTCGCTCTGATTAGTGTTCCATTTAACATAGTGGCGGATTGCTGTATTTTGCATTTTTATTTTAACAAAAATTATATTTATTTCACTTTTAATATAAAAATAAATACATTTTTTAGAATCTTTTGAACCTATTTCATTATTTAAAATCATAATTTCAATGATACTTTGTTACTGACGTGATGCCTATTGAGTAACTTCTACAATCTACATTGTAATTTTTTTAATACACTATTTTTACTATATTCATAAAAAATATCATTTCAAAAGTTGAATTATTTGTTAGTAAAGTGATATACAAATTATTTCATTTCAATTAAAATACAAAGATTGTGTAAAGTATTAATTATATTAAATAGTATATTTGTTTATTGTTATAACAAATTAAACTATACCAATAATATAGATTAAGATCCTGCACACAATAATTACTAATTAATACTGTAACTTTAGTATATAATTTAACAAACACGTGACCTACCCTAACAATAATTACAATATTTTGTAGATTTTATACCATTTACGTCAAATAGTAAAATTAAGACAACATAAATTAAGATTTAAAAGAAAAATACAAACCAATTTGATTTATTAACAACACGCAAATAATTTTCAACAAACCTCATGGGTACAATATTATTATATGCAAATTAATATCCCTTTTGAAAGGGGGGCTAGGGTCGGCCAACGACATAAAAATAATTAATTTCGTATATCAGATATAATGATATGGAACTATCAATAATTTATAATAACAATTGAAGTCAGTGAGAAACTAATAATTCGATTGGTCGATGGTCCCTTATTACCATGGTACATACAGAGGGGGTGTCAGAGCTCCCGCTGAGATCCTGTCATACCTCGTTAAACGCAACCCCTTTCATTGAGGGCGCAAAATAGGGGCTGAAAAATGTCTATAGTGAAAGGTGTATTATCCCCAATGACTTATTTACATTTACTTTTAATTAACACTTCAATAAATATCTAATACTGAGGTATTGCTTTTACTTATGTTTATATTACACCAATACCTCGCTTTGCGTTGTTTCGTTTTGCGTTTTTTTCGAAGTTGCGTCGCTGCTGAATTAGTACTAATTTTCACTGTGCGTCGTTAAATTTTCGAAGTTTCGTTGTTTTGGGTTCGAGTCTTTAATTTTTTTTTTAATTAAAACGAGAGTAACTTAAATAATTCGCTTTGCGTCGTGTTTTTTTGGTACGTAACCACGACGCAAAGTGAGGTATGGGTGTACATTGAAATAGGTGTTATCTTCAAATTTTCAGGGTAAAATGTGTGTAAAAAATTGGAAAAATCTGTAGTTTTTCTTTTTAAACGATTTCAAAATTCTTAATTTGATTGTATATTTGGGGATAACTCTGACAAATATGCACCGATTTTGATGATTTTTTATTTATCTGAAAGATTATATTCCAGAGGTGGTTCCATATAAATTTTATCAAAATCTGACCATGGACTTCATAGATACGCCACTCAAAAGGAAAAAATAAAAAGTTTTTTAACAACAAAATAATTTCGTCTTTAAAAAATAACTAACAACAGTTTTTGAAATCGGTGTCAAGCCAAAAAAAATCTTTTTAAGGAAGATAAGATATAAAACTGACCCCAAAAACTGTTAAATATATACGTATATTTTGGGTTTTTTTGAAAACGTTTTTAATTTTTTTCTTAAAAATAACGTCAAAATTAAATTTCGTTATGCTTACTATACATCAATGAATTTATTAAAGTTAAATTAGGGCCCCCTGTTTTCCCAAAACACAGACCTATCCCTTAATTGCTGAACTAGCATAGTTTACAGACAAGTATTCTTTCACCCCCCCCCTCCTCTACCCAAACCACCCCCATTATTATTATAACATATTTTTATTTCAAACTTTTTTGAATATATTTAAAAAAGTAAAATATAGCTAACACTATATTAAATAAATTTGTGCCCCCTTGTTTCCCTATAACACTGATATATCCCTTAATTCTTAAAATAGCATAGTTTATAGACAAGTATTCTATCAGACCCCCCCCTCAAATTATGCAAAATTAGTAACATATTTTTATTTCAACATTTTTAAAGTGAAACTTTTATTACATCGTCTCAAACTTTTTGGTCTGTGTGTTGCATGTCGCGTAACGTTTGGACTGCGCATGCGTGGAACAAGCAGCCATTCATTGTATGACAGTTTATGTACTGTGTGCTATTATACATATTTAGTAAGTTTGTATTGTAATTTGTCAGTGTTTAATGTAAATGTTGTTATTTATTTGCTTTTGGTAAACAACGACACAGCTAGTGAGTCCAAAAAACTGATCAACGAGAAAGAATAGTGCAAAAATGAATGACGATGAATTAATTTTACGCCGTAAAAAACAGAACGCCGACAGAGCACGTGCTTATAGAAAAAGGAAAAAAGATCTTGGTTTTTATATAGAATTTATTAGAATTATTAGAACTTTTTGCTGGTGCATGTTGTTGTTTATGGATTTATTTCAATTTTGAGTGCTTGAATTTATTATTCCGAAAATTTTTAGTTAAATGTTTATAATGTGAAAAAAAGTTTCACTTTTACCGTGGTTTCATAAAACCACACAATCCTTTTTTTAAATCTATTTAAAAAAAAAGTATAATATATACATAGCACTGTATACTACATATTAAATAAATCCCCCCCCCCCCCCTATTTTCCAATATAACACTGATCTATCCCTTAATTACTAAACTAGCATAGTTTAAAGACACGTATTCTATCAGATCCCCCCTCCTCAAATTATGCAAAATTAGTAACATATTTTTATTTCAACATTTTTCGAATATTTAAAAAAAATGAATAATACACTACTACATCTTAACAATCTTTTGTGAGGACATGAACAGAACGCTACTGTACTAAATGTTCATAGTAAATAATCGATTTAACCCAAAACAATTCGTTAATGCCCATCTCGACGCAGAGTTTTAAAATATTCAAGCACACGACTCCGCCAATAACTGTTAAACAAAAACATCAAATAACTTACCATTACTCCCGTAATTGTATCCGCCAATGCATTCCAGGTACAATGGTGTATTAAAGTACCCATTATTACAGCTCAAAGAGTTACGTATTTTAGTATAATACTATTGTTGAAGTTGAAGACATACTACAACACGGAGTGCTGGCGTTCAGTTATAGACTAAATATGAATGCAACAATCATCATTTTTACTATTATAGTAAGCTCTTATGAAGGCCTGGTTTTGCTATAAGGGCCTAGCACGAGTTACATAAGTACCTATGTAACAATTATTATATAAGAAATCTTGATGGCTTTTTATTTTATAAAAATGTAAGATTATGAAATTTTTTTACATAAGGGGATACCCACTGTGACGGATCAATGTTTGATAATTTTTATCACAGATATAACTAATTTTTTTTTTTTTTGAATCAGGTAAATGACGTTTAATATTAATTTTTATTGAACCTGCGATGATCGGTCCATCAGCACAATCCTCTTCCATCTAGTATCCCTGAGAAAACACACATAAATAAAACAAAACAAATTAAAAAAAAATTCACCACTGAACTGTTGGAAAAGGAGCAATCCAGCCAACAAAAAACTATCATCATCATCCTCATCAATTTTTATTGAAAAATATTAAATATTTTCAAAGTTATGAGCCTCGATGTGACGACTAAAAAAAATATTTGTCTCTATGGTTCACTCGCAATTTCGAGAAGGGTTGTATGAAAAAAAATAAATAAAATTTTTATCAATATCTATATGAATGTAGCTATCGTTGCACGTAACCGTTTTTTTTTTTTCACAAAATGGCGATCGTTTGAATTTTTTTTCATTTTTAATATTTATTTTTTATTAGAGCGGTTTTAAAAATAGTAACTATCAAAATTTCAAAAATCGGCTACGTGCAACGATAGCTACTACAATAACGAAAATTATAAAAAAATAAATATGAAATCGGTTTATTAGTCTTTGAGGAATCGTGTCAACCAGGTCGAAAAATGTAATTTCGAGATAAACGTGTTTAAAGTTTTTTTTTATGTCATAACCGGCCGTGCTACCTTGTCTCACTAAATTGACTGTAACTCCATCAATTTTCGGAATTTAAACTCAATTTTTTGTATACATATTTATGAATTATTACAAATTAAATTTATATCCCCGGGTAACACAGGGTCCAATGCAATAGTTATTAATAATTCAATACAGATTTTTTGATAGTTAATATAATTTTTTGAACTTTTCTCAATAAATGAAAAACGACATTGAAGTTTCATTTTTTTTATTATCGGCTTAAATTTATTCGATCAATGTATAGATAAAAGTATAAAATTTTAATATGTTATTGATGGATAACTCATATAATTTACTAATTTTTATTTAAAATATTGGACGTATAGTTTTTGAGTAATTCGATATTAAAAATAGAGTTTTTAACACACGATAAATGAAAAAACTTACCGAAAGTGGTCTATTTACAGTTTTTGAAATCGGTGTTAAGCCAAAAAAGATAAGATATAAAACTGACCCCAAAAACTGTTAAATTTAATTACGTATATTTTGGGTTTTTTTGAAAACGTTTTTAATTTTTTAAAATATTTTAAATATTTTAAATAATTGAATATTAAAAATAGAGTTTTTAACACACGATAAATGAGAGAACTTACTACAAGTGGTCTATTTATTGAAATTCTACACAATTGGCTATATAGATACTTTTTTAATACATTTAATTAAACAAAAGTCCAATACTGGGGGTATAGTTTGAGATTGGTGCCATGAATATTTTCTGAGTACCCCCTAAAGAATTATGGAATGTTAAATAATAAATATTCACATACACACAAAAAAAACTGTATTGAACCAAGAAAACCTTGTTTTGTATATAACGAAAACAATATTTTCTTAATATAAGAAACATACTCTTAATCCAACTACATTATTTCTTTGTCCAAGAATACTATAGTTGGTTTAAGAATATATTTCTTATCTTAAAAAAATATTGTGTTCGTTATATACAAAACAAGATTTACTTGGCTTAAGTAACCTTTCTACCTGTGTAGGTTACATGACTAATATGTAGTTACATATAAATTCTTGCATTTAAATAGTTACTTTATATGATTCCATGTACAAATTAACATTTATCCATATAATTATAATGTAACAATTAGGTATAGACATAACAAACACATAATCTGTTAAAGATTTTGATGGCTTTACAGAAAATAACATAAATGCATGTATATTTTTATGGCGTTTTCTTTTGAATGAGTTGAAACCATTTTTTAAGAATTGCCAGACATGTTATAACAAAAGACAAAGTGTAAATCCGGTAGCTGTTTTATTTTAAAGCCTTAAGTTATTATAATAAATGTGGAGGTATTGAAAAACAGAGACGTATTATGAAAAGATGAATTAAGGGACTGTACACTGTACACCAGACGAGAGTAAAGTTTCAAGTCTCGTCACTGTAAAAAAAGATTTGGTTTCGAAGAATTTTGTTTTTAATTTATATTGAGAACACATGTACCTACATTTAATATAATTTTACTTTGTTAATTATTAAAAGTAAAAGAAAATTTAATTTAATTTGTAAATTGAAATAGACAGAACGGTATATAATAGTAACATGTACTAATTTGTACTGCTGTAATGGCAGAGCTAGTTTTTCATTATTTTGAATAAATTACACGTAAATATATTTGTTTTATAATTTTTATAGTATTGAAGTTTGGAATAATTAGTTTTTAAAACGTCTCTATATAGCCAATTGTGTAGAATTTCAATAAATATACCTCTTTCGGCAAGTTCTCTCATTTATCGTGTGTTAAAAACTCTATTTTTTTAATATCCAATTACTCAAAAACCATACGTCCAAGATTTTAAATAAAAATTAGTAAAATATATGAGTTATCAATAAATAACATATTAAAATTTTAGACTTTTATCTATACATTGCTCTAATGATTGAATAACCTTAATAAAGAGTTACTTGTTTTATTAGTAACATTAGTTCATGAGAATTAAAAAAAAGAAGCCCATTGTCTTTGAACACTTGTGATTTTGAATATAAATATACAGATTTCAGTCAATAAAAATACACAAAATAGCAAAAAGAATATGTTTACTCACAGTCAAAATAGTAAAAAAACAATTTCTCGTTAGCTTGAAAGACACTGTGCGTCAATACTTTCAACTTGAGTAAACCTGACCTTTCAGGCATATAATTCAAAAATAACATTGAAAATTGTAAATGCTGTATTTTAGATATGGTAGGATTATTACAAAAGTTGTAATTAAGTACTCTTATCAACATTTAACCATTTTAGCAGTTTTATATTTACAATACTGTCGTGCTAAGCACAAAAGCGGTATCTCAAAAAAAAATCATAAAGTTGATTTTTATGGCATCGAATAGCTTAAAAAAATACGAATCCAATGAACTAAGCCAAATAGCGATATCTTATTTAAAACATATGAAAAAAATCCTTGAAAAAGTTTTTCCTATCTCAGGTTTATCTTAAATTACTAAGAGAATTATAGGTATATCAATAATACGTAGGCGAATAACTGTATATTTTGATACCGCCAAAATTACCAATATAATGAATAAATTCCATTTAATAAATCAAAAAAACAATCTGTAAAGTAAAAATAAAACTATTTTAACAAAACGTTGATTTTCTCGAAACTCGCCTTTACTGAGATACCGCTCTTGTGCTTAGCACGGCAGAATATGAGTGTCCGAACACTTTTGCACGGCAGTGTAGACATAGGTGCACTTATTAAAAATTAGGCCCCATGTATATATACTTATCAAATCATCAGTAATTTCGACAAGAATCTATAATTAAAATTAATAATAACAACTATTTTCGTTTGCGCATCGAATATCCATAAAAACCGATCTTCAATACAACCATCCCCTCTTTCTCTTTCAACCACAACACACTATAACTCTCTCTGTCACACACACCATACATCACTTACAAGATATACGATCAAACTATATTATTTTTGAGCTACTGGAAATACACCTTTACACCAATAAAACTCATACGTCCTACTCATAACCCATTGAAAAGTGTACAGTAAACATGTATCCGTATGTCGTTGATAACTACATATGATATTCGAAGTTAAGAAATAAGTTGTACGTGTTTAGAATTAGTAGTGTCGTGCGTACCTCGTCTGGCGCGTGTTGGATACTGTGTAGTTATCTCTGTCGCACTTCAAGGTGGTACAAGAATGTAAAAGCGTAGGCTGAAGACGTGTAATGGTATATTAAGGTGTTTCTGAATGTTTGCTTCAACTTAAGAGTACTTTTGCAACTCATGCCTTTCGCAAAGTAAACATAACTTGTATACGAATATCATTGATATATGGCTCTCTCTCACTCTCAATTATAATCACGCATATACAGTACAAGGGGGGTTAGGGGATCAACCCCCCCCCCCATGAGTCTACGAAAATTATAAAATGCTTATAATATACGAGCATTTTTTCAATATTGAATATAACCAATTTTTGAGCAATCATGGCTTTCGCAAAGTAAACATATTTTGTACGAATATCAATGATATATGGTTCTCTCTCACACACAATCATAATCACGCGTATACAGTACAGTGGGGTTAAGGGGGAAAGCCACTGTGACGGAAAAAAAATTTTTTTTCTTACATTTTTTTAAAGTATAGATATTCATAAATATGTATACAAAAAATTGAGTTTAAATTCCGAAAATTGACGGAGTTACAGTCAATTTAGTGAGATGAGGTAGCACGGCCGGTTATGACATAACAAAAATATTAAACACGTTTATCTCGAAATGACATTTTTCGACCTGGTCGACACGATTCCTCAAAGACTAATGAACCGATTTCATATATTTTTTAAATAATTTTCATAATTGTAGTAGCTATCGTTGCAAAAACCAATTTTTTAAATTTTGATAATTATTATTTTTTTTAAAACCGCTCTAATATAAAAAATAGGTTTTAAAAATGAAAAAAATTTCAAACGATTTTGTGAAAAAATAAAATAAAATAAAACGACTACGTGCAACTATAGCTACATTCATACAGATATTGGTAAAATTTTTATTTATTTTTTTCATATAACCCTTCTTGAAATTTCGAGTGTACCATACAGAAAAATATTTTTTTGGTCGTCACATCGAGGTTCAAAACGTTGTAAATATTTAATATTTTTCAATAAAAATTGATATTAAATAAGTTGAATATAAACTTAATAAAACGACCTTTACCTGATTCAAAAATAATTAGTTATATCTGTGAAAAAAATTCCCAAACATTGATAACTTTTCGACCCGTCACAGTAGCTATCCCCCTTAATATAATAATTAATACTTTACACAATCTTTGTATTTATTGTATTGTTTTGTAATTGAAATTAAATAATATATTAACAAATAATTCAACTTTTGAATAATTAGTTGAATAAATAATCATAATGTAAATGATATTTATATCCGAATACACCAATACCTCGCTTTGCGTCGTTTCGTTTTGCGTTTTTTTCGAAGTTGCGTCGCTGCTGAATTAGTACTAATTTTCACTGTGCGTCGTTAAATTTTCGAAGTTGCGTTGTTTTGGGTTCGAGTCTTTAATTTTTTTTTAATTAAAACGAGAGTAACTTAAATAATTCACTTTGCGTCGTGTTTTTTTAGAACGTCACCACGACGCAAAGTGTGGTATGGGTGTATAGTAAAAATAGTGTATTATAAAAATTACAATACATATAGATAATAGAAGTTATTCAATTGACAACAGGTAGGTACATGTTATAAGTTAAAACTAATACAGTAATTTTAATATAAATAATTTAAAGGTAAGTCAGTAAAAATTCCCATAGTGTTCAAATTCCGACAGATATACACACACGAACTCAATAGACAATAATTTCAGTTCAAGCCCCTATATTTTGAATACTAGAAAACAACACACAGAAAGTCCGGTGAACAAAATAACGGTCATGAAGATATGTCAAAGGGCGCTATTGAATGTCACCTATCCCGGGAATAATGAATTGTGTGACCCCCCTGCATCCCATCCAACGTATCGTCAAAGAAAGGCCAACGGTCAGCAGCATATATAGGGAGATATCGACTAGATTGGTCACTTGTTACGTCAGGTAAAACTAGATTATTTTTGTATCAATGTATGTATGGTGTATTGGTTTTTATTTGTTCATATGAAAAAGGTGCACAAGTTTTAACGACTATAAATTAAATCATATATAAGGTACTGGTGCCAGTTTTGGACATATTTAGGTTATTTGATCATTAGGCGGCTATTATTATCAAAGGAATGTGATAAAATTTCTTTGATCAAAGAAATATGACAGTGTAATATTAGACCGGGAGCCAGGCTACATTCCGTTTAAAAAACCATTAGGATTCATAAGAGTTGGTGATTTACATTCAGAAAGATGTAAGGAATGAAATTCTGAAGGTTGCCGGAAAAAAAACTCGGAACTTTTTTTGATACGAGCATTATAACGGAGTCCTTCCAGTTATAAAAAAAGTAGATGTTGCACCATTTTTAATTTTGATGAAAGTTGAGTTGTTATTATACGTATTAGTTAGCAAAAACTGTATTTAGAAAATTTTAAATGTTCACAGGTTGGAGGTGGTGATCGTTTTACCCTCGTATGAAGATTTCATCGATTTTTAACATTTGTTCGACTCGCTACAGCATGCGTTCTAATTAAACAATTATAATGAAAGCTTCAAAATGATTTAACTCAATTTTAAGTTTAGGTTATTTTCGTTGTAGATATTCGTAATAAAGGCTTTTCAATTTCATTAATGAAATTGTCATTTTATCTTTTTTTCAAAATTTTCAGTGGCTTTCTAGTTTAACTGAGAAAGCTGTAATTATGTGTAAGTTATGTTCACATATAGTACTCAGTACCCACAAAAAATCAGCTTGATTTATGCATATTTTCTATTAAAAAAATTAAGTTAAATATCACAAATATCACGGAAACACCAAAAACAGCTGTTTTCGAAGCAAATAAAATTTATGTAAATAAATTGCTGAATTTTTTTTTACAAATGCTCTTAATAATTATCTAAAGAGGGCAATTTAATTCGTTTTGTTATTTTAATTTTTTTGCAAAAACTCGAAAATTAGCTATTTTCAAAGTCTATGAAGGGGGTGAGATGAATGTAAATCACCAACTCTTATGAATCCTAACGGTTTTTTAAACGGAATGTAGCCTGGCTCCCGGTCTATATGTCAACTTTTATAATATTTACGTAATATTTACCTTCATAATATTTCTTTTATGATAGATAATGACAGTTTCTTATATTTAATCAAAGTTTCTTGACGGATAAATCAAAATGGCGACTGAAAAATGTTCGTTGACGGTTTCGGCTACGAAATTACTTATAATTTAATATATGATCAAATCTTTGTCAAAGATCTTTGACATATTTATTTGATATTGTAATAGCTGTCTTAGAGTAAAATATACTATTATGGATAACTCATATAGGTATATTACTTAAAGTACACAGATAGAAAGGTTTACTTGAGCCAAGTAAACCTTGTTTTGTATATAATGAAAACAATATTTTCTTAAGATAAGAAATATATTCTTAAACCAACTATAGTATTCTTGGACGAAGAAATAATGTAGTTGGATTAAGAGTACTTTTCTTATATTAAGAAAATATTGTTTTCGTTATATACAAGATTTTCTTGGTCCAATACAGTTTTTTTTTTGTGTATTGGACGTATGGTTTTATGAGTAATTGGATATTAAAAATAGAGTTTTTAACACACGATAAATGAGAGAACTTGCCGAAAGTGCTCTATTTATTGAAATTCTACACAATTGGCTATATAGAGACGTTTTAAAAACTAACTTCAACCCTTTTAAATACTATAATAATTATAAAACAAATATATTCACGTGTAATTTATTCAAAATAATGAAAAACTAGCTGTGCCATTACAGCAGTACAAATTAGTACATGTTACTATTATATACCGTTCTGTCTATTTCAATTTTCAAATTAAACCCATTGACCGATTGTTATCAAATTAAGCTGTTTTACAGTTAACTATCTATAGATTACGATACAGTTATGGCAGTAGTAATCAAATATCAACAAATATTTATAATTTAGTACTTTTAACTAAACAAGTGTCCAACATTGGGGTACTGTCCATAACTGGTGTCAGTACCTTTTTCATTTAATTTATAAATAATATACATAATATGTATCTTTATTTATAAAAAATAAGAGTAGTTTTGAGTATGGACATTATCAACATTTTTTAAATTATAACATAATTTGTCTTTTTTTTAATTTATAATTCCACTCTAATTATCAATTAAAAATAAATGGAAATTATTTTTTAAACATCTATTAGTAGTTTTCAATTAAAATACTTTACTATTAAAAAGCCTTTTGGTGTTAGATCATTTAAATCGATTTAAATTAGGTTGTTTAAATTTTTCATCATCAAAATTCATTGGGTTAAAATTGTTACGAGTATATATAATTAATTTGATGTCTAATACAAATTATTTTAACAAAGCCCCCCCCCCCACATCCTCTGTCTTTCCTATTTTTAACAAAAAGTTTTTTTAAAAAAACGGTATTTCTAGCAACAAAAAAAAATTTCGTAATAGTATTTTTCTATAATAAAAATTTTTACTTGTTTTTTTACCTAACTAAACTGATTTAGTAAAGTAACACTTTACCCCCTCTTTCTCCCCCCTCTTAACTTTCATTTCGCTCAAGAAGCCTTTGATATAAAAAGAATAGATTATTAATCGTAATTTCTAGCAAAAAAAAATGTAATTTCTTAAAATAGTATTTTTCTATAATAAAAATGTTTTATTATTATTTTTTACTATACTAAACTGGATTAGTATAGTAACACTTTACTCCCTTTTTCTCCCCCCCCCCCCCCCTATTTACTTTCATTTCACTCAAGAAGCCTTAAGTATAAAAATAATATATTACTAATATATACAAATTACAACAAATTTTACAAAATGTATTTCAATTTCAATAAATATAAATCACATTTATTTATATAAGTAGTGCACGTTATATTTCTATATAACATATGAACTATACGAGTACATACACTTATTTTTTATCAATTGAAAGCTTATAGCAATTAGTGTACAATATATGTATGTATCACTATAAATTACTAGTAAATATGTCTAAATTAAACCCACTTACTTAAGTGATATACACATGTACATAGGTATATAAACATATATGATCCAAATAAATATATTTGTGAATAAAATGTCTTATTTTATAGAATATAGATCTCTTATTACAAATTTATGATTCGAGACCTATTTAGATGATATTTAAAGGTTTTTTTCCAAATTCTAACCTAAAATTACCAAAAATAACAATTTGATCATAATTACGAATTTATAGTACTATCTTTCCTCTTCAAAATTAATTTAAAAACATTTAACTGTACGGTTTTTTTCGCAAAAATATATTAGTTTCAAGTAAAGATGCATTTTCTGCATAATTTAAGAGGGGGGGAGGGCTGCCGCACACAGAATCTCATATATAGACTTAATTAATTAATTATGATTATAATAGCATTACCAAAAATACAAATTTGACAAAATTATAAAATATATTAAAATCTTCCCTCTATAAAATTAATTTCAAAACACTTTACTGTACAGTTTCTTTCACAAAAATATATTAGTTTGTATTAGTAGAGACTTTTATTTAAAAAATAACTAATATACACTGCCGTGCAAAAGTATTTGGGCACTCATTTTTTTGCGTATTGTAAATATAAAACCGCAAAAATGGTTAAATGTTGATAAGAGTACTTAATTACAACTTTTATAATAATCCTAGCATATCTAAAATACACCATTTACAATTTTACATGTTATTTTTGAATTATATACCTGAAAGGTCAGGTTTACTCAAATTGAAAGTATTGACGCACAGTGTCTTTCAAGCTAACGAGAAATTGTTGTTTTTTTGACTGCGAGAAAACATATTCTTTATTTTTATTGACTGAAATCTGTATATTTACATTCAAAATCACAGGTGTCCAAACACTTTGCACGGTATATTAATGCATTTTCTGCATATTTTGAGGGGAGGGGGGGGGGGGCAGATCGCATACTCTCATACACTGGTAGAAAAGATTTCTCAAACCAAGTAAACCTTGTTTTGTATATAACGAAAACAATATTTTCTTAAGGTAGTTGGTCCGTAAACATTTTTTCGTCAGATTTTGTTTAAATTGCACAAGAATATTCCCTAGATTAATATCTGAAAAATAGCCCATTTTTATTAAAATTGACTATCTTAAAGTCATGAAAAACGATCTCAAAGTTTATATTTTTAACACAGCTTATATGGACTAACCGTACACTAACGTAACGTTTTATTAGATAAAATTTAAATGTAGCGTCAGTTTTTCATAAAAAAACTGACATGTTGTATATTTATATAAACGAAAACAGTATACAAAAAATTGGAATTATTGACCATCCCGTTATTAAGATCTAACCAGATTTACCTACCAAACCATCACATAAATTACAGTATTGTTGACAATGTGGCAACAACGTATTCATTTGATTATAGTAAAAAATACACGAAATAATGAAATAATTTTTTACAAAATATGATAAGTGGATTGAAGGGAATTATAATCGATTTCATTAATTATTAATATATTCTGTGGTAGTTTAGATGATAAAATATAATCATTTGACAAGTAGTTAATAGTAGATAATGTACAGCGTTGCCATGATCATTTCTCTAAATTAAAAATATGTACTCATGGCCTAATGTGATCACATTATGATGGACCAACTACCTTAAGATAAGCAATAATCTCTTAAACCAACTATAGTATTCTTGAACGAAGGAATAACGTAGTTGGATTAAGAGTATGTTTCTTATATTAATATTATTTTCGTTATATACAAATCAAGGTTTTCTTGGTCCAATACAGTTTTTTTTTCTGTATTCTTATTTGAGTTTTGAAATATATGTATGATTGTAATGGCATAATCAAAAATACAAATTTTAGCATTTTCTTTAAAAACAATTAAATCTAAAGTATCACACATATATATTCTTGAATAAACACCGATAAAGCTATACGCAGTGGACTCAACATTTGTATATAGGTAATATTCTCTGTAATGTATCTATACATAAAGCACAGTATCGCACGTTACTATATGTTATGTGTGTCACACTCGCGCAACAAGGGCTGTCAACTTGCAATTAGTCTCAGATGAACTGAACTCTATGAAATGAAAAATGGCCTCAATGTGACCCCACCCTTGCTCTCTTTAATCCACTCTGTGTGTGTGTGTGTGTGTGTGTGTGTGTGTGTGTGTGTCTTTAGAATTTTGTCTACATATATGGATAGAGTTCGTGTCCATAGCGAAATGTTCTAAACAAAAATTTAATTCTTTTAAACACGTCATCCATATGACGTAATAATAAAAGTCAGTTTTGTAATAATATAGATTTAACCCTGAATGTTTTGTGCCCCAAATCCTGAACATTTGTACCCCAAACCCCGTTTTTTATATTAATCGAAATCAGTTATAATGCACACAAAAAAAACTGTATTGGACCAAGAAAATCTTGTTTTGTATATAACGAAAACAATATTTTGTTAATATAAGAAACATACCCTTAATCCAACTACGTTATTCCTTCGTTCAAGAATACTATAGTTGGTTTAAGAGAGTATTGCTTATCTTAAGAAAATATTGTTTTCGTTATATACAAAACAAGGTTTACTTGGCTCAAGTAATACTTCGTATTTAAAAACCATTTTTGTTTTCTTCGTCAAATATGACAGCTATTCTAATTATAAAAAAATAGTGCCCTGTATGAAAATAAAAAGAAAAAAATCACAGTTTAAGTTATGTAATGAAACCTACTTAACTTTAAGATGGTTGAAGCTACATCATGAAAAAAATTTGAGTGTTAAATATTGTAAGTTTCATTTTTAAGTTCTGATTATAAGTAAATTAATTCTTTTTCATCGTTTTTTAGAGATTAATGCCTGGTTTCACTAACGATAGGTATCTTTGATCAATTAGAACTATTTTCTGATAGTTTCCTTATGAAAAATATTTACAGGTTGATTCATTACTGTCGTGCATTCATTACAGTAAATTAAGAAATATATTTTAAGTAAAAAACTTCTGGTAAACATGTGTCCGAAAATTTTTTGTAAGGAACTACAGCCCTCAAAAGATTTTGCTCAAAATGAGTTTTTATTTAATATCTAAAGAACCCTTTGTGATAAAATTATAAAATTTTTATAAAACATGTTAAGTAATTTTCACTTTACAACTGACTAATCTTTTTTCTTTAAATAGGAAGCCACCATCTATATCTATAAAAAAGTTTGTCCTTAACCACTCACTCACTCACTCACTCACTCATATATCAACGTACAGCCCAAACCCCTGGACCTAGAAACGTGAAATTTCGTAGGTGCCTTCCTTTTATGATGTAAGCACCCACTAAGAAAGTATTTTTTGCAATTCAACCCCTACGAGGTTAAAACAGGGTGTCAAAGTTTATATAAAAAAATTTTTTTTTTGTTCGCATTTAATTGAAACTTATCGAACATACTCTAAAATATAAATAGTGAAACGATTATTTCAGCATTTCCCAAAATTTAACCTCTAAGGTGCTAGGGGGGTGGAAAATTTTTTAAAATATTTTATTTTTTTTGTGTTCACCGAATGAAACATGGCATAAGTAGGTACTCTACAAGAGAAATATCAGTTACGAAAATTCAACCTCTATGGGGATAATAATAATAACTGTTCATGATATTAAAGTAAATTCGGATAAATTAATATTCAATTAAAAATGAAAGTTCGACGGGGACTAGGATGGATTTAATCTGCAATAAAAGAATTTGATATTCAACCCCTAATGGTGAGAGTAGACGGGGGTTAGTTTTTACATTTTTTTTTAAACTAAGATCCGGGATATTTACGTTTTTTTATAAGTAATGAATAAAAATCAATATAAAAAAATGTAATATGTCATCCCCTATTACTTATAGAGGGTTCTAATTAGTTTCGAAGTTTACGCGAGCGAAGCCTCGGGATTCCGCTAGTTTATTATATAAGAACGATTTTTGAAATTTTTCACTCTTCACGCCTTCCCTTATAAGGGTACATAAGATTTTTACCCCCCCCCCCCACCTTTTTTAATACAATAATCACCACAAAGCAAACAAAATTTTTTCAAACATTAACGTTTTAGTTGATATAATATCAATAAATGTGGTACAACAAATGATGAAATTATGTTAAAAAACATAGCATCAGTTACATTACATTGACGCATGTTGCGATTCATCATAAACATATCAATTTGTCAGCGCACAGCATTCGGGAGAGAGATCTTAATCGAGTCGGGGCCCGGGTACAATGGATCAGTCGCTATTTGCAGAAAATCGAATTTTCGGATTTCACGCCTGTCTTTCGGCCTGACATCTACGCTAATGCGGTTACAAACCTCCACGTCATACCCTGCATTCATTCACCCCCCCTCCCTCTCTCCTGCCTATGCTTTCTTGCTCTGAGAAACAGGAAATTCGAGTTTCCCGTAAATTTTGAAATAAAGTTAATGTATGTGTATTAGATTTAGTATTTTAGAAGATTTTATTATTATACTATAAATACTATAATAATAATGTTTTATTTATTTTTACTGTTTTTTGTATCATTTATTAAAATAAGGATCCCCCCCTCTCTCCTGCCTATGATTTCTTGCTCTGAGAAACAGGAAATTCGAGTTTCCCGTAAATTTTGAAATAAAGTTAATGTATGTGTATTAGATTTAGTATTTTAGAAGATTTTATTATTACCTATACTAATAAATTGTATAATAATAATTTTTATATTTTTTTAATCACGTTTTTTGTATCATTTATTAAAATAGGGATTTGTTTGATTTTTTTATACGAATTTCTTATTATTTTGGTGAAAAACATTTTCAATTTTTTTTTGTTTTAATTAAAATAAAAATATCTGTCAAATGAATGCATAGTGCTTAACTTTTGTAAAATTCAACAAAGACAGTTAATTTAATGATGATTAGAAATAAATTGACTTATTAAAAACATAAAATTGATGCATTTGACTATTTTTCATAATATGTACAATGTACATACATTTAAAATTTTTAAAAAGGGTGATTTATCTTCGTAAGGACATATTTCTCACAAAAGTTATAAGGACCTTTTGTATAGAAAATTTAACGCTCTACAAAAAAGTGTATATCAAATTTTACGTAACATGTGTCGTTCTTAAGATATTTTGATTCAGAACAATTAAGGTTATTCGATCATTAGAGCAATGTGTAGATAAAAGTCTAAAATTTTAATATGTTATCTATGGTTAACTCATATATTTTACTAATTTTTATTTAAAATATTGTACGTATGGTTTTTGAGTAACTGAATATTAAAAATAGAGTTTTTAACATACGATAAATGATAGAACTTACCGAAATTGCTCTATTTACTGAAATTCTACACAATTGGCTATATAGAAACGTTTTAAAAACTAATTCAATCCTTTTAAATATTATAATAATTATAAAACAAATATATTCACGTGTAATTTATTGAAAATAATGAAAAACTAGCTCTGCCATTACAGCAGTACAAATTAGTACATGTTACTATTATATACCGTTCTGTCTATTTCAATTTTCAAATTAAATTAAACTTTTATTACCTTTAATATTCTATTAAATATAGATTCTGAATATAAATTAAAAACAATTTGTTTTAACAGTGTGCTAGTCGTATATCCTTAAATAAAAATACTCCTGCATGCATTCTTCATCAAAATGATTTAAAATAATAAAAAAAAAATATATCTCCATTCACAAAACCAAATTCATTCAAAATTAAACTACAGTACATACAATTGTCTTATACATTTTCACTTTCATTATTACATACATATATACTTTACCATACCGAGATAGCCAAAACGTTACATAGGTACACAACCATCAAAAACCGCGTTGTTCCTCACAGAGAAGTACAAAGTGAAACCTTGAAATGATATAAGGTGTCTGTAGTCTGTTGAATGGGTGCAGCATCCCAAGATCTGATCGCATTCATCTCCAGTTTGTGTGTTTGTCCACTGGACCACATGGGCATTGTGTTTTCAAATGGGAGGGGCACACACACACACACACACACACACACACACACACACACACACACACACACACACACACACACACACACACATCTGTATATGTACCTGGATTGTTTATTTGTTAGATGACACATATATGCATGTAGTAAGACCTCTCTTGATACAACTCTAAATTATAACGAATAAAAGTGTTGTATAAATGATTAGTTAGAATGTCCCTGTGTGATTGTTATGATAATTAATTGTTTTATTAAATTTTACACATTTTTTTTATTACTTTTATATATTATTAAATTGATTAGGAACCATTCAGAAGCTAGCTATTAATTTACTAGTTATGTCTTACTTGAAAAACGGAGAAACTGTGGTTTCTTAGTCACTTAAACTAAAAATACACCTTAACCACAAAATTTATGTCACTCGACACGTGTTTCGACTTCACAAGAAGTCCTTATCAGGAGCCTAACGATACCAGCATTCATATCACGGAGAGAATATTCTTTTAAAAATTAACAGAAAATGTTGTGAACCTGAGGACAGAATCAACAAGTCGGTAGGATTTAAAATAAAGTAAATGAAAAATTACAATGACATACTGGTAAATAAAAACATAGTACCTATTCAAATTTATTTACTCTGAAAAAGTAATATACGCTATTATTTAATTTAATTTCTTGCATATGAAAATTTCACGTACAGTCTCTATAATTTGACTATGTTTCTATATTAATTTTCATATCTGGCCTATCGCTAAAATAGAAACTGCTATACAGTATATTGAATTGTAGTAGACGTTCTTTTAAATTTTACCATGTCGGGTGTTCAAAATTTCTAGGATCAACATTTTTTTCATCAATCTATGCAATTTTTTCCCATTCCTACACATCGTAAATAAATAAAAATGTTAATGAAATTTTTTCATCTAAACTTGTTAAAATAATTATTTAAATTTTATAATTATTTTAACATACGGTATAGTATTTTTTGATACTGTTGATATGAAATATTACTACGTTACCGATTAATTTTTTACAGAATAAAATTTCGTGTTTTTTTATGTTAAAAATTAACATTTAATTTTTTCAGTGTAAATGTTAACATCTCATAGAAAAATATGTTCTAAAAACAAAAAATTTAAAATAACTTGGTTCTGTTGATAATACAATACAAAATTTAAATGTACCAATAGATTTAAGCTAAACGACAGTTTTTTTTTATTTCAAATTTATTCAACACTTCTCAAATATTAAAATGTATTCAGGTAAGTATTATTTGGAGATATATTTATATTGTCCTATATCTTATTATGTTTATTCATAAGTTATACAAAACAAATCACAAATCCAATTTATTGAAATTTACTATAGCGTTAAACCATATGACATATCTGAAATCTGGTCATTGAAATTTTAAGCCAATTCAGTTAGACGGTACTTTAAAAAAAATAAACCACAAAAACCGTGCCCGGGGTGAAGCTGTACACGAGGACAAAAAGATTCTTTTTTTTTTCTTGAAAATGTCAGGAATTGTCGACTGTAGATTGACACGCGTTACTTGACAATTGTAAAATTCTTTTATTATAAAATTTATTAAGGGTGTTCACTACTGCATGTTAATACTTTCATCTTTAAATAGAATAAAACATGATTGCTTAAGTTTAAAATTTCATGTTTGGGCTGTGTAGGGCGTTCACATATAAACAGACAGACAGATAGACAATACAATTATTAAGAGTGTTCACTACTTACTATAACTTTCATCTTTAAATAGAGTGAAACATGATTATATTCGTTTAAAATTTCATGTTTGGGTTGTAAGGCGTTCACAGACAGACATACAGACAGACAGACAAATAGACAAGGTAATACCAAAACTTATAATTTTGTTGAAATCTTGAGTTTTTTTTCATGATTTTTTTTCTGTTTATCCGCGTTCATAACTCAATAACACCTGATCCGATTTTCATGCGGTTTTCTTCGTTATGTAGATAAATTATTTGGTCAAGTTTTAGTGAAAGATTAATTAAAATCGGTTGTATAGTTCCCAAGTTATTACAATATTTGTAGTAAATACAGAAAAACATTTTTGTCTGTAGTAAAGTGATTTAAATTTTTTTTCTGAAAAATAAAAAAAAATCCACCTGTTATAAATATTCATCTACCCTGATTACTCCGGAGTAACTTCCCAATCCATCAAGAAACCCACATCTCGATTAAGATATTATTTCTTTAAGTTTTAACTGACTATACCTACATATAGGTATACAAAATCGACAATATACATACTATTGAACATCCTTAACGTTCTGCCTTGAGCCACATCGCAAGGATCAAGTCTATATCTATACAGAGAGAGATTGTCCTGTAACAGTTATCTCAACATTATTGTTATAAGAATCTAGTGGTAGGTTTTTGTAAACCGCAGATGCACCTAAGCGATATTGCATTTCAATTGTATACGATATTTATCTGTATATTTAAATATTTGTCATATACTTTATGGAAATCATATTAACAACTAATACAAGTGTGCAATGTTTACATATGTTTGTATTGTTTGGAGATAAATACATGCTAGGACAGGGGTCGGTAGTCTTTCAAGTTAGAAGAGCCTAGTTGTTAAGGAAATTGCAAAGCCATAAGTTTTAAAAAAAATTAAAAAACTCTATTAACTCCAATATTTTATTTAAAATTTAGTTATACTTATAATAAAATTGAGGAGTTTGCAGCAACAAGGAATTATCTCCAGTTTTTATAGTTTGTGGGAAAATAGAAAAAACTGTTTAAAAAATTGAGAATGTATTTAAATCGCCTTTCTCTTCGTCAAATTATTATTTGTCACCGATCACTTCATGTTTTGGCCAAATTCCATTGAGAAATTCGTCAAATTCGCAATTCTAGAGTCAATTTTATTCTGGAGTTAACTCCTTTTTGTCCCAAATAGTCGAAAATTATTTTCTTTTTAATGTAAGGAAGCATTGAATAAGAACAATTTTCAAGAAAATTTGTTTATTTCAAGAAAGAACACAGTAACGAGTGTACTAACTAAATTCTAAGCCCAAAAACAAAGAGTCAGCTCCATTTTGACCCAAGCAGCTAACTCATTCTAGCGGATACCTTGAGAACTATCAACGGTAAGTAATTCTTAGTTAAACCAAACGAAAGAATGATTTTTTTCCCCCCAAAAACGGTTGTTAACTCAGTTTGTTCTAAAAATGGAGTTAACTCGTTGTTGCTACAAATCCCTCAATTGCCAAAAAAATGTGTTCCGCGGTCTTGCTACCTCGATTTTCTTTCTTATATGAATGAGTATATAAAAAATATTCAATTTAAATTAAAAAAATATCCTCAATAAGATTTATTTTATTATTATATTGAAGAAATATTGTCATTTTTGTCATATTCACAAGATAAATTTACTAAGCATTTTTCCATCTCAAATTTTCAATAACATCGAGTATTTTTTTCTGTATATGGACTTTTAGTTTTATTCTTACTAAAAATAATACCTAAAAAAAATTTGAATAAATTGTATTTGGCTAAAAATGAGACACTGTCATAGCCCCTATTACAGCATCTCTACCCTAACCTCCCTCCAAAAAAAATGGTCCAAACAAAACAAAATAGGTGTTAAATTTTCAGACAAAATATACAATATTAGATGCATAATACAATTTACAAGGCAACCCCTAAATGTACATATATACATATATATATTGATAATAATATTTCAAAAACAAAGTACGTGTACACATATAATAATCCTAACTGACAGAGCTTACAAAACTCAATAAGTATAGATCCATAGTTTGGTGAAAACACATATAACAGGATTGGAGAAATATATCCCATTTACGTCTCCCTATTTGGCTAAAACTACCCCAAAACAACCCCAAAACTGAGCACATATGGGAATATTAGTTATCCTCGATATCATAAGGGTTACAAACAAGTGAATTGATTGAAAAATTTTAATATTATAATATCTAGAGATACTCTAGTAAGAGTTATGACAATGAAGCCATTTTTTTTTTAATAAAAATTTTTTTTAGTAAATATTCAATTAAAATTTAAATTAATAATAATATTAATCAGAAATTAAATCGATTTGGGTTACTATGAGTATCTCTTTTTAATATTATATTATAATACCTAGAGATACTCTAATAAAAGTTATGATTACCTACGTAGCCATTTTTTGAAAAACTAAAAAAATAATTTTTTTTAGTAAATGTTCAATTAAAATTTAAAATAATAATAATATTAATCAGAAATTAAATCGATTTGGATTACTATGAGCATCTTTTTTTAATATTATAATACCTAGATATACTCTAGTACAAGTTATGACAATGGCGCCATATTATGAAAAAACTAAAAAAATCATTTTTAGTAAATATTCAATTAAAATTTAAAATTATAATCAGAAATCGATTTGGGTTACTATAAGTATATTGAAATTATAAAGAACACACAATAAAACAGTATTTTTAATATGAAATCTTTTTTTACTGTTTGTTATATAAAGAAAATATAAAAATTCAAAAGGTAAAAATAGGTAATTTTTACAAAATAAAATACAAGCAAATAAAACAACGGATCGGCGAGACTACATCAGCTTTCAGTGATATAAAACTATGTACCTATGTGACATTGGCATCGTAAAGGCGATGTAAAATATGCTTTATTAGATTACAAGTCTACATAAAATTTTACTACGTAAATGGAAAATATTATGAAAAACATTTCGATTTTAAAATAGTGAAAAACATCAATACAAATAATAAATAAATATAAACATGTGTTGGACACGTACATGATAGGGTTCCGTAGTCATTCTCACTAACATTATCTTTCGAAAGTAACTTCATTTCTATAATATGAAGTAGGTACAAAAAAAATATATTCTTTACTTTCTGGATTTTTTTCAGATTTTTTGTATCAATAGCTTAGAAACTAGAGGGAGGGGGGACTCTCTGATATCGATTTTGAAAGCAAATATATCGTGACTGAAGATTTAAAATCAAATGTTTTTAAAATATGTTTGTTACATTTTATAAGGAGACCTTTTTAATCTACGAGATGGGGGTTCAAAAATAAGATGTTTTCAAAAAAAAATGTGGGTCATCATATACATCATTTTAATAAGTATATAAATACAGACAGACTTACGGACAAAGTGAAACTATAAGGGTTTTACAGAACCCTAAAAATTAAATAATTTTCCTTTAAAAAATTCGCTAGAGCAATACAGTTAGAATTTTCAAAAAAAAATAATTTTTTTATTTCATTTTCGTAATGTACATATATGCAAGTACACACACAGAAAGTTTCAAGTCAATCCGGCGATTATTTTCGAAGTTACACGCATATTTGTAAAGACGTCTCAGAGCGTTTGAATGTAGGAGGTCGGAGCGGCAGCGCGTTTTTCTCAAATCTTTGTTTTTAAAGTCGGTGACCACTATTCCTCGGAAACGGTTGAACCGATTAATCTCAAATTTTAACACAAGTTTCTTAAGTATATTTTTTAGTAATTAATCGAAGGTTTTTTCTCACCGATAAATATATATTTTTTTATAAACAATTTAAGGTCAAAATTTTTGTCGAAAATCGATATTTTTTTTTGAGAAGCCGCCATTTTGTCAAAAAATTATATTTTGCTTATTCCTTCAATTAAGTACAAGATTATACATTACTTTGGGTTTTTTATTTTAAAAGATGCAGTCCAGAGATATCGTGGTCACCGCAAGGCACCTTTTTTGAGAGAACCTCCTGGAGAACAGCTGTAGCAGCTTTCGAAATTATTATTTTTACAAATAAAAAATGTTAAAATACAATTAAAAGTTACCATAATATGTGTACAAATTTTTACATTAATAAATTATAAAAGTTTTCTCTTAAAAAATTCTTGAAAAAAACATTTGTAACATGTAACCCCTTAAATGTTAATATTAATAAATCGAATAAATAATGTCAGATGTTTCGGTTCTTAAATGTATTCTCACATGTCAATAGTTTCTATTAACTTATATAATGGGTTACAGTAATTTACTACACGAGAATCAACACCCCTTGCTACTACAAACTACAAACCGTGTCTGGTTTACCCAAAAGGCCACAAATAGTTGCACATATGGCATCATTTGTTCGCCTTATTTGTAAATTAATTACATTGAAAGGGGGGGGAGATATTAGCTGTGATTAAGTGCGTGTTGACCAAATCACACAAAACCAATTAAATATTTCCTTAATTATGTTTGTAGTGATTTAAACACACCAACTGTTGTATTGGGAAAGGTCGATCATTTTAATCATTGAAAGTTATATTTTTAAGATTTTTTTATATGGGTAATGATGGTAAGAGAGATTTTTAAAAGGACTTACGCCCAGTATTATCAATGCTCCTTTAACTAACTGTCATATTATCAACAGATCTAAGCAGAATACATTTAATTAAATAAATTTTAAATTTTCTGCAGTATTTGTTTACAACGTATATTATGTCTATTTTTCATTGAGAGCTTAAATATTGATTTAAATCACGTTTGTAATACACCAAATTTACTTTAAAGGAGCATTTAGCGCTAAAGGAGCTTTAAATTGGTTGATAATACCGGGCGTTAGAAGACAGAAATGTATTTGAAAATTGAGGAAAGTTACAATACAATACCGGGTGTCCCAGATAACTTTTCCAGCATGGGGATCTCAGTATCTATAAGAGATACAAGTTTGGTTAAATCAGATTAATTATTTGTATGGAAGGGGCGAGTATTATTACACAAAAAAATATTCATAATTCTATGTGGTTTAGGCGGTATACCAAAAAAACTGAAAATTCGGAATTTCTTCAAATGGCTATAACTTTTTTGTCAAAGTAGATAGGTACTTTTTGTTTGCGGTTTCTTAAAGCACTTTTTCGTGTAGAATTGATTGGTGGATTTAGATTTTTAATATCACTTTTAGTTTCCGAGATACAAACTCTAACTTCAGTTTTTCTTATGGGCCGCTAAGTTGCCTATGGCATATTTGAACGTGTTTTTTACTCTACTTTACAACGATGTGTCACTTGCCATATTTATTATCGAAAAAAAAAATTATAATATATTTTTTCAAATAGTTCATTGTTTCAAATATTCATTTGTTATTTTGATTGTTGTTATTGTGATTTTTGTTTAAAATTTTTGTTTTTCATGGCTCACTTAAAAGTTTGTAATAAAATACTTCATAAATATCACTGATATTTAGTATTTCGACTTTTTTTCAATAATAAATATGGCAAGTGACATATCGTTGTAAAGTAGAGTAAAAAACACTTTCAAATATGCCATAGGCAACTTAGCGGCCCATAAGAAAAACTAAAGTTAGGGCTTGTATCTCGGAAACTAAAAGTGATATTAAAAATCTAAATCCACCAATCAATTTTACACGAAAAAGTGCTTTAAGAAACCGCAAACAAAAAGTACCTATCTACTTTAACAAAAAAGTTATAGCCATTTGAAGAAATTTCGAATTTTCAGTTTTTTGGTATACCGCCTAAACCACATAGAATTATGAATATTTTTTTGTGTAATAATACTCGCCCCTTCCATACAAATAATTCATCTGATTTAACCAAACCTGTATCTCTTATAGATACTGAGATCCCCATGCTGGAAAAGTTATCTGGGACACCCGGTATAAGTGGCATATATTAAAGATACTCATAGGAAGAGTTGTGACAACCTGAATCCATATCTGATTTGATTAATCAATTTTTTAATTTTTTTAAATGTTTGCTACTAAAAATAATCATGTTTGGTTATAAATGAAAACGCTGTCATAACTCTTGCTTGAGTGTTGAGTATCTCTAACATATATTAGGGCAAAAAAAACGAACATATTTGTATCAGATTTTTGTTAGCAGTTTTCTCAAATTTTTTTTCTTATATTTGTTAAAATAAGACATGTTTGTTATTTTTTTTATTAATATATAAATACTATAATGTAAATTATCTGTTTTTTAATGATATACATCTATCATCACTGCTTTTACACCACTGATTTCTAAAGTCATTCATATCTACATCATATCATTGATTAGAACTGCCAATACTCCACAGTTAGCGACTGTCCGGTATTATAAACGTACTAACAAAATTTGCAAGCCATCAAACACTTTCAAATTGGGTACCAAAGTTATATAACAGTTCTTTTTGAATTTTAAACAAATAATTACATGCACAGTAAGTTGGTTTTTACCATTTTTACTCAAAATTAGTAAATATACTTTACATACCTTTATTTTTAATTCCCATATGCATTAAAATTATCTTTTAATAACTCAAAGAGAACTATCATATAAATTTGAAACCACATACGAAAATCTTTACAATAATACCGTACACTCAGCGTTCTATAAGACGACCATCCACAAGACGACCGTTCCGTAAGACAATGTTCTAACAGTTCTATAGAACGTCTTTCCCCAACCCCCACCATAATACCAACACTGTGACTGCTATATTTCAGCGCGAAATTTAAATTAACAAATTGACGTTAAAGTCTTCTATGTAGATTTTACACACAAAACTTGTGTTTTGGTGTGACTCAATGTGGAAAAAAAATGAAATTCAATACAAATTTTCGTTGAAATTGAAATATAATAAATAGTATAAAAAAATGTGTGAGGTACATTTAATTTAAAATTTGGTAATTTGAAAACGATTAAAAAAGGAAATAACAAAAATAAATTATTGGCATATGATTGTATAGAAATCTTTACATTTTTCATCCAAATAACAATTGTCTAGATTTCAATTCTAAAAAGTCAACAAACCAGGATCTCGTTCACCAACAGCGCCATTTTTATTATTATGTACCTGTCAACTTTTGGGGGCTCATCTAGCCGACGTCTTGTGGAATTTTTGAATTACCGACGCCGTCGTCTTATAGAACGCTGAGTGTATATATATACATAAGTTACTTACTATCCCTTATCATCGTCAATTTACCCCACTTTCCTCTACAATAAATAAAATTTTGACCAATAAAACTACATACATAAAAAAACATTTCATCCCAGATTAAATTCCATACTATTATTAAAAAAAAAAACTAAATAGTTCCTACTGTTATAAAAGCTACAATAGATGCGTCTTATACTTTAAACCTAACCAAAAAAATCAACAACCCCTATCACATAACAATCAATAAAGAAACGATATATTTGAAATCCTTTTCGATCATCTGAGAATAAGGGATATCGGTTACGTATCTGTTTTAAAGCCCATTTTGTAAACTCCGTCTCACTTGAACCCTAATTCAAACTAAAGCGTTTTGTCCAGGAATAGTCTACCATACTCTACACTCTACTACACCCTACAGGACATGTCGAATTCTAGATGATTGATGATTGATTATCCTTTCTAAGGATTTATATATATTATACGTTAATATGTGAAATATAACATTTTATATATTACATCTATAGGGTTTGCTAAAATCATTGTATATACTATAAAATTTATTAAAATAATTAAACAATTTGAATTCTTAAGGTAGTTGGTCCATCATAATGTGATCACATTAGGCCATGAGTACTTTTTTATAATTTAGAGAAATTATCATGGCAACGTTGCATATTATCTACTATTAATTACTTGCCAAATGATTATATTTTATCATCTAAGCTACCACAGAATATATTAATAATTAATGAAATCGATTATAATTCCCTTCAATCCACTTATCATATTTTGTAAAAAATTATTTCTTTATTTCGTGTTTTTTTACTATAATCAAATGAATACGTTGTTGCCACATTGTCAACAATACTGTAATTTATGTGATGGTTTGGTAGTTAAATCTGGTTAAATTTTAATAACGGGATGGTCAATAATTCTAATTTTTTGTATAATGTTTTCTTTCATATAAATATACAACATGTCAGTTTTTTATGAAAAACTGACTTTTCGTTTAAATTTTAACTAATAAAACATTACGTTAGTGTACGGTCAGTCCATATAAGCTGTGTTAAAAATATAAACTTTGAGATCGTTTTTCATGACTTTGAGATGGTCAATTTTAATAAAAATGGGCTATTTTTCAGATATTAATCTAGGGAATATTCCTGTGCAATTTAAACAAAATGTGACGAAAACATGTTTACGGACCAACTACCTTAAGGTAGTTGGTCCATCATAATGTGATCACATTAGGCCATGAGTACATATTTTTAATTTAGAGAAATGATGTACATTATCTACTATTAACTGCTTGTCAAATGATTATATTTTATCATCTAAGCTACCACAGAATATATTAATAATTAATTAAATCGATTATAATTCCCTTCAATCCACTTATCATATTTTGTAAAAAAATATTTCATTATTTCGTGTATTTTTTACTATAATCAAATGAATACGTTGTTGCCACATTGTCAACAATACTGTAATTTATGTGATGGTTTGGTAGTTAAATCTGGTTAAATCTTAATAACGGGATGGTCAATAATTCTAATTTTTTGTATAATGTTTTCTTTCATAAAAATATACAACATGTCAGTTTTTTATGAAAAACTGACTTTTCGTTTAAATAACTAATGAAACGTTACGTTAGTGTACGGTTAGTCCATATAAGCTGTGTTAAAAATATAAACTTTGAGATTGTTTTTCATGACTTTGAGATGGTCAATTTTAATAAATATGGGCTATTTTTCAGATATTAATCTAGGGAATATTACTGTGCAATTTAAACAAAATCTGACGAAAACAATGTTTAAGGTCCAACTACCTTAAACTATCTAAAACTGAATTAATCACTTTAACTTTAACCCATTAACGCCTGCCGTACCTCATTTTATAATTAGTGTTGCTGTCTATGGATATTAATTCACAATATTTCAGTTGGTAGAAGTGCAACAAACAAAATCTGTTAACGTTATTAGTTTCATAAGTGTTTAAACATGTTTTAATTGTTCTCAATAACTTTTATATGAAAAAGAGGTACGTGGTATGCTAATATATTTTATCCATGATTTCGAATTTTGTTCAAATCATATGAAATAACTTAAATATACATATAACATGACTTTTATATGAAATTTATCTAAATAAAAAAAGCAGTCTCACACAAAATAGATTTCATATCTGCCCAATTTACTCGCTTGAGTACACACTGTTATTTTTTTTCTAAATATTTGTGTTGTATATTTAGTTAAATATTATAAATATAATATATAAAAAAATCTATTACATGTTTTTTTTTGGGCGTTTATGGGTTAAAAAAATTATGTATTAATAAATACTGTTCTAAATTACAAAACATATCAAAGAATTAATTCCCTTTCAAAAAATATACCGGCAAATCTATTTATATATACTAAACAATAAAAAAAAATTATAAAAAAATACAAGATCATAAAATATAAAATTAATATGCATATTACAATAAAATTTATGCTACAACAAATATTACAAATCGGAAACTATACACTTATATAAATAAATATAGCAATACAAAACAGGCACATATTATATCTACCCCCCCCCCCCTCTCCCCCGGCCCATACAGACATACGTAAACCTTGTTTGAAACACCTTTAGTAAAAAGATTTTTTTATCCGCTCTTTGAAATAAGTTCAAAAAATCCGACAAAACATTTTTTATCATAAAAACGTCAAATAAAAACCCCGCTGGTTCAGTTGGGTTGTACCATAATAAAATAACAGTATTTGTGTTATAAGAAAGGGGGGGTTTAATATATAGTTACGTACTGAGATTATTTTGTGGTACATGAATCTTTTTGTTAGGGACACGAAATAAAATCGTAACGAATTATTTTCACACAAAAATATTTACGTCAAATTAGGATATTTTATACTTAAGAGGGGTGGGGTTTTTTTTAGAGAGAATTAGAGCAGTGGTGAACTAAAGTAAAGTGAGGAAGGGATTTGATATAACATTTTTATTGTATTCAAAATCAAACACTTTGAACCAAAAATATATTGTTATTAAAATTGTGCTATGTAATAATTATGTAATGATTTTAAAGGTGTGGGAGAAGGGGGGGGTCAAGAAAATTGTAAAAGCTCTTAGGACGTGGGTTCTAAGGATTATTTATGTAAGTTTCTTTTATTTAATTTATTTTAAAATACATTAAATAAAATGTATAAAATAAATTAATTTATAAAAAGTTTCTATGGATGTTACGGGACTTTCTTATACGTAGTACTGAGTATACAGTGTATGTGTTGTATCTAATTATATAAAACAAATGTTTTTAGTTAACTGGAAAAAATAAATGGGACATACATAAATCGATAGGTACTTAACAAATTTTTTAATTGAAAAATATTTTTTTTTTAAATTGACAAGAGTAAACATTCGTTTTCGATTGTAAGATCATTTAGTAATAAAAAATCACTCTTTTGTCGATTTTTAGTTACAGACACACACACAGACATTAAAATACGTAAAAAGAATGTAACTGAAATCTATAGCAAAGGGGAGGGAAAATTAGTCGAAAATGTTCAATTTTATAACTTAATTAAATTTTGAATACATATACAATTTTTTCTCAAAACAAAATATACTTGAATAGCAATTTTTAAAAAATTGCATCCGATAAAAATATGATGAACAAATTATTTTCCCAGTATGCTCTCACAGATTAGTCGGTATTTCCCAACAATAAAACGTTCTGTTGGCCCGAGTTC
Source organism: Sialis lutaria (assembly GCA_949319165.1). Taxonomy (NCBI): domain Eukaryota; kingdom Metazoa; phylum Arthropoda; class Insecta; order Megaloptera; family Sialidae; genus Sialis; species Sialis lutaria. The sequence goes on from OX439233.1 coordinate 39,022,876, forward strand.
GAAACCCCGCTGAGAACCTTATTTTCAAACAATAATCTGTCTGCCTAGTGTTTACAAGAACTACCTATAACATCTTTAAGCACTAGAGAAGGAAACAATATCCTTTAACTTATATAACCATATACATCTATCCTTTATTTACAAAACCTACAACTGATAAATCTAAAAGGTATATTTTCATTTAAAGGAGTAACTTATTTTGTTAAAAAACTCATATGAGCTTCAGATGTTTACAGATATATTTTTTAACTTTTTGTTATTTAACCCTTTATATTATCTTCTTAAGCCATTGTAGTTTTTAAATCTTTTTAAACGATTGTTAGTAAAAATAAACTATGGGGCTTTCGTGGTGGACTTGATAAAGATCTGGGCTACTGGGTATAAACAGTGTCGACTTGATATCAAACTACGTCTCACGTACATTGCAATAGAGTTCTAATGATGTCCATTGTAATAAGTGACGAAAGTTGATCGATAGAACGAATATATCGGCGCTACTTGTAATCAGAAGCCACGTTTAACTAGAAAGTTTTGTTTTTTAAGGAAATATTGTAATTAATATCCATAGACAGCAGTACTAATAACACTATGCAACAAAAAAATACTTTTGTAATGTCACAGAGATCTGAATAGGAAAAGGATGATTTTGGAATGCCGAAACCTAATTTGTTGCGCAATTGGTTTCATCACGTCAGGGTTTTGAGAAATTCTAACCTAAAAGTCCCAAAAATGACTAATTTGGCAATGTTAAAGAGTTTATTATCAAGTAGGTAATTTTTTTTCTAAAGTTTTCGGTCACAGTAACAAATAGTATTATCTTTCCTCTTTAAAAATTAACTTTTTACTGTACGATTTTTTTAGCCGAGATGTACTAGTTTGAAGATACGATATTTTTGTTAATATAGTGTAGTATTATAGACACAATGAACTTAAAAAAATCATTTTAAAGAGAAAAGATAGTACTATTCGAAATCATGAAAGAAAACTTCAGAAAAAAATTACCTACTTAGTAATAAATTCATTCCCAACATTGCCAAAATCGTCATTTTTGGGACTTTTAGGTTCGGATATTTCAAAAACCTGACGTGATGGAACCATTTGGGCAACGAATTCGGTTTCAGCATGACAGATACCGTCTAAATCACATATTCAAATGTCTGTGAATTTTTTTTGTTGCATAGTGTTATAAAATAAGGTGTGCACAAATGTATACGGCGAGCGTTAATGGGTTAATACCAATTTGTTCGAAATTTTAAATTCATCTTAAAACTGATATTTTTTTTCAACTATAAAATTAAACAACCCCATTTTAAGAGTCCCCATGTTCTTAATATCAAAATCTACCAATTTCACTGATGACTGAACTAAAAAACAATATTATAATAATTATTTAAGTTTCCAGAAAAATACCCTATCTATATAAAAATCTAAAATACCGTTTTATGAAACTACAAATTTATAATTTGACGAAATAAGTTGTAGACAATTTAAGAATGCATATAATTTTCAAATTATATCGCATGATATAATAAAAACGACACATCTTTTTAAATTATAGGTCTTATACCACAAAACCAAAACGTGTGTGTCGCTTTAAAAAGGGCACCCAATAATTTATACCATATACATAAAAACATATAATACAGTTTAACAAAATACTCGATTTCACCCTCATTTTGATATTAACTTTTTTTGACAAAAAAGGTTGAAATTATACTAAATTTAATGCCTAAGGGGGGCAAGTATATTTCACCCTTTTTTTTCATTGCTATTTGATACAAATTCTGGAATAAATTATAAAAGGGAAACACACTTGTGGCACGCGCGATCTTAGAAATTATGGAAATTAGTTTTATATACATATTTTTTTTGTATAGGTTTTTAACACAGTACATAACAAAGACGGAGATACTTGTATACATGTATCTTTGGTAGTACTGTCTTTATTTAAAGTGTTATATGATGCATGATAATGCTTTATTGAGACAAAATAATTCAGGTAAAAACTCACTGATATTCGACAGGTAATTTTTGTGGGCGTTAAACGTCTGGCTGAAGTTTTGATAAATGCCGTTGGCAAAATTCGGATTATTATTTTTTTTTGAAGGTTAAGTTCTTATTGTGATTTAATTGTTAGTGAATATATAAAACACACGTGTCAATTTTGTAAGAGAAGCGGTGAGGGGGGGGGGGGGGCATTACTTACGTATACGTTTTATCGTATTGTTTTTAAATTTGTTGAAAATTGTAAAAAAAATGTTGGAAATCAAATAAAATGCATTAAAAATTATACGTATATTATAAAATACACGTGTCAATTTTTTCAGAAGGAGGGGGAGAGGAGGGGCTTTACTTACGCATACGTTTTATCGTATTTATATAGTTAAATGTTGTTTTTTTTTAATTTGTTGAAAATTGTTGAAAAAATGTTGAAAATCAAATAAAATGTATTGTATTTGAGTAACAGCGTCTACAGACGGATAGACATCATGAAGAAAATTGACAGAATGGATTCAGGATAAGTTACTTGGGTAAAACCATCGAAATCTGCAGATTTCGAAAAAAGTATGCTATAAAAATTATCATGAAAATATATTTCATACTGAAAGTATCAATAAAATTATGATTTTAAATAATGAAATAGGTTAAAAAGATTCTAAAAATGTATTTATTTTTATATTAAAATCGAGATTAATATAACTTATGTTAAAATAAAAATACAAAATCCAGCAATCCACCGCCATGTTAAATGGAACCACCGATCAGAGTGAATGACGTCACGCATCAGTAAACATCTTTTATTTTAGATAAATATCAATTCCTCTTACAAGATTATTAGGTACATACCTTATTTAAGAACTTATATACTTTGGAATTCATTTGTAACACACAAAATAATTAAATTATTGTCTAACTGTTTGATTATTGTTGACACAAGGAGTGTGACGTCACAACTATCAAATGTTACCTGCGAGCGTTGTGACATCAAATACAAAATTAGTTTTAAAAGAATCAATTTTTGCGATTTAACCTGTATTTTCTCCAAAAATAAGTATAAGGAGACGTAAGATCATCATAGAATAGTTTTTTTTTTAAATTAGTCATCATCCCTATTCTATAATATGTATTAAAAATAGGGGAGTGGGGGGGAGGTATTTATAAATAATCCTAACATAATTTGGGACCCCTTCTTTATCTATTTACATATACATTTTCCAAATGAGTCTACTAAATATAGAAATAATCTTATTTAAAAAAAATTAAAGCATGATTGTATGTTTAATATAGTTTTATTTAATATCCCCGGGTAACACCGGGTCCAATGGCTAGTCCTAACATAATTTGGGACCCCTTCTTTATCTATGTATTTACATATTATACACTGGTAGAAAGGATTTCTCAAACCAAGTAAACCTTGTTTTCTTTATAACGAAAACAATATTTTCTTAAGATAAGCAATAATCTCTTAAATCAACTATAGTATTCTTGAACGAAGGAATAACGTAGTTGGATTAAGAGTATGTTTCTTATATTAACAAAATATTGTTTTCGTTATATACGAAACAAGGTTTTCTTGGTCCAATACAGTTTTTTTCTGAGTACATTTTCCAAATGAGTCTAATTAAGTATTATGTATTATTTTATAAAAAAAAACTAATTTTATTGATACTTAACTAACTATAACAGTATTGAATATATTGTAATGAACTTTCCTCCCGACCCCCGTCTTTCCCAGGGCCCCTATTGACATGTATGTTTATTTACATTGATTTTTTACGTTTCGTCGCTACAATGACAAAGAATATGTTTTTTTTCTCTCTAAAATGAACAGATGTAGGCTAAAGGTTATCAAAGCATTTATCGGAAGAATCTTTTTTTAACCACTTTTCAAATAAATTTTAACAATGGGGTACTTTTGTGTCCGTCGTTCTGCTTACGTTTCAATGATAGCTATCTGTGAGAGCAATTCAGGTCTATTGAAATCGAATATCTGATTCTGCTTTTGGCTGCTTCGTTCGTGATTTTTAGATGATTGTTATAACTTTAATACTTATAGTTTGACGTTTGGTGAAATGAGTATCAAGTCGATTTAGAGAATCGTTATTATCGGAATGGGATTGTTCATTTAGGTCGTATTGTTTTTATATTTTAAGTAAACGGATTTGCTATATTTTCCCTTTACTTTTTAATTTTTTTTTGGCCGTAAGAATTATTTTTTTTCTGAACCCATTTTGACTATTTTTGCAATAATGTCTGTTATTGAAAAATGTCAATACATTTAGAAAGATATTTAGGATTCATTTTTTCTGCACAGAAAAAAAACTGTATTGGACCAAGAAAACCTTGTTTTTGTATATAACGAAAACAATATTTTCTTAATATAAAAAACATACTCTTAATCCAACTACGTTATTCCTTCGTTCAAGAATACTATAGTTGGTTTAAGAGATTATTGCTTATCTTAAGAAAATATTGTTTTCGTTATATACAAAACAAGGTTTACTTGGTTTGATAAATCCTTTCTACCAGTGTGCGGAAAAAAGAATTTATACTTTTGAAGTTACTTGTATCAATTTTGGAATTTTTTAAATTATTTTTTAAACGGTGTAGATTAGTGAAAAATGTTTTAAATAAAATTTGTAGAGAATATCATTATTTATAATTTATATCCTAATTTATCATTTTATCAAATATATTTTTGTACAATAAGAATCACGTATACAGTTCACTCTCAATATTACGTATAAGAAAGTTTTATAAAAAATTATATTTTTTTCCAGTCGTTTTTTTTGCATGGTGGCTGTGCATGTGTCCGTCTGTCTGTATGTTGTATTTTCTTTCATTCGCCACAACTTTTGTAAAAATTCATCAATTAAATTTTTTTTTATACACATTTTTTTAAACTCGAAAAAATGTGTTACTAAATAATTTTTATTATACTTTTTTTAAGGAGCTAAACTAAAATTTCAAAATAAAAAAAATATTGTAGTATCATTTTAAGTATTATTTTATAATAGTTGAACTATTCCATTTACGTTCCATATAATTTTACTTCCATGTTCGAAGAAATGGAAGTATTGTAATACCGTCGAAAAATCGTGTTCAAGGTAAGAGCAGATTCTGATTGTACTTCAAAACGTAAAGAAAAGTTGATATCCGCATGACGGCTGTGCGTGTGTCTGTATGTCTGTATGTAGAATTTTCTTTTTCACGATAACTACTGTAAACACGCACAGATTTGAATTATTTTTGGGAAAAATGTTTGCTTCAGTGAGTACTCCAGACCTATACTGATTTTGGTACTAATCGGATTAAGGGTTTCAGAAATATTCGAAATTTTGTACCAATTATCGTCTAAAAAGTGAGTATTACCTCACCAATTTTGATAATACTTGGTACACTTGTAGTTCAATCCAATCTAAGGGGCAAATTCAAATCTCATAATTATTATTTTACAAAATTTTGTATTATACAACTGACATTAGAATATTACAAAACTAATATTTATAATACCAAGGTGAGTTTTATATTAAAAATTATTGTTAAATATATTACAGAACATGGAAGTCATATGTATGGTTCTCCTTACCGTTTTTTAATACAAATTAAAAATTATCTTAAAATAATGAATAAATTTACAACTAAATCATTTTTTAACACTAATTATTGATAATTTCATTAATGTTTAAACCGAGACATTTCAATCCATTCTCGTCCCTATCTCGTCTCTCCCTATGACCCATTCTGCATACACGCGTTATTCAAAAACCAGTGCATCTTTTTATATAAACTAAAGCATCACAAATATGCAAGAGAACGATTATTTCCCGCTGTTCAAGGTTTGGTTGCATTTCTTGCACATGTCTCGGGCAAGTTGTATGTATACATGTACCTACTATGTAGTCTCGGTGATTTGTGTGAACACCATCACAGACTCGAACCCATGTCCATATATTTATACACACTTTCGTGTGTATCAATTAATATTGTGCATTTCATTTATATATAATATATGATTTACATAAACACACAACGACGGCGTTATGGGTTCGCGATATAGGTACATAAACGTGGACTATAAGTAAATATATTGTATCATGTAAATAACTTTTTACCAGTGGAGTAACTACAAGGTGGCTGGATGGGAAAAAACAAGGGGCCCAGCGAAAAATATGTATATTTTTGGTCACTTTAATGTCTTGTAGGGCCTCACATTTACTCCACTTTACACAGAAAAAAACTGTATTGGACCAAGGAAACCTAGTTTTGTATATAACGAAAACAATATTTTGTTAATATAAGAAACATACTCTTAATCCAACTACGTTATTCCTTCGTTCAAGAATACTATAGTTGGTTTCAGAGATTATTGCTTATCTTAACAAAATATTGTTTTCGTTAAATGTATATAAAACAAGATTTACTTGGGTTGAGAAATCCTTTCTACCAGTGTAGTCAGGTGTTTTTAATGTGAATTTATATTTTTGATTTTTTTTTTGTATAGATACGTTGAATTTTAATATTAATTGGAGAGAATGATAATTGTTTGATATTGTTCTGGGTTTATTTTGATTCTGATTCTTATTTTTTTGTATTTGAGTTGATTTTTGTATAATTAATAGAAATTTGATGTATGAAATATGACTGAATTTTTTTGACTTTTAGATTTGGTTAATTGTGTGTTAATTGTATAGAAAATGATGTGAAAAGTTGAATTTTTCAAACCGCAAGTCTGTATCTCATCACGTTCTCGAGTTATGGCCTCTCAAAGTTTCAGATTTTTCAAAATTTTGAAGAAAAATGGCCGTTACTTTTGAACGTGTGGTCGGATTTGATTTTCGTTGACAGATTTGGAATCAGCGTGTCAAAATCTATATAATGACATGTATACCACTTTAAAATTCGATAAAAAAAATTTGGTCAAAAATCGACATTTTTTTAAGGTATACCCCTTTGAATTTTTTCGATTTTTCGTGAAAATTTTTTTGTCTAGTTTTGAAGAACTAGACACGTCATTATATAGATTTTGATACGCTGATTCCAAATCTGTCAACTAAAATCAAATCCGACTTCACGTTCAAAAGTTACGACCATTTTTCTTCAAATTTTTTTAAAATCTTAAACTTTGAGAGGACATATCTCGAGAACGTGATGAGATACAGACCTGCGGTTTGAAAAATTCAACTTTTTACATCATTTTCTACAAAATAAATACACTTTCAACCAAATCTAAAACCCAAAAATTAAAAATTTAAACAAAAGTTATTAACTAAACAAAAAAAAAATTGTCATATGGTATTTTGTAATAATTCTTATGGTCATTCAATTGTTCCCTAATTGCTCCAAAATGCTCCGTACTTAGTTTTTCAAAATTATCAATATTTTGAAGTCAAAATTTAAATTTAAATTTCTCACCTTAATTGTTGCAAAACAGCATTAATAAGTATGCAATATGGCAATGTTTTGTATAGGTCAAAAAATTGCTCCTTAATTGCTCCTCATGTATCTGAAATTTCTCCAATCCTAAAAAAAATAAACAAAAGTTATTAACTAAACAAAAAAAAATATTGTCATATGGTATTTTTCAAAAACGAATCGTTTTTAGGGTTCCGTAGAAAACTAGGAGCCCTTATAGTTTCTCCATGTCCGTCCGTCTTCAAAAATTTTGAGATAATAAGATGAAATTTGGCATACGGTCGTAGATTAATGACCCAAAAACAGAAATGATAAGATTTTTGAAAATAAAATTTTTTTAGACCCCCCTTTCATAAAATGAAAAGTGTTTTAAAAAAAAAAAATTCACCTACACCATTGAGTGGGGTGTCGTTAGAAAGGTCTCATAAAATGCAACAAAAAAATGCAACAGAAATTTTTAATTTTAACCCTTCGATCACAATGTATTTTCTCTCCAAAGTCATTAAAAAACCGCCCCCCCCCCCCCCCTCTATTTTCTAAACTATCAATTAAAAAATCTGAAAAAATTCCAGAACGTAGATTATAATTAGTACTTTCACTGAAAATTATAACGAATATTGTCAAAAATATTTTGGACCTCCCTTTCATAGACTGAAAATTAAACTAACATTTTTTCCCACTTACCCTATTGAGTGAGATGTCATTTAATAGGTCTCGTAAAATGCAATAAAAAACGTCACATAACTTTTTGATTTTAACCCTTCAGTCGCGATATATTTGCTTTTTAATGTCACTGTCAGAGCGTCCCCCCCTCTATTTTCTAAACTATCGATTAAAAAAATCTGAAAAAAATCAGAATGTAGCTTTTAATTAGTACTTTCACTGAAAATTATAACGAACATTGTCAAAAATATTTTGGACCCCCTTTTCACAGATTGAAAAGTGAACTCACATTTTTTTCATTTACCCCATTGAGTGGGGTGTCATTTGATAAGTCTCTTAAAATGCAATAATAAAAGCCAAATGACTTTTTGATTTTAACCCTTCAGTCACGAAAATTTTGAAAAATACTTTTTATAAATCATAGTGAGAATGACTACGGAACCCTATCATGTGCGTGCCCAACACGCACTTGCCCGTTTTATTTGTAATAATTTTTATGGTCAATAAATTGCTCCCAAATTTCAGATACATGAGGAGCAATTTTTCATAAGTCCGCGCTAACTTCCTGACGGTTTTTTTTGTGTGTAGAATGAACCATATCCAAATCCACATTATTGAGTGACCAACAATAAGATTTAAAATATATAAATGATGAGGTACAAGGAGGATGTGTCAAATACAGATATTAGTTAATTCTGAGACCGCGTGAATAATTCCTATGCGGTGTCCAACCGTTCATACAAACATTCAGAACGCCAACAGTCTTGTTATGCTAATTGTTACGGGGTTCAAACTCGTGTACTGTGCGTGTCTTACCAGTGCTTCTCAAACATTCACTTCTCTAAACCCTTTACTTACTACAGCGATCAACCCTTACACAGAAAAATTGTATTGGACCAAACAAACCCTTGTTTTGTATATAACGAAAACAATATTATCTTAATATAAGAAACGCATATAAGTGAACGCTCTACAACCAAAACGGTGAGACTTAGAAACATAAAATTTTAAACTAAATTAAGATTTTTGTATACCTCCTATTTTTTATTACCATTTTTTATAACAGACAGTTTTATGTCTGTCGGTATGTCTGTCTGTAGACGCTGTACACAGAAAAAAACTGTATTGGACCAAGAAATCCTTGTTTTGTATATAACGAAAACAATATTTTCTTAATATAAGAAACGCATATAAGTGAACGCTCTACAACCAAAACGGTGAGACTTAGAAACATAAATTTTTAAACTAAATTAAGATTCTTGTATACCTCCTATTTTTTATTACCATTTTTTATAACAGACAGTTTTATGTCTGTCGGTATGTCTGTCTGTAGACGCTGTACACAGAAAAAAACTGTATTGGACCAAGAAATCCTTGTTTTGTATATAACGAAAACAATATTATCTTAATATAAGAAACGCATATAAGTGAACGCTCTACAACCAAAACGGTGAGACTTAGAAACATAAAATTTTAAACTAAATTAGGATTCTTGTATACCTCCTATTTTTTATTACCATTTTTTATAACAGACAGTTTTATGTCTGTCGGTATGTCTGTCTGTAGACGCTGTACACAGAAAAAAACTGTATTGGACCAAAAAAACCTTGTTTTGTATATAACGAAAACAATATTTTGTTAATATAAGAAACATACTCTTAATCCAACTACGTTATTCCTTCGTTCAAGAATACTATAGTTGGTTTAAGAGATTATTGCTCTTAAGAAAATATTATTTTCGTTATATACAAAACAAGGTTTACTTGGTTTGAGAAATCCTTTCTACCAGTTTACTGTATTAATTTTTAACTAAAGGAGGAGGTCCTCAATACGATGATGTATATATTTAGGCATAACTCCAACAAATATGCATCGATTTGTTTGGTCTTTTATTTATTTGAAAGAGTCTACTACTGAGATGGTCCCATATAAATTTTATTAAAATCTGATTATGGACTTCGAAGATACGCCACTCAAAAGAGGGGAAAAAAAGACAAATTTTTTATGAAAAAATAAAACCAATTTCAAAAACTGTTACATTTAATAGGCATGTGGACTAATTTAAAAAAAAAAATTATTCTATGATGATTTTACGTGTCTCCTATTTCCAAAAAAACTTATTTCTGCACAAAATAAAGGTTTAATCACAAAAATTGACTTTTTTAAAACTAATTTTGAATTTAACACCAAAACGCTCACAGGTGAAATGTCAGAGTTATGACGTCACACTCCTTGTCAACAATAATCAAACATTCAGATTTAATTATTTTATGTGTTAAAATTGAATTCCAAAGTATATAAGTTCTTAAATAAGGTATGTACCTAATAATCTTGTAAAAGGAATTGATATTTGTCTAAAATAAAATGCGTGACGTCATTCGCTCTGATTGGTGTTTCATTTAACATGGCGGCAGATTGCTGTATTTTGCATTTTTATTTTATCAAAAATTATATTAATCTCGCTTTTAATATGAAAATAAATACATTTTTGAGAATCTTTTTAACCTATTTAATTATTTAAAAATCATTATTTCAATGATACTTTGTTAGGTATGTTTATTATTAAGATGACCAAACGTACTCCTTTAGGGAGTTTTGAACTCCTTTTTCGTGGACAGTACTCCTTTTTAAACTGTACTCTCAAACTACTCCTTTTCGAGATTGTATACTCCTTTCTACTTCCAAAAACATAAAAACTGCAACGATTACTATTGATTTTCATATTATTTAAAAAATATATCGACAATTATCATAGATCATAAAAAAAGCTCGTTACAATTGGACAGCATTTTTTTTTAAATAGTCTTAAAACTACTCCTTTTGCGCCAAAAATAATTGGTCACCTTATTATTATTATATACTTTTTTAATAAGTTAGTAACTTTTGACTTAAAACCATTTATTAAATACCACTGGAACACACAAATATTATGCACAAACATACAAGAGAGACAGATCCATTTCTTAAACTTACAACTACCATATATTTGTCCTTACAATGTACATGACTTTTAATTTTTTATTCAAATCTTCACCGAAAGTTTTATGAATGAAAAGACTATACTGTTTTAATATACAAGTATGTTTCTATCTTTGTCTAACACTTTTCATTTGTTTTGTGTGTGTTTTTATTTATACAAATACACTATGAATTATTGACAAACATAGGTGTTAACCCAGCGGTAGATTTCTAAATGTACAAGGTGTCAAAACCCAAATAAAAAATACGTACTCATTTTTTAAAAACGTCCGAACTTTATGGGAATACAAACTTTATATTATATTTATTTTTATAGGCTATAAATATCAAGTAAGAAATAATATCTGAACAGACATTCGAGGGGGGGGACTATACCCATAACCTAATAATTAATTTTTAAAAATAATTTTTTTTTCTTAAAAAGTTTTTTTATTTTTTCCCCATTTTGAGTGTCGTATATTTTTGAAATCTATGGTCAGATTTTGATAAAATTTATATGGCACCCCCTCTAGAGTATACTCTTTCAAAAAAACGTCAAAATTGGTGCATATTTGTCGGAATTATGTTCAAAAATACATATATATACAGCTAATTTTTTAAAGCCTGTTAATAAAAAAAAAGTTTTTTTTTATTTTTCCCTCATTTTGAGTGCCGTATCTTTGAAATCTATTGTCAAATTTTGATGAAATTAATATAGGGCCATCTCGGTAGTATTCTCTTTCAAATAAACAAAAAAACGTCGAAATTGGTCGGAATTATGTCCAAAAATACATATATACAGCTCATTTTTTAAGTCGGTTAAAAAATATAATAAGAATTCGAATATTTTCTTTTTCGTAGGTTTTGTTGAATCAATTGGATTCTTTTGAACTTTTCAAATATATTAATATAAATTAGAATATTTGTATAATCCTTACATACATTAATTCTAAATTACTATAAATAACGATACAAGTTACTCTTAATACCACATTTTAATACTAGCTAATAACGATATGTACACCTCTGAATATTTATCTAGAAGATATAAATTGTGTTCAAGTCACTCCCACATACTCGACAACTCAATATAGATGTATCGTGAACAATTATTATACTGGGTGTTTATAATAATACGTTACAAATTTTTATTTTGAAAAAGTAAAAAAAAAATTCAACAGAATAAAGTTAGGTATAACTTATAAGGGAACCATTTTAAGTCGAAAATTCGTATCGAATTTAAACTTTGTATATAGTTAGAGGAGGTCAAGGTAAGTAACAAAAAAATTATCTTAGCAGCGGTAAAACGGTTTAAGGGGTTGAGACACCCCTATGAAAATGTGCGAAATAAACATATTTTTTCAAATAACTCTGAAACTAATGAAAATTTAAAAAAATCTACAATACAAAATTTTCATGATTTTTTATGCTCTTTTGAATGGCGATAGTCAAATTTCGAAAACATTAAACCGTTAACCTCCACATTCCATAGGTTTAATTTTTTCGTATTTTGAAAAGGGGAGGTAATATAATGATATTTTTGTTTGAGGGTATTTTTCGTTTTTCTGTAATGGTTACTTTTTATTAAAAACCTATTTTAATTGAAGCATTTTTTTTATTTTAAGTGCTTTATTTTTTCACGTATAGAATTAGTTCCTTAAGACAAATGTTTGACTAGAGTAAACATCCGTTTCCGGTTTAGTGATCGTTTTCAAATTTAATACAATATACAAGAATATCCTTGTTTGTAAGTCTCACAATTTTGGCTGTAGGGATAGAAAGACAGACACACATACATCAATGAGACAATCGTTGTCATGATTCAAACATTTTGTTAAATTTTTCGAAAAGTTTTATTATAAAATAATCACCCTATATATAAATATAAAAAAGTAATATATTTAAACAAAAAATACAAATGTTTGGATAAAATAAACATCAGTTTCCGGTTAAGTGATCGTTTTCAAAATGATTACAATATACAAGAATTTTTAATATAAAAATCCGTGTTTGTAAGTCTCACCATTTTGGCTGTAGGGATAGAAAGACGACAGACACACATACATCAGTGAGACAATGGTCGTCGTGATTCAAAAATTTTGTTAAATTTTTACGTAAAGTTTTATTACAAAATAATCACCCTATATATGAATATAAAAAAGTAATATATTTAAACAAAAAATACAAATGTTTGGATAAAATAAACATCAGTTTCCGGTTAAGTGATCGTTTTCAAAATGAATACAATATACAAGAATTTTTAATATAAAAATCCGTGTTTGTAAGTCTCACCATTTTGGCTGTAGATATAGACAGACAGACACACAGACATCAGTGAGACAATGGTCGTCGTGATTAAAAAATTTTGTTAAATTTTTACGTAAAGTTTTATAATAAAATAATCACCCTATATATGAATATAAAAAAGTAATATATTTAAACAAAATCTATATTTACTGTTATTGCCGGTAAACTAATAATTTTCAAAGCAAGGTGTTCAATAATTGTTAGTCTTTTTTACTTCACCTATCGCTTCAATAGAAAAAAAAAGTATATTTTATTTGTATTATTATTTAAAATTTACGTCTTTATCTAATATAACGAATATATCGATTTATATAATCTGATATTTTATTACTAATTTTTGACTGGAATTTTTAACAAGCTAACCCTTTAAGGCCTATTTCACACATATACGGTTTCATTCGGTTCGGTTCGTTTTCGGTCGCTGCCAACAAGTGTGAAACGATGATTCAGTTTGTATTCGGTACCTAATAGAAACCGTACAGAACTGAATACTCCCTCCACACGGACAGATTTTATCAGGTTTCAATTCGTGTCCAAGGAACACAAAGCAATGAACGCGTTCACACATACTCGGTTTAGTTTCGGTTTTAACCTGATAGCGAGTGTTATTTTTTTTTTAAGTTTTGTCGCGGATTTTCTAATAAAACGAGCGGTTTTCTAGATGTTGAGTGTGGATCGTCTTCATGCTCTTCAGCTTCGGGAAAATAGTGTAGAATGCTCCAAATTCCTTCTGTAAAGTGATGAGAGGGTGCTCGCAATGAATTCTAGTATTCCTCCTTCATTTTTACATTTTTTTTATAGAGAAACAACATGGCAACAACTTGCTTTCTCTCCATGATAACTACTGAGTTTACGGAAAAAAATAAAACCTAATATGAACCGTATGAGAACCGTGTATGTGTGAAAGGGTTTGATTCGTTTTCGGCTGAAACCGAAAACAAACCGAACCGAATGGAACCGCGTATGTGTGAAACAAGGCCAATACGTATTCATTTTATTTTATATTAAATCTTACACTTTTGTGGTTATTTTAACCCTACATAACTCTATCATACTGTTTGTTTAGTTCTGCATTAATAGGCATAGATGCAACTTCCCATTTTTATGACAAAAAAAAATTATATTTAAAAAAAATCGGAATAGAAAGGGTTAAAAAATTGTTTGAAAAGACAATCCTTTAATACGTATTCATTTTATTTTATATTAAATCTTACACTTTTGTAGTTATTTTAACTCCACTTAACACTACCGTACTGTTTGTTTAGTTTTGCTCTGATAGGGATAGATGCAACTTCCCATTTTTATGATTAAAAATATATAATATTTAAAAAAATTCGGAATAGAAAGGGTTAAAAATTGTTTGAAAAAACAACCCTTCAATTCGTATTCATATTATTTACTTTTGTAGTTATTTTAACACCACATTACTTTACCGTACTGTTTGCGTAGTTCTGCTCAGAATGCGATAGATGCAACTTCCCCTTTTTTATGATGAAAAAAATATAATATTAAAAAAATCGAACGAAGTAGAAAGGGTTAAAAAATCGTTTGAAAAGACAACTTTTTAATACGTACCTATAGTTGTCTTAACCACACCTAACTCTACCATATTATTTATTTAGTTCTGCCCTGACAGGGATAGATGCAACTTCCCATTTTTATGATATTAAAAAAATATATGGGAATAGAAAGAGTTAAAAAATTGTTTGAAAAGACAACCCTTCAATACGTACCTATAGTTGTCTTAACCACACCTAACTCTACCGTACTGTTTGTTTAATTCTGCTCTAACAGAGATAGATACAACTTCCCATTTTTATGAATAAAAAAAATAGTATTTAAAAAAAATCGGAATAGAAAGAGTTAAAAAATCGTTTGAAAAGATAACCCTTTAATACGTACCTATATATAGTTGTCTTAACCACACCTAACTCTACCATACTGTTTGTAAAGTTCTGCTCTGACAGGGATAGATGCAACATCCAATTTTTATGAATAAAAAAATATAGTATTTAAAAAAATCAGAATAGAAAGGGTTAAAAAATAAGGGTACCTATAGTTGTCTTTATCAAACCTAACTCTACCGTACTGTTTGTAAAGTTCTGCTCTGACAGGGGTAGATGCAACATCCAATTTTTATGAATAAAAAAATATATAGTATTTAAAAAAAATCAGAATAGAAAGGGTTAAAAAATAAGGGTACCTATAGTTGTCTTAATCAAACCTAACTCTACCTTACTGTTTGTTTAACTCTGCTCTGACAGAGATAGATGCAACTTCCCATTTTTATGAATAAAAAAATATAGTATTTAAAAAAAATCGGAATAGAAAGGGTTAAAAATCGTTTGAAAAGACAGGAAGCATGTAACTTAGACTAATAGAAAATATATTGACTTTTCGTATAATTTATTGTGTCTTGGAATGTTTCAGTAATGGTTGTTTATAATGACATAAATTTATAGTTTTATATATATTCATAATCAGCTTATACAAAATTATATTTTTTCCTAACAAATCATTTTAAAGTTTTGTTATCAATGGACAAAATTTCGTCGCGGTTGAAATGATCAGTTGTTATTTGAGTTACTACTGTAGGTTTTAATTAATATCAGCATGAGTTTGTTGGTGGAAACATCGGGAGGTAAATATTCATTTCCTAGATGAAAATATTGTGTGTGAATTTTAAAAAAATATTAAATAATAAATTATAACTATGCGTTGGCGCCTTGTTTATGAAAAAGTGAATTAA
This sequence comes from Sialis lutaria, assembly GCA_949319165.1. Lineage (NCBI taxonomy): Eukaryota > Metazoa > Arthropoda > Insecta > Megaloptera > Sialidae > Sialis > Sialis lutaria. The sequence goes on from OX439233.1 coordinate 39,038,969, forward strand.
ATGACAAAATATTTAATATACAACCATTATATGGTCACTGTTATGCAGTAATGTATCAGCCTACACATACCACGTATCGAGATATCATTTTTGATGCCCGCAAAAAAAAAATATATTTGTAAATTTTTGTTAAATTTATTTTCAATGAAAAAATTAATTATGTTGGTTAATAATTTGAAAAACATTAAGGAGACGATTCAGCTGGCAATAAACATATAGAAGAAAAAGAAGAAGAAAAACATTCTCTCAAAAATCTCTTAAATCAAATTGCAAATATTTTTTTACAAAAAAATGTTTTTGTTCATTTATAATAAAAAAAAAAAATTTAAAGCCATTTTCTGTAACTTTGTAAAAACTATATTTTGAATGAAATTTGTAACAAAAAAAAATTAATATTTCTAAGGGTTGTGAGTTAAATACAGTAGTGCATAACAGTTTCCAAATAATAAAGATAAATTTACCTAGCATTGCAGCGAGCAAGTACAGACGTATTAGCATATAGCGGTGTGTATAGAACAATTAAATATAATTGTATAAGTGATAATTATTACGAAAATAAATAAAAAGCAAAAGTTCAGTGAAGTGGTTGATAAAAATAGTGAAATGAGTGATAGTTCTTCAATGTATGGTGACAACATAAGTGAGCTAGATCCCGACCCAGGAGGAGGAACAGGAGAGATTATTTCAACTGCCTTAAACACATTGTTGGACGACACAATGGAAACCGAATTTGTGACCCAAGAAAGAAAACGTAAACGTAAGATCCCGATCAAACAACCAGAACAAGGTAAGGCAGTAGATTTAAATAATATAGAAAATAAAGAACCCAAGACAACAAATCAAGAGAAGAATAAACACAACACGCCGTGTTTCTTTCAAGCCAACGATACAGGTCCTTTCATTGTCCACGTTGAGGGAACCGAAAACAAAAATATAGGCCGTATTCATCCTATGGCATTCGCAAAAATTGTTTATAAATATGCACCAACAATAAAAACAGACATAATTAACATAAGCGCTAAAGGGGTTAACAGAATCAAAATTGAATTAAAAACATATCAAGCAGCAAACAAATTGGCTCTAACGAAAATTCCAGAGATGAATCTATACATTCCCAAATTCCTTACAGAAAAACAGGGAGTTATAAAACACGTAGATACCGCCCTATCCGAAGACGAGATCCTCACAGAGATAACATCACCAATAAAAGTTAAATCAGTAAGGCGTGTAAAACGAAAAATAACCAAAGAAGGTGTAAGCATACTAGTACCCAGACAAGTCATTGTTGTAAATTTTGAAGGGCAAAAATTACCACAGTATATAACAATAAATAGTGTAAGATGCGCAGTCGAACCATATATCCCGTCAGTGACACTTTGTTTTAGGTGTCTCAGATATGGGCATATAAAAAAACAGTGCCGATCACGTGAAAGGTGTCAATTCTGCGGAGATCTCCACTCAGCAGACACATGTATCCTTAAAAATAATCCAACATGCGTAAATTGTCGAGGGTCACATGCAGCAATATCGCGGAATTGCCCTGCTTATGAATCTCAAAAAAGAATTAAAGAAAACATGACATATATGAATATAACATACGAACAAGCACAAAAAATTGAAAATAATAAAAGCTATGCAAACGCGACTAAATCACAAATATTTGACAAAAATGAATTCCCACCTTTAGACAACAATGGTAACAGTAACAATGAATTATATAACCCAACAGACAACTATAGTACACCGAAATTCAACACACAAAAACATGGAGAAACAACACAGCAGACAAATCAAACCTACAACTCACCACAAACGAAAAAACAACCCGAAAGAAAAAACGTTTTTCCACAATCAGAGTGGTTCTACAATGCGCTGAGAAACAACAATCCAAAAACGGCACCAGTATACGCGCAGAATCCATCAAGTTCAGCAGACCAAGACCCCATAGACTATATTATAAAGTTTATATGTGAAATTATCGAAAACATTATAGCATCGCAGGACTTTTTAAGCTCTCTACCTCAAACAAATATAAGAGAAAAAGTAGCCAACAAACTATTACATTTAACGCAAAATTATGGCCAGTAAAATATTACAATGGAATGCTCGTTCTGTCAAAAGTAATAAAAGCTGTTTAGACATATACTTAAAACAAAATGATATCGACGCAGTGCTAATTTCAGAAACATGGCTAAGTTTTCTAGACAATATTCATTTTAACAACTATAATGTAGTGCGCGTGGACCGTCGTGATTCGTACGGGGGTGTCGCTATATTAATTAAAAAAAAGTTTATGTTTAAAGTCATACCTATAAACACGAGTAACAAAGACATTGAAATATGTGGTGTTTCAGTATTTTTTTCCAACCAACCAACATCCTTAGTATCGGTTTATTTTCCACCAGGTAAAAAATACAAAAAACAAGATTGGATCAGCATTATGAATCAATTACCGACGCCGGTCGTAATAGGCGGAGACTTCAACTCACATCATGTCTCATGGGGGTGTAGTTACAGTAACTTATTAGGGCACATATTAAATGAAGCGATAGACGAATTAAACCTAGTAATATTAAATGACGGTACTCCTACTCGAATCACACCACCAAACCAACGCCCATCAGCGTTAGATTTAACGCTGACATCACCAAAACTAGCACAAGACAGCGTCTGGGCGGTAAAGGATGAAACATTAGGATCAGATCACTATATAATTATTCTTGAAATACACCAAAGTAAAATCCAAAACAAAAAGATATATGGACCAACAAGGAAGAAGTGGAATTTAAAAAAGGCAAATTGGCAACAATACAACAAAAATATAGAAGAAGAAATAAAAGTTTCAGAAACAAAACCAAATAGCACCAGAGAAAACTATGAAAATATAACAAATATAATAAACAGCGCCGCTGAGAAATACATAACTAGCACCAAAGCGACTAAACATCGATCTAAGAATACACCTTGGTGGGACGCAGAATGTAAGATCATTCTCGAGAGTAGAAAAAAAGCTTTGACAGAATACAAAAAAGAATCGACATACGAGAACTACATAGAATACAAACGAAGAGATGCCATAGTAAGGAAAAAACTTAAAGAGAAAAAAAAGAGTTCGTGGATGAAATTCTGTGAGAACTTAAATCCACAGACACCATTATCAGAAATATGGAAAAATATTAAACGCTACAGAGGTAGCATAACCAATAACAATCCAGAACCGATCACGTACACGTGGCTAGAAGAATTTCTAAACAAAATAACGCCAGATACAGTGAACCCAGAATTCAAACATGCAGCACATAAAGGAAAAGAAAATAATCCCCACTTTGCAGAAAAATTTACAATACAAGAACTAAATAAATCATTAAAAAATTCAGACAATATCGCACCCGGCCAAGATCAACTACACTACTCAATGATTTTTCACCTTCCTGAAAATGCAAAAATCATTCTACTACAGACATTAAACGAGATATGGCACCAAAAAATCGACATCACAAGTTTAAAAACAATATACATACATCCACTACTGAAACAATCTAGAGATCCCAACTTGGCGGACTCATACCGACCGATTGCGCTTATGTCATGTGTTTTAAAGACATTAGAATATATGATCAAGCAACGACTGGAATGGTGGATCGAACATAACCTTGTACTACCAGATACACAATTGGGATTCCGCAAAGGTAAAAATACAATGGACGTTCTAACACATCTCACAACTGATATACAAATCTCATTTTCAAACAACACATATTTAACGGCAATATTTATAGACATCAAAAGTGCCTATGAAAATGTCAACTTACAAATACTATATAACAAATTAATTTCGCTGAGAATCCCAGCAACATTCGTGTCATCACTAATACACTTAATATCCAATAGAAAAATATATATTAAACAGAAAAATGAATTAGTGGGGCCTAGATACACTAGTCAAGGCCTACCGCAAGGATCAATATTAAGTCCACTATTATTTAATATATATACTATAGATCTACACAAAATATTTAATAAAAATATTACGTGTCTCCAATATGCAGATGATATATGTATCTATACTGAAGAAAAATCAGTAGATAGATGTGAAAATAATCTACAGGACGCATTGACAGACTTAAAAAGATGGTTAACGAACAACGGTATGAACATTTCTAAAGAAAAGTCATCAGCTTGTATTTTTACAAGACATAGACTGAAGAACGATAACAGCGTCTTAACGGAAGACAAAATATCCATAAAAAATCAAGTAAAATATCTGGGAGTGTATCTAGACAGCAAACTAACGTGGAAAAAACATATTCAAGAAATAGTAAAAAAATGTGAAATAAATATAAATATCCTAAGAACGCTGACATCCACATGGTGGGGGGCACATCCCGTCACTCTGTTGAATGTTTATAAAGCAATTGTTAGATCGCACATAGACTACGCATGTACATTATATGGAAATGCATCCAAACAGAACCTATCAGCTTTGGATAAATGTCAGTATAAAGCTATTCGAATATGTTTGGGCGCCATGCGTTCAACCCCAACGAATGCTTTATTAGTTGAAGCAAACGAGATGCCCCTAAAATTAAGAAGGGATACTTTGTGTACCAATTATCTAAGTAGACTATCGCAACTAAAAAACAATAGCATACTGGAGAAATTAACTAAACTAAATTCCACCTTAGGAACGATAAATTACTGGCATAACAAAAAACCAACTCTGACGACAAATTTTCAAAAATATTTCCTTAATAACACACAAATCAATTCAGACATAAACCTACCAATGTTCGTAGAAAGCTACAACATTCAAAATGTTCAAGAAGACGTAAACATAGATAACACTTACATTGACTATAACAACGTTAACGAACAATTAATACTCGAAGTTATAAACGAAAAAGAAGACTCCATATCTGTATTCACAGATGGTTCCAAAATTAAAGAAAATGTGGGGTGTGCTATTTATATACCACAAGAGGATAAAGAAATAAAAATTAAACTCCCAAATAATTTGACTATTTTTTCAGCCGAAGCGTGGGCTATTTACGAAGCACTTAATTACATAATCTACAACACAAACAATGAGCAAATCAACATATTTACAGACTCAAAATCTGTGTTAAAACAAATACAAAATTTCAATTTAAAGAAAATTAAAAACTATATATTAATTAAAATACTTAAAAACGTAGAAACATTAATAAAACAAAACAAAAAGGTAACTTTTACCTGGGTTAAAGCACACATAGGAATAAAATATAATGAACATGCTGACAAAATTGCCAAAGATGCAATAACCGACGGGATAGAAACAGAAGTCAACACTCCATACACAGACTTTCAAATAAACATAAAAAACAGAATTAAAAAAGAATGGAACGACTTATGGATAGAATCTGCAAAATACAAAGGAAGAAATTACGCCACAATACACCCAAATATTCCCCCAAAACCATGGTATAGAAAACATGAATGTAACAGAGAGATCATAGCAACAATAACAAGATTGAAGTTCGGCCACGTCTGCTGCACCAGTCACTTATATAAGATAGGCATTGCCCAATCACCACTATGTCCATGTGACAATCAATCATATGGAGATATGAACCATATATTATTTGAATGTAAGCTACATAAATCAGCCCAAACAAAATTCTATAATAAACTACTAGACTTAAAAATTCCATTTCCCACGAATTTAAATACATTGCTAACAACTGAAAACATTAAAATATACAATGCCATAATAGAATTTAAAAGAGAAGCACAAATCAAAATTTAAACCGGAAAAATACATTAATTTAATTATAAAAACAATAAATAAATAATAAATAAAGTAAAACAAAATATAAACAAAACAAAATATATAAATATAAAGTAAATAATTAATAATTATAAACGTACTCCTAATGTGTAACACCCAATACCTAGTCCTATTAATCCCTGCCGTACTGTTTGTCGAATCCTGCCCTGACAGGCACAGAGGCAACATCCTTTCCGTCTTTGTGTCCCCGTCTTATTTGTAGTACGTGAAGCGTACAAGTGACCCACACAAAAAAGAAAAATAGATGGCTGATTTTGTACAAAAAGAATGCCAAGAAGCCCAAGAAAAAAAAAAAAAAGATAAATTTAAAAATATTTTTTTTTGCTGATTAAAAACTGAAAACACTAGATTTTGGCGGGGGAAGAGGGGGGGGGGTCATATTCATAAGTAACATTCTACTTCAAGCCCCAATCTGCCCTAGTCCGGCACTGTGTTGCATATATATGTTTTTAAAGGGCATTCGCGGGTAAATTGTAATTTGAGAAAAACGTATTTTTTTGTATTTTTTTTTTATTATAATTTAGATGTTGGCGTAAAACGAGAGGGGGGGGGGGGTCATAACTAACATTCCACCCCAAGCCCCAATCTTCTTTATTCCACCACTGTGTTGCATATATATGTTTTTAAAGGGCATTCGCGGGTAAATTGTAATTTGAGAAAAACGTATTTTTTTGTATTTTTTTTTTATTATAATTTAGATGTTGGCGTAAAACGAGAGGGGGGGGGGGTCATAACTAACATTCCACCCCAAGCCCCAATCTTCTTTATTCCACCACTGTGTTGCATATATATGTTTTTAAAGGGCATTCGCGGGTAAATTGTAATTTGAGAAAAACGTATTTTTTTGTATTTTTTTGTATTTTTTTTATTATAATTTAGATATTGGCGTAAAACGAGAGGGAGGGGGGTCATAACTAATATTTCACCTCAAGCCCCAACCTTCTTTATTCCGCCACTGTGTTGCATATATATATGTTTTTAAAGGGCCTTCGCGGGTAAGTTGTAATTTAAAAAAACGTTGTTTTTTAATATTTATATTAATTTTTAGATTTTGGCGGAAGGCGGCGGGGGGGGGGACATATGCATAATTAAAAATATCTCAAGCCCCAACCTTCCTTATTCCTCTACTGTGTTGCATATGTTTTAAAAGGGCATTCGCAGGTAAATTCAAATTTAAAAAAATGTTAACGTATTTTTTGATTGAATTTTTTTATTATAATTTTTTAGATTTTGGTGGAGGGGAGGAGGGGGGGCTCATATTCACAAATAACATTCTATCTCAAGCCCCAACCTTCCTTATTCCGCCACTGTGTTGCATATGTTTTTACAAGGCATTCGCGGTTAAATTCAAGTTACAAAAAACGTTTCTTTTTTTTGTATTTTTTTTAAACATAATTTTTGTCGATTGTAACAGGTTGTAATCCCTATCTACAACATATACATACATACATACACACTATCTCGTTGTTCTGTTGAGGAAATGTGTTCGAAGACATTGTTCTTCCAATTTCTGTCCATGTTAGTTTTCGATAGCCCTAACAGGCAATAAATATAAATACCTCAGCGCAGAAGGTTGATTTCTCACTGCTGCATTATACCACCGCGGCGGCGACTTCCACGGTCTACAACTGAAGAAGACACCAGATATATAGAGTTGGTAAAACGACAAAGACCAACATATTCCTCACGTTATGATTTATCGACAGTTGTGTGGGTTTTGCTGGTCGTATACAAAAACCTATTATTTATTATCACTGACTGCACGTTCATCTTTAATGATATTCTTCTTCTTCTCCTCTGTGTTTGTTTAGCAAGCAGGCTGATAATCATATGTCTTTATTAATTTTTACTTTATTGTGTGGGCAGATTTAATTATTATGTTTGTTTTGGATTAGGGTGGACTTTCAAAGAGTAGGATGTATTCTAAAACGCCTTTTTCGTATTGGTATTATTAAGACACGCGTTATTCTTGGTTACTATTTTTATAAATATAAGTCAGTGAACTTATTGTTAGATAAAAAGGATTGTGTGGTTTTATGAAACCACGGTAAAAGTGAAACTTTTTTTTCACATTATAGACATTTAACTAAAAATTTTCGGAATAATAAATTCAAGCACTCAAAATTGAAATAAATCCATAAACAACAACATGCACCAGCAAAAAGTTCTAATAATACTAATAAATTCTATATAAAAACCAAGATCTTTTTTCCTTTTTCTATAAGCACGTGCTCTGTCGGCGTTCTGTTTTTTACGGCGTAAAATTAATTCATCGTCATTCATTTTTGCACTATTCTTTCTCGTTGATCAGTTTTTTGGACTCACTAGCTGTGTTGTTGTTTACCAAAAGCAAATAAATAACAACATTTACATTAAACACTGACAAATTACAATACAAACTTACTAAATATGTATAATAGCACACAGTACATAAACTGTCATACAATGAATGGCTGCTTGTTCCACGCATGCGCAGTCCAAACGTTACGCGACATGCAACACACAGACCAAAAAGTTTGAGACGATGTAATAAAAGTTTCACTTTAAAAATTAAAAATTATTGAAACAAAATAATTAAAATTTTAATAGGTATATAAAACTAGACTTTATAACGATGTATAACTTATGTTATATGCCTCCAAACATGAGACGTATTTTATACTGTAAATTAAACATTCTAGGAATGCAGTAGACAGCCTATATTTCATATACACCTGTCTATCATTGCACCAAAGTTAAGCAGCATCATGATAAGACATATGTTGGATGGGTGACCGGCCGGGCGGCTTTTTTATATTATTCTATTTGGGGAAACGTTATATGTATTAAAGTTAGAGGTACCTACAATTGTACTTTATGAAGTAATGACGTATTTATCCCTACTCCGCGGCCGAGCGTAATGCGACATGCAACACACAGACGAAAAAGTTTGAGACGATGTAATAAAAGTTTCACTTTAAAAACTCATATACATAGACTGACAAGTAATAAATACCTACCCAAGTGCCATTCACCGATTTTCTTGAAACTTTGCACACACGTAGTACATCGAACAACATATTTTATTTTGACTAATAAAGCGTTTTAAGAGTAGAAAACACATTTAGTACAATGCTACACTCAGCGTTCTGTAAGACGACCACCCACAAGACGACCGTTCCGTAAGACAATGTTCTAACAGTTCTATAGAACGTCTTTCCCCAACCCCAACCATAATACCAACACTGTGACTGCTATATTTCAGCGCGAAATTTAAATTAACAAATTGACGTTAAAGTCTTCTATGAAGATTTTACACACAAAACTTGTGTTTTGGTGTGACTCAATGTGGAAAAAAAATTAAATTCAATACAAATTTTCGTTGAAATTGAAATATAATAAATAGTATAAAAAAATGTGTAAGGTACATTTTATTTAAAATTTGATAATTTGAAAACGATTAAAAAAGGAAATATCAAAAATAAATTATTGGCATATGATTGTATAGAAATCTATACATTTTTCATCCAGTATTAAAGCAACGAATAACAATTGTCTAGAGTTCAATTCTAAAAAGTCAACAAACCAGGATCTCGTTCACCAACAGCGCCATTTTTATTATTATGTACCTGTCAACATTTAGGCTCCTCTAGCCGACGTCTTGTGGAATTTTTGAATTACCGATGCCGACGTCTTATAGAACGCTGAGTGTAACTAACGCTACTTATAAGTGTCATTCTCTTAGAGTTTTTTTACGAATTTTTTCTATCATAATTTTCATTGTCTGCATGTTTTTTAGATCGCAAACTTCTTTTCAGATGACGGAAACAATAAACAAATCATGAAATTTTAAGAAATTGATCCTTATGAAGACATGATTATTATATCTTTTTAATATTTCCAATTATACAGTTTGCCCACTAATATTTGCCCAGATTGTGGCATTATTTGGATGCGTCATTTTAAATTTTTTCATCCACTACTTTTAAATTGATATAACTGTTATCAAAATCGTAATTATGTATTTAATAAACTTTATAAGTGATGTTAAATAAAGTTTTTGAAACTTCTGTAATTGTATCCACCATTTTCATTAAACAAATGTCAAAATCGTCATAAGCGATCTGAAAATTTAACCATAAAAATCACTAACCCCTCAATAAATTTACCTCAATTTTGAGAACCTCCACGAGTCATGATAATTTTTTTTACCAAATCTATTAATTTATTTTTATACATTGGTAGAAAGGATTTCTCAAACCAAGTAAACCTTGTTTTGTATATAACGAAAACAATATTTTCTTAAGATAAGCAATAATCTCTTAAACCAACTATAGTATTCTTGAACGAAGGAATAACGTAGTTGGATTAAGAGTATGTTTTTTATATTAACAAAATATTGTCTTCGTTTATACAAAACAAGGTTTTCTTGGTCCTAAACAGTTTTTTTCTGTGTAGATCAGATTTTTTCTTCAATTTACTTTTTTTTTGTATCACTGTACGACCATTTTTGACCGAATTATCAACTTTTGAAATCTATTTAATTATTAATTTAAAAATCAACATCGTATTAAAACATGCAGACCCATTTATGTCATTATATCCTATTACACATAAAAAAATAAAATCGATATCCAATAAATAAATACAAACAATTTAAAATTCGTTATGCAGATATCTTTTAAAATAAAAACAACACAGTATGAACTATTTTTGAACGCAATATTTGATATTTATTATGTTAATAACTACAACGACATTATGGTTTCTAAGTATTGACTAATTGCAAACAGACTGTTATTAAGTAAAATTGCTATACATTTAACCATTGTTATCGTATCCTTAAGGAGTGTCAATATAGTATATAGACAATAGTATTCATCGCCTCCATAAATACCGCTGCCGCACCATTTGGTCTTAGTTTTACCTACATCCGTCTTCTTATTTTAAATATTTCCATACAACGTTAATATTAAAATTGCCCTTTAAGGTTGTTGTTCACTGAAAGTCGTGGTATCTAGCGAAATTTAGCATGAACTACAGGGTTTTGATATGTCGGTAAAAAAGAACAAATAGATCTGGCAACAATTTATAATATTAGACAAGAATAGAAGATTTATTTTTAACAATATTATAATTATTACTGTTGCTGACAATAGTAATAATTATAATAACAATAGTAACTATTATTATTATAAATAAAAACATTAAATGTAATCAATAATCACTTGATATTTACAACGCGCGTCTGTTTTCAATACCACGTTTTTATATTTCAAAGATCGCGCCGAATGCGCTGTTGCCATATCGTATATTTACGTCATGTGTTCGGGAATTTATCAAAGTTAAAAATTAATAATTATTTAAGGAGATGGTAAATCATTCTAAATTTTTATATACACATTCCTTAATTACCAATCTATAACATATCCGTTTTTGGTTAAAATCTGACGTTTAGTTTTAATACACGAATTAAATGAATATCGAATTCCAAGTTGATTCCTATGCTTGCAATGTATAAGAGGCCAACTTTGCACGTTTATAATTAATAAACGAAATGGTAAACTGACCTGAAATTTTTTTTACAAATGCGAACTAGCTTACTTAACACAATATTAAAATTTTAACAAATTCTGTAGTGATCGATTTTAGTGAACAACAACCTTAATAGTTTGTTTAGTGCATAAAATTATAAATACTGAAATCTCACCGTTAATTTTCTAAAAAAAGGCTATATTTTTTGTTGCGGTATTACCAAGTTCAACTAAATACATTTAAATTTTATATCGTATCATCAACAGAAAATTGTCTGCATTATATTTTCTATAATATGAAAGCCTAGCATTTATTTAATAATTTTTTTATCTAATCAATTTTCGGAATAAAAGGTAGCCTATGTCCCTCCTCAGAATGTAAGATATCTCCGTGCCAAATTTCATGAAGATCGGTTAAGCGGTTTATCCGTGAAAGAGTTTAACAAATAGTCTTGGATACTTTCGTTTTTTTTTTTAATATTAGTATTGGTATGGATAGCATTTAAATCACGTTAATAATACCTACACCAAATCTATTTTAAAGGTTCTTTAAATTGGTTGATATTAATGAACATGACTGTAGTGTTTCAATACAAGAAATATTAATTTTTACTAAATATTTTGGTCCCTGTTTTCTTTATTTAAAGGCGACCAGCGAACTAACTGAATTTTTAACAGGCATACAATACGTTCCAATTATTTTTATTTAGACTTTGGAACAGTAAAAACCACGTAGTATGTACCTATGTTACATATACAATTGCTAATATAACTACTCGAATGTATTTATATTCCTTTAAATCGTTATAACCTTTTCAATTTCAAATTATATTTATAAATTTATTTTTTAAATTAATAAATAAAAAATGTCATTAAAAAAGGTTTCAATTATTATAATTAAAAAAAAACTCTCCCCTCTTTAAGGATCTGTAATATTTGTCTAACCCCTCCTTCTCCCCTAATTAATAAAGCTATCTAACGTATGTATTTATATGATTCTAACCATTTCAATTTCAAAAAATATTTATAAATTTATTTTTTTAATTAGTCAAGAAATGTCAATAAAAAAGGTATCAATTATTTTATTTTTTAACCCCTCCCCTCGCCCCTCTTTCTACTCTTTCCCCTCTCTAAGGATTTGTAATATTGGTCTAGTCCCTTTAAATCGTTCTGACTTTTTCAATGTTTTAAAATATTTCTACTTTATTTTTTAAATGACTAAAAATTAACTCACTATTTTTTTTTCAATTAATATATTTTTTAGACCCCTCTTTCTCTTATTTGTCCTCTCTAAGGACCTGTAAGATTAATTCGTTCTGACCTTTTCAATGTTTAAAAATATTTCTACTTTATTTTTTAAATGACTAAAAATAACTCACTAATTTTTTTTTTCAAATAATATATTTTTTAGACGTTCCCCAACACCCCCTAACTCCTCCTTAAGGATCTGTAATATGTCTAGCCCCTCTTTTTCCTCTAATTAAAAAATCTATCTAACAAAAAAACCAAAATAATTTTTATATATATTTCTAATTTATTTTTTAAATGACTAAAAAATAACTCACAATTTTTTTTTCAGTTAATATATTTTTTAGACTCCCTCTAACGCCTTCTATCCCCTCCTTAAGGATCTGTAAGATTTGCCTAGCCCCTCCTTCTTCCCTAATTAATAAATCTATCTAACCTAAATCCTAAAAACAACTACAGAAATATTATTGTAATTTTTTTTTCAATTAATGTATTTTTAAACTACCCCTAACGCCCCTTAACTCCTCCTTATTGATCTGTAATATATCTAGCCCCCCCTCCTTATCCCCTAATTAATAAATCTATCTAACCTAAAACCTAAAAATAATTAAAGAAAAATTAACTGAATGAAATTTAAAATTGATGTGATTACACGATATAATTTTATATGGTATAGGTATCTAATGAGAAGCTGATTATTTTCTTAATAAATAACATTCATCTAACACTAGCTTGTGTTAACTAGTTTGGCAGTTGACCTTATGGCCTATATGTATATAGATATATGTTTTAATACAAATGGGTACATGTCATTGGAATGTTGTTAATCAATCCCTGATATTTATAAGGTAATTAATACTTAATTTATATTTTTTATTGACGAAATTATACCCAAATCTTATAAATATGTATCTAGTAGGCTCACTGTAAGTCTATACTAATTAGATAGATTTTATTTTAATAATATTTGAGGAAATTTTAGCTATGTTAATTAATTATAGAAAATCTATCAAGAATTTGTCTTAATTAATTATTAGATTTATTTTTATTTTAATTTAGATTTTTAATTTTGCAGAATATTCTATCGATAAGAAAAAAAATACGTGTCTGGCCTAATTATTCATTAGTTAGAAGATATTTTTTTGGGTTTTTATAGAGACTGGCAGATATTAAAAACATCTTAAATTGATTATATTTGACTAAAAAAAATTACTGTTTTATTTTTATTTTTTTGGAAAAGTTAGGAAACCTCTATAATTAACGTAAGGATGATTTTTAAAATTCTCTACCCCTCTTCTATTCCTTGTAAGGATTCGAATAATATAATTAAATATAGGTAGAAAAGCTATTTTTAACTAGATAATGAAAAAGCATAAAAAAACTGTTTTTTTTTCTTAATTCGGTCTGGCCTTATTATTCATTTGTTAAGTTATATTTTTTTGGGTATTTATAAAGAGTGACAGACATTTAAAACATCTAAATGTTACTAAAATTGATTATAATATTTGATTTAAAAAAAATACACTGTATTATTTTTTTTATTATAATTAATTTTTATTTCTAAAAGTAAAGTAACGTAAGGATGGTTTTCAAAAAAAATGTACCCCTCTTCTATTCCTTGTAAGGATTCAAATAATAAAATTAAATATTGGTATAAAAGCAATTTTTAAGTAGATATATAAAAAAGCAAAAAAAATGTTTTTTTTTCTTAAACGTGTCTGGCCTAATTATTCAGTAAGTTAAGATATTTTTTTGGCGTTAAAGACTGATAGACATTTAAAACATCTAAATGTTACTAAAATTCATTATAATATTTGACTAAAAAAAAATACACTGTATTATTTTTTTTATTATAATTAATTTTTATTTCTAAAAGTAAAGTAACGTAAGGATGGTTTTCAAAAAAAATGTACCCCTCTTCTATTCCTTGTAAGGATTCAAATAATATAATATAATTACATATATTGGTAGAAAATAAATTTTTAAGTACATAGACAAACGAAAAAGCAAATTAAAAAAAACATTTTAATTTTTTTAGGTACATAATTTTATTTAATAAATCAGATAAGTAACACTTTGACCCCCCCTCCCTATAGCCTAGAGAGGGGTTAAATAAGATGCTCCTCATACTCTCACCCCCCCCCCTCTCAGTTAACCCTTCTGTCAACCATTAGGTCTGGCCAGACCTTTTTGATCTTTCCATAAGTTTTTTTTGATATAAATATTTTATGTATCTTTATCAAATTCCTTGAATTCCTTAATCTACCTCTTTTCTATGATTCAGTGCAAAAAAATAATAATAGGATGTGTGGGAGTGCGAAAAAAAATGATATTTCTATTTGTATACCTCTTGTCTACCTTATAGGTCTGGCCAGACCTTCATACCTTTAATTACCTTTAAAATGGGGCACCGTTACAATATAAAATTCCACAACCGACCACCAGCCAAACAGCAGCAAACTAGAAGAAATCCTGCAAGATTTGCCGAATAAATGATAAATTTCAAAGAAAAACAAGATTCACGTGCATTGCTTGCGCAGACCCGGTATGTTTGCAACATAGCCGGCAATATTTAAAATGTCACGAATGTGTAAATCTAGAAGATAAATAAAAATACAAAAAAAAAATTAAATAAAATTCAAAATGTATTAAAATAAGAGAAAATATATATTTTATATTCAAATTAATCTATAAAAAAAGTTTTATTAATTTTTTCCATTTATTTTATTTCATTCTCATACAAAATATATGAAGGTCCAGTCAGACCTATATGGTAGACGGAAAGGTTTTAGAACTGTGGTTAACAGAAGGGTTAAACCATAACTGACCAACACAACTGTTTTAATTTTTATAGGTATACATTTAATAAATTATAAAAGTAACATTTTGACCCCTCTCCTCTCTCCCTAAAACCTAGGGGGGGGGGGTAATAAGATGTTCCTAATACTCTAGCCCCCCCCCCCCCCCTGTTAAACTATAACTGACCAACACTATTATATTAATTAATTGATAATGAAACACATCACAAGTGTTGAAAATATATATTCACTAATCTGCAATATTGATTACAATATGGTAATGAGTATATCGCGGATTACAATCGTGCTGCGATAGCCCCCAACACAACACCGTGCTATTGCATTGTGTCTTCATTCCACGCACCTGTGCGGAGGTAACACCGCTGTCGCCGTCACCACCGCGCCCGCCAAAACTCACCAAAACAACCATTGAAAATTTTAATTAAATTATAAACATTTTGTGCATGTCATTATATGCGTGTTTCTAATTTTTAAAAACAAAGGCTAGGTGTGTTTTTTTGGTATTTTATTTGAGTATAATTGGTTCAAATATTACAACGAATATTGGTTATTTTAATTAACTTTAAAATATTTCAAAAAATCTAACTGATAAATAGAAAAAAAACTCGATTTTATTGAAAATTTGAGGTGGAAAAATGTTTAAGGGGGATAGCCACTGAGACGGGTCAAAAATTGTCAATGTTTGGGAATTTTTATCACTGATATAACTAATTATTTTTGAATCAGGTAAAGGACATTTTATTAAGTGTATATTCAACTTATTTAATATCAATTTTTATTGAAAAATATTAAATATTTACAAAGTTATGAACTTATATAAATATTTTTCTCTATGGTCGACTCGAAATTTCGAGAAGGGTTATATAAAAAAAATAAATAAAAATTTTATCAATATCTATATGAATGTAGCTATCGTTGCACGTAGCCGTTTTTTTTTTATTTTATTTTTTCACAAAATGGCGATCGTTTGAATTTTTTTTCATTTTTAAGACCTATTTTTTTCATTAGAGCGGTTTTAAAAATAGTAATTATCAAAATTTCAAAAATTGGCTACGTGCAACGATAGCTACTACAATTACGAAAATTATAAAAAAATAATAATTGAAATCGATTCATTAGTCTTTGAGGAATCGTGTCGACCATGTCGAAAAATGTCATTCCGAGATAAACGTGTTTAATGTTTTTGTTATGTCATAACCGGACGTGCTACATCGTCTCACTAAATTGACTGTAACTCCATCAATTTTCAAAATTTAAACTCAATTTTTTGTATACATATTTATGTATGTAAACTTAAAAAAAATCTAAAAAAATATATAATTTTTTCCGTCACAGTGGCTATCCCCCTTAATAAATTTATCTTGTTAATATAACAATATTTCCTCAATATAATAATAAAAAAATTGTTATTGATGATATTTTATTAATTTGAAAAATATATCTTCATGTTTATCTAAAAAAATCTTTTCATTTGTCAAATTAATAAATAATTTATTACACCAACTAACGAATAACTCTATCTGGGCCAAATCGATCACGAATTTTTTACATTGATCACATTTTTTAACACATAGACAAATTATTTTTTTCTGTGATTCATGACTTTGAAATATATCCATTGCAATGTATAGCGAAACGTTGGCCCATAGAATGACCAAACTGTCGCAGAATAAACCCAAAAGCCAGGATCCATATTGATTTATAATATTAGTGAACTTATTTAATTGTTCGATATAATAAATACTGAATTATCAAACTTATATGACAGTTACATGACGTTTATTGATATTTGTATAATATGAAGTACGGTATTAAAACAGTTGTGATACCTATACGTATGTGTGTATGTATACACTGGTAGAAAGGATTTCTCAAACCAAGTAAACCTTGTTTTGTATATAACGAAAACTATATTTTGTTAAGATAAACAATAATCTCTTAAACCAACTATAGTATTCTTGAACGAAGATATAACGTAGTTGCATTAAGAGTATGTTTCTTATATTAACAAAATATTGTTTTCGTTATATACAAAACAAGGTTTTCTTGGTCCAATACAGTTTTTTTTCTCTATAGGAAAAAATATTTAGTACTGCTGTCCTAAATTAGGAAATAAATCTGACAGAATTATAATAGTACCCCATTTAAAGTACTTGCAAACTAATGCAAACTAGCAAATTATATTCAATTTCTTTACTTGATTGAATAATTAGGGTCAGGCCCGTATTAATTAAAATTTACAACTGTTATTTTCAAATAACAATAATATAGAAATATACTTTTTTAACTGAAACAAAAAATTAAATAAAAAATTTGCTAAAAACACGAAATCGAATAATAAAAAAAATTTTTTTTTTTTTTTCAAAAAATACGTTTCAATACAAACTTATACCCACAAATAGTATAATAAAATATAGGGGGTATGTGATGAAATATATAAAAATTAATAAATGTTTTTTCCCTAATCGTATAAAAATATTGGGGGTCCGCCAAAATTTCAAAACTAATGGCAAAAAAAACACTGTTAAAATTGTAAACCGTTAAATTTTAGTTAGGTCTGATGTAATACGGATGAAATAAAATAAAATCGACAACCATTTTATGAATCATAAAAAGGAAGAAGATTGCATATAATAACATAAGGGTGCGTAAAACGAGCGCATGTATTTGAAATTAAGGTGTAATTTCATGGCATGATCTGACGATAAATCACATTTAACCCTTTCTTTACCAACCTTTCGTCACATGTTTAAATTCACATTTAACTAATTAATTTTAATTGTTTTCAACAAATATATTCATTACAAATTTTACACCAACACTGTCTATAAAATCATAATGCGTTATACACTACACTGATAGAAAGGATTTCTCAAACCAAGTAAACCTTGTTTTGTATATATAACGAAAACAATATTGTCTTAAGATAAGCAATAATCTCTTAAACCATCTATAGTATTCTTGAACGAAGGAATAACGTAGTTGGATTAAGAGTATGTTTCTTATATTAACAAAATATTGTTTTCGTTATATACAAAACAAGGTTTTGTTGGTCCAGTACAGTTTTTTTATATGTATTCTTATAAGGTTATTCGATCATTAGAGCAATGTATAGATAAAAGTCTGTTATTTATGGGTACGCCTTGTTTCACACATACACGGTTCCATTCGGTTCGGTTCATTTTCGGATTCAGCCGAAAACGAATCAAACCCTTTCACACATACACGGTTCTCATACGGTTCATATTAGGTTTTATTTTTTTCCGTAAACTCAGTAGTTATCATGGAGAGAAAGCAAGTTGTTGCCATGTTGTTTCTCTATAAAAAAATTAAAAAACGAAGGAGGAATACTAGAATTCATTGCGAGCACCCTCTCATCACTTTACAGCAGGAATTTGGAGCATTCTACACTATTTTCCCGAAGCTAAAGAGCATGAAGACGATCCACATCAACATCTGGAAAACCGCTCATTTTATTAGAAAATCCGCGACAAAACTTAAAAAAAATAACACTCGCTATCAGGTTAAAACAGAAACTAAACTGTTCGTGTGGAGGGAGTATTCGGTTCTGTACGGTTTCTATTAGGTACCGAATACAAACTGAATCACCGTTTCACACTTGTCGGCAGCGACCGAAAACGAACCGAACCGAATGAAACCGTATATGTGTGAAATAGGCCTTACTCATATATTTTACTTAAAATATTGGACGTATGGTTTTTGAGTAAATGGATATTAAAAATAGAGTTTTTAACACACGATAAATGAGAGAACTTACCGAAAGTGTTATATTTATTGAAATTCTACACAATTGGCTATATAGAGACGTTTTAAAAACTAACTTCAACCCTTTTAAATATTGTAAAAATTATAAAACAAATATATTCACGTGTAATTTATTCACAATAATAAAAAAACTAGCTCTACCATTACAGCAGTACAAATTAGTACATGTTACTATTATATACCGTTCTGTCTATTTCAATTTTCAAATTAAATTAAACTTTTTGTACTTTTAATAATTAACAAAGTAAAATATTCCATCAAATGTAGGTACACTTGTTCTAAATATAATTTTTTTTACAGTGTGTGAGGCGTATACCCTTAATTATATTAATTAAATTAAAGTACATTTAAAAAAAAAAGTCAAATGCGAGTCGAGTTTTACGTATAAGTGTCCCATACCGTAGTTTTTTTTTAATTTTATAAACTATGTTAATTAAATTGGATTACATTTAATAAATATTAAAGTAAATATTTAAAATAAAACAGAGATATAATTTATTAATGTTTGTATCCCTAATTACATAAATTTAATTGTTTTTGTCCATCCTTGCAAGGAGGTAGGCGTGACCTTGCAGAGGTCATCGTCGGTGATACACAACCGCACCACGTCATGACGTTTGGCCCCAATTAACTCTAACTAGCAACGCGCGCGGGAATGCGCCCCCCGCAACCCCGCAATCTATGTCACAATCAGTATAGGCCTCAACCTACGTAGTGCACATGCACTGGACTGTGAGATGGGCCTCTAAGCAACACCACCAGGCCCTGTTAATTAATATTGATAAGTTGATTGGATTTTAATAAAATATAAATATACCGGGTGGACCATTTTAACGTTTAATGGAGAATAACTCGACCGGTAAGTGAAATAATAAAAAGTTTTCAAATAAAAGTTGTACGGTTTGGAGGGGGACATAGACGTACTTGGACGATTTTTTTTAGGTGGTGTTTTCAAGGTAGGTCAACATCATTTTTTAAATAGGAACCTATAGTTTTTATCAAGTAATTTTATTTAACGTGAAAAGACATGTATCTTTCATTGAAAACTTTTTCTTAACAACTTAACCTTTCCAAGGTATCTAACAAAATAATTCGAGATTTTGAACTTTCAATATTTTTTTACTCAGAAACTATAAATTTTAGAGAAAAAGTACAATATACAAAAAATGTTTGGTCTAATAAAACTTGAAGAATTATTTTTTAAAATTTTAAAATTTATGCTAAAATGTTTTTAACATTGTTTTTTTTTTGCTTAAATAAAATAAATTAAAGAAGTTTTAAAATTTTAAAAATAATTCTTTAGTTTTATTAGATCAAAATAAACATTTTTCTCTAAAATTTATGGTTTCTGAGTAAAAAATATTGAAAGTTCAAAATCTCGAATTATTTTGTTAGATATCATGGAAAGGTTAAGTTGTTAAAAAAAAGTTTTGCAATGAAAGATTCGTGTCTTTTCACGTTAAATAAAATTACTTGATAAAAACTATAGGTTCCTATTTAAAAAATGATGTTGACCTTCATACTACCATGAAAACACCACCTAAAAAAATTCATCCAAGTACGTCTATGTCCCCCACCAAACTGTACAACTTTTATCTGAAAACTTTTTTATTATTTCACTTACCGGTCGAGTTATTCTCCATTAAAGGTTAACGGTCCACCCGGTATAAGCCTTCAAAAAAAAATTTGAGAGCCTCTACAGGCCGTGATTTGGGGGGGGGGCAAGTTTAATAAGTGATTTTTGGCCTGTGAGATGAGCCTCTAAGTAACATCACTGTTAACTAATATTGGTAACTTATATCTCATACTTGATCAGATTTTAATTAATTTAATTTTATACAAGCCTTCAAAAAAAAATTTTAGGGCCTCTACAGGCCGTGATAATTTTTTTGGGGCAAATCTAATAAATAGTTTTTGTAGAGCAGGTTTTTTTCTTCAATTTACTTTTTTTTGTAACGCTGTACGGTTTTTTTTAACTGAGTTATGTGCAATCAAAGTTTTAATTTGTAACCAAGAAAAATTATTGTAAAAAATTGAAATCTGAAATTATTTTCTTCATAACTTGGTCAAAAATGGTCGTACAATGATACAAAAAAAAAGCAAATTGAAGAGAAATGTCTGGTCTAGAAGAGGCTTTAATTAGATTTGATCTAAAAAATTCATTACGCCCCATGGAGACATTCAAAATTTGTATAATTTTTTTTTTCGATACTAAAACATTTTTGGAGTCAGCAATCTTTTTTAATACCTATCTATATCAAATTTTATTTCAACGGCCACAAATACAGTATGGTTAAATGTAAAAGACATATATACTAAAACATGAAGTAATCATAATCGAATAGTAAAATAGTAATTTAAATATTTTTAAATATTAAACATTTTAAAAAATAAATTATTGTAATTTGAAATTATTTTCTTCATAACTAGGTCAAAAATGGTCGTACAGTGCCACAAAAAAAAGCAAATTGAAGATAAAAGTATGATCTATAAGAATCATTAATTAGATTTGATCTAAAAAATTCATTACGCCCCATGGAGACATTCTAAATATTTTTTGAGTCAGCAATCTTTTTTACTATATCAAATTTTATTTCAGCGACCACAAATACAGTGTAGTTAAATGTCAAAGACATATATGCTAAAACATGAAGTAATCATAATCGAATAGTAAAATAGTAATTTAAATATAAACCTAAATAAATATTATAGTAACAGTGACTCATAATATTTTCTAAATATACACAAACATGTATAAAATACGTCTCTAATCGTGGTTTGATTTATTCCACATGCAATATAAATATTATTTTTAGAAAATACAATAAATTAACGTAGGAATTTATGTTTATTTTTCAATTTTTATTAAAGTAGCTGAAAAGAAAATTAACCGTTCAACATAAGAGAGATAATTTACATAAAAATAACTCTCGATATAAATCATTTGTATTATTGCATTTATACAAAACAACACTTAATAAAATTTATAGTTTTAAAATAGAATTTGTACAAATCCATATTTCATTATATTTATTGTGGGACCTTCGTGGTTTATATTATCCAACACGTAATTGTGTGGTGTAGTTAGGGGGGTCTAAGGGAATCAATCCCCCCCCTCCCACGAGTCTACAAAAATTATAAGATGATTATGATGATATACGAGTATTTTTTTTCAATAATGAATACATTTAAGTGAAGAAATTAACCAATTTTGTACCCCCTCCATCGAAAAGGCTATCTACGTCACTGATTACGGAAAAAATCATATTTGTTTTCACAATTTAACTACAACAATTTAAATATTAATTTACTAACTTTTTTTTTTACTTGAAAAGGAAAAAAACTGCGGTTTTTAGTCTGGAATCTTTAGGGTACTGATGAGGACTTCTTGTGAAGTTGAAATACGTGACGAGTGGCATAGTATATTTGTGGTAAACGTGCATTTTTAGTTAAAGTTACCAAATATTTAATCATTTTTGAATCAATTAATTCGCTTATAATAATAAAAAAGAATACATCAATTAAAAAAAAATCCATCCGTGGATACTTTCAAGTTTTTTTTTTAATTTTTAATAAACCATTTTTTTGCAAGTTGATTAATTTAAGTTTTGTGAAAAAATTCACAAACTGATTTTTGCATAAAAAAGCAACCAAATCGCTATTTGTTTTATACAATCTAGATAATCGAGATACTACTCTATATTAATTTCTGAAAAATACTCCCAACAACTCCTATGTACACCATTATACCTCCATCTAAAATCGTCACACTTTTACGGTATGAAATAAAACCTCAAATTACTAATCTAAAAGTGTCTTTCACTTATATTATTTGAACCATCGCTCATAGACAGGAACACGGAGAAAATATTCTTTTAAAAATAAACAAAAAATGCTGTGAACTTGAGGACAGAATCAACTTCTAAAAAAAATTTACAGAAAAGTCGCTGCAATATAAAATATAGTAAATGAAAAATTACAATGACATACTGGTAAATTTTAACATAGTACCTATTCAAATTTATTTACTCTGAAAAAGTAATATACGCTATTTTTTAATTTAATTTCTTGCATATGAAAATTTCACGTATTCTCTATAATTTTACTATGTTTCTATATTACTTTTCATATCTGGCCTATCGCCATAATAGAAACTGCTATAAAGTATATTGAATTGTAGTAGACGTTCTTTTAAATTTTACCATGTCGGTTGTTCAAAATTTCTAGGATCAAATTTTTTTTCATTCCTACGCATCGTAAATAAATAAAAATGTTACTGAAATTTTTTCATCTGACTATTAATAACTTGTTAAAATAATTATTTAAATTTTATAATTATTTTAACATACGGTATAGTAATTTTTGATACTATCGATATGAAATATTACTACGTTACCGATTAATTTTTCACAGAATGAAATTTCGTCCTCCCGTTAATATATTTTTTATGTTAAAAATGAACAGTAAATTTTTTCAGTGAACTAGTAAGTACATACTATTTTATTCTACTCTATATTAATTTCTAAAAAAATACCCCTAACAACCCCTATACCTCCCTCTAAAATCGTCACATTTTTACCGTATGAAATAAAACCTAACTAATCTAAAAATGTCTTTCACTTCTATTTTTTTAACCTTCGCTCATATACACAGAAAAAAACCTGTATTGGACCAAGAAAACCTTGTTTTGTATATAACGAAAACAATATTTTCCTAATATAAGAAACATACTCTTAATCCAACTATGTTATTCCTTCGTTCAAGAATACTATAGTTGGTTTAAGAACATATTTTCTTATCTTAAGAAAATATTGTTTTCGTTATATACAAAACAAGGTTTACTTGGTTTGAGAAATCCTTTCTACCAGTGTACACATAAGCTAGTACATACATACATACATATTTTTACCACACACGCAGTTAATAAATACTCTCAAACCTGAAGCACTCATCAACAAATTAATAAAAAACGAGTGGCCTAACCAAACACCAAGGCAATTAACTCGAGGATATGGAAAAATAGCGTAAAACAAATTTTGCGTGTACACATTGAAAATTTTAGTCACGTTGGCCGCGTTAAAACATCTGTTGGATTAAAGTAGTTTTGAAGATGTGTCTACAGGTGGTAATAGACGAAGAGAAGAAGGGGGGGGGGGCAAAGGGGACAGCGAGGTGTTCTCTAGCAGGACGCTGCTCTGTCGTGTGAAAATTAGCATTCGTATGTGTCTACATTAACACTCTTATCATTGCACGAAGTGGGAACACTTCCATGTAAGTATAACCTTGTCTGAAACCACACTTATTACAGTGTCGCGGGGGGGGGGGGGTCGCCCCCGGCATTGATAAGTAAGTAATGTCGCGTTCCGACATTTAACAAATATTAATATTCACAATTAACATTACCTTGTGTTTTAAAATGTTCATACTATGAAATATTTAAATCTGTACTCACATACATATTACTTTTAATGTAGTTGTAATTAGGCCCCATACGGAGAAAAATGGGGCATTTCGCCTTCAGAAAACTGGTAAAAAGGTATCTTATATTATTGATTGATCATAGGTAAAGTGCCGATCACGGGGTGAGACAATATATTGACTTTTCGGCTTAGAAGGGAACAGCCCGTGTTAAAAATTTCAAATATTATTTTAAATATTACATAACCATTTTTCATTAAACAAATATACGTTTTCGATGTATTTTTCGACGCTGAATCCAAATCTGACGTCAAAAATACAGTAAACCCAAAAACAACCCCTATAATAGGGTAAAAACTACCCATTTGCCTCGCGTAAACGATTTTTTACGTATTCGATGTATTTTAATCTAAAAACAAAAATTGAAATTATTCCAATAATATAGATTTAAATCCTGTACACAATAATTACTAATTGATATTGTAACTTTAGTAATTTAACAAATACACGTGACCTACCCTAGCAAAAATTACAATATTTTGTACAGTTTACGTCAAATATTAATATTTCTTTAAAGATTCAGTGATTGTTATTAAATATTTTTCTCCGTGCACTGTTTATTTTAACCCTTAACTGCTCCACTTCTCCAGAATAACATACCTGGCACACACTGGTGTCACCTCGTACCCCAGACACTAAAATATATTTTAATTCAATAAAATTCCTCTATCATCTTTGAACGATACGGATTGCACTCCAATCGGCTATTTAATAATAAAATCTTCTTAATATATATAAATTACGTGTCACATGTTCCTCCGCGATGGACTCCTAAACTACTTAACCGATTTTAATCAAATTTGTACACCGTGTGCAGTCTGATCCAACTTGAAACATAGGATACCTCACATCTCAATTTATGATCGCAATATTATTTTATTGCAAATTATTTGTCTATATCTGTTAGCTCCAAACGATTCTAACAGATGGTGACATCTGTTGACTGGATTGAGTAAGTATTCAATAGATGGCGCTATGTCAAACTTCTAAACGTTTCATATAACCTACAATTAAAGTATAGGTTAACCACAGCAACGCGTGGCCGGGTCAGTTAGTATATTATATATTTTAATAATTGAAAATCTTTAAAAAAGACTGCTTGCATTGAAGTTTAAAAAATGTGGGGCGCCTGGTACCCCACAGTGGCAGATAACGGTTAAAATAATGAAAAAGAAATTAGATTTTTGAATGGAGCATCTTATAATCATTTTTTTTAGTTATTTACAAAATTTGAGCTAACTCAATGTTTTTTTATTTTTCCAAGAAATACTTTAATGAGTTGTGGGGGACCAAAACGGCATATCACAAGTGTACATACATACATACATACATACATAAGTTTCATCAACAATATTATACTGAAAACAATAAATACATACACAGGGTTTAATTAGTCACTTAATACAGTAAACATTGCTACTCTCCTTAGGTATATAGATGTCTATATATATACTATATACTAGTATCACTACATTACATAAACACGCACAGATCTGTTTACACATCGGTCAGACACCGGAGAAGGCACAGAAGAATAAGAAGTGTAAGTGAGCAACGATTTGTAAACGATAAGTGAAAAACGCGATGTCTCTCTGTGGCTAATTGTCACCGCAATCTTATAAAGATGCTTTAGAGACGTTTGCGAAATCTACTATATGTAGTTCTTCATGTTGACTTATTACAACATTATAGGTACATACAGGTTCTGTTTAGTATGTGAAAACTATAATACTGTGTCTTGTTTTCAAATGTTATGTGTATTTTGTAATATACATGTTGAAATAATATCATGATTAATCAATGGGGGGAGGGGGTTATATACATTTGCCCCATTCTTCAACAAGGTCATGGGATTAACAATTTTTTAGAACATATTTTTTATACAATTTTTGAAGGACAGAATTTCAACTTCAAAATGTATTTCTTCCATTACCCAGTTCTACAATTTCTTTCAGGGTGACCAGTATTTCTCTGAAACAAATTTCCCTGGTTTTCCAGGAGAATTTGTACCGTTTTTCCCTGTTTTTTATTTAAAAAATTTAGATAAAAAAACCTAAAAAAAACGTCACTCTTTAAATATTTACGAGAATATGTGTGATTTTGCATTTTTATAAAAATTCCCTGACTTCCAACCAAATTCTCTAACTTTTCCCTGCATAGCAAAATTCCCTGACTTTTCCCGGTTTTCCAGAAACTAGCCACCCTGTCTTTTCCAAAGAAATAAGCAAAAATTATAATTTTAGCTTATGGTTATTCGATCATTAGAGCAATGTATAGATAAAAATCTATGTTATTTATGGATAACTCATATATTTTACTAATTTTTATTTCTAATATGTGACGTATGGTTTTTGAGTAATTGGATATTAAAATAGAGTTTTAACACACGATAAATGAAAGAACATGCCGAAAGTGCTCTATTTATTGAAATTCTACACAATTGGTTATATAGAGACGTTTTAAAAACTAACTTCAACCCTTTTAAATATTATAAAAATTATAAAACAAATATATTCACGTGTAATTTATTCAAAATAATGAAAAACTAGCTCTGCCATAACAGGAGTACAAATTAGTACATGTTATATACCGTTCTGTCTATTTCAATTTTCAAATTAAATTATTTTTTTTTTACTTTTAATAATTAACAAAGTAAAATATTCCATTAAATGTAGGTACATTAGTTCCTAATATAAATTAAAAAGTAATTTTTTACAGTTTGCTAGACGTATTACCTTAAATAGAAATAAAATCTAAGAAAGTATTTTGAAGTTAAAAGATTACGCTTTTAAAAGATGTCAACATATTTAGTTTATAAATATAGTTTAACCCCACACATACTCATAAAGCTTACAACATTTTTTTGCTCACATCGTAATCCTATTACTCTATGAAAAATGAATGAAAAGATTTAAATTTTAAAAAGCTTTTTCTATTCGATCTACATACGACCATATTTACCATAACTCTAGACAGCTTTGAATTTTATCCTCAAACTTGCTATTCGACAACAATTCTGATCCAATAAACAAATTTTATTCCTGCGGGATGTTAAATATAATTTATTAAAGATTGTTTATTTTTTTAAATGTTAAACAAATTTTCTAACTTCAGTTGTTACCCATCAGTTTGTTTGTCTACCCCCCCCCCTCCCTTTTATTCTCAATCAGTCTAACACTGCCTATATATAACAAAATACTAGGTACTTTTAACTTCAATTTTTCGTTTTTGATATTTTTATCGTTTTTGGTTCATTTTGCAACTCACTGATTTCAAATATGTTGTAAATGTCATTACTTTTTGCTTTAGTTAAGAAATTTAGTTTGATTGTTTGTTCACCCCCCCCCCCCTGCTATTCTTCGCCAGTTCAAAACATCCTAACAAAATACTTACTACTTTTTAACTTAAATTTTTCTTTTTTGATATTTTTATCGTTTTTGGTTCATTTTGAAACGCACTGATTTCGAATATGTCATTACTTTTTGCTCTAGTTAAGATATTCTAAAACTACCTTAGTTTTACGTGACTCATAATTAGTTTAGCTTCAACATAGAAACAATTCAGATGGTATTTTGTGACGAATATTAAAATTTTGGACTTGGTTAAAACTATATGTACCTATATATTTTAATTAATACTTTGACTCATGGGTATTGGGTACCCCCTTACAAAAGTGTGTTATGTACTTGTGGCTATGGTCAATTTGAAAAATAAGAAAAAGTGCCTTATAACGTTTTTGGATTATTTTTTTTAATTGTATTTCTATGTGAATTCTCTCATTTTATATAAATAAATAAAATCGTCATTAATGTACTTCGTGTACCTACCGTCAACAAAACTAGCATATTCTAAAAAAAATGCCACATTTTTAATTTATTTTTTGAAATACTTAATCACTAAGCATTTTAGTAGTTAGTATTTTTCAAACATCACAGGAATACTGAAATATTTAAATTAAATACTGTGTATCAGTCCTTTTCCTAAACTACCTTTACAATTTTAATTTACTTAAATTATTACATACGCACAAATTACCGAGAATCCCCTTTTTTTTCATCAGGTTACCGAAGGAAAAAAATCAAAAATGCCATCAAATCTTTGTATAGGCGTATATGTAGCGGAATAAACATTTTTTCTAGTTTTTTTGAAAATTGTCAATTTATAAATCGTGTAAAACAAGTGCCCTGTAAATCGAGCGATAGGTGTAATTTCATTTATTCCTATTTCCTCAATTGAGTTGTCACACTTTTTTTGGGAGTGGGGGGGGGGAGTATACCCACTAAATAAAAACTTATAGATAATACGTAAAAGTAGTAAGTATATAATAAAGAGATGTAGCGGGGGCACTAGTGGCTGTTACAAAGGGGTACAGGGAGGTTGTTGTGTGTGATTATTATTATTATTAAAGCGTGGCTGCTGCCTACACTACAGACAATATCTCGCTCAGTGACCCACACACACAGACACACAACACACAATGAGGAACTGACCACACGTTTGTCCACTTGAGCCATTTAGCTCTGATTGCTTCTCAGTGTCACACACTCGCGTCTGGCCTCCTCTCACATTATATATAGGTACCCTACAAACAACAAAACACTAGCAACTACGGCTACCTTATTACGAGTATATCATACATACTCTTGTGCAAATATTGTTATTATGTATATAACTTTTGTATCAACTCTAACCAAAACTGCACTGAGAAAACGAAACACCAATGAGTATTGTTTTTGAACATGAATCTAGTCAATGTAGAGTTTTTTTTATCGTAAAAAACCAAGCATTACGGTTGTGACAGCAATGAGACTGTCAGACACACTTTAGGGAAATGTTTTGAGCATCACAGCAAAAACAGGTAATCGTTTCTGTTTAAACATCGATGAGTCGCGTCACAAATAACACTCGTAACCGTTCTGCGTATGATCTACTCACGGATATAACTAAATTAAATTAAACATTTATTTAGAGTTGAACCGCTGAACCGATCTTGATGAAATTTGGCAGATAGATAGCTTACATCCTGAGAAAGGACGTAGGCTACTTCGAATCTCAAAAATTCATCCACTAAGAAATTGCAAGGGGGTGGAAATATTTGTATGAGAAATATTTCACCCCCTGTCACATATTAAGGGTTGTAGTTATTTTCATTCGATCCGGCGGGAAAAATACTACGGGAGTGATAGGTTTTAGGGGGAAAAACAACCCTCTATCTCCCATAGGAACCGAGATATTTACGATTTTGTAAAATGAATGAAAACCAAAATTAAAGAAAATATATAAAACATATAAAAAAACACTACATTGACTAGATTCATGTTCAAAAACAATACTCATTGGTGTTTCGTTTTCTCAGTGTGTATTAAGAAAAATAACAAATGTTTCGATGAAATTTTGGATATAACAAGACATTAATATCTAAACAAATCCTTGCAAAATTTACAAGGTTATTAGAAGAATAGTTTAACATATATCGTCGCTTATCTAACAACATCGAAAATTAGCAGTATTTACATTTGAATGTGATTGGATAGAGCTACTCATTGCGCTTCGATCTACCAATCACATTCTAGACGTTACGGACAATAAGAGACCAGAATTCAAAAAATAGTGACAGCGCGCAAGCCAGTAGCTTATATAAAACATACACGGTTTTTTCGCTCTCCTGTAAAGTTAGTCAAAATGACTTGAGCGGTGTTGTTAGACAAGCGACGATATTAAATAAACAAATTAACATGCAGAACTGTATAATGACATGAGACAGAGAGAATTTGATGAAAATTTGAGCATACATTCTTTTTTCATTTACAAAGATATCTGTACATTTTCAGAATGAGTAGGAACCGCGTTTTTTTAATTAAAAGTGTGTGAAAAAAAGTTAGAGAGACACCTTGCCTTCACTATATGTTTATCCACAGGCGTGTTCCCCGCAAAGACTCCTTAGCCTTGTTTCACACATACGCGGTTCCATTCGGTTCGGTTCGTTTTCGGTTTCAGCCGAAAACGAATCAAACCCTTTCACACATACACGGTTCTCATACGGTTCATATTAAGTTTTATTTTTTTTTCCGTAAACTCAGTAGTTATCATGGAGAGAAAGTAAGTTGTTGCCATGTTATTTCTCTATAAAAAAAATTAAAAAATGAAGGAGGAATACTAGAATTCATTGCGAGCACCCTCTCAGCACTTTACAGCAGGAATTTGGAGCATTCTACACTATTTTCCCGAAGCTAAAGAGCATGAAGACGATCTATATCAACATCTAGAAAACCGCGCATTTTATTAGAAAATCCGCGACAAAACTTAAAAAAAATAACACTCGCTATCAGGTTAAAACCGAAACTAAACCGAGTATGTGTGAACGCGTTGATTGCTTTGTGTTCCCTGGACACGAATTGAAACCTGATGAAATATGTCCGTGTGGAGGGAGTATTCAGTTCTGTACGGTTTCTATTAGGTACCGAATACAAACTGAATCACCGTTTCACACTTGTCGGCAGCGACCGAAAACGAACCGAATGAAACCGTATATGTGTGAAATAGGCCTTATAGTGTCAACCTCCTTAAGTATACTTTTATTTTATTATTATTATTATTTAACCTCGACAATTATTATTAAAAATAAATGGACAACCCTATAGCCATTAAAATATCTGCACAAACAATACGTATACAGTATAAAACTATTCAAATGAATAAAACAAAGCATTGAATCTTTTACAAATGTACCCAATCAAACTTATGTCGTTAATAAATTCGACATCAGGAAATACAATTTTATTACATATCATTTATATTCTACACCTAGCTTTATTGTAACTACACAGACCACTGTCTCTAAATAGAAAATAAGTATATATGATTATAACCTCACAGTAAGTATACTTACCTATTTGTCCTTGGTGTTGGTCGTGTCTTCACATGCAGCAGTCGGTACGTTTGCCAAAAATATATTAGATACAGGAAGTGACGTTTGATGCATATAGCATTCGCGCCGTTTCCGCTCACCAAATATGAAGACTCTAGTGCATGTTGAACAATAGATATACAAGATTAGGTTTATATACAATATAACATAATAATAATTATAGTTATTACTTATACAATGTCGTTTGCGTAACATTTCTATTTTTAACCAAAATTTTTTTTTGTACGAAAAAAATACTCATTTTTGAAATAGTTTTTTATGGATATTGAAGAATTGATCTACTTTGTGAATTCAGGATTTTTTACATTACATTCAATATTCCTTCTGTAGGCTTTCATGACCGTTGTACGTAGTAGCTAACTTTTCAGGTTTTGATTCTGAAGAAGATTCCGACATGAGAGTCGAAACGTCAAGTGTAAGAATACGACAACGTGGACAACAGCCCGAAAAGTTAGTATTACTATATTCAATATGATTGATTTTTCCCTAGTTTCAAGATAGCTATTTTTAGGATAATTTCTCACTGTCAGTTTTTTTTTAATAAGATATAACGTGGGTGGACCATGGAAGGCCACTTTAA
The DNA here is from genome assembly GCA_949319165.1 of Sialis lutaria. Lineage (NCBI taxonomy): Eukaryota > Metazoa > Arthropoda > Insecta > Megaloptera > Sialidae > Sialis > Sialis lutaria. The sequence continues at coordinate 39,071,148 of OX439233.1, forward strand.
GGAATAAACAGTTATTATTCCTTTATTTACTGGATAAATGAAACAAGCAAAATATTAAATAACTTATAAAACATTTTTTTAAATACAGAGTTAATGATTACTTATTAATTCTAAGTTTTATTAAACTCTTCCAAATGGTCTTGCAAGGAACACGGCTCCTTACAAGTCCAATATAATGTTTTAACTTAAAACTAACGTTGTGGTATGTATAGGTATATAAAATAATAAGAAATAGCAGCAGCCGTTTTTCATAAGACTACATATTTACTTGTTACAAAAAGCCGCGTGTCATTTCCAGTGCGCGGAACACAATACAAAACTAATTGCGTTATTATCGGCGGAACGGACATCGGGCCCGCCGCGCTGTTGCTGTCCCCGCGCGCTCGCGCGCTATCATCCGTGCCAATCTCTCTACACTCGCGGCTGCAGACACACACACACACACACACACACACACCCGCCAAAGATCAGCAGACTGTTGTTTACACGGCGGCGGCCACATCTACCTCACGATACTTTTTAATACTTGTAAGAAAAATAGTAGAACCGACTTCAGAAATACTAAAAAATATATACACTGAAAAAATTTAATGTTAATTTTTAACATAAAAACGGGAGGACGAAATTGATCCTAGAAATTTTGAACGCCCGACATGGTAAAATTTAAAAGAACGTCTACTACAATTCAATATACTGTATAGCAGATATGAAAAGTAATAATAAGTATAGAAACATAGTAAAATTATAGAAAATGTACGTGAAATTTTCATTTGCAAGAAATTAAATTAAAGAATAGCGTATATTACTTTTTCAGAGTAAATAAATTTGAATAGGTACTATGTTAAAATTTACCAGTATGTCATTGTAATTTTTCATTTACTTTATTTTTTAAATTCTAGCAACTTTTCTGTTAATTTTTTTCAGAAGTTGATTCTGTCCTCAGGTTCACAGCATTTTCTGTTAATTTTTAAAAGAATATTCTCTCCGTGTATGTAATAAAAAAATTCAACAGTTTTTAAAATCGATTTTCTTTCTTATATTTTTACAATGTTTTTTGAAGTCGGTTTTATTTTATTGCTTAAGTTTTCATTTCTCCTTTTGAGTGGCGTATTTTTGAAGGCTATGATCAGATTATGTTAAAATTTATATGGGACTACCTCAATAGTATACTCTTTCAAACAAACAAAAAATCATTCAAATTGTTGCACATTTATCGGAGTTATAGGTACATAAAAAATATCTACAGCGAAATTTTTTTAAATCGGTTGAAAAGTCATATAAAACGCAACGTCTTACTGGTATGATTTTCATGCGGTTTTTTTTATATGTTATCTGGTTATAATTAAACCCAAGTTTGTAATAAATCTTTTGGTGCGACATTCGGGAGTCAAAACATACTGATATAATTAAACTGGCCGTATTTATCAATAATCGTGATGCAAACATGTCGATATAGAATGATTTATTAACACTTGTTTGTTCAGTTACTATGTGCTCTTCAACATACATACATAAGTATACAAGAGCCCTCGAAATTCGGTAAAACAACTAACTTATATAAATTTTATAAGAAAAAAGGATTGTGTGGTTTTATGAAACCACGGTAAAAGTGAAACTTTTTTTGACATTATAGACATTTAACTAAAAATTTTTGGAATAATAAATTCAAGCACTCAAAATTGAAATAAATCCATAAACAACAACATGCACCAGCAAAAAGTTCTAATAATTCTAATAAATTCTATATAACAACCAAACAATTTCTGTCTCTTTCATTTGACACGGCTCTTTTTTCGACTTTTTTCTTTATGTCTATGGCTCTGACGTATTTATCCCTACTCCGCGGCCGAGCGTCACGCGACATGCAACACACAGACGAAAAAGTTTGAGACGATGTAATAAACGTTTCACTTTAATATTTTTTTTACATATCGCACTCCCGCAAAAAAGTGTCACAACTCAAAAAATGTCATATAAGAGATAAATATGTAGAATGATTCCAAATTACTATATATTTCTACTAAAAAATTGTCATTAATGTAGTTCGTGTACCTACCGTCAACAAAACTAGCATATACTAAATAAATGTCATATTTTAAATACTTAATCACTAAGCGTTTTAATATATAGTTACTATTTTTCAAACATCACAGGAATTCTGAAATATTTAAATTAAACACTCTGTATCAGTCCTTTTCCTATACTACAAAGAAAAAAAAACTGTATTGGACCAAGAAAACCTTGTTTTGTATATAATGAAAACAATATTTTGTTAATATAAGAAACATACTCTTAATCCAACTACGTTATTCCTTCGTTCAAGAATACTATAGTTGGTTTAAGAGATTATTGCTTATCTTATGAAAATATTGTTTTCGTTATATACAAAACAAGGTTTACTTGGTTTGAGAAATCTTTTCTACCAGTGTACCTTTACAATTTTTATTTAACTAAATTGTTATAATTTCATTTATTCCTATTTCCTCAAAACTATTTTTTTGAGTAATGACACTTTTTTACGAGGATGCGATATGTTATGAAAAAAATTATAATCAATTATTTTCTTATCAAATAAAAGAGTTTAAACTTATATACGTGTTTCAACAACAAAGCTACCATCATCAGATTCTTAAAAACATAAAAAATCTACCAATTCCTGACTAAAGTAAAAAATATCAACGGTTTTAAAATTGTATAAAAAATATTATATAAATTATATAAAATGCATATTTTTAGGGTTCCAAAAAAACCCTATTAATCTCACTGTATCGTCCGTCCGTCTGTGTCCTTTTCATTTATATACAGGGTCCTCCAATAGTACGTCCGGCATTGTTTTACGCCAAAACTATTGAAGATAGAGTTTTAGGATAAAAAATTTTGTTTTATAAAAGTTTCTTATTTTTTTATGATCTTTACAAATATGTACTTTTTGATATACCATTCCATTTGATTTTGCTGAGAAACGGGTATGTACCCCTCAAACTACCCCCCAAGGAGCGGTTTTAAGGGGCTGAAAATATTTTCCTGAAATTCTTTAGGATCGATATATATAATAAATTTTTTATCCTAAAACTCTATCTTCAATAGTTTGGGCGTAAAACAATGCCGGACGCACTATTGGAGGACCCTGTATATATAATAACACGAACTAACCTAAAAAAATATTTCTTTTGTAAGTTAAAAAAAATAAAATACGTTACAGAATGTCAGTCCGATTAAAATAAACGTATATTGAGGTACATATTTTCATTAACAAAACTACAAATTATTCGCTGACAGGTTTAATACACGCGCCATCATATGCAAGTCTAAAAAATAAATAAAATTGTTCCGGAACTGGCTAATAAATAGCTTTCAGATGCAGCCGGCCTTTCTGTTTGTATGAAATCCTTGAAATTAATGTTACTCGTTGATAGTACAGTCTTCAGATGGGCCTCGCGGTGGAACTAGAGGCCCATTGGACAGATGTTACTCAGTCTCTGATTGCTATCAATATTTTTTGTAAAACTTACTTACATTATTGATACATTTTATTCATATTTTTATACTGTACATTTTTTTTAATAAATTTAATATCGATAAAAAATTAGTTCAGTCAATAGAATCATATGGTCACCGGCGCCGACTACGGGGGGGGGGGGGGATCGCCCCCCCAGATATTATACCAGGGGGGCTTCACCCCCCCTGTGCAGCTGAACTCCAGTTTCTTTTAAATTAAAGATACTTTTGTCAATAAGACTTTTACTTTAAAAAAAGGTGTAAATATTCAAATACTTGTCACTTGAGTAAAAATGATCACTAAAAATTTCTTCAAAAAGGAAATTAATACTAAAACATCTTTTATTTCCTTTACAAAGCTTAGTTAGATCAACAGCTTTAAAAAAAATTCTACGATTTTTCTACACTTCAATATATTTTCAGCTAAAATCGTCGTTTACGTTTCATGAGCCTCTGTAAATTAAATATAAATGTCCACTTTTCAATTATTTCAAATAATTAAAGTTTGATCGATTTTTATCGAAACTACAATAATTTGATGAAAAAAATTTTTTTTCCCATTATTAGTTAAATGAAAAGTCGGCGCCTATGCATATGGTATAACCCCCTGAAACCCCTTATCCAAAAATTTTATATAATTTAACTAGCTTTAACCCACGGCTTCGTTCGCGTGTACTATCAATATTTTTTGTAGCTAACTTACATTATTGATACATTTTATTTATATTTTTATACTGTACATTTTTTTTTAAATAAATTTAATTTCGATAAAAAAATTAGTTCAGTCAAGATAGTCGTAGAATATGACCCCCACGAACCCCTTATCTAAAAAATTTATATAATTTAACTAGCTTTAACCCACGGTTTCGCTGACGTAGATTTTGAAACCCCCACCCCAGTGGTATTTTTCTTTTTTGTAGCTAACTTACATTATTGAAACATTTTATTCATATTTTTATACTGTACATTTTTTTTAAATAAATTTAAGTTCGTTTAAAAAATTATTACAGTAAAGAGAGTCGTAGGGTATGACCCCCTCTGACCCCTTATTCAAAAATTATATAAATTAACTAGCTTTAACCCACGGCTTCGCTCGCATGGATTTCGAAACCATATTTTTCCCAACGAATCGAATGAAATTATTTACAAATTTTTACAAAATTTTCTTTTGTTTTTCTCTTAACTCGATGTTCAAAATTATAAATATTTCGGCTGTCTGCCCCCGCCATTAGGGATTGAATGTCAAAATTTTTAGTTATGACAAAACAAAAACATTAAACACGTTTACCTCGAAATTACATTTTTCGACCTGGTCGACACGATTCCTCAAAGACTAATGAACCGATTTCATATTTTTAAAAAATAATTTTCATAATTGCAGTAGCTATCGTTGCTAATTTTGATAATTACTATTTTTAAAACCGCTCTAATAAAAAAAATAGGTCTTAAAAATGAAAAAAAAATTCAAACGATCGCCATTTTGTGAAAAAATAAAACAAAATAAAACGGCTACGTGCAACGATAGCTACATTCATATAGATATTGATAAAAAAAATTTTAATTTCTTTCATATAACCCTTCTCGAAATTTCGAATCAAGCATTTTGATCGTCGCATCGAGGCTCATAACTTTGTAAATATTTAATATTTTTCAATAAAAATCTATATTAAATAAGTTAAATATATACTTAATAAAACTACCTTTACCTGATTCAAAAATAATTAGTTATATCTGTGAAAAAAATTCCCAAACATTGACAATTTTTTGACCCGTCACAGTGGCTATCCCCCTTAAACATCATTTGTATATATAATACTAGGGGCTGTGCCCCTGGGCGCTTCGCGCCCCAACCCCCTTTCACGCCATATTTTTTTCACAAATTTACTCGGGTCTGCGACCCTCGTATGTGTATATATCATACTCTTACCACTATTTTTTGATAGTTAGTTTTTGAATTTGGCGGAGATAATCAATATTAAAATTTTCAGTAATCTTACATGTACACATTACCTAATTACAAATTTACTCGGGTCTGCGACCCTCGTATGTGTATATTGTAATAATTTTCCATTCTTTTTGCTGATACTCATTTTTTTTCTCAAATTGGCGGTGATAATCACATAACATTATTACAATTTTTAGTAATATTACATGTACAAATTACCCAACCTCCAATGTACTCGGGTCGCAGCCTTCGGCTACGACCCTCGTATGCATGAGTATATTATATTATAAACCTAAAAATGATAATTGAAAACATTTATTATTATTAAAATTTACACATGTTTTTCATATTCAAAGAGTACGTTATTTGTATCAAAAAATGGTTAATATAAGTTTTTTTACTTTTTATTTTTATATATTCCTGAAGTTTTTCATTTTTGTTCACTTTCAATCAAAATGAATTTGTCTACGTCACTTTTTAAAAATTTCAATTTTAATTATTTTTATGCGACGCCCCTGACTTAATTATTATTAAAAAAAAAATTATTAATATATCAGTCTCAAAACTTCCAAAAAAATAATAATTCATTAAATAATTTTTTTTAGAGACGCTACTGACCTATATTATAATTTACATATTTTTCTGAAATTTATAATTTTTGAACAATTCAAAAAAAATCTAAAGTTTTTACAAACGTTACGAAATTTCTATATAAACTAATTAGAAAAAAGATTTTAAATATTTTATAATTCGCCGCTCCTGACATTATAGTTAACAAAAACTTTTTAATATTATCTATAGATAATTATACTAATTACATCAAATTACCAATCAATTTTGGTTAAAATTTAATTTATAAGCAATTTTATCAAAATGTACAAAATAACATTTCTTTACACGCTCCTGACGTATATAAGATAAAAAACAGCTGTTTATAATTTCATTGTTTAACAATTTCAATCAAAATCTATTTTATGTAGAAATTATAATTTATTCACAAATCCAACATTTTAAAATTAATCAAGTAATTTATCAGTGTGTTTTTTATGAAAATGTCAATAAAAATCCATGTGTTTTCTTCTTTATAAATGTCATTTTTTGACAGATATAAACAAAATACAACAGTGATATCTTGTAATTTAGTAAATTATCGTAAAAATAGCATTTTTCAAACGACCATCACACTGTCTGAAAAACAAAAGCCGATGCTCGAACCAGCTAATTCATCGTTTTTTCAGTAAAATTTCGATGTACTTTTTCGGAAAAAAATCACAACTCAGAGACCTTTCATAGCTAAGAAATGAAATCTAGCCTATTGACTGGAAAAAGAGTCAAGCTACATGACGAAAAAAAAATTATCAAAATCGGCCCGGTGGATCCAGATTCTATAAAGCTATAGTTTCGTCCGGACATATATACATACATACATATATATATATTGCACGTTTATATTATAGTGTGACTAGGGGCTGTGCCCCTGGGCGCTTCGCGCCCCAACCCCCTTTGACGCCATATTTTTTACACAAATTTACTCGGGTCTGCGACCCTCGTATGTGTATATATCATACTCGTTCCACTATTTTTTGATAGTTAAATTTTTTAATTTGGCGGAGATAATCAATATTACAATTTTCAGTAATTTTACATGTACAAATTACCTAATCACAAATTTACTCGGGTCTCAGCCTTCGGCTGCGACCCTCGTATGTGTATATTATAATAATTTTCCATTCTTTTTGCTGATACTCATTTTTTTCTTAAATTGGCGGTGATAATCACTTATCAATATTACAATTTTCAGTAATATTACATGTATAAATTACCCAACCTAAAATGTACTGTTATTTATTAAATGGTTAACTTTTTATTTTTATATATTCCTGAAGTTTTTAATTTTTGTTCAATTTTAAACAAAATTAATTTGTCTACGTCACTTTTAAAAAATAGCAATTTTAATTATTTTCATGCGCGCCCCTGACTTAATTATAATTAAAAAAAAATTAATATATCAGTCTCAAAACTTTCAAAAAAATAATAATTCATAAATAATTTTTTTTGAGGCGCTACTGATCTATATTATAATTTTCATATTTTTTTTTAATTTCTAATTTTTGAACAATTAAAATTTGTTTTGAGGCGCTACTGACTTATTTATTTTTAAATGTGAACTTTTAGATAAATTGCATCAATCCCCTACAACAAAACTATTAAAAATTATATTTTTATACAATTTCATTAAAAAAAACACAAATTTAAAAATATTTGAAACGCCGTCCCTGATTTAAATGAAACATGTATAAATTACCCAACTCAAAATATACTGTTATTTATTAAATAACTTTTAAAAAATAGCAAGTTTAACTATTTTCATGCGACGCCCCTGACTAAATTATAATTTAAAAAAAATTATTAATATATCAATCTCAAAACTTTCAAAAAAATAATAATTCATAAACAATTTTTTTTGAGGCGCCACTGATCTATATTATAATTTTCATATTTTTCTGAAATTTCTATTTTTGAACAATAAAAAATGTTTTTTTTAAGTTTTTACAAACGTTACGAAATGTGACAGTTCCCAAAAATTTCATATATTTAAAACGACACCAGCCCCTGACTTAATTATTATTTTTAAATGTGAAATTTTGAATAAATTGCATCAACAAAACTATTAAAAATTATATTTTTATACAATTTCATTAAAAAAACACAAATTTAAAAATATTTAAAACGCCGTCCCTGATTTAAATGAATAATTTCAACAATTAAAAAAAATTCAACAATTTCACTCAAAAACCACGTAATTGTGGAACAATCAAATCTAATGTCATCAAAAAATTTTTCACTCCTAAAAGAAATGGATAGAAAACCTTCTAGAACATTCTCTGTCATCTGTCATCTGTCAAATTTAAACTAATTAGAAAAAAAGATTTTAAATATTTTTTAATTCGCCGCTCCTGACATTATAGTTAACAAAAACTTTTTAATATTATCTATAGATAATTATACTAATTACATCAAATTACCAATCAATTTTGGTTAAAATTTAATTTAAAAGCAATTTAATCAAAATGTACAAAATAACATTTCTTTACACGCTCCTGACGTTAATAAGATAAAAAACAGCTGTTTATAATTTCATTGTTTAACAATTTCAATCAAAATCTATTTTATGTAGAAATTATAATTTATTCACAAATCCAACATTTTAAAATTAATCAAGTAATTTATCAGTGTGTTTTTTATGAAAATGTCAATAAAAATCCATGTGTTTTCTTCTTTATAAATGTCATTTTTTGACAGATATAAACAAAATACAACAGTGATATCTTGTAATTTAGTAAATTATCGTAAAAATAGTATTTTTCAAACGACCGTCACACTGTCTGAAAAACAAAAGCCGATGCTCGAACCAGCTAATTCATCGTTTTTTCAGTAAAATTTCGATGTACTTTTTCGGAAAAAAATCACAACTCAGAGACCTTTCATAGCTAAGAAATGAAATCTAGCCTATTGACTGGAAAAAGAGTCAAGCTACATGACGAAAAAAAAATTATCAAAATCGGCCCGGTGGATCCAGAGTCTATAAAGCTATAGTTTCGTCCGGACATATATACATACATATATATATATATATTGCACGTTTATATTATAGTGTGATGCTCAATACAAAGTATACACAAGTGTTACATACATACACACATGGTGCAGACAGACAGACAGCCGGACATACAGACCTGGACACACTGAGGGCAGCACCTGCCGACGAACCTCTACGTTAAAGTTTCTTATCTCACCTTCAATCTTACCGAGACGCATTTGCCACGCATGTCGCTAATGATGTGATATTAAATAAATATGTATGTGTAACCCCCCCCCCCCCTTTCCAACCGTATTATAACCGTAAAAGGACATTGTCTTTAAGTATTTTGTTAAATTGTTCAGACACACATATGTCGGTGTTTCTGAAACTGTTTATTTCCGTTATGTAATATATCGATACTAATATTGTAAATGTATGTATGTTTGTTTGTTGTATTGTAACGGTTAAACTACTGAACCGATTTTGATGAAATTTTGTAGGGAGATAGATTACTTACTGAGGAAAGGCATATACAGAAAAAAGAAATTGTTTATGTGTTAAAAAATGTGTTTAAAATGTAAAAATCCGTGATCGATTTGGATTGTTTGTTAATATGATATAACTTTTTACCAATATGGAAATATCCACGTTTATCTTATTGATAAATGTATATTATTACTAACAATGCAAAAATATTGAAAACATATATTTTGAATATAAAAAAATACTTAATAAATGACATCATTGAATTTACCATATCGAAAATTGCACTTTCACTAGTTGGGTGGTTTTAAAAAATATTCACACTGATAAATATTTATTAATACAACCATTATGTTTAATCTATTTGAGAGTTTCGTTAGTTGGTGTAATAAATTATTTATTAATTTGACAAATGAAAAGATTTTGTTAGATAAACATGAAGATATATTTTTCAAATGAATAAAATAATATTTTTTTTATTATTATATTGAGGAAATATTGTTATACCTATTAACAAAATAAATTTATAAAGCATTTTTCCATTTCAATAAGATCGAGTTTTTTTTTTCCAGTATAGCGAAATAAAAAAAATTATTTTGCACGCCGCCGGTACACTGGTAGAAAGGATTTCTGAAACCAAGTAAACCTTGTTTTGTATATAACAATATTTTCTTAAGATAAGCAATAATCTCTTAAACCAACTATAGTATTCTTGAACGAAGGAATAACGTAGTTGGATTAAGGGTATGTTTCTTATATTATATCTTATACAAAACAAGGTTTTCTTGGTCCAATACAGTTTTTTTTTCTGTGTATAAATTTCATTACAAATATTTGTCTACCTATGAAATATAATGAGTAATTATTTCGTGATACATATTTGTAATTATTTAGCAGACTATACTTTTACTTGTTGCAGAATTTCTCTGTTGAAACAGTTGAAATGTCATAGCTGTATGTATGTATATGTAATTCTCGCTTTATTTTTAACTGAATAAAGTTCCCAAACCCATGAACAATAACTGAACAATCTATTCAAAAAGTAACGCAGTACCCACGGCCGCGTCGCTCTCTGTTCACAATCAACCGCTTTTTATTTTCAAAGAAATGGTGACAAATTTCTATATTATTGTCACTGCGTCACACAAAGACAGTTCTTCTTCTTCTTTAGCTTTTGTTGTTATGAATATTGTTATCAGATGCTGTTTGCATAATTTTATTTCTTAATTTTCAATTCCAACAATTATTCTTTTAAGATTATTTCATATATCAAATCTCAAAAATATAAATTCTAAATTTTTCGCCATACAGGCCTGGTTTTTTTTACTTTCATTATCTTAAATAAATTCTAGAGTCTCAGGCTTTGAAACAGTGAAAGTCTTATCTAATTCGGTTAATTTGTTTTTCCGTCAAGTCGAAATAAGCATAAAAAATACAAATTCTATTAAAATAGATTAATTATATTTGCTTGTAAAATATACTCAAAAAATTCATAATATTTTAAAGTTATATCTATATTTAATGGAATATTTTACTTTGTTAATTATTAGAAGTAAAAAAAGTTTAATTTAATTTGAAAATTGAAATAGACAGAACGGTATATAATAGTAACATGTACTAATTTGTACTGCTGTAATGGCAGAGCTAGTTTTTCATTATTTTTAATAAATTACACGTGAATATATTTGTTTTATATTATTATAGTATTTAAAAGGGTTTAAATTTCGAATAATTGGTTTTTAAAACGACTCTATATAGCCAATTGTGTAGAATTTCAATAAATAGAGGACTTTCGGCAAGTTCTCTCATTTATCGTGTGTTAAAAAGTCTATTTTTAATATCCAATTACTCAAAAACCATACGTCCAATATTTTAAATAAAAATTAGTAAAATATATAAGTTATCCATAAATAACACATTGATCTAATGATCGAATAACCTTAAGACAATAAAAAAAAACTGTTAAACATAATTATATACTTTTTTATTATTTTTAATCAAAATTCAAAAGATTTTTTAATTATTAAAAATAATAATTATTAGAATACAATTGACTGTAAAGAACATAGTATGTTTTTTTGTTAAACAATACGATGAGTGTGTGAGAGAGATGTAGAGATGTTGAATGAGTGAGGTATAAGAACTTGGACCGATAATTCCAATCATAACTTGCGGGCGGGCGCGTTCGTGACGTCGCAAGATATGATCGCGCAGACCTCGCGACCTGCAATCATTCGTGTGGTGGCTACCGGAATTCTCTTCTGTATTATATTTGAGAGCAGCAGCGGCACGGCACGGCCGATACCGCGGCGGCAATAACGGCTGCGACTACGGTCAATTACTGAGAGATTTTGCTGCTTTATCTTTCAACATGTCTGTGTCTTTTTTATTTATTGTTTGTGTTTCGCCTGATTAAATAACATCCTGCACTGGTAGAAAGGATTTCTCAAACCAAGTAAACCTTGTTTTGTATATAACAATATTTTGTTAAGATAAGCAATAATCTCTTAAACCAACTATAGTATTCTTGAACGAAGGAATAACGTAGTTGGATTAAGAGTATGTTTCTTATATTAACAAAATATTGTTTTCGTTATATACAAAACACGGTTTTCTTGGTCCAATACAGTTTTTTTTCTGTGTGGTTTCTAAATAGAACCCGCGCTAAATTCCGTAATCAATAACTTTGATATAATTTTATTGATTTTTTAATAATTATTAATTTATTTGCAATATTATGTCCGATATCAATAGCAAGCACTCTCAAATGAGGTTTTAATTATGTTATAGTATCTATACACACAAAAAAAACTGTATTGGACCACGAAAATCTTGTTTTGTATATAACGAAAACAATTTTTTCTTAATATAAAAAAATTGAAACAAAAGTTATTAACTGTACAAAAAAAATAATTGTTATATGATATTTTTCATAAACTAATCGTTTTTTGTAATAATTCTTATGGTCAATCAATTGCTCCGTAATTGCTCCAACATGCTCTCTACTTAGTTTTTCAAAATTATCAATATTTTGAAGTCAAAATTTAAATTTAAATTTCTCACTTTAGTTGTTGCAAAACAGCATTAATAAGTATGCAATATGGCAATGTTTTGTATAGGTCAAAAAATTGCTCCTCATGTATCTGAAATTGCTCCAACTCAAAAAATATAAACAAAAGTTATTATCTAACTAAACAATAACAAAAAATCTTTATATGGTATTTTTCAAAAGGAATCGTTTTTTGTAATATTTCTGATGGTCAATCAATTGCATTATTATTCATTATTTTAAAACAAAAATATTTCTTTATTACTTTTACTCCGTTATAAGTAATTTGGCAACGTTGTCTATATATACAAGGTGGCAAAATTCAAACCCTTGTTGGTGTTTACATACAACACGTGTGTGAAACTTGTCAAAGTCTTCATGAAACTCCAAGAGAACTGTCATATATAAGTTTGATACTTTATTTGAGAGTGCTTACTATGCGTATAAAAACAAAATAAAAAATAGAATCATATCACCCTGGTTTCCAAACTGGAGTAACTTTTGTCTGTTGAGTTTTTTCTTTAAGGTAGTTGGTCCATCATAATGTGATGACATTAGGCCATGAGTACATATTTTTAATTTAGAGAAATGATCATGGCAACGCTGTACATTACCTACTATTAACTACTTGTCAAATGATTATATTATATCATCTAAACTACCACAGAATATATTAATAATTAATGAAATCGATTATAGTTCCCTTCAATCCACTTATCATATTTTGTAAAAAATTATTTCATTATTTTGTGTATTTTTTACTATAATCAAATGAATACGTTGTTGCCACATTGTCAACAATACTGTAATTTATGTGATGGTTTGGTAGTTAAATCTGGTTAAAACTTAATAACGGGATGGTCAATAATTCCAATTTTTTGTATACTGTTTTCTTTCATATAAATATACAACATGTCAGTTTTTTTTATGAAAAACTGACGCTACGTTTAAATTTTATCTAATAAAACGTTACGTTAGTGTACGGTTAGTCCATATAAGCTGTGTTAAAAATATAAACTTTGAGATCGTTTTTCATGACTTTGAGATGGTCAATTTTAATAAAAATGGGCTATTTTTCATATATTAATCTACCTTAAGCATGAACTTTCTTTACGAAATTAAAATTCTTAACGTTTTATTTTGCACACCTGTTGTTCATTAATACATAAATTAAATAATGTATATGATATTATTTTGTTAAATTCCCACACGTTTATTATACGAGTACCTACATATAATATAAAAACTCATATGTGACATTCCAATTTTATAAAACAATAGAAAATATGCATTCATTGTTTTAGGGTTTTCTTCGCTCTATCAAAATGACATATGAATCTAAAAATCTGCATGAAAAATAGTGTATAGGTATAATAAAAGTACCTTTATATACTTTGCTAGTTTAATTATTATAATAAAACCATTGCCGCTTCAAAAATTGTATATAACGTAATTTTAGAAGTCATTTTGATTAATTTACTGTACGAAATAAAATTATAAATAAAAAATTATATAATAAAAAAAGGTGTATTTTTAGTTATTTACTAACAAAATGTTATTCTTCAAAATGGTTCAAGCAATACTAAAATATATATAAGTATAATTAAGGTTATTCGATCATTAGAGCAATGTATAGATCAAAGTCTAAAATTTAAATATGTTATTTATGGATAACTCATTTTTATTTAAAATATTTGACGTATGGTTTTTGAGTAATTGGATATTAAAAATAGAGTTTTTAACACACGATAAATGAGAGAACTTGCTGAAAGTGTTCTATTTATTGAAATTCTACACAATTGGCTATATAGAGACGTTTTAAAAACTAACTTCAACCCTTTTAAATATTGTAAAAATTATAAAACAAATATATTCACGTGTAATTTATTCAAAACAATAAAAAAACTAGCTCTGCCATTACAGCAGTACAAATTAGTACATGTTACTATTATATACCGTTCTGTCTATTTCAATTTTCAAATTAAATCAAACTTAACTTTTACTTTTAATAATTAAAAAAGTAAAATATTCCATTAAATGTAGGTACATGTGTTCTCAATATAATTTTTCGAAACGTAATCTATTTTTACAGTGTACTAGACATATAAACTTATTTATTAATTTAAAAAAATTTATATATTTTTTAAAATAATTTTTTTAATTCTTCGTACCTATCGTATTTTTAAAGTCCATTGTCAGATTTTGATAAAATTTATATGGGATCATCTCAGGAATATACTCTTTCAAATAAACAAAAAACCATCCAAATTGGTGCATATTCATCAGAGTTAATAATACCTGAATAATAATAAATAAATAAAATTTAAAACCGCAATTCGCTATAATATTGACTATTTACAGATATAAGTATGTATCTGTAAGTCGATGACGTTGTCTGTTGTATATAGGTATGTACTTGTATTGTAGGTACCTACATAGGAGCGTGGGAGGATCCCAGAGAGTAGTCTGTCTGTCTGTCTGTCTGACTGACTGACAGCGAGCTGTGATGTCTTGGGGCCATCACCGTGCAGCTAGTCCTCTGTGTAAGTGGGTAGTACTGCAACACGCCGCTCCACCGTTATGCTCATTTTTTTTATTTTATCAAATAACCTCGCAGTATCGTCTTTGTGTTGCTTCGCTTGCTGGTATTTTTTTTTAAAGGTTGGTGTATTGGGTTTTGAATTTTGATGTAATACGGATTTGTTATAGATATTGTCAAATGTAAATAAAATTCTATCTATAAAAAAAAATATGTGATTTTATAAAAATGCTCTAATTATCGTAAAAATAAACTTACATAAGAAATTAAAAAATCATTTTAAACATTGAAGTTTCTAGTTTTCACTGGTTTTTGTAAATTTTATTTTCATGCATTTTTTGTAAAGTTATGGGGTCAAAAATAAAAAAATATATTTTGCAAAGTGCACGGGGTTAAAAATTCGTCCAAGCAAAATCTGTTGATATAGTAGTATATACATACAGTGGTGTCTCGCATAACGAACTTAATTCGTTCCGGGACCATGTTCGTTATGTGAAACGCGTTTTGCCATAACATTACATGTTAAAATTTTAAATTAGTTCTGTAGCATAAAATATGGTACCTACTGTTACATAAAAAAATTGTACACACGTTTTTTATTTTTTAGTCAGAATCGAATTTAGGAGAGTCTACCGAGGCTTGCAGGGTCAACCCCTCTTTCTAATTATTTCTTGTTTCATTTCAACAGAAATCACCTTCCTTCTTTTTTTAAAACTCATAATATAGACACACAAAATTACATTCATTAAAACAAACAGGTGTGTGAGTTAAGCACAGAAAAGAACGACTGACGCGCGTTGATGCATGTTCATGCAAGTTTGAGCATCGACTGCGTGCGACCTTGGAAGTTCGGGCGACTTCGTGATACGTAGGGGCGTTCGGGCGGCAAAATTAAACAAGATGTAGTTCGTTGTGTGAAGCGAGGTTCGTTGAGCAGCGTTCGTTATGCGAGGCGTTCGTTAAGCGAGGCACCATTGTACCTGAAGACCTTTTCTTGCTCTACAAGCAATTTTGGAAACTTTTTAAATTGAAATAATTTAAAGAGAACTAAAAAAAAGTATTTAGATATTTTTTGTACAAATTTTTATACCATGCCACATAGGGCACATGGGGCCCGGGATGGACCCCCCCCTCATTTGGTCTAATAAATCGTAATAAAACAAGAATTTCATGCATTTTAAATCAATATTTCTTCTCGTATTCAATTTTCTCATAGATAAATCAGTTTAATGATTTTAATTTACGTATAAGGTACGAAAAGCATAATTTTCCAAAGTACAAGAATGTATATCAGTGGTTCCCAAAGTGGTCCCTACGGACCCCAAGGGGTCCCTGGCACCGTTCAGGGGGTCCGTGGAAAATTACAATCGAATATACAATACAATCGAAATTGGGGGTCCCTGAACAACGTCAGGGGGTCCGCGCACATTTTTATTAATATGGAAGTTAAAATAAATAACAATAAATAAATTACACTGGCCGACAGCCATTTTGCTGCAGGGTATACAACAACTTTTTAAGGGTAATTTGGACAGGCTGAATCCAAAAATGACCACCATTTTGCTCAATTAGCTCTTGTTTTTGCAATATTGCAAAAAAATGTTTTTTTCGATATGCAAACATTCAAATTCGTATATGTATATATTTTTTGAATCAATGACTTCAACCAAAGATCATTCAGAATGAAGCTATGGGTCCTAATTGAACTAAAAAGCCTTAAATTATATACATTCATAAAGTTATTCCCTTCGAAAATCATTTTTTTTTTAACGAAAAAAAATCTATTTTTTAGCAAAAATTCGGCAATTTTCAATATTCAAAGCGCATTAACACAAACAATTTTTGCCCAATTTTAATGTTATTCACTAAATTAGTAGCTTTATCTATCTTCTTCATTGTGTTAAAATTGCAACGTAATCGAATAAAAATTGGCGAAGTGGTACTAAAATCAACTGCGCGTGTCAAAATTTAGTAGTTTTTCACCCAGAGTCCGTGGGAAAGTTTTGACTATGAAAGGGGGTCTATGGGCAAGTTTTGACTATGAAAAGGGGGCCGTGAGCCAAAAGAGTTTGGGAACCACTGATGTATATGAACAAAAGTTCGTGCATTAGAATTGAAGAGAAGCATTTTTACTTCAATTGCTGACGATTTAATTCGCAGTGTCGGAACACGATTGCGTGTAGATCTACCAACTATATATACACAATTTCACAGCCCACGAAAGTGTTAACGTTAAGACAACTTTCATACAAACATTGTGTGTAACAGAGACAGTGATATACATCACATGCATACTGTCCTTTGTTAATAACAGTCTTTAGTTTGTCCATACAGACCATTATGACACTTGCTTCACAAATACTTTGGTAATGTAAGTAATTTAACGTATCTCGTGCCCGTTTTTTTTTGTTGATGAGAATTAAAATATTTTTGTAACTGCTCTGTATGTTAGTTATGACAAAAGGTTTGCAAATTGTGACATTTTTATATTGTGACATTTTTTACGTTGGTTTTTTGTACATTGTTCATAATTAATGTTAATCAGATTTCAACTATTATTATTTATCTTTATTAAAAAATATATTTTAACTCTTATGTTAATGTATAACTTTCCCCTATTTACCCCTCTTCTCTTACAGAATGAATAAAAACTTATTTCACATTGAACTGAATTGGTTATTTTGAAAAAAAGCCAACTCTTTTTTTACAGAAGGAGCACAAAATTAAATATGACTGTCTTGCACTTATAACTAACTCGTGAACCACTTATCCGATTTACGTGTTTTTTGTTTTAATTCATAGATATGTACTTTGGTCAGGTTTTAGGATATATTTTGTTATGTTAGGTAACATAAGGAATAAACAGTAACAATAATAGTAAATCAAGTCAGAAAAAAACGTAAAAATTTCGGCTACTATGCGAGATAGGGGGTTGTGTTTCCCCATAAAATCCTCATTTCTATGGTATTTTTCCTGCTGGATCTATTGAAACTAATTACAACCTTCCAGGGGGTGAAATATTAGCTCCCGTACGAAACCAGAACGGATCCGTTAGTATTAATTTTTATAAAATGAATTTTTTGATTAATTATTTTTAAGATTACATTAAAGTGTAAAATTTGTGACATTTACATAAGTCAAACATACATTAACTAGTATGTAATGGTAGAAAAAAGGGGTCAATATGATTGGAGTAAACATTTTTTTTAATATATTTTTTATACGACTATTTTTTCAAATATTTTCCAATTATTGTAGTTTTGGTTACAAAAAAAAATACAATTAATTCAGTTCACTTTTACGTGTAACAAACAGAGCGGCAAAAGGTCGATGTCTTTTACATGCATACACAGAAATTGAACTTTGAACGAGGATATCAATTCTGTGAAATTTATTTTCATAAGTAGTCCAATCAAAGGATCCCGCAGAATCCTTATGGGAAAGGGGTTTCAGTCAAACTCTTTGAAACTTTGGATTCTGATAGTCCTTGATGAGTAGATTAAAAGTGTCAATGTGCACTAAGTCCTAAAAACTCAAACTTTTAAGATATAGCCCCCTAAAGTTAGGGATCATGCTCGCCTTTAATTTACAATAAAAAAATTTGTAGAACCTTAATTTTCGCACAACTATTTATACGTGTTTCCAAAGACTTATATAATCGATTGTCACCATAAAAAATTAAACTTTTAAATTCTTTAGCCAATGGCAGTACTTAAATCTTATTATTACGGTTTTTTTTATTATAAACCAATTGGATTTGTTTATAATTAAAAAAACAATAAGATTTAATGAATTGAAAAGTTGATTTTTTATATATGGTGGCAATCGATTATAGATGTCTTTGGGAACACATACAAATAGTTGAGCGAAAAAGGTTCTACAAAAAAAATATTGTAAATTAAAGACAATCATGATCCCCAACTTCAGAGGGCTATATCTTAAAAGTTATAGTTTTTAGGACTTAGTGCCCATTGACACTTTTGATCTACTCGTCAAGGACTATCAGAATCCAAAGTTTCGGAGTACTGCCCCGGTGGTAGCTACGACGCTTCTTGTCTCATACATAAATTAATATCTTTTAGATATATATCGGACTTACAAAAAAATACCAAAATATATCTATTAGTTTTATGACATTTTCTTGCGTAATTTTTTCTTTAAATGTTGCAAAGAGTCCTTCCGTTATAAAGTATTAAACTGTTGGCGCTAAGATATTCATATATCTATACCTCTATATAAAATAACGCCACCCTGATTGATTAAGACGGCTAATATATAAGTATATTTAAAAAAGCGCAAGTCATATAGCTCGTACTCTCTTCACTTTATTTCAATTGTTGTTTTGAGTTATAGCTTCTGTTAATAACCGGTTTGCTTCTTCCAGTGATGCATTCAAAGATATCAATTGTTCAATATATTATTATCAGTCTATTGCGATCACTAGTAGCCGGTATAGACGGTATCATTTTTTTCTCATAGCCTTTGTTTTGTGTGTAGTTAGTCCATATCTGACAGGTGACCTCATGGTAATAGAATATAGATAATTTGCTCGATATATTTCTTTATACATTATGCTTTACATTATTATATTTGTATATGTGTTTACTTGTAGAGGTTTACCTACAACACTACCGTTTGACAGTTAACCCTCCGTCTGTACACTATATTTTTCGAGACACGGTCTGTACACTGGGTCTTTTAGGGAATAGTCGCGTTTTCAAAGTTTTATAGGCTTTCAAAAAATCTGAAAAAAAAACAGGGTTACTTCTTGAAGTTTCTATTACATGACTCAACAGTTGTTAATGCCTAAAGTTAAAAACCATTGGTAATAAAAATTTAAGTAAATGGAGGAAAAACGGGATTTTGTTTAAAAAATTGTAACTATGCAATAAACAAATTTATTAAAAAAAAAGGTTATATGGTTATGAAGCTTAGACTATGACCTTTCAAAAGAATATAGTGTCATTGGCATAGCCTCCAAAAAGTTGAATTATTTCAGCACCTGAAAGTGGGAAATATATTACGTATTCAGGCATGCCATAAATAAACGAAATGGTAATTATTTTGCACAAAATCAGTGGTTTTTTGACATAAAAATAGTCAAAAAAGTCTAGAATTACATGAAATATTTATTTTAGCCATGAAAAGACGAAAAAAGCAAAAAAAATGGTATCCATTTACCTCAGAAAACACTAACGCCGTCTGTACACTGACCCATTTAGGGAACGGACGCAACTTGCATCTGCTGGCGTTTGCAAGAAAATTGTCAGACCCGGGTGCCCTTTGAGCCTTTAGTCCCTACTCATACCTAGTGAGGTAGCACAAGCCCGCCCCCCATTCGTAGGAGAGATATTGAAGTTTGAAATTTCGACTGTTCCTTAAAAGACCCAGTGTACAGATCAAGGGTTAAGTTTAAATGTTGTTTGTATTTTCTAGGACTATAGTTTGTTTATACAATTGATATAATGAGTAGAACGCATATAGGTATAATAAAAGCAAATCAATCAAATTACATAACAACTCATCTAAATTACATAACAAATGTATATATATTACCACAAAATTAATAATTCATTTGAGAGTACATGTTAACTAACTATAATACTAGTTCCTTTAATACCAGTGTGAAATTTTTAAAAAATCATTTTTTTGTTGCATTTTTGGAGAGTTTATAGTTTCAAGAATATTATAGAATAATATAGGTACAGCTGATTAGTAGATTTTATGGTAAATATACCTAATTTTATATTGTAAAAATCTTCAAACGCGTTTTTCTCGAAATGAGATTTTTCAAATTTGCTGACATTGTAACTCAAAGAGCAATTATCCGATTTACTTGAAATTTGAACTGAGTACTCTTGAATATATTTACTCTACGATGAACTAGGATATTTTTGATTGGATGAAAATTGACGATTTGGCATTAAAAATACGACAATTTTATAGGCAATAAAACATACTTTTTTTCATAACTACGCCATTTTGTTAGATTTTGATACTTTTCGAAAATCGTAGGTCATCGTACAGGAAATACCTTCTTGTTTAACGACATTTTTTCTTTTTTCAATTTCAGCTACTCCTTCGCCCGGAATCATGGCCACAGTAGAGGAGATTTTTTAGGCGCCTCCGAAGAAGCTTAGATATCGATATTTTTACGTGAAAAAATTATGGAATACACCTCTAATATAGGCAAATATATTCTCAATTTTTCAAAATATTTCATTGAGTATTTTTCTACCAAAAAATCACCCAAATTTCCAGCGTTCACACTGGTATAGCCCTTTATGAAACTAGACATGAATCTGACTCTAAAACAGCAACAAACCCCCCAAAAAACGGTTAAAAATCACGCGAGATATACCTTTTGTTTAATGTATATATAGATAGGTACCTATATATAACATATATCGATGTCTAACTAAAACCTTGGTGCAAAAACAAACAGCACTCGGTTTAAACAATGTAACGAGTCGGTGGTTTACAAAAGCGAGCCAACCAGCCAGCCAGCTAGTAGCTACCGCACAATAAACTGTATGTGACCACCACAGACGTAGATATGTACTGTGTACGTGTCCATGAAATATGCGCCGCTCCTCAATACAATGGACTATGTGTGAATACCTGTGTGTGTGTGTGTGTGTGACCCCCCCCCCCCCCCTACATACACTGTCTCATATATGTACTCATCGTATCAATCAAACAGACTTTTGATTCATATAATTAATTGGTAGTAATAAGTAATCAAGAATTATCAATAGGTATTACATTTTCTTCTGTAGAATTTTGCGTTTGATGAAGATGAGGGTTGAAATGGTTAGTTAGAAAATACGCCAGCCCGGAAATATAGTTTATATAAATACAGTTAACATCGGTTAACACTAAGGCTGAACATGCTATTTAGTAAGAATTACTATAGAGAAATTACGGTTTTGTATTTTAAGTTCAGCTCTGACCAGTATTAATAAATCATTTAGGAAAAAATACACTCATAAACTAGATACATTTTTCTATGTTCTATGACATAATTAATTTTTCAATTTAATTTTTTTATTTATTAATAAAAAAAATCTGAAAATGTGTGTATTTTTCTTGATATGATAAAACTCAATATATAACAAAAATTCTTGAAAAATACGAAGAAAAAAATATACCACTACATAGATATTTGTTTAAGCTTTCTAATTTTATAATAATTCTGCAATTTTCATTTGAAAATATTTAATGTAAGTCTAAAAACATAAGAACTAGTTCTATCCTTTGTAGCTTCATCTCTGTTTAATTTCGAGAATATCCCATTTTTCATTTGATCGTCAATTGTCACTGAATTACTTGTATCTGTCATTTCCCCTCAGAGCTAGACTTGTGCAAATAATTTTTGTTTTCTACGGTGGCGACATCTCGTAGAATTTAGTTTCGGAAAAATCGGCATGAACAGCCTTAAGGTTAGTATATGTTCAGGTTGTATCATAACTTTTGACTAATCAGTGGCCGCGCGAAAATACTTAATCCTGATTAACCTTATATCGTCGCTTATCTAACAGCACCGCGCAAGTCATTTTGACTAACTTTACAGAAGAGCGAAAAAACCGTGTATGTTTTATATAGGCTACCGGCTTGTGCGCTGTCACTATTTTTTGAATTCTGGTCTCTTATTGTCCGAAACGTCTAGAATGTGATTGGTAGATCGACGCGCAATGAGTAGCTCTATCCAATTACATTCAAATGTAAAAAACGCTAATTTTCGACTTGAGCGGAGTTGTTAGATATAAGCGACGATATGTTTCTGGTTCCCATTGCCTGGAATAACAGGACTTAAGAGGAGGAATGGAAGGCTGGCATAGCGTGTTATTAATCTAATAATATGATTGATAAAAAAATGTATCCATATTTTCACTAGCATATATGCGAAGTATTAAAAATATTTAAATGAATTTAATTTGACTTTCTTGTACAAATACTTCAAATGAATAATTAATAGTTTGATTTCGATCATTCATTGCTTTTAGATTGTCATCAGCATCCAAAGAAATATATTCACTCGGATCTAGAAATATCTGTTTGTATTTAAAAAAAAATATCGGTATGGAGAACCATACATGACTTCCATGTTCTATAATATCTTTTACAATAGATAATTGTTAATATAAAACTCACCTTTGTATTTATAAATATCAGTTGTATAATACACATTTTTATAAAATAATTATTATCTGACATTTGAAATTTACTGCGTTTGTTTCCATGGTAACATGAATTTATTAGTATTTAAAATTAAAATTTTGAGGGTGATTTTCACCCCTTAAGTAGCTGTTTTGGTACATTTATGAATTAAGTGCCCCTTAGATTGGATTGAACTACAAATGTACCAAGTCTTATCAAAATTGGTGAGATACTAATCACTTTTCAGACGATAATTGGTACAAAATTTTGAATATTTCGGAAACCCCTAATCCGATTAGCACCAAAATCAATAGGTCTGGAGTACTCACTGAGGCAAACATTTTCTCCAAAAATAATTAAAATCGGTGCATATCTACAGTAGTTATCGTACACGGAAGAAAATTCTACATCCAGACACACAGACACACAGACACACACACGCACAGCCGCCATGCGGAAATTAACTTTTCTTTACGTTTTGAAGTTAGTACAATCAGAATCTGCTCTTATCTCGGACACGATTTTTTGATGGTATTACAATACTTCCATTTCTTCGAACATGGAAGTAAAAACAATTGGATTAATTAAAAAAAATATTTCTTATATTCAAGTTATTCAATCATTAGAGCAATGTATAGATAAAGGTCTATGATTTATGGATAACTCATATATTTTACTAATTTTTATTTAAAATATTGGACGTGTATGGTTTTTGAGTAATTGTAGGTATATTAAAAATAGAGTTTTTAACACACGATAAATGAGAGAACTTGCCGAAAGTGTTATATTTATTGAAATTCTACACAATTGGCTAGCTAGGGAGACGATTTAAAAACTAACTTCAACCCTTTTAAATACTATAAAAATTATGAAACAAATATATTCACATGTAATTTATTGAAAATAATGAAAAACTAGCTCTGCCATTACAGCAGTACAAATTAGTACATGTTACTATTATATACCGTTCTGTCTATTTCAATTTTTATTAAACTTTTTTTTACTTTTAATATAATTAACAAAGTAAAATATTTAGGTACATGCGTTCTGAATATAAATTAAAAACAAAATTTTTCGACACCAAATCTTTTTGTACAGTGTAGTGTGCTAGACGACCGTCAGGAAGTTAGCGCGGACTTGTGAAAAACAACAATAATAAATTTTTAGCTCAAAAAATTGCTCCTTAATAGCTCCTCATATATCTGAAACTGCTCCAACTCTAAAAAAAAAATTAAACAAAAGTTAGTAACTAAACAAAAAAAAGAATTGTTATATGGTATTTTTCAAAAACTAATCGTTTTTTTGTAATAATTCTTATAGTCAAACAATAGTTCCCAAATTGCTCCAAATTGCTCTCTACTTAGTTCTTCAAAATTAGCAATATTTTTAAGTCAAAATTTAAATTTAAATTTCTAACTTTAATTGTTGTAAAACTGCATTAATAAGTATGCAATATGAAAATATTTTGTATAGGTCAAAAAATTGCTCCTCAATTTTTAGGTATGTGAGAAGCTGTTTCTTTCCTAAATCTGTAGCATATATAAATTGTTTTATTGAATACTATTTATTACAAACTGATTGTATTAATATTATGTATTATTTTTTGTGTATTTAGATATAATACATTCAATATTATAAAATACTTGCAAAAAGGTGAATTAATTACAAAACGTCGTAAAAGCCTCTCACAGTAGGTATATATAGGTATAATCCCGTGGTCACTCGCGCTATGCTTCCCACCATATCTCCGTCAGCATTTCACGGTGCGGCAGGCATGGCGGCCATTTTAAATTCACGCTTCGTGACGTCATTTCACGCTACCGGCCCGTGGATAATTATTTTACCTTTATTAACGTTGTGATTGCACGGTGGCTGGCTATGTCCGCGCTATCTCTACGAACTCACGTACCGGATACACGACGTTGTGAAAACATGCGACCGCATGTAGTTACTAACTACACACAAAAAAATAATTTGTTTATACCTATGTTGAAAAATGTAATCAATGTAAAAAAATCCGTGATCGATTTGGGTTGTTTGTTAATATGATCATTTTTTACCAATATGGAAATATCCACGATTATCTTATTGATAAATGTATATTATTACTAACAATGTTCTTATCACGGTGAAAATATTGAAAACATACATAAATTTTAAATTTCGAATTTTAGATCTGGTTAAAAGTATTTTATATAGAAAATGACGTGAAAAGTTGAATTTTTCAAACCGCAAGTCTGTATCTCATCACGTTCTTGAGTTACAGCCTCTCAAAGTTTTGGATTTTTAAATTTTTTTGAGAAAAATGGCCGTAACTTTTGAACGTGAAATCAGATTTAATTTTTATTGACAGTTTTGGAATCAGCGTATCAAAATCTATATAATTACATGTATAACACTTTAAAATTCGACAAAAAAAAATTTGGTCGAAAATCGACATTTTTTTAAGGTATACCCCTTTGATTTTTTTCGATTTTTCGCGAAAATTTTTTTTCCCGAGTTTTGAAGTATTGTGCATGTAATTATATAAATTTTGACACGCTGATTTCAAATCTGTCAACAAAAATCAAATCCGACTTCACGTTCAAAAGTTACCACTATTTTTCTCCAAAATTTTGAAGAAACTAAAACTGTGAGAGACCATAACTCGAGAACGTGATGACCTACAGACCTGCGGTTTGAAAAATTCAACATTTCACATCATTTTCTATAAAATAAAACAACTATACAATTATGAATAGTTCATAGCCTCTCATACTGTTGGGTTAAAATCTGTTCAAAAATTTCTCCAAAATTTTCAAAAATCTAAAACTTTGAGAGGCCATAACTCGAGAACGTGATGAGCTACAGACCTGCGGTTTGAAAAATTCAACTTTTCACATCATTTTCTATAAAATAAAACAACTATACAATTATGAACAGTTCATATCCCCTCATACTATTAGGTTAAAATCTGTTCAAAAATTTCTCCAAAATTTTCAAAAATCTAAAACTTTGAAAGGCCATAACTGCGGTTTGAAAAATTCAACATTTCACATCATTTTCTATAAAACAAAATAACTATACAATAATAAACAGTTCATAGCACCTCATAATGTTGAGTTTAAATCCCGGTGTCGTGTCGTACATTCGCCATTGCATTATCTATGTGTGTGTCTGTCTGTCTGTGTGTGTTGTTCACATGATTGTTCTATTCCGTGGCACATTTGTGTGATTACACACACACACAGTGGTCGCCACAGAATGGCCGGAAAACAAAACAAAAATAAATGTCGTCGCCGTTGTCGTTGAGGTTTAGTACCACACGTATGTGTGTGCGCAAGCGAGACCGACGATACATTACACGTGACACCCTCTCACTCGCACACAGGTGTTTGTGTTTTATTTGTATAACCACCAATCAAAAGTAAATTTTTGTTGTGTGTAAATTGTCTCGTGTTTGAATAAAATGGAAATCTTGCTCCAGAAATGTGAAATATATCAATTAGATATATTTATTTGTTTATATATATGTATACATCCAAGAGATTGCGGAATTCAATGGTTTTAATAAACAAATTATTAATAACATTTTAAATAAAAAACATTCTAAACTAAATCGTCTCCAAGACATTACTCTAGCTAAAGAAATTAAAGAAGAACCTAAAAACTACATTAAACTCCCGTTTGACAAGACCACCAAAGGGTTGTCCAGAATGTTTAAGAAATTTGATTTTAAATTAGCCTTTTCTAATAATAATAACGTTAAAACTCTCTTAAGTAACCCCAAAGATAAAATAGAAGTAAATGATAAATCCGGTATTTATAAAATCAGCTGTTTAAATTGCGAAAAAAGTTATATAGGCCAAACTAGGAGATCTATAAACATTAGATTTAAAGAGCACATGGCTCACCTTAAATACAATCGGGTGGATAAATCTAGCGTAGCTCGTCATATGACTACATTAAATCATAAAACGGACATTAATAATTTAAAATTAATTAAAACATGCAATAATAATCAATTAGACGCAGCAGAAAGCTTAGAAATCTTTAGGGATAAGAATAGTATTTTTAATGGAGGTACTGGACCTATCCCAGCTTCAATCCTTCTAGACCTTGCCGTTGATTGGTCTGAATCATTGAAGCGTGATAAGTCCTTTTAGTATATATATAGGTTCTGACCAAGACTGTATCAGTCTGGAATCGTTAGGCTCCTGATGAGGACTTCTTGTGAAGTCGAAACACGTGTCGAGTGACATAAATTTTGTGGTTAAGGTGTATTTTTAGTTTAAGTATATATATGTAGGTGAATATATGTGAAACTCTAGTATATATTTATTAAGATAATTGATTTATTAATGTTAAGATATGAGTAGCTGATGCATTGGAGTCAGTAGTACCCGGGGATATTAATTTAATTTGTAATAAATCATTGTTTTTTATTATCGCTAAATATTAACGTGAAGATACTTTGCGAAATTGACACAAAATATTACAAATTATATACCTAAATCTTCCACGTGAAATACTCTATCGATTAGTGAAAACCGCAAAAAAGTCCGTTCAGTAATTACAGCGGTAGACTATGTTCTATAATCTTATCTTAATATATATAAATTACGTGTCACATGTTTTCTCCGCGATGGACTCCTAAACTACTTAACCGATTTTAATCAAATTTGTACACCGTGTGCAGTTTGATCCAACTTGAAAGATAGGATAGCTTACATCTCAATTTATGATCGCAATAATATTTTATTGCAAATTATTTGTCTTTATCTGTTAGCTCCAAACGATTCTAATAGATGGTGACATCTGTTATCTGGATTGAGTAAGTATTCAATAGATGGCGCTATGTCAAACTTCCAAACGTTTCATATAACCTACAATTTAATAGCATAACCACATGTTGCTAAAGTATAGGTTAACCACAGCAACGCGTGGCCGGGTCAACTAGTATCTTATAGATTAGAAGATATTCAGGGTTATAAAATTTAACAGCTCTGTAATAATAATATTAATATTTTTATACAAATTGATGACTCATTTGGTTCTTGTTACAGCCAAAGGCGCCGATTTTGGGAGGGTGATTGGGGCGATATTCGCTCCCCTAGATATAATTTTACTTTCCTAAAAAATAGTGTTGTAAAAAATGATCTCAATTAATTTTTTTTTTTAAGAAAATAATGCTTTAAATCTCTACTATAAATATTTTATATTCACGCCCGTTCACGTACGGGTGAGTCACGTTCGTGACATTATTTATTAAATTAAATTTTCAAAATGTATTTGAGATGATATTTCTATATGAAAATTTTTGCACTGCTCATGAATAAAAGCTGCTTAAACAAATACGGTTGAATTTTCGCTTCGTTGTATAAATTTATTTTAACACGCTGATTATAAACATGTCAATTAAAATCAAATCCGACCACACGTTCAAAAGTCACATTTTTCACAAAATCATTTTTTTGTGTGGATTTTTATGCATCAAATTTCTTCTTTTTTTTCATAAAATATCAACTCAGATATTTAGAAATAATAACTAGCTATATAATGAATAAGTTCCATTATTTTTCATATACAGAAATACAGAAAAGTGTTTGTCTTCACCTAAAACGGAAAAGTTTTAAAATCATAAGAACACAATATAATTTCTACACTGGTAGAAAGGATTTCTCAAACCAAGTAAACCTTGTTTTGTATATAACAAAACCAACTATAGTATTCTTGAACGAAGGAATAACGTAGTTGGATTAAGAGTATGTTTCTTATATTAACAAAATATTGTTTTCGTTATATACAAAACAAGGTTTTCTTGGTCCAATACAGTTTTTTTTCCTGTGTAAGCAATAGTCTAACCTATACCATATAAATAATTATATATGTACAATGTACATACGCTATTCTAAATATTATAATTCATACATTAAGTGATAATAGGCTATTTGACAACATTGAAAATATACTACAAATTGTGGTCATCCTATCAGATAATAGCATAAAAGAACATATTTTACTTTATTTTAAAATAAATTATGTATATTTTTTGCAAATTACACGAAAAAAAAATATAATAATTTTTGAAATTTTATCTATGACGGGAACGCTATGTGATTGGTTGCAACTCTAGTGATGTCACACGCATGTTGAGTTCGCGTTTTATGCTTTCTGTGTATTATATCAAAGTATTATATTCGATTTTTCAGCTATTTTTGAAGCAGTTTTTAGATAAATTTTATTACTAGTGGCATAAATATTCGTTTCGAATTTCAAAATGGAATTAAATTTCGTGCGAGCTGATTATAGCAACCTATCTAAGGTAGACGCTTTTATGGTTGCACTTTTTTTAAGAATAACGCTGATTACTGTGCTGCGGAACTTAAAAATGTGAAAACAGCAGTGTAAGTACCACATAAAACATTTGAAATCCTATATGCTGCAAGATTAAGCCATATTAAGAGGTTAGGTACCTATTAAAGATGTTGGTTAATACGGAGTGTACGGGTGGCCGCTGTCAGAATTGTCAAAAATCACGTGTATAGTTATTCAGAAAAGATGTTATTTCGTTTTATAAGAACCGATATTTTTAGCTACTATCTAGTTAAATATTACTTATATCAAAGTGATCTTCACACATAAAAACATTTGTATTCAATAAAATACTCGTTGGATCTTTTCAATTATTGTAACCACATTTTTTGTCTTTTGGGATTCTTTGGAACAGAAACAAACAGTTTGTGTGGACTTTTTATAGACGTATTTATACATTGTGGCACTACACACCATTTATACACCATTCTATTCACTAAATTTGAAGATGAAATTCACTTCAGCTGCACTGTTTTATTAAGGCAATGACTTATTTACGTGCGTGTGACGTCACACGCACCATATGACCAGCGCCATGATAGAAACAGCGTTTCTGAGGCAGTTTTGAAAATTTAAACTTTAACATTGATTTTTATTGATAATACAGTAGATCTCCCCGAAATATCAATGTAGTGTGCTTATTATGTAATAAAGAATAATTTAAAAATATTTTCTAAAATTAGTCAAATAGCCTATTAGATATGTATGTATTATAGGCAGCTATTACATTAAATTAGTAGTGAGTATATTGGTATATATACAAATAAATAATAATATAATACATTGTATTTGTATATAAAGATATGTCTACTAACTTGGTCTAATATTTGGATAAGGTTACCTATACATACACACATACGTATTATCTCGTCTTATCAATATACGTGATGCCGATATCAACCTCTCGGTCATTCTGACGTATCATATTTGCTATTCAGGTTTTTTATACCTAATAAAATATATATATTACTTTTACTTAATAATTACACACAATCCAAGTTTCGTTTACTCTTATATTTATTTTTATTTATATATTGATACATATATTATGTGGTAATTTTGTGTTTATATAGTTTTATATGAATATATTAAAAGATCTATAAAAATAAGTTTAATCATTTTTAACTCAAACCCGCAAAAAATGTGTCGTAACCCAAAAAATGTTAAATTTGAGATAAATATGTAGAATGATTCCAAATTACTATATATTTCTACTAAAAAATGTTATTAATGTACTTCGTGTACCTACCGTCAACAAAACTAGCATATTCTAAAATAAATATCACATTTTTTTTATTTTTTAAATACTTAATAATAGTTATTATTTTTCAAACATCACAGTAATACTGAAATATTTAAATTAAATACTGTGTATCAGTCCTTTTCCTAAACTACCTTTACAATTTTGATTTACCTAAATTGTTATAATTTCATTTATTCCTATTTCCTCAAAACTACATTTTTTGAGTTGTGATACTTTTTTTGCGGAGGTGCGATATATTTACGGAAAATAACAATAAAATATTTTTATAAAATGTAACTTCTGTTTGACCGTTTATAATATTTATATCAAAAACTACTGAACCGATTTGCATTGGATTTTCTTTATTATGTAGGTACAATATCAGGTCGTGTTTAAGGCAATGTTTGATTGAAATTGGTTTAATTGTTATCAAGTTATAACAATTGTTTTCACAGAAAAAATATGTAAAAAATATATATTTTCTTATTTTTTTATTTTTTTAACGAAGCAAATGGATATTATTTAAACTATTATCAATTAATTGTAAATAGAAGAAAAATGTGTCAAAGTTATCGATGAATCAATCGAGTTTGTCGAAGTTCAAGGTGTATTTTTTTATTGATAGGAAATTGACAAAATTATAATCTTCTTATCATTTAGAAGTATGTATGGATGAAATCAATTTTAAATATAGCTATATTAATACGATAAATATTGCGGTAGATACGTACAAATAAAAATAAAAAAGGTCGTGTAGTTATTTTTTTTTGGGTGCTGAAAATAAATTTGACAATTAAAAAACCCACTGATTTTGTTATGATCAAAAAATATAAAAAGTTTAAAAGCTTCCAATTTTTTTTAACAAATCTAATTAGTGGTTTTTATAGATCAGGATTTTCTCTTCAATTTGCTTTTTGTTGTATTACTACACGACCATTTTTGACTGAATTATGAAGAAAATACTTTTAAAAAAATTTACGATTGTTACTTTTCTAGTTATAATAATACTTTTACTTTGATCGCAAATATTCCAGCAAAAAATGGTCGTACAGCAATACAAAAAAAGCAAATTGATGAGAAAAGTCTAGTATATCATAAGATTTGATCAAAAAAAATTATAACGGCCTGTAGAGACTTACAATTACATTATTTATATGTATTTATATTTATATAAAATTTACTAACAACTGTTTTTTAAAACCATTTAAACTTACATAGTTCTATGTATGTATGCTACCCCAAACAGCGCTATTTAAAAAGAAAAATCTGATCTATAAAAGGCACTAATTAGATTTAATCAAAAAAAATTATAACGGCTCGTAAAGGCTCTCAATTACTTTAAAAAATATATTTTTTAAAAAATTACTAATAACTTTTTTAATACATTTAAGGGGTTAGGTGTAGTCAGAATTTTCAAGAAATCGATTTTTGTTTTTTGCATTTTTGGAAGCTACTACAGCGGCTGAAGAACTATTTTATGGCCCAGGAATAGTTGACTCGGTGTAAGTAATTAAATAATACGTATATTACTTTACGTAAATTGAGTGTAAAACTTCAAATGCGTTTTTCTCAAAACTATGTTTTTTGAACTGGTGACCACTGTAGCTCGAAAACCGCTCGGTAGATTTTAATGAAATTTATACAGCTTTTTGAAAACATGAAGAACTAGTGCCTGATCGAAGGATTTTTTATTTTTTTTAAATTTCGATTTGTTATAAACAATTAACTGGTTTTTTTCCCGAAAATCTTGAAAAAAATTTCCTGAGGCTGCCATTTTGTTAATTTAAGAAAAGAAAAAAAAAGTTTCGATCAGGCACTAGATTATCTATTAATAAAACTAATTGTTTTTGTCCGATTGAATTTGGATGAATCTCCAAGGATAAGTGATGGTGACCGCAAGGAGCTTCGGTTTGAACTGGATCAACACAAACAGCCATTACTTTTAAAATTATTAATTTTTTTTTCTAGTCAAGTCGAAACCTTATTTAATGATGCTATGTTTTTACTTTTATAAAATAAAATAATTTACTGGCAAAAAAAATTTATTTAAAATTGTCATTTTTTCATGTCTCTGACTACACCTAACCCCTTAAACTTACATAGTTCTACGTTACCCCAAAACAGCGCCATTTCTTCTAATAATACCACCTCCAATTAAAGTCAAATTACAAAATCAATATGCATATAAAAAAGCCAACAACCAATACGAAATCAAGGGTTAGTTAGTTGGTGTAACAATAACTTTGGACAGCTACGGCTGTTTAAACAAACACAATAGATATATAACACCCCACGCAACCCCTTACTATATGCAACAACGTGTATGTACTTAAAAGCTAATTAGTTTAATATTAAGTATATATACAACCGCGTTCGATACTAATAATTCAGTGGCGGCGTGTCAATCATTTGCGATAGTAAAAAAAAAGAATTTTTTTTAATTAAGTTTTTTTAAAAATATATATGCAACCGCGTTCGATACTAGTACCCCCCCCCATGATCGCGGTATAATACAGTGGCGGCGCGTCAATCAAATGTGATAGTAAAAAAAAATATAATATTTTTTTATTATTATTTTTTTTAATTATGTATTTTTTTTTAAATATATATGCAATCGCGTTCGATACTAACACCCCCCCCCCTCCTGATCGCGGTATAATACAGTGGCGGCGTGTCACATTTGCGATAGTAAAAAAAAAGAATTTTTTTTTTAATTAAGTTTTTTAAAATATATATATATATATGCAACCGCGTTCGATACTAACACCCCCCCCCCTTTCGAGATCGCGATTTAATACAGTGGCGGCGTGTCAATCATTTGCGATAGTAAAAAAGAATTTTTTTATTTAATTATGTATTTTAAAAAATATATATATGCAATCGCGTTCGATACTAACAACCCCCCCCCCTTCGAGATCGCGGTATAATTCAGTGGCGGCGTGTCAATCATTTGCGATAGTAAAAAAAAAAAAAAAAATTTAATTATATGTATTTCTTTTAAAGTATAAATGCAACCGCGTTCGATACTAACACCCCCCCTCCCTTCGAGATCGCGGTATAATTCAGTGGCGGCGTGTCAATCAACTGTTATAATAATAAAAAAAAAATTATTATTGTTTTTTTAAATTACCTATGTATTTTTTTTAAAACTAGATCATACATGGATAACTGTAAAAATAGGGGGGGGTTAGGGGTAGGATGTGCTTTAAGGTAATCAAGACAGAAGACAGTTACGATTTTTTTTACAATAATGCAAGTATGATTGAAATTATGATTTTAAATAATGAAATAGGTTATAAAGAATCGAAAAAATGTATTTATTTTTATATTAAAAAGCAAGATTAATATAATTTTTGTTAAAATAAAATTGCAATCTGCCATGTTAAATGGAACACCAATCAGAGCGAATGACGTCACGCATCAGTAAACGTCTTTTATTTTAGACAAATATCAATTCCTCTTACAAGATTATTAGGTACATACCTTATTTAAGAACTTATATACTTTGGAATTCATTTTTAACACACAAAATAATTAAATTATTGTCTAACTCTGAATGTTTGATTATTGTTGACAAGGAGTGTGACGTCACAACTCTGAAATGTCATCTGCGAGCGTTTTAGCGTCAAATTCAAAATTAGTTTTAAACGAGCCAATTTTTGCGATTAAACCTTTATTTTCTGCAGAAATAAGTATTTTTTTGGAAATAAGAGACACGTAAGATCATCATACAATAGTTTTTTTTATTAATTAGTCATCTTACCTATTTTTATTTACAAAACTTCGAGGTTTTTTTTTATTCTTCAAAAATTAATGTTGAAAGAGAGAAAGGGGGGTCATAAGTAACATTCTACCCCTTTCCCCAGCCCTCTTTAATTCATTAGTACATAAAATTCAATATTGAATACAATAATTAAAAAAATTGTAAAAATATTAAATACGAGTGTCTCATTTAAATTGTTATGGTTACAGCACTGGTACGGGGGCGCGTACTGGCTTCTAGTGACGGGGGGTAGAGGGGTTGATACACACGTATGAACAGAGATAGTGTAGATTTTAATATTATAATGGATTTTAATGGGATTTTGCGGTACGCTGTAACGCACGGACGCTACCGCGCTGGGGTTACAAAATGGTTGCAATTGTTTTGTACAAGTCAAATTGCATGGCGCGTTTATATATATAATATATATGTATGTACTATATATGCCTACTTTCATCATTTGCCAATTTTATTGCCAGAATTTATTTCGCATATAGTTTAAATATTTTATTGCTTGTAAGGCGGTTATTACACTATCAAATAAATATGTCAAAGATTTGATCAAATATTGAGATTGTCATTATCTATCAGTGAAATATTATAAATACACCAATACCAATTTCCAAAACGATGTGTTTGATTGACGAAGCTATGGAGATTTTTTTAAAAAACGATCCTGACAGCGGAAGGAGTTTTAAAGTGTCCCAGGCGGTAGCTACGAATATCAATTGCCACAAGGATATTTATTTTACGTTTTAAGTGAGGTATTGGTGTATACTGTATACCAATACCTCACTTTGCGTCGTGGTTACGTTCCAAAAAAACACGACGCATATTGAAACGACGCAAAGTGAATTATGATTTTCTATAGCAAACCATGTAAAGATCGAAGATAGGTTCCAAGGTTACAAAAATACTACTTTTTAAAAAGAAAATTGAACAAAGTAAACATTGAAAAAACAAAAATAATATAAAATTTTATTACATACATACAAAAAACAAAAAAAAAATTCAATTAAAACAAAATAAAATATTCAATTAATTTATAAAAACAAAATTAAAATTAATCACTGTCTGATAAGTCCATAGTGGCTGTTGTCGTAAGTCGGCTTTCTTTCATAAAAAATTGGTCCAATGTTTGCTGAACAGCTTTTTTTTTCAACGTAAAATAAATTTCATTGTAGCAATTGATATTCGTAGCTACCGCCTGGGACACTTTAAACAACCCAAAACAACGCAACTTCGAAAATCTAACGACGCACAGTAAAAATTAGTACTAATTCAGCAGCGACGCAACTTCGAAAAAATGCAAAATGAAACGACGCAAAGTGAGGTATTGGTGTAATATAAAATATGACTTACTACACTGTCATATTTCTTTGATCAAAGAAATTTTATCACATTGATGCCTCGCATAACGTTCCAGGTGCAAGTTCGTTATGCGAAATGTTCGTTATGTGAAACGCGTTTTCCCATAACAATACATGTTAAAATTTTTAATTCGTTCTGTAACATAAAAAAGATTGTACACACGTTTTTTATTTTTTAATCAGATTTAGGAGAGTCTACCGAGGCTTGCAGGATCAAATCCTCACTCACAAAATTACATTTATTGAAACAAACACGTGTGTGAGTTAAGCGCAGAAAAGAACGACTGACGCACGTTGATGCATGTTCGTGCAAATTTGAGCATCAACTGCGTGCGATCTTGGAAGTTCAGGCGGCTAAAGAAATACGATGCAGTTCGTTGAGTGAGTCGCGTAATGAACGAACATAAAGTTCGTTGTACGCAGCGTTCGTTATCAAAGAAATGTAATAAAATTTCTTTGATCAAAAAAATATGATATATATTTGATAGTGTAATAGCCGCCTATAATACCTATTTATTATATTATTTAGGACGGCACATAAGACGAGAGTAAGGTAAGTCCACTCGTCTCAATCAGGAAAAGATACAATTTTTAATACCTTGATATAAAAAGTTGTATGGATTTTTTTTTCTCTGAAAAATTTAATAAAAATTATGTTTATTTCTTCAATGAAAAAGTCGATATCATAGTAATTAGAGTATGGATTTGAGTCGTCGCAAAAGAAAGAGATAGAGCATACATTGGATTTAATATGAACCAAATTTTACACATTATAGTAATATAGAAGGCGCAGTCCATTTCTCTTAAATCTATGGTCGCAATAGTATTATTTTACATAATAAATTGAACAAAAAAATATTAAAATTCTACACAGAAAAAAAAACTGTATTGGACCAAAAAAAACTTGTTTTGTAAATAACGAAAACAATATTATATAAGAAACATACTCTTAATCCAACTACGTTATTCCTTCGTTCAAGAATACTATAGTTGGTTTAAGAGATTATTGCTTATCTCAACAAAATATTGTTTACGTTATATACAAAACAAGGTTTACTTGGTTTCAGAAACCCTTTCTACCAGTGTATTCAAACGTCAATAGATATTTTAGAACATATTAAAGCGCGCGATAACAATTATTCTTGCTAATAAATAATGTTTTAAGGCATAAAATAAAAATTAAAGTTTTGTTAATAAAATTTACAGAAATAAAATTAATCATATTTTCTATAAAATGTCACATTAATTTATTCCACACCCATTTAATAATTCTGTGGGTGTTAATTAGAAATTGTTTCTTTTTAATATTCAATTATTATTAATTGTTTAGATTACAGCCAAGTCGCATTATAGAATTTTACTATTTGTAAAATATTCGTGTATATAAATTATTACCTTATAAAGATTTATTGACATTTCTAATTATAATTTGAATAATAAATTAATCAATGTCATTTGATTCTATAGTAAATATCTTACAGACTTGACAGATGATAACAAATATAATAATATAACTTTATACTTTATTTGAAACCGGTTATAACGATATCAGTTAATACAACACATCGGTTTTAACGACATAAAATAAAAGTCCTACTCAATCCCCTATTTTACCAGGTTTTACAACCTAATATCGCCCCCCCCCCCCCCCCCCCCTGCAAATAGTGTCACAACTTAAAAAAGTAGTTTTGAGGAAATAAGAATAAATGAAATTATAACAATTTAGGTAAATCAAAATTGTAAAGGTAGTATAGGAAAAGTACTGATACACAGTATTTAATTTAAATATTACAGTATTTGTGTAATGTTTGAAAAATAGTAACTACACTGAAAAAAAACTGTATTGGACCAAGAAAACCTTGTTTTGTAAATAACGAAAACAATATTTTGTTAATATAAGAAACATACTCTTAATCCAACTACGTTATTCCTTCGTTCAAGAATACTATAGTTGGTTTAAGAGATTATTGCTTATCTTAAGAAAATATTGTTTTCGTTATATACAAAACAAGGTTTACTTGGTTTGAGAAATCCTTTCTACCAGTATATTAAAACGCTTAGTGATTAAGTATTTAAAAAATAAATAAAAAATGTGACATTTATTTAGAATATGCTAGTTTTGTTGACGGTAGGTACACGAACTACATTAATGATAATTTTAGTAGAAATATATAGTAATTTGGAATCATTCTACATATTTATCTCTAATATGACATATTTTGAGTTTTGACACTTTTTTTGCGGGATGTGATATGACTCACCCCCTCGATGTCGTTATAACCTATTTCGACTGTATACTTAAACTGAGGAAGAAAAAAAAATAAAAATTTATTACTAACCAAAAATTATTTTTTGAATTCTTACTAATTCGAAAAATATATTTAAATAAATGCTAATTAAAAATGCACACTTATATTAATTTTATATCTATAGAGGTCCTGAGTGAC
The DNA here is from genome assembly GCA_949319165.1 of Sialis lutaria. NCBI lineage: Eukaryota > Metazoa > Arthropoda > Insecta > Megaloptera > Sialidae > Sialis > Sialis lutaria. Next base: position 39,109,582 of record OX439233.1, read on the forward strand.
TGACTCATCAACGCCCAGTCCAAACCACTTTGATCTAGAAACGTTAAAGTATCCAATAAAAAATTATTTTGCGAAATAATTTATTTTTTATAATATATTTATTAAGGCCTTAAAAAACTGTTCCAGACTAAAACTATACAAATTATATTAGATTTTATAAATAATATGACTGTTCATAAAAACAAATTATACAAAACAAAACCAGCAGTACCAAAAAAAAAATTATAACAAAAAAAAATATTTTTATACCAACCACCATTGCCAATATAAAAATATAATTGCATCGTTACGCTACATAATTAAAGAAAATACGTACACACACCTTACATACACACATACATAATTACCCCTATTTACAATTACACGGTTGTCATTAAAGAAAAAAGGGGTTGAAGAAGCAGTAGCGTACGTGTGCGAAAAAAAAAATATACATAATATTGTTTATGTAATACTTAATAACAAAACAAAAAAAAAAACGCAGCACGACATGTCCGTCCGCATTTGATCAGTCGGTACGATTGCAACAAATACACACACACACACACACACACACACACACACACACACACACACACACACACACACACACACACACACACAATGTGTGTAATTAATTTAATTAAAATATTACGTTATGTCAGAACTTGTTGTCCGATACAAAATCAGCCAAGGATTTTTTACATAACATTAGAGGATGTTAGTGTGTTTATATATAGGTAGGTACTATACAGGGTGTTCGCGGGAACCGAGTGATCATTCCTAACTTTGTTATTATTGGAGCTAGAAGATCGGTTGAATGGACAAACTATCAGTATTTTTTTCCGGGATGAATAATGGCGGTGTCAAAATAACAATTGAATGTCGAATTTCAGAAATATATTGAAATATAACATTTTTTTAATGGAATACTCTATATATTATAATTGGATTTTATAGCTGAGAATGTTCTCTTTATAAAAGTGTAATACATGTATGATGGTAAAGTTGATAGAAAACAAGTTATAACAAGTATAAAATTAATAGAAAATATCGAAAAATACAAATGATAAAAAAAATTAAATACAACTATTTCATGTATTTATGCCTTATTTCGCAGATTTTTAACGTTTTGGAGTATTATTCATTAAAAAATATTATTAATTTTAATCAATATTTTTTTTCATAATCAATTAAATTCAAAAACCTTAAAAATTTGCAAACAAATGACATAAAAACCTGAAACTATTGTTTTTAATGGTTAATTTTTCTTTAAATTTAAACATTTATTTTAAATTTGTGACATCGCCATTCATTCCGGAAAAAATACTGGTACTTTGTCCATTTAACCGATCTTCTAGCTCCAATAATAACAAAGTTAGCAATGATCACTCGGTTCCCGCGAACACCCTGTATACCTTTATATATATATAGGTACCTGTATAATTTCAGCTAATTAGTCGGTAATTAATTTACAGTAGAGTTAACTTACGCTAAGTTATATATTACTTATGTACAAGGACTTATTTTATATGTACATGTTGTGAATTTTTGTATGTGTCAGAAAATTGCAAGCTGGACTTCCGTCTTTCTATATTTAACTGATGTTATGTAGTTTCTGTCGATAAGTGCGAGTTCGACACGCGCCCTGAGTGTTACGTATTGTTATATTTGTATATAAAACTTAATTATTGATAATAGTTATAGCTTGTTACTTATAGGTAAAAATAGATTAGGGTGGCAATTAATTTTCTTATGTTCGAATTTCTCTAAAGTCACACCCCCCTTACCCCAAGTTTCTTAAGGGTAAGAAAAAATAGTGTATACAGAATTTTAAAGTGATTAGATATTATTAACACGTACTATCGAGCGATCGAATATTAACACATAAAATGCAATTTTTCTTTAAACTAAAGGTCTGTTAAAAAACAGCTACGAATATAATTATGAACAAGGAACTTTAAAGGACATGTGTAGATCCTATTAACAAAATAATAGAACATACAATGATACCTGACAATGAAACACTATCTGGCAATACATACAACAACCACTTGCACATTTATATTACACCGAACTAACTTGTGAGCTACTACATAGCTGCTATTGTGGCTCCATCATTGATTTGACAAATTGCTTTTTTATAAATCAATCAAACCATGGTACACCGTTTGGCGTTATACATCACTATGTGTGTGTATTGTATATATATAAAGAGGGAGGGGGTCGACTGTGTACGTGCTAGGAAATTTACAAAACTATACTACAACCCCTCTAGCTGCTTTTAATTTTATATGTAAATATATTTTGTGGGTTAGGGAAGTTGGCAATTGTTTAGACAGATTTTGGTTTGTGTTAAAATGCATAATGAATTTTATATTGTATGCGTTTTTGGATTTGTAAATAGGAATAAGTATGGATCTTGGTTTTTGGGTGTAAGCTGCGTTGATTTGGTTGTTATTAAGATCACCGCGGAAGCCTTTTAGGAATAAGTAGGTATGTACATAAAGTTTATATAAATTTATATCTCACAGAAAAAAAAATAAAGGAAAAGTTATTTTTTTAAATGCTCGTTTTTAAGTAGGTATAATTTTTTTCGATTGATAAAAAAATATGGACTTTTTGAACTGAACAGAACTAAAAAATGCATTATTTTTTAATTTTTGAAACATTTTTGGAAGCTGGTGATTTTGGATAAAATAATTTCATATGTAAATTTTCTGATACAGTCAAAATTATATTTTGTATTATTTAAACCAATATTTCGTACTTTTTTGCTGTAATATTTTTTCTTTTTTATTGTCAAATGCGATTCAGTCTTGTGTATTAATATCCCGTACCGTAAAGTAAGCCTTTATTAAAAAGAACCAATTGTTTTTATATTTTACCCACATATTTATTTAAAAAAATATCTTAAACAAATTAATACTAACAAAAAACTTTAATTTGAAAACCCACTCCCTAAAATTATATAAATAAAATAATTAAATAACACATTTTCCCCTGCCCTAAAATTTAAAAAAAAATCATAACTCAGACCTACACAGGTAGAAAGGTTTACTTGAACCATGTAAACCTTGTTTTGTATATAACAATATTTTGTTAAGATAAGCAATAATCTCTTAAACCAACTATAGTATTCTTGAACGAAGGAATAACGTAGTTGGATTAAGAGTATGTTTCTTATATTAACTAAATATTGTTTTCGTTAAGGTTTTCTTGGTCCAATACAGTTTTTTTTTCTGTGTAACCTAATCTCCAATTTGCTATAAGTATTTATATAATACTAGCTGACCCGGCCACGCGTTGCTGTGGTTAACCTATACTTTAGCAACATGTGGTGGTTATGCTATTAAATTGTAGGTTATATGAAACGTTTGGAAGTTTGACATAGCGCCATCTATTGAATACTTACTCAATCCAGTCAACAGATGTCACCATCTGTTAAAATCGTTTGGAGCTAACAGATAAAGACAAATAATTTGCAATAAAATAATATTGCGATCATAAATTGAGATGTAAGCTATCCTATCTTTCAAGTTAGATCAAACTGCACACGGTGTACAAATTTGATTAAAAACGGTTAAGTAGTTTAGGAGTCCATCGCGGACAAACATGTGACACGTAATTTATATATATTAAGATATCTTCTTTCTAAAACTGGAATCAGTTCATTTAAAAAAAGCTATAACAGACACAGTATTGATTAAGATTCAAATCTATACAATTTTCACCCCTATTTTTTACATTTTTCACTACACATAAAAAAAAATTAATATGTATCAAAGCAATAATAACTATATTTCTAAATGTTTGTATATAATATAATATAATAAAAAAATGATAAAAAAGTGCATTGTCACGGAGAATACACCATATTTGAAAATTTGACGAAAATCGTACGACGGGAAGTTTGTTAAAAATCGGTCGTAAGATTTGTGTTCCGGCTCATACATAGTTACATAGCATTTGAGTTAAGTAAAAGCTTGTAAAAAGAAACAAATATTGTCCTTGATGCCTTTACAATAATGACTCATTTTAAATAAATAAAAATTTACATCACTATTATGTTTTATAAATAGCTCAGAAAAATATATGAAAATACAATACTACAAAGAGATTTTAACCATTTTAATACTTGTAGAGGTCTTATACAAAACCGCATATAGTACATTTTGATTGACACCGCAAGTTTAAAGTCAACTATAAACGCAGGGTTACAATATGTATGTATTGTGCATTTAAATTTTATTGTATTGTAGGTAACAGCATTTTTACATAAATTAACTAAATATTTGCATTTAAACACAGCTGGTTGCATTAATCGTTGTGTGCATATAATTTTTTTAGTTTTGATTAGCAAACTTTAACGTATAAACAAATACATATATTTTTCAAAAAATGTTAATGAGTTTTTGAATAAAATTCACGGGTTTTTCAACCGTGATTATGTAATTTGTAAAAATCAACAATCATGAATTGATTTTAATTAATTTTTATGAGGGGTAATTGTGTGTTTTTGATGCAATTTGGTTACAAATTTATTCGTGTTTTAGTTTTTATTTTATTATCATATTACCGGGTGTGTTTTTATTTTTATTTTCAAGGTAATTTGGAGGGGGTTGTATCATATAGGTGGTATTTTTGTTTCTATATGTTTTGTTTTAATTTTTTTGTTTTATGAAAAAAAATTAGAAACTTATATTAATAAAAATAAGTAAATTTGATTCTTTCTACTGTATTGCACACCCCAAGCAGGCTCTGCTTGGAAGTGTGTTCTACTCTCGTCCTAAAAATTTTTTTCGTATATAAATTGATAAAATGAGTATTATATCTTAAATTTCTTCAGTATCTCACTTACATTTTTACATTTTCTGATAGAAAACATTACAGTCTCCATTTTTGCTTAGTTTAATATCGATCGGTTTTAATTTTCTGTTATAAAAATATAAATAAAGTTCAATTTGTCGATTTAACCCGCTTTTTTGATAGAAACGCCGAACTACAGGCTACAATTCGAAATAAATTTGCACCAATCCTTTTGAATTCACTTCATCTATTATCAGAATAGAACGCTATTAAAACTCAACAAAAATGGATAACTAGAAGTAACGAAATTTGCAGTTTATTTAAACAAAAATTCATATTTTGACAAGAATTTTTTTTACAAATAGAGTAGTTGCTATTTATAATTTATTAATAGTAGTAGGCGCTATTTCTTCATATGTCACTTCAAATTCCATAATTATTATATTGTGTTAATTAATATATAAATACATGTACATCGATACGTGCTGTATTTTAATTATTTTATTCAAAGCCAATCAATCTTTTTAATCAAGATAAAATCTGGTAAGTTTGCATTTTTAAAACAAATATATTATATACGCCATATAACCTATAAACGTTGCATTGTTGTTTCATTTTAAATGCTAGACATCAGGTGAACACAGCTGTTATCGCTGCAATATGTGGATGTATTTATCTTTTTAATTATTATTAGATATTAATTAATTTATTTACTTTATACATTTTACAAAAAAAATATGTTATATAAAAATTGTAAATTAAAATGATTGTTGTTTTATTACAATACATCCTAAATTTAAATAAAAAAAGGTAATAATCGATTGATATCAAGATTCATTGTTGATTTTCTAAAAAATCTTAATGAGTGATAAACTTCATATTATATATTTATATAATATTAATTACCTCCAATCTTTTTTTCAAACATCCTTTTAAGTTTCACCAATTATATTGTACCTGTACCGCATTTATTAGATATTATAAGTTAATACATTTTTTTATGTTTAAGGGGTGTGCATTTTATGGCCTAGCCATAAAATTTTTTAAGTCTCTCTACTTACAATAATTTTTAAAACGAACTCTAGAGTTCATTCAATGATAAATTATAACACTTTTAAAGTAATAGTGTAATTTTCCAGCTAGCTGAAATTTATAGTTACATTTTTTTTTCACTTAGCAAAGCGTTTTTAAATTGACGAAACTATATATAATATTACTTATGAGAGTGTAAATAAAGCATAACAATATCAATAATTTCAAAAATAAATCCAGGTACAGTTTTATAAATACGACATTGGGTTCTCATGATAATAATCCAACTTGCAAAACTGATAATTATTATGTCTTGTATTGAATTTATCTTTTTGGTGATATTTTCAACAAGAATTGAGAACTTGATCAAAAAATTCAAAGAGATAAAAAGTCGGGAAGTAATGGGTTAATTAGAGATACTCTAAAAAAGAGTTATTGTCATTTTTCTCCAAATATATGTATTAAAAAATTAATCTACATATTATTTTACGTAGTTGGATTAAGAGTATGTTTCTGATATTAAGAAAATATTGTTTTCGTTAAGGTTTTCTTGGTCCAATACAATTTTTTTCTGTGTATAATAATACTATATTATACAACCGCGTATATCTATTAAAAAAAACATACTTAATGTTTATGAATATATTATGAAAAATAAATATTTTAGCAAAATACACATAATATTTGATAAATTAAATACAATGAATGTATTATTGTATACGTATGTTAGGTTAGGTAGCTTCTATGATACATTATACTGTTGTTGTTCTGTTTTATAACCGTATCTGAAAATGTATAAAATTTAAATTGTAAATATCTAGTTTGTGCAGGTTTTTTTTTCACCGTGCCGCGATTAATAGGGGCGTTTAAACATCAACATTTATATATATGTATATTGATATCCACTACTGCATAACGGTATATTATTTTGCATTTGTACAAAATTTACGCTTTTTTTTATTTAGATATAAAAATAACAGGTGTATTTATTTATTATTTTTTTTAAACGTATGCAAATTAATGGAATTATGTGGAATATATGAAAAGTGTTTTATATTAAAACGTTATTGTTTATACTAAATAGAATTCTCTTGCGAATGGATTATTATTCATTTTTTTTAATTGTAGGTAGGTACATTTTTATTCTTAATATTTTTTTTTATATTTAATTGTAAATTTTTTATGATACGGCCCTGAAGTAGGGGAAGGTGGGGTAAGACGGGGACCTTAAGGTATTTCATAAATAAAACCCTTTATTTTTGATTGCACATTGTAGGAACTTTTATTAAAAAATAATCAGCCTTTCTTCCTTAAATTCTAATCAGTGAAAACAAAAAAATATAATTCTTCTTATAGAAATATCAACTTGAAAAAAATAACTAATTTGCACCATCTTGCCCCACCTATAGGGCAAGATGGGGTACCCCCTTGGGTAAGATGGGGTACAGACTCATAATACAAGCCGAGGCAGTACAGATATTCTGTATCTTCGTCCTCAGAACTCATCAGCTTTCTTGGTTCTTTTAGATCTGTTATTTGTTTTTTTTTTCTATTTCTTTTTATTTGTTACCTTTGGTTTGGTTTCTTACTGTTTTGTATTTCCTCTAACTCTGTTTTATACGGAGACGCAGTAATAATAGCTGTTTTTTCTCTTCTTCGAAGTTGTCTTGGCCTTTTTTCGGAAATTCGTGGATACGGCATTAATTGTTTCGGGCTAACCAGATCGAATGTTGTGTTATCCAAAGAATCATACCTACCCCATCTTATCCGCAAGTAGGTACCCCATCTTTCCCAAACTGGATTCCCAAGTTGTATTTTTTTTTGAGGTTATAAATCGAAGCAAACCGGAACGAGTTAATGTCAATATAATAGTAAAATAAACAAATATCAATAAAAAAATATGACATACATTTTGTACACCATACATTTTGAACAGTCACGCACTTTATATACCTCAAAAGTTAGATGTAACCACTAAAAATTTAAAAAAATACTTACAAAATCACAACGTGCACACCTTCGACCAAACTATTTGTGACATTAATAACTTCTGCTAAATAACGTCACATGGCCATAGAAGAACATTTCTAGCTACATTGTATCATCAGTTTTGTTACGGTCCCCATCTTACCTCGCTACCCCATCTTACCCCACCTTCCCCTAACTCAATTATTTAACGAACTAAAGGGTCTTAGGCTTCCCCTACTAGTGTAAGTCCCATAAAAATCAATTCAGTTATTTTTTTGTAAAAAGAATAATATATATCAGCAAAATTTTTGTTTTGTTGTAAATTTTCTTTGATACGCTCCTGAAGTAAATCAATTATTTAACAAACTCAAAGGTCTTACGCTTCCCCTATTACTGTAAGTCCCATGAAAATCAGTTAAATAATTTTTTGTAAAAAAGAATATATCAACAATTTTTTTGTTTTATTGTAAATTTTCCTTGATACGCTCCTGAAGTAAATTAATTGTATAAAGAAATCAAGAGTCTTACGCTTCATCTACTAGTGTAACACCCATCAAAATCAATTAAGTATTTTTTTGTAAAAATAATATAATAATACTTTTCAGACGATAATTGGTACAAAATTTCAAATATTTCGGAAACCTCTGATCCGATTAGCACCAAAATCAATAGGTCTGGAGTACTCACTGAGACAAACATTTTCCCCAAAAATAATTCAAATCGGTGCATATTTAGAGTAGTCATCGTGCACGGAAGAAAATTCTACATCCAGACACACAGACACACACACGCACAGCCGCCATGCGGAAAATAACTTTTCTTTGCGTTTTGAAGTTAGTACAATCAGAATCTGCTTTTATCTCGGACACGATTTTTCGACGGTATTACAATACTTCCATTTCTTCGAACATGGAAGTAAAAAATATAACTTTGAGATTTAATACTGTCATCCCCCCCCCCCTATCGCAAAAAGCTATCTACGCCACTGTTAAAAAACACTTTTATTAAAAAAAAATAATCAATTATAATATATTTAATACATATAAACCCCATTGAACAAAAAACGCAACAAATATCCATACACAGATTTGAATAAAAAAAAAAACAAAATAAAAATAAAATCTTTAAAAAATTCCAATAAAACGCGACACAACACATCAATTTACGTAATCATAGGTATTTTGTAAAACCTCAGATTTCTAAAACCACAACAAAATAATAATATTATTAAATGCCCCCAGGTCAAACCTTGTGTAAGTATACTCAGACAAACTTATATATATAAAACTGATCTTTAGGAATGGTAGAAGAGTATAGCGGGGTGGGGGGGGGGGGTAGCGATCGGGGCAGAGCAGTTGGACCTGAAAAAAATAACAAAAAGAACACATAAAGGCTTAAACAGCCGAGAGCTATAAGAAACCCACCTATATATTCTCTGTATAAGGTTTGGTCGCTATACAGGTACGTATTTAGGCATTTTTATACAAACTTTACGTCCATTAAAAATACATGAAGACCCAAAAGTCACAGGACTATTTTAAAAATGGAATAACCTTTTCATTTCGTAATAATTCACTTTTAGTGGGCTCTCACACCGGAGCAATATAGCAATAAAGCAACAACTAATTAGAAACTAGCAATATTCGAAGCGTGCGCGATGACAGCGCCAACTAACGGGTGGACTTTAGTAGCAACTTGGGTGGACTTTGATGTACTAACAAACAAATAATTTCAATAAAATATCGTAATATATACATTTTAGACGATTATTTATGACTATTAGCTATGTGCACGAAGTCTATTAGCGCCGCTAGCAGCGGGTAATAGAGAAGGATTGAATGGATTCAACTCTCTTTTTATCATTGTTTAATATGTTTAATACTGTGAAATTTTTTATTAAAAAAATATCATTTAATTTAGCTGTTTGCATATAATATAAATAGTATAGCATAAAAGGTACGTAAAAATTATTTATTTTGGGTATCTTCTCTTTAATTATGACGTATAATAGAGAAATAATTAATTCGTTTACATTGACAGCATAACCTCAAATTTTGGCGCCGATAATTTTACAATATTGCTCACCACGAACACTCACATCGACATTATTTCTAACTCCACCCCCTTGCAGATAGTCTATAGTGGGATTAACCATGTTGACCTTTCTATTTTCAGTTAAAAACGAGCCTATTAAAAATGACAGTTAGTCCACCCAAAGTGTTATTTTTTGCCACGTCGTGCGCTGTGATCGATTTCGTTTCCCCCACTACCTACTTTGCACCCAGCGAATAGTGATATCATATTGCTTTGGTGTGAGACATGTCAATAAAGAACAAAATAATAATAAAAAATATAAAATATAAAGAAAAATAAAGAATAGGGAAATTGACCGATAGCAATAATATCGCTAGTTACACAGAAAAAAACTGTATTGGACCAAGCAAACCTTGTTTTGTATATAACGAAAACAATATTTTGTTAATATAAGAAACATACTCTTAATCCAACTACGTTATTCCTTCGTTCAAGAATACTATAGTTGGTTTAAGAGATTATTGCTTATCTTAAGAAAATATTGTTTTCGTTGTATACAAAACAAGGTTTACTTGATTTGAGAAATCCTTTCTACCAGTGTATAAATATGTTTTTTTCATTAGAAAAAAATTATTTTAAATTAAAAAATTTTATACATTTTTTTATTATGTGAAAAATTTATTTATTTCTTAAGCCACCCCTGAGTGTGTCGTATCATCTACTGAAATTTTCACGCTTGAATATGTTTTTAAGAATAAAATAAATCATAAAAAACAATTATGACTGAATTGCGTCAAATAATACACTTATGTTTGGACTATATTTTTTTTGTTCATATAATATGTATATATAATTTTTTTTCTTGCAATGTTTTTAAAATGATTCAATTACAATATAATTTAAATCTTTTTTCAGTATAAAATGTATGTTGTTAAAATAATAATACGTTGAAAATATCGAAACAATAAAATCTTAGAATTTATTGTCAATTTAGGTAACTAAAAAAAAATTTTTTTTTTTTTTCATAAAACATGAACCAAAATTTAATATGCATAATACTTATAATAAACTACTGTATGTAAAGTATATTTAAGAGTATTTTAATTGTTTTTCTGCTAATTTTAGTTGATATTTCTATAACATTAAAATTTGATGCATGAAAATTAACCAAAAAAATTCGAATTTAAGATTTGGTTAAAAGTACGTTTTTTATATAAAAAATGACGTAAAAAGTTGAATTTTTCAAACCGCAGGTCTGTATCTCAAACCGTTCTCGAGATATGGCCTCTCAAAGTTTTGGATTTTTCAAAATTTTGAAGAAAAATGACCGTAACTTTTGAACATGAAATCAGATTTGATTTTTGTCGACGAATTTGGAATCAGCGTGTCAAAATCTATATAATGACATGTATAATACTTCAAAATTCGAAAAAAAAAATTTGGTCAAAAATCGACATTTTTTTAAGGTGTTGAATTTTTTCGATTTTTCGCGAAAAATTTTTTTCCCGAATTTTGAAGTATTATACATGTAATTATATAGATTTTAACACGCTGATTCCAAATCTGCCAACAAAAATCAAATCCGACCTCACGTTCAAAAGTTACAGCTATTTTTCTCCAAAATTTTAAAAAAATTAAAACTTCAAAAGATCATAACTCGAGAACGGTTAGAGATACAGACCTGCGGTTTGAAAAATTCAACTTTTCACATCATTTTCTATAAAATAAACATAGTTTTAACCAAATCTAAAATTTGAAATTTTTTGGTTAAATTTCATGCATCAAATTTCAATTTGACATAGAAATAACGATTTAAATACAAGAAAAATACGAAGTACAATCATAATTTATTATACAAACAATAATTTTCATTATATTTTATTTTATTAACAATTATTGATACATTTAAGCAGTGTGTCTACACTGGTAGAAAGGAATTCTCAAACCAAGTAAACCTTGTTTTGTATATAACGAAAACAAGGTTTTCTTAAGATAAGCAATAATCTCTTAAACCAACTATAGTATTCTTAAACGAAGGAATAACGTAGTTGGATTAAGAGTATGTTTCTTATATTAACAAAATATTGTTTTCATTATATACAAAACAAGGTTTTCTTGGTCCAATACAGTTTTTTTTCTGTGTATAATAAGTACGTCTTTATATTATAGTATAACCAACAAGAAGATGCTACTTACACCCAGTAGCCCAACATCACCACAAAACAATCCTCAAAAGTTCACCAACATATCCAAATATTTATTTTTCCGCTTCTTTATTTTTATTACAAAAAAATTAGAATTTGAATCACACATAACAATTTCTTAGAACGTTCGCGATTATCAAAATAAATACATGTCCCCATAACTAATTCTAATATTTGAATTCGGTCGGAATATCAATAAATCGGAGAATAGGCAAAGCCGCCGAACCGAAAGAAATACGGTAAGTTAAAGACAACTGTAAAAAAAATACACACAACGTGAGCTAACAGTTATTTCAAGCTATAGCTTACTGCTCGCTTTGTCTATACATATAGACTGGGTAGGTCTTTGACAAACATGTTCCTCTATGTGTGTGTGTGTGTCTGTCTGTTTAGACAGCATATAACCTGACAAAAATAGTAGTCGAGAAAAAATGATATTTTAACTTCATAAAACATTCGGCCGATAGATTTTAAAAAATAAAACGGGCAAGTGCGTGTTGGGCACGCACATGATAGGGTTCCGTAGTCATTCTCACTACGATTTATAAAAAGTATTTTTCAAAATTTTCGTGACTGAAGGGTTAAAATCAAAAAGTCATTTGACTTTTATAATTGCATTTTAGGAGACCTATCAAATGACACCCCACTCAATGGGGTAAATGAAAAAAATGTGAGTTCACTTTTCAATCTATTAAAAGTGGGTCCAAAATATTTTAGACAATGTTCGTTATAATTTTCAGTGAAAGTACTAATTGAAAGCTACATTCTGATTTTTTTCAGATTTTTTGAATCGATAGTTTAGAAAATAGAGGGGGGACGCTCTGACAGCGACATTAAAAAGCAAATATATCGCGACTGAAGGGTTAAAATCAAAAAGTTATTTGACGTTTTTTATTGCATTTTACAAGACCTATTAAATGACACCCCACTCAATGGGGTAAGTGGGGAAAAAAATGAAAGTTCAATTTTCAGTCTATGAAAGGGGGGTCCAAAATATTTTTGACAATGTTCGTTATAATTTTCAGTGAAAGTACTAATTAAAATCTACGTTCTGTAATTTTTTCAGATTTTTTTATTTGATAGTTTAGAAAATAGAGGGGGGGGGGCGCTTTTTTAATGACTTTGGAGAGAAAATACATCGTGATCGAAGGGTTAAAATTAAAAATTTCTGTTACATTTTTTGTTGCATTTTAGGAGACCTTTCTAACGACACCCCACTCAATGGTGTAGGTGAAATTTTTTTTTTGAAAACACTTTTCATTTTATGAAAGGGGGGCCTAAAAAATTTTTTATTTTCAAAAATCTTATCATTTCTGTTTTTGGGCCATCAATCTACGGCCGTATACCAAATTTCATCTTATTATCTCAAAATTTTTCAGGACGGACGGACGGACATGGAGAAACTATAAGGGTTCCTAGTTTTCTACGGAACCCTAAAAACACTAGATATAGATACATGGGCCGCGCATCTGATTCGAAAATAGAGCCGTGTTAAAAGAAAGAGATGGAAAGTAGTTTGGTAATATACTTGTCCTTATTTATACAGGAGTGTAACTGTTTCTTTTTTGGCTTAAATATAACTAACGTTATAAAATATTTTATTTAGGTATTAAAAATGATTACTATTCTGCCGATTAAGCCTTGTTTCACACATACGCGGTTCCATTCGGTTCGGTTCGTTTTCGGTTTCAGCCGAAAACGAATCAAACCCTTTCACACATACACGGTTCATATTAGGTTTTATTTTTTCCGTAAACTCAGTAGTTATCATGGAGAGAAAGCAAGTTGTTGCCATGTTGTTTCTCTATAAAAAAAATAAAAAATGAAGGAGGAATACTAGAATTCATTGCGAGCACCCTCTCATCACTTTACAGCAGGACCTTGGAGCATTCTACACTATTTTCCCGAAGCTAAAGAGCATGAAGACGATCCACATCAACATCTAGAAAACCGCTTATTTTTTTAGAAAATCCGCGACAAAACTTAAAAAAAAAAAACACTCGCTATCAGGTTAAAACCGAATACGGATACGAATTGAAACCTGATGAAATCTGTCCGTGTGGAGGGAGTATTCAGTTCTGTGCGGTTTCTATTAGGTACCGAATACAAACTGAATTATCGTTTCACACTTGTCGGCAGCGACCGAAAACGAACCGAACCGAATGAAACCGTATATGTGTGAAATAGGCCTTAAAAGAAATAGATAGAAAATAGTTTGGAAATATACTTATACACTGGTATAAAGGATTTCTCAAACCAAGTAAACCTTGTTTTGTATATAACAATATTTTGTTAAGATAAGCAATAATCTCTTAAACCAACTATAGTATTCTTGAACGAAGGAATAACGTAGTTGGATTAAGAGTATGTTTCTTATATTAACAAAATATTGTTTTCGTTATATACAAAATAAGGTTTTCTTGGTCCAATACAGTTTTTTTTTCTGTGTACACAAGAGTAAAAAATAATATTATAACTGCATAAGACCGATCGACTGTTAAAAATTATAATATAAATACAAAAAAAAACCATAGACATAAAGAAATGGACCGCGCATCTGATACGGAAACAGAGCCGTGTTAAAAGAAAGAGATAGAAAGTAGTTTGGAAATATACACTGTTTATTTTTAACATAAAAAACATGTTAACGGGAGGACGAAATTTCATTCTGTGAAAAATTAATCGGTATAACGTAGTAATATTTCATACCAACAGAGTATCAAAAATTACTATACCGTATGTTAAAATAATTATAAAACTTAAATAATTAATTTAACAAGTTATTAATAGTCAGATGAAAAAATTTCATTGATATTTTTAATTATTTACGATGCGTAGAAATGGGAAAAAAATTAAAAAATACATAGATTGATGAAAAAAATTTTGATCCTAGAAATTTTGAACAATTCAATATACTGTATAGCAGTTTCTATTTTGGCGATAGGCCAGATATGAAAAGTAATATAGAAACATAGTCAAATTATAGAGAATTTACGTGAAATTTTCATATGCAAGAAATTAAATTAAAGAATAGCGTATTTTTCAGTTGAAAAAACTGAAATAGTTTGCAAGCACTTTAAAACAAGGTATCAAACTTATATGACAGTTTCATGACGTTTATTAACAGTTTAATGGGTACTTTGCTTATTTTTACACCCACATGTCCAAATTAACTTAACTTCGTTTTAATATATACCAATTCGTTCATTTAATGTCAGAGAAGTCTATTAAATATAAATAGGGTTAGGTTTCCATATTTTTTGAAAAATCATGTAAGAGTTCCGCGACAAAATCAGAATGCACGGTATTTAAAATTTAAAATAATGGTGATGTATTATACGAAAAATATATTGTACAGTTAAAATGAACGACAGAATTAATAGTTTGTTCATTTCTTTGCTTTTATAGTTATTCAAAAGTGAAGAGTTCTAAATTAGAAATAGAAAGTAAGAAAAAAAATCAATAAAATATTGAGAACATATCGAGCTATAACCACCGAATTATCGTGAAAGATTTCATAGTACACTTTAAATTATAAAACAAATCCTTATTACTTTGAAATTTACCATTGAAAAGTTACATAAAAGTTATTTTACTGTAAATCGTGTTGAATATTTTAAAATATATAATTTCTTCATAAAACTTCATGGGTATTTTTATCATCCCCCCCCCCCCCGCCCAAACCTTCGACTATTAAGGCCCAAGTATTACAGTATCAAAATTAAAAATATAGAAACGCTAAAGTATTTGACGTATTTTTGATTTTTATAAGTCAACCATATTATAATAAAATTAACTCCAGTCTTTTTTTCAATACGATTATTATATTATATTATAAAAATTGATTCATTATATTATATGATACACACACAAACTAGAAGAGCTCCTGTATGTTTACTTTTATATATTATATAATAATATAAATACATTTTTTATTTAACTCGACGTATAAGAACAATTATAATTTTATTATTACGATAAGTTTGTTTTTTTTGTAATGACATGAGATCATCGATACTATATCATTATATTTAATCAAAACTTATTAAATACTTAATACGTAAAAACAAATAAAAAATTCACATATCGTATAAAAAAATATTTTAATAATGAATATTACTTATAACCCATCAAAAGTTGCGCTCGAATCGATAAAACTGTTTTTTTATCAACTTTTGTTTTAAAAAAATTGTTAAAATTTTGAACCAGTGAATTAATTAGAAATCTGGTGTAATATATGATATCAGGGTGTCATATTACATACGACAGCGCATTTAGTTAATATCAACGGTGAAAAACTGAAATCAAATAAGTGACATTTTAGTTAATATTGAATTTAATATTTATATCATTTAGGTATACTTATCACGAAGTCAATATATAGCCGCGCTGAGTAGTTCATATGATGGACAATACGCCGCTTAAATTACAGTCAAACCACTGTAATTTTGATTAATTTCAATTATATCACAAATTAAATAAAGCTAAAAAAAAAATTGCTAACAAAAAAAATATTTTTTTTATCCAATCGCAAATTTTCGTACGTGTTACTTGTTTCTTATTTATTTTAACTTACGCCGTCGAATATTAAATAAATATCACACATGTATTGTAAAAAAGTATCATTTGCTTATAATAATGAATCATATAAATACCTTTCCATAAAAAAAGTCAATAGGTACTGCAGATTTTGTCTAAGACTCGAAATATTCCAATTTAATTTTTAGCTAAATTTTCATTTAGAACAGTTAAATAAACTGTCTTAGATCATAACATGATAACTGATTTAATTTTGTATAAATTGTGATTCGAGACACATGTACATACGTTAAAATACTTAACAAAAATAAATATATACATAAAACTTTCAAATATGCACCGATTTGCTTGATTTTTTGATTGTTGGAAAGAGAATACTTTCAAGATGGTCCCATAAAAATTTAATCAGAATCGGACTATAGATTTCAAAGATACGCCAATCAAAATAAAAAATTAAAAAATATATAAAATTTTGTAACTAGTTTTTTTTCAGTAAATACGAAGTATTTTAAAAACACTATTTACCTGTAAGAGTAAATATAATAATCCCGATTTAAACTATAATAGTTGAAAATAAAAATGAGTAGCCAACCAAAACGAAAAAAATAAAAAATAAATTTTGTTTAATTTCTTTATTAGTTTTGTTTATTAAATACGAACTGTTTTAAAAACACTGTAATGCGGTGTTTACACCGAAAAAAAAAACAAAAAAACAGAAACATAGTGCCTTTAAAATACTTCGTATTTAAAAATGTATAGAGTTTATTGCTTTTCTGTCATAAAAACACCGTGTTTCAGTTTTGTTTTCTCGGTGTAAACATCCCCGATCTAAACTATAATAGTTGCGAAAGTAAAAATGAGTTGCTAATCAAAACAAAAAAATAAAAAAAAACTTAAAAAAACTACTTCAAAAATTATTAAATTTCTTTATTAGGTTTTTTTATTAAATATACGAAGTATTTTAAAAACACTGTTTTTCCTGTAAGAGTATATATAATAATCCTTATTTAAACTATAATAGTTGAAAATAAAATTGATTTCTAATCAAAGCGAAAAAAATAAAGAACTTACAAAAACTATAATATAATAATATAATAATCCCAATCGAAAAATAATCGATAAAATACGAAGTATTTTAAAAACACTGTTTTGCCTTTGAGTAAATATAATAATCCCGATCGAAACTATAAAAAAAATGAGTTCCTATAAATAAAGAAACCCATTTAAAGACGTATACATAATTATAATAATAATTATTAGATACAAGCGCTTCTCTGAATACAATATTCATTAATTTGCAAATACCTGATTGTCCCCTCAGTATAATACCTATACACAACACAGTGTAACTAGTGTAGCTTCAAGCAATCTACCACTGGAATTATGTACAGGGTATATACCAACTATTATTTACTACTATTATATGCTATAATTCAGTTAGAGCGGACAGATTTTTTGTACAATCGAAAATCCCTTAGGCGACAGTTGGGTAATAGCTCGCTCAGCTCAATGCGTCTTACGTCTTGAGCCGCCGCCGCCACGCCACGCCGCACGCCGTGCTAATTAATCCGTTGATAAAACTAACCTAATCGATCGATATCATTTCAGATGCGTACCAAATTATTTTAAATATGTATTATACTCTTTTAGATAAATTAATAACAGTGGCACTAGACGTGTTCATAACAATTTATATAATAATTAATACTCGTCTACAGGATTTTTTAAATAAAATTTCCAATAATCCTACACTGGTAGAAAGGATTTCTCAACCCAAGTAAACCTTGTTTTGTATATAACAATATTTTCTTAAGATAAGCAATAATCTCTTAAACCAACTATAGTATTCTTGAACGAAGGAATAACGTAGTTGGATTAAGAGTATGTTTCTTATATTAACAAAATATTTTTTTTTCTGTGTAGCATATCTAAAATACAGCATTTACAATTTTCCATGTTATTTTTGAATTATATGCCTGAAAGGTCAGTTGAAAGTATTGACGCACAGTGTCTTTCAAGCTAACGAGAAATTGTTTTTTTTTACTATTTTGACTGCGAGTAAACATTCTTTTCGCTTTTTTGTGTATTTTTATTGACTGAAATCTGTAAATTTACATTCAAAATCGCAGGTGACTTTTGTACGACAGTGTATAAACCAATTTGACAAACAATGGTTTGCGAAAAAAGAAATGAAATATATTCTTTTATATAAAAAAAAGTGATAAAAACTGTATTTATTTATTAAAAGTAATTTTTGATTAATATTAAAATGTCTCAATTATATTCAAGCATTGCAAATTAGTAATTTTGTGTACCTATTCAAACATAATTAGAATATTAAGATAAATAAATAAAATATTCTATAAATTTGTTTAAACTTCGACCTTATTGTTCAATAATATTATATATTACATTTAAAATTCCAGAGTTCTATGTTACCAAACAGGAAGACTTTTTTTAAATCCATAAAAAAAGATGTAAAATTAATTTATCTTTTAAATTTTATAGTTAAATTCTTTTAATTCTATTAACGATAATTTTGTGTATCCAAAAATAATTTGAATATTAATATAAATAAATAAAATAATCTAGTTTTTATAAACTTCGACCCTGTTGTTCAATAATATTATATATTTCATATATTTACAGTTTCAGAGTTCTATGTTGCCAAACAGGAAGACTTTTTTTAAATCCATAAAAAAGAGGTAAAATCAATTTATCTTTTTAATTTTATTTTTATTTTCTCTTAATTCTATTAACGATATTATTTGATTTTTTAGTAGAGGTAAATATTACATATATTTACAGTTTCAGAGTTCTATGTTACCAAACAGGAAGACTTGTTTTTAATCCATAAAAAAAGGTAAAATCAATATATCTATTTAATTTATTTTTATTTTCTTTTAATTCTATTAACGATATTACTTTATTTTTTAGTAGAGGTAAATATTACATATATTTACAGTTTCAGAGTTCTATGTTACCAAACAGGAAGACTTTTTTTTAATCCATAAAAAAGGTAAAATCAATTTATCTTTTTAATTTTATTTTTATTTTCTTTTAATTCTATTAACGATATTATTTGATTTTTTAGTAGAGGTAAATATTACATATATTTACAGTTTCAGAGTTCTATGTTACCAAACAGGAAGACTTTTTTTTTAATCAATGATAAAAAAGGTAAAATCAATGTATCTTTTTAATTTATTTTTATTTTCTTTTATTCTATGTATTAACGATATAACTTTATTTATTTTTTAGTATAGAAGTAAAATGAATATTTATAAAACATGGTAAGTGTCCTTCAAAACTCATAATATTTTTTCATATCTTGCTAATAAAAAAGAAATTTTAATAAAATCCTAGTAGCTCTTATAGCTACTGATTTTTATTTAATTCAAGTAAAACCTTGGCATTTATTTAAATTTTTGAAGTGTTATGTCATTTTAAATTTGTCATAATATTTATGTACTATTTTTAACATATAGTATGTCGTATTAATAACCAATAATATTCTATAAAAAGTTTAAACCTAAATAACGTAAATTACACTGTTACAAAATATTTTGTTATTATTCAATTTAAAAAATGAACTTATATAAATATGAATGATTAAAAATATAATATATGTAAGGTATTACTGCGACTACGACCTATTAATACAGGGACTTGAATCTGAATTTATTTTTTATTAGGGGGCAGGTTTATTTTTGTGTCAGAATAGAAATTAAAAAATTTAAATATAAAAAAAATATTTCAAGTATTATAACAATAAAGAAGTAATTTATATAATTATTTAAGTATTTTTAAAATTTTATTTAAAAATTATTTATAGAACTTTTTTTTAAATAATGTGGTAATATAAAAAAAATACAGAACTGACAGTGTGGGTATATTGTATATACATATCTTTTGTTTGTATTTATAATATTTAACTTTTAATTTGTAAATAAAAATGTCACTAGCATCTAGCATTTGTCTTTCGCGGTCGATGATTACTAATTGAAGCTAATGAGAATTTTCTATAGACACATTCCTATACGAGTACAAAAGATTTTAACTTTAACTCACAATATAATGAAATATTTTTTATACATATTATAGTAAAAAAATTTTTTTTGAAATTAAAAAAAAAAATTATTTTTATTAGAATTTTTTTTAAGTCCTCATTTTTTTTCTTTACTCACAATTTTATATTTAGTTTAAATTAATTCGTATACTGTTTTCTGAAATTGTTAAAAAACTAAAATTACTTTAAAAAAATATATATTACGTAAATTTTTTTTTGAATCTTTTTGAAACAAAATTCATAGGTATAGCTTATTTCATATCACTGATACTTTTTACCCTAATGCACTAATAATTAAAACCTGAAAAGAGAATGATTAAAAATAATCAAAAAAAAATAAAAGACATTTGTTATTTTTTAAAAACATTTTCTCAATTTAATTTTACTCTTTGTCACACCGTACAACAAATATAGGTAATAATTATTATATAATCATAAATATATACACTTATAGAATCATAGTTTTCTTTCTATATAATGAAAAGTGTCAAATACATACACACACACATCACAAAAATAACAATGTATGTATGTATATGTATACATCAGCTCAAACGGGGTCATTTTCTTAAGGTCAGTTTTTTACTCAAATACTTAATTATTATAGATTTGTGAAACATAAAAAAAAATAATGCCGTAATAAACAAATTGCTATTTAATGTAAAAAAATGTTTGTGATTTTTATTAATTCATCTAAATATGACTAGTCATTAAATAAATGTATCTGAAATTATATTATTATTAAAATTCGAGATCGCAAGTTTAACTAATTTAACCCGTTAACGCCGTAGGTGTTCATATGAACACATTTAACAATTGCTTCTTAGATAAGATGTTTTTATCTAAATTTATCAACATTTAAAACTCCGGCGTTAATGGGTTAATATAAAAAAGCAATGTGTTTAATGCAGCACAAAAAAAATAATACAATGTAAAAAAAATTTACAAAGTACGGCAAAAAATATTCTAACATTTAACAAGAAAATATTACATAAAACAAACAGAAAAAAAACAAATAATTTTGCACTTGATTTTCATAGAAAATAAAAAATTTACGTGTGATTTTTCTTGTAAATTAACTAAATAATAATATAATATATTAAAAAAAACGTTCGTTGATTTTTGAGACACAAATTGTAAATCATATTTAGGTACTGGATAATTTTACAAGTCTACGATTTATTTATCTCAACATAAAAACATACAATTCTCGTTTAATTGTGTCCCTTATTTAAACTTTCTATTATATCAATTCACATTTTTGTTTATTTATTTATTATTTATACACATATCATACCCGCCCATTCACACTTTATATTTTAAATCGTATTTTGTTATTATTTTTTAATTATAGTTAATATTTACACATTTTTTCTTTGTTTGCGTATCTATTTTTACAAAAATTGTGTACAACATCGTATTTTTAATTATACTGTCTTATTTACAAATTGTTTTAAAATAACCTAGTTTTTAATGTCTTTTTCATTGTTTTTTTTTTGCACGCACACTATTTTTTAAATCTTATCCTTGGGCCTCTAATGACAAATTCAAAACATGAGGTAGATAAATATATTAAATGCGAATGTGATTGTCAATAAAAATAAATATATAAATGCCGTCGGTAAATATCATGGCTATAACTTTAGCTCAAGTTTTCCAAATTAGTAAATGTGATATTTTAAGCTCATGGTATACTAAAATTTTGAAAAGGGATTTATCTTAGCTATCGAGCAAAAGAAATTAAATTTTGCTCACCGATTTTTGGTGAAACTAGCGCAGCCATTATGATTAATTTTGAATTCACACACGCTTTATTTTTCACATTCGCACTCTCTGCCGACTTCTTCCATCCATATCATAGTCGTTGACAGATTGAATTATGTTCTTATCACTCTCTTATATAAAATATACCTCAGGTTTATTATGTTGCTAATTAGAAGTTTGTCACCTTATAAACACGGGAGAGTAATTCTACCCGTGGTCGTGGTGCTGGTGCACATCAGGGGCATGATGAACACCGTTGGATGAGGCCCAAGAAAGAAAATGCTAGTGTGCAGCTAATTGGTGACCCGCGGCAATCGCTTGAGGGCTCAACATCGGCGGCGAATGACTATGACTCTGACCGCCCATTGGACTTCCGTGCATATCAGCATGGTGATACCCTCCGTGCATATGTGACGGAGGTTGTCCCATACCGTCCATCATCTCACCTCCTAATGTATTCGGAGGCGTCATTCGTTTCTCTTTCTGTCTTCTGTTACAGAACCAAACTCTAACCACTTCTTTTTCAAGTTGTAAACTATCAGCTAAAGACGAGATTTCTTGCGCACTAGGTTTAGGTTGTTTATGAAAATGTTGTTCTAAAGCACCTTTTACGCTAACTTCAATACTCGTTCGTTTCTTTCGCTTCCTTCCCTGCGCTGCTATTTTATCGATGGATGTAGGTGACCCTGTCGTCGAATCGGCTTCTTCTAACCATTTTTGTAACAGGGGTTTTAATTTACACATATTTTTAAAACTTAATTGGAGCGCTTCGAAACGACATATCGTGGTCTGGGAGAAAACGTTACCGTAGAGTGTACCCAACGCGAGTCCTACATCAGCTTGTGTGAAACCGAGCTTGATTCTGCGTTGTTTAAACTGTTTAGCGAACGCTTCAAGATCATCACTAGTCGGCGTATCTTCTTCACCACCGCTAACGTCTCTCTCTGAGGGATGCGAGGGCACATGCCCATGAAGGGCCCCGGGGGAATGCATGTCTCTCAGAGCACCTACAGCGTGGTGCATCTGTCCACCAGGTCCCACAGCGGCCGCCGCTTGATGATGGTGACTTAACATACCGTTCATCGCTGCATGATAATGTTGCAGCGGACTTCCAGCACCTGGGTTGTAATGCGCTGCGGGAGAGTGCCATTGCTGCTGCCGGTGATGGTGTTCTTGAAGCGGTTTCACGTCCTGGTGGTGACTGTGCATACCCATCGACGCTGCCCACGGGTCCGCGGCACCCGCTTGCAAACTGACCCACGGATGCGACACAGGATGATTTCCAGGCGACGGCGAACTAGCCACATTGTGATGGTGATGGTGGTGATGATGGTGTTGCGTCGGGACGTATTTCATCTCACCGGCGTCTGCAGCGGAGCGCGGTGATGCGCCGCCGCCTCCGTGACCGACGCCACCTCCACCTCCGCCGCCGTAATGGCCCAGCACGTTCATACCGACCACAGAGCCGTCCAGGTCTCCTGAGGCCGGCAGGTATGTTGCCGCGGCCATCAGGTTGTGCGCCCGATTAGGCGCGCTTACGCACTCCAGCTTGACTGATTGTCGGTCACTTACTGGAGTTAACTTTTACCTCACTGTTATCACTTCCAATATCATCCTCTGGGGATCACCTCATCCATTCAATAGTGTGTTGCACTATATATTATCTTGTATAGATATTATTAAATACGTAGTTATTATTAATAACAGACAAACATTCAAAATACTCGATATAATCAATCGTTTTGTTGTATATTGAGCGTCATATTAATCAAAATAATAACACAAACAACATATAAAAAAATTGTAATGTTTTTTTTTTTTGAAAGTCCTTGAATCAAATATAAACTAATTAAAAACCAACACACAAATATACAAAAACCAAAGTCACTATTTGTTGCAATAATGTCACTCACGTACGTAGGTTATAGAACACACGACGACGTTATATATACATATACACACACACAAAACATAGAGAACTAAAGTGTTTGACAAGTTGTGCGCTTAATATGATTCTACCTTTACATACAGTCATCTCAGAACTGACTAGATCCAAGTTGGCTGAGACACGGCATCACACACTCGCACAGTGGTTCAAGGGGAACCAGTGCGGTGTCACCACTAGCTAGCGGTGTCCCCCACTCCGTACGCCATTGGCGGGCCGTGAGTGGTCGGTTGTGTGTGACGTCACGCGCACAGCGCACTGCGATTGCGTGCACCGGCCACGCCTACCGTACAGTGGTGGGGAGTTCAGTGGTGCACCACTGTAGGTGGGGATGAACACACTCACTGACGGTAACGTAGCAACGCTTGGAGGGACTGTGCGGAGTGGGGGGTAGAGACAGAGCACACTAGTGACGAGTCCGTGTGTACACACTGTGTAGATGGATGGATGAATTGATGTACATTATGGTCTGTTGTGGTATATGTAGATGTGTGAGTGAATGCCGGGCCACTGATTTTCTGATAGCGCCACGCTCTGATGCACACGTCGAGCGAGGAGAGCTCTTGCACTATATTCATCTGTACACAGGTGTGCGCCGCTGGCCCGATAGACGCCGCTGCGTCGTGCATATTATCTATATGTTTGCATTCTGTCCAAAAATATAATATCCTTCAAACTTATCACTATAACTATACATATATTAAGGTAGTTGGTCCGTGAACATTGTTTCGTCAGATTTTGTTTATATTGCACAAGAATATTCTCTAGATTAATATCTGAAAAATAGCCCATTTTTATTAAAATTGACCATCTCAAAGTTTATATTTTTAACACAGTTTATATGGACTAACCGTACACTAACATAACGTTTTATTAGATAAAAATTAAACGTAGCGTCAGTTTTTCATAAAAAAACTGACATGTTGTATATTTATATAAAAGAAAACAGTATACAAAAAATTGGAATTATTGACCATCCCGTTATTAAGATTTAACCAGATTTAACTACTAAACCATCACATATATTACAGTATTGTTGACAATATGGCAACAATGTATTCATTTGATTATAGTAAAAAATACACGAAATAATGAAATAATTTTTTACAAAATATGATAAGTGGACTGAAGGGAATTATAATCGATTTTATTAATTATTAATATATTCTGTGGTAGCTTAGATCAGGCTTGTCCAACCCGCGGCCCGCGGGCCGCATGCGGCCCTCGAGCACATTTCGTGCGGTCCGCATAAGATTTAATGTAAAATATAAAAATTAAAAAAAAGTAAAATATGAAAATAATTAACGATATCAAAGTAGATAGTGTACATACTACAAAGATATAAATAAATTAATCACGTAAAAAAAATCAAATTCAAATTTTTTGGCGGCCCTTAAAAAAATGTTCGCTATTTTTTTGCGCTCTGCGGCCCCCGAGGGTCAAAAGGTTGGACACCTATGGCTTAGATGATAAAATATAATCATTTGACAAGTAGTTAACAGTAGATAATGTACAGCGTTGCCATGATCATTTCTCTAAATTATAAATATGTACTCATGGCCTAATGTGATCACATTATGATGGACTAACTACCTTAAAGTATAGCCATTATAAAATTAACTCTTTCACGTGAATTTTTATTTTTTATAGATATACATTTTCTTGTTTAGTAAATAGTTATTTAGTTTATTTATTTTTATACCTGGTATGATATACAGGGTGTCCAAGATAAGCGTGCAATGCATGGGGATATCCTAAACGGTAAGAGATACAGATGTGGTTAAATGAGATGAATTATTTGTAAGAAAGGGGTGAGGATTACAACATCAAAAAATATTAATAATTTTATGTGGTTCAGGCGGTATACCCAAAAAACTGAAAATTCGGAATTTCTTTAAATGACTATAACTTTTTTAGCAAAGTAGATAGGTACTTTTTGTTTGCGGTTTCTTAAAGCACTTTTTTGTTTAGAATTGTTTGGTGTATTCAGAATTTTTATATCACTTTTAGTTTCCGAGTTACAAGCCCTAACTTTAGTTTTTCTTATGGACCGCCAAGTTGGCTATATCATATTCGAACGTGTTTTTAGGGTTCCGAAGAAACCCTATTAATCTCACTTTGTCGTCCGTCCGTCCGTCCGTCCGTCCGTCCGTCCGTCCGTCCTAATCACTCTAAGCTCAATAGCTCGTAAACTATAAAAGCTAGAACCTTGAAATTTTGACAGAATATGTAAAATAACACCCTCTAGTAAAATATGTACAAATATTTTCGAAAAATATTTTTTTAGGGGGGGTGCTAAGAAGCTAAAGACACCCAAAAAAAATATTTTTCTACTTTACAACGATATGTCACATGACATACTTATTATAGAAAATAAGTCGAAGTACTAAATACTGGTGATATTTATAAAGTATTTATTACAAACATTTAAGTAAGCCATGAAAAACAAAAATTTTTAAACAAAAATCGCAATAACAACAATGAAAATAACAAATGCATATTTAAAAATAATAAACTATTACAAAAAAAAGGTTTTTACTTTTTTTTAATAATAAGTATGACATGTGACATATCATTGTAAAGTAGAGTAAAAAACACGTTCGAATATGATATAGCCAACTTGGCGGCCCATAAGAAAAACTAAAGTTAGGGCTTGTAACTCGGAAACTAAAAGTGATATAAAAATTCTGAATACACCAAACAATTCTAAACAAAAAAGTGCTTTAAGAAACCGTAAACAAAAAGTACCTATCTACTTTGCCAAAAAAGTTATAGTCATTTAAAGAAATTCCGAATTTTCAGTTTTTTGGGTATACCGCCTGAACCAAATAAAATTATTAATATTTTTTGATGTTGTATTACTCACCCCTTTCTTACAAATAATTCATCTCATTTAACCACATCTGTATCTCTTACCGTTTAGGATATCCCCATGCATTGCACGCTTATCTTGGACACCCTGTATATAACAAATTCTTTAATTTGTAAAAATTCTGTTGATATCTTAAAATCAGATTTAGTAATAAGTAGGTACATATATCAATTATATTGTTTGTTGTAAATAAACGCACTAATAGATCTATAAAATAAACATATTTATTAAGTCAATTTGTAACCTACCTCAAATGTATGTATATGCAATAAAAGTACTTAGTATATATGTATGTGTATGTATAATGTATGCATTCGCAAGTCAACAAGATAATAAATATATAGACATTTACTCGTTAGATAATTGTATTAGATATGCAAAAATATTAAAACGAATTGGTTTGAAATATGAATATACCGCGTGTACACATGCTAAGCTACTGTAGAAGGTATAATACATACATACATCAGTAGCGGCTCGTTTAATGTTTAAATCTTATATTTAATATTTTACGTAATATAAGTAGTATTAATAAGTTTTAGTAAAATGTATAAAATTGATACGATTTTAATAATATAAGGTGCACAGAAAAAAAACTGTATTGGACCCAGAAAACCTTGTTTTGTATATAACGAAAACAATATTTTGTTATTATAAGAAACATACTCTTAATCCAACTACGTTATTCCTTCGTTCAAGAACTCTATAGTTGGTTTAAGAGATTATTGCTTATCTTAAGAAAATATTGTTATATACAAAACAAGGTTTACTTGGTTTGAGAAATCCTTTCTACCAGTGTGTGTGAAATATATTTGAAGATAAGTCGTGACCCGATCGTGAGTCAGTCATTTTTTTTCAGGCGTAAGATATATTTAGAATATAAATAATAATTTCATTAGTTATAATTGAAATAAAAATTTATATTATATTATTCAAAAATAGGAAATCAATTTTTTTCACTGCTATTGAAATTATTATGTTAATAAATTAACTTTTTTGTAAGAACTATAACGTTCAAAATACATGAAAAATTATTTTTTTTATCTTTAATCTATGAAAAAAAGGATACTTTACGTGTAAATAAGAGGTGGGTCACACAAAATGTTACAAATCTTTAAAATAAAAAGGAGGGACACCTCCCATATCAAAAATAAAAATCATTGTTTATCAGAAAATTACTAAAATATCACTTATCATGTTATGACTATACCTAGAGATACTCATAATAAGAGTTGTGACATCCCGAATAAATTTATGTAGACTTCGATTTTAAGGTTATTCGATCATTAGAGTAATGTACCTATTGATAAAGTCAAAAAAATTGAATATGTTATTTATGGATAACTCATATATTTTACATAAAATATTGGACGTATGGTTTTTGAGTAATTGTATATTGAAAATAGAGTTCCTAACACACGATAAATGAGAGAACATACCGAAATTACTCTATTTATTTATTGAAATTCTACACAATTGACTATATAGAGACGTTTTAAAAACGAATTATTCCAAACTTAAAATACTATAAAAATTATAAAACAAATATATTCACGTGTAATTTATTCAAAATAATCAAAAACTATTAGAAACTACTATAAATTTAAATGAAACAGACTTCGTTGGATACACTAGTAGAAAGGATTTCTCAAACCAATTAAACCTTGTTTTGTATATAACAAAAACAATATTTTCTTAAGATAAGCAATAATCTCTTAAACCAACTATTGAACGAAGGAATAATGTAGTTGGATTAAGAGTATGTTTCTTATATTAATATTGTTTTCGTTATATACAAAACAAGGTTTTCTTGATCCAATACAGTTTTTTTTCTGTGTACCCTGACGTGCCACCACAGTATTTAAAACAGCTGTAAATATATACATATGTACACCATGCAGTAGCTAGGTAGGTATGTGTTGTGTATATGCAGTTTAGACATTTGTATTCATCATTAATATTATTAACACTTAATGTGTTGTATATGACTTAAGTGGTTAGGATATAAATCAGTACATTATGCATTATTGTATTTGTTAACTATTATAGATATATTTACATAGTTTTGTAATTTCAAGTAGGTACCTATAGTAAGTAGTTTAACTATTTGTTTGTCTTAATAATTAATCAGGTTTATATTTTATTCAACGGTTCAATTGCTAATTTCTGTATTAATCAAATAAATTAAATCTTATTGTGCAATGTCATTTTATTTCTGTACCAACATACATATATGTAAGATATACGATAATGTTTATATGTATTAATATAACCTGGAAATTTGTCAGATTAAAATTAATTTATATTGATTTTTTTGTATATTTTTAAATTATCATTGTTTGAAACATAGGTACACAGAAAAAAAACTGCATTGGACCAAGAAAATCTTGTTTTGTATATAACGAAAACAATATTCTCTTAATATAAGAAAAGTACTCTTAATCCAACTACGTTATTTCTTCGTCCAAGAATACTATAGTTGGTTTAAGAGATTATTGCTTATCTTAAGAAAATATTGTTTTCGTTACATACAAAACAAGGTTTCCTTGGCTCAAGTAAACCTTTCTACCTGTGTATGTATTAAGATAACCTGGAAATTTGACAGATTATTTTTTGTATTTTTTAAATTATCATTCTTTGAAACATATATTATTATTTTTATATTGTGACCTCCGAACATTTTGCAAAATAAAAATTTTTAATAGTGCACTGAAAAAATTTACTGTTAATTTTTAACATTAGAAACATGTTAAAGGGAGGACGAAATTTCGTTTTGTGAAAAATAAATCGGTAACGTAGTAATATTTCATACCAACAGTATCAAAAATTACTATACCGTATGTTAAAATAATTATAAAACTTAAATAATTATTTTAACAAGTTATTAATAGTCAGATGAAAAAATTTAACTCACATTTTTATTTATGTACGATGCGTAAAAAATAAAAAATTGCATAGATTGATGAAAAAAATTTTGATCCTAGGAATTTTGAATGGTAAAATTGAAAAGAACGTCTACTACAATTCAATATACTGTATAGCAGTTTCTATTTTGGCGATAGGCCAGATATGAAAAGTAATATAGAAACAAAGTCAAATTATAGAGAATGTACGTGAAATTTTCATATACAAGAAATTAAATTAAAAAATAACGTATATTACTTTTTCAGAGTTAAATTTGAATAGGTACTATGTTTTTATTTACCAGTATGTCATTGTAATTTTTCATTTACTTTATTTTAAATCCTACCGACTTGTTTCTGTCCTCAGGTTCACAGTATTTTCTGTTAATTTTTAAAACAATATTCTCTCCGTGTACTATGTCTAAATATTGAATATATAAAACAGAGTATTTTATTATTTGAAGAAAACTGTTTTTTTATCTAGTATATAAAATCATAACAGGATGTCTTAAAGACCACCTTGAACACGCTTATATATATAGAAAGTAACATAACAAACGAACCGTAAATAAAAATAACTAAAATCATATAACAAAAATGTTCTTTACGAATGATAAATCCGAGTTAACATCACGCAATTTTTCGGGTCTAATAAGCAGTACTAGGTAAGTCGTGATTTCATATTTCTTAAATATTAATGTGTTTCTCATGACCGTCCTTTGTAATTTACCTTTCGGCCATTTTACACAACACTCGTCATTTTTATTCTCTAATTAACATCAACTGCATATTTTGCTATAGTATTTATTACAATTAGAACAAATTCAATTTTTAAAAATACGTTTTTTAAGATAAATACACATTTTTACAAAAGTTGCCAATTTTTTTTTAGTTTTGTTTTTATTTATTTTATTTAAGTTATTCTCTAATTAACATTAACTGCATACATAGGTATAAAGGTATTTATAACAATTAGATCAAATTCAATTTAAAAAAAATATGTTTTAAAGATAAATACATTTTTACAAAAGTTGCCAATTTTTTTTTAGTTTTGTTTTTATTTATTTTATTTAAGTTATTCTCTAATTAACATTAACTGCATACATAGGTATAGGTATTTATAACAATTAGATCAAATTCAATTTAAAAAAAATATGTTTTAAAGATAAATACATTTTTACAAAAGTTGCCAATTTTTTTTTAGTTTTGTTTTTATTTATTTTATTTAAGTTATTCTCTAATTAACATTAACTGCATACATAGGTATAGGTATTTATAACAATTAGATCAAATTCAATTTAAAAAAAATATGTTTTAAAGATAAATACATTTTTACAAAAGTTGCCAATTTTTTTTTAGTTTTGTTTTTATTTATTTTATTTAAGTTATTCTCTAATTAACATTAACTGCATACATAGGTATAAAGGTATTTATAACAATTAGATCAAATTCAATTTAAAAAAAATATGTTTTAAAGATAAATACATTTTTACAAAAGTTGCCAATTTTTTTTTAGTTTTGTGTTTTTTTATTTTATTTAAGGTTATATTGAGAACACATGTACCTACATTTACTAGAATATTTTACTTTGTTAATTATTAAAAGTAAAAAAAGGTTTAATTTAATTTGAAAATTTGAAATAGACAGAACGGTATATAATAGTAACATGTACTAATTTGTACTGCTGTAATGGCAGAGCTAGTTTTTCAATATTTTCAATAAATTACACGTGAATATATTTGTTTTATAATTATTATAGTATTGAAGTTAGGAATAATTAGTTTTTAAAACGTCTCTATATAGCCAATTGTGTAGAATTTCAATAAATAGAGCACTTTCGGCAAGTTCTCTCATTTATCGTGTGTTAAAAACTATATTTTTAATATCCAATTATTCAAAAACTATACGTCCAATATATTTTAAATAAAAATAAGTAAAATATATGAGTTATTCATAAATAATAGACATTTATCTATACATTGCTCTAATGATCGAATAAGAGAACTGGCTTAACGTAAAATACAACTTTTTTTAAATAAAATCGATACGTTAACCTGGTTAAAATTAAATAGAACATCCACGTTATTATTTTTTTTCAAACGTAACTTGAAATTCTACCCGACAATAAAGTGCGTCAGTTGTATTATAAAGATAATACATAGAATAGTGCACGTGAAGCAGTATCTTAGGGTGGCCAAACCGGGTCTTCCTAAGGTCACCAAGGGGTTGTTTTACCTTAGAATGGCATATCACCCCTGCAACCCTTTAAAATATCGAATGTACCATACATACAACTGTACATCTATCTCTGATGTTTTTATTAATCATTTTTATATAAAAAATAATTTATTTATCATATTTTTCATTAATCAAATAACTGCCGTCCAAAAGTTTTTGGATACTCGTATTGTAAATATAAAACGGCAAGAATGGTTAAATGTTGATAAGAGTACTTAATTACAACTTTTGTAATAATCCTAGCATATCTAAAATACACCATTTACAATTTTTAATCTTATTTTTGAATTATATGCCTGAAAGGTCAGGTTTACTCAAGTTGAAAGTATTGACGCACAGTGTCTTTCAAGCTAACGAGAAATTGTTTTTTTTTTTTACTATTTTGACTGCGAGTAAACATATTCTTTTCGCTATTTTGGGTATTTTTTATTGACTGAAATCCGTACATTTATATTCAAAATCACTTTTGCACGGCAGTGTATTTTTACGTGGTTAAGATATTAGGGGGGGGGGGGGATAAGCAATTTGAACTTCATTTAACAATAGAATGAAAAAACTATATTTTTTGAGTTTTTTTTTTGTTAGCATTATTTATTTTTTGATAAAACTATTTATAAAAATTTTCTTCGAATTTAATCTAAATAACAGTTGTTTTATTGTAATTTGTAATTAATATAAGGGGTGTATTTTCCATCGTATAGCAATGTTAAATATACCATTCGACACGACTTTAAATACTGATCTAGTGGTGTATAAAATATATGATGTGTTTACACCGAAGAAACAAAACAGCAACATCGTGTCTTTTTTACAAAAGTGCAATAAACTCCATACATTTTTAAATACGAAATGTTTTAAAACACCGCCTTACTGTTTTGTTTTTTCGGTGTAAACATCGCATTATATTGCTTAAAATTTCTGCAAATTAGTTTGAAAATCGAATGTAAAGAAAAATCATTTAAAATATAAATTATACCAATATATTTCACTAACGTCCAGTATTATCAACTTTAACTAAATGCTCCTTTAACTAACTGTCATATTATCAACAGATCGAAGCATAATACATTTAATTAAATAGATTTTAAATTATCTGCAGTATTTCTTTACAACAACGTATATTATGTCTATTTTTCATTGAGAGCTTAAATATTGATTTAAATCACGTTTGAAATACACCAAATTTACTTTAAACGAGCATTTAGCGCTAAAGGAGCTTTAAATTAGTTGATAATACGGGGCATAAGAATTATTATTTATTTAATTTAAGAACAATATTTAGGATTGAAACATGTCTAAATTTTACTTTATTTTACACGTAAATTGAACATATAATAAAAATATTACCAATGCCTATCAAAATGTATATATAATTTCTGAAACTTTAAAACTGTTATTTCAATATAGAAGTATTTATTTATTTATTTTCTGTATTATTCTTGTAAATAGGTAGATTTGTATGTATGTATGACGTAGTTAGGTATACTTATTGTAGAGATATTTCAACAGTTGATATGAAGCTCGTCAGGTATTTAGGGATATTGGGTTCCAGGTTTGTCCATGACCCCACTGGCTACGGGGTTACAGCTTTGTGTATATATTCTAAATGGAATGACCAGGGTTGTTAGAACTATACTAACTTACTTATAAGTACACGTGTACATTGTACAGTGTAGTGACACTTTATATACAACTATTTCTAAATTGCATGTGTTTTTATTTATTATAGGTACATATAGATATCAAACTTTATTAAAATGTATTAATTTATTTTGGTACAAGATTTTATATATTTATTAATTGTATTATTGTACAGGAAACCAAAAAAAGGGAGAAATAACATTTTTATGATAAGAAAACCCAATTTTTTTTATTAATTATTATTTGCAACATAAATTTGATATTTTCAACAAGTTTTTAATAAATTTGTATGTAAAGTAATATTGTTTTACTTCAATAGTTAAAATTTTAAACATAAAAAATTCGATTTTTCGTAAAAATATTAATAGGAAAACTATAAAAAGATAATTTTATCAAAAAACTATTTTTTCTGTACTGACTCTTCCTAACTTAAACTAAGTTTTTACTATTATTGAACTATATATAATACACAATACTTAACATATTGACTTAGCTAACAATAAGTATGTAAGTGACATATAAGAATAATTTTAATACTGAATAAATTACATGTGTCTAAAATATGATTAAAATAGTTATTTAAATTATTTTTTTTAAAGAATTTTGGTACTCAAAGAAAAAAAAGCATTAAGATATAAGTAAAAATACTACACTGAAAAAATTTTATATTAATTTTTAACATGAAAAACATGTTAACAGGAGGACGAAATTGATCCTAGAAATTTTGAACACCCGACATGGTAAAATTTAAAAGAACGTCTACTACAATTCAATATATACTGTATAGCCGTTTCTATTTTGGCGATAGGCCAGATATGAAAAGTAATATAAAAACATAGTCAAATTATAGAAAATGTACGTGAAATTTTCATATGCAAGAAATTAAATTAAAGAATAGCGTATATTACTTTTTCAGAGTAAATAAATTTGAATAGGTACTATGTTTTTATTTACCAGTATGTCATTGTAATTTTTCATTTACTTTATTTTAAATTCTAGCGACTTTTCTGTTAATTTTTTTCAGAAGTTGATTCTGTCCTCAGGTTCACAGCATTTTCTGTTAATTTTTAAAAGAATATTCTCTCCGTGTAGCTAGCTAAGTATACTTATAAAAATAATTTTAATACTGATTGTGAGTACATTAATTATATGATTAAAATAATTATTTAAATAATTTTTTTAAAGAATTTTGATACTGAACGAAAAATTAAACAGCATTAAAATATATAGTAAAAACACTAATCTTGTTCAGCCCTGGCGATTTATGTGTATGTCAGTTATAACAACGGGTGTTTTCACCCCTGTACCATCATCCCTTTGTGTGTTCACCCCTGTGTAGCACCTTAGGCACACACACACACACACACGTGTATAATATAGCAACAAGTTCGTATTTTCGCGCTGTTTTACTTCTGATACATACGTGTAATATTTAAATCTTTCACAGTTCGCAGACTTGTCTTATACCTATGTATTATGTACGCAAAATGACTTTATATTACAGGTAATTAACATGTGACGTTTATATCTCTGCAATAATTTGACGGATTATTCAGTGGAGGGTTAGTGGAAAACATATTTAGGAGAACTATTTTAATCATTTCTTAATTCTTGCATATAACTTTTTTATAAAACGTTTTTATTAAATTTTATTGTAAAATTTTTTTTAGATTTAAGATCCGTTTCCGGTTAAAATTTGGATGTTGATATCGAACCCCGTAAATAAATGTAGTTTTGAGGAAATAGGAATAAATGAAATTATAACAATTTATGTAAATCAAAATTGTAAAGGTAATATAGGAAAAGGACTGATACAGAGTGTTTAATTTAAATATTTCAGTATTCCTGTGATGTTTGAAAAATAGTAACTATTAAAACGCTTAGTGATTAAGTATTTAAAATAAATAAATAAAAAATGTGACATTTATTTAGAATATGCTAGTTTTGTTGACGGTAGGTACATGAACTACATTAATGACATTTTTTTTAGTAATTTGGAATCATTCTACATATTATCAAATATGACATTTTTTGAATTGTAACACTTTTTTGCGTATAGGTGCGGTATGTAAGTTTCACCGTTTTGGATATATATAGAGCGTTAACAAACAGACAGACAGACAGACATCATTGAGATAATGGTCATACATGATTCAATAGATCTTTAGTTCGATTTATTCATGAATTTTTCTCTTTATTATAATTAATACAAAATTATTCTATTCGATTTTTTTAGTTTAATTTTCTATAGTCTCATTACATTGTATACATATACTTGGCACTTGGAACCCAACATTCGACGAGTTATTGCCGAAATAGAGCGAAGAGTATCTGAAAATTAGACCTCCAGATTAAGCCGTGTACACGCCAGCCACGGCGGCCACATGCCCGAAATCATATTTAAGGGGTTATATACAGTTAGAATTTTCAAAAAATCGATTTATTTTATTTCATTTTCGAAATGTACATATATTTAAGTACACACACAGAAAATTTCAAGTCAATCCGGCGATTATTTTCGAAGTTACACGCATATTTGTAAAGACGTGTCACAGCGTTTGAATGTAGGAGGTCGGAGCGTTTTTTCTCAAATCTGTGTTTTTAAAGTCGGTGACCACGATTCCTCGGAAACGGCTAAACAGATCAATCTCAAATTTTAACACAAGTTTCTTAAGTATATTTTTTAGTAATTAATCGAAGGTTTTTTCTCACCGATAAATATATATATTTTTTATAAACAATTTAAGGTCAAAAATCGATTTTTTTTCTGAGAAGCCGCCATTTTGTCAAAAAAATTTATTTTCCTTATTCCTTCGATTAAGTACAAGATTATACATTACTTTAACGAAATCCGTTTGGGTTTTTTATTTTAAATGTTCCAGTCCAGAGATATCGTGGTCACCGCAAGGCGACCTCCTGGAAAACAGCTGTAGCAGCTTTCGAAATTATTATTTTTACAAATAAAAAATATTAAAATACAATTAAAAGTTACCATAATATGTGTACAAATTTTTACATTAATAAATTTAAGTCTTCTTTTAAAAAATTATTGAAAAAAACACTTTTTTTGGCCTTCTAACTGTATATAACTCCTTAAACATGAATGACATAAAATTATCTGTCAAATAAACCCAAATTAATGCACATTAAAAACATATTTCTGTGTTTTATTTCAATTTAAAGTTATCTACCCAAAAAAAAAAACATCCTTTAGATAGTATAGTGGTTCTTAAACTTTAGTAATGACCCCCCCCCCTATTTTGAGAAACACTGGCAGGTACAGTGTCTGTATACATATATAAACAAATATTGTAAATAGTCTGTAGTTAGAATTCATAGAATAGGGTAAACAATAGACTAACATCTGGGACGTATATACCTATGAGTATAGGTATTTCGTCTAAACAGTAATTTTAACACGTAATCTCACATCATAAACTCTACCTGACTTAAAAGGATCAAATAATCCTTTATACAGTTAGTTTACAACAATGTTTTGTTGTTTCTGGTAAATATTAACAACTAAATATATGTATTAGGTATTTGGAATATACCGAAATTCTTAGTAATTGATATATTTGTTCAATATCTGTGAAAACATTCAACCTTATCTTTAACGTATCTATATTCTTGATTCAATATACTGTGTGTATGTATATATTTAA
The DNA here is from genome assembly GCA_949319165.1 of Sialis lutaria. Lineage (NCBI taxonomy): Eukaryota > Metazoa > Arthropoda > Insecta > Megaloptera > Sialidae > Sialis > Sialis lutaria. The sequence continues at coordinate 39,147,241 of OX439233.1, forward strand.
TACGTAATTCTAGGAATTAGTTATATCGAAAATGTATTATGGAATAATATGTATTATAGGTATGGTATTTATGAAATTGACTAAAAATGATTTTAGTAACTATTTAATAAACATTTTTCTATTTGATTTGCTATATTTTTTTAGATTTGAGGGGGGGGGTCATGTTACTCATGACCCCCCCCTTCTGAATCCGCGCTTGGGAACCCTTGGGACGGTGTATAGGTACTCATAAATCAAAAGTGTATTATGGAATAATATGTAGGTATGGTATTTATGAAATTGACAAATTTTAGTATATTTAATATATAAGCATTTTTCTATTTGATTTGCTATATTTTTTTAGATTTGAAGGGGGGGCATGTTACTCATGACCCCCCCCCCCCACTCTTCTGAATCCTTGGGAAGGTGTATAAATACTCGTAAATCAAAAGTATATATGGTATATTTATGAAATGGACAAAAAATGATTTTAGTATATATTATGTATTTAATAAGCATTTTTCTATTTGATTTGTTATAATTTTTTATGTTTGGAGGGAGGTAATGCCCCCCCCTTGACCCCCCTCCCCTTGACCCCCCTCCCCTTGTATACGTATTGTATTTGTGAAATTTACAAAAAATGTTATTTTAGTATTTTTAATAAATATTTTTCTATTTGATTTGCTATAATTTTTGAGATTTAAGGGGGGCTCATGGGACACACATGACCCCCCCCCTCTCTCTAGATCCGCTGTTGAGAACCCTTGTATACGTATGGTATTTATGAAATTGATAAAAAATTATTTTAGTATATATTTAATAAACATTTTTATATTTGATTTGTTATAATTTTTTATGTTTGGAGGGGGGTCATGTTCCCCTTGACCTCCCCCTCTCTCGATCCGCACTTGGGAACCATTGTATACGTATTGTATTTATGAAATTTATTATGAAAAATGTTAGTTTAGTATATTTAATAAGCATTTTTCTATTTGATTTGCTATAATTTTTTAGGTATGGGGGATCATGTCCCGCATGATCCCCCCCTATGGATTTGTGCTTGGGAACCCTTGAAAAAGTGTAGAGACTCATAATGAAGAGTTTTGACAGACTGGGTAGATTTTTGATTGATTTTATTAATCAATATTAATAAATTAATTTTATACTTGCTTAAATTAATTTTTGAATAAATCGAATTTTACTAAAAATGGCTGTCATAACTCTTAGTAGAATGACTTTAGAATTGAACACATCACTTGAAAAATTGATAAAAATGCGGCAACAAAACTTATATAAATTTTTTAATACACCGAAATTTGTATTTTTTTAAATGTAAAACCACTTTTATAAATATAGAGCATATAAATACTTTCAAAACGTATTAGAATAGATTTTATCAATTTAAAAGGACTATAATTTATCAAATATTTTCAATTAAAAAAAAGTTTTTACCCATAAAATAATTATCATATTTTATAATATATATTATAAAATATATGATCAAAACTTTTTTCCTAATTTCAGAAACAAACCGACGGAATTTTCACGAAGAAAATATCACTTTAGTTATGCTTTTCACCACCGCATGGCCCATGCGCTTCCAACGAGACATGTGGTGCCATCTACTAGCAAAACGTTCAACTACATACATACATACATTCGATTTGCTTTATTTTACATTTATATTTATTTATACCCTTTCATACGGTAAATACATTGAAATTTCATAACATACGAATTGTAAAATGTAGTATATTAAATATTTATCCTATATAAGATAAATAATATAAATCATTTTAAATATTGATAAAAAAAATTAATTCTCTTACCTTCTTCTTCATGATGACTCGAAGAGGAATTGGATGTTGCTTATGGGTCGATCACAGCAGTATCATCTAAATTAAAAATACGATTTTAATTTTTAAACAAATGTAAAATTAAAACTGTTTATATGAAATTAAGAGGGGTCAAAAAAATTGTCAATGTTTGGGAATTTTTTTCACAGATATAACTAATTATTTTTGAATCAGGTAAAGGACATTTTATTAAGTATATATTCAACTTATTTAATATCAATTTTTATTGAAAAATATTAAATATTTATAAAATTATGAGCCTCGATGTGACGACCAAAAAAAATATTTTTCTCTATTGTCGACTCGAAATTTCGAGAAGGGTTATATGAAAAAAAATAATTAAAATTTTTATCAATATCTATATGAATGTAGCTATCGTTGCACGTAGCCGTTTTTTTTTATTTCATTTTTTCACAAAATGGCGATCGTTTGAAATTTTTTTTCATTTTTAAGACCTATTTTTTTATTAGAGCGGTTTTAAAAATAGTAATTATCAAAATTTCAAAAATCGGCTACGTGCAACGATAGCTACTACAATTACGAAAATTATAAATAAAAAAAATTAAAATCGGTTCATTAGTCTTTGAGGAATCGTGTCGACCAAGTCGAAAAATGTCATTCCGAGATAAACGTGTTTAATATTTTTGTTTTGTCATAACCGGCCGTGCTACATCGTCTCATTAAATTGACTGTAACTCCGTCAATTTTCAAAATTTAAACTCAATTTTTTGTATACATATTTATGAATATGTAAACTTTAAAAAAATCTAAGAAATTATTTTTTTTTTTTTTTCCGTCACAGTGGCGTTCCGCATTAAATAAATAATTTTATGAATTGAGAATATACAAAATAACTAATATAACTGTAACTCCGTCAATTTTCAAAATTTAAACTCATTTTTTTGTATACATATTTATGAATATGTAAACTTCTAAAAAATCTAAGACAAAAAATTATATTTTTTTCCGTCACAGTGGCGTTCCGCCTTAAATAAATAATTTTATGAATTGAGAATATACATAATAACTAATATATATAAAGGGACATATACATAGACATTCAAGCGTATGATTTTATTTTGACACCTGCTTTTGTTATGGACTATTAAACAAATTAACATTTCATTTAAATACGAAAACATATACAGCTGTATATATATACATAGTATAAAGGGTGTGCACGTTGTGGTTTACAGCACATTATTGTAATTTATTATACATTATCATAATTATATATCTGCTCGTTTTATAATTGATATTTTATAAATATTAGGCATACTCAGTAATTATTTGGGTAATAAAACCAATAAATAATTTTACTACTTTATTAATTTCTTCGGCTATTAAAATTGTATACAATTATTACTTCCTCGCAATATCGAAGATACGAGAAGCTACGTTATCGTTTTAAAACGAGAAAAAAAATGTGTTCTCCGATTTCAAAAATTTTACTTTATTTATCCGTTTCAGGTCAAGACAAACACTTTTTGTTCCGTGTCTGTCTGTCTGTGTGTGTGTCCCCCAATCCTTGTCACACGCTTAACTCATGAACCACTGAACCGATATTGATGAAACTTGGTTGGTTGGTTTGGTCTGGCTTGAGGACGGTCCCATTTCAAAATAATTAAAATTGTGTGTAAGGGGGAGGGGTGACATCCAAAAAGATTTATTTTTTGAAGATATCTCAAGAAAGACACATGTTACGTGAAAATTTTATAGAACCTTTTTTGTAGAGCATTCAATTCTTTTGTTGTAAAATATTCCCTTACAAAGATCTATCTCAATTTGACTTAAGAAAATCGTCATTTGTTTTTTTAAAATTGCTATTTACTTTGACATATTAAATGTCATTTTGACATTCGTATAGCAGAAAAATAATGATTTTGATTGAAATTATCAAAAAATTCAAAATATACGACATAATAACCAGGCGCGTATTAAGAAAAATGTCAAATTATTTTTTTTTATTAAAATCGTATGAAAATTAAATGGTTAACCAATGACAGGCAGTTGATCTGAATACTTTATCGGTTTTTATTTAAATTGTTCAATAATTAACTACATTTGATGAATTTAGCACGAGGAAGCACCGTGCATTTACAAGGCAGAGTATTTTTTAATAGATAAAAATAAATACATATTTATTTGTCCTGCTTGACTCATCAACGTACAACTCCTGAATGTAGAAATATTTAATTGAAGTAAGAGATTTTTATATATTTAACCCCTAATTAGTAGCGTGTTATACACTCAGCGTTCTATAAGACGACGGCATCGGTAATTCAAAAATTCCACAATACAACGGCTAGAGGAGCCCCCACCAACACGCCTAAAAGTTGAAATGTAATAACAAAAATGGCGCTGTTGGTGAACGAGATCCTGGTTTGTTGACTTTTTAGAATTGAACTCGAAACAATTGTTATTCGTTGCTTTAATATTGGATGAAAAATGCATAGATTTCTATACAATCATATGTCAATAGTTTTTTTTTGTTATTTCCTTTTTTAATCGTTTTCAAATTATCAAATTTTAAATAAAATGTACCTTACACATTTTTTTAATACTATTTATTATATTTCAATTTCAACGAAAATTTGTATTGAATTTCATTTTTTTTTCCACATTGAGTCACACCAAAACACAAGTTTTGTGTGTAAAATCTACATAGAAGACTTTAACGTCAATTTGTTAATTTAAATTTCGCGCTGAAATATAGCAGTCACAGTGTTGGTATTATGGTGGGGGTTGGGGAAAGACGTTCTATAGAACTGTTAGAACATTGTCTTACGGAACGGTCGTCTTGTGGATGGTCGTCTTACAGAACGCTGAGTATAGTACCTTCGTTGGGCTCTATATAGGAAAATTTGAATTTATTCTTCTGGAAGATTTTTTTACACTTGAGTTGTTATTTCTTGAGAACTATTAGAGATACAGTTAATTTAGTCTAATATGGTTCAAATTTCAACTTTTCATATAAAATATAAGGAAATATGAAGGGGTATCATAATTAACTACAAAAACAATAATTTTCAATTTTTTTTCATGTAATTTTTTGTTTAAATTACATTTAACAAAAAAACGTTATAACATATTCGTATACAAGTTTTATATTTAAATTACTGGTTTTTAAATTATAGATACCTATTATCTTTTCTTAATATATATAAATTACGTGTCACATGTTTGTCCGCGATGGACTCCTAAAATACTTAACCGATTTTAATCAAATTTGTACACCGTGTGCAGTTTGATCCAACTTGAAAGATAGGATAGCTGACATCTCAATTTATGATCGCAATATTATTTTATTGCAAATTATTTGTCTTTATCTGTTAGCTCCAAACGATTCTAACAGATGATGACATCTGTTGACTGGATTGAGTAAGTATTCAATAGATGGCGCTATGTCAAACTTCCAAACGTTTCATATAACCTACAATTTAATAGCATAACCACCACATGTTGCTAAAGTATAGGTTAACCACAGCAACGCGTGGCCGGGTCAGCTAGTATGTATATAAATTAGCACGTCAAAATTGGATACAATTTAAAAAAAATTTCATTAATTTTAAAAGAATCTTTAGATATTTTTATCGTGATACAAAAACTATAACAAATATTATTCCAAATTAAATCCTTAGGTAACTGTATTAATTTATATTTTAAATATTTTTCTAAAATATATTAAAACTCGATATGCAAAAAAAAATTTTTTTTTCCCACTTGGTTTTATTGATTTTTTTTAAACACACACAGACTTTAAGGACACTCTTTACCAAACAAAATCCTAAGCCATCCTTCAATTTAAATAATTCTAATTTATGCTAATTATGACAATAGCTACAAGGGTGTGTATTATTGCGCTCACCTTTATAACTAACGCATTTATTTATTCTAAACACTTCATTGAATAGAATAAAAATAGATTAGATTTATATATACACAACTTATACAATTTGTCTAGTGTTTGTGTGTGTGTCGGACGGACGGACGGACAGACAGACCCCCCGTGCACTTGACAATATATTTTATTTGTAAAAACATGCTTAAATAGGATTATGATAATCATTTTAATGTTTATTATATATATGTACACAGAAAAAAAAACTGTATTGGACCAAGAAAACCTTGTTTTGTATATAACGAAAACAATATATTGTTAATATAAGAAACATACTCTTAATCCAACTACGTTATTCCTTCGTTCAAGAATATTATAGTTGGTTTAAGAGATTATTGCTCTTATCTTAACAAAATATTGTTTTCGTTATATACAAAACAAGGTTTACTTGGTTTGAGAAACTCTTTCTACCAGTGTGTGTATAATATACATTTTCCGGAATTATTAATTTTGTAAAATATTGTCATTTAACTACTGTAGTTTTTTTTTTTATAAATATTTATAATATTACAGATTTATATTAAATATATCTTATATTACACCTCCGCAAAAAAGTGTCACAACTCAAAAAATGTAGTTTTGAGGAAATAGGAATAAATGAAATTATAACAATTTAGGTAAATCAAAATTGTAAAGGTAGTATAGGAAAAGGACTGATACAGAGTGTTTAATTTAAATATTTCAGTATTCCTGTGATGTTTGAAAAATAGTAACTATTAAAACGCTTAGTGATTAAATATTTAAAATATAAATAAAAAATGTGACATTTATTTAGAATATGCTAGTTTTGTTGACGGTAGGTACACGAAGTACATTAATAACAATTTTTAGTAGAAATATATAGTAATTTGGAATCATTCTACATATTTATCTCAAATATGACATTTTTTGACTTATGTCACTTTTTTACAAGGGTGCATGCGACATATTTTCATAAACATTAAATAATAGTTATGACGAGAAGAAGAATACATAAATAATGTCCGTCTGTCTGTCTGTAGACGCTGCAACTCAAAACAACAAGATGGGTGAAATTATATATTAATTTTCATCTTCGAAGAAAAACGTCCCATTTTTTAAATGATTTTTCCAACGTATACGAACTAAACAAACTTGTCTATATATGTATAACATTACTGACTATATACCCCCATCAACTAAAACTAAATGCAAATAGATAAAACCGCATCACGAATTACAACCTAAAACCACTTTCATCCTAAGACACTAAATGTTACTAAACCAGGTATAATACGTAACATCAAAGTCACAATATTTGCAAATGAGTCTGCTGCAATATTAGCTAGTTGAAACTATCCGCATCTCTATCTTCACCGCGCCGTGCATTAGTACACATTTACATCACAAATAAGTATATAGTGGTGGTGTTGTCTCACATTAATAATACATCAGAATAAATAATATGTATAACCTATGTCAGAGGTATTATTTACTTAAATGTGTACACATGAATATCTATTTAATATCAATAAATCGTTGGGGAAAAATGAATACTTACACTGGTAGAATGGTTATCTCAAACCAAGTAAACCTTGTTTTGTATATAACAATATTTTCTTAAGATAAGCAATAATCTCTTAAACCAACTATAGTATTCTTGAACGAAGGAATAACGTAGTTGGATTAAGAGTATGTTTCTTATATTAACAAAATATTGTTTTCGTTATATACAAAACAAGGTTTTCTTGGACCAGTACAGTTTTTTTCTGTGTATAGAAGCTAATAAAGTGTGTGTCTGTCTGTCTGTCTGTCTATCTGTCTGTCTGTCTGTCAAAGCATTTTAGCTACTGAATCTATAGAAAACATTTGTGAGATTTAAGGCTGAACATGCTATTTGAATTGCCATAAGAATTACTATAGAGAAATTACGGTTTTGTATTTTAAGTTCAGCTCTGACCAGTATTAATAAATCATTTAGGAAAAAATACACTCACAAACTAGATTAATTTTTCTATGTTATTACATACTTAATTTTTCAATTTAATTTTTTTTTATATTAATAAAAAAAATCTGAAAATGTGTGTATTTTTCTTGATATGATAAAACTCAATATATTGAAAAATACGGAGAAAAAAAATATACCACGACATAGATATTTGTTTAAGCTTTCTAATTTTATAATAATTCTGCAATTTTCATTTGAAAATATTGAATGTAAGCCTTAAAACATAAGAACTAGTTCTATCCTTTGTAACTTCATCTCTGTTTAGTTTCGAGAATATCCCATTTTTCATTCGATCGTCAATTGTCACTGAATTACTTGTATCTGTCATTTTCCCTCAGGGCTAAACTTAAGGGGGATTAAGGGTATCCCCCCTCCCATGAGTCTACGAAATTTTTTTATCAACAATTTTTGCAGTTTTATATTTCCAATACGCAAAAAAATGAATGCCCAAAGACTTGTGTACGGCAGTGTACTTGTATACAGGACGATTAACATATGTTGGTACTTTATTAACACACAAATTGTCTAAGAAGTTAGTGCGTGTTAACACTTGAGTGCGGTTTAACCAATGCGTCTATATACTTTATATCTACACACTGTGTCGTTTGCGGGGGTATTGCCAACCTAACTCCTAACCCAAAACCACATTCCCCTAGACACAAAACTACACAGTAACTACTCTAGCTTTGAATTATTCATTCACTATCTCTTAGTTTAATTGCAGAAATACCTCTATGTGCGCTCAGAAGTTATGTACATATATATAGGCTTTTTGTATACACAGAAAAAAATAAGTTATCTATGTGGTAAAAAATGTGATCAATGTAAAAAATTCGTAATCGATTTGGTTGTTTGTTAATATGATAATTTTTTTACCAATATGGAAATATCCACGTTTATCTTATTGATAAATGTATATTATTACTAATAATGTTCTTATCATAGTGAAAATTTTGTTTAGTATTGAAAACATATCTTTTAAAAATGACATCACTGAATTTACCATATCGAAAATTGCACTTTCACTAGTTATGTGGTGTAAAAAATATTCACACTGATAAATATTTATTAATACAACTATTATGTTTAATCTATTTGAGAGTTTCGTTAGTTGGTGTAATAAATTATTTATTAATTTGACAAATGAAATGATTTTTAGATAAACATAATTTCAAATTAATAAAAATATCCTCAATAAGATGTTTTTTTAATTATTATATTGAAGAAATATTGTCATATTAATAAAATAAATTTATTAAGCATTTTTCCATTTCAAATTTTCAATAAGATCGAGTTTTTTTTCTGTGTAGTTTTAGTTAATCTAAAGATTACAGTTCGTCTTAAGAAAATCTAGAAAATTAATCAAAATTTATTTAGAGCAGTTATTATTTGCGAGATATTAGTTAACAAACATTTTCATGACACTGCAAATTCTTTAATTTAAATTTTAATAAGTAAAAAATTTTTGTTTTACAATACTTAGAGAGAGATGCAAAATAAGGCAACTATATAGAAATATAGTCAAATCGATTTTCCATAACTCATAAAAATCTTATTTTAACAAAGTTAAAAATTAATTTTATCAAAAATAGTTCATTTCTACGTGTTAAGCAACTAATAATCATAATATAAACATTTTAATTTAAATGATTTTATAGTTGAAAATGTATTAAGTCTAGCACACTGTAAAAAAGATTAATTTGAAAATTGAAATAGACAGAACGGTATATAAAAGTAACATGTACTAATTTGTATACTGCTGTAATGGCAGAGCTAGTTTATTCATTAATTTTGAATATATTACACGTGAATATATTTGTTTTATAATTATTATAGTATTTAAAAAGGTTGAAGATTCGAATAATTAGTTTTTAAAACGACTCAATATAGCCAATTGTGTAGAATTTCAATAAATAGAACACTTTCGGCAAGTTCTCTCATTTATCGTGTGTTAAAAACTATATTTTTAATATCCAATTACTCAAAAACCATACGTCTAAAAATTAATAAAATATATTTTTTCCACAAATAACGACTTTTATCTATACATTGCTCTAATGATCGAATAACCATAATAGATATTGATTTAAACTCACAATCAGCCAGTGTTCTTCTGACTACTTGAAATAAATAAATTTCAGATTTTCTCATAATATCTAGTGCATCTCTTTAATTCTTGGGGGAGAATGATAACCCCTTAATCCCCCCCCCTTATATACGCTCCTACTTAAGAAGAAGACATACATATTTTAAATATAATTTCAAAAATATAACAATTTAACTACAATTACTTATATTGTATTGTATAAACAATACTTCAAACATTAAAGTATAGTTCAAACCCATTCTATAGCACATACATGTTAACTTACAGACATATGGGAAGGAGGGGGCGTGGGCGCCGTCATTACTGACCGTCGGCTTGCCTGCCGGGCTACTGGACTTGCGGTTACAAGACGCCCCCTTCTGTGTATGTGTGTGTGTTACATGCTGGACCACGTCTGCAGCATTCCTAAAGACAACACAAAAGTCCACGTACTTTGATACAAGTGACTCAGAGATATGAGTATCAAATGTTAAAAACGTTTTAACCGATTACTTCCCGACTTTATTTCTTTGAATTTTTTTTATCAAGTTCTCAATTCTTGTTGAAAATATTACCAAAAAGTTAAATTCAATACAAGACATAATAATTATCAGTCGCAGATTAGATTATTATCATGAGAACCCAATGTCATATTTATAGGACAGCACTTTATTAACGACCTGGATTTATTTTTGAAAATTGTTGATTTTTTTTTGTTTTATTTGTTTTATTATATATCGTCGCTTGTCTAACAACACCGCTCAAGTCATTTTGACCAACTTTACAGGAGAGCGAAAAAACCGTGTATGTTTTATATAGGCTACCGGCTTGCGCGCTATCACTATTTATTGAATTCTGGTCTCTTATTGTCCAAAACGTCTATCCATTGACATTAAAATGTAATAAAACGGGCAAGTGCGTGTTGGGCACGCACATGATAGGGTTCCGTAGTCATTCTCACTACGATTTATAAAAAGTATTTTTCAAAAATTTCGTGACTGAAGGGTTGAAATCAAAAAGTCATTTGACTTTTATTATTGCATTTTAGGAGACACCCCACTCAATGGGGTAAATGAAAAAAATGTGAGTTCACTTTTCAATCTATGAAAAGGGGGTCCAAAATATTTTTGACAATGTTCGTTATAATTTTCAGTGAAAGTACTAATTAAAATCTACATTCTGAATTTTTTTCAGATTTTTTGAATCGATAGTTTAGAAAATAGAGGGGGGGACGCTCTGACAGCGACATTAAAAAGCAAATTTATCGCGTCTGAAGGGTTAAAATCAAAAAGTTATTTGACGTTTTTATTGCATTTTACGAGACCTATTAAATGAAATCCCACTCAATAGGGTAAGTGGGGAAAAAAATGTAAGTTCAATTTTCAGTCTAAGTAAGAGGGGTCCAAAATATTTTTGACAATGTTCGTTATAATTTTCAGTGAAAGTACTAATTAAAATCTACGTTCTGGAATTTTTTAATTGATAGTTTAGAAAATAGAGGGGGGGGGCGCTTTTTTAATGACTTTGGAGAGAAAATACATCGTGATCGAAGGGTTAAAATTAAAAATTTCTGTTACATTTTTTGTTGCATTTTAGGAGACCTTTCTAACGACACCCCACTCAATGGTGTAGGTGACATTTTTTTTTTTTAAAACACTTTTCATTTTATGAAAGGGGGGTCTAAAAAATTTTTATTTTCAAAAATCTTATCATTTCTGTTTTTGGGTCATCAATCTACGACCGTATACCAAATTTCATCTTTTTATGACAACATTTTTCAGGACGGACGGACGGACGGACATGGAGAAACTATAAGGGTTCCTAATTTTCTACGGAACCCTAAAAACCGCTAATTTTCGACTTGAGCGGTGTTGTTAGATAAGCGACGATATGGTTTCGTCGGATAGCTGGAATAATTACACAGTTACTTTAAAAGTGTTATAATTTGTCATAGAATTAAAAATTATTGTAAGTAGAGAGACTTAAAAAACATATTAGTAATGTAAATCAAATTAACAACGTTATTATTGTCAGAAAAAAAAATTAGAAAATATGATGTCCTATAAATAGGACACTGGGAAGTAACGGGTTAATATCTGTATGTAGCTGCCTTATTTAAATAAAAGGTTTAAGTAAAATAGAATCAAATTTCAGGTCCTAGAGTGGTTTAATGCTAGTATGTTAAAATTATGGTAAAATACATAGCAAGTTTAATTTTAAATGTTTTCAGAAAGTATTGATCTTATAAAATACAAAATGATTTTTGGATATTCGATTGTTGATGATTTATTTAAGGTTATTATGCCGTTGGTACGCTGGATATTTCATTCATTTTGTTGTAATATTAATTAACAGTTGTATAGAGAGGCAATAATGTTTATAGTTTAGAAATACAAAATTTAAACCCTGCAATTTTATTTTTGTTAAAAATTTATGCATGTATACTTTTTCAGTGGTGTGTTATAGCTTCATTGAATTTGGGGACCCCATGTACAGTGGGAGGACATTTTTGAAGAAGAAAAAAATTTACGATTTTTTTCATCGAGTTATTGAAGATTTCAGCTAAAACCATGTCTCTGGCACCCCCTTTTTTGAAATTCGAATTTTATTATATGCAGTTCGTTTGTGCTTCGTTTGTGCACGTTTGTGCAGGAAATCCTTTCGTTTGTGCTTTAACCCTTTAGGAGATATTCAAAAAAATCAAATGGGGGCCGTAGACATGCGAGCCCCCCTTTTTCGAAAATTTAAATTTATTATATGCAGTTCGTTTGTGCTTCGTTTGTGCACGTTTGTGCAGGAAATCCCGTTGTTTGTGCTTTAACCCTTTAGGTGGTATTCACAAAAATCAAAGTGGGTGCTGTAGACATGGGAGCCCCCCCTTTTTGAAATTCGAATTTTCCTATATGCAGTTCGTTTGTGCTTCGTTTGTGCACGTTTGTGCAGAAATTTTCATCGTTTGTGCTTTAACCCTTTACATGTTATTTATATTTAAAAATACCGAAAATATGTATGTCTCTGGCACCCCCTTTTATGTAATTTAAATTTTTGAATGTGCAGTTCGTTTCTGCTTCGTTTGTGCACGTTTGTGCTGAAATTATATTCGTTTATGCTTTAACCCTTTAGGAGTTATTCGTAAAAAAACTGTTAGTGCGTTATAAACATGATTGCCAGAGACATACATATTTTCGGTATTTTTAAATATAAATAACATGTAAAGGGTTAAAGCACAAACGATGAAAATTTCTGCACAAACGAAGCACAAACGAATTACATATATTAAAATTAGAATTTCCAAAAAGGGGGGGGGGTCGCAACTCTACGGCCCCCCATTTGATTTTTTTTAATATCTCCTAAAGGGTTAAAGCACAAACGAAAGGATTTCCTGCACAAACGTGCACAAACGAAGCACAAACGAACTGCATATAATAAAATTCGAATTTCAAAAAAGGGGGTGCCAGAGACATGGAGCCGCTAAAACCGTTGCTTTTATTTCAAGAGTTTTGCTAATTAATTAAACAAACAGAATATGTTGGTCGTGTAAGTAATTTTTTCCTATTCACATAATTATAATCTAAAAGATTAAAAAATAAAAAATAAAATCATTTTTACCGTATCATACATACATAGTCAACAATTATGCCTCAAAAAAATTCACAACCCGCACCCCAAACTACCCTGAATTCAACATTAGCTTTTTTAAAACCGTCCTCATGGATATAATGAAATGTCGGCGCCAATGCATACAAACTATAATAAAATTAATTTCGAATAAAATAATTTTATTTTAAAATATAGCTGTTACCCGCGTAGAATTTTTTCCAATAATTTTTTGGGATAAAAATTAGCCTATATCTTTCCTCAGGATGTGAACTACCTCCCTGACAAATTTCATCAAAATCGGTTAAGTAGTTTAGCCGTGAAAAGGTAACAAGCAAACAAACAGAATTCACCTTAATAAAGATTCCAATTAACTCAAATAGTTTGCGAGTAAACCAATCAACGCGAAATACCCTAACCGAAATATTAATAATAAAGTGTCATTATTCTAAATACAAACATTTCGTCACATCACAGCATCTATAGAAAGATAGAGAGAGATAGAAAGAGAGAGTGAGAGAGATCAAAAACAAAAATTATAATAATATTAATTTCGAATAAAATCATTTTATTTTAAACTATATAGTTGTTACCCGCGTAGATTTTTGTCCAATAATTTTTTGGGATAAAAAGTAGCCTATATCTTTCCTCAGGATGTGAACTACCTCCCTGCCAAATTTCATCAAGATCAGTTCAATGGTTTAGCAGTGAAAATGTAACAAAATAACACACAAAATTATAATAAAATTAATTTCGAATAAAATAATTTTATTTTAAACTATATAGCTGTTACCCGCGTAGAATTTTTTCCAATATTTTTTTGGTATTAAAAGTAGCCTATATCCTTCTTCAGGATGTGAACTACCTCCCTGCCAAATTTCATCAATATTAGTCCAGTCGTTCAGACGTAAAAAGGTAACAAACAAACAGACAGAAATTATAATAAAATTAATTTCGAATAAAATAATTTTATTTTAAACTATAGTAATATTTTTTCCAATTTTTTTTTCTAAATAAAAAGTATCCTATGTTCTTCCTAAGGATGTGAACTACTTCCTTGCCAAATTTCATCAAGATCAGTCCAGTCATTCAGACGTAAAAAGGTAACAAAAAAAATTACTTTCGCATTAATAAAGATTCCTATAAAAACTCAAACAGTTTGCGAGTAAAACAATCAACGCAAAATATTAATAACAAAGTGTCATTATTCTAAATACAAACATTTAGTCACATCACAGCATCTATAGATAGATAGAGACAGAAATAGTGAGAGAGAGAGAGAGACGAAAACATAAAAAGCCAAACTGGTATATGATACACCTACATATGTTAGATCAGTGGTTCCCAATGTGGTCCCTACGGACCCCAAGGGGTCCCTGGCATCGTTCAGGGGGTCCGTGGAAAATTAAAATCGATTTGGGGGTCCCTGAACAACGTCAGGGGGTCCGCGCACATTTTTATTAATATGGAAATTAAAATAAATAACAATGACCGACAGCCATTTTGCTGCAGGGCATACAACAACTTTTTAAGGGTAATTTGGACACGCTGAATCCAAAAATGATGACCATTTTGCTCAATTAGCTCTTGTTTTTGCAATATAGCAAAAAAATGTTTTTTTCGATATGCAAACATTCAAATTCGTATATATATTTTTTGAATCAATGACTTCAACCAAAGTTCATTCAGAATGAAGCTATGGGTCCTAATTGAACTAAAAAACCTTAAATTATATACATTCATAAAGTTATTCCCTTCGAAAATCATTTTTTAAACGAAAACAATCTATTTTTTAGCAAAAATTCTGCAATTTTCAAAATTCAAAGCGCATTAACACAAACAATTTTTGTCCAATTTTAATGTTATTCACTAAATGAGTAGCTTTGTCTATCTTTTTCATTGTGTTAAAATTTCAACGTAATCGAATAAAAATTGGCGAAGTGGTACTAAAATCAACTGCGCGTGTCAAAATTTAGTAGTTTTTCACCCAGGGTCCGTGGGCAAGTTTTGACTATGAAAGGGGGTCCGTGGGCAAGTTTTGACTATGAAAAGGGGTCCTTGGGCCAAAAGAGTTTGGGAACCACTGTGTTAGATAGATATATGTATGGCATCTTCTTCAGCAGTCTGGACAGGCCTATAATCACCGATCGATTCGTGGTTCGGTCCTGACACCCTGAGGGCCACCTCGTCGGTAGTAGCGAGGATAATACGCACGACCGTTAATTATACACTACAACCGCACACTGAACCCGCCCCTGGCTATCACAGATTTCGTCTGATACGGCCCGCGATAATATGTACTTATGAATAATAAAATGTGTTACACGATTGGTAGATATAGGCGATCTCCTCTCTTCTCTCTCAGTTATATTCATTGTGTTTTTATAAAATCATATCAAAATACCAGTTTTGGGTCTTTAATGGTTTTTTTGCATTCTGTGTTGTTTTTTTTTTGTTGCTGATTGATGAATTCTGATTATATAGGTATAGAGTGTAAATTGGTTACATATTTTGTATTATTTTATATATTAGGTACACTGCCGTGCAAAAATGGTTGATAAGAGTAGGTACTTAATTATAACTTTTGTAATAATCAATATAGCATATATGTCTATAAAATATTGCATTATACAGCATTTACAATTTTCCAAATTGTAAATGCTGTATAAACGATGGGAACAACAGAATTTTTTAAATAAAATTCGGTATATTCTTCAGAAGGTTTAGAAATACACTTACAATACGAGTGTCTTTGGACACTCGTATTGTAAATATAAAACTGTAAAAATGGTTAAATGTTGATAAGAGTACTTAATTACAACTTTTGTAATAATCCTAGCATATCTAAAATACAGCATTTACCATTTTCCATGTTGTTTTTGAATTATATGCCTGAAAGGTCAGGTTTACTCAAGTTGAAAGTATTGACGCACAGTGTCTTTCAAGCTAACGAGAAATTGTTTTTTTTTACTACACTCATCAAAAAAATTAAAGGATAATTTTTAACAAACAATTTTTTTACCAATTTTCAAACAGTTATATTTCCGCGAAAAATGATTGGATTTGCATGATCTAAAGTTCATTCGAAAGCTTGTACTTTCTAGTTTTTGAATCAAGAGCCCAATTATTTTTATCATCCCTTGCCGCTCTGGGCTAAGGGTTCAAACAGTTCAAAAAAATTTCCCTTAATTTTTTATAAACTTTGGATGCGTAACTTTTTTGCAAATTTTTTTTTACAAAAGAATCGATGAAAGTTTTCAAAAGCTTGTTCTTTTCTCTTAAAAATGTGTTTTTTTATCATCCCCGTACGATTTTTTTTGACCGCGTTATTCACTGTCAAAGTAAAAACGACACTTTTGACTTTAAACTCCTGTATATCCTGAAATAATGATCGCACAATGATCGGCTTGATATCATTAGAAAGCTGAAATTATTCTCTTTAAAATCGTTGTATACGATTTTGTAAAGAAATTTTTTTCCTCCCATGATTTTCATTTTAAAAACATGTACAAAAACGGTATTTTCTCATTTCTTACTTATCTGGCCGCCATTCTGTCAAAAATGACAGTACCTAAAATACAAACGTATTTTTTTTAAGTTAATAGTATCCCAAAACGGTATCCAGAATAGCAAGTTGCTGTGATTTCTTCTTCTTAATATTCACAGCTGTCAAATGTTTATGATTTAATTAATTCTCTCCAAATGAAAGTGCTGATTTTAAATAATATTATCATAGTTTTCTTACCTAAAACATAAACGGGATTTCATACATACCGACTTTACTCTAATAATAGATTTTTAACACACAGAATACAAACTTCTGAATATGAGAATAACATGCTAAAAAAAATCCACAAAATAAAAAAAAGGATTGTGTGGTTTTATGAAACCACGGTAAAAGTGAAACTTTTTTTTCACATTATAGACATTTAACTAAAAATTTTCGGAATAATAAATTCAAGCACTCAAAATTGAAATAAATCCATAAACAACAACATGCACCAGCAAAAAGTTCTAATAATACTAATAAATTCTATATAAAAACCAAGATCTTTTTTCCTTTTTCTATAAGCACGTGCTCTGTCGGCGTTCTGTTTTTTTACGGCGTAAAATCTGTGCGTAAAATTAATTCATCGTCATTCATTTTTGCACTATTCTTTCTCGTTGATCAGTTTTTTGGACTCACTAGCTGTGTCGTTGTTTACCAAAAGCAAATAAATAACAACATTTACATTAAACACTGACAAATTACAATACAAACTTACTAAATATGTATAATAGCACACAGTACATAAACTGTCATACAATGAATGGCTGCTTGTTCCACGCATCAGGGCCGCCGAGAGCCGAACCGGGCCCCGATGTAAAATGAATCTTGGGGGCCCCGAACAGACTGAAAAACCTTAATCTGTTCAATGTGATTACTTTTTTTTTTCCTTCAATTTCAATCAGCTCCGGGCCCCTTCAAGCTCCGGGCCCCGATTTTTTGCATCGCCTGCATCGCCCGCATCGCCCTCTTGTCGGGCCTGCCACGCATGCGCAGTCCAAACGTTACGCGACATGCAACACACAGACCAAAAAGTTTGAGACGATGTAATAAAAGTTTCACTTTAAAAAACACGTAAGACAGATTAACGTTGCATTTTATACATTGTATAGATAATAATAGATTTTTAACACACAGAACGCAAACTTCTGAATATGAGAATAACATGCTAAAAAAATCACAAAAAAAAACTATAAATATAATAACACATATAAATATAATCGAGTGACGATACCCCGCACTGTACGGTCAATTATTTATTCAAATTTCATAAAAACATTCGACAGTAAACCATCCTACCTACGACCAATAATGACCACTTTACTAAATAATTATATTCTACAACAAATTACGTTCAAGAAAAAATATAGTATAAAAATTACCCGGTATATAGACTATATATATAAAATAGTCTGGGGGCTATACAGGGGTATTGGGGTACTACACTTTCGGTTGTTGTTGCTGCTGCTATAATATCCAGTGGGTTCCCCGGAGCGGTGTGAGTTAGGTTACTCTCAAGGTTTGATGGTAGTGGGACCACAAGAACACCCCACAGCAAGGTGAAACCAATTAGATTCAATTGTCGATAAATCGGTTGATTGCCTGTTTTCGATATACATATAGCCGCCCATCACATGTGTAGGAATGTGTTTGACAGCTGCAGTTCATTGTCAAGAAAATTCTGTATCATACACGGACACAGATAAAAAACTGTGTTGAGCAAAGAAAACCTAGTTTTGTATATAACGAAAACAATATTTTCTTAATATAAGAAACATACTCTTAATCCAACTACGTTATTCCTTCGTCAAAGAATACTATAGTTGGTTTAAGAGATTATTGCTTATCTTAAGAAAATATATACGCTATTTGTATATAACTACTAGCTGACCCGGCCACGCGTTGCTGTGGTTAACCTATACTTTAGCAACATGTGGTGAAATTGTAGGTTATATGAAACGTTTGGAAGTTTGACATAGCGCCATCTATTGAATACTTACTCAATCCAGTCAACAGATGTCACCATCTGTTAGAATCGTTTGGAGCTAACAGATAAAGACAAATAATTTGCAATAAAATAATATTGCGATCATAAATTGAGATGTAAGCTATCCTATATTTCAAGTTGGATCAAACTGCACACGGTGTACAAATTTGATTAAAATCGGTTAAGTAGTTTAGGAGTCCATCGCGGAGGAACATGTGACACGTAATTTATATATATTAAGATAAGCGAGGTAAGAAGCACAGATGTTTATATAGCCCTTATTATTTGAAATTTAATCTAATTTTCTATATTTATCAGAAGATCTTAAAAATTGTTATACTATGTTTTTTACAAGATAATAATTTTTTTATGGTAATTTGAAATCAGCAAAACTTATCTTGTTCACTCTTCTAAATGTTGATATGAATATCAATTCTGTCACAGTACATTATGTATGTTATGTATTGTCTTTACTGTTTATTGAATGATAAATATGTATGTATATGCATGTGTTATTATATACAATAAATTAATTATTGATAAACAGTAAATGCAACTAAATGCATCGCCTAATATGTCTATTAGTACATATGCATATAAACTGCATGAATAATATTATATGTAATGTTTGCAATTATTAATTAGGTAGATGCTAATTGTAAGATAATATCAGTAATTTATATTATAAATTATAATATACGTATATCAATTATGTTTATTTAAATTAAATTATGGATTAAGAATACTCACAAAATTTAATTTCATAAAAATTAAAAAATATGGATATGTGTCTCAAAAATAAAATTCAATATTTGTTTATTTTCAATTTATATCTCATATTCTCCACTATTATAAACAAATTTGATGCTCATATAAAGTAGATTTACTGTATTAACAACCTAATTTAAATGTCAATATATTTTAAATTATATTTAGTCTCATAGAAAAATTTATTGAAAAAAATAATACAGAAAATTTGAAATCACATTAATTAAATGTATGATACCTTGTTTTGTTGATAATAAGATTTAAGTTAAATGCCAGTTAGTTAAATGAGCACTTAGTTTTTGGTAATAATATTGACAATATTTTGTTTGTAAAGTCAATCGTTTTTTTTAAAGTGAAACTTTTATTACATCGTCTCAAAATTTTTGAACTGTGTGTTGCATGTCGCATTACAGTTGGACTGCGCATGCGCGGAACAAGCAGCCATTCATTGTATGACAGTTTATGTACTGTGTGCTATTATACATATTTAGTAAGTTTGTATTGTAATATTACTGTGTTGAAATGTTTCACATTTAAACAGGAAGATATAAAACAAGAAATAGAAGACATAGATTGTCTTCAGGATATTGAAACCTATGATGAATATTCTAAATATTACAAACAGGAATATGAGGTAAGTAATACATACACGTATTTTTAGCATTATTTATAAAACATTACCTACATCTAATTCAATTTATTACTGTATTGTGTTACGTATTTCAGGGAGACTTGGCTGTTAAAGAGAATACTTACCAGAAACTAGAAACAAACAACTAGGAAACGAAGATCCTTTAAAAACAGATTGTGATAGTGAAATAGTGATCGGTTTACAGGGAGACTTGGTTATTAACCCTTTAACTACGGGTGTCCTCAATAGACGACGCAACGAAACTTTCGTGAGGTACGGCTATCGTCAATAAGCGATCTATTAGTTGAAACAGGTGTCGACTATTGACGATGTTATTTGTTATTATAAGAATTTTGAGTTTTTTGGGTATGCTTATAGAAAAAGGAAAAAAGATCTTGGTGAGTAAACATAGTTTTTATATAGAATTTATTATAATTATTAGAACTTTTTGCTGGTGCATGTTGTTGTTTATGGTTTTATTTCAATTTTGAGTGCTTGAATTTATTATTCCGAAAATTTTTAGTTAAATGTCTATAATGTGAAAAGAAGTTTCACTTTTACCGTGGTTTCATAAAACCACACAATCCTTTTTTTTGTATAATTTAAATCGTGTAATTTTCACTTAAGAGTGAAATATCGCATAAAATCTAGGCAGTATAAATTTCAAATTATTCAAGATGACAAGAGCTCCACACAAGACGAGAGTAAAGTAAGTATCAACTCGTTTCGATCTCGTCCCGGCATGTCGGCGTACAGCCTAATTTCAGTTGGTACATAGTTTCGATATTCAACAAAATTAAACGAAACATGCTATACACTGGTAGAAAGGATTTCTCAAACTAAGTAAACCTTGTTTTGTATATAACAATATTTTGTTAAGATAAGCAATAATCTCTTAAACCAACTATAGTATTCTTGAACGAAAGAATAACGTAGTTGGATTAAGTGTATGTTTCTTATATTAACAAAATATTGTTTTCGTTATGTATAAAATAAGATTTTCTTGGTCAAATACAGTTTTTTTTCTGTGTATAGTAATATATTCTGTATTATAAATATTAATACACATACGTGTATTAGCGCACGCGTTGTCGCACACACACAGACAGACAGACACATACAGTAGCTATATGATCTATAAGTGCGGTGATCCATCAAGATCTTCGTAGCTCCGAGAGTAGCATCGATCCATAGGTGACACGCTTCGATCGCTCGCACATTTGTTTGCTCCGACTGCTTATCACTCAATGTCTTATACTGCTGGTACAGGGCAACTTGCATACCAGCGGTACTCAATGTTTACAAATATATATACACCTTTGGACTTGTTGTTACCCAAAAATATTTTAATCTGTAATTTTCGGAGTAAAATGGTTTTTGGCTAATATCTAGTATAGGATATGGAAATTTTGTAGAATGTAAATACACCATTGAACTGTCCCCTCGTACTCAGATAGAAAGGTTTACTTGAGCCAAGTAAACCTTGTTTTGTATATAACGAAAACAATATTTTCTTAAGATAAGAAATATATTCTTAAACCAACTATAGGACGAAGAAATAATGTAGTTGGATTAAGGGTACTTTTCTTATATTAAGAAAATATTGTTTTCGTTATATACAAAACAAGATTTTCTTGGTCCAATACAGTTTTTTTTCTGTGTAAAGGTAACTTTTCTCTCATTTAACCGAATCTCTATTTCTTATAGTTTCCGAGGTCCCCATAGTGTCCCCTGGTATTTAGACACACTGTATTGTTTTCATTTATCGCTATAACTATTTACGTGAAGATATTTCTCTCGATTTTGATGAAATTTATACAGAATATCCAAAAAATTATACATCTAAATCTTCCTCGTGAAATACTCTATCGATTAGTGAAAACCGGATAAAAATCCATTCAACATTTATTGAACAATTTGTAAACAAACAAACACGACGAGAGGCTGTTTTATTCTATGTATAAATATATAAAAAAAACTGTCATGGGTGATATGGAACTTTGTTATAAGTAATACTGAGAGTGAACTGTGTTCATGTTTCTGGTGAATAGATAATATTTACAAATTTTATCTAAAAATTCCTACTACAAACGTGACCTCCACAGAAAAAACTCAATCTTATTGAAAAGAGATGAAAAAATGCTTAATAAATTTATCTTATTAATATAAAAATATTTCCTCAATATAATAATAAAAATAATTGTTATTGAAGATATTTTATTCATTCGAAAAATATATCTTCATGTTTATCTAGAAATCTTTTCATTTGTCAAATTAATAAATAATTTATTACACCAACTAACGAAACTCTCAAATAAATTAAACATAATGATTGTATTAATAAATATTTATCAGTGTGAATATTTTTTACACCACCCAACTAGTGAAAGTGCAATTTTCGATATGGTAAATTCAGTGATATCATTTATTAAGTATTTTTTTGTATTTAAAATATATGTTTCCAATATTTTCACCGCGATAAGAACATTGTTAGTAATAATATACATTCATCAATAAGATAAACGTAGATATTTCCATATTGGTAAAAAATTATCATATTAACAAACAACCAAATCGATCACATTTTTTTAACAATTATTTTTTTCTGTGCCCCTCACAAGGTATTGTTTGATTACCACTGGTCCACAACCTAACCCGAGGGATCGTCTATACACTATAGCTATAAAACTTACTTACGTCTCAATGTAATATCTACATATTATTCCCCTTATGTTTTTATTCATTAGTGAATATTATTAACATCATCAAGTAAATCATTCAATAGAAAGAGAGACCACGTATGTTACACCACACATGACAGATAACTCCATCCTTGTCTGTCGTTACATATCACTAGTTTTATATTTGTTTTGCTACTGTATAGAATAAAATCAACAGGTCTGATTTGAAATTATTATTATTCAGTTTACATAATGTAGCATATGGATCATTCTGATACCTCATTTGTCAATCTAAGTGCTTCGTATTTTTTTCTATTTTGTTCCGCTCGTGTTTTTTTTATACGTATATGTGTTTTAAATAATATTAATGTAGCTTGTTTTAACTTTATTAATGTTGACATTAATTATTTTACTTGTTTAACTATCTATCAATCATATTAGAATTTTGTAATATATACGTAGACGTAACTATATACAGGGTCCTTCATTAGTGCGTCCGGCATTGTTTTACGCCCAAACTATTGAAGATAGAGAGTTAGGATAAAAATTTTACAATATATATCGACCTTAAAGAATTTCAGGAAAATATTTTCAACCCCCTAAAACCGCTCCTTGGGGGGTAGTTTGAGGGGTACATGCCCGTTTCTCAGTAAAATCAAATGGAATGGTATATCAAAAAGTACATATTTGTAAAGATAATGAAAAAATAAGAAACTTTCGTAAAACAAAATTTTTCATACTTTCAATTGTTTAAAAAATATGGCGGCTTGTTATCAAATTTTAGAGTTTTAGTCAAAGTGCTCTAATTTCGTTAAATATTTATGGAATTTTATTATTATTTTAAATTTAGAAAGTAGAAATAATGCACTTTGTAAAGATGTATGATTATTTGAGATTTTAATAGTTTAAAGTGTCATACTCGATATACCAAAAATTGAAAAGTTCAATTAGGGATAATTCAAAATTTTTAAATACAATGGTATATCAATTAGTACTTTTTTTTAAAGAAGATATGTAAATAAACAGTTTTTGATAAAAAAAAATTAAAATTAAAAATTTTAATTTTCAGTTTTCAATTTTAAAATTATAATATTAAATTTATAAATTTTCTTAACAAAAGTTGTTTATTTACATATTTTTTTTAAGAAAAAGTACTAATTGATATACCGTTGTATTTGAAAATTTCGAATTATCCCTGGTTGAACTTTTGAATTTGTGATATATCGCGTATGACACTTTAAACTATCAAAATCACAAATAGTCATACATCTTTACAAAGTTCATTATTTCTACTTTCTAAATTTGAAAAAATAATAACATTCCATTAACTTTTAACGAAATTAGAGCACTTTTAGTGAAACCCTAAAATTTTAGAACAAGTCGCCATATTTTTTAAACAATTGAAAGTATGAAAATTTTTGTTTTACGAAAGTTTCTTATTTTTTTATGATCTTTACAAATATGTACTTTTTGATATACCATTCCATTTGATTTAACTGAGAAACGGGTATGTACCCCTCAAACTACCCCCCAAGGAGCGGTTTTAGGGGGTTGAAAATATTTTCCTGAAATTCTTTAGGGTCAATATATAAATTAAATTTTTTATCCTAACTCTCTATCTTCAATAGTTTGGGCGTAAAACAATGCCGGACACACTATTGGAGGACCCTGTATACTAATACACTAATGTGATGTTTAATTTGAATGTATTATATTAACTATGCTGCTAAATTTTGCTCTATTTTAATATGTTGTATATTATAGTCAATAATACCGGATGAAGGCATCTATAGTACACTGAAAAAATGTAATGTAAATTTTTAATATAAAAAACATTAACGGGAGGACGAAATTTCATTTTGTGAAAAATTAATCGGTAACGTAGTAATATTTCATACCAACAGTATCAAAAATTACTATACCGTATGTTAAAATAATTATAAAACTTGAATAATTATTTTAACAAGTTATTAATAGTCAGATGAAATTTTTTTTTATTTATTTACGATGCGTAGGAATGGGGAAAAAAATTGCACAGATTGATGAAAAAAAATTTGATCCTAGAAATTTTGAACACCCGGCATGGTAAAATTTAAAATAACGTCTTCTACAATTCAATATACTGTATAGCAGTTTCTATTTTGGCGATAGGCCAGATATGAAAAGTAAATAAAGTAATATAGAAACAGTAAAATTATAGAAAATGTACGTGAAATTTTCATATGCAAGAAATTAAATTAAAGAATAGCGTATATTACTTTTTCAGAGTAAATCAATTTAATAGGTACTATGTTAAAATTTACCAGTATGTCATTGTAATTTTTCATTTACTTTATTTTAAATTATAGCGACTTTTCTGTTATTTTTTTTTTCAGAAGTTGATTCTGTGCTCAGGTTCACAGCATTTTCTATTAATTTTTAAAAAAATATTTTCTCCGTGTACATTAATTAAAAATTAACTCCAGATATACGAAAATATGATAGTGAATTTAATACATATTTCTAATTACGTGTTTCTGAAATTAAGTATTTTGACTTGAGTTGCTCGAGCTCACTCGCGAATATATTGATTCGAATTTTTCGTTCGAGATTTTAAATCTCGCATGCTCAGGAGCAGTCGAGATTTTTCATTCAAAATTTCTATAGAAAAAATATCGGATCGAGATTCAAGAATACGGTATAATTTACACAATCGAGATTCTAGTAAATAACTTTTAGTAACTTTTAGTTTTACGCCCAGTATTATCAAGTTTAACTAAATGCTCCTTTAACTAACTGTCATATTATAGACAGACGCAAGCATAATACATTTAATTAAATAGATTTTAAATTATCTGCAGTATTTCTTTACAACGTATATTACGTACATTTTTCATTAAGAGCTTTAATATTGATTTAAATCACATTTGTAAAACACCAAATTTACTTTAAAGGAGCATTTAGCGCTAAAGGAGTTTTAAATTGGTTGATAATACTGGGCATTAGTTTAGTAATCTCGAATGAGAAAACTCGAACGAACTCAAGAATAGGGGCCCAGGGGACTGTGATTTACATTTTCAAAACTAGCTGCCGGATCCAATTTTACCCGGGGATATAAAATTAAACTATATAACGTATAATGCTGTGGGGTGCGATCCTTTAGGTCCACACAATCAACTTCCCAACATGGTATGACTTACAATACTTGAATACTGATTACTTATTGTTTCCATAATTAATATTACTATGTTATAGTTTGTAAATATATTTTTTTAATATGTATATGAAAAATTTTAATGGAATTTATCAGAAATAAAACTCACCCTTTGTATTATGAATATTAATTTTCTAATATCCTAATAATGTCAATAATATAATGCACATTTTTAGAAAAACTAATCTGACAGTTTGAATTTTGAATTGTGTTGTTTCCAAGGCAACATGAATTATTAGATGTATTTATTAGTATGAAATTCAAATTTTGATGGTGGTTTTCATCCCTTTAATGGCTGTTTGGACCCATATAAAAAATAAATACTGAAATACACGTTTCATTATTTGTATTGTATAGTATTTATTCTAAGTTCCGACTAAATTCGACCAAGAAAAAAAATAAAAATGAAAAAAACACCCTTTTTACCCCCGTAGGGGTTGAATTTCGAAAAATCCTTTCTTTCAGATCATATTCACGTCAAGACGCTTCGATTAGCACCCCAACGAAGTCAATAGCATTTTTTGTTCGCGAGATTTCGTCCCGGAAAAAAAGGACACGTACGTACGTACGTACATACACACACACACATACACACACACACACACACAGACATTTTTCTGAAAATAGTGTAAATATACTCTAATGCCCTTGAAACATGAAAATATGTTAAAATTTTTGATTTCGATTTTCGGACCAATTACAATAACTCCCTATTGGGAAGTTAATAAGTGACACTATATTTACTGGAACTTTTTATATAATACGCACAAGTAGAATTCATTATTAATTTTCATCTTTCATAATAAGCGAAATGAAAATAAAATAATAAAATTAGTATGTGAGCCACCAAGATGCTAGTTTGGAATCTTATACAGTATGCCCCCCCCTCCATCTTTTTTAAAAATCAATTTTCAAAAATATTTTTTTAAATGTATAAAAAATTCGTACAGTTGTAATTTATTTTCTAGTACGCCACTGCAACCTCGATATCTTTTTCCACAATCAGTGGCATGGCCTGAGAAGTAAATCATAAAACTATATACACTGTTCATATACGAGAAGATATTGAGCGTGGCTTAAGAGTCAAACTGTGCTTCACACGGGCCATGGGTTCGATGCCCACCTGGGTTCGCCTTTGACACGCTGGTCACGCTGCTACCTGCCTGGCTACACTCATGTCCACTAGGTTTATATACATCACGCGCGTCCGTCCGTCCGTACGTACGTCCTCTATAACGACATCACGCACACTGTTTCTTATACCGTCACGAAAAATTACATCGGATATTATATATATTATTATTATTGTTATACGTACAGAGTTTTTTAAATGAAATAGATTTTAAAGTGCACTGTCAACGCACTTTATCAAAAGTTGCTACTGTAAGGCTTCCGCGGTCTCATTGAAAAGCAATGCCTCAATCAATACTGATATAATATAAATTTATATTTGCATGATAGGCCGGGAGGCAGCAACCAAAATTTGGTCATCATAGCAGCCCGCAAAATTTGTTATGATAGTTGTTAATTTAGTATAGCTGTATATTAAAAGTAAATTGTCAGTCATAAAATACGCTGCTTTTACCCCTGATAGGTTGTCAAAGTCGTCAAGTTTTTGACCTAGGGTGACATATAGCAATCTGGCAGATAAATACATTTTGATATATATCATGTTCTCCAGATCAAGAAAATAATATAGTTTTCTGACGCCTACGCCACTGCTTAAAAAAAGTAGAGTGAATTAAACAAAAAAAAAAATGACCCAAAAAAATTGTTTTTAGCAGCCCGTCAGATATTTAAGATTTAGGGTGATTTGATTATTACAAAAACAGAAATATGTATATCTGACGTATTCACCGCTGCGTTTTTATTTTATAGCGGGACAAAGATGTTAAAAAAATGAGGAAACTTTTTTTTAACAGCCCGTCAGATGTGCATACTATTTTGTAGAATAATGTCCCCTTATGCAAAAAATATATACATCTGACGCGTGAAGTGCTGCATTTGATTTGGAGAGCCCGTCAAATAATTTCGTAGCTCAGGCTAGATTTGTTTGACCTTTTTTTGGAAATACATAATAATAAAAATAAATACACTCATTAATTGGTTATTTTTTTACATATTTAAATTGTTATAAAAAAATAAAGCAACAACTGAGGTGTCAGATACAGTTATTTTCTTTCTCAGAGAACTTAAATCTATTGAATAAAACAGATTTTGAACGGGCGGCTATAAATATGTCGGTCATTTTTTTTTACATGTTTCAATTGTTATAAAAAAATAAAGCAACTATTAAGGCGTCAGATGTTTATATGGCAGTTCATAAAAAATCAAAATTAACAAATTTTATAAATATCTGACGGGTTGCTATGAATTTTTTGCTTATTTTTTTTTACATATCTGACGGGCAGTCCTATCTAAAGGCAGCGTCCTTTGATCTTAGGACCTATCTAGCTGAGTTCCCTATATCCCAGTTAACAAATTTCATAACAAATTTGGCGGGCTGCTATGATGACCACATTTGGTCGTTGCCTCCCCATCTATGAGTAAAGTCCACAGCTAATAAAATTTGTTAGCTAAGTAGCATGGGGAATCAATATCATGAAGAACTTGACAAGTTTCACGCACGCGCGGTAAGTAAACACCGGTATTTAAACAGTGTCTAAATTCTAAAACAAATCCATAAACTTAATACCCCGTTTGAAAGTGCTTGTGTTATAAGTGACAAAAACAAATGCAGTAAATAATAAATAATATTGAGTTGTTTTTGAAGTAGACAAATAAGGAAGCGATGACTTCTAACAACAAGTATCTTTAGCTTGGAGTATTTTCTAATCACCTCAGCTATTATATTAATACATAACATGTTGTGTGGTAAAAACCTTAATAAACGGAAGTACCATACCTATATCTAACTACAACAGAATAAGCCAAATACTCTAAGCATACGCGTACTTACTTTTTTTTTCAATAATATTTAAATTAAAAATTACTTATGAAGTTAATTTAAATATAATTTTAGCGTTAAATAATTTATGTAAACACTGTACATAATATTTTACTTTAAGTACAGTACTTTAAGGTTATACTGTTTTTAATTTATATTCAGAACACTATACCTGCATTTAATGGAATATTTTACTTTGTTAATTATTAAAACTTAAAGTTAAGTTTAATTTAATTTGAAAATTGAAATAGACAGAACGGTATATAATAGTAACATGTACTAATTTATACTGCTGTAATGGCAGAGCTAGTTTTTCATTATTTTCAATAAATTACACGTGAATATATTTGTTTTATAATTATTATAGTATTTAAAAGGGTTGAAATTTCGAATAATTAGTTTTTTAAAACGTCTTTATATAACCAATTGTGTAGAATTTCAATAAATAGAGCACTTTTGGTAAGTTCTCTCATTTATCGCGTATTAAAAAGTCTATTTTTAATATCCAATTACTCAAAAACCATACGTTCAATACTTTAAGTAAAATATATGAGTTATCCATAAATAACATATTCAAATTTTAGAATTTTATCTATACATTGCTCTAATGATCGAATAACCTTAAATACACGTACTTTTTTCTCTAACTTCAATCAAGAGTGAAAAAATATCATTTTTTTCGTCCTGTTGTGAATTTCACATACACAGGTAGAAAGGTTTACTTGAGCCAAGTAAACCTTGTTTTGTATATAACTATATTTTCTTAAGATAAGAAATATATTCTTAAACCAACTATAGTATTCTTGAACGAAGGAATAATGTAGTTGGATTAAGAGTATGTTTCCTATATTAATATTGTTTTCGTTATATACAAAACAAGATTTTCTTGGTCCAATACTGTTTTTTTTGTGTGTAGTACATAATTTACTATACCAGCTTTCTGTCGTCTACATACAGTATAAACCGGTTATAACGACTAACAATAAAAGTCCAGCTGAATCCTATATAATTGCATTTTTATCGGTTATTACGACTATCCGCTTTTAACGACCAATATGACCAGTCCCTTCGATGTCGTTATAACCGATTTCTACTGTATTTCCCTCCAGCTTGATGTGGCTACCTATATACTATAGCTACGTTCCTGACGACCGGAACACCATCACAACATATCGTGAACGTGTGGATATAATATTGAATACAAAACATACAAGAACGGCGATTACGCTCCCATAGACAAAGGAGATGAGAGAACTAACTATAAGTGTACTTGACGTATTAAAAACTGAGCGTGCAGGATGAATGAGTACGTGAGAGTGGTGTAGTAGCTCAGTGCGAGAGAGAGGGCGAGTGTGTATCGCGACAACGATCTTCAGTAGCTACCGGCTGCAATATTCCACAGTAGCCGCGACTCAAACTCGATTCGTGTCTCCACATGTATATATATATATGAATGTATTGTATCATGTATGGTATTATAAACAGCAGTGGCGTTTCATAATCTAAAAATTATGCGTCTGAAATCGATACAAATACCTATATATAAAACCACTTAATATTTCATTTTTATTGTATTTTTTTATGTTTCACTTATACACGGAGAGAATATTCTTTTAAAAATTAACAGAAAATGCTGTGAACCTGAGGACAGAATCAACTTCTGAAAAAAATTAACAGAAAAGTCGCTAGAATTTAAAATAAAGTAAATGAAAAATTATAATGAAATACTGGTAAATTTTAACATAGTAATTATTAAAATTTATTTACTCTGGAAAAGTAATATACGCTATTCTTTCATTTAATTTCTTATATATGAAAATTTCACGTACATTCTCTATAATTTTACAAGTAACAAGCTGTTACTTTCATCCCTTATTCTTGACTTCTCAAAATCAGACAAACATGTGCCTCTACAAAAAAAAAATAAAGAAACGAAGTTTTTGTAAAGCAAAAAGTTAAAATAGATCATTAAACTACAATATTGATAATAAAGATTATAGTTACCTTTCTTACTAATAAAGAAATATTAGCCACAAAAAAATATATTCGTCGTATTTTTCGAGCACCGATACTTTGTACACATTGTCGTAACGTTGTGATTGTTACTGAGGTGAAAGGGGAGTCGAAAAAACATATAAAAATCATTGACAGGTTCATATAGGTATTATAGTTTGCTCGAAATCTCGTTTGTTACTTTCATCCCGCGTTACTTTTATCCCTACTCTAGATTTTTTGTATTTTCTATAAATTTTTCTACAATACACACCTGATTATTGACAGCGAGAACTACCTAAATATGGTGTTAACCATTTCACTTCGCACGTTCATGCAGTCACATGACTGTAATCTAACAGAATGTAAAGACATCGCGTGATTTCCGAGTTTGACTTCAAGTCAAATTCTTAACACACAGCACATACACATAATAGAAACCATTTAAAACGTTATTCATGTATTTCTGTGAGCGCTTCACGCCCGCGCCCGCTGAGGTAGCACCATCACATCGATGTACCTTCGTATAGATGTTAGATGAAGCCACTTAACTATGTTTTCAATTTCAAGTGAGTCATGTATAAGATGGCTGATAAACGCTTTTTTATATTAAGAAGTTATGTCAATGCTGTCAGCTATTATATTGTTTATTATAATACAAATAAGTTCACTGTAGCGTGGATTATTTTTATTTTTTAGTTTTGTTTTTGTAATAAAATATTTTCTATCTAGATTATATATATGTATAAGTAACAGTAATTAAGTTTGTGTTTGCTTAAGGGGTTAGGTGTAGTCAGAATTTTCAAGAAATCGATTTTCTTTTTTTGCATTTTTGGAAGCTGCTACAACGGCTGAAGAATATGGCCCATTAATAGATGACTCTGTGTAAGTAATTAAATAATACGTATATTACTTTACGTAAATTGAGTGTAAAACTTTAAATGCGGTTTTCTCAAAACTATGTTTTTTGAACTGGTGACCACTGTAGCTCGAAAACCGCTCGGTAGATTTTAATGAAATTTATACAGATTTTTGAAAACATGAAAAACTAGTGCCTGATCGAAGGATTTTTTTTTTTAATTTCGATTTGTTATAAACAATTAACTGTTAGTTTTTTTCCAAAATTTCCTGAGGCTGCCATTTTGTTAATTTAAGAAAGAAAAAAAAGTTTCGATCAGGCACTAGATTATCTATTAATAAAAATATTTTTTTTGTCCGATTAAATATGGATGAATCTCCAAGGATAAGTGATGGTCACCGCAAGGAGCTTTGTTTGGAACTGGATCAACACAAACAGCCATTACTTTTAAAATTATTAATTTTTTTTTCTAAAATTTCTGTCAAGTCAAGTCGAAACCTTATTTAATGATGCTATGTTTTTACATTTATAAAATAAAATAATTTACTGGCAAAAAAAAATTATTTAAAATTGTCATTTTTTCATGTCTCTGACTACACCTAACCCCTTAAAGTACCTACTTAAATAAAATATTGTTAAACTGTATTAATTTAATAGATTTGCCCGATAAAATGGGGGATTACATATGAAATAATTGATATTTATTAAATCTATATTAAACGAACATAAACACATTTCATGAATCAATTGTTTTTTGTATAGTTGTTTTAATATTTATTTATTTTAGGCCATATATAATAAATAATACAAAAAATAAAATATGTACCAAAATTGAAAAGTCGTTAGTTTAAATTTTATTCGATAATTTTTTGACCGACGGAAAAATATAAATTATTTTTACTTTGCTTTAGAATTTGAACAATCCCATCTGTAAAATAGTTCGTGCCAATAATAATACAAACATTCTTTCAAAATTACAAAAAAAAACTTCTTTAAAAAAATACATTCTCAATAGATTTCACATCTGTGACCAAAAAGGTACATAAAACTGAATCTGAGATAATTACAGTGTACAGTTTTATTGTGACACAAGAACAAACCCAAGCACATGCGGTCAGCCGGCATGCGACGTCCTCTATACTCCAGTAGAAGTGCCCCAGGTTAGTTAGCGCGCAGGTATAACAATTCAAAATAAAAAAAAACTGTTTTTAATAAATAGGTATTTTGTTAGAAGGGTTAACGAAAATTCCAATAGCCAATAAAATATAACCACAGGTTGTCGGTCCACGTTTGCAATTGATTGTTCACCATGTCTACACGCATATGTTATAGTTTCGTGATTTTACATTTATTATGTCTAAATTTATAACATGATTTATTTTTATTGCACATTCGATCGCTTTTTACTAACCGAGTTTTTTTTTAAATAATCAATATGAAATAATAGCTTCATATGTTTATAAAGTTGATTCCTATAAGATATTTATGTTTATCAGTTTCAATAAATGGGCTATGTTTTGCACTAATATATTAACACATACACCCCCGCAAAAAAGTGTCACAACTCAAAAATTGTCATATTTGAGATAAATATGAAGAATGATTCCAAATTACTATATATTTCTAATAAATTGTCATTAATGTAGTTCGTGTACCTACCGTCAACAAAACTAGCATATTCTAAATAAATGTCACATTTTTTATTTTATTTTTTAAATAAGTACTAAATCACTAATGCCCGGTATTATCAACCAATTTAAAGCTCCTTTAGCGCTAAATGCTCCTTTAAAGTAAATTTGGTGTATTTCAAATGTGATTTAAATCAATATTTATGCTCTCAATGAAAAATTTACATAATATACGTGGTAAATAAATACTGTAGAAAATTTTAAATCTATTTAATTAAATATATTATGCTTGGATCTGTTGATAATATGACAGTTAGTTAAAGGAGCATTTAGTTAAACTTGATTATACTGGGCGTAAGCGTTTTAATAGTTACTATTTTTCAAACATCACAGGAATATTGAAATATTTAAATTAAATACTGTTTATTTGTCATTTTCCTAAACTACCTTTACAATTTTGATTTACCTAAATTGTTATAATTTCATTTATTTCAATTTTCTCAAAACTACATTTTTTGAGTTGTGACTCTTTTTTTGCGGGGGTGCGTTATATGTAATTTTGTTAGATACATTTATTGGAAAAAAAATCGTGTGGTAAAAATAATGGCACGTTACAATAAAACCACTTATTTTGACTAAATTCAAAGAAAAAACCCTTACTATAAGCGATATTACATATTACAATGGACTTCATTTAACCAAATAAAACTCAAAAAACAATATTATATGTCACTAACTTTAATAGAAATAAGAAATGATAAACTTACTGACAGAAAAAAAAATATTTATCAACTGTAAATTTTAGTACCTGTCAACAAAAAATGTTCGTATATTTTTTTTTTGTATTCATTATAAATTATAAATAAAGGGCAATGAATTTTATATTATTCAAAAGGTACTGTGTCTTATATGTATACACATACCAAAAATCATGTTTGTATATTGCCATTAAGGCAGGTAAAATATTTATCGAATTTCTACCATTTCCGATAAAATGCATATAAAGATTCATTTATACTTATACCACACTGGTAGAAAGGATTTCTCAAACCAAGTAAACCTTGTTTTGTATATAACAATATTTTGTTAAGATAAGCAATAATCTCTTAAACCAACTATAGTATTCTTGAACGAAGGAATATCGTAGTTGGATTAAGAGTATGTTTCTTATATTAATATTGTTTTCGTTATATACAAAACAAGGTTTTCTTGGACCAGTATGTGCATTACTGAAGACTTTATCTCTGCTAGATAGAATTATTGTTATTAAATATAACCAACCATTGGCTACAATATCACAAAAATATAAACACAGACCCCGTTATAAAAGTTTCAAAAACAAAAATAAATAATAATAGCAAGGGCAGACACGCTGCCGTCGGCAGTCCAACACACCGGACTGCCACACGCAAGGGCCTCGCGACCTCGGGGCCCAATGCACCGCCCACGCGTGTCCACAATAATTACTAATACTTATACCTGGAAAAAAAACCTTTGTAAAAATAATTATAACCATCCGAATCCTTCGATAAAGTTTTGGCATTAATTAAATCATATATATTAATATTTATTTTCCGCATATGATATATATATAATGTATAACCAATAAACTGTTAATAATTTGTATACCCTATTTCAAAATGGTTTACTTATTTACTAAATAATTAATGAATTGAACAATTTCATTTTTTAAGGGCAGACTAACGTATTTAAATTATTTTTTTTCCAATTTTTTTTTATTCGGTTTTCTGAATGGAAAACTTTTCAAGAATATTGTGTGAAAATTTTACACGGATCGGAGCAAAACTAACGAAGTTACAGCAGTTTAAAGTGAACCGAGCGCTCATGAATGGGCGCGATCAACTGACTCCATGCGTATAAGTAAAGCGGAAAAAAAACTAAAGAAGGCAGAATTCGTCGGAGACAGGAGCAAAAAGATGCATTAGACATTATGGACGTTAGCAACATCCTTTATGGACCTGGCATCGATGATTCAGTGTGAGGTAAGCCGAAAAAACTTATGAACGTTTTATTCTAAATTTTTTAGTGTTTAAAACTTTAAAGCGTTTTTCCCACAACTCACGTTTTCAAAGTCGGTGCCCCTCATAATTTCAAAACTACTGCACCGATTCTTTTGAAATTTTGAAGAGTATTTCTGTACATAATTTACGAGGTAACGCTGGAGAGTTTTTTTCAAATTTGTCAATATTTTTTATTTTATAATAAAAAATTACCCGATTTTTTTGGGCAAAAATCGCGATTTTCACTTCAAAGTGTTCCCAAAAATTGAAAAATTGAAATTTCGAAAAACCCCCCCAGCGTTACCTGGGGAAAACGATTAGCTAACGAACAATTTTTTATTTTTTTATTTCAGATGATCCAGGACCGAGTTATGAGGGGCACCGCAATTCAACTTTTTTCCGAGACGCCTCCAAATAATTGCCGCCATTGCTGTATTTTTAATTTATTTTTTTATGAAAATTTTACAAAATATTCTTCGAATGTTATACTTTGATGTACCATTAGTTTAAATAAATAAATATTAACTGTGTTGTCGGAAAAAATTCATAAAAATGTGCCTTTTTTTGTACGAATTAACGTTAGTCTGCCCTTAATATAAGTAGATGCACAGGAAAAAATAATTTGTTTATGTGTTAATAAATGTGATCAATGTAAAAAATCCGTAATCGATTTGGTTGTTTGTTGATATGATAATTTTTCTTAATACCAATATGGAAATATCCACGTTTATCTTATTGGTAAATGTATATTATTACTAACAATGTTCTTATCACGGTGAAAATTTTGTTTCGTATTAAAAACATATATTTTAAATACTTAATAAATGACATCACTGAATTTACCATAATATCGAAAATTGCACTTTCACTTGTTGGGTGGTGTAAAAAATATTCACACTGATAAATATTTATTAATACAACCATTATGTTTAATCTATTTGAGAGTTTCGTTAGTTGGTGTAATAAATTATT
Organism: Sialis lutaria; assembly: GCA_949319165.1. NCBI lineage: Eukaryota > Metazoa > Arthropoda > Insecta > Megaloptera > Sialidae > Sialis > Sialis lutaria. The sequence goes on from OX439233.1 coordinate 39,183,852, forward strand.
TATTAATTATTATATTTTTCATATCACATGCATAGAAACAACTAGTTTTGAACCCAGTTTTGCCAGTCGAAACAAGCCAATTTCAGACCAATGCGATTGTACCGAGCAGAAACAAATAAACAACGTTATTCCTGACTAGCAAATTCATTAATTTATTATTTATTAATAATTATAAAAAATTAGAAGTGACAACTTTGTGAGCTTCTCTACAAAAACTGAAGAATCTAATTTATCAACGACAGATACAGTAATATCAAAACAAACCGTATATAATTTTAAAAATTCAATCAATACAATTAATTTTTAAATCTGTCAGAATCGAATTTGTAATAAACAAAATCGAAATCGTCTTGTTTCAACCCTTGTTACACAATATAGTATTTTGTTATTATATTGAGGAAATATTGTTATATTAACAAAATAAATTTATTAAGCATTTTTCCATCTCAAATTTTCAATAATAAGATCGATTTTTTTTTCTGTGTAGTTCCGCACCTGACGAATAACAATAATAATGTAATTTATAAAATAGCTTTGGTCTATACAGTAGTAACTTGTATTGTATAAAGGTTGTGTTTTAGCGCGAGGGACGACATAAAGGCGGTTCTCAAGTCACTACAAAAAACACAAGGAATTCGATGAAATATTTTTTAAACACATGTCTTGCAGTTCGGCATCTCGATTCAGGAATTTGATACAATGTGGTCCAGCATACACAGCAGCCAGTTCTGTCTATTGTATGTTGAGTACCATCCACTCTATGTTTGTATGCCACTTTATTATATAACATACATATATGTCATGTTTCATTTTAGTATTTTTGTATTATAGGTAGTTTTTCTAATAAACTTGAAAAATTCAATTTCTTGACACATGAAAAACAATTATAATTCGTAATAGAACAATGATACCACATTAATGTCCGGTATTATAAAGGGAATAGCAATTTTTTTAGCTAGCAAGCACTCTCAAATGAGGTAACAAACTTATAAGACAGTTCTCTTGGAGTTCCGTGAAGACTTTGACAAGTTTCACACACGTGTTGTATGTAAACACAATTAAGGGTGTTAAAATAGTGGTGATATTATGATAATTACCACGTCTGTATTTTTTAATTAAAAAGATTCGTAACTAAGAAAACTGTAAATTTATATTTTTTTTTACTTCTGAAATAATTCACTATGACCTTTGTTATTATTTTTATATGTATGACAAAAAGGTAATAACGTTTATTATTAATATAATATATGGATTTTGAGTAACATAACTATATAAATTGGTGTAAGAAATTGAGTTTTATTTATATTTTTATAAAATATTGGACACATTTTTTAAATATAAAATATATACACAGTGTAGAGAGACCGTTTGATTGTATTGTGTGTAAACAAAGTAAAGACCGTGTCACGAGTTATATGTATCTGCGGCAGCCAGGAGTCTGTGTGCTTTAAACAATAAATATTGTTTTGACAAGAACGCCATATGATGATCAGAATTCCAAATTAAATTACTTACTACTTTTTATTTTCTATCGCTGCTACTTACTACTTCAGTTTCTTATTCTTCTTATTAGTAATGTATTTATAATTACATCATATAAAAATGATTCTTTGCATGTATAAGAAAGTTTATTAATTTTGTATAGTTTTTAAATACTTCAACAAAAGTTGTTGAAAATAAAAAGTTACGAATTTTATTTTCGAAAAAAAAAGTTATTCAGTTTGGGCGAGAGAAAACGGGAGGGGGGGGGGGGGGGGTACGTCTAGCACACTGTAAAAAAATATTTGGTTTCGAAAAATATTGTTTTTAATTTATATTGAGAACACATGTATCTACATTTAATGGAATATTTTACTTTGTTAATTATTAAAAGTTAAAGTTAAGATTAATTTAATTTGAAAATTGAAATAGACAGAACGGTATATAATAGTAACATGTACTAATTTGTACTGCTGTAATGGCAGAGCTAGTTTTTCACTATTTTCAATAAATTACACGTGAATATATTTGTTTTATAATTATTATAGTATTTAAAAAGAGTTGAAATTTCTAATAATTAGTTTTTAAAACGTCTCTATATAGCCAATTGTGTAGAATTTCAATAAATATAACACTTTCAGCAAGTTCTCTCATTTATCTTGTGTTAAAAACTCTATTTTTAATATCCAATTACTCAAAAACCATACGTCCAATATTTTAAGTAAAATATATGAGTTATCCATAAATAACATATTCAAATTTTAGACTTTTATCTATAGATTTTTTTTTTTATCTATAAAACGTCTCGGTTCTATCTCGTCCGGATCTCGTATAACTTTAATAAAATCAGAATGATTTTATATTCCATTTTTTCAGTTAACAATATTCAATAACATGAATAAAAAAATCACAAAAAATAGAGTTTCAGTTTATGAATTTATATTTGTAATATGCATCAAATGACAGGGCTGTATTTATAATAATTATTATGTAACACAAATATATCAATACATTGCTGGTATACATTGCCATAGGTATACGTTTTATACCACGATGACATATGGTATTTAATTATTGGCTTTTTAATAATTAAACCTTACGAGAAACAATACAGGTGACGCCTATTCTTACAGAGTACGATGAATTTTTTAACCGATCATTTTTTTAATGTCTATAATCAGTATTATAAAATATTAGCGATTAACATTTCAATTAGGGTTTATGCATAATTTATTACACCGTACCATATTGTTTACCTTTTACATATTTACATATTTTACTTTAATTTCAATTATATTGTAGTAGGTACCTTTATTTTTGTATTGTTTATATCTAATAGTTTTTATTTTTAGTACAAGTTGATCCGTTTTAGGAACCAAATAACATGTTGTGTATTTTATCAATCAATAATAAAAGGTAGGTACATTATTTTATCGTTTTTATTATGCCTTTTTTAATAAGTTTGATTTAATTGTTAAAAATAAAAAATAAAGATATTGTTTATAGAAAAAATATGGCAAGTGCTTTTTTAACTCTTAAAGGGAGTTTATTATCTCCTTGTTCTTCTTCTTTTTCTCCTACTTAATTTGGTGTTACTTTGGAGTTAATTATGAAAGAATTTAGTAAAATAATTTTTTTTTCTAAAATTTTATTTTCCTATTGAGTCCATGGTCAGATTTTGATAAAATTTATATGGGACTATCTCAGGAGTATACTCTTTCAAACAAACAAAAAAAACGTCCAAATCGGTGCATATTAGGCATGATCCCAGTACCAAAGTATCATTGAAATTATTTTAAATATTGGGTTAAAAAGATTCTAAAAAATGTATTTTTTTTATATTAAAAGCGAGATTAATATAATTTTTGTTAAAAAAAAAATACAAAATGCAGCAATCCGTCACCATGTTAAATGGAACACCAATCAGAGCGAATGACGTCACGCATCAGTAAACGACTTTTATTTTAAACAAATATCAATTCTTCTTATGACAAGATTATTAGGTACATCCTTATTTAAGAACTTATATATATTGGAATTCATTTTTAACACATAAAATAATTAAATTATTATCTAACTCTGAATGTTTGATTATTGTTGACAAGGAGTGTGACGTCACAACTCTCAAATGTCACCTGCGAGCGTTTTGGCGTCAAATTCAAAATTAGTTTTAAAAGAGACAATTTTTGTGATTAAACCTTTATTTTCTGCAGAAATAATTTTTTTTTTTAAATTAGTCATTATGCCTTTTGTCAGAGTTATGCTCGAACATACATATTGTCAAATAGAGAACCTCCTCCTTTTTTGAAGTCGATTAAAAATTATATTATTACTAGCTGACCCAGCCACGCGTTGCTGTGGTTAACCTATACTTTAATTGTAGGTTATATGAAACGTTTGGAAGTTTGACATAGCGCCATCTATTGAATACTTACTCAATCCAGTCAACAGATGTCACCATCTGTTAGAATCGTTTGGAGCTAACAGATAAAGACAAATAATTTGCAATAAAATCATAAATTGAGATGTAAGCTATTCTATCTTTCAAGTTGGATCAAACTGCACACGGTGTACAAATTTGATTAAAATCGGTTAAGTAGTTTAGGAGTCCATCGCGGACAAACATGTGACACGTAATTTATATATATTAAGATTATTACAATTTATACAAAACAGATAAACTAACATAAGTATTTTTTAAACTGCCTGTCACGAGGTATGATATTTTGTCGTCAGGTCTGTAATTCCAACTGGGCATTATAACCTCGCACAACAATCATTAAAAATAAAAACATACTAAACATAATAACCTATGTGTGTCTATGTTGCTATTATGTCATTAGAACGGTGCCAAAGATCTTTGTTTTTACTTTAAACATATACTTTTTATTATAGAGACAATGAAATGGTATATACGTTATCTTATAACAACTATTTATTATTGTATTAACTGAGTTGTTATTATACATTTTGTTTATAATTATATTTTCTGTAAGGAAACGTTTACTTTTTTTTAAATGACATTTAAAATGCTTTTAGAAACATGGTATTTTTAAAATTAGATTATGACAGTGTTTTTTTTAATATCCAACCCTTTTTTATATAAATGATATTTTTTAATTTCTTAAATATATTCTCCGTATATTTATTTGAAAAATTTGTCCTCAGGGGGTTCAAAATACATATAATTTGATCCAGCAGAGTTATGAAATATTTTTTGTCTTTAAAAATCCAAAACTATTAATTTTTTAAACACGCAGAAAAAAAACTGTATTGGACCAAGAAAACCTTGTTTTGTATATAACGAAAACAATATTTTGTTAATATAAGAAACATACTCTTAATCCAACTACGTTATTCCTTAGTTCAAGAATACTATAGTTGGTTTAAGAAATTATTGCTTATCTTAAGAAAATTTTGTTTTCGTTATATACAAAACAAGGTTTACTTGGTTTGAGAAATCCTTTCTACCAGTGCATGTCTGGAACATTTTTTTTTACTCAATTTTTTTAAAATTGCGAGTATATTACCTGAAATTCACTTTTATTAATTACGATAAAGAAAAAAAATTAAAAAACGTCCCCTCTTCCATTTTTGGGATTAAATTTCAGAAAATCTATACACAGTGGGTGCTTATATCATAACAGGAAGACACCTTTAAAATTTCACATTTGTAGGTCCAGGTGTTTGGGCTGTACGTTGATGAGCCAATCACTGAGAGTTCTTCATTGATATAGATTAATTTTAGATGCAAAAAGTGCTTAAGGGGTTAGGTGTAGTCAGAATTTTCAAGAAATCGATTTTCTTTTTTTTGCATTTTTGGAAGCTGCTACAACGGCTGAAGAACTATTTTATGGCTCAGGAATAGTTGACTCGGTGTAAGTAATTAAATAATACGTATATTACTTTACGTAAATTGAGTGTAAAACTTCAAATGCGTTTTTCTCAAAACTATGTTTTTTGAACTGGTGACCACTGTAGCTCGAAAACCACTCGGTAGATTTTAATGAAATTTATAGTACAGCTTTTTGAAAGCATGAAAAACTAGTGCCTGATCAAAGGATTTTTGTTTTTTTTTTAAATTTCAATTTGTTATAAACAATTAACTGTTGATTTTTTTCCGAAATTCTGGAAAAAAATTTCCTGAGGTTGCCATTTTGGTAATTTAAGAAAGAAAAAAAAAGCTTCGATCAGGCACTAGATTATCTATTAATAAAACTATTTTTTTTTGTCCGATTTACTTAAAATTATTAATTTTTTTTTCTAAAATTTCTGTCAAGTCAAGTCGAAACCTTATTTAATGATGCTATGTTTTTACTTTTATAAAATAAAATAATTTACTGGCAAAAAAAATTATTTAAAATCGTCATTTTTTCATGTCTCTGACTACACCTAACCCCTTAAAAATAAAAATCCAAAGTGTTATTTGTATATAAGACGTACATTAGAAGACTATACTATTTACTAATAGCCAAGAAATCCAATTGATAACTCTATATAATAGTGTTTTTATGAAACTAGTAAAAAATATAATTAAATTTTTTTTTCAATCAATATAATGTAATATAATATATATTTATCTAAATATCAATAGTCTATAAATACCATTGCTTTATAAAAAACACGAAATTTATTTTTAAATCATACAAAAAACTATGATGTTTGTAATAAATCGGTGAGTAATTATCTCAAGAATATAAAATTGAGTTTGACTGAAATAATAACCAAATGAAGCTACCAAAAAAATCCAATCAAATATTTCACATAGCGCATAAATCAGCCGGCGCTGCTGTCAGTGACAGGTTAGACCGTAACATGGAAAGGGTTAAGTGGCTAAGATAATAACATCCCGCGGGCTTTAAATGTTATTAGATACGGAATTTTTGTAAATGCCATCTTGACAAGCTGAATGCTCGAATAATACTTCTATGTATTTAACAGGGTTGCCAAATTTAACATTAAATATATATAATACATATTAACTAATGTATTAAATTGTAATGTATAATCTCACGGTTATCTTTTCAAATGAGGCTTAAGGTTATTCGATCATTAGAGCAATGTATAGATAAAAGTCTGTTATTTATGGATAACTCATATATTTTACTTAAAATATTGGACGTGTGGTTTTTGAGTAATTGGATATTAAAAATAGACCCTTTAACACACGAACTTGCCAAAAGTGGTCTATTTATTGAAATTCTACACAATTTGCTATATATATAGAGACGTTTTATAAACTAATTATTCCAAACTTCAACCTTTTTAAATACTATAAAAATAATAAAACACATATATTCACGTGTAATTTATTTGAAATAATGAAAAACTAGATCTGTCATTACAGCAGTACAAATTAAACCTAATCTTTTTTTACAGTGATGCTAGACGTATAACTTTAAAAAATGAATCTTAGTTTTGAAAGATTAAAAATATATTTCAATTTTGAGGGCCTCTACAGCCCTTCATAATTTTTTTTTACTAAATATAACGAATGACTTTTATAGATCAGGCTATTACCTTCAATTTGTTTTTTTTTTGTAACACTATACGACCATTTTTGACCGAATTATGAAAGTCTTTCAAAATTTTTTAAACGTTAATTTTTTCCTTAGTTTGTTATTTTCTTTAATTGCAAATAACTCACTCAAAAAAAATCGTATAACAAAATAAAAAAATATATTTTAAAGAGAAAAGTATAATCTACAAAAGGTATTAATTTAATTTTGACCAAAAAAATTGAGGCTCTCAAAATTTATATATAATTATTTTTTTTAGAATTTTTTTAACGATAGGTTAGTTGTAATGTCTGATATACTAGCCGAGACTTACATACAATTAGTCTCGTATTTAAACTCTGTTAAGATAAAATAGATAATATTTTCGAATATATTTCCCACCCCTCATATATCTGATTATGTTTTAATTTGGCATCCCTGTTCGGAATAAGAAACGCGGGTTTGTCGAACGCTCTCCGCCGAAATAAATCTACTGACTATGACGCGATATGAAATACTTAATTAATTAAATATCAACGTAGAGCAAAAACTTTCATATATAATTTATAGATACACATTTATTTAAATATGACGGCTACCAATTTTACTGCTTCATATAATGATACATAATATCACTTCACCTTTAGATTAAATATCTATAAAAAGTCATGCAGTGTAGGGTTAATGATATCTTTACAAATACATATACCAACATCAATATTATTCCCTATACCCAGAAAAAATGCGATCTTATTGAACATTTGAGATGGAAAAATGTTTAATAAAATTATCTTGTTAATATAACAAAATATTTCCTCAATATAATAACAAAAATAATTCTTATTGAGGATATTTTATAAATTTGAAAAATATATCTTCATATTTACCTAAAAATATTTTCATTTGTCAAATTAATAAATAATTTGTTACACCAACTAACAAAACTCTCAAATAGATTAAACATAATGGTTGTATTAATAAATATTTATTAGTGTGAATATTTTTTACACCACCCAACTAGTGCAATTTTCGATATGGTTAATTCAGTGATGTCTTTTATTAAGTATTGTTTTTGTATTTAAAATATATGTTTTCAATATTTTCACCATGATAAGAACATTGTTAGTAATAATATACATTTAACAATAAGATATTTTCATATTGGTAAAAAATTATCATATTAACAAACAACCTCTATCGGAACCAAATTGATCACGAATTTTTTACATTGATTGCATTTTTCGAACACATACACTATTTACAAAATTTTGTCTTACTTTTAATTTTCTTTTAATTATTCCATTCAATTTCACAATTCGCTCAATATTTCTCTTTTCCAATCATATATCGAACTTTGATAAAAATATAGACTCATTGATTTTCCAGCAGGTGAAAAATGACTACATTTCTAAACCACTAATAACACGTACCTGATGATAAAAACCTAGCCCTGAGGTTAAACTATTTATATACAAAATAGTGATTCGATGTATATACATTAATGTTTAGGCAACATTATTTATTTGTAATAATTTTTCACGGGTTGTGTCCACTTGTCCAGGTGTAGTAGGTAGTGTATAGTGTATTATATATATAGATATAATTATTGCTGCTATATATGCAGATTAGTTAGTGTATAAATTAATAACCGAATTCTAGTGACGCCCCGGACATCGCGTAAGACGGTAGCCTGATTGGAATACGCCCTCTCATTAACTAGACATAGCTATGCTCACTATATACTCACTGCTCACTGCTCAACGTTCTAATACTCACTTAGACCTTCATCTAAATATAACACGTTTAATGCAGAACATTCTAAATTAACAACATTTTTACTAGAGATGTACTTACCTCGGGTTCCACAAAGCAAAATAATTCTCGATTAGTTTTTTTACGTCAATTCTAAAAAAACAATCACGGTTATGATATATATTATAATGTAAAACATTGTCATATTAATGCCCGGTATTATAAAGAAATTGCATGCAAGCAAATTTGTTTCCATGGAAATTTGCGATTTACAAACGCTATCTACTAGGAGTCAAATGTAAATGACAACCAATCACAGATTGTAGCTTTAAAATATCAAGACAATTTGACTCCTAGTAGATAGCGTTTGTTTTGCATGGAAACAAATTGCTTGCATGCAATTTCTTTATAATACCGGGCATTAGTGAATTGTTTATTTACAAATTGAGAATAAGTTTAGAATAAACATTAATCATGGATTGAAAACAACTGGTTAACTAATCGATAATTTTTACCCGAGGTAAGTGTTTTAGCCAAACTGTATTATTTTTAACAAACATAAAATTCATATTTTATGATATTGTTTGATAAAATAAAAAAAAAACAACTGTCTTGATTATATTCGAAATGTTCACCCCCCCCCCCCCCCCGTAAGTATTATCGACCCTCATCTATTCTTTTTGACATCCGAATTATTAGCAACTTATTTTTAATTGTTTGATGTTAACTGATATTTTTAATAATTAAATATTAATTAGGTCCTCTTTTATCCCGTTAGGTTTCACGGAATCCTTCTCCCCCCCCCCCCCCCAACTCCAAGTTTTACGTAATTAATATAATCACTGTGTAGCTAACTGTACATGTTTTTAAGAAAAATATTTAGTAAATTTAGTTTAACTATTAATAATTAAAATTACTGACACTTTTTTCACAAAAAAACCCCCGCAAAAAAAGTGTCACAACTCAAAAAAGTAGTTTTGAGGAGATAGGAATAAATGAAATTATAACAATTTAGGTAAATCAAAATTGTAAAGGTAGTTTAGGAAAAGGACTGATACACAGTATTAAATTTAAATATTTCAGTATTCATGTGATGTTTGAAAAATAGTAACTATTATTAAGTATTTAAAAAATAAATAAAAAATGTTACATTTATTTAAAATATGCTAGTTTTGTTGACGGTAGGTACACGAAGTACATTAAAGACATTTTTTAGTAGAAATATATAGTCATTTGGAATCATATTTATCTCAAATATGCCATTTTTTGAATTGTGACACTTTTATGCCGGGGGTGCGACATATTTTGTATTGCAATTTCAAAAACAATATATTTGTCATAAGTATTTCTATTTAAAAAACCTGAAATAATTTTTGTCGCGGTATCTAACGAGTTAATACAAGTCATCTGTAAGGTACCTACCTACTACCTATTATATAATTTATAATAAAATTCCAGTAGCAGTGTACCCCACAATTTGTGTATATAGTTTTTAATATAGTACTTATTATCGCACGTAATGTTGTATGGAGATGGCCTTGGCTTCTTCTTCATCGTCTCCTAAACTCATGGGATACATAAATTTATGTTCATTGAAAAAAAAATATATTACACTCTACTGGCGGAAATAATTTTGTCAATAATTTATGGACTGATGTACGAAGATATACCAAACGTATAATATATGTTATACATAGGTAGTTGTATTCTTTTAAATCTACCGGATGCCGAAAATAAACATTAACAGCTATAATAAGAGTGTTATAATAATACATAATATCATATTATTCTTTGTCTTGAAAACGTTTACAATTTATTGTGAGAATTTTATATAAAACAGTCTGTCCTCACTGACTAATAATCAGTCACATGACCCTTGAATACACACTGTCGTGCAAAAATCTTTGGACACTCGTTAAGACTAGAAAGACGGGAAAATCTATCTACCTACAAAGACGGCGACCGGTCAAATGACTACAAATTAGCGATGTAACGAATATTCGCATTCGCATTCGCATTCGCGAATATTCGCACATTTTTTAACATTCGCATTCGCATTCGCATTCGCAAAAAAAGTGCGAATATTTTTGCGAATATTACTTTTTTTTGTAATAATAATAAAAAAAAATTTTTTTATCTATTACTTTATATTAAATAATTATTTTTAAGAACTTAGGAACAGACAATATTTATTTTTACTTCCATGTTCTGAAATAAATGGATGTTTGTCTTATTTTTAGTGAGTACTCCAAACCTATTGATTTTGGGGCTAATCGAATTAAGGGTTTTGGAAATATTCACCCCCCCCCCCCCACCTCTATGGAACATGGAAGTCATGTATGGTTCACTATATCGTTAATTTCTTCTAGAATAGTACTTTTTTGTATTTAATAGACACTAGCTGACAATTTTTTTAATGAATATAAATTTCAGTACCTACCAATAAATAAATAATGTGGTATCTATAGTGTTTTGTAATTTGTTTTTATTTAATGATTGGAATTTTCAAAACTTAACATTAATTAACAATTCAATTTTTATTAAACTCGACATGGATCTTGGCTTCTGGGTGTAAGCCGCATTGGTTTGGTCGTGTTATCGGTCAATTTTTCGTCACATATTGCAGTGAACATTTTCAGGGCTCTTCTGAAAGTATTAAACTCGATCAACAGTTTTTATAATATTCTATTTTAAAAAGCCAAAAACAAAGATTCTGTCGTTCTTAAACAAATTTTCAAAGAACTTAAACACACCAACAATTTAATGTTATTTATTTTATTTTCATAATTAGGAATATTTTGAACTCAACAAACAATAATTAATAATAATTAATTTTTTTCCATAAAAGTAATTATCCTAGCTAGCTGAATACAGGGTAGTCCAAGTAAAACGAAACGGGCGCGGTTTTGGTCATTTAAAATAAGATTTTGAGAAAAAGCTCGAACACGTCGATTTTGCTTTCAAGGGGGACATCTTTTGGTATACAATTTTTGCAAGAATCTTTTCAACCCTCAGCGCTATGAGCGCAACCCTTAAAATTTTAAATAGCATGATAGGGCAAATGATACCTTATTTGAAAGGTTTTTTCATTCTGAATACGGTGCTTTTTGATTTTTTCAAATCTGTTTAGTTTTAGTCAAGTTATTGACATTTTGAATTCCATAAATGCAATGATTTTCTGATCAAAAAACAAATATTTTCAACTAAAATTCAAAACAAAGTAGGTTTATTTTCTTTTCAAATAATTCAAAAACATCCAATTTGGACATTTATTGAATTAATTAAAAAAAATTTAAAAATTTAATTAAAAAAAATTTACCAACATCCAAAATTTTAATTAATTCAATAAATGTCCAAATTGGATAATTTTGAATTATTTGATAAGAAAAAAAACCTACTTTGTTTTGAATTTTTGTTGTAAATATTTGTTTTTTGATCAGAAAATCATTACATTTATGGAATTCAAAATGTCAATAACTTGACTAAAACTAAACAGATTTGAAAAAATCAAAAAGCACCGTATTCAGAATGAAAAAATCTTTCAAATGAGGTATCACTTGCCCTATCATGCTATTTAAAATTTTAAGGATTGCGCTCATAGCGCTGAGGGTTGAAAAGATTCTTGAAAAATTTTATACCAAAAGATGTCCCCCTTGAAAGCAAAATCGACGTATTCGAGCTTTTTCTCAAAATCTTATTTTAAATGACCAAAACCGCGCCCGTTTCGTTTTACTTGGGCCATCCTGTATGTAAAATCTGAATACTACAACATTAATTAAAAAAAGTCAATATTCGCATTCGCATTCGCGAATGTCGGCCGATCATATTCGCATTCGCATTCGCATTCGCATTCGCGAATGTTTAAAATCATACATTCGTTACATCTCTACTACAAATTTACTAAATATCTTTTTTTATGAGTAATTAATAAATGTCAAGTAAAGAAATAAAAATAGATGTATTGTATGTTTAATTTTAATATTTATACACAATTTTTACATGTTACAAGAGTAGCAAAGCGGTTTTTTACAAGTATAAGTATCGCATACTTTTTTCACAAACTCAAAATAATATCGATACACAATTACAGGCTTATTTGACTGACAATTCATATACGTATTTATTGTTGTACCCTCTCATACAACAATTAAAAACATATTTATCAGATCATAGCCGTCAAAAGACCGCCGCCGTCTTTGTCGGTATATCAACATTTCAAACAATAAAGAAAATAGATGTGAATTATTTTGATACATAGTTTCATTTAACTACTAGTATTAATAAAAGTCACAAAGTCTCATTACGGTAGGTCAAATAGTTTTTGAATTATTCAATATTGAAATTGAAATTACCGTCAAATGACTGCTTCCGTCTTTCTAGTGTTAAATGTTGATAAGAGTACTTAATTACAACTTTTGTAATAATCCTAATAGCATATTTAAAATACAGCAATTACAATTTTCCATGTTATTTTTGAATTATACGCCTGAAAAATCAGGTTTACTCAAGTTGAAAGTATTGACGCACAGTGTCTTTCAAGCTAACGAGAAATTGTTTTTTTTTACTATTTTGACTGATGCGAGTAAACATATTCTTTTCGCTATTTTGTGTATTTTTATTGACCGAAATCTGTATATTTACATTCAAAATCACAAGTGTCCAAAAACTTTTACACGGGACTGTATATATGTATGAGAAATTTAAGAGGTTCCTACCCCTTTGTGATGTTAAAACCCACTAAGAAGGTATTTTCCGAAATTTGACTCCAACGGGAAAGGAAAAAGTGTTTCTTAGTATTTTTAGTGTTTCGTATCGAAATCGAAAAATAAGAAAACACTGTTTTTCTGTCTCTCTGGGAGTTAAACTTTTTTTAGTATATTTGTGTCTGTCTGTCTGTCTGCCTGTGTGTCTGACTGTCTGTCTGATTGTGTGTCTGCCTGTGTGTCTGTCTGTCTCAGCATTCTAGTTAATGAACCGATTAACATTTTTTAGTACACAGAAAAAAAACTGTATTGGACCAAGAAAACCTTGTTTTGTATGTAACGAAAACAATATTTTGTTAATATAAGAAACATACTCTTAATCCCACTACGTTATTCCTTCGTTCAAGAATACTATAGTTGGTTTAAGAGATTATTGCTTATCTTAAGAAAATATTGTTATATACAAAACAAGGTTTACTTGATTTGAGAAATCCTTTCTATCAGTGTATATATGTCTGTCTGTCTGTCTGTCTGTCTAACTGTCTGTCTGTCCGTCTCAGCATTGTAGCTACTGAATCGTTTGGCCTGAAACGCTGAAATTTAAATAAATTATTTACCTACTTATATTATACTATTCTTTCTTACTGATATTAAAAATCTTAATGTTAATTTAAATATTTTATTATTAAGTTTATTATATGTTTTATTTGTGTAATCTTTATTTTTTTCAACCAATAATATTTTTAAGGCATTCTATACTGTATCTGTCAGTTCATTATTCATGCCATATATTTTGATTCGATTTTGTGTTTCGGTCACAGGTTATTTTAATGGTCGATATGGTTTTTATGTATAGATAATTAATTTTAATATTCACGAATCAAGTAAATGTTAATCTATTTAATTTGATTGCTGTTTCATGTTCTTTATGGATATTTGCACATTTTGAATGTAATTATTTAAGGGTTTTATCAAAATTAATGTGATTTAAATGAAATATTTCATGACAAATAATGAAAATTATTGCGTATATGGTAAATTATAGTTTTATTTCTTATTTCCCTGTATTTAAATTGGTATTTCTATGATATATTGAAATTTGATGCATGAAAAATACCCAAAAAATTTTGAATTTTAGATTTGGTTAAAAGTGTGTTTATTTTATAGAAAATGATGTCAAAAGTTGAAATTTTCAAACCGCAGGTCTGTAGCTCAAACCGTTCTCGAGTTATGGCCTCTCAAACTTTCAGATTTTCAAAAATTTTGAAGAAAAATAGCCGTAACTTTTGAACGTGAGGTCGGATTTGACTTTTGTTGACATATTTGGAATCAGCATGTAAAAATCTACATAATAACATGTATAATACTTGAAAATTCGAAAAAAAAATTTTTGCCAAAAATCGACATTTTTTTAAGGTATACCCCTTTGAATTTTTTCGATTTTTCGCGAAATTTTTTTTGTCGAGTTTTAAAGTATTATACATGTCATTATATAGATTTTGACACGCTGATTCCAAATTTGTCAACAAAAATCAAATCCGACATCACGTTCAAAAGTTACGGCCATTTTTCTTCAAAATTTTGAAAAAAATCAAACTTTGAGAGGCCATATCTCAAGAACGGTTTGAGCTACAGACCTGCGGTTTGAAAATTTCAACTTTTCACATCATTTTCTATATAATTAACGTACTTTCAACCAAATCTAAAATTCAAATTTTTTTGGGTACTTTTCATGCACAAAACTTTAATTTTATATAGAAATATCAATGCAAAAACAAGAAAAATTAGAAACAAAACCATAATTTCCGATATACACAATAGTTTTCATTATTTGTCATGAAATTTTTGATTTAAATCACATTAATTTTGATAAAACCCTTAAATAATTACATTCGAAATGTGCAAATATCCATAAAGAACATGAAACAACAATAAAACAGAAATAGATTAACATTTAATTGATTATTGAATATTAAACTTAATCATCTACACATAAAAAACCGATTCGAACCGTTAAAAAATACTATACGGATCGAAAACCGATAAATTTTTTATAGTAATTCGATATTATAAAAACATAAAATTTGTACGTATATTTATCCGAAGTTACCTCAAAAACTACTGGTCCGATTTCGATAAAATTTACACAAGAGTGTTCCTTGAAGTTTCAGAAGTCATATAGGATACATATAATCACGCTATCACCCAAAACAGATGAGCAGTGAATTAATAAATCAAAATGACCAAAACATTTTTTTATAAAAAAATCAGCACAAAGCTATATTTAATAAAACAGTATTAGAAATTATTGTAATTCGCATGAAAAATACAGAATATTATTTTATTGACTAATTTGAATCGCTAATAATTTAATACTACTGAAATATTTTTCGATCTATAATTGGAGTACCAATATTTAAATCAACTGAAAGTCTTATGACATATACTCATCTTCATTATAACGGGATCACAATCAGTAGTTTAAACGTGCAAGAGATACTTAATACATTCATGGGTTATTGATGACTTTATTAATATCCCTTACTTCGTTGAATATTCATTCTCTTTTACAACTAATTAAAAATTTACATTTTTAATAGAAAATACTTATTTATCTTAACCGTAACCTCAAGGTGCTGCTTCTGTTTTTTAATATACATTATACAGTACAGCCTCCATAAATATATGAAATTATAACTCTCCACTCTACCCCCCCCCCCCCCCCCCCCGAACTATATACTTGATAAAAACTCAACCCACATAAAATCAAAAAATACAATTGTTTAAAAATTCATAAACAGATTATCTAACATCTATAAGCACAATTTAATGTTAAACATAACCTCAAACTAGCGTCTAGTGATGGGAGAAAAAGTCTAAGGGGAAAACATACAGTTAGGGGGGTAAATTTTTATATTCTCGGAGGTTTAAACATGAAGAAAGTAAAGCATACATTTTATAACGAATTAAAAATCATGTAGCAGTATCTAAATTGTTTTAAAGTAACGTATATTCTGGATGGTGGGGGGGGGGGGGGCAAAGAAGTACTATACGTTTATTTCTTAGCTGCTCCGCTTCTCCGAAATAACATGCCTGCCACACTGGGGTCACAGACACAATTGAGTATTTTAATTCAATAAAACTCCTCTATCATCTTCGAACGATACTCAAAAAAATATATAATATTTAATATATTAAAAAAATTGAAAACTTTGTAAAATTTAAACAGCTTATATTGAAATTGAAACAATGTGGGGCGCCTAGTACCCCCCTAACACCTAAGGGTTAAGGAGTAAACATTTATGAACTAGTTGGATAGTAAATTTCAAACCATTAAATTCTAAAAGAATAATATTTCACAATGCTTGGTCCTTCGAGCCGGATATGAACCAAATAAAAGTAACATGATTCAGTATTTTATACTGTCTATACCTACTTATACTTTAAGATAGTTTATACTGTATATAATATACATTAAATTATAAAAAAAACTAGTCTGTCTATTACAATGAAATCCTTTATCTATACGACATATTTGGCATGTCCTACCTAGATTCACGCAGCAAGTTCTCACACAAAACCAGGTCTGTGTATGTTATGTAATGTACTACACACGGCCGCGGCGGCGCCTGAAATGAATCACATACAGACACACAGACACACGGACATATTGTGAATACGTGAATGAGATATGTACAAAAGACAACTGCAAGTTAAGTAGCTTCTTATACTTAGGTACTGTTTGTTTGCACGTAAATTCGGTTGCGTCTTTTTGTGTGACAAACCATGAAGATCTGCATGATTTCTATTAGTTCATATCTAACCCTTTACTGCATGAATTAGTAGGAAAATATAGCAAAATTAACAGTAACAAGTTTGTTTTAAGTTGTACTAAACAGAATGCACTTAAAAAAATTTAGGCCTTCAGGATTTACGATACCACGAACTCTTTACGTGCCTTAGAAAAATTGAAAAGAATAAAAATATATTAGGTATTAGTTAAGTCCGTAGAACAATAATATGATTCATGTTGTATTATTTACGGAAGTATAGGTAATGCAGAGAAAAAAAAACAATTTTTACAAACCATATGCAGTAAAACGGTTAACTGGATAGAGGCAACGTTTTATATTTGCTTAATGTTTTGTTCAAAAGAATACTTAACCCTGGACGGGTAGACGTTCGTAATAATTACGACTACATTTACACAACGCCCTCTACAGGGAAATCAAGACGGGGTGGGGAGCCGAGCGGGAAGATATGCCTTGTTTAATAGTTCGTCTTCAACCTCTGCCAAGGACAGGTGTCAGTGTTTGCTATTTTTCTAGAGAGAGCCATAGATCGACAAGTCACATCGTATCTTTCACAAAGGTCTACTCTTTTACGTAAATTTTAGTTGAAAAATGTACGTAAAAGGATATGCTGTGAATGTGAAAAAGATCTCATTCGTCTCAATGCTTGATCCAATGATACTTTCTTTCGTTTGTCGATTCGCTGTAAACTTATATTACTAAGCTTATATTTTAATCTTTCGTATTTCGGTATTTTTGTAAATACATAAATCAAAAGATTTTAAAAGCAAAACTTTTTTTTTGCCATAAAATTAGAAAACCAAAAATTATATAGTAGTAGTCAATTCAAATTCAATCAAAAACGTCTACCCGTCCAGGGTTAAGATTCATTTATGTCCGATATTATAAACAAGCTAGCTTTTTGTTAGTTAGCAAACACTCTCAAATTATCTATCAAACTTATATGACAGTTCTCTTAGAGTTTCATGAAGACTTTGACAAGTTTCACGCACGTGTTATATGTAAATACAAACAAGGGTGTTAAAACAGTGATGATATTATGATAATTATACCACGTACGGTCAGAATCTGCATCAACTGTGTTACAATACTCTAGTCAAGTATATCACTCATCTAAATTCAATAGTAAAATCGATATTATAACAAAATTAATACCTCTTTTGAGAGTACTAGTTAGCAAGCAAACTTACCCTGGAAAATATTACAAAAGCGCCTATGGATATGCCTTTTAATTCTTCCGTAGTTATTCCATTATAGGAAGTATGTATATTTATATATTCATTAAAAAAAATTGCGAATCAAAAAATAAATTTGAGTAATTTACATTTTTAAATTAAATTATAAATAATAAAGAGAGACAGTTAGATATAAGTTGTCCTCTCACCGCCTTCATTTAAATCAACAATACACTGATTTATATGACAAATAGATTGCACCACTGACTTTTATAGGCAGTAGCGTGATGCTGTTATAACCAAATTAGATTATTTTCTTGGTAAGGAAATCTAACGGATTATGTTGTATGTTTATAAATATACAGAGAGTTCTTAATGTTGAGTGAGAGTTTATTTCATAAAGATATAAATTATTAGTTTCTGCAACACGCTCTATGATTTATATAGTACTAGATGTACCCACGCGGCTTCGCTCGCATTAAGTACAAATTAAGTACAAACACGATTAGTTATTATTGTAATAATAAAAACAACACTTAAATTTAAATTTAATTATTGAAACAAAACTGACGGTCAAATAACAACGGCCAAGCCGAGGGAGATCGAATACTGGCGTATTTAGTTCGTATTTATTTCCTAAATTATACTTATTTATAATAATATATAGTGGTGGCATAGTTATTTCCTAAACTATACCACCAAATTGGATGCTGTAAAGGGCAAACTATATCTACATTAAGTACTTATGACGATGAAATAATTTATTTCAATAAGGATTAAAGTTTTGCAGGTCATAAGTCCATGTAAACATAACCCAAATATTTGATGTTTTCTTTGTAACATAAAAGCAGTCATTGTGGTTTAAATATAAAAGTTAGACATATGGTGTCGCGGACTTTATTGTAGGATTTTTGATTCTACACAATTATTTAACACATTATTTTGTTGTATATTCAACGGTTTAGGCAGCGTATTGCAAAACAGCGCGCCAACGGCAAAATTTTTTCCGACTTGATTTACTATTATCGACACTGCTTAGTTGTTATGTTACCTAACGTAACAAAATATAGCCTATAACCTGGCC
Organism: Sialis lutaria; assembly: GCA_949319165.1. NCBI lineage: Eukaryota > Metazoa > Arthropoda > Insecta > Megaloptera > Sialidae > Sialis > Sialis lutaria. Next base: position 39,203,355 of record OX439233.1, read on the forward strand.
AGAGAAAGTACCTATGAATTAAAAAAAAATCACGTAAATCGGATAAGTGGTTCTTGAGTGATAAGCACACAAACGGGCAGACAAACAGACAGACAGACAGACAGACAGACACACAGACAGAGAGACGTTGAGCTTTATATATATTAAGGAAGTACTAGGCACTAGATGAATAAATGTTATGGTTTGTTTGTTTAAAATCATAAAATAAACTATTGTGTATTCAATAAAGTGCCAGGTGCTACAATTATTGGTTTCAGCACACCTATGTGTATTAAAAGTTAGTTATATTTGGTAAAACTCAAGTTTATACACTTAACGATTGACTTATGTAGGTATTTTTCAGTAAGTAACGTGTTTACTTTATAATATAAAAAGATAAATAAATAACATGTATACCGGGTGTCCCAGATAATAAGTATGGCAAGTGACATATCGTTGTAAAGTAGAGTAATAAAAACACGTTCAAATATGCTATAGTCAATTTAGTGGCCCATAAGAAAAACTAAAGTTAGGGCTCGTAACTCGGAAACTAAAAGTGATATAAGAATTCTAAATACACCAAACAATTCTACACAAAAAAGTGCTTTAAGAAACTACCTACAAAAAGTACCTATCTACTTTGACAAAAAAGTTAGTCATTTAAAGAAATTACGATTTTTCAATTTTTTTGGGTATACCGCATAAACCACATAGAATTATGAATATTTTTTGGTGTATTAATACTCACCCCTTTCTTACAAATAATTCATCTCGTTTAATCAAACCTGTATCTCTTATAGATACTGCGATCCCCATGCTGGAAAAGTTATCTGGGACACCCGGTATATAAAATATTATAAGAATTTAAATAGAATTTCTTATTTTTTCGAAAAATACCTTAATGATAATACCCCAAAGAATTATTTTTTGTTAATTAAAAAAATGCTACATGTGTTTAGATTTTTTAAATCATTGAGAACTTACACTCATTGTCTTATAGTCCAGAGCATTTAGACGAAAAATAGCTGTATCTAGGAAAAAATTCGCATAGAGCTGAATTTTTGTATACACTTTCTTTTTGTCTTTATACATAATATGCCAAAAGTCCCCATCGATCCCTTGTGAGCATACTTTTTTATAGCCCTCAAAAGGTGCTAATAATTAGTTTTATGTAAATATCTCTGTATTTATAGATTTTACGATAGTGAAAGTCATATAACTATGGGAAGACTAGAAAATTCTCTACAAAAAAGGTTATTCATAGTTTTTCATACGAACTATAATTTTCACGGAAACTGGATGCAAAGGTTACGACTTAAGCAAATACTACTAACACAAGAAATGTAGAATTTTTGACTAATGTAAATATTATGCCGAATGTGCGATGTTCTAATTTTGTCAATAGTTAGAGTATACCGACATGTGTATTTCCTGAAAACTCCCAAGCAAAGTAGGCTCCGGAACATCCCCATCGAAGGCCCCAAATTTTCGTTATATACGGATTTTGTGAACAGCTGTATCTAGTGAACGGAATGTCCGATCAACATCTTTTTTCACATTTTGGACAGATAATTTAATCTTCTACAACCTTTTTATTAATATTTTATCCAAATTAAATTGTATGCCTTTCAAAATTGCGGTGAAACTAAAAAAAATATTTTATTTTAAGAAAAATTTAAAGTTTGGTCGCCATTTTGAAAACAATTCGTTAATTTTTAGTTAAAATACTATCAAAATGTTTGTAAAAAATAATTAACTGTCTTATATGTGAAAGACGATATTGATCGGACATTCCGTTTATTAGATACAGTATGTTTATAAAATCCTCATACAACGATATTTTGGGTTATTCGATGAGGGTGTTCCGGGGCCTACTTTACTAGGGAGTTTGCAGAAAATATACATCTTTGTATGTTCTAACTACTGACAAAATTTGGTACCTCACACATTTGTCATAATATTTACAATAGCCAAAATGTATATGCTATATTAATATAATATAGGAATGAATATTGATTAAGATTTTTTTGGGAATTTTTTGACAAAAAAGTATAAAACTTTTTACTATAGATTTTTTGTATTTACTTTTATATAAGTTTAGAGAAGCTATACAAATTAAAAAAAATAATAATAATAAGTAATTATTACGCTTGTACAGGAACCACGTACAACGTGAAAAAAACGTCTCCAAATGATTTCCATGATTATAGCTTTTCTGTTCATCCGAAAAAACAAAACCAATAAATTTCTTTATCTATATAAGTGTGGCTATAGCGGGTGGCAAAAAGTTTAAAAAAAATTGAAAATTAAAAAAATGGCGGTGTTTAGAAAAGTGTCTATAGAATTTTCGTAACTATTTTTTCAATCTTTCATTGGCCGTAAAACAAAAATATTTGATTTACTCAATTCTGTTACAGATAGTAATAGCTTGTGTACACAGAAAATTTGAAGTCAATCGGTTCAGTAGATCTTGAGTTATTATGGCAGCCAATTTCAGTTTTTAGTTTCGAGAAAAACGTGTTCAAAGTTTACGTATAGTTGGCTATTCAATGTTACATATTTATTTCAATCCACTATAACTTCGTCAATTTTGGGAATTTGGGTATAGGGTTTTGTACATATCTTTTTTGAACTCCTATTTATTAAAAAAATGCAAAAAAATAAAATCGATATTTTAAATTTTTAGACTAGAATACCTCCATACTATGTGAAAACAATTACTTGTACGAAAAAAGGTATTAGATCTTTGTTGTAGATAATTTTTTAATCTTTCTATTTGATAATAACTATTTTAGTCATAGAGACAATATATACAGAGATATCTAGCTAAAACTAATTGTTAGCACCTTGTGTGGGCTGTAAAAAAGTATGCTCACAGGGGATCGATGGGGACTTTTGGTAACTTATTTATAAAGGCAAAACGAAGGTGTATACAAAAATTCAGCTCTATGCGAATTTATTCCTAGTGAAAACCTAAAGTTACTGGACTATTAATTAATTTAAACATTATTTAATTTTTATAAAAACGAAATATTCAATTAAAATTATATAAATATTGTATTTATAATACTGTGTAAATAGTAAATATACTTAAATTAATTTAAATAAATTAACTATAATGTAGCCGTGTATTAACTTATATTACTTACTCGTATATAACTAGCTATTATTTCAATTAACTTTTAAACTCATACAAATATCAAACGCATCTGTAGATAATTATGCAGTTTGTTTTATGAATGCTTAAATATAATAGATTTTACTATAGGTAATAGTATTCGTTCAACTTTAATGCACCTAATTATTATAATACAAATAATTATAGTGCATTATTTACATAGAATTTACTAAAGTTACTATTAATTTTATTATAAATATTATGTCTTTTACTTATTGTTAACTGTATCAATATACAGATACTTTTTATTTTAGAGCAACTTAATGACAAAGTGATATCACTTAAAATGACGCGGTGGGGTTACAGCGCTGTCTTATTTGCCAAGGTTTAATCGTTTATATATTTTCTAAGTATTTCATATATAAATATGTAGGCTTTATTTGTACATTTTAGGAATTTGGGTATTCTTTTTAGGAATTTGGGTATTCTTACCCTGCCTGCCTTGTATGTCTTAGAAACAATAATGTGTATCAGAAATAATTTTCAATCATTGAAACATAACAACTCGTATCATCATTACAATACTCGTAAGGGAAATGACATTTGTTTGCAACTACATAACCTTAATATATTTGAAAAAGGGCCAATCTACACAGGCTCAAAACTGTTTAATAAGCTTCCATCGGAAATAAAAGAACTTTCGAACTACAATAAATTTAAATACACTCTAAAATCATATCTCCTAAAAAAAGAAATCTACTCAATTGATGAATTTTATTCTTAGCATAAGATCTCTTACACCATTTATATGTACCTATGTTATTTTATATTATATTCTTTACTTAGATTTTAAAATTTATACAAATTATATTATCTATTTTTTTTTATTACTCTAATATTGTTTTATCCATTGTCAATAACTATGTTCATAGCTGTAAAGCTCACGGACAATAAAGATATTATTATTATTATATTATTATTATTAATGTAAATAATTTAGGCCTTTTTTACTAAAATTGGAGGAGTTTTTCAATTCGACTATATAATTTTTTTTATATATGTTCGGGCATAACTGTCAAATATGCACCGATTTGAATAATTTTTGGTTGTTTGAAAGAGTATACTCCAGAGATGATCCCATAGAAATTTCATCCCAATCATGATACTCAAATCAGAAAATCAGAAAAAATAAAAACGACTTCAAAAACTGTTAATTTAATTATTAATAATTTTAAATCTTTTTAAGATTTTTTCTGAAGCCGGTTTAGTTTTTTTCCTGAAGAATTTTTTTATATGAGATGTAAAGACACTTAAAAATAGACAATTACTGCAACCAATTATCGAATACACTGTTTTATATTTAATTTAATAATGCTCAAATCAGAAAATCAGAAAAAATAAATAGAACTTTTAAAAAATGTTAAATTAAATTATTAATAATTTTTATTGTTTTTAGGGGATTTTTTGAAACCGACTTAATTTTTTTCTGAAGAAGTTTTTTATATGAGATACTGCATTAGTATTTTTATAAATACTGCAACCAAATATCGAGTAGGTACACTGTTTTATATTTAATTTTATAAAATACACGAATATGTATACAATACGCAGCTAGGTACTTACTGTTTGACATAGAGCGACCTTTTAAGAGATTTTATGAATGAAATACAGATAATATGAGTAGATGAAAAACAGAATGGGCAGATAGATATTGTGTTAGTCTGTTAGTCACTACATACATACAACACTGGCACAACATTATAATTAATATTCAACTCACATATTATAAAACTTTAAGAAGGACAATCTAACTTCAAACAACTGCATTTCTTTCATGATATTATATATGTCTTAAATTCAGTTGAGATGACTAGTTTTTTGTATTTTTTTTACAGTAAAATGTAAGCCAATATTTAGCAAATAAGTATTTTAAATGGGGTAGAAATTCTGTGAAAGTTTTGTAAATTAGAACAGTGGTATTTGAACTTTTACATAATTTATTCAACTAATTATTATTTGTTAACATTTTTATTTTTTTACATGATCCTAGAAATTTTTAACACCCGATATGATAAAATTTAAAAGAACGTCTACTACAATTCAATATACTGTATAGCAATTACTATTTTGGCGATAGGCCAGATATGAAAAGTAATATAGAAACATAGTCAAATTATAGAAAATGTACGTGAAATTTTCATATGCAAGAAATTAAATTAAAGAATAGCGTATATTACTTTTTCAGAGTAAATAAATTTGAATAGGTACTATGTTAAAATTTACCAGTATGCCATTGTAATTTTTCATTTACTTTATTTTAAATTCTAGCGACTTTTCTGTTAATTTTTTTTAGAAGTTGATTCTGTCCTCAGGTTCACAGCATCTTCTGTTAATTTTTCCCATTCCTACGCATCGTAAATAAATAAAAATGTTAATGAAATTTTTTCATCTGACCATTAATAACTTGTTAAAATAATTATTTAAGTTTTATAATTATTTTAACATACGGTATAGTAATTTTTGATACTGTTGGTATGAAACATTACTACGTTACCGATTAATTTTTCACAGAATGAAATTTCGTCCTCCCGTTAACATGTTTTTTATGTTAAAAATTAACATTAAATTTCTTCAGTGCATTTAGACTAAATTCAAAATCCTATGATACTTTCGTCTACAATAAATATCACTTATTTGTTTATAGCTTTCTACACAGAAAAAAAACTGTATTGAACCAAGAAAACTTTGTTTTGTATATAACTAAAACAATATTTTGTTAATATAAGAAACATACTCTTAATCCAACTACGCTATTCCTTCGTTCAAGAATACTATAGTTGGTTTAAGAGATTATTGCTTATCTTAACAAAATATTGTTTTCGTTATACACAAAACAAGGTTTACTTGGTTTGAGAAATCCTTTCTACTAGTGTATATACATATACCTAATCTCTACTTATAGTTATGATCATAGGCACAACTATGTAAAAATCATAGTGAATATAATTTGTATATCACACAAAACGCTTGCGTCTTTATTTATAAATAATCTATACAAGTGGAATGTAGAACAGACAAGGCAGATATAGTCTGGGGTAGGGCTTGAAAAATAACAATAATACACGACAAGGTGCGACCTGTCATTGTATTGAGTTTAATGACATAATGAGTTAGGCAAAAGATCACCCATTGTCTTTGTTATACTTAGGTATCTTAAGCGGATCAAAAATTAACTAAACTTTTTAAATATAGCCGGTGGGGGCTAATCTATTTTTTATAGCCAGCTGCACCATTTATAACCGTTTTGTATATATTTATTAAAATTATATAGGGATTTAAATTAAGGCGAAAATATATGTTTAAATTATCGTTTTAAAATTTACAGGATGTTTCTTACATTATAGATATAAAGTAATATGTATTTTCTTTTAGTATATTATTTGAATTTTTCAATAAAAAAAATGTCTTCACACTTTTTTGAATAAATTTTAATTTAACTTTTATATTTTCAAATATTTTATTCATTGAAAAACTTTTCGTACCAAACTTATTTCACCATTTAAAAGTTTTGAGGAGGGGGGCAATTTTCGCAACTACCTAGGGGCGGCAAATTTCTAAATCCGGGCCTGCGTGTAGGCCTTAACTGTCAATAAATGTTATAGAACTGTCATATCTCGTAAATTAATAAAAAAAATAAAAATACAGTAGAATTCGGATATAACGACCATCAGGGTACCGACGACACTTTGTCGTACTAACCGGATAGCGCACTAAACTATCGGATATACATATATATTTTTTAACGTCCAAGTTTCTGTCTTTTTTTTAAAGACATTCAGCAATTTCCCTGATAATTTAAGCTTGTTTTTTATTATGTACATATGTACACATTAATATTACTGTAATTCTTATTATGAAATAAGTTAGATTAATTTCTATTTAAATAAAACAAATATTAAAATTAACAAAAAGTAACTTTAATATGGTATTTACTTTGCACATTGCACATTACATACATACATAATGTATTAGAGTTTGATCAGAGATACAATGTACCTACATTCTATGTATGTAAATATGTATTTACTGACGTAGAAAGTCTGTAATTTTACTAATCAACAATCAACATACGTAGGAGATAGGAGAAAGCCGGGAGATGTATTGCTTGTGCGTAGATATTGGAAACATTACACTGCGCGTCGTTCTAACCGGACAAATTATTATCAAACTAGGTCGTTATTATATATGAAATCTAATTTGAGTTTACATTTTCGTCGCTAAAATCGATTAGTCATTATAGACAGAGTCGTTATATTATATAGTGGATTTCGGTTAAATAGGGCACATTTCTGCACAATTTAATCAAAAGTTTATTAAATATCAATAACAGTTTTACTTTGCATCAATCAGAAATCGGTTCGAGTCATCAGAACTCTTACTACGAGCATCTGTAAACGTTGCTACCGGGACTATATCACATAAGAATTATCATTCATGTATTTTGAAACGGCAAAACGTTACCAAACCATACCAAAACCGTAACAACAAAGAGACCATCATCTTTATATAAAAGTTATCAACATTAGTAAACTCACGTACTCTAGCCGCACGTATAAACGTAAGGTAGGTAACCATGCACTCGGCTTTAGAGATAGAAGTGCGACGTGCTGCTAGTATAAGATATCTGGAAAGTGTCCCGACGCGGACGACCCACCTGTCGTACCTACACTGTGTGTGTGTGTACGTGACCCGTATATAGGCAGGAAGATATCACTCACTCACAACAGACAGACAGATAGACAGACTAGAACGTACCTACAAGGTATACTATAGTAGTAGACGTGGACATCGTCTCCATACAAACAAATGTGCATATACTCATCATATATTTAGTTACAATTGAATCGGTGAGTGAAAGAACAATATATCTCCAAAATGACCATTTTGAGAAAAACGAAAAAAACTGTTTTAAAGGAGAACTATGGGTTATTTGGTCTAATTATGTATTGTGACATTATAGAACTTATGTTAACCGATAATAATACGTACATAAATTAATTAAAAAAAAATTGCAAAAAAGATATTTGAAAAAAAATAACCTGCAGTTATACTGTTCTTTCACTCAATTAAAAAAAAATTACTAATTTTTTTTTATTGCTTTATTTTCGGCTTTATTATTATATTTTTTATTATTTTACAAAAAAAATTATTTGTAATTTTTACTCAGAATCTTCATTTTTGACTTTCCAAGAAATAATATGGTAGTAAAATTCGAGGATTTCGTCAGAAAAGTAAGGTAAAAGTAATTGTAAAAAAAATTGAACTACCCCCCGTCGCACGTACGATGTTGGTCGATGTATTATTATTTTGCTATGTGATAGAGCTATGAATTTTAAACATTTTGTCTATCTCAGTTAAAATTGCCATTTTTGGCACTTGTATTGTTCTTTCACTCACCGATTCAATTATATGCATTTGTGACTATGTATGTAGCATATATAGGTATTGCTATTAAAGAAATGTTAGCATAGGGTTGGACACATCATAAATAATAAAATATATATAGCATCCCCGCAAAAAAAGTGTTGCAAATCAAAAAATGTCATATTTGAGATAAATATGTGGATTTATTCCAAATTATATATATATTATATATATATTATATAATATATATATAATATATATATAATTATATATATATATTTCTACTAAAAATTATTGTCATTAATGTATTTCGTGTACCTACCGTCAACAAAACTAGCATATTCTAAATAAATGTCACATTTTAAATACTTAATCACTAAACGTTTTAATAGTGTACTATTTTTCAAACATCACAGGAATACTTAAATATTTAAATTAAACACTCTGTATCAGTCCTTTTCCTAAACTACCTTTACAATTTTGATTTACCTAAATTGTTATAATTTCATTTATTCCTATTTCCTCAAAACTACATTTTCTGAGTTGTGACACTTTTTTGCGGAGGTGCAAAGTGTGAAAAATATGTCAGTAATTTTAATTATTAATAGTTAAAGTAAACTGACTAAATGTATTTCTAAAAAAATGTACTATTAGCTACACAACGGCTATATTAAGTACCTACGTCAAACTTTTTTTTGGGGGGGGGGAATACATAAAACCTAACGTGAGGGATAAAGGAGGGCGTCTAATTAATAATTAATAATAATCTGACCATGGACTTCCAAGTTACGCCACTTGAAAATTAAGAAAATAAAGCCGTCATAAAAAAACACTAAAAAGTATATAAAAATTAAATGTAATAATTTTTGAAGACTGTGCCGAGCCAATACAAAGCTTTGTAAGAAAGGAAACAGTAAAAACGACTTCAAAAACTGTTAAATTCAATTTTTTTTTAAATATACTCTTCATATTTTTTTAAGTCGATTTTATTTTTTTCATGAAATTTTTTTATCAATAATTAAAAACATACATAAACAAATTGATTTTAAAATCACAGCACCATACATACAAAGTACCTATATAAATATTTAACTGTACATTTAGTAAAACGTTCGACACTCTATCACGCAAACTACAATTACAGACAGACACACAGACACAGCCACACTCAAATTATATGTGTTTGGTAACAACCTGTATTCATTGACGCCTCCAGGTGATATATCGAAATCGGTTTAGTAATTCTACAAAACAGGGTGCAATTATCTACGAGTATACCCCGCAAACTCAACCAACCCCCTCCCATCAGAGGGTGGATTTCAGCGAATCTAGCAAACACTGTGTTAACTTATTGTCTTAAACCATTAAATTATATCGCCTACACTACACAGAAAAAAAACTGTATTGGACCAAGAAAACCTTGTTTTGTATGTATATAACGAAAACAATATTAATATAAGAAACATACTCTTAATCCAACTACATTATTCCTTCGTTCATGAATACTATAATTTGTTTAAGAGATTATTGCTTATCTTAACAAAATATTGTTATATACAAAACAAGGTTTACTTGGTTTGAGAAATCCTTTCTACCAGTGTAGCGCATCGTTTTTTGAGGGTATATCGTTCATTCTATAACATGAAGGAAAAGTTTAATAAAATATTAATTTTGTGAGATTTTACAATAGTTATAATAGAACTTCGATACAAAAGGAGCTAAAAAAATAAAAAATAAATTTTGAAAAAAAAAATGATAATGATTTTTTTGGTTGCCCTGGAGAGGAGGAGGGATAAAAGGAGGGGGGGGGGGAGAGATTGAATAAATCATACAGAACCAATATTTATTTACAACAAGATTGGCGAGTTACAATATTTTGTATTTTTTATATAATGTTGATTGTGAAAATATAATTTTGCCAAGTTAAATTTTTGATTGGCGTACGAAAACATTTAGTGGTAAGTATGATTATAATCTTCGATATAAGTATATTATATGTATTGTACTGATTGTAGTTCGTGTTTATCAGTTGTTAAACGTCAGTACCTACACATCTTTTGTACATAAATGTTATCTCTCTGAAATCAATCGTTGTAAATTAACTCAAGATTTAATCAAACGGAAACGGTTAATAAAATATTATGACAATTATTATCTGTGTATGATTTGGCTACAAATTTAAACACGTGCGTTTGCGTTCTAGATATTTGGTAATTAATGGGGTCATGGGGTTAATTTTAACTAAATAATTGATAACTGTTTTAATTTATGTTTTATTTAAATTTGAGATATACATATAATTGAATCGGTGAGTGAAAGAACAATATATCTCCAAAATGACCATTTTGAGAAAAACGAAAAAAACTGTTTTAAAGGAGAACTATGGGTTATTTGGTCTAATTATGTATTGTGACATTATAGAACTTATGTTAACCGATAATAATACGTACATAAATAAATTTAAAAAAAATTGCAAAAAAAGATATTTGAAAAAAATGACCTGCAGTTATACTGTTCTTTCACTCAATTAAAAAAAATGTTAATTTTTTTTTATTGCTTTATTTTCGGCTTTATTATTTTATTTTTTATTATTTTACAAAAAAAAAATATTTGTAATTTTTACTCAGAATCTTCATTTTTGATTTTCCAAGAAATAATATGGTAGTAAAATTCGAGGATTTCGTCAGAGAAGTAAGGTAAAAGTAATTGTAAAAAAAATTGAACTACCCCCCGTCGCACGTACGATGTTGGTCGATGTATTATTATTTTGCTATGTGATAGAGCTATGAATTTTAAACATTTTGTCTATCTCAGTTAAAATTGCCATTTTTGGCACTTGTATTGTTCTTTCACTCACCGATTCAATTGTATGTGTTATATGTATTAATTTTATAAAAATTGTATACAAAATATTGTACATATTATATGGAATCTATATCGCGCCGCGTCTGTCTGTCTGTCTGTGTATGATTTTTTCAGTAATTACTAAGCGGATTTTATTCCGGTTTTCACTAATTGATAGAGTGTTTCATGAGGAAGATTTAAATATATAATGTATGGATATTTTTTTGTATAAATTATATGAATTCAGAGGTATTTTCGTGTAAATAGTTATAGTGATAAGAAGTGAAGACAGTTTTAATGGGTTTATTACAGATTATATTCATATCCCTGGTTAACACTGGGCCCAAGGAAAAAATTCTGTGTTAAAAAATGTGATTAATGTAAAAAATCAGTGATCGATTTGGATCCGATAGAGGTTGTTTTGTTAACATGATAACTTTTTACCAATATGGAAATATCCACGTTTATCTTATTAATAAATGTATATTATTACTAACAATGTTCTTATCATGGTGAAAATTTTGTTTCGTATTGAAAACATATTTTAAATACAAAAAAATACTTAATAAATGACATCACTGAATTTACCATAATATCGAAAAATGCACTTTCACTAGTTGGGTGGTGTAAAAAATATTCACACTGATAAATATTTATTAATACAACCATTATGTTTAATCTATTTGAGAGTTTCGTTAGTTGGTGTAATAAATTATTTATTAATTTGACAAAATTAAAAGATTTTTAGATAAACATGAAGATATATTTTTCAAATGAATAAAATATCTTCAATAAGAATTATTTTTATTATTATTATATTGAGGAAATATTGTTACTTATATTAACAAGATAAATTTATTAAGCATTTTTTCATCTCAAATTTTCAATAATAAGATTCAATTTTTTGTTTTCTCTGTAGGTATAATTAAGTATATAAAAAATAAAAATCCTTCCAAAGGTTAAAAATCCAAACAAAAAAAAAATCAACCAAATACATAATTAATGAAACTTTATAAAAACAAAGAAATAAAAATCAATCGCTCCACTACCTATACAAAACAAAACTCTCGATCTTAATACAAAAGTACCCCCCCCCCCTCAAATAAACGCTTAATAAAAATTCAAGACGGCATCCTCCTCGTCCGATGGTCACACAGTTTTTGTTTTTATTTATTTTTTCACCTGGGACACACAGACACACACTGCGACCAATCACAGCACGTCGCGACCACGCCCCCGCGACTCGCGACACCGACACACGCCGTGATTGGTCACCACAGTCACAAGACAACCGCCTTTGTGTCGCTATCACAGTATCATCAATATACACGTTTTATTGCCCCCGATGATTTCAAGTGCTACTGTTATGGTTCCATTACTTTTACACTGTCTTCCCAAATCATGTAATACAGAAGTAGTTTAACGCTTCTGGAATCGTTTCACTTTTTATGTTTTTTTTTTTTTTTTTTAATCGCGATTATTAATCTCAAATGTTATTACTTGCACGCAATGTTTGTTGATACAATAGTAGTGTCGGAATTTGTAGTAGTACACTGGTAGAAAGGATTTCTCAAACCAAGTAAACCTTGTTTTGTATATAACGAAAACAATATTTTGTTAAGATAAGTAATAATCTCTTAAACCAACTATAGTATTCTTGAATGAAGGAATAACGTAGTTGGATTAAGAGTATGTTTCTTATATTAACAAAATATTGTTTTCGTTATATACAAAACAAGATTTTCTTGGTCCAATACAGTTTTTTTGTGTGTACACTGGTAGAAAGGATTTCTCAAACCAAGTAAACCTTAGTACTTATAACAATTATTTATCAAATACATCAATAGACTCATTAAATTTATAATAAATGCGGTTACCCTTAGTCATTATTGTTGTTGAGGGTAATTTTTTTTTAATTCGGTCAAACGTCACGTTTGATATGTAATTGTCAAAGACTTTTAATAGTTTGCCACGAGCGTCACTTATTGTCAAGTAAGTTATTGCGATTTTACATTATTTGTTGTCTTTTTCGAACAAAAATTTAAATTTTTTGTAATATTTTGAAAATTAATTAAATTTTTTTTAATTTTCTTTTGGTTTATGAAAATTGATGTTAAATAGCCTGTTAATTTTATATTTTAGTATTCATTTTCGTAAAATATTTTTTTAACTATCTGATATCGATTACCGTGGACTGACCCTTATATGAAAAAATTCATCAGTAACGTAGTAATATTTCATATCAACAGTATCAAAAATTACTATACCGCACAGTGGTTTAAGAGCGGAAAAAATTAGAATATAAAAATGTTACAAAATGATTTTTTTTTACATGCTTGTTCTTTATAAGGCCTATTTCACACATATACGGTTTCATTCGGTTCGATTCGTTTTGGGTTCGTTTTCGGTCGCTGCCGACAAGTGTGAAACGATGATTCAGTTTGTATTCGGTACCTAATAGAAACCGTACAGAACTGAATACTCCCTCCACACGGACAGATTTCATCAGGTTTCAATTCGTGTCCAGGGAACACAAAGCAATGAACGCGTTCACACATACTCGGTTTAGTTTCGGTTTTAACCTGATAGCGAGTGTTACTTTTTTTTAAGTTTTGTCGCGGATTTTCTAATAAAATGAGCGGTTTTCTAGATGTTGATGTGGATCGTCTTCATGCTCTTTAGCTTCGGGAAAATAGTGTAGAATGCTCCAAATTCCTGCTGTAAAGTGATGAGAGGGTGCTCGCAATGAATTCTAGTATTCCTCCTTCATTTTTTAATTTTTTTATAGAGAAACAACATGGCAACAACTGGCGTTCTCTCCATGATAACTACTGAGTTTACGGAAAAAAATAAAACCTAATATGAACCGTATGAGAACCGTGTATGTGTGAAAGGGTTTGATTCGTTTTCGGCTGAAACCGAAAACGAACCGAACCGAATGGAACCGCGTATGTGTGAAAGAAGGCTTACCCTAGGCATTATGTTTGACAATTAGAATTAAAATTATATTCATTATATAACTATTAAAGCTTATTGAAAATTCACGATTCCAAAATTATCATAAATTCAATATTATTTTTCCAGTTTTTTATTTGTAAGCAAATTATTTGAACAATTATCAAAATATTGATACTATAGTCTATTTCATTTAAGTTTGCAGTGGTGGGCGGGGATTAGACGGTACGATTCACACAGGAACTATTTTATAACTAACGGAAAAGTTTTTCCACTAGAAATTTATTAAATCTTAAACCTTTCAGTGAATTTTTTTCAAACTTTCACTGTATTTAGATTCATCCTTCATACAAAGTATAGGCTAAAATTTATTTTCAACACATTTATAGTATTTATGCTGTGATTTTTTTTGTTTGGCAAAACGGGAAATAACTCGCATTTTAATTTATTACTGATTGTTGTAAATACTCAATAGTGTTTTTTTTCTTGACGTCAGACGTGTATTTTTTTAAAACCACGTGATTTTTGGCATATCTGAACTGTCATATAACTTTTAATGGAATTTACAAGAAATTAAATTCACCTTTGTGTCATAAATATTAGTTTTCTTATATCCTAATGTCAACTGTATATATACATACATTTGTAAAATTACTAATCTGACAGTTTGAATTTAATTGCAATTATTTCCAAGGCTACATGATGTATTGCATTAGTGAAAATTGTGTTATTGTGAATTTATCTGGCGTTTTGACCAATCAGGAGCGCGTATTATACTTCCTATGCTAGCTACCGCTGCAATCTTAAATGAAATAGACTATAGTTACATTCTTAAGTATTTATTTTTGAATTTTAACAATATTTGGATTTTTTAAATTTTTATTAATATTTTTTTACATATAAAATTGAAAACAAAATACTAATAATTTTGTGGCGGATTTCAAAATGCACCAATGGTATATTATAAAATTTGACCAACACTTCTAATTTTCTCCATGTTAAATTTCCTATGGCTTCATCAACTTTGAATACACTATGTATAACTAAAAAATATTAATAACATTTAAAATTTTAAAACAATCATAAAAAACTATATAGAAAAAAGATCATACCCTTTAGATCGAGCTGTGATTAATGGCCGAGAGGACCTCGGGCCTCAAAGCACCCGAGTCCCGCTATAGTATACATATAAATACATTTCCGAGAATCTCCACGACAAAGAATAGCGCCCTTTGTTCATTTCCCGATTTCTATTGTTTTCTGGCAAACGTTAGTCATGTCCCGTTGTGAATATCTCTGTATATACTTATATTCGTGACAAAAAAAAAAACAAACAAACAATCTCTCGTATTCAATAGATTCGAAAAATATACTCACATTTAAAAAAAAAGGATTGTGTGGTTTTATGAAACCACGGTAAAAGTGAAACTTTTTTTCACATTATAGACATTTAACTAAAAATTTTCGGAATAATAAATTCAAGCACTCAAAATTGAAATAAATCCATAAACAACAACATGCACCAGCAAAAAATTATAATAATTCTAATAAATTCTATATAAAAACCAAGATCTTTTTTTCCTTTTTCATAAGCACGTGCTCTGTCGGCGTTCTGTTTTTTTACGGCGTAAAATTAATTGATCGTCATTCATTTTTGCACTATTCTTTCTCGTTGATCAGTTTTTTGGACTCACTAGCTGTGTCGTTGTTTACCAAAAGCAAATAAATAACAACATTTACATTAAACACTGACAAATTACAATACAAACTTACTAAATATGTATAATAGCACACAGTACATAAACTGTCATACAATGAATGGCTGCTTGTTCCACGCATGCGCAGTCAAAACGTCACGCGACATGCAACACACAGACCAAAAATTTTGAGACGATGCGCGATGTAATAAAAGTTTCACTTTAAAAACAAACAGGAATTCCGTTTATATTGAATGGACCAAAAATCTAAAAATGGAACTGGTTTATTTATTTTATTATTGTTTTAATTACAATAATATGTATTATTATTACGTACACTGCCGTGCAAAAGTGTTTGGACACTCATATTCTGCCGTGCTAAGCACAAAAGCGGTATCTCAGTAAAGGCGAGTTTCGAGAAAATCAACGTTTTGTTAAAATAGTTTTATTTTTCTTTTACAGATTGTTTTTTTGATTTATTAAATGGAATTTATTCATTATATTGGGAATTTTGGCGGTATCAAAATATACAGTTATTCGCCGACGTATTATTGATATACCTATAATTGTCTTAGTAATTTAAGGTAAACCTGAGATAGGAAAAACTTTTTCAAGGTTTTTTTCATATGTTTTAAATAAGATATCGCTATTTGGCTTAGTTCATTGGATTCGTATTTTTTAAGCTATTCAATGCCATAAAAATCAACTTTATGATTTTTTTTGAGATACCGCTTTTTTGTTTAGCACGGCAGTATTGTAAATAAAAAAAACTGCAAAAATGGATAAATGTTGATAAGAGTACTTAATTACAACTTTTGTAATAATCCTAATAGCATATCTAAAATACAGCATTTATAATTTTCCATGTTATTTTTGAATTATATGCCAGGTTTACTCAAGTTGAAAGTATTGACGCACAGTGTCTTTCAAGCTAACGAGAAATTGTTTTTTTTTTACTATTTTGACTGCGAGTATAAACATATTCTTTTCGCTATTTTGTGTATTTTTATTGACTGAAATCTGTATATTTACATTCAAAATCCAAACACTTTTGCACAGCAGTGTATAAGAAAGTCCCACGAACTTGATATACATTGAAAATATTTTGATAGTTTTTTCGAATTGTTGTCTGACTATTTAAACCTTACACAAAAAACTACTGAACCGATTTTAATGTGACATTTATTGTTCAAATATGTTTTTGATATCTTTTTGTGTAAAAATTTTAAGGAAAATTAATGGTATTAATTAATGCGATTAATGAGAGAGATCGAGAGAAGGGGGGGGGATGGTACTCACGTTTTTATATTAATTTTTTGTATTTATGAAAAAAAAGTAAAAAAATGTTTAATAAATTTAAGTTTTATTAATATTTGTAATTCATTATACATTAAACATTAGTTATGTTTATTATACGCATTTTAAAACAATTGCATTATTAGAAATAAAATAAAACTAATAGAATTACGCAAAATAAACAAAGTATGTTTATTTTGCGTAATTTGAAAAAATACAACGAATTATTTAATTTTCATTATTTTAACTAAAATAATGAATTTACACTAGAAAACAGGATCAATCATTTAACAATAATTTCAAATTCAATTTTAAATAATTCAAAATCTATTTTACTTAACGTTTAAGGGTAGATCTAATAGTTTTTGAATTATTCAAAATTGAAACTAAATTCCGTCAAATAACTGTTTTTCTAATGTTACAGATTAATATCAAATCTATATCATGAAGTATTTTTATCAGTGCTGGGGCCCCCGAGTATAGAGGCCCCTCACAGAAGCGTAAAAAAAATTACAATTAATAAAATACAAACATAGTTAACTGTCAATAAAAAAAAGCACTTGAAAATATTGAGGCAACAACGAAAAAAAAAATCTTCAGTTTTTATTTTTCATTTAGCAGGAGGCCCTAACACACACTCTGCCCCGAGGGCCCCCAAGCTTCTAGTTACAGTCCTAACTTTTATCATACTATGCTTTCCAGCTTATATACACATACACTAGATACACAACCTAACTGAAAATACAATTAATCGTTCGCAATAAATAAATTAAGTATTCATTAAATTCTAAATGTAAAATTAAAACCCAGTAGCCACTACTGATGCTATTAATGTCAAAAACACGTCCTGGAAGTTCTAAAAAACACAGTAATCAATCACCCCAACATGTACAGACAGACCCTATGAATGTTTAATAAGATCTATATACAAAAGCGAAATGAAAAAAATCGCACCTTGAATTTCGGACCATAATTCATTCCTGTATCATATATGTATGTTATAAGACACGCGGAGATCAACGACCAAATAAATGTCGCTCTCTACTTATACATAAACGGGACACTCATATGTCACTCTATTATAATATTATACACACACGTATAGTCCAAGAGGTGAGCGCCAAAATTTGCAACTACTTTCTACATACAAAAAAAACTGTATTAGACCAAGAAAATCTTCACTTAAACTAAAAATACACCTTAACTACAAAATTTATGTCACTCGACACGTGTTTCGACTTCACAAGAAGTCCTCATCAGGAGCCTAACGATTCCAGACTGATACAGTCTTGGTCAGAAATCTTGTTTTGTATAGGGTCAGTCCGCGGTAATCGATACCAGATAGTTAAAAAAATATTTTACGAAAATGAATACTAAAATATAAAATTAACAGGCTATTTAACATCAATTTTCATAAACCAAAAAAAAATTTAAAAAAATTTAATTAATTTTCAAAATATTACAAAAAATTTAAATTTTTTTTTGAAAAAGACAACAAATAATGTGAAATCGCAATAACTTACTTGACAATAAGTGACGCTCGTGGCAAACTATTAAAAGTCTTTGACAATTACATATCAAACGTGACGTTTGACCGAATTAAAAAAAAATTACCCTCACCAACAATAATGACCGCATTTATTATAAATTTAATGAGTCTATTGATGTATTTGATAAATAATTGTTATAAGTATTAGTTCATAATATCAATAAGCAATTAAACACACAAATAGTACTCTTATTGTATCTTTTTATTCATCGTGTCACAACCGTCACAATTTTCTGTCACAATGTTTATTGGGTAATAACCAGTTAAATAGATTACATATTTACCTGATGCTCTTGTGTAACTAAAAAATAATTTATTCGTAACATATTAAAGTATGATTATTTATAAAGTAACTTCAATATTTTCGCTAAACTTTCAGGTTTTTGGATAGAGGTTGCAAAACTTGCAATAGTTGGCGTCACAACCGCCACAGAGCTTTAACGCTGACAATTTTTTGTAAAATAACTGTTGACTTTTTATTCTTTCAATATACATGTATTGCATTAAGATCTACAGAAAAAAGGTAAAACCATGTTATTTACTAGTATTATTTAGAAATTATGAACTCCAATCAGAGTTGAAATGTCACGACCGTCACCGCGGACTGACCCTATATTCTTAATATAAGAAAAGTACTCTTAATCCAACTACATTATATCTTCGTCCAAGAATACTATAGTTGGTTTAAGAATATATTTCTTATCTTAAGAAAATATTTTTTTCGTTATATACAAAACAAGGTTTACTTGGCTCAAGTAAACCTTTCTACCTGTGTAAAAGCGGATTTTTTGATATAACGTCTCATTTGTGGTATAGATACCTATACAGCCTGCCGTCAGTCAGCTAGTTTCGTTAGTGTTTGGCGCGGGGGTGATTTTAACTTTGTAAAAAAAAAACTATACACGTTGCAACTACTTTCTAAAATCTGAAAATTTATTTGTAAGCAGTATATGTACTAAGTAAAAACCCCTTTTATCATAGTCAGTCATCAAAATCATGCAACCGGGCGCGTTTAACTCGTAAAAAAATCTATACATCGTGAAAGTACTTTCTAAAATATGAAATTCGGTATAAAAATTAGGAATATTTTTATTATTAAAAAAAAAATAGTCAGTCTGAATTTTACCTTAACAAATGCCGTCAGCAGCTGATTTACCACCCCCGCGTCAAACGCTAACGAAACTAGCTGACTGATGGCAGGCTGTATATCTACACCACAAATGTGACGTAATATCAAAAAATCAGCTTTTAGAAAGTAGTTACAAATTTTGGTGCTCACCTCTCCGACTATATGTCCATATAAACCTAATTCATATCTGTCTTCTTGAGTTATATTATTACGTATAGCGTATCTTTAAGTAGATTAGTCTTGGAATAATCACATCTGACGCATTTTTAAATTAAATGTGACTAAATTAATTATATCTAACTCTAGACAATTATGATTAACGTGTTACACAAAACACCCGATAACTAATGGTTTTATTTGGACCAAAGTTATTACATTACTACACATTTTATGTTAATTTTTAACATATTAACGGGAGGACGAAATTGATCCTAGAAATTTTTAACACCCGACATGGTAAAATTTAAAAGAACGTCTACTACAATTCAGCAGTTTCTATTTTGGCGATAGGCCAGATATGAAAAGTAATATAGAAACATAGTCAAATTATAGAGAATGTACGTGAAATTTTCATATGCAAGAAATTAAATTAAAGAATAGCGTATATTACCTTTTCAGAGTAAATAAATTTGAATAGGTACTATGCTAAAATTTACCAGTATGTCATTGTAATTTTTTATTTACTTTAATTTAAATTCTAGCGACTTTTCTATTAACTTTTTTCAGAAGTTGAATCTGTCCTCAGGTTCACAGCATTTTCTGTTAATTTTTAAAAGAATATTCTCTCCGTATAATATTAGAATATATTGATAAAGTTAGTACACTATATACACAATTACATGAAAAATAAAACATGAAATAACTATGCCTAATATCCGGTATATATCATAAGAATTTAGATGAGTGATACTTGACTAGAGTATTGTAACACAGTTGGTGCAGACTCTGACCGTACGAGGTGTAATTATCATAATATCACCACTGTTTTAACACCCTTGTTAGTGTTTACATACAACACGTGTGTGAAACTTGTCAAAGTCTTCATGAAACTGCAAAAGAACTGTCATATAAGATTGACACCTCATTTGAAAGTGCTTGCTAGCACTTTTATAAGTTTTTTTTCTATATATTTCTATTAGAAATATACCGGGTGTCCCAGATAACTTTTCCAGCATGGGGATCTCGGTATCTATAAGAGATACAGGTTTGGTTAAATGAGATGAATTATTTGTATGAAAGGGGTGAGTATTATTACACAAAAAAATATTCATAATTCTATGTGGTTTAGGCGGTATACCCAAAAAACTGAAAATTCGGAATTTCTTTAAATGGCTATAACTTTTTTGTTAAAATAGATAGGTACTTTTTGTTTGCGGTTTCTTAAAGCACTTTTTTGTGTAGAATTGATTGGTGTTATAATTTTTATATAACTTTTAGTTTCCGAGATATAAGCTCTAACTTTAGTTTTTCTTATGGGCCGCTAAGTTGGCTATGGCATATTTGAACGTGTTTTTTTACTCTACTTTACAACGATATGTCACTTGCCATATTTATTATCGAAAAAAAGTCGAAATACTAAATATCAGTGATATTTATGAAGTATTTTATTACAAACTTTTAAGTGAGCTATGAAAAACAAAAATTGTAAACAAAAATCACAATAACAACAATCAAAATAACAAATGAATATTTGAAACAATGAACCATTTGAAAAAATATATTATAATTTTTTTTTTTCGATAATAAATATGGCATGTGACATATCGTTGTAAAGTAAAGTAAAAAACACGTTCAAATATGCCATAGCCAAATTAGCGGCCCATAAGAAAAACTGAAGTTTGGGCTTGTATCTCGGAAACTAAAAGTGATATAAAAATTCTAAATACACCAATCAATTCTACACAAAAAAGTGCTTTAAGAAACCGCAAACAAAAAGTACCTATCTATTTTAACAAAAAAGTTATAGCCATTTAAAGAAATTCCGAATTTTCAGTTTTTTGGGTATACCGCCTAAACCACATAGAATTATGAATATTTTTTTGTGTAATAATACTCACCCCTTTCATACAAATAATTCATCTCATTTAACCAACCTGTATCTCTTATAGATACTGAGATCCCCATGCTGGAAAAGTTATCTGGGACACCCGGTATATTATTAATAATTATGACCCACAATTTATGTATTTTTTTTAAATTTACGAATAATATTTTTATAAAGTACCCCATGAATAAAACATTATTCAAAATATTGAAAGAAAAAAATAATTATTGTCATTATGTATCAGCGCCTACACCATTTAAATACATTCATAATGACTTCACAAAATTGATTTTAATGTATTTTTAATTTCCTGTATTCCTTTCAATATCTAACATTTTCTCTGCTATTTAATATTAATTACTATATACAAATATAGCATAATCTTTTTTCCACTATGAGCCCCTAGCTAAACCTTATATAGATTATATATTTTGAGATTTTATTTATAGAAAAACAAATCAATAAACAATTGATTTTTGTTGCTTGAAATATAAAAAAATATTATCTTTTTTCTACTATATATTAGCCCCTATAGATTATATATTTTATGAGATTTTATTTATAGAAAAACGAATCAATAAAACATCGATTTTTGTTGCTTGAAATATGAAAAAAATATTCTCTTTTTTCTACTATATATTAGCCCCTAGCTAAACCTTAGTTTGTATATTTTATGAGATTTTATTTATAGAAAAACGAATCAATAAAACATCGATTTTTGTTGCTTGAAATATGAAAAAAATATTCTCTTTTTTCTACTATATATTAGCCCCTAGCTAAACCTTAGTTTGTATATTTTATGAGATTTTATTTATAGAAAAACGAATCAATAAAACATCGATTTTTGTTGCTTGAAATATGAAAAAAATATTCTCTTTTTTCTACTATATATTAGCCCCTAGCTAAACTTTAGTTTGTATATTTTATGAGATTTTATTTATAGAAAAACGAATCAATAAAACATCGATTTTTGTTGCTTGAAATATGAAAAAAATATTCTCTTTTTTCTACTATATATTAGCCCCTAGCTAAACTTTAGTTTGTATATTTTATGAGATTTTATTTATAGAAAAACGAATCAATAAAACATTGATTTTTGTTGCTTGAAATATGAAAAAAATATTCTCTTTTTTCTACTATATATTAGCCCCTAGCTAAACCTTAGTTTGTATATTTTATGAGATTTTATTTATAGAAAAACGAATCAATAAAACATCGATTTTTGTTGCTTGAAATATGAAAAAAATATTCTCTTTTTTCTACTATATATTAGCCCCTAGCTAAACCTTAGTTTGTATATTTTATGAGATTTTATTTATAGAAAAACGAATCAATAAAACATCGATTTTTGTTGCTTGAAATATGAAAAAAATATTCTCTTTTTTCTACTATATATTAGCCCCTAGCTAAACCTTAGTTTGTATATTTTATGAGATTTTATTTATAGAAAAACGAATCAATAAAACATCGATTTTTGTTGCTTGAAATATGAAAAAAATATTCTCTTTTTTCTACTATATATTAGCCCCTAGCTAAACTTTAGTTGGTATATTTTATGAGATTTTATTTATAGAAAAACGAATCAATAAAACATCGATTTTTGTTGCTTGAAATATGAAAAAAATATTCTCTTTTTTCTACTATATATACGCCCCTAGCTAAACTTTAGTTTGTATATTTTATGAGATTTTATTTATAGAAAAACGAATCAATAAAACATCGATTTTTGTTGCTTGAAATATGAAAAAAATATTCTCTTTTTTCTACTATATATTAGCCCCTAGCTAAACCTTAGTTTGTATATTTTATGAGATTTTATTTATAGAAAAACGAATCAATAAAACATCGATTTTTGTTGCTTGAAATATGAAAAAAATATTCTCTTTTTTCTACTATATATTAGCCCCTAGCTAAACCTTAGTTTGTATATTTTATGAGATTTTATTTATAGAAAAACGAATCAATAAAACATCGATTTTTGTTGCTTGAAATATGAAAAAAATATTCTCTTTTTTCTACTATATATTAGCCCCTAGCTAAACCTTAGTTTGTATATTTTATGAGATTTTATTTATAGAAAAACAAATCAATAAAACATCGATTTTTGTTGCTTGAAATATGAAAAAATGTTCTCTTTTTTCTACTATATATTAGCCCCTAGCTAAACCTTATAGATTATATTTTTTATGAGATTTTATTTATAGAAAAACAAATCAATAAAACATCGATTTTTGTTGCTTTAAACTTAAAAAAATTATCATTTCATAAATAATCAATTGCTTCACATATAACACTATAATATGCTAAAATAATTTCTTATTCGATTGTGAAAATCTACATACATTTCAAATTTAAACGATTTAAGAAATATTGGATGTTAAATCAAATATAAATTATTTATATTTGATACCAAAGTGATTTCTTGTGTACGTGAAACAAAAAACTATCACGTGGTCAGACCACACGGTCTTTAATAAACATTCTGTTAAAAAAATATCTTTCAGTTACAGTTTGTATTCTTAAAAACAATTAATATATGCAGACATGGACCTTTTACTTACTGATTATAATTTTAAAATGTACTTCTGCATTTTTTAAATTAGCATTTTATTTACTGTATTTTATTCACTCAAATAAGTACCACATGTTTATTTATACACCTAATTCTGTTTTACGCGGTAGATACGTTCCAGAAAAAAGACATAAAGTAAGTACTTGGAAAAAAGACCGAAGATTACGGTTAGTAAAAATATTTTTCATTAAAATTTAAATTTTTCTAGACTGTGTTAAATCAAAACCGTGTAAAAACAGAATTGGGTGTATAGTTCATTCGGTTGTGTAATATTTAAAGACATATCGCATTATAATTTTAAAATGTACTTCTGCATTTTTTAAATTAGCATTTTATTTACTGTATTTTATTCACTCAAATAAGTACCACATGTTTATTTATACACCTAATTCTGTTTTACGCGGTAGATACGTTCCAGAAAAAAGACATAAAGTAAGTACTTGGAAAAAAGACCGAAGATTACGGTTAGTAAAAATATTTTTCATTAAAATTTAAATTTTTCTAGACTGTGTTAAATCAAAACCGTGTAAAAACAGAATTGGGTGTATAGTTCATTCGGTTGTGTAATATTTAAAGACATATCGCACCCCCCCCCCCCAAGTGTCACAACTCTAAAAATGTCATATTGAGATAAATATGTAGAATGATTCCAAATTACTATATATTTCTAATAAAAATTGTCATTAATGTACTTCGTGTACCTACCGTCAACAAAACTAGCATATTCTAAATAAATGTCACATTTATTATTATTATTATTTTTTAAATACTTAATCACTAAGCGTTTTAATAGTTACTATTTTTCAAACATTACAAGAATACTGAAATATTTAAATTGAATACTGTGTATCAGTCCTTTTCCTATACTACCTTTACAATTTTGATTTACCTAACTTGTTATAATTACAGTTATTCCTATTTCATCAAAACTACATTTTTTGAGTTGTGACACATTTTTTGCAGGGGTGCGATATATATTAAAATGCCTATACCAAGTTACATTTTTTTATCTGGGAACAACGAACAACAGATTTTTCATTTTTTATGCGTTAACAAATTTATTAATAACATAAAAACCACCTCGCCGATTTCCATGAAACTTGCACCAATGTCTTCCTTGAAACCTTATGCGTGCTATAGGATACATATAATCACACTATCACTGAAAACAGCTGAGCAGTGAATATATTACTTGCGCAAGTTAAAAAATATATACAGCCTAATTTAAAAAAAAGGATTGTGTGGTTTTATGAAACCACGGTAAAAGTGAAACTTTTTTTCACATTATATACATTTAACTAAAAATTTTCGGAATAATAAATTCAAGCACTCAAAATTGAAATAAATCCATAAACAACAACATGCACCAGCAAAAAGTTCTAATAATTCTAATAAATTCTATATAAAAACCAAGATCTTTTTTCCTTTTTCTATAAGCACGTGCTCTGTCGGCGTTCTGTTTTTTACGGCGTAAAATTAATTGATCGTCATTCATTTTTGCACTATTCTTTCTCGTTGATCAGTTTTTTGGACTCACTAGCTGTGTCGTTGTTCACCAAAAGCAAATAAATAACAACATTTACATTAAACACTGACAAATTACAATACAAACTTACTAAATATGTATAATAGCTCACAGTACATAAACTGTCATACAATGAATGGCTGCTTGTTCCACGCATGCGCAGTCCACGCGACATGCAACACACAGACCAAAAAGTTTGAGACGATGTAATAAAAGTTTCACTTTAAAAGACAATCATCTACCTACATTATGGGCATATTTAGGTATTTAAACTATTTGAGTAGGCCCCATGCGCAGTATTGACGAAATAACCTCTAACAAATATAGAGTATTTTTAGGGGGCGACAGTTAATAATCAAGAGACAAGTCCGTGATCTATTTTAAACACAAGAAAGAATCAAGGTAGGGCTGTAAGGGACCGCCCAATATTCCGCTCATAGTCTGTCTGATTTGCATACCAAATGTGTGTGTAATCATACGTTATACACCTTTGTGTGTCTGGCTGTGTGTCTGTCTGTGTGTGTGTGTGTGTGAAAAATCTCTGGGCGCGTGGGCAGATGCAGGTACACAAGGTGCGCGTCTATTCGACAGGTGACTGATTCTCTAACCTACCGACAGTGGCGCGCCTAAAACCGGGAGAACGAATTTTCATCGCGCCCGTTAATTACATAACACTTTATTTTAAGGTGGGGGGGGGGGTCATAAAGTCTTGCAAATAGCGTTATCTAAACATCGGAGGACAAAGGGTTAAAAATATAATACAGTGGTGCCTCGCATAATGAACTTAATTCGTTCCGGGACCAAGTTCGTTAAGTGAAACGCGTTTTGCCATACATGTTAAAAATTTTAATTCGTTCTGTAGCATAAAATATGGTACTGTAACATAAAAAAGATTGTACACACGTTTTTTTTATTTTTTAGTCAATATCAGATTTAGGAGAGTCTACCGAGGCTTGCAGGGTCAAACCCTCTTTCTAATTATTTCTTGTTTCATTTCAACAGAAATCACCTTCCTGTTTTTTTAGAACTCATAATATAGACACACAAAATTACATTTATTAAAACAAACAGGTGTTTGAGTTAAGCACAGAAATGAACGACTGACGCGCGTTGATGCATGTTCTTTCATATAAATATACAACATGTCAGTTTTTTATGAAAAACTGACGCTACGTTTAAATTTTATCTAATAAAACGTTACGTTAGTGTACGGTTAGTCCATATAAGCTGTGTTAAAAATATAAACTTTGAGGTCGTTTTTCATGACTTTGAGATGGTCAATTTTAATAAAAATGGGCTATTTTTCAGATATTAATCTAGGGAATATTCTTGTGCAATTTAAACAAAATCTGACGAAAACATGTTTACGGACCAACTACCTTAAGGTTCTACCAACACTAAGTGCACGATATGGTAGATCACGATATTGAATATACAAGATTAAAACACTATTATAGAGTTGAAGTCATTTCGTGAAGTACATTTCCAATTGTTTGTTTGAAGAGAAATAAAACTTCTCTATGCATAATGAATACACCATCGTCTCATTACCTGTACCTTTCGGAAGCAAATAAACTGCCTTGGCAGGCACGAGACTTTTTTATACATCATGACACCGAAGTATTAATATGTGATTACTTTTATAATTTAATATTTGATTTTAAAATTTTTTACTTACAAAATGATTTTCACTGAATGAAATTGATACATTGTATTTAATATTGACAATAAATATTAAACGAAATCAATTAAGAATTGTGATTATTGTATTAACTATTTATTTTGCTAGAATTCAATTATGACACTTTTAATAATAAATGCCAAAATTTTCATAGATAACTAGATTTTTTGTATTATACAAATCATTTTTAAATTAAAACCATTAAAACTAAAATAATTCTTTTTTTGGTTAATTCATAAGATACAAAAAAAAAATAGAAAATAAATTATAGAAAATAATATTCTCTACAACTTGTATCTCAAACATTTTTTTCTAATACCTATAACCGTTTAAAAAATAAATCGAAAAAATTAATTTTTTTAGAAAATCAATTATTTCCTAAAAACAAATTTGGGGGGGGGGGTTAATGGATAGAACATAAATTATAGATAAATACCCTCTACAACTTTGATCTAAAACCTTTTTTTTCTAATGTGCACCGTTTATACATCATGACACCGAGTATTAATATGTGATTACTTTTATAATTTAATATTTGATTTTAAAATTTTTTACTTACAAAATGATTTTCAATGAATGAAATTGATACATTGTATTTAATATTGACATTAAATATTAAATGAAATCAATTAAGATTAGTGATTATTGTATTAACTAGGTATTTATTTTGCTAGATTTCAATTTTGACACTTCTAATAATAAATGCCAAAATTTTCATAGATAACTAGATTTTTTGTATTATTCAAATCATTTTTAAATTAAAGCCATTAAAACTAAAATTATTCTTTTTTTGGTTTGTTCATAAGATACAAAAAAAAGAATTGAACATAAATTATAGAAAATAATATTCTCTACAACTTGTATCTCAAACATTTTTTTCTAATACCTACCGTTTAAAAAATAAATCGAAAAAATTAATTTTTTTAGAAAATCGATTATTTCCTAAAAACAATTTTTGGGGGGGATAATGGATAGAATATAAATTATAGATAAATACCCTCTACAACTTTGATCTAAAACATTTTTTTCTAATGTGCACCGTTTCAAAAATAATTCAAAAATAATTCGAAAAATAATTATACTTCCGTTTCCGGTTTAGTGATGGTTTTTAAAAATAGGAGGTGCACATCTAGAGCATAAAAGAACCTTAAGTTTAAAATTTCACGTTCGTAAGTATTACAGTTTTGGCTGTAGAGCGTTCACAGACACACAGACAGACAGACAGACAGACAGACAGACAGACAGACAGACACACACACACACACACAGACGTCATTGAGTTAATGGTTGTATATGATTCAGGGACCCTCAAAACGTGTAATTCCGTTAAAATCTCGAGTTCGATTTTTTTCGTGATCACTATACTTTATTTATACATTACATTTCATGTATGTATAAAAAAGTAAAAAGCATTAAATTCATAAAAACATACTGATAAATAAATAAGTTAACAGAAAAATAGATTAAAATTAAAACAAATCAAACTAATGAGATAGGTATGTATCATAAAAAAATGTTTTTAAATTGCACTTGTCAACAAAAAAATTCCTAGAGTTTTGAATAGGTGATTTAGAAGGTATTTGTCATGCTGAAACCGAATTCGTTACCCAAATGGTTCCATCACATCAGGTTTTTGAGATAGCCGAACCTAAAAGTTCCAAAAATGACGATTTTGGCAATTTACCTACATAAGTAAGGTAGGTAATTTTTTCTGAAGTTTTCTTTCATGATTACAAATAGTACTATCTTTTCTCTTTAAAATGATTTTTTACATTTCACTGTGCGACTTTTCTTTACCGAAATATACTACTTTGAAGATATATGTAGTAAAGTTCATTGTGTCTATAATACTACACTCTATCATATCTTCAAACTAGTACATCTAGACTAAAAAAAATCGTACAGTAAAAAGTTAAAACTCATTTTAAAGAGGAAAGATAATACTATTTGTTACCGTCACCGAAAACTTTAGAAAAAAGTTACTTACAAAATAAGAAATTCTTTAAAATTGCCAGTATAGTCATTTTTGGAATTTTTAAATTAGAATATCTCAAAACCCTGACGTGATGAAACCAATTGGGCAACAAATTTGGTTTCGGCATACCAAAAACTTCCTAAATTACCTATTCAGTACAAAAATATTTTTTGTTAATCAGTGTTATTATATCATTTTAATAATATGTACATTGAATATTATAATAGACGGATATTACACTATCAAAGAAACGTGATAAAATTTCTTTGATCAAAGAAATATGACAGTGTAAAATGTCAACTTTTATAATATTTACGTAATATTTACCTTCATAATATTTCTTTTATCATAGATAATGTCAGTTTCTTATATTTAATCAAAGTTTTTTGATGGATAAATCAAAACGGCGACTGAAAAGTGTTCGTGGACGGTTTCGACTACGAAATTACTTATAATTTAATATATGATCAAATCTTTGTCAAAGATCTTTGACATATTTATTTGATAGTGTAATAGCCGCCATACACACTATTTATTTTATTATTTTCCATGTTCTCGAACTCGTATATGAAATACATGCATATAAGAATAGTAGTATCGAGTTACTATTCGCTGGGTGCAAAGTAGGTAGTGGGGGAAACGAAATCGATCACAGCGCACAACGTGGCAAAAAATAACACTTTGGGTGGACTAACTGTCATTTTCAATAGGCTCGTTTTTAACTGAAAATAGAAAGGTCAACAATCCCACTATGGACTATTTAAGAGTTAGAAATAATATCGATGCGAGTGTTCGTGGTGAGCAATATTGTAAAATTATCGGCGCCAAAATTTGAGGTTATGCTGTCAATGTAAACGAATTAATTATTTCTCTATTATACGTCATAATTAAAGAGAAAAAGATACCCAAAATAAATAATTTTCACGTACCTTTTATGCTATACTATTTATATTATATGCAAACAGCTAAATTAAATGATATTTGTTTAATAAAAAATTTCACGGTATTAAACATATTAAACAATGATAAAAAGATAGTTGAATCCATTCAATCCTTCTCTATTACCCGCTAATAGACTTCGTGCACATAGCCAATAGTCATAAATAATCGTCTAAAATGTATATATTACGATATTTTATTGAAATTATTTGTTTATTAGTATACGCCAAAGTCCACCCGTTAGTTGGCGCTGTCATCGCGCACGCTGCGAATACGTATATATGTTGCATATATAAATTATACCATTAAGCACAATGTATAAAAATCAAAGTCATACTCGTGGCCAAAGGAAGAAGAGGGGTGTTGAATAATATTTCATCGCGTTGTCGACGTCTAGCGCTAAATGTTTTATACGACGACAGTGTGTGTGTGTGTGTGCAAGTCATGGTGCCCCACCCCCACCCCCGCCCCCGCCCCTACATATACACAGTGTTTTGTTATGGTACACGAGCTAATAGAACGTGGGGACAACTACACAAGACTCGAACACACGTCTGTTAAGGCTATTCGATCATTAGAGCAATGTATAGATAAAAGTCGAAAATTTGAATATGTTATTTATGAATATAACTCATTTTTATTTAAAATATATTGGACGTATAGTTTTTGAGTAATTGGATATTAAATATATAGTTTTTAACACACACGATAAATGAGAGAACTTGCCGAAAGTTTCTATTTATTGAAATTCTACACAATTGGCTATATAGAGACGTTTTAAATACCCTTTTAAATACTATAATAATTATAAAACAAATATATTCACGTGTAATTTATTCAAAATAATGAAAAACTAGCTCTGCCATTACAGCAGTACAAATTAGTACATGTTACTATTATATACCGTTCTGTCTATTTCAATTTTCAAATTAAATTAAACTTTTTTTTTTTTTAATAATTAACAAAGTAAAATATTCCATTAAATGTAGGTACATGTGTTATGAATATAAATTAAAAACAACATTTTTCGAAACTAAATCTTTTTTTACATGTACCTACTGGAGTACTAGACGAATTCCCGGTATTATCAACCAATTTAAAGCTCCTTTAGCACTAAATGCTCCTTTAAAGTAAATTTGGTGTATTACAAACGTGATTTAAATCAATATTTATGCTCTCAATGAAAAATAGACATAATATACGTTGTAAAGAAATACTGCAGAAAATTTAAAATCAATTTAATTAAATATATTATGCTTTGATCTGTTGATAATATGACAATTAGTTAAAGGAGCATTTAGTTAAAGTTGATAATACTGGGCAGAATAACCTTTAAATTAAACGATCCTGTTACAAATTAACTCCAGTAGGTACTAACTAGCCGTACAAGCGTCTGTTGATGCTAAGTGGGATTCGAACCCATTACCTTCAGATAACAGATACTTTTGCCTGATACATGTTTAATTAAATTTAAAAAAAAAATTAAATACGTAAAATTTGCAATAGCATTATATATGTATATTTTTTTTAAACATGATTTTTCTCTAGCTATATGTACATTATACATATATCTGCTTTATATGGAATCAGTTCATCACATATTATATAGATTAATAACACACCGTGTGTACTGGAGTCTGGAGCGGGGGGGGGGGGTACCCTATATAGAGATAGCGAGGGGGTGATAGTAACAAAATATTTGTTAATGTTTCCGAACGACGGTCGCATTTAGTTACGCCTTTCAAAATAAAATAGCGAACCACTGGTCTGTGTATTGAGACGGGCTTGTTTATCACAAACAACACACTCCTTGCGTTCACAAAACAACAAATAGGGAGGGGGTACGTGTGGTACATCATCAACATACATGCATCACTGCAATATGTGTACTCGAATAAAAAACAAATATCTAAGGGATAATTAGATTTACTGTGCGATCATTATTTGCTGAAATATCGATGATCAAAGACAAAAGGATCCTTTTTCATTTAAAGTCGAATATCTTAGCGATAAATCAACATAGAGTGAATTTTATAAAAGCAAAGTAAAGCTAAATGAACAAGCTTTTTATTCAATACATTGGTTTATGTGAGAAAAATTTTCCCAAAAAAAATTGACCCAAGAATTTTTATTTTTTTATTTTTGCTTCGCGGTATTTTTTATGATTGCGCAATAACCGTAACTCACAAAAAAATGCCTAAAGATTTCAAAACTTGAAACTTAAAGCTTCAAAACCCTTTTTTAAAATCTCCATACGACTATTTTTCACAGAGTGAAAATCATTAAAACATTTAGGGAATTTTTTTGTTCCTTTAATTTTTTTCAGTAGGTACTCGAATAAAAAACAAATATCTAGGGGATAATTATAATATATAATATATATAATCTAACCTAACTACTTATATCGCAATCCCGCAAAAAAAGTGTCAACTAAAAAAATGTAGTTTTAAGAAAATAGAAACAAATGTAATTATAATAATTTAGGTAAATCAAAATTGTAAAGGTAGTTTAGGAAAAGGACTGATACACAGTATTTAATTTAAATATTTCAGTATTCTCGTTATGTTTGAAAAATAGTAACTATTAAAACGCTTAGTGATTAAGTATTTAAAAAAATAAAATAAAAAATGTGACATTTATTTAGAATATGCTAGTTTTGTTGACGGTAGGTACACGAACTACATTAATGACAATTTGTTAGTAGAAATATATAGTAATTTGGAATCATTCTACATATTTATCTCAAATATGATATGATTTGAGTTGTGACACTTTTTTGGGGGGGATGCGATAATACTTATAACTTAATTTATTACTTAAACCTATGAAATGTTTATTTTTTTCGAATTTCAACTATCGCCATTCAAAAGAGCATAAAAAATCATGAAAATTTCGTATTGTAGATTTTTTTAAATTTTCATTAGTTTCAGAATTATTTGAATAGGGGTGTTTCACCCCCTTAAACCGTTTTACCGCAGCTAAGATAATTTTTTTGTTACTTATCTTGACCTCCTCTAACTACATACCAATTTTAAATTTGATACGAATTTTCGACTTGAAAAGGTTCCCTTGTTAGTGACTTTTTAATATTAATTTAGTAATCTTGAATAAAAAACTTGAGAAGAGGGGCCCAGACCAATACGAGATAGAGTCGAGACTGTCACTATACACGACGTCACTTTTATAACAATGTTGATATCAACCCAAGAACAAAACCCATTCGTGTATGTATATGGTTTTATTACTACGCGCTGACTGATGCACCCCTAATAACACCCCTAACTGTTTTATTTTTCTGTTCTCACACGATTTGGCACATTCAAAACACTGTCCATATATCACCGGCTATTTTTCTAAACAAAAAAACAACAATGGATAAACTATTAGATAAATAGAGCGGACGTATTCCATAAACACTATACCCCTCTCTCTTTGTTTTTCATTTAGGTCTGTCTGTCTGTGTGTGTGTGTGTGTGTGTGTGTGTGTTTTATATTTAACACGTATGTTATAGTTATAGACAATGGTTTGTATAAAGAGGTAACAAATAGCATAAATTAATGACACATGATTTAGTATGTATCAAATATTTATAAAACAAATTAATTTGTTGTAGTTTATAAATTATGTGCACATACAGAATTGATTTTTATTTATTTATACATTAGTACAAAACAAAGTCCTTCGTATTGTGTCCGTTTGTCTGTCTGTGCATGCACAGAAAAAAAAAACAGATGGAAAAATGTTTAATAAATTTATCTTGTTAATATAACAATATTTCCTCAATATAATAATTAAAAAAAATCATATTTAGGATATTTTATTAATTTGAAATTAAGTTTATCTAAAAATCTTTTCATTTGTCAAATTAATAAATAATTTATTACACCAACTAACGAAACTCTCAAATAGATTAAACATAATGGTTGTATTAATAAATATTTATCAGTGTGAATATTTTTTACACCATCCAAATTGCAATTTTCGATATGGTAAATTCAGTGATGTTATTTATCAAGTATTTTTTTGTATTTAAAATATATATTTTCAATATTTTCACCGTGATAAGAACATGATAACCACGTACAGTCAGAGTCTGCACCAACTGCGTTATAGTTTATGATATAATAGCCTGCGTATAGAGTATATTAAGGTTGTTGTTCACTAAAATCCATCACTACAGAATTTGTTAAAATTTTAATATTGTGTTAAGTAAGCTAGTTCGCATTTGTAAAAAAAATTTCAGGTCAGTTTACCATTTCGTTTATTAATTATAAACGTGCAAAGTTGGCCTCTTATACATTGCAAGCACATGGATCAACTTGGAATTCGATATTCATTTAATTCATGTATTAAAACTAAACGTCAGATTTTAACCAAAAACGGATATGTTATAGATTGGTAATTAAGGAATATGTATATAAAATTTTAGAATGATTTACCATCTCCTTAAATAATTATTAATTTTTAACTTTGATAAATTCCCGAACACATGACGTAAATATACGATATGGCAACAGCGCATTCGGCGCGATCTTTGAAATATAAAAACGTGGTATTGAAAACTGACGCGCGTTGTAAATATCAAGTGATTATTGATTACATTTAATGTTTTTATTTATAATAATAATAGTTACTATTGTTATTATAATTATTACTATTGTCAGCAACAGTAATAATTATAATATTGTTAAAAATGAATCTTCTATTCTTGTCTAATATTGTAAATTGTTGCCAGATCTATTTGTTCTTTTTTACCGACATATCAAAACCCTGTAGTTCATGCTAAATTTCGCTAGATGCCACGACTTTCAGTGAATAACAACCTTAGGTTACTTTTCACACTTGAGTGAACCTAGTGTACATATTATGTAACTATTAGGTACATATTTGGTATATGTATGAACTTAGGCTTGAATCAGAATAAGCCCAAATCACAGTGTGATTAAACTGCGGCGTGATTGACGTTAGTTGTTTTGTGTCAACAACAACAAATGTCAAGTCCACGTGTTGGAGTGACGGGAACACGTGCCACATTCAACCTAGCGTGAAATTGATGCAGTGTATGTGTGTATGTATACGCAAATGTGTGTCTGTATGTACCAATAACAAACATATAGCAAAATATTTAAACAATTTGGGGGTAGAAAGGAAATTAGTGTTATTGCGTCATTCTGTGTATAAATAAATATATAATGACAGTCAGTTCATGTTGTCAGTAAAGTTTTAACTTTTTAAAGTGAAACTTTTATTACATCGTCTCAAACTTTTTGGTCTGTGTATTGCATGTCGCGTGACGTTTGGACTGCGCATGCGTGGAACAAGCAGCCATTCATTGTATGACAGTTTAAATACATATTTAGTAAGTTTGTATTGTAATTTGTCAGTGTTTAATGTAAATGTTGTTATTTATTTGCTTTTGGTAAACAACGACACAGCTAGTGAGTCCAAAAAACTGATCAACGAGAAAAAATAGTGCAAAAATGAATGACGATGAATTAATTTTACTCCGTAAAAAACAGAACGCCGACAGAGCACGTGCTTATAGAAAAAGGAAAAAAGATCTTGGTTTTTATATAGAATTTATTAGAATTATTAGAACTTTTTGCTGGTGCATGTTGTTGTTTATGGATTTATTTCAATTTAGAGTGCTTGAATTTATTATTCCGAAAATTTTTAGTTAAATGTCTATAATGTGAAAAAAAGTTTCACTTTTACCGTGGTTTCATAAAACCACACAATCCTTTTTTATACTTGATTGTGACATATTGCTACCTCACCAAAGATACGAGAAGCTTTATCTTCTGAATCCTTGTCACACACTGGTAGAAAGGATTTCTCAAACCATGTAAACCTTGTTTTGTATAAAACGAAAACAATATTTTGTTAAGATAAGCAATAATCTCTTAAACCAACTATAGTATTCTTGAACGAAGGATTAACGTAGTTGAATTAAGAGTATGTTTCTTATATTAACAAAATATTGTTTTCGTTATATACAAAACAAGGTTTTCTTGGTCCAATATAGTTTTTTTTTTCTGTGCACGCATAACTCATAAACCGATATTAATGAAACTTGGTTGGATGGTTAAGTCTAACTTGAGAACAGTCACATAAAAAAAATCATCAAAATCTTTAGTAAGAAGGAGGGGTGACATCCAAAAATAGTTTTTTTTTTCAAGATATTTTTTATACGTTATAATTTCATAGAATAATAGAAAACATTTTTTCTCGTAAAAATGCATTAATTTTAAAATAACTGCGGATATAAAATTATTAAAAAAATGTGTAGTATCATATAACATATAACTTATATTCACTTAAACTAAAAATACACCTTAACCACAAAATTTATGTCACTCGACACGTGTTTCGACTTCACAAGAAGTCCTCATCAGGAGCCTAACGATTCCAGACTGGAACTTATAACTTATATTAAAAGGTCGCTCCTTTGATATTTAAAACACCAAATAACGAGTTTGATGTACATATATAAAATATTTACCACGACAGCAATAATGATCGTAGAATAAAACAAAAGTTGTTTGAAAAAAATATATACGACGAATAAAGAAAAAGAAGAAGAAGAGTATAATATTTACATATCTCTTGTTAAATAATTGTGAACAAGGCTTCGAGAATACGCGGCCGATACTTGACAAATACAAAGGTTTCTCTCCGTTTGATATTTGCATCATATCAATATACTGGTACACACCACCACTCAATAGTCTGTTGTCGATCATTGTGAATGATGGGCTTGTATTTATTGATAGAAATAAGAAGAGGCGTCACAGATTTTCAACAATCGCTCAAACACAATGACCAATTAACTTTTAATGACGACTCATTATTTTAAAGGCGGATCGGAACGTTTTGAATCACTCGTTATCATTTATTGATTTGATGTTATCAGAAGTCAAGATGCAAGTTTTGATTCCCTTCGTTAAATTTTGTCGTTCAGATATATACAGAAAAAGGGAGAAAAGGGGGGGGGGCGTATCTAACCTGCGTTGTATAATAATCGTGCACTGTATTGGACCAAGAAAATCTTGTTTTGTATATAACGAAAACAATATTAATATAAGAAACATACTCTTAATCCATTAAGATAACTACATTATTTCTTCGTCTAACTTGGTTTAAGAATATATTTAATATTGTTTTTTTTTAAGTTTTCGGTTATGGTAACAAATCGTATTATCTTTCCTCTTTAACATGAGTTTTAACTTTTTACTGTGCGATTTTTTTTAGCCGAGATATAATAGAGTGTAGTATAGTTGATACAATGAACTTTACTACATATATCTTCAAAGTAGTATATTTTGGTAAAGAAAAATCGCACAGTGAAATGTAAAAAATCATTTTAAAAAGAAAAAATAGTACTATTCGAAATCATGAAAGAAACTACTTAGTAATAAATTCCCCAACATTGCCAAAATCGTCATTTTTAGGACTTTTAGTTTCGGATATCTAAAAAAAACTGATGTGAATGGAATCATTTAGGCAACGAATTCGGTTTTAGGATGACAAATACCTTATCTAAATTTCTGTGATTTTTTTGTTGCATAGTGTAATAAGTAATACACTCAGCGTTCTGTAAGACAACCATCTCCACAAGACGACTGTTCCGTAAGACAATGTTCTAACAGTTCTATAGAACGTCTTTCCCCAACCCCCACCATAATACCAACACTGTGACTGCTATATTTCAGCGCGAAATTTAAATTAACAAATTCACGTTAAAGTCTTCTATGTAGATTTTACACACAAAACTTGTGTTTTGGTGTGACTCAATGTGGAAAAAAAATCAAATTCAATACAAATTTTCGTTGAAATTGTAATATAATAAATAGTATAAAAAATGTGTAAGGTACATTTTATTTAGAATTTAATAATTTGAAAACGATTAAAAAAGGAAATAACAAAAATAAATAATTGGCATATGATTTTATAGAAATCTATACATTTTTCATCCAGTATTAAAGCAACGAATAACAATTGTCTAGAGTTCTAGACTATTCTAGAGTATCAAAGATGCAAAAGAAAATTAACATTTTATTGGATAAATATGAAAGAAATGAAAAAAGTAAAATATACACGTAATACCAATTATTTTAACATTTTAACATATTATTATGTACCTGTCAACTTTTAGGCGTGGTGGTGGGGGCTCCTCTAGCCGTTGTATTGTGGAATTATTGAATTACCGATGCCGTCGTCTTATAGAACGCTGAGTGTATATTATAAAAAAAGGACACCCTGATACCCCTATCCTGTCGATCAGTACCTTATAATGCATCGTGAATAAGGACACCGCTATAATTATACGTAAGTGTTCCTTGTTTGGTAATAGACAGGAGTTATAAATGCATGTATACTGATTAATAGTGTGTTACGTAATAATAGGTGCTGTTCACTCATTTGTTAAAATGTTATTAGTTTTATAAAGAGGCTAATATTGAAGGATAATGGACGGCAAGTTGAGGGTGAGTTTGTTTATTTAAATATACCTCTAAGTGAAAGGATAATTGGGATCCTGTATGTCAATCAAATGAGGATTAGTGTGTATTTAAGGTAGTTGGTCCGTAAACATGTTTTCGTCAGATTTTGTTTAAATTGCACAGGAATATTCCCTAGATTAATATCTGAAAAATAGCCCATTTTTATTAAAATTGACCATCTCAAAGTCATGAAAAACGATCTAAGTTTATATTTTTAACACAGCTTATATGGACTAACCGTACACTGACGTAACGTTTTATTAGATAAAATTTAAACGTAGCGTCAGATTTTCATAAAAAACTGACATGTTGTATATTTATATGAAAGAAAACAGTATACAAAAAATTGGAATTATTGACCATCCCGTTATTAAGATTTAACCAGATTTAACTACCAAACCATCACATAAATTACAGTATTGTTGACAATGTGGCAACAACGTATTCATTTGATTATAGTTAAAATTTCACGAAATAATGAAATAATTTTTTACAAAATATGATAAGTGGATGAAGGGAATTATAATCGATTTAATTAATTATTAATATATTCTGTGGTAGTTTAGATGATAAAATATAATCATTTGACAAGTAGTTAATAGTAGATAAAGTACAGCGTTGCCATGATCATTTCTCTAAATTATAAATATGTACTCCTGGCCTAATGTGATCACATTATGATGGACCAACTACCTTAACCTTTTTTAATTATTATATTTATAATGAATTCAGGAAATTGAAATATTTATTGTAGACGAAAGTATCATAGGATTTTGAATTTAGTCTAAATGCACTGAAAAAATTTACTGTTAATTTTTAACATAAAAAAACATGTTAACGGGAAGACGAAATTTCATTCTGTGAAAAATTAATCGGTAACGTAGTAATATTTCATACCAACAGTATCAAAAATTACTATACAGTATGTTAAAATAATTATAAAACTTAAATAATTATTTTAACAAGTTATTAAATAGTCAGATGATAAAATTTCATTAACATTTTTATTTTTTTACGATGCGTAGGAATGGGGAAAAAATAAACAAATGCATAGATTGATGAAAAAAATTTTGATCCTAGAAATTTTGAACACCCGACATGGTAAAATTTAAAAGAACGTCTACTACAATTCAGCTGTTTCTATTTTGGCGATAGGCCAGATATGAAAAGTAATATAGAAACATAGTCAAATTATAGAGAATGTACGTGAAATTTTCATATGCAAGAAATTAAATTAAAGAATAGCGTATATTACTTTTTCATAGTAAATAAATTTTAATAGGTACTATGTTAAAATTTACCAGTATGTCATTGTAATTTTTCATTTAGTTTATTTTAAATACTAGCGACTTTTCTGTTAATTTTTTTCAGAAGTTGATTTTGTCCTCAGGTTCGCAGCATTTTCTGTAAATTTTTAAATATAGTTAATATAAATATATGCAAAAGACAAATAAGTTATAAACATTATAAAATATTATTTTTTATAGATATATAAAACTTGTAACCAACTATAATATATACAGTATGGTCATAAAGCCATCAAAAGCTCAGTCATCGGTCAAATTTCCACACCATTGGACTGTCTAGCTCCCGGATAATTCCGCGATCATTTTTAACGATTACGCGTCCCCCGGATCTTCTGTCCAGTGCGCCCCCGTTTGTAAATATGGGGTGCATTTTTTAACTCTATATATCCTCAGTCAAATAGTATCATTCGATATTATGATGATGTCATACATTTCTCTATTTATTTACCCTCTTTATCTATATATAGTTTTTAATAAAAAAAATTCAATGTGTTTTTCTGAGGTAGATACTCTCCAAAACTAATACGTTTATTTTTATAAAACTTGCACCAATCTCATACGTGCTATAGCATATGAACAATCACGCTATCACTGAAATTAGTTGAGCAGTGAATACGTAATTCAAAATTAACATGTAAAATAGTTAAACCATAAACCTAAGTAAAGTTATTTTCGCGATTTTTAATTTCGATAAAAAAATTATACTGTAAAATATATTTATTATAATTGAATCGGTGAGTGAAAGAACAATACAAGTGCCAAAAATGGCAATTTTAACTGAGATAATTCATAAGCTCTATCTAAATTCATAGCTCTATCACATAGCAAAATAATAATACATCGACCAACATCGTACGTGCGACGGGGGGTAGTTCAATTTTTTTACAATTACTTTTACCTTACTTTTCTGACGAAATCCTCGAATTTTACTACCATATTATTTCTTGGAAAGTCAAAAATGAAGATTCTGAGTAAAAATTACAAATAATTTTTTTTGTAAAATAATAAAGCCGAAAATAAAGCAATAAAAAAAAATTGTAATTTTTTTTTAATTGAGTGAAAGAACAGTATAACTGCCGGTCATTTTTTTTCAAATATCTTTTTTTAATTTATTTATGAACGTATTATTATCGGTTAACATAAGTTCTATAATGTCACAATACATAATTAGACCAAATAACCCATAGTTCTCCTTTAAAACAGTTTTTTTCGTTTTTCTCAAAATGGTCATTTTGGAGATATATCGTTCTTTCACTCACCGATTCAATTACTCTTTTTATTTCAAGATAATAAATAATATTTAAAAAGATAAATAAAAGCCTTATACACGTCTGTTCTTAACCCTATAACGCCTGAATTTATAAATAAATTTTATAAATTCGTTATAGGGTTAATTAAACGTTACGAAAACGTCACGCTCGACGTTATAGGGTTAAGATATTTTTACAGTAGCCAATGTAGACATTATATAAATTTTACAACTACCAAAATTTATCTTCATCAAATAAATGTCCATCATGCAGACATACTCGCGCGCATGTATGCATAATTCATACTCAGTTATATTGTTAAGTAATTGTGAATCAACGCTAATTACCTGTTTAATCAGCAAAAGACCGGCTCTGAATAACAATATTGAATTATTATAATTAATAGCCACTCACTAGGTACTATCTATAATACAAGTATGACTGTATGTATATTGTACATTAAATATATGTAAAGCGGGTGGTCAAGCGAACGCACGGGGGGGGGGGTACTTATTTGTTTTTGTAATAATGATATAATAATGAAGTTTAATAAAATTAACAGGAGTTTGAAAATTACGTTTCTATATACTTATTTAAAAAATAAACATATATACAAAATGTTTGCACAGTATTTTCTTGTATTAAAATTATCAAAGGTAAGTTAGTTATCGAATAACTATTGGGATCCGTCAAATGAACGTACACCATCTGGTGGCAAAATTTGTAACTAGACTGGGGGTACAGTTTCTATGGTAATAGAATTTAATAATGAAAAAATAAATAATCTCAAGCATAAAACTGACAGATGAACCTACGGTTTATAGTAAAACTTACGATTAAATCACAATTATTATGTTTTAAATCACCCAAAAATAAAATTAATGAAAGAACAGTAAGTACCAAGAAAGAATTTTACAAGTTTTCCTATATATAATTGATTTATTATAATATAAATATGTATTTAAAAGATTTGTTTGTTGAAAAATTGTAAACAATCAAAAATAAATAACGTATGCGTATTGTATTTGATGTTATTGCGTGATATTATCTGTAATTATAATGAGTGAATTTAAAATATGTGTACATTATAATACTTATATATACTATTGAGACTGTCTTGTAATTTTTTAAAATTAAACTAAACCCTTAGCTGCGCCATGTTTTTTAAGCTCCTCCCATCTGACTCTATTTCATTTAAGTTTGCAGTGGGTTCCCAAGGTTATTAAACTATACAGGTTGCCTCATAACGAAGCATTTAGGCGAGGGGAATGAGCGGGTAGGTAGTGCGTGTGACGTCACCGGCCGTCTTATGTCAAATTGAAAATTTGAATTAAATAATAGTGTTTTGTTTTTAATTCATATTTGTCAAATAAAAATCACAGAACATATAAAAATCTAAATATAATTCAGGTAAGTTGACTTTTTGCATTTACATATTTATATAATTATATATGTGGAACAAAAATTATATATCATAAGTAATGTTTTCTTTGAATTATGAATTATATTTTACTTTAATCACATAAAATTAATAGGTTCCCCAAGGATATCTACTGTCAAAATAAATGGATTGAGAAATGTA
Organism: Sialis lutaria; assembly: GCA_949319165.1. Taxonomy (NCBI): domain Eukaryota; kingdom Metazoa; phylum Arthropoda; class Insecta; order Megaloptera; family Sialidae; genus Sialis; species Sialis lutaria. The sequence goes on from OX439233.1 coordinate 39,246,723, forward strand.
ATAAAAGTAGTCAATTAAATTTGTAATTGTAATTTGATTTGTAAAGGATGTTTTCAGAAATAATTCAAGAACTGGAAATGATACATTAACTGTTAATAAACATGATAACAAATAAAGCTGTATTTGTGCAAAAATTATTTTATATTAATTAATTTTAATATTAGGTAGATTTAAATATTAAAAATTTCAAGATAATCGGTCATATGTGGAAAATGTATGACAAGATTTGACTCTTACAGAAAAAGCAATTTAATAAAAGTTTCCCAATAATAAAATTTAGGTAACTGTTTATTTAAAAAAATTATATTTTAATTTTAAATACTAAATATGTTAATAAATAATTATAAAACATTTTTATTCTTTATTTCAATAATCTTCATTGCAGATTTTTTTAATAAGTTTTATGTCATATGTGACGATATATTTTAATTACGTTAGTTAATTGTATTAATAAATTTAAATTTCGCGCATAATAAACTCCACAAATGTAGTTTCACGCTATTGGTTGACGGCTGGCTACGTCACAAACCGTCAACCAATAGCGTGAAACTACCGTATGAGACAACCTTGTATGTTTAGTAACCTTGGTGGGTTCCAGGTGATTTGACCGTATGGATCACGAATCGTACGGTCAAATCACCCGGCAACCACTGCAAACCGTATTCCGAAATTCTGATGAACTGTTTTATTGGTAATTTTTTTTTTTTTATAATTCAAAAGTTATTTTAATACGTGCCTGATTATTAGTTTAGATTTTTTCTTAGATTATTTCAATCTTTGTAGGAGGGGGGGATATTTTACAACAAAAGTTGTGGTGATCTATAGTCTATCTATACTGTAGTAAATTGAATGCTCTACAAAAAAGATTGTATAAAATTTTCACGTAACATGTGTCGTTCTTGAAATATTTTAAAAAAATAACTATTATGTGATGTCACACCAATTTTCATGATTTTTATATAGAATCATCTACTAGACCAGTGGTTCTTATACTAAGGTCCACTGAACTGAATCGGGGGTCCGTGAAACATGTTTAGCATAAATTAAAGTACTTTTACATTTCTATTTATCAGTGATTAATTTGTTATCTAAAGACGTTCAATGTTTTTTTGTCAGCGGGTCTCTGAAAAATATTTGTTCAAAAGGAGATCTCTAGATCATATAAGTATAAGAACCGCTAATCTAGGGTATTATAATTTTGTATCAATACCAATATGGATTATTTACGTATTGTGCGGGAGTCTAAAATAATTATTTATTTCTAAAGGTTAATCATTTTGTTTATATGTTCTCTAAGGAAATTCAGTATCAATTATAAAATTTTATTTAAATAAATGAGATTTAAATGAAAAGTAGTGAAAATTATTGTATGTATATTTAGTTTTGATTCTAATTCTTATATTTTTTTTGTAATTGAGTTGTTATTTCAATCACAAATTTAAGTTTGATGCGTGAAATATTGCTAAAAAAATTTGAATTTTAAATTTGGTTAAAAGTATGTTTATTTTATAGAAAATGGTGTGAAAAGTCGAAATTTTCAAACCGCAGGTCTGTATCTCAAACCGTTCTCGAGATATGGCCTCTCAAAGTTTTGAATTTTTCAAAATTTTGAAGAAAAATGGCCGTAACTTTTGAACATGAAGTCGGATTTGATTTTTGTTGACATATTTGGAATCAGCGTGTCAAAATCTATATAATAACATGTATAACACTTAAAAATTCGAAAAAAATTTTTTTGGTAAAAATCGACATTTTTTTAAGGTATACCCCTTTGAATTTTTTCGATTTTTCGCGAAAATTTTTTTCTCGAGTTTTAAAGTGTTATACATGTCATTATATAGATTTTAACACGCTGATTTCAAATATGTCAACAAAAATCAAATCCGACCTCACGTTCAAAAGTTACGGTCATTTTTCTTCAAAATTTGGAAAAATTCAAAACTTTGAGAGGCCATATCTCGAGAACGGTTTTAGCTACAGATCTGCGGTTTGAAAATTTCGACTTTTCACATCATTTTCTATAAAATAAACACACTTTTAACCAAATTGAAAACACAAAAAATTTCAGTCCAATTTCATAATTCTAATTTTAACTTTTCATAGAAATTCAACTCAAACACAAGAAAAAATAAAAGGAGAACCAAAATTAACCCACCAGAATAATATATATGTCTACTGTACTATAGTAAAATTTGCATACGAATGATCTATAAGCAGTGGTTCCTAAACAAAGATCCGCAATCCGTTGAACTTTTGCCGGGGGTCCGCGAAACATGTTTAGCATAAATTAAATTAAATCTTACATTTCTATTAATCAATGATTAATTTTTTTTAAATTCTTTATTTTTCTATAATGGGGGTCTCCGAAAAATAATTGTTCAAAAAGGGGGTCCATAGACAATAAACGTTTAAGAACCTTTCTACTAAACAGTTTTTAAAAAAATCCAATTGTAAAAAAAATTAACGCATTACAAAATAAAAAAAACATTGTACGTCACCAAATATATAACACGCATTACGTGAATCTAACAGAGACAAACATACGATATTATGTATTACAGAGAGAGTGAGATACATATAATTTATCGCAGTTATTTTTTTTTATTTTCAAATATGAATTTAAATGGCAATTATATTAAAATCAATAAATTTTTTATAAGTATCAAAATTAATTATTAAACATACTGCCCAAATAAGAATACAAATTTCTAAATTTATTCAATAAAATTTTAATATGTGGTAACTACATCAAATAAATGCACTTGACGGAGAATGTTACATAAATTCCCGTCAAAATGACCCAAAGCATTTCACCCTATTAAATACAACATAACCAAACAAAATATTCAATAAATTAATATTATTTACTAGATTTTAAAACTTTGTACAAAAGTTTTAAACCTAAATAAATATTTACTATAATTTTCAAAGATAATATACGCTGCTATTTATTTAAAAAAAAAAAACAGATTTATAAAACAATTTTAAACCAAATATTTACCTACTAATTAAAATTATAATAATTTTCAAAGATACTATACAAATGGCTGCCATCTAAAATGTCCAAAAAACTCCAATAAATATTTAAAAAAACACATAAAATAAACTAACCTTATCATTGTCTTCCTGGATTTATTAGAAACGTTGGAAACAATCCTTATATGAAATATCACAGGTTTTACTCGTACATATCGTCCAGAATGAACCGCACCAAGTATATAATGTTAATTAAACCGTAACCTCACTTTATAAGTTGTCACACAATACGCACATTAATTTTTAATAAGGTTATTATTAAATTACAGTTATTGCACTCACTATGTATGTACCATAATGTACATATATGTCTGCATATAAAAACAATACTAAATACATATAATATAAACTTTAACACATACTTTTAAATTAAAAATAACATATGTACAGTGTACAGTACAATCATATTACCTATTTGAAAATTATCGTGAACATTATTTTATATAGCAAATCACAGAACAAGTTATAACATTACAATTGTATTATAAGAATATGTAATATGTATGTATATACGTAATAACAAATCAACTTATTGATTTATAGTAATTTTTATTACCTATGTTATGTTTGTTTTGTCGAACTGTATTAATAATAATAAATAAATACAGTTGAGAGAGATGGTAATTACTTTGATATCATTTTTAACATGTTTATTTATTATTTTTTTAACTTATTATTTTCAAAACATTTATCTGTATTGTATCTACTGTGATTTTGAAGTAGGTATGTATGTATTATATTATTCATAGGCGCCGACTTTTGATTTCAGCCGGGGGGGCGAGATTTTCATAAGTTTTTTTTGGGGGGGGGGGGGGGGGTAAAATTTACTTAAAAAATTTGCAATATCCAACTTTCGTAATAACGACCAAATGATCACAATGAAATTTAAAAAAAGGAAATAAAGCTACCTTAAGATTCTTTAAAAAATTATTTTCATTTGCATTTTAAAAAGTTAATTTAAAATAAAAAATTTGTACCAAAAAATTTCAGAAATACAACTAATCGTGCATTGAGTGTAAAAAAATTACTATTTTTTTAAACAAATTATTGAAGTTTGCAGCTAAAATCATCGTAAAACTGACCGCATACAACTCTACTTAGTTAACGCTGCCGACGATACAACATTCATTATTTGTACTGTAGTTTCGGTAAAAAGCGATCAAACTTTAATTATTTGAAATAATTGAAAAGTGGACATTTGTATCTGAAATCTTTTTTTTTTCATTTGTACAGTAGTTTTTTTAATTTACAGTGGCTCACGAAGCGAAATCGACGATTTTAACTGAAAACTTAAATCGTAGATTTTCTTTAATGCTGATAGTCTAACTAAGCTTTGTAAAGGAAACAAAGATGTTTCAGGTATTAATTTCGTTTTTGAAGAAATTTTTAGTGATCATTTTTACTCAAGTGACAAGTAGGTATTTGAATATTGAACCTTTTTTTAAAGAAAAAATCTTATTGACAAATGTATCTTTAATTTAAAAGAAACTTGAGTGCAGCATCACAGGGGGGGCGAAGCCCCCCTGGTATAAAATCTAGGGGAGCGATCGCCCCCCTCGCCCCCCCATAGTCGGCGCCGGTGATATTATTTATTATTCTATTTATTATAAATGTTTTTAGACAGTGGCGTAGATAGGGGTGGATTTAGGGGATCAATTGAGTCCAATTTTTGTACTTTTCACCATATAAAAAAATATTTTTATAATGAAAAATATAACTTTATGAGATTTAATACTGTCATATCCCCCTCATCGCAAAAAGCTATCTACGCCAATGTTTTTAGATATAATAATATGTACCTATAGGAAAAAATCATAGAATGGACTGATTATTCCCTATCCAACTGTGTAGTAAATACTGGCGAAAAAGTGTGACAGAGACAAAGCGAATATGTAGCCAATACCTGTCTCTTTCTAGAATCAGAGATCAAATATACTTTCAGAGAGGTTATAAGGTCCTTAAGAGCATAAGTTTATGGAAGTTTTTTTTAAAATGGTTCAAAAAATAACATTTTATTAAGTTATTTAAAATTAAAATAAAAAAAAACTTCTCCAGAAGAACATACCCAGGCCCGGATTTAGAAATTTGCCGCCCCTAGGCAGTTGCGAAAATTGCCGCCCCCTCCATGTGGTACGAGAAGTTATTTTTTTTTAGGTTTTCATATAAAAAAATTATTAATAATTAAAAAGAAAGTATGAAGATCTTTTTTTTAATGTTTCCGCCAAAATTTGCCGCTCTGGGCACGTGCCTACACTGCCTGCATGGTAAATCCGGGCCTGAACATACCTGTCATACTGGGGTCACCTCGTACCCCAGACACTAAAATGCTAACTACTCGTAAACTATTGAATATTTTAATTCAATAAAATTCCTCCAATCAGTTATTTAAAATATGTATATATACAGGGTGTCCAAGATAAGCGTGCAATGCATGGGGATATCTTAAACGGTAAGAGATACAGATGTGGTTAAATGAGATGAATTATTTGTAAGAAAGGGGTGAGTATTACAACATCAAAAAATATTAATAATTTTATGTGGTTCAGGCGGTATACCCAAAAAACTGAAAATTCAGAATTTCTTTAAATGACTATAACTTTTTTGGCAAAGTAGATAGGTACTTTTTATTTGCTGTTTCTTAAAGCACTTTTTTAAGTAGAATTGATTGGTGTATTTAGAATTTTTATATCACTTTTAGTTTCCGAGTTACAAGCGCTAACTTTAGTTTTTCTTATGGGCCGCCAAGTTTTTTTACTCTACTTTACAACGATATGTCACATGACATACTTATTATAGAAAATATGTCGAAGTACTAAATACTGGTGACATTTATAAAGTATTTTATTACAAACATTTAAGTAAGCCATGAAAAACAAAAATTGTTAAACAAAAATCGCAATAACAAGAATGAAAATAACAAATGCATATTTAAAAACAATAAACTATTACAAAAAAAGGTTTTTACTTTTTTTTAATAATAAGTATGGCATGTGACATATCATTGTAAAGTAGAGTAAAAAACACGTTTGAATATGATATAGCCAACTTGGCGGCCCATAAGAAAAACTAAAGTTAGGGCTTGTAACTCGGAAACTAAAAGCGATATAAAAATTCTGAATACACCAAACAATTCTAAACAAAAAAGTGCTTTAAGAAACCGTAAACAAAAAGTACCTATCTACTTTGCCAAAAAAGTTATAGTCATTTAAAGAAATTACGAATTTTCAGTTTTTTGGGTATACCGCCTGAACCACATAAAATTATTAATATTTTTTGATGTTGTAATACTCACCCCTTTCTTACAAATAATTCATCTCATTTAACCACATCTGTATCTCTTACCGTTTAGGATATCCCCATGCATTGCACGCTTATCTTGGACACCCTGTATATAATATTTAATATATTTAAAACATTGAAAACCTTGTAAAATAAAAAATGTGGGGCACCTGGTACCCCACAGTGGCAGTGGCTAAGGGTTAACTATCAAAAATAATACAATAAATAGTATCACGATTTCTTTTAATTTTATAATATTGATAGTTTTCTGTAAACATTTACATGATTTTAAATTTATTAAAAAATAAATCAAAACAACAATAAGGTGTCATTTATTTGGTAATAATATTTTACACACATACAAGTAATCTGAGAAATATCGAGTTTGAGTCATACTGCGGAGCCCCCAGTGGTGGTATCACAGTGGGGGGGTGCCCCGGCATGCCCCCCACTGTGCGCTCACAAATAAACAATGTAGTAAATACACCTCCTTTTGTAAATAGCATCTCCACCCCGTTGATACGGTAATAAGGTAATGTTTTTGTGGACACCGCTAAATGTTCAAACATTTGTCTATAAAATATACCTGTATTTAAGTAAGTACATATTTGGATATTTATTTTAAAAGTGATTCATTTTTGTAGGTAATTGAAATTAAAACATGATCTGATAAGGGAATTTTCATTTATTATGTAAGGGGTAGAGGGGGTCTGTAATTATTGTATGTGTGGGGTCTGCTGTTTATTGTAATCAATTTTAAAACTACGTCAAATATATAGATACAAGTAAAAAAGTTCAAATAACACTATTCAACATTGATTTAGCCTTGTTTCACACATACGCGGTTCCATTCGGTTCGGTTCGTTTTCGGTTTCAGCCGAAAACGAATCAAACCCTTTCACACATACACGGTTCTCATACGGTTCATATTAGGTTTTATTTTTTTCTGTAAACTCAGTAGTTATCATGGAGAGAAAGCAAGTTGTTGCCATGTTGTTTCTCTATAAAAAAAATTAAAAAATGAATGAGGAATACTAGAATTCATTGCGAGCACCCTCTCATCACTTTACAGCAGGAATTTGGAGCATTCTACACTATTTTCCCGAAGCTAAAGAGCATAAAGACGATCCCCATCAACATCTAGAAAACCGCTCATTTTATTAGAAAATCCGCGACAAACCTTAAAAAAAAATAACACTCGCTATCAGGTTAAAACCGAAACTAAACCGAGTATGTGTGAACGCGTTGATTGCTTTGTGTTCCCTGGACACGAATTGAAACCTGATGAAATCTGTCCGTGTGGAGGGAGTATTCAGTTCTGTACGGTTTCTATTAGGTACCGAATACAAACTGAATCATCGTTTCACACTTGTCGGCAGCGACCGAAAACGAACCGAACCGAATGAAACTGTATATGAGTGAAATAGGCCTTAGAAGGTATTTGTCATGCCGAAACCGATTCCATCACGTCAGGTTTTTAACTCCATGTCTCTGGCACCCCCTTTTTTGAAATTCGAATTTTATTATATGCAGTTCGTTTGTGCTTCGTTTGTGCACGTTTGTGTATGAAATCCTTTCGTTTGTGCTTTAACCCTTTAGGAGATATTTAAAAAAATAAAATGGGGTGCTGTAGACATGCGAACCCCCCCTTTCTTGAAATTTAAAATTTATTGTATGCAGTTCGTTTCTGCTTCGTTTGTGCACGTTTGTGCAGGAAATCCCGTTGTTTGTGCTTTAACCCTTTAGGTGGTATTCACAAAAATCAAAGTGGGTGCTGTAGACATGGGAGCCCCCCCTTTTTTGAAATTCGAATTTTATTATATGCAGTTCGTTTGTGCTTCGTTTGTGCACGTTTGTGCAGAAATTTTCATCGTTTGTGCTTTAACCCTTTACATGTTATTTATATTTAAAAATACCGAAAACATGTCTCTGGCACCCCCTTTTTTGAAATTTAAATTTTTGAATGTGCAGTTCGTTTCTGCTTCGTTTGTGCACGTTTGTGCTGAAATTATATTCGTTTATGCTTTAACCCTTTGGGAGCTATTCGTAAAAAACTGTTAATGCGTTATAAACATGATTACATTCTCAATATTAGTTTTCGAAAAAAACATCGCTCGCATGTCTACGGCCCCCCATTTGATTTTTTTGAATATCTCCTAAAGGGTTAAAGCACAAACGAAAGGATTTCCTGCACAAACGTGCACAAACGAAGCACAAACGAATTACATATATTAAAAAATATATTCCAAAAAGGGGGGGCTCGCATGTCTACGGCCCCCCATTTGATTTTTTTGAATATCTCCTAAAGGGTTAAAGCACAAACGAAAGGATTTCCTGCACAAACGTGCACAAACGAAGCACAAACGAACTGCATATAATAAAATTCGAATTTCAAAAAAGGGGGTGCCAGAGACATGGAGCCCAGGTTTTTTTAGATATCGGAACCTAAAGGTCCCAAAAATGACGATTTTAGCAATGTTGTAGAATTTATTACTAAGTAGGTAATTTTTTCTGAAGTTTTCTTTCATGATTTCGAATAGTACTATCTTTTTTCTTTAAAATGATTTTTTACATTTTACTATGCGATTTTTCTTTACCGAAATATACTACTTTGAAGATATATGTATAGTAAAGTTCATTGTATCTACTTTACTACATTCTATCATATCTTCAAACTAGTACATCTCGGCTAAAAAAAATCGTACAGTAAAAAGTTAAAACTCATTTTAAAGAGGAAAGATAATACTATTTGTTACCGTGACCGAAAACTTTAGAAAAAAATTACCTACTTGATAAAAAATTCTTTAACATTGCCAATATAGTCATTTTTGGGACTTTTAGGTTACAATATCTCAAAACCCTGACGTGATGAAACCAATTGGGCAACAAATCCAGTTTCAGCATACCAAAATCCTCCTAAATTTTCTATTCAGATCTCTGTTACATTACAAAAGTATTTTTTTGTTGCATATCTTTATAAATACAAAAAAAACTGTTTCTGTGTTTTTTAAAGCAATTTCGAATAAATCATTTAAAAATTAAAACTAAATTTTTTACATGAATATAATACAACAAAAAAAATTCCTGCGAAGCAATCTTTAAAGTTTTAAACAAAGTACTTACCAACAAACATTTAAGAGTTACAAAAAATTAAAGTTTGATCATCAATTATATCCAAATCAATATATTCTCTTATAAATGACTATTTCTATCATCACCATACATAACTCGAATCATAATTCATCTTACGAACTTTCCGACAACACGTCTGTGTGTCTGTGTGTGTGTGTGTTTAGAGAGAGATACATACATACATAGATATATGCCTTGTGTTAGTTATAATATATAGTCTGAATGTCATATACAATACTTATAGAAAATACATACGACTATAATAATATAATGCAAACAGTGATATTGCGTTTTTTATGTTGGCAACAATGGCCGGAAGTGGATCAGTTAAATACGGCGCGCGTCGTCACCGACGTCTGGTACCGGAAACGATGTCATTTATGTTCACCCCTCTCCCTTCTCTTGCTCACTTTGTCGTACTGTGAAGACAGAGGCGTCGTTATATCCAATAAAAAATAGGGCTTGTTTTATTTTTTAGAGGGACCCTGAGGTTTTTTTAGCAAATTTTAATTAAATATCTCAAATTGATTAATATTTGTTAGTAGTATCGAACTTATGTGACAGTTTCATGACGTTTATTGATAGTTTAGTACAAATACATATTAAAAATACATGAAAAATATTTTGTAAGGTCAGATATAGAGATGCTCATTCATATAGTAAGAGTTGTGACAGCCTAAACCTATTTCTAATTGATTGTAGTTTGGGTTGCTATCCGTCCTCTTTTTAAGGGCGTCCGGGGTAAGAAATATGACCGAAATCACTAAAAAAAATAAAATAAAAAAGGTCGCTGATATCAAAAATTTTATTTTTTTATTTGTGTTCAATCTGTCCACTTTTTTAGTAGACCCAAAATTTCACTCAGAGCCGTATTTTTTCTATTTTAATTATTAGTCAAAATATGATATGTATCATTAAATATACTTCATATTATTGAAATATAATTTTAGGCTTACTAAAAAATAATACATTAATAAATGAATTTTTAAATAAATTACATTTGGCTAAAAATGGTGACGTTGTCATAATTCTTATTAGAGTAACTTAAGTCAGAGTCACCGACTGTACTTAAGTATACCTGCACTGTTCTAATTTGCAAAACAGAATTGATGTCTCTTAACCCGTTCTAAGTCTTTAAAACCTAGTAAATTTTATTCTAATTCTTTATAACATTAGCCATAAGTACCTATAGTGTCATGCTATAAAATCAAATAATTATTTTCTATAATTATCCTTAAATAAGTAAATATTTTTTTAATCTTAGACTACCCCCCCCCCCCCCACAGCTTGTTCTTCTGTATAATTATCACTTATACTTAACCCGTTACTTCCCAGTGTTATATTTATAGGACATCATATTTTCAATTTTTTTTCTCTGACATAATAACGTTGTTAATTTGATTTACATTACTAATATGTTTTTTAAACCTCTCTACTTACAATAATTTTTAAAATAAACTCTAGAATTCATTCAATGACAAATTATAACATTTTTAAAATAATCGTGTAATTATTCCAGCTAGCTGACATTTATAGTAACATTTTTTTCGCTCATTGTCAGTAAAGCGTTTTTTAAATTGACGAAACTACATATATATAATACTAGCGGCATCCCGCGGTTTCGTTCGCGTAAACTTTGAAACTAATTAGAACCCTCCATACGTGATAGGGGATGACATTACATTTTTTATAGTAATAGTATTTACCTTTGTAGTGATCGCGTATCACAGCTGACTATTTATAAGTATTTAACTTTATAAGTACAGCAAGTATGCAGATAAACATATCTAAATCCATCCTCATCCCCGTCCCATGCTATTAGGGCTTGAATATAAAACTTTCATTTTTAACTGAATATTAATTTGTCCAAATTTACTTTAATATCATGAACAATTATGAAGATAAATATATCAAAATTTTACCCCCCCCCCTGCACCGTTCCCATAGGGGTTGAATTTTCGTAACTACTATTTGTCTTGTAGAGTACCTACATTTGCCACGTTTCATTCGTTGAATACAAAAAAAAATATTTTATACATTTTTTCCACCCCCCTAACACCTTAAGGGTTAAATTTTGGGAAATGCTGAAATATTTGTTTCATTATTTATATTGTAGAGTACGTTTGATAAGTTTCAATTAAATGTGAACAAAAAAAATATTTTTTTATATAAACTTTGACACCCTGTTTTAACCCCGTAGAGGTTGAATTTCGAAAAATCCTTTCTTAGTGGGTGCTTACATCATAAAAGGAAGGCACCTGCGAAATTTCACGTTTCTAGGTCCAGGGGTTTGGGCTGTACGTTGATATATGAGTGAGTGAGTGAATGAGTGAGTGAATGAGTGAGTGGTTAAGGACAAACTCTTTTATAGATATAGATATAATATTACTTATGAGGGTGTAAATAAAGCATACAAATATCAATAATTTTTAAAATAAATCCAGATACAGACTATCGTAGTTGAAAAAGTGCTGTCCTATAAATATGACTTTGGATTCTCATAAAAATAGTCTGCCACTGATAATTATTATGTCTTGTATTGAATTTATCTTTTTGGTAATATTTTCAACAATAATTGAGAACTTGATCAAAAAATTCGAAGGAATAAAAGGTCGGGAAGTAATGAATTAATATTTAACTTCACTGATTGTAAGATCTATGGTTGACTATTTTTTTAGCTGGTCCGCGCCTGTATTCACATACTATACTATATATATTATAACGTAGATTCTAATGATGTTTGTATATATATATTGTATATGTGTTATTGTATATGAGCGGCCGCCACGTTTACAAAAGGGGGACCTTATATCACTTTTTTATTCGTTAGATTTATCATCTATTATTACGTTTTGCTTCAATGAACACTTGAGAACTTATTTAAGATTCCCTTTTTTTGTTGGATATACTGATACGTATGTTCTCTATTTTTATTATTGTTGTTGTATTTTTTTATAATTCTTTATAGACACAATGTGTAATGTATATGTTGTTATTTTATACAATATAATATGATAAGACCATATATGGTATGTCATTTAATAAATTACATGTTATTTTGTAAACAGAAACTTGTTTTTTAATGATAATTGTAAGTCAATTTTTATTTGAATTAAGATGACAGCGCTATTTAGTTCACGGAGAGAATATTCTTTTAAAAATTAACAGAAAATGCTGTGAACCTGAGGACAGATTTAACTTCTGAAAAAAAATAACAGAAAAGTCGCTAGAATTTAAAATAAAGTAAATGAAAAATTACATTGACATACTGGTAAATTTTAACATAGTACCTATTAAAATTTATTTATTCTGAAAAGTAATATACGCTATTCTTTAATTTAATTTTTTGCATATGAAAATTTCACGTACATTCTCTATAATTTTACTAAGTCTCTATATAACTTTTCATATCTGGCCTATCGCGAAAATAGAAACTGCTATACAGTATATTGAATTGTAGTAGACGTTCTTTTAAATTTTATCATGTCGGGTGTTCAAAATTACTAGGATCAAAAAAAATTTTATCAATCTATGCAATTTTTTATTTTTTTCCCATTATACGCATCGAAAATAAATAAAAATGTTTATGAATTTTTTTCAAAAAATGATTAAATAAAAATATAAGAATTCCACAGGATAAAAATGACATTTCACCACCAATCCCCTCCTACCTAAAACTGCAAAATTATTTATTACTCATATTAATTTTAAGTATATATATTCTTTATTTTAAAATTTGGTTGGGGGATTTTTTAAATGTTTTTTTATTAGGTGCTTATGTAAGCACCTCTTCTAAGGGATCTAGTTTTAATTTCATTTTTTACATCATCTTACAAAAATATTAAAAAATATTCTTTATTTCAAAATTCGGTTGGGGATTTTTTTAAATGTTTAATTTATTTTTTTATGAGGTAATTATGTAGAGACCTAATTTTCATTTCATTTTTTACATTGTCTTACAAATAAAAAAATAAAAATCTATACAAATTATTCTTTATTTCAAAATTTGGTTGTGAATTTTTTAAATGTTTAATTTTTATAAGGTGCTTATGTAAGCACTTCTTCTAAGGGACCTTATTTTCATTTCATTTTTTACATCATCTTACAAATAAAAAATTATTTCAAAATTTGCTTATGTCATTAGCACTTTCATCTGATGGACCTAATTTTCATTTCATTTTCTACATCATCTTACAAATAATTAAAAAAAACTGTATAAAAAGTTCTCTTGTAGGTACATTGATTTAAAGAAATCCTTGCTAATGATCGAATAAGTGACGGTTAATCGAAAATATGGCATATCTGAGAGGTGTGGCATTAGTCAAGATCAAAACCAATAAATCTTTCAAAACATCACGTTTACGTTTGATTTATTGAACCGTGTGTAGAGTTTTTTGTTTCCCGTCTCTGCAGGTAACGTGCGCTGGCCAAAACACACTCTACCAACATATACCTATCACATATATATGCTATAACTATAGTTTAACCGGGTCAAGATAGCGTTTAATAACTGCCAGTTGTTATAAATCGATGTTTTAATTTATCGTATACATACTACAAATAAATAAACATACTCAATATTATTATTGTACTGTTCATATAGTTACAACACAGAAAAAAATAATTTGTTTATGTGTTAAAAAATGTGATCAATGTAAAAAATCCGTAATCAATTAATATTATATTTTTTTACCAATATGGAAATATCCACGTTTATCTTATTGATAAATGTATATTATTACTAACAATGTTCTTATCACGGTGAAAATTTTATTTCGTATATTGAAAACATATATTTTAAATACAAAAAAATACTTAATAAATGACATCACTGAATTTACCATATCGAAAATTGCACTTTCACTAGTTGGATGGTATAAAAAATATTCACACTGATAAATATTTATTAATACAAACATTATGTTTAATCTATTTGAGAGTTTCGTTAGTTGGTGTAGTAAACTATATATTAATTTGACAAATGAAAAGATTTTTAGATAAACATTTTTTAAATTAATAAAATATCCTCAATTGCTGTTCTTTCAGCTACAGTTTCATTTCGGCAGCGCTGTCTTATTTGCCAATTATTAAAATTCTGAATTTGGAGATTGTACAATATAAATATTTTAATTGAAAACTGTTTGAGTACCGCTGAATATAAATACAACATAGATGATTGAATCGCGTATCCATATTAATTTTTAAAACCAAGTAAACTTTTTTATTGAGTGACTTCTAAAATTAATGTTTTGCAAAACGAAATTATAATTTATGTTTACATTTTGAAATTACTTTATTTCTGTATAGTTTACACGCGTTAGTGTTATACAGTCCCGCCAATACAGGTTTACAACAAGTATAAGCAATGACACCGTGGTGAGACTGTACTTAAGTCACAGGCGTTTGATAAGGGTTTAAAGTGGTTAAGTGAAACGCATTAATCTTAAACAGAGATTATTTCTATCATGTTCATAATGCGCCCCCCCCCCTCTACCTCTCTCTCTGTCACACACTGTGTTAAATTTTGTGTAATTTTTAAAGAAGGAATCCGAAACATTTATGTTTCGATTCGCCGATAAAAAGATAAGTAATTTGAAGGGAATTCTAGCAACACAGATTATTATAAGTTTTGTTGGTTTCTTTTTTTTGTTCTGATTTTTAAAAGATTAAGAATTTGGTGGTTTGTGATCGTACTTTTAAAAAAACAGGTGTATTTGGTACACTGTTAATCTGGTTAATCATTATTTTGTAAATGTTGTAAACTAGCGGGTTCAATTGTTTTTATTTATGCTGTTTACTCTGGAGTAATTGGTTTACTCCTATAATATAGTTAAACTTTGATAAAAAAAATATTTTATCTATCATTTACCTTTATAACATAAACAGGTGTACAAGTTAACATATCAAAGTAAAAAAAGGTTAATTAATACTCTCCCCCCCCCTGTTTTAGAATTGAATTTCGAAAAATCCCGTCTGTATTAAGTGGTTGCGTAATAAAATGCAGATATCCTGAAAATTTCACGTTTCTGAGGCCAAGGGTTTGAGCTTGATGTTGATGAGTAAGTCATAGGATATTTCTAAATAAATATATATAAATTATGTATTTGCTGGGTGTAAAGTAGGTAGTGGGGGAAACGAAATCGATCACAGCGCACAACGTGGCGAAAAATAACACTTTGGGTGGACTAACTGTCATTTTTAATACTCGTTTTTAACTGAAAATAGAAAGGTCAACATGGTTAATCCCACTATAGACTATGTGCAAGGAGGTGTTCGTGGTGAGCAATATTGTAAAATTATCGGCGCCAAAATTTGAGGTTAAGCTGTCAATGTAAATGAATTAATTATTTCTCTATTATACGTCATAATTAAAGAGAAAAAGATACCCAAAATAAATAATTTTCACGTACCTTTTATGCTATACTATTTATATTATATGCAAACAGCTAAATTAAATGATATTTGTTTAATAAAAAATTTCACGGTATTAAACATATTAAACAATGATAAAAAGAGAGTTGAATCCATTCAATCCTTCTCTATTACCCGCTGCTAGCGGCGCTAATAGACTTCGTGCACATAGCCAATAGTCATAAATAATCGTCTAAAATGTATATATTACAATATTTTATTGAAATTATTTGTTAGTACGTCAAAGTCCACCTAAGTTGCTATTAAAGTCTACCCGTTAGTTGGCGCTGTCATCGCGCACGCTGCGAATAAAAATAATCCATCGATTTTTTGTAATGCAAGAGGGGGCAGGATATTTAATAATTTTCCAAAATACTGTTACAATCAAAAAAACTAAGTATACCTATATGGAAATTATTTTATAACAATATTATTTTTTTTTAACTTACGGATCGTTGAAACCAATTCAGAACGCATGAAAAAAAAATTAATGTAATAGATTGTAGTTAATAGTAATATTTCTAGCATCGCACAGATCCTAGTAAGAGATTGTGTAGTTACGACAGTCCGGGAGTGACTGATGGACAATATTGTCGGATGAATGCAATAGTATACCTATGTACCTATGACAGGTGTTTTTGACTTTGCAATTTTTTTTTTTTTTTTATTTTAAGCACCGATATTTTTTTTTAGATTTTTCTATTATACATATTAGTCAAATATTTACTGATTCGTCTCTTTTACAACCCCACAAAATAAAATATATTAATTTTTCTAATTCTAGTTCGGGCTATTACATATCGCACCCCTGCAAAAAAGTGTTACAACTCAAAAAATGTAGTTTTGTGGAAATAGAATAAATGAAATTATAACAATTTAGGTAAATCACAATTGTAAAGGTAGTTTAGGAAAAGGACTGATACAGAGTGTTTAATTTAAATATTTCAGTATTCCTGTGATGTTTGAAAAATAGTAACTATTAAAACGATTAGTGATTAAGTATTTAAATTAAAAAAAATTAAAAATTGGACATTTATTTAGAATATGCTAGTTTTGTTGACGGTAGGTACACGAACTACATTAATAACAATTTTTAGTATAGATAAATATAGTACACACAAAAAAAACTGTATTGGTCCAAGAAAATCTTGTTTTGTATATAACGAAAACAATATTTTGTTAATATAATAAAAGTACTCTTAATCCAACTACATTATTTCTTCGTCCAAGAATACTATAGTTGGTTTAAGAATATTTTTCTTATCTTAAGAAAATATTGTTTTCATTATATACAAAACAAGGTTTACTTAACTCAAGTAAACCTTTCTACCTGTGTAATTTGGAATCATTCTACATATTTATCTCAAATATGACATTTTTTTAGTTGTGACACTTTTTTTGCGGAGGTGCGATATATAAATAATTTGTAATACACAAATCGAATTCATACATCAGTAGCGTAGCCAGAAGAAGGGGCAAAAAGGCCTTCCCCTCTTTCCTCATATACGAGTTAAATGGTTATACCATAATACCCCCTCCCTTAAGAAAATCTCAGTTACGCCATTGATGTATATTTGTACATACACATAATAAATTAATAACTACCCTCAATCAATTCTAAATACCAATCTTATCTAAAATGTCAAAACCGTTTACCTGCAATAAATTTATTTAAAAAATCGCAATAATTTCAAAGTTAATTCAAAATGACAAAATACAATGTAAATCTTTTACAAAATGTCACATTTATTTGACCGCAATTTACAAAAACAGGAAAAATAACTTATCTCTGTAACCGTTTTGTTTTGATCTCAACAAACAAAATTATCCTTTGTTTTTCTGTCAACGTGCGCTTTATCTGAACTAAAGATCGCAGGACTACCGAAATGTCCTTAACAATTATCCTTTAGCATATACGATGAGTTGTGGACACGCACTCTAGTGTCTTTGCAGGTAACAACACTATAACATAGCTAGACATATTGTCTTTCGAAACTAGCTATTGTTTCAACACATCACTTTTATTTTATTAGAATCTCGAGTTATCTGTATTACAATTGTATTATTTAAGGCAGTGGTTTCCAAACTTTATGTAACTACGCCTCCTTTTAAAAAAATCTCTTGCCCCCCCCCCCCTCTTTATTTTATAAAATTATACAGATATATTTAAAAAAAGTATAGGTAAAATGTTTTTTGCGTATAAAATTTATTTTTAATGCGATGAATGTGCTTGTTTATTAGCACAAATTTCATTAAATCTAGGTGTTATTAAGGGGAGTGCTTTCACTCTGAGTATCGCATGATATTCTATCAGTTTTGCTTTTTCAATAATAGTTGTCAGTCTAAAACTACACAGTAACATCCCTTTCAGAAACAGATATTTTTTATTTATACAACTTAATGTGATGTTATGAAAATTAAATTTCTGTTAAACTTTTTGCGCCTTCATTTGCACTAGTCTGCGCCTCTCCAAGGAGGCGTGCCTCCCAGTTTGGAAATCGCTGTGTTAAGGGGTATATATATGAACAGAGTAAAATTTTCAAAAATTATTTGTTTTATTTATTTATAAATTATTAATTTACACCCCAAAGAATATGTATCTCAAGTTTCAAATGAAAATTCGAACGTTAAGTATTTGAAAAAAGCGCCAAATGCTGTCATGTTATACCGGGTGTCCCAGATAACTTTTCCAGCATGGGGATCTCAGTATCTATAAGAGATACGGGTTCGGTTAAATGAGATGAATTATTTGTAAGAAAGGGGTGAGTATTACTACATAAAAAAATATTCATAATTCTATTTGGTTTAGGCAGTATACCCAAAAAACTGAAAATTCGGAATTTCTTTAAATGGCTATAACTTTTTTGTCAAAGTAGATAGGTATTTTTTGTAGACGGTTTCTCAAAGCACCTTTTTGAGTAAAATCGATTGGTGTATTTAGATTTTTTATATCACTTTTAGTTTCCGAGTTACGAGCTCTAACTTTAGTTTTTCTTATGGGCCACTAAGTTGGCTATGGCATATTTGAACGTGTTTTTTACTCTACTTTACAACGATATGTCACTTGCCATACTTATTGTCGAAAAAAAATTATAATGTATTTTTTTAAATAGTTAATTGTTTTCAAATAGTCATTTGTTATTTTGATTGTTGTTATTGTGATTTTTGTTTACACTTTTTGTTTTTCATGGCTCACTTAGAAGTTTGTAATAAAATACTTAATAAATATCGCTAGTATTTAGTACATCGACTTATTTTCGAAAATAAATGTGGCAAGTGACATATCGTTGTAAAGTAGAGTAAAAAACACGTTCAAATATGCCATAGCCAACTTAGTGGCCCATAAGAAAAATTAAAGTTAGAGCTCGTAGCTCGGAAACTAAAAGTGATATAAAAAATCTAAATACACCAATCGATTCTACTCAAAAAGGTGCTTTGAGAAACCGTCTACAAAAAATACCAATCTACTTTGACAAAAAAGTTATAGCCATTTAAAGAATTTCCGAATTTTCAGTTTTTTGGGTATACCGCCTAAACCACATAGAATTATGAATATTTTTTTATGTAGTAATACTTACCCCTTTCTTACAAATAATTCATCTCATTTAACCGAACCCGTATCTCTTATAGATACTGAGATCCCCATGCTGGAAAAGTTATCTGGGACACCCGGTATATTCGATTTATCTCTTCCAAAACTTTAAACGCTGTTTACTCAAAATCATTTTTTTGACCTGGTTGATAGCATAACTAAGACAGTTTTCGTCCGATCGATTTGATTCAAAATAAATTTTGTAGAGAAAACGTGCCTCTTCAGCCGGACGTAGCCAATTTTTATCTTTTTTTTATATATATAAAAATATCCTATAGAAAACTTTGCGAAAATTTTGATTTTTTTAAATGGTCGCCATTTTTTCTAAACGATATTTTGAAAATTTATACGGCCGGCTATAGCTAATAACATATACCTATTTTAAAAGTCTTTTTCATTTTTTGTCTTCAGATGATCCATTTGAATAAATTGCTGTCAACGCCACTGAGGTCAGATTTAAGAGTTGTCATTTTCAAAGGACCATTAAGCAAAAATATATCATTAAAAATTCAAGTACTAATTAATGTACTTAAGATGTGTACATTGTTTGATATGAATTCATCAAACCGATTTTTTTTATAAAATAAACAAAAAACACCTAAAACTCTCACGTTTACACTGTTCACACCCCTTAAATAGATACGACGAGATTAAATATAACTTTACGTAAGTATTGTACGTATACACAGGTAGAAAGGTTTACTTGAGCCAAGTGAACCTTGTTTTGTATATAACGAAAACAATATTTTCCTAAGATAAGATATATATTGTTAAACCAACTTTAGTATTCTTGGACGAAGAAATAACGTAGTTGGATTAAGAGTATATGTTTCTTATATTAAGGTAGTTGGTCCATCATAATGTGATCACATTAGGCCATGAGTACATATTTTTAATTTAGAGAAATGATCATGGCAACGCTGTACATTATCTACTATTAACTACTTGTCAAATGATTATATTTTATCATCTAAACTACCACAGAATATATTAATAATTAATGAAATTGATTATAATTCCCTTCAATCCACTTATCATATTTTGTAAAAAATTATTTCATTATTTCGTGTATTATTTACTATAATCAAATGAATACGTTGTTGCCACATTGTCAACAATACTGTAATTTATGTGATGGTTTGGTAGTTAAATCTGGTTAAATCTTAATAACGGGATGGTCAATAATTCCAATTTTTTGTATACTGTTTTCTTTCATATAAATATACAACATGTCAGTTTTTTATGAAAAACTGACGCTACGTTTAAATTTTATCTAATAAAACGTTACGTTGGTGTACGGTTAGTCCATATAAGTTGTGTTAAAAATATAAACTTTGAGATCGTTTTTCATGACTTTGAGATGGTCAATTTTAATAAAAATGGGCTATTTTTCAGATATTAATCTAGGGAATATTCCTGTGCAGTTTAAACAAAATCTGACGAAAACATGTTTACGGACCAACTATCTTAAGAAAATATTGTTTTCGTTATATACAAAACAAGATTTTCTTGGTCCAATACAGTTTTTTTTGTGTGTATAAAAGTCTTATAGCTGGACACGAGAGGGCATCATATTTAAAATATTTAACTTAATTCATTGACGAGATAGCATGTACAATAACATATCACATAACTCGTACAATGGCCGTGCGCGCGCGCTACTGTGTATACTTACTACAATACATATACTATACATACTGTGCATTGTCTCTTGCGGTCTATATATTCACCACAAACAACAGAACAACACACGCGGGCATTGTTCCCGTAACAACAATTAATAAATCTATCTCGTGTCGATTGTTGTCTGGATATTGAATGCAATAAGCTCAAATTTTTCACAACGCACACATACTTTATTTTGTTTCTATAATATTGTGTAGGTATATTTACAAGTATAGCTTTAAAGTTGTTACAGAAAATATAAACGTTTTTGAAATGAAATGAGACTTCCAGTTTTTTTTTTTTAGTCATCACCAAAATTTTGATGACCTTTTTTTACCTTTTTCCCTATTAACTGCAATAGTCTGCCGGTGCCTCCAGGAATTACTTTAATGGTGCCCTTAAGGATCGGATGCCCTAATCAGTTGCTTTTTTAGCTTATTGGTAAATCCGGCACTTATTTGGTTATAGTATCTATGGATTTTATAGAAGTGATACTTGACTAGAGTATTGTAACACAGTTGGTGCAGACTCTGACCGTACGTGGTAGAATTATCATAATATCACCACTGTTTTTAACACCCTTGTTAGTATTAACATACAACACGTGTGTGAAACTTGTCAAAGTCTTCATGAAACTCCAAGAGAACTGTCATATAAGTTTGATATCTCATTTATGAGTGTTAGCAAGCTTGCAAATTTGCTAGCCCCTTTATAATACCCGACATATACTATACGGATATTTTTTCATAGTACGTCTAATTTGAGTTTGCATTTTCGTCGCTAAAAAAGGTTAGCCGTTATAAACGGAGTCGTTATATCTGGATTCTACTGTACTTATAGTGCTCTATGGTACTTAGAGATACTTCAATAAGAGTTGTGTCGCCATTTTTTTAAGAGTACTGCGTTGATATTAACAATATTAAAGAATAATAAAACTAATTATGTTACAAAGACTTAGTTGAATGTTCATAAGTAGGTATTATTTTAATAGAGAACCAAGTATAGTGTAACCCTTACTTACGTCACTATACCTGAAATTGTCTATAATATAATTATAATCACAAATTTGGTGGATATTCTGATTTTGAAATAGATAGATTGAGTATTATATTCACGCATAAATTAATACACAATTGTTAGCAATTTATTTCAATTGAGTGCACATATATTTCATTTGTCAATAGGTGTATTTAGAAGTGATTTGAACCAGTGATCTATTGAAATAGATTCGATTATATGAATAATATTTTACCATATATTAGTAGTGCTTTCAAATATAGGTGTACCTTTTTATTTTGTATCTGATGATAATAGATCTCATTTATTTATATGTATAATCAGGTAAATATAGTATATGTACTTATTACTTATCATTTGTCTTGTTAATCTGTCTTAACTGTTTGACTTAAACAGTTGAGATTTGATAATTGTAGTATGTACATTGCCGTGCAAAAGTGTTTGGACACCTGTAATTTTGAATGTAAATATACAGATTTCAATCAATAAAAATAAAGAATATGTTTACTCGCAGTCAAACTAGTAAAAAAAAAACAATTTCTCGTTAGCTTGAAAGACACTGTGCGTCAATACTTTCAACTTGAGTAAACCTGACCTTTCAGACATATAATTCAAAAATAACATAGAAAATTGTAAATGCTATATTTTAGATGTGTTAGGATTATTACAAAAGTTGTAATTAAGTACTCTTATCAACATTTAACCATTTTTGTAGTTTTATATTTACAATACGAGTGTCCAAAGACGTTTGCACGACAGTGTACATTATAATTTATCATATTTCATAAAAAGTGTACAAGTTTTTTCATTTTAATAATATAGCTATACTACATTTATTTTTTTAGTAACAAAGAGTATACCCCTACATATGTACATTATCAGATCGAGATAAGAGTCTGCAGTGTAAAATCATTGGTTGCACGAGTATATAAAGAGAGCCACGAATACTAAATGTAATATCAGTAAGTGGTGGTAGTTTGTTGGTTGTTTGGTGGTCACACAATTACACGACCAGAGTTTTATTTACTGGAAAATTGATGACATGTGGCTCATTTACAATACATACCTATTTGTTTTACCCCCGAACGAGACCGCCGCGACGCACTGTGATTCCCTTAATTCAATCATTTTATTTATTTTATAGCTTTCCAAGTAATAACACTTAAACACTTAAACATATATGTAGAAAATCTAATAAAACTTTTAATTATCTACAGTGATATTTGTATGTATGTATGTACCTATACCTCTATTAAGATTATTCGATCATTAGAGTAATGTTTAGATAAAAGTCTAATATGTTATTTATGGATATCTGATATATTTTTAATATGGTTTTTGAGTAATTGGATATTAAATATATAGTTTTTAACACACGATAAATGAGAGAACTTACCAAAAGTGCTCTATTTATTGTAATTCTACACAATTTGCTATAAAGAGACGTTTAAAAAACTAATTATTCCAAACTTCAACCCTTTTAAATACTATATAAATTATAAAAACAAATATATTCACGTGTAATTTATTGAAAATAATGAAACAACTAGCTCTGCCATTACAGCAGTACAAATTAGTACATGTTACTATTATATACCGTTCTGTCTATTTCAATTTTCAAATTAAATTAAACTTTTTTTTACTATTAATAATTAACAAAGTAACTAAATGGTATATTTCCTAAATAGATAAAAAAATCATTTTATTTATATAACCTTATAATTTAAAACAATAGAATAGATGCCCTTTCATGTTTAAAATGATGTAAATGTGCCCCCATTTATAAATAGACGTCACCTAAAGATCCACACGTTTTTCAAATGTATTTTCGAATATAAAAAATATATATTTAACATATTGTTTTTTTCCAATCTACTATATTTTATATGTACATAAATATCTATGTAAAATAGTTAAAATATCGAATACGAATACGCAAATATGTTAAGATATATATCGATAAAACAAATCGGTTGGATTTCTTCGTCATTATTTTAAAATTCAAATCAATGTTTAATATTTATTCGTCGATATATTTCCTGGTTTTTTTTCTAAATCTAAACTAATAATATATGCCACTAAATAGATTAGTATCTATACAAATACATAGATAAAGCATCCCTCTTCCCATAGACATCAGACATTGACAAAATATTAGGAAATTTACACGCATAAAATTATCATCGACTTATTTGACACCGAACGTTGTTCCAGATTCTAAATATTAGATAAGGTCTATTGTATTTTATATTGTTTTACACATATTATTATAGAGAACCAAAAGGGGCATTAGCATTTTTAATAGAAGCAAGTTTATTGGGAACTTTGTTGCCAATTTACATTAAAATGTGATTTCAGCGTTTATTTATTTTACCGGTAAGAGTTGCTACTGTTTTGAAAATCCGGAGTTAATATATGTTTCCTTCAATATTGTATTGTTATTGAGAATTGACCTTTTGTTAACTTATATAACTAGGTATAGTATGTATGTATAAATAATTGATCTTATCGTTATTGAATGAAATATTTGAATCAAGTTTATGAACGTGAGTGATACATTTATTTTAAATTAAAACTTTAGAAAATTATTATAATAAATTATATACCTATAGATTGATTATGTATAAGTAAAAATTTACTATTTGTAATTAATATTTAAGGAGTATGAACTTGAACAGTGTAAAATTTAAGGTAGTAGACCGGTGTGATGGGTCAAAAAAAATCGATTTTTTTTTACATTTTTCGGAAGAACCACATTTTAAAAATATGCTCTTAAATTTTCAGACCAAAATTTAGAATATTTCCAAAGTTACAGGCATTTATCGTTCGACGAGTGCACATTGCTATAAGATGGGAAACAAACATTTTAGCGTTTTTCTCGAAACCATGTTTTTGAAATTTCGGGGAAGCACTGACTCAAAACTATTCAACCGATTTGGCTCAAAATTTAACTAGTTATTCTACATACACATATCTAAATACCTAACCTTTAAAACATTTAATTTTTTAATAATAAATTAATTTTTTTAAACATTTTATCAACAAAAAAAAATACATTTTGAGAACTTTTTTTTCATAAGTCCGCTATTTTTTTATATTTTTTTTATTATGTATATTATTGGTTAGTTCATTAAAATAAGGTCTACACAATAATACTATTTTTGATTTTTTCATTTCAAATGACTACGGGAGGCTGTGTGCTTCCCCGAAACAGCTCATCATTCTTTAGAGCATAGGTGTCCAACCTTTTGACCCTCATGGGCCGCAGAGTGCAAAAAAATAGCGAAAAAATTTGTTAAGGGCCGCAAAAAAATTTGAAGACTTTTTTTTGACTTGATTAATTTATTTATATCTCTGTAGTATTTGATATCGTTAATTATTTTCATATTTAACTTTTTTTAATCTTTATATTATATTTTTTATCTTTATATTTTATATTAAATCTTATGCGGGCCGCACGAAATGTGCTCGGGGGCCGCATGCGGCCCGCGGGCCGCGGGTTGGACAAGCCTGCTTTAGGGGACTCCACTTTGACATTACATATTGTAAATAAATAAATGGAAAATTAAATAAAAAAAAATTTTTTGTATCATTTAAAGTACTAAAATAAATATGTAAAAGTTACAAAACGATCGTATATTATTTACTTGTTAAAATAAGGTCACGAAAAAAAGTCGAAATTTCGGCCGTCACACCGGTCTACTACCTTTAAAAAAATCATTTTTTTTATTTGATTACATCCCAACAAATATTTATCTCAAGTTTCAGGTGAAAATTCGAACGTTAAGTATTCGAAAATAGCGCTAAATGCTGTCATGCTATACAGGGTGTTCCAGACCACCCGTCCACTATGTTTTACGCCCAAACTATTGAAGATAGAGTGTTATGAAAAAAAATTTACTATGTATATCGACCCTAAAGAATTTCAGGAAAATATTTTCAACCGCCTAAAACCGCTCCTTGGGAGGTAGTTTGGGGGGTACATGTCCGTTTCTCAGTAAAATCAAATGGAAAGGTATATTCAAAATTTCATAATTGTAAAGACTATAAAAAAGTAAGAAACTTTTGTAAAATAAAAATTTTCATACTTTCAATTGTTTAGAAAATATGGCAACTTGATCTAATGTGCTCTAATTTAGTTTTTTCATAAAACTCTATCTTCAATAGTTTTGGCGTAAAACATAGTGGACGGGTGGTCTGGAACACCCTGTATATATATTCGATTTATCTCTTTCAAAACTCAAAATTACTTTTTTTGACCTGGTTGACACCGTAACTAAGACAGTTTTCGTCCGATCGATTTGATTCAAAATGGATTTTGTAGAGGAATCGTGCCTCTTCAGCCGGACGTAGCCGTTTTTTATCTTCTAGCTCTAATAATAACAAAGTTATAAATGATCACTCGGTCCTGATATTTTACTTTGGACCCCCTGTTTACCCCATTTTAATCTGACTTTGTTACTTGTCTATCGGCCCAACAAATCAAAAAAATATATTAATTTAATATTTGATATTAATAACTTGTTTTATATCAATTTTACCACCAGACTTTTATAAAGAGAACATTCTCAGCTATTAAATACAAGATATTATTCTATTTAAAAAAATATTATATATCAATACATCTTTCAAATATGACATTATTCATCTCGAATAAAAATTTGCCCATTTAACCAATCTTCTATCTCCAATACTAACAAAGTTATAAGCAATGATCACTCGATTCCCATATATTTTAAATTCACAATATTGTTATAAGATGGATAAAATCGGGATCAGTTCTTTTCAAACAATAAACTATCAAATAAACTGCACAGGATCTTCTGTTGTAGATATTTTATAAAATATTGCAACCGATTTAACACCAACTATAGTAAAACATTCCTTAGAGCAATATCTAACGATCAGTGCTATATAATAGAGGATACATATATCAGACATAATACAAAGGACGTAACAAATTGCAAACCATCAGAAAGGACTAAAATGAGTAGTGACGATCATCAGCTAAATGTATAAATAACAAAAACAAACCAAATGTCAACACTGGTTACGTTATCGCGGTTAACTATCGCTCGTCGGTAACGCAGACGAGCTCTATTCTTGTTGGTAGTGTTCTAAGAACTCGGGTTTTACACGTGTTTACAAACAACCCCTCACCGCTATTGTTTTAGGGGTTTATTCGTCATCCCCTTTACCATTTTTATTATTAACTTTGTTATTATTCATTAAATGTTGTTTCTTAATTTTTACTTTCTTAGGCCTATTTCACACATATACGGTTTCATTCGGTTCGGTTCGTTTTCGGTTCGTTTTCGGTCGCTGCCGACAAGTACCTAATAGAAACCGTACAGAACTGAATACTCCCTCCACACGGACAGATTTCATCAGGTTTCAATTCGTGTCCAGGGAACACAAAGCAATCAACGCGTTCACACATACTCGGTTTAGTTTCGGTTTTAACCTGATAGCGAGTGTTATTTTTTTTAAGTTTTGTCGCGGATTTTCTAATAAAATGAGCGGTTTTCTAGATGTTGATGTGGATCGTCTTCATGCTCTTTAGCTTCGAGAAAATAGTGTAGAATGCTCCAAATTCCTGCTGTAAAGTGATGAGAGGGTGCTCGCAATGAATTCTAGTATTCCTCCTTCATTTTTTAATTTTTTTATAGAGAAACAACATGGCAACAACTTGCTTTCTCTCCATGATAACTACAGAGTTTACGGAAAAAAATAAAACCTAATATGAACCGTATGAGAACCGTGTATGTGTGAAAGGGTTTGATTCGTTTTCGGCTGAAACCGAAAACGAACTGAACCGAATGGAACCGCGTATGTGTGATACAAGGCTTATTCACTTACTTAAAACATATGTATGTACATACACAGAAAAAAATAATTTGTCTATGTGTTAAAAAATTTGATCAATGTAAAAAATCCGGGATCGATTTGGTTCTCTGATAGTGGTTGTTTGTTAATATGATATTTTTTTACCAATATGGAAATATCCACGTTTATCTTATTGATAAATGTATATTATTACTAACAATGTTCTTATCACGGTGAAAATTTTGTTTCGTATTGAAAACATATATTTTAAATACAAAAAAATACTTAATAAATGACATCACTGAATTTACCATATCGAAAATTGCACTTTCACTAGTTGGTGTAAAAAATATTCACACTGATAAATATTTATTAATACAACCATTATGTTTAATCTATTTGAGAGTTTCGTTAGTTGGTGTAATAAATTATTTATTAATTTAACAAATGAAAAGATTTCTTAGATAAACATGAAGATATCTTTTTCAATCGAATAAAATATCATCAATAAGATTTTTTTTTTATTATTATATTGAGGAAATATTGTTATATTATAGTACAGTAAAAATAGATAATTTGAACACAAAAATTCCTTCATCAACGAAATTTGGTACATACGTAGTTTTATACATAAACTTTAAGAAACCTTTGAGCGTAGTCGACTAAGGGGTGCATGGGTAGTTTGGTAGGGGGTGAAAGAGGTAAAAATGTGTTTTTTATAAATAACATCAAGATGGCTTATTTTATTGAAAAATATTTCAGATGTTTTTTTGTAGCTCTGCGTTAGACCTTTAATTTGTTTTTTATTTTATTCCAATACAATAAAAATTTTATAACATTTTTCCATCTGAAATTTTCAATAAGATCGAGTTTTTTTTGTGATAGAAGAAAATATTGTTTGAACAAAGTGAAATTGAATGCCTGTGAAGACAAGGCCCATTTTCTCGAGCTCACTCGAGAATATGTCGATTCGAGTTTTTCGTTCGAGATTTCAAATCTCGCATGCCCAGGAACAGTCGAGATTTTTCATTCGACATTTCTATAGAAAAAAAAGTCACATTTAGATTCGAGAATATGATATAATTTACACACAAGCGATATTCTAGAGTAAATAACTTAGTGACTTTTAAACTAGCTGACCCGGCCACGCGTTGCTGTGGTTAACCTATACTTTAATTGTAGGTTATATGAAACGTTTGGAAGTTTGACATAGCGCCATCTATTGAATACTTACTCAATCCAGTCAACAGATGTCACCATCTGCGAAAGTGTATCTGTCTGTCTGTCTGTTTGTTACCTTTTCACGGCTAAACCGCTGAACCGATCTTGATGAAATTTGGTAAGGAGATAGCTTACATCCTGAGAAAGGACATAGGCTACTTCGAATCCCAAAAATTCATCCCCTAAAAAATTGAAAGGGGGTGGAAATGTTTGTATGGGAATTTTTTTTAAATATTTCACCCCCTGACATATATGAAGGGCTGTAATTATTTTCATTCGATCTGGCGGGAAAAATACTACGGAAGTGGGGGATTTTAGGGGGGAAAAGAACCTCCTATCTCCCATAGGAACCGAGATATTTACGATTTTGTATAATGAATGTGAACCAAAACAAAAGAAAATTTATATATTTCACCCCCTTTCACATTTGAAGAGATTTAATAAAATTTATTTGATCTGGCGGGAAATTACCTTGGGGGTGGAGGTTGGAGGGAAAAAAACAACAACCTATCTTACACAGGAGCCGAGATATTTAAGATTTTAATATTATAATCCTATATCCTATCTTTCGAGTTGGATCAAACTGCACACGGTGTACAAATTTGATTAAAATCGGTTAAGTAGTTTAGGAGTCCATCGCGGACAAACATGTGACACGTAATTTATATATATTAAGATGAGTGAATAATACATTTACCTACTGGCAACTAAATATAAAATATGTCCATATTCAGTTATTGTCAAAGTATCTTGAGACAGATGATTTTTCTTAATTTAAAGTCAGGCAAGTGGTATTTATAAATCCGGGCAGTGAATATGTAGTTCCTATTCGAGACAATATAACACAACAAGTATGATGGATTAGTGTAATTTATTCGGTAGATTGCCAGGTTATACGCGTGGCGGGTGGCTCATCTCGTGAAGGCCCCGTAATTAATATCCCCTTAATGGTGTCTGCGCAACCAAACTACCGTAGTGCTCTAACTGTTACTTACTTCTTTGTGTTGTTTACTACACTGGATCATCTGTATTAATCATATGTGTATACAACAAAACACAAACAAAA
The DNA here is from genome assembly GCA_949319165.1 of Sialis lutaria. Taxonomy (NCBI): domain Eukaryota; kingdom Metazoa; phylum Arthropoda; class Insecta; order Megaloptera; family Sialidae; genus Sialis; species Sialis lutaria. The sequence continues at coordinate 39,276,968 of OX439233.1, forward strand.
ATGTATCGCATACCTTAGACTTCTTACTCTATGTCTGCTGATATTCATACGTATACATATTATATACCTAGTACAGAAGTTCTTCAAAAATTACATCAACATAATATTTATAAAACATTCCTTTATATGGAATTTTATGGTCTCTAAAAATAGTTTTTGTAATGTAACAGAGATCTCAATAAAAAATTTAGAAGGCTTTTGGCATGCTGAAACCGAATTTGTTGTCCAATTGGTTACATCACGTCAGGGTTTTGAGATATTCTAACCTAAAAGTCCAAAAATGACTATACTAGCAATGTTTAAGGATTTATTATCAAGTAGGTAAATTTTTTTTCTAAAGTTTTCGGTGACGGTAACAAATAGTATTATCTTTCATCTTTAAAATGAGTTTTAACTTTTTGTTGTACGATTTTTTTAGCCAAGATGTACTAGTTTGAAGATATGATAGAGTGTAGTATTATAGACACAATGAACTTTACTACATATATCTTCAAAGTAGTATATTTCGGTAAAGAAAAGTCGCACAGTAAAACATAAAAAATCATTTTAAAAAGAAAAGATAGTACTATTTGTAATCATGAAAGAAAACTTAAAAAAAATTACCTACTTAGTAATAAATTTCCTAACATTACCAAAATCGTCATTTTTTGAACTTTTAGGTTCGGATATCTCAAAAACCTGACGTGATGGAACCATTTGGGCAACGGCATGACAAATACCTTCTAAATCACCTATTCAAATCTCTGTGAATTTTTTTTGTCGACCAGTGTATTATTTACAACTATTACCTAAAACTTTTTTTTATAATTCGCACCGTTTCAAAAATATTTAAAAAATTACAAAAGTAGACATTTTTTTTCATCGTTTTTAATATATACCTACAGTTAGAGTGTCTATACTGATAAATGGACAGTGGCGTAACTATAGAAATGGGGGCCCCAGACAATTTTTCAGAAGGGGGCCCTTGACAGGATTTTTTTACATTATCCCCCCCCCCCACAATAATAATTATTGCTTAGAATTTTGAAGGGATGTAAATATTTGATGTATGGATACGAAAACGTTCGAGAAAAATTGATTTATGTAAAAAAAATACAATACTAAAATGAATAAAACGGGCAAGTGCATATTGGGCACGCACATGATAGGGTTCCGTAGTCATTCTCACTATGATTTATAAAAAGAGTTATTTCAAAATTTTGCGTGACTGAAGAGTTAAAATCAAAAAGTCATTTGACTTTTATTATTGCATTTTAGGAGACCTATCAAATGACACCCCACTCAATGGAGCAAATAAAAAAAATGGGAGTTCATTTTTCGGTCTATGAAAGGGGGGTTCAAAATATTTTTGGCAATGTTCGTTATAAGTTTCAGTGAAAGTACTAATTAAAAGCTACATTCTGAAATTAAATTTTTTCATATTTTTTGAATCGATAGTTTAGAAAATAGAGGGGGGGGCGCTCTGATAACGACATTAAAAAGCAAATATATTGTGACTGAAGGGTTGTAATCAAAAAGTTATTTGACATTTTTTTATTGCATTTTAGGAGACCTATCAAATGGCATCTCAATTAATGGGGTAAGTGGGAAAAAAATGTGAGTTCACTTTTCAGTCTATGAAAATATTTTTGACAATGTTCGTTATAATTTTCAGTGAAAGTACTAATTAAAAGCTACATTCTTGAATTTTTTCAGTTTTCTTGAATTGATAGTTCAGAAAATAGAGGGGGGACGCTTTTTTAATGACTTTGGAGAGCAAATACATCGTGATTGAAGGGTAAGATCAAAAGATTCTGTTACATTTATTGTTGCATTTTAGGAGACCTTTCTAACGACACTCCAGTCAATGGGGTAGGTGAATTTTTTTTTAAAACACTTTTCATTTTATGAAAGGGGGGTCTAAAATTTTTTTTTTTTTTTTTCAAAAATCTTATCATTTCTTTTTTTGGGTCATCAATCTACGACCGTATACCAAAACACCCTAAAAACAGTCAATAACACGCCAAATTTTCAATTTTTTGAGATTTTGATATTTAATTTTAGAATTTTAAAATAAGATAACTGAAAAATCAGCTTTTTCACCAAAAACATTATTGATCGTTTCGATTCTAAAAAAAAAACACAGAAATTAAAAAAATATTTCACCACTTTTGGAGGCCCCCTAGATGCTCGGGGCCCCGGACAATCTAACCGTCCAGACCGGCGGTAGTTACGCCACTGTAGATGGATATCATAAGACACAAATAGTTTTAATTGGATTGAATAAGGGTCTGTTGATAAAACTATTAAGAACCGCTGGAATACCTATATGTGTATATTTTTTGTGTGTGCAAGTATATGTAGGTACGTATAAAGAATGTGAATTATTCAACGTTTAACATTCATACAATTAACGTGCAAATGCCCAAGAGTGTACTAAACCATTTAATTATTCTACTTTGTTTATATTTTTACAACTTTTTACCGAACTAAATTAATGTTACTGCATGAGGTAACCCCCATTACACAAATACATTTAATTTATGTTATTTTTAGCACAACTGTTTTTAAATTGTATCAAATATATGTACCGAGGCTGTACAAAATGAAAATGTTAACAATTTTGTATTTACAGACAAAAGTTAGCCTTGTTTCACACATACGCGGTTCCATTCGGTTCGGTTCGTTTTCGGTTTCAGCCGAAAACGAATCAAACCCTTTCACACATACACGGTTCTCATACTCTCTAAACCTGAAATAGTGAATTTTCACTAATTCACAGTGTATATTCACTATTTGCCACAGCTAAAAGTCGGCCACTTGGAATTAGTGCATATACACTTATGTACCCAGTGAAATTCACTGTTTTCATAAGTACATCATTTCACTGGGTACATAAGTGTATATGCACTAATTCCAAGTGGCCGACTTTTAGCTGTGACAAATAGTGAATATACACTGTGAATTAGTGATAATAAGATAATAATAAGAGAGTGGATAACTGAAAAAAATTATTAATATTTATTTATCTAAAAACAACATATAAACTATAACAAAATAGAAAAGTATAGTAAAAAGATATAAGCTTACTGAGAGTCATTGTAAGTTGTAAGTAATGGATATTACTTACAATTAGAATAAAAGTGAGGTTAGGTTGTTTATTAGCCCACATAAATTGCCAATTCTTCTTAATGGAATGGTAAAAGATTCTAAAAGTTTATTTACATTGAAGAGCAGGCAGAAATTTTAATACTTTAACATAATTTTTAATATTAATTCTAATATAATTTTCATAAACATAGTAGGTATGGAAAATTTTGAAATACACAAATGAGGTTAGAATCTATTTTCGCGTTTAAATCAATAGTATGTTATATCTTTATTTTATTGGGATTATTGTATTTACAACAGTGATTGTTGTACAAACAATAAAGCGACAAATTCCAAATTAGAAAATATAATCAATTCTAGACATCTTAGCAACCATAAAATATGGTTATAGTATATATCGAGCAAAAAATAAATTATTTATGAACATAATATAGTTATAAATATGAATTCCATTGAAGAAACTATAAATGCTAATTATTTTACACAAAATTTAATTAGTTTTATGTTTTATAAAAATCATTAGTTAATTTTATATTTACATTACAAATCATTGGTTATAACCTATAAATAATGTCCACTGATGATTACATTTAATATAAATTTCCTTCTCATAATAAAAAATAAATAAATGAATAAAAGCAATATATTATATAAACCATATCATGATATTAATTAGAAAAACAAATGTAAACTTACCTTATTAATCACGCACGATAAAAGCACTCACACAATGTAATTGTAAAATGGATGCCAGCCACATCCACATCTGTCATTTACGACGCATGCGCAAAAAAGTCATTGGTTTATCAGTGAAATTCACTTTTTTCCAGTGAATTAGTTGATCACTGGGAAAAACAGTGAAAATTACACTATTTCAAGTTTAGAGAGTACGGTTCATATTAGGTTTTATTTTTTTCCGTAAACTCAGTAGTTATCATGGAGAGAAAGCAAGTTGTTGCCATGTTGTTTCTCTATAAAAAAATTGAAAAATGAAGGAGTAATACTAGAATTCATTGCGAGCACCCTCTCATCACTTTACAGCAGGAATTTGGAGCATTCTACACTATTTTCCCGAAGCTAAAGAGCATGAAGAAGATCCACATCAACATCTAGAAAACCGCTCATTTTATTAGAAAATCCGCGACAAAACTTAAAAAAAAATAACACTCGCTATCAGGTTAAAACCGAAACTAAACCAAGTATGTGTGAACGCGTTGATTGCTTTGTGTTCCCTGGACACGAATTGAAACCTGATGAAATCTGTCCGTGTGGAGGGAGTATTCAGTTCTGTACGGTTTCTATTAGGTACCGAATACAAACTGAATCATCGTTTCATACTTGTCGGCAGCGACCGAAAACGAACCGAAAACGAACCGAACCGAATGAAACCGTATATGTGTGAAATAGGCCTTATTCAGTGTGAAAATGATGATATTATGATACGCATAATTCTGTTTTACACGATAGATACGTTCCAGAAAAAAACGTGTAAAAAAATACATGAAGTATACATAAGGGGATTAGTTTCATATCCTTCAACCCTGTAAAAAATAGCTAAAATGAAATGATTCATATACGTAAAAAACTATAAATTAATTTTTTTTAGTGCATTCGTGCACAGTTTATTTCATAAAATAAAAGGCAATTCAATTCTTAAAGTAAAAGTAACATAAATATAAAATTATCGCAAGTTTAGGAACTGAATTTTAGTCGTACAAGACTAAAATATATACTTAAGCTGCTATGAAAATAAATTAGAAAGAAGAATTCCCTAACTAAATATTTTATAAATAACAGAAAGAAAAAAAATTCCTTTAAGATTACGGTTAATAAAAATATTTTTGTTTAAAATTTTAATCAAATAGCTTTTTTAATCGTGCTAAATCGAATGAAATCGTGTAACAACGGAATCAATATTTTTTCTAGACCGTGTTAAATCAAAACCGTATAAAAACAGAATTTGGTGTAGGTATATTTTTTTATTATTTATGGGTGTTTTTTTTTTCAAGAAAACACCTTACAAATTGAATCGGTGAGTGAAAGAACAATACAAGTGCCAAAAATGGCAATTTTAACTGAGATAGGCAAAATTTTTAAAATTCATAGCTCTATCACATAGCAAAATAATAATACATCGACCAACATCGTACGTGCGACGGGGGGTAGTTCAATTTTTTTACAATTACTTTTACCTTACTTTTCTGACGAAATCCTCGAATTTTACTACCATATTATTTCTTGGAAAGTCAAAAATGAAGATTCTGAGTAAAAATATCAAATATTTTTTTTTGTAAAATAATAAAAAATAAAATAATAAAGCCGAAAATAAAGCAATAAAAAAAAATTGCAATTTTTTTTTAATTGAGTGAAAGAACAGTATAACTGCAGGTTATTTTTTTTTTCAAATATCTTTTTTGCAATTTTTTTTAAATTTATTTATGTACGTATTATTATCGGTTAACATAAGTTCTATAATGTCACAATACATAATTAGACCAAATAACCCATAGTTCTCCTTTAAAACAGTTTTTTTCGTTTTTCTCAAAATGGTCATTTTGGAGATATATCGTTCTTTCACTCACCGATTCAATTTTTTTTAAGGTACCTACTTAGAACTTTGTTTTCTTTCTCTAAATTAATTTATTTCAAATGACAAAAACTCACTACATTCATTTACTAAAAAAATTGAATTGGATTAAAAAATGTGTGTACCAAAAATTTCTTTTTTTTACATTAAATCATAACCTTAAAAGAAAAATAAATAGATCTCCTTTTAAAAAATCACAATTACTACAAAAAACAGTAAATGAAAAATAAATAAATATCATAAATTTTCTGCGTCAATAAAAAATGTGTAACATTTTATTTAAAAAAAGAAATTTTGACTATACTTACATGGTCGGGTTTCTGGTACAAAAGTGGGACAAATACACACACATGTATAATTTAAAGGGACATATATTTATCTGGATACATACATTAATATTTTTTTAAAACACACTGTGTCGGTAAATAAATAACATAAGTTAATATATTCAGAACAAGGTGTGAATGACTGTACAAAAAGATACAAGTTTCAGAAATACACACACAATATGTGTTAGCGGGGGTAGGTGGGTCCCCCCTGCCGCGGTACCGTCGTAGGGGCGGATCGCCATGGGACACGCAACGAAACTACCACATGATTAATTGTGGCACATTCCAAACAAACTATATATACGATATGGTTTGGTTGTTTTTTTAACTTATTTATTATAACATGATAGAAAAATTCATACTAATATCTCTAACATGAAACTCTAATAATATATTGTGTGATATATCGCAGTGGCGTGCCCCTGAAGAGGGAAAGAGAGACAGAGTATTATTTAGGAAAAATTTATAAGTTTTTTAGCTGTTTATATTCAAAAATATATTATGTAAGAGGAATAGCCACTGTCACAGGTCAAAAAATTGTCAATGTTCATGAAACTCAAATAATATATTGTGGGCTAGTTACCGTCAGGAAGTTAGCGCGGACTTGTGAAAAACAACAAATATTTTTAGCTCAAAAAATTGCTCTTTAATTGCTCCTCATGTATTTGAAATTGCTCCAACTCTAAAAAAATTTCAACAAAAGTTATTAACTATACAAAAAACAAAAAAATCCTAAAATGACATTTTTCAAAAACTAATCGTTTTTCGTAATATTTCTTATGGTCAAACAATTGCTCCCAAATTGCTCCAAAATGCTCCATATACTAAAAATATAAAAAAAGTTACTATAAAAAAACACAAAATATATTTTTTTAATATGAACCATTAGATACTGATAAATTTATTGTAACATGCGGATAAAAATTTGTGTAAACATAGTTCAAAGTTTCCTTAAAATAATGAATTAGATTAATTTTTAAATATCAGCAATTTTTCGATCCATAACAGTGGTGTTCTTCCTTAAAAGAGGAACTAAAATGTGATAAGAGTTGCACTGAATCATTGAATAAACGTTGGTAAAAACTGAAATCTTTTAGTTTGTAAACAATTAGTGGAGTGACCCACCCCGTGTCAAACCTGTTATTTACTTGAAAATTTAGAACATTTAAAACACGGACGCATGCATCTTTAGTAATAGCACCTGTCCGCCCATCTCTCAAAAATATAGCTTCATTTAATACCAGCACAAAATTGGATTTTAGTTTTTTATCTTTCTAATTGCTTTCAAAAGAATGCAACAAATATTTTTTAATTATCTTATATTTACTCAGTTACTGTCGACCTAATAGGGATTTGTAAGAGTGGTAAATTACTTTTACCCCCCCCCCCTGCTCCTATTCTTCGTCGCATATTTTAATAAAAATTCAATACGTAAAAAAATATTTTTATACAGTAAAAATGCAAAATATCAATTTTCCGCTGTTCAAAATATATATTCATTTGATTATTTTTTAATTTTTTTATATAAAATTTTATATATTTCTCCAAAATATTAATATCTTGCATTTTAACTCTATCCTCGATAGTTTTTTAGATATTTAATTTTGAAAAAAAAAGTACGTCAAATTTCGAAAGTTGATATCTTATGGGGGAGGAAAAATTTTTAGACAAGTACTTATTCATAGGAAAAATTTAAGAAATCAATGATAATAACCAAAACTGCAAAATTCACTGATATTTTTCTAAAATAGGTATTCAAAATACAAAATTTTATTGCATTTTGATGTATATCCCGCCATCTATGGGTTTCTTTGTGAAACGTTGTTGAATTTTGATGTACATCCCGCCATCTATTGGTTTTAATAAGAAACTTTGAATTTTAATGTATATTCCGCCATCTATCGACACCAATTAAAAACTGTGAAATAATATTACAGGAAACTGTAAATCACGTGACTCGGCCGTCAGTTTTTAGAAATTCTGACGTACGTTCTGTCAAACATTTTATTTTTGAATTTATCGTACTATGTTTATACATTAATTAATAAAATAAATCAAAGCAATAAAATCCAACAACTTAATAAGTTATTGAGTCGTACGTATCAGTTTTTCAGGTAAATTATTTATTATACTAATTGAGGTTATATTTCAAACATTCTTCAATACATGAGTCATACTTATTCGTAATTTGTTCAATTTATAATAACAGGAGTGATTTCTAATTAAAACAAGATGTTTTCAAGCGGTCCAAATTACACAAAATTAAAAACAAATCTACGTCTTGCAATTAATCGCTTAAAACTTATTGAAAAGAAGAAAACGGAATTAGCTCAAAAATCGCGAAAAGAAATCGCAGACTACATACAAGCTGGAAAAACTGAAAGGGCAAAAATTAGAGTGGAATGTATAATAAGGTATGTGACATTATTGGTATCCTGCTTTATGAGTTTCAAAAAATCCATTTTTTATTGCTTAAATCTCTTCCTAATATATCTAAGAATATGTCTGTAAAGTTTTATAGGCAAATTCGAAATATTTTCAAAGATATAGTACTAAACGCAGTGGGGTGTCGAGCAGGTATACCGTAGACTGTAAACTTTAAAGCACGTTTTCTCAAGTTTTAATTTTTATCATTTTTCTAAACTGGCGGACGTGATTGCAAGAAAACTAAACGACAAATCAAAATGAACCAAAGCTTGTTGTCTTCAGTTTTAAATTCTCTTCTATTTGAACTAAAAAGATTCATGAAAAAAAAATTCTAAACAACTTTTTTAGCAAGTTGAAATTATTTTTTTTCTTGCAAAAAGCACAAACCTGATTTTTTTTTTAATTTTACAATTTTTTGGGTTTTTCTTATTTCACGTAGAAGAAAAATATATAAAATTCAAATTTACTTTGATTTTTTTGTCTCAGACAAAAATTACGAGCTTCATAAGGCATTGTACAAATCTACATAGAAATTGGCTGCGTTTGAATATTTTTGTCTTAATAATTATTTTTTTTAACGTTCAAATATGCAATAAAATAATCTGAAAAGTTGCTTATTTTTTTCTGTAATAAAAAAATTCCCCAAAAAACGCTTTGTTTTGGCCACATAAAACAGGATCCCCCCCTTAAATAATAGTTGATATAAATAAATAAAGTAACGTTTGTTATTGCGCAGAGGGAGGGGCAACCATCTCTACTGCAGGCCACAGTTTCAGAACCACTGATCTAATGTATAACTCTTGTGTACAATATGTCTCTCTCTCTTAAACGGGGCACTCTCGTTTTATTAAACGTTAAATTTAAAATTAAAAAAAAAAAATTGGTAGAACTGAATTTTTATAAAACTTAACAAACGACCCCTTTATGGGAAAGGGGTTTTGATCAAACTCTTTGAAACTTTGGAATCTGATAGTCCTTGATGAGTAGATCAAAAGTGACAATGGGCACTAAGTCCTAAAAACTCAAACTTTTAAGATATATGTATTTATTTACAGAGAGGATTATTTAGTGGAAGCAATGGAACTTGTAGAGATGTTTTGTGATTTAATATTAGCACGGTTTGGTCTTGTACAACAAATGAAAGAACTTGACGGTGGTTTAGCTGAAGCTGTTTCAAGTATTCTGTGGGTTGCTCCACGATTGCAAAGTGATATTCAGGTATTTATTATTGAAGTATTTTTTTTTAATTCGAGTAAATTTATTACATAACCTTGTAACGATGTTTGGGCCGTACAATCTGAGGCAAAAATAATATAAATCTAAATGAAATATATGAAAGATCAAAATTAAATTATGAATTATTCATTTTAAATGTTTGCAGGGAAGTCAAATTCGTTTTTAAACTACATAAACAATATTAGTACTTATGTTTAAAACCTTTTTTCATATTTTAACTGTTATTTTAGCCAAAAAAATTAATATATTTGTTAATTTTGTTTGAAATTCATCTGTTAGAAATAAAGAAACCCAAATAATGAAAAATCATTTTGTTTTAATATCTAAATGTGTTCTTATCTATGGATAAAATACGAACAAAAGTTGCTATAAAGCTGGTCGAAAAGTCGTTTCACTAATATAAAAATTAAAATAATTTTATATTTCGTGGTTTAAACTATTATTTACTTACAAAAACAATTTATTTTTAATATTTATGATAAAAGTGATGTACCGTTTTAAATAAACAAAGCTATACAATCATTTTTTTTACTTTTTAATTGGTATAATAATTTTTTTGAAATACTTTTTAATCGGATCTATTACAATATTTGTTGCAATTTTTTGTCAGTATCCATAGATTATAGCTAGAATAGTAACCCTAGATATTAAAATAAAACAGATTTTCAATGAAATAATTTTGAGCACTAAAACGATATTTAACAAGAAATATTATTAAATAACACTGTTTAGAACATAAATGCAATGAAAATGATAATATAAGTCGTTTACACGGATAAATATATCAAATAAATATAACAATTAAAACTACAAACTAACTGCAATCTGATTGGTCCAATTCAAATTATCATTGTTTAAGTATTGAGTGCATTGTTGTCAATTCATCACTTTTACTTTTTACAATGTTTTCTTACACAATAATTGTGTTTTCTCTGAAATGAGTTAGTAAAAACTAATAAGTTTGTACAGAAGTATTTTTTATAGTTTTTGCTATAAATAGAAACGTTTTTTCTGTGTTTAAATAAGGTATGAATAAATTTTTTTTTCAATTCATAAGAAGACGTGTGTTTAAATGTGCAAACTTCAAACTGCTATAACTTTTAAACGTAATTCGTGTTATCATACTTAAAATTAAATTCTGTCAAATTTTTAATATCCTGTGTATGTTTTTAATTACCGCCAGAACATCTATAACTATAATTGTTTCATTTTTTTAAAACCTATTTTGTTACAAAAGTATTTTTTCTATTTACACCAAACAGGAAATGAAAATAATCGCCGACTTACTAACAGCCAAATACGGTAAACAATATTACGAGGCTTGTCGTTCTGACAACGTAGCAACAATCAACGAAAAACTAAAACGTAAGATATCCGTGAGCACGCCTCCCAAAATACTAGTGGAGAAATACATGATTGAAATAGCAAAGAACTACGATATTCTGTACGAACCAGATCCAGAAGTCATGAAGGAAGACACGGGCATCGACGCTCTGTTAAACCTAAACCTCGATGATACAAACGACCTAAGTGGCGGAAACGGAGGTGGAATGGGTGGGATGGGATTCCCACAACCGGCTGGATTTATTGGGTACCCACAACCTCCTATGTTGCCACAATCGCCTAACTACACTCCGTTCAATTATCCGGTGAGTTATTTTTACTTATTTATTCATTGTTCGACTGTTTTTGTGTAAAAGTGTGATGTTGTGTACCCTTATTAGATTGCTGAGGTTCCGAAGAATACTTTTGTGCAAGTTTCATCAAAATCTGTTGAGTAGTTTTTGAGATAACCTCACTTTTAATATACAGACTGTTATTTACTTATTTATTTACTGCTCAGCTGTTTTGAGTGATAGCGTGATGTTGTGTACCCTTATTAGATTGCTGGGGTTCCGAGGAATACTTTAGTGCAAGTTTCATCAAAATCTGTTGAGTAGTTTTTGAAATAACCTCACTTTTATTTTACAAGCTATTATTTACTTATTTTTTCACTGCTCGGCTGTTTTGAGTAATAACGGTGATAATGTGTGTCTTATTAGATTGCTGAGATTCCGAGGAATACATTAGTGCAAGTTTCATCAAAATCTGTTGAGTAGTTTTTGAGATAACCTCACTTTCATTATACAGACTGTATTATTTACTTATTTATTCACTGCTCAGCTATTTTGAGTGATAGAGTGATGTTGTGTACCCTTATTAGATTGCTGAGATCCCGAGGAATACATTAGTGCGAGTTTCATCAAAATCTGTTGAGTAGTTTTTGAAATAACCTCACTTTTATTATACAGGCTATTATTTACTTATTTATTCACTGCTCAACTGTTTTTGTGTAAAAGTGTGATGTTGTGTACCCTTATTAGATTGCTGAGGTTCCGAGGAATACATTAGTGCAAGTTTCATCAAAATCCGTTGGATAGTTTTTGAGATAACCTCACTTTTATTATTTTATACAGCCGCAGATTAATTCTAATTCACCAAACGCACCTTACGGAGGAGGTTTTGTAGTTCCCGGTACGAGCGGAATACCTAATGCTCCGCCACCGTCTGTACCTTATGGAGCGCCCTATTCTTATAACATTCCACCGCACCATGAACTTGAGAAGAAAGATTTAAACACAAACTTACTAATGGTAAGTTTTATTTAACGTTTATTGTATTTAAATACAATATATGTTACGTTTTCTAGAGTGAACTACCTCCAAATTATGATTCGGTTTCGCCTGATGATAATTCACAGGTATTATTTTGTTTATTTAACCTCAATGTTTCAAAAATTTTAAATTATTTAATTGTTGTACAGAATTTAAATTCAAACAATGGAGCCAATCCAAAACCGCAACCGAGGTCTAAGTTTTTGCCTGACAAACCTAAAGATACGCAGTCAATACCTAATTTACCTAACGTACCGTCAGATTTACCGGACTTACCGGTAGCTCCGGAAGATGAGGTTGATTTTGATGATTTAACTCGAAGATTTGAAGAATTGAAAAAGAAAAAATAAGTGCTTTTATATGTGTTTGCTTTTTTTTTTAATTCTTTGTATATATTTAATCATGTTACGAATATAAAATAATATATTATTATATAAATAAATATATAGGCGGATATGTTTGATTAAAATGTTTTCTCAATTTACTTTACTCGACAGAAATATTTATCATTAATTGTTTTTCAGAATTGTTTAATGTTGTAATATTCGAAGTAGAAAAATTGGGGTAAATTGCTTTTATAGAAAATAAATATATATTTAAAAATAGAGCTGGGGTTATTTTGTTATGTAAAATGGGTAGTGTAGAACATGAAGAATAGAGACAGGAGAGTAAACTCGAGTGGAGGGGGTATGTCAAAAAACGGAGCCTAGAGTAGGCTTAGAGTATATACTACTAGAGCCAGCCCGGCCGTGCGAACAAGCGTGCGAGAGAGATAGCGTAAGCCGTAAGAGTGCTACATCCTTTCCCTCGCTCCGCGTGCTGATTGGTCGGCGGGGAGGGGCAAGTGCTTCCCGCTATTACCGGTACAAATCAGCACGCGGAGCAAGAGAGAAAGGAATACGCTTTCTCTTTCGAGCGGCAGGGCTGGCTCTAGTAGTATATGCTCTAAGTCTACTCTAGGTTCCGTTTTTTGACATACCCCCTCCACTCGAGTTTACACTCCTGTTTCTATTCTTCATGGTGTAGAAATATTTTTGTAACAGTAAAGTTGATTGTTGTAAAATATTCTACAAAATACAACAATGTCGCTTTTTCATATATTTAAATTTGCTTATTTGAATTGATAGTTTTACTTATTTTTTTATTCTAGATAATATTATGTATTATTGAACAAAATAAATATTTAATATTATAATAAATGTGTTTCAATATAAAATAATTCGTGTTTCCTCCCCATATGTAAAAAACAATTTTGCAAAATTTGAAAATAAATCAAAATTGTGTATATTTATTTAATATATAGTTATGTATTTAAATTTGTTGCAAGAGTAGAATTTAACAAATCAGAAAATTAGAGCTGTCAAAGTTAAAGGTAGGTTAGTTAACTCCGTTTATATACATCTGAAAATAAATACTACTTGGTTATATTTTATATTTTAGAATTGATAATAAAACAAATTACATTGAATATTTTTATTTATATATTTTACAAAATATAAATATGAATTCCTTAATGACAATCACCACACTTTCTAAATTTAATATATTTTGATTGACTTTTAATAAATAATAACTAAATAAGTATCTGAAAAAAATAACAAAAATATATACGATATTACCTTATCAAACTAAAAACAATTCAAACATACCCACTACGTAAATAATAATAAAACATTATCTTGAATGCCATTAACTATACTTAATAACCCCGTTTCATACAAAAATATTCACCCATATAATGATTCCATCCATACAGATCATCAAACTTCCGTTCAAAAAAATAAACAGAATCAGTCAACGTAAATAACATGGGCTAATTATTTACAATACATATATCATAAATAGCTCAAACTACACCTTGAAAACTTGTATATCCGGAACTAATAACTAATAGATACCTCGTAGTATGACCCATTCTATTAAAAAATATATAGTTTTAACCGTCCATCCCTCAACCCTTAAATACAGTAGCATTTAATATAATCTATAATCAAACAGTGATGACAATATTTGTTGTTGTATCTCCGTATTTAAGTTTAGAGTTGATCCCGTTACTTACGTTAACTATTAATTTGTTTATAAACTAAAGAACATAAATCAGTACTCATCCAACGTATTCTGATACTTAGTAGTTGTTTAGTTTTACAAATTAGTGAAAATATTAATGTATATACAATTTAATTACATTTACTATAAATATTATTTATTTTTTTTAAGTTTTTATATATTTTAACTCGTTGTTGATAAAATAAAATAAAACACAGATCTATCTAGAAATAGTGAAGATATTAATAAACTGCAAATATAAACAATCCCAATATTGAGTGAAAAAATAAAAACAATTAATATTGAATTAAAATATACCTGCGTTATTCTCTTCTAATGCATATAAAAATAAATTACATATTTAAAATATTAAAAAAATAAAAACCCTGTACAATTATTATGTATATATATATTATTATAAAATAGATTATGCAATGAAAGGGACTGCCTCCCTCCCAGAATATTTTGAAAAATTACCTGTACGTAATTAACAAACATTTCCTTATTCGCTGGGTGCAAAGTAGGTAGTGGGGGAAACGAAATCGATCACAGTGCACAACGTGGCAAAAAATAACACTTTGGGTGGACTAACTGTCATTTTTAATAGGCTCGTTTTTAATTGAAAATAGAAAGGTCAACATGGTTAATTCCACTATAGACTATGTGCAACTGGGTGGAGTTAGAAATAATGTAGATACGAGTGTTCGTGGTGAGCAATATTGTAAAATTATCGGCGCCAAAATTTGAGGTTATGCTGTCAATGTAAACGAATTAATTATTTCTCTATTATACGTCATAATTAAAGAGAAAAAGATACCCAAAATAAATAATTTTCACGTACCTTTTATGCTATACTATTTATATTATATGCAAACAGCTAAATTAAATGATATTTGTTGAATAAAAAATTTCACGGTATTAAACATATTAAACAATGATAAAAAGAGAGTTGAATCCATTCAATCCTTCTCTATTACCCGCTGCTAGCGGTGCTAATAGACTTCGTGCACATAGCTAATAGTCATAAATAATCGTCTAAAATGTATATTTTACGATATTTTATTGAAATTATTTATTTGTTAGTACGTCAACGTCCACCCAAGTTGCTACTAAAGCCCACCCTTTAGTTGGTGCTGTCATCGCGCACGCTGCGAATTGAGATTTTGACTTTCTTATACATATGTATATGTTTATTTTACACACAGTAACTATGAAAGGAAATTCATTGTAAAGCAATGTTATACTTTGTAATTGTGTTTACAAAACATAAATATTATAAAGAATATATATACACATAACGTACATATGTATTTTTGTACTTATCAATATTAGAGTGCTTGCTTTCAACTATAACGTCTAGGTACGTGCTCCAAAGAAATTTATTTTTAAGTTTTTCATATGTAATTTTTTTTAACGTATAATATAATAATAATTGAATTTAAATATTGCACGTGGGTGTCTATAGATAGAGGGGCTATAACGGGACACTTATTCCCCCCTCCCTCTACTTGTGAATTTCACTTTGTTTTAAACAAAATTTATCCAGATTGTTTTACAAAATAATAAAACTAAATTATTTACTCTTAATTTTTGCGTGAAAATATTTCTTATCTGAACTGTCCTATAATAATGCCACACCCTGTATATGGCTTTATATAATCAAGTTAAAAAATAATTATACAAATGAAAAACTATAAAATTTATTTGAATTAATAAATTCCTTTTACAAAAACATAAAAAAATCAATGTTGTATGCAGTCTACGTACATTCTTGTGTGTCATGTAGACCTCATACTGCTGTAATGTTTGACACCTTTATTTATGTTAAATATTGCTGTACTTGCATTTAATCAGTAATTAACGTTATAGTATATTAAATACATGTAATACTAATCAGACAATTGTTTGTTAATTAGACATAAAGTGTGTCCAATTAGCAAGCTTGTATTTAAACTATGTAATTGTCTACTAAACATTATTTAAACTTTTGTATGTAATTGAAATATTTGCAAATACAGTAATAGTTGTTTTATTATTTACGTTCTTACCCTATATTTTCTTTAATAATTAATTATATTTATTCAAAAGTTATCAATTCAATATTACAACAATGAATCTGTACAATTTTATTAAATTATAATAATAACTTCATTATAATCATATACAGTGCGTTCACGATGAAAGGAACAAATTCGTTTAAAATTCAGGTAATTATTTTGTGAAAAAACGCTCGGACCCGTCGATTAGTATTTTAAGTTGCGGATTTTTTGACAAAAGAAAATTGTATACAGAGTGTCCCAAGAAGAACATATGCAGTCATCATTGATTTTTTCAAATGGAACACTCTATATATTATGCCATTTTTGAATTGTACGATAAATTCTGAACACTTTCTGCACAACATAGCAAAGCTCTAAAATCAGCAGTATTTGCTTTAATAAACTTTAATAATAAAACATACAAAAGAAATGAAATTATTCCAAAAACCACTGATTTTAGAGCTATGGTATGTTGTACAGAAAGTATTCAGAATTTACCATACAATTCAAAAATGGCATAATATATAGGCTGTTCCATTAAAAAAAATCAATGATGACTGCATATATTCATCTTGAGACACATTTCAAACGTCATTATTCCAAACACCGTTAATTTAAAAGCTATAGTATGCCGTACAAAAAGTGTTCAGAATTTATTGTACAATTCAAAAATGGCATAATATATAGGGTGTTCCATTTGAAAAAATCAATGATGACTGCATATGTTCTTCTTGGGACACCCTGTATACAATTTTCTTATGTCAAAAAATCCGCAACTAAAAATACTAATCGACAGGTCCGAGCGTTTTTTCACAAAATAATTACCTGAATTTTAAACGAATTTGTTCCTTTCATCGTGAACGCACTGTATATTTAAAAAACTGTTTATGTACTTATAACTTAAGAACTGTTCAACCGATTTTCATGCAGTTTTCATATGTTATATTGCCAGGTTTTAATCAATGTTTGATTCAATACTTTCCAAATTATAATAAAACTAATCAGTAATTTGTTACCTTACATATTATATTATTAATATTAATATTGAAGATAACTTTTGATCATTTAAACGTTTGTTTTAATTAATTAAACAATAACTATTTCTGTTTGGTTTTTGTATTAATTAATTTCTACATTTACAATAGAATAGAAATGAACATTATTAAATATAAATATATATACCTATTATATTATTTATTAATTGTAATCATTTATACATTAATTCAATTGTAGCCTACCTACGTACGTACGTGTCCACAGACTCACCATTATTTTATAATTCTATCAATTGAGCCTTAAACAGTCGAGAGTATTTACTACCTACTAGATTACGACTCATTCAACAATGCTAATGTAAAATAAACAAACAGGCAGGCAGGGAGGAGCAAGTGCTTAGCGTGATACACAAAGGCTAATGGTTCGATGATAATAATAACAAAATGAGTTCTCAACTTGTTCAGATTAGTTTTGAAGTAATTTAACAATGAAATGGTGTCTTGTCAAAGTCTAAAAACAACATTTACAACTCATCTCAAAGGAGGGGTGGTGATATATTCAAATGCTATCAAAAAATACAACAATGAAACAAACATAACCTAATTTTTTGTTTTGACATAAGAATCTTTGTAGTATTGTGTGGCTAATGTAGACCATTATCACCTCTCCCTCCTTTGGTGGCCGTTAAATTCCAGTTATAGCTCTTCTCTAAGTAGAGGTGGCGATAAATCAAGATACTATCAAAAATACAACAATAAAAAAACAAACATAACCTAATATTTTTTTTTTGGACATCTTCCTTTCCGTACCATGTAACCAATGTAAGCCAATATTACCTCACCCTCCTTTGTCTGAAACAAACCATTGACTTATAAAATGTACTGAGTAATAGCCTCACAAAATTGAACACTCTCTTTAAAGGAACAAAACGAATATGTAGCCAATACCTGTCTCTTTTCTGTAGGTCTGTAATGACTGCAAACAA
Source organism: Sialis lutaria (assembly GCA_949319165.1). NCBI lineage: Eukaryota > Metazoa > Arthropoda > Insecta > Megaloptera > Sialidae > Sialis > Sialis lutaria. Next base: position 39,295,357 of record OX439233.1, read on the forward strand.
ACCTGTCATGTGACCAATTAGAATGGACATAACGTTTTACGTGTCTTCTATTTCCAAAAAAATACTTATTTCTGCAGAAAATAAAGGTTTAATTACAAAAACTGACTCTTTTAAAACTAATTTTGAATTTGACGCTAAAATGCTCGCAGATGACATTTGAGAGTTGTGACGTCACACTCCTTGTGTCAACAATAATCAAACATTCAGACTTACGACAATAATTTAATTATTTTATGTGTTAAAAATGAATTCCAAACTATATAAGTTCTTAAATAAATAATCTTGTAAGATGAATTGATATTTGTCTAAAATAAAAGACGTATACTGTTTATGTGACGTCATTCGCTCTGATTGGTGTTCCATTTAACATGGTCGTGGATTGCTGTATTTTGCATTTTTATTTTAACAAAAATTATATTAATCTTGCTTTTAATATAAAAATAAATACATTTTTTAGAATCTTTTTAACCTATTTCATTATTTAAAATCATAATTTCAATGATACAGGTTGTTAATGGCACCATGTCTATTCTAAAAAAAAGACAGGTATTGGCTACATATACACTTTGTCTCTGTCACACTTTCTCACCGGTATTTACTTTACAGATGGATAAGAAACAGGACTGTAACTAAAAGCTCAGGGGCCCTGGGGCAGAGTGTGTACCCCCCCCCCCCCCCCTATATGCAAAATAAAAACTGTAGACCTATTTTTCGTCGTTATCTCAATACTTTCAAGTACTATTAATTTAAATGACCTTTTTTTCGTTAACACCTAAATATTTTTGCATCTTATTGATTGCAGTATTTTTTTATGCTGCTGTGGGGGGGGGGGCTATGCCCTGGTAGTAGTTACACGCTGATAAGGAAAGCTCAGTTCATTCTATAAGTCTATGGAACAAACAACCACTGCATAATAATAGACTTCTATCAAACATACTTTTTCAAATATATATATTTTTTTAATAACAAACATTGTTTTACAAATACAATTACATTCTCATTAAAAACAACCCCCCCCCCCCCGCGCCATCTTAATTACCATTTGTTTTAGAGCCGTAACCCAGCACACACAGTATTTTACAAACGATAATTTGTTTATAAAACGCTGGTGTTGTCTAACAATACACACACAAAAACACGTTTTATTTAAATCATTCATCATCATCTTCCAAATCATCATCAGAAGCAAACTCTGACTCATCTCCGTCCGCCGCGGCGCTAGCTGCAGCCGCTTCGTCCTCGCTGTCGCTTATGTCCCACTGCGGGTGTTCCGTGGGCACTGCCGGCGCCTCTTTGATGTCTAACCGTAACTCCCGCTGCTGGTCCATTCCCAGGTACGAATCACTTCGTAAACAGACAGTGAACGTGTACACTCCCGGCCATTTTGGTGCAGTGAACTACAAATAAAACAAAACAAATGTTTTTTTTTCTAAATAAACACATTCCAGAATCAGTTTACGAAGCATTTCAAGCGTAATACAATAGAAATCGGTTAAAACGACATCAACCAGTCATTTTAAGTTAATTGATTGTCGTAATAACCGTTAATTATTAGATTTTTTAAAGTATTTGTTGTTATATTCAAATGTATCCTAGTGATATTAGATTTAAATGTTGTTAAGTTCAACAACTTGTATTTTTTTAGTTTGATACTTAGAGCATATACTACTAGAGCCAGCCTTGCCGCTCGGCCGTGCGAACAAGATAGCGTAATCCTTTCTCTCTTGCTCCGCGTGCTGATTTGTACCGGTAATAGCGGGAAGCACTTGCCCCTCCCCGCCGACCAATAAGCACGCGGAGCGAGAGAGAGTAGTACTCTTACGCTTTCTCTCTCGCACGCTTGTTCGCACGGCCGAGCAGCAAGGCTTGCTCTAGTAGTATATGCTCTAAGTTTAAAATACATAACTGATTGTTATTATTGTATCTTTTTTAATGTAATAATTAATAATGATAATAAAGTAGTTTGTGTATTATCTCATTAATTAATCTGTACTGCTAATACATTTTAACTTCATAACCCACAATAGTATTTATCGGAAAAACTAAAAATTTCATGAGTATGTTTAAATTTTGTGAAATATACCGTCTGTGAGTGAAAATATCGTCAAAATAAAATCAAAATTTAAACACAGAATAATAAATATGTACATACATGTAGAATTTAAACAAAGAGTAAGGTTAGGTTAACGAATTGTTAAAGTAGTTATGTCAGGAAAATAAGAGATGGCGTTGTTGTAATATTTTCAAAGAGCTGATTGGTGGAAAATCGCGCGAACAAAGAAAACAAACAATATGGCTGATTATTGTATGTAGTACATATTTTTGAATAGGATTTGATGTGAAAAACGTGTACGTAGAATTAACGAGGAATAACGGAAAATTAACAATGAATAACGTGTGACAAGGGAAGAAACGTGAAAAGAGAAAAGATCAGCCAACCTCTGTGTAAACCTATAAAGAAACTCTTTATTTGTTGTGTATTAAATCATCCTAAAAATCATTGTAGCTATATATAAAGTGTTAATAATATATTTTTTCTGTAAATTGTTAAATTAAAAACACATACATATACGATATACAGAAGTGACACTCAACGTTATTTTACTGGAAACTTAGTTTGACATCATTATTAGGTGTGACGGTTCTGATTGGTTGAGTATTAAACTCTCCACCAATCATGTACCAGTATACGAATATTTGAAATCCACATCTGTTTATTAGAATCAAACCTAACCTTTACATTCTATGCTGTATTATTATTATATCAAACAGTTTCACTTACTTTTAATTGAACTTCTTCCCTGTCAACTAAACCGGTGATATGATACGGCGCCGTCAACAGTGTCTTACTCTTCCTGTCGCATATGTACGTCCACCAGTACTCCTGCTTGTCCTCCGGGTAGTACGGACAGTGCACCGAGTGTGACATCTTAGACCGGCCCTCCAGCACCTTCTCACGTTTCTGCAGCCTCTGTTGGAACTTGTCCCACTCCTGATCATCGTCATCGATGCTAGACTTCTTACCGCCGCCCTCCGTGTCGTCGTCAGACGAATGGTTGTTTGTTTCCTCGTCCTCTGCGTCGCTGGCGCCTACGTCGCTCTCGTCCGAGTCTTGTGAACCTAAATCAATAACAAAATAAGGTCGGGCTCGTTTAAAGAATAGGGGTAATAAAACCTTACCCGTTTCTTTATTTCCACTATTTGATTTCTTTATCTTGGGCGTTGTCTGCACTTGTTGTATCTGCTCCTCTACTTTGTTAGCTCTGTTTTGATTTGATCTGTTATATTGCCTGTTCGATTTCTTATTAGTTTTCTTACCGCCGCCTTTCCGCTGTTTTATCCATACGGGTCGTTTGGGAGGCGGTACAGTCGGTGGAGCTGAATCTGTCGCTGAAAGTTTTACTATTTTTAGCATAGTAAAAAAAAGTTATACAACAACAATTGAAATAAAAATACTTTTTTAAAACTTCGACTTATTTGTTTATTCATTCAGTCACTGTTTTGACTTACTTTCATCTCCTTGTTCATTTTTATCCTCTTTGTTATCCTCTGCGTCTTTGATCAGCTGCAGTTCCTCTATCGATGAAGCACCAAACAATGAATTCATATCCGTTCTGATCAACGTAACAGTCACGGTTACAATCGCAGAGGCCGTCACGACAGATGGATTCTCATCATCGATAACTGCAAAGTGAATAAGTAAATACATACAATACAATGTTTACGTAAACTATTTATACTATGTTCAGATATGCACTGCAAACACTGTGACTTCAGCGACGTCACTCCAGTATACTGGAAACGATGGTGAATTTTCTATAACGGAATACTCTGCAGTATAATGTACACCGATATTTTGAAATTTACATCAAAATGTAGACCAGATATATTTATAACGATTAAGTGGCCAGATTCATCGAATTTTTATGCAGAATATCAGTTTTAATACCCCATAAAGTAAAATAACAATTAAATAATTCAAATATTATTTGCAACAATGAAAATACAAGCAATTCATAAAAATTTGATTGTTGCATCATTTTACTTTTTAACTATATTAGCGTATTCCAATTAAAGTATTCTTATTTACAATTATTCTTGATTGTATGTATTATAAATGTTATTAATTGATCTTTAAATAACAAATACATGTAAAATTAACCATAAATTCATGTGTATCAGTCAGTTGTTTTCAAATTTAAAATCACGTGAAAAATGGCGGCAATCAATGACGTCATTTATCAATATAAAAATTTGATTGTTGCATCATTTTACTTTTAACTATATTAGCGTATTCCAATTAAAGTGTTCTTATTTACAATTATTCTTGATTGTATGTATTATAAATGTTATTAATTCATCTTTAAATAACAAATACATCTAAAGTTAACCTTAAATTCATCTGTATCTGTCAGTTACATTCAAATTTAAAAAATGGCGACAATCAATGACGTCATTGTTGTTGCTAGGGGTTACAATAACAACTGTAACAATGCACTGGAAGTCATAACCTAACACAAAATCAAATAACTACACCACTTACCAGTACTCACGTAGTGTATATCGTAACATAACCTATATATTATCCACTTACCTTCGTGCTGTACATGGAAATCAATGTACGGTATCCTACTCAACACCTTCATAACATTCTCGTACTCGATATCGCTAAGAAAACGTAATATTGTTCTACGTTCATCGTTTTTCAACTGCGCCAATTGTTGGAGTGTTTTGATTTGACGCTGGTTAAATAAATTTGTAGGTTAGTAAATTATACCATCAATGGGTTTGTTATAAATATGTTTACCTTCTTTCCCATGAAGTACTTGAAATGATCTTCGGTTATATGCGGTAGTATTAATAACGGGCTTTTAAATTCCCAAAGCGCTTGTACGATCATGGGACAAAGTTTCATACAGTTCTCTATTGTTTCTATGCTCGGCAGACGTGGAACTGGATTAAATTAAAAATTATAGAGTTAAAGTATTTTTTACGTTTAGAGGGTCGAGATTTCAGAGGGTATTTTGCCCTCAGAAAACTGGTATAAAAGGTATCTTCCCAGGAAAAAGTGATCAGATCTAATTGGATCAGAGCAGATCTGAAATTTGATCCAATTAGATCTGATCAGATCTAATTGGATCAGAGCAGATCTGAAATTTGATCTGATGCTATTTTTGATGAAAAATTTTATTTCCGATTTTAGATCCAATTGGATCCAATCAGATCAGATTGGATCCAATTGGATCAGAGCAGATCTGATCCGTAATTTGGCCCATTTAGATCTGATGAGATCTAATTGGATCAAATTTCAGATCTGCTCTGACACAATTAGATCTGATCGCTTTTTCCTGGGTTATATCATGGGGTGAGCCAATATATTGGCTTTCCGGCCCGGAAGGGAACAGCCCGTGTTAAAAATTTCAATTTTGAAAAAATATTATTTTAAATAGCACATAACCTTTTTGTCATTATACAAATATACGTTTTCGATGTATTTTTCGACGCTGAATCCAAATCTTATGTCAAAAATAGAATAAACCCAAATCGACCCCTAAAATAGGGTTAAAACCATCCCTTTTACCTCGCATCAACGATTTTTATTTATTTTGAAGTGCAAATATACGTTTTCGATGTATTTTAATCTAAAAACAAGGATTGAAGATTTTCTTGTGCGCCAAAATATCGGTTTCCTGGCCCTCTAGAGGTTAAGCAAGAAGAAATTCAAACTAGATATTTTGGAAATAATTAATACGCTGCAACTCAAAATCGTTTAGTTTTACAAAAATAATCCTAGAAAAGAAACTGTAGAGAATTTAACTCTCTACAAGATTATCAGTTGACATTGGGACCTATTGAACATAGAAATAAGGGGGTGTCTTTTAAATTCCAACAAATAATAAGAGGATAAACTATCAAACATATAACAACAATAATAAAACTTACTTCTATGGGCGTACGCTAACAATATCAGTTGGTTAACGCAATTCACTTGCTCCTGAATCAAATACGGACACTTCTTTATAATGTACTGTCTGTCCTTCTCCAACGTCTGCTGATTCAACGCTATCCTAGACAGGTGCGCGTGAATTATAGCTCTCGCCTTTATCGAGTACATGTGACACAACGGACGCTCCTTATTCTTCTCAGACAAATTCGGTAGCTGCTTGATTAACTACAAACAAACAAACAAACATCTAATAATGACACGGGGAGAAGGGGGTATTAATTAGAGTATGTTCTAATATACACTACGTGAGTACTGGTAAGTGGTGTAGTTATTTGATTTTGTGTTAGGTTATGGCTTCCAGTGCATTGTTACAGTTGTTATTGTAACCCATAGCAACAACAATGACGTCATTGATTGCCGCCATTTTTTAAATTTGAAAGCAACTGACAGTTACAGATTAATTTAAGGTTAACTTTAGATGTATTTGTTATTTAAAGATCAATTAATAACATTTATGATACATACAATCAAGAATAATTGTAATTAAGAACACTTTAATTGGAATAACGCTAATATAGTTAAAGTAAAATGTTGCAGCAATCAAATTTTTATGAATTGCTATTATTTTCATTGTTGAAAATAATATTTGAATTATTTATATTTTATTTTACTTTATATGAGCAGAAGGGTATTAAAACTGATAAATGACGTCATTGATAACCGCCATTTTTCACGTGATTTTAAATTTGAAAACATATTACAGTTACACATGAATTTAAGGTTAATTTTAGATGTATTTGTTGTTTAAAGATCAATTAATAACATTTATGATACACACAATCAAGAATAATTGTAATTAAGAACACTTTAATTGGAATACGCTAATATAGTTAAAGTAAAATGTTGCAACAATCAAAATTTTTATCAATTGCTATTATTTTCATTGTTGAAAATAATATTTGAATTATTTATATTTTATTTTACTTTATATGAGCAGAAGGGTATTAAAACTGATAAATGACGTCATTAATTACCGCCATTTTCACGTGATTTTAAATTTGAAAGCAACTGACAGTACAGATGAATTTAAGGTTAACTTTAGATGTATTTGTTATTTAAAAATCAATTAATCACATTTATGATACATACAATCAAGAATAATTGTAATTAAGAACACTTTAATTGGAATAACGCTAATATAGTTAAAGTAAAATGTTGCAACAATCAAATTTTTATGAATTGCTATTTTTTTCATTGTTGAAAATAATATTTGAATTATTTCATTGTTATTTTACTTTATATGGGGTATTAAAACTAATATTCTGCATAAAAATTCAATAAATTAATCGTTATAAATATATCTGGTCTTGATTTTGACGTAAATTTCAAAATGGCGGCGTATATTACACTACAGAGTATTCCATTATAAAAAAATCACGTCAGAAGTCACAGTGTACATCAGAACACGCAGTATAAATATACTTACGTGTGGCACTTCCTCGTTATCGCTCTGTCTTATAACTATCTGCGAATTGTGCCTGTTGTCAAACTCCAAACTGGCCGCCAGGATCATTATCACACGTTTGAGAGCCATGCTCGGTGTTTTGTGAAAGAAGTAATAGTACAGCTGTGTCGTGTCTAACAGCACTTGGTCTCCGGAGAAACGTATGCTGCGGTACCACCACATGCCGACCACTGTCGGCAGAGCTACCATAAACACTAGTCCGTACAAGCCCAGAACCCATACTGAGTTTTCTTTCTCTACAATCCATGATGGGAGTGCTATACCGAAACTCATAGCACCTGGACCGTCGGGGTTGCCGTATTTCTCCCAGTTACGCCTTGCTTCGTCATCTGTCAGAGCCTGTAAATATAGTCAGCACATTAATTAAGGGGACACCTTAAAAAATAGCCTGTTTTCAAATGCTTGAAACTTTGTCAAAAATTAACTTTTTTCAAATATTTTTTAATCTTCAATTGAGCAAATTTATTCTACTTTATGATGGTCTAATTCGTTCCTCAACATCTTTTCATTTTTTAAGTTTTTTATGTAATTATATAAATTTTGATGAAAAAAAAACTGCATATTTTGAAACTTTTTTTTATATAATTACATAAAAAAGTTAAAAAATAAAAAGATGTTGAGGAGCCAATTAGACCATCATAAAGTAGAGTAAATTTGCTCTATTGAAGAATAAAAAAGTTTAGAAAAAAGTTAATTTTTGATCAAGTTACAAGCATTTGAAAATAGTTTTTAATAACTTCCCAAGTATTGGTTCAAAAATCGAAATCAAAATTTTTTTTATTTCATGTTTCAAGGTCATTAGAGTATATTTTACACTATTTTCAAAAAAATGTCTGAAAAATAGACGAAATCTCGTGAATAATAAATACTATTGACTTCGTTGGGGTGCTAATCAAAGCGTCTTAACGTGAATATGATCTGAAAGAAAGGATTTTTCGAAATTCAACCCCTACAGAAGTGTTTTTTTTTTTTATTAACAGATTTAGTTGAAACTTAATAATGAAACGTGTATTTCGGTATTTATTTTTTTATATGGGTCTACACAGCCATTAAAGGGGTGAAAACCACCATCAAAATTTGAATTTCAAATACTAATAAATACGTCTAATAATTCACGTTGCCTTGGAATAAAACGTAATTCAAATTGTCAAATTAGTTATTCTAAAAATGTGCGTTATATTATTGACATTAGGATATTAGAAAACTAATATTCGAATTATTTCTGACAAATTCCATTAAAAATGTTCGTATACATATCAAAAAAAACATTTACAAACTATAACATAGTAATATTAATTATGGAAACAATAAATAATCAGTATTCAAGTATTGTTAGTCATACCATGTTGGGAAGTTGATTGTGTGGACCTAAACGATCGCACCCCACGGTGTTATACGTTATATATAGTTTAATTTTATATCCCCGGGTAAAATTAGATCCAACGGCTAGTTTAAAATATAAAACTTACCTGATAAGCTTTGGTTATTCGCATGAACGTCTTTTCATCACCGCTCTCTTTGTCTGGATGCCAAATCAGTGAAAGTTTACGGTATGTTTTCTTGATTAAAGCTTGTGAACTTCCTAACGGAACCCCGAGTATTTCGTACGGATCAAAGTTTGCCATTTCATAATCGAACTGCGATACTTTGTATGCAAGGAATGCTAGAATCACCCACCCTCCGATTATGGCTACTTTTATAAAGAATTCTTTTGTAGTTCGCCATGGATCCGATTGTGATAGTATTATTTTTTTTTTAATACAACCTTGGCACTGACATTCCTGAGATTCTTTTTCAGGATCTGTAAATTTATATTACAAAATTATCTCGTAACGATTTATCAATTTTTAAATAGCAAACCTTGTTTTCTTTTTCTTGGCCAGTAAAAAAATGTAGCCGGAATTAAAACTAAAGCCAAAAATGATAATAAGAAATAAAAAAATGTTCCTCCGCTTTCGTCATATTGGAATTTTTGTCCAGCCATTTCGATATTTTTTATTTAACCGGTGAAATTAATTAAACTTTTCATTCATAATCAATTTAAGGAAAATACTCAACGTGTCACATAAGCGTCACAGGTGACAAGTGCATATAACCTAATGTTTAATAGCATAGATCAACAAAATCATACGGTACATGGGTGTCTGCACGGATGTTCGAAATAAAAGTAACGAATTCTTTTACATACTGATATAATATGTATATTTACATTAATATACAAAAATTGTACTTTAATGATTAATATATAATTAATACTACTGATACAATTTTATTTTTTGGACAGTAACGATTAAATTATTATAAAACAATAATCTTGATATTAAGAGTACGATGTGTATATATTTTGTTTTTATGTTTATTTGCATTTATAATATAGATTTAATTTATTCATATGCATTACAACTAGTTTGAAAATATATACATAATAATAATAGGTATAATTGAAATAATTTTGATCATATAAAATGTAAATTTTGTGTGTAAGTCGATACTTCTTTTAAGAAATTAACTGAGCATGCGTTGAAAATTCGACTAAACAGTTTTTGTTAAATCGGTTTACTTGTTCCAGTCTATATGGTTGTTTCTTTTTAACGCACGATTAAAAAGTGAGACAACTGCTAAATCTATAAGCGTTTACAGAAATATTTATATCGTTTGTCTTTTTTGTTGATTCTTCAATCAGTCGGATATTTGACTTGTTTGAAGTAGTAGTTGGCCATTTTGGAACCGTTACACGAAAGATTTTATTCAGTACGGTTTATCACGACTCGATTTTGTGTTTGTACTATTATTAATTTGAACATACGTTATTTATTAAATACGAAGTGAATTAAATAATTTAGTGTTGATCCTAAAAACGTTAAATTTCATTGTAATCAAGAGTGAATAAAAAAATAAAATGGCGTGTGCGACGCTGAAAAGACATCTAGATTGGGAACCAGTTCTTGGTGGACGACCTGCAAAGAGAGGACGATACACGCCACTATGCAAAAGCCCTCAGAGCACACCCCCGAGACCGAAAGACCCGTCTCCATTCACAGATTCCACGACACCCAGACTTACTCCCGGTTAGGATTACTAATTTATTACAACAGCTATTCAACATCCCCACTATTTTGTTTTTCTTGCGTTCATATGTTCTGTAAATTATCACTTGTTTAAATTTTCAGCAACTAATCGACCGTTTATTCGATTTATATGTTTTTTTTACAGTGCAATGTCTTATTTTTTATAACTTTTAGAACGTATGGCAGCTAATATTAGAGACGAGATTCGCCGTTTACATAAACGCAAACAATTACAATACATTTATCCCGAATCTAATTGTCGTTCGGGAAGAACGACAGACACTATGAACGACAGCGGGTCCGATGCTGGTAGTAGTTCAGGCGCTGAATCTCCGACTCCTTTGAGTGTTCCGCAACCTCATATCCCGCGAGCTGAAAAAGCTTTATTTACTTTTAAACAGGTGGGTTTTTGTAAGCGCAACAATGCGACGTTGTGATGTTGATTGTTGTTTTGATTTAGGTTGGTATGATTTGCGAACGTATGGTACGTGAACGTGAAACAGAACTCCGAGAAGAATACGATCAAGTTCTTCACACAAAACTGGCTGAACAATATAATACCTTTGTTAAGTTCACTTACGATCAAATACAGAAGAGTTTTGATTCCGCTCCGAGTTGTAAGTACATTAATTTTTTTTTTTTTTCAGTTATTAATCTACGTTTTTGTTTGTTTTAGATTTGTCATAAAACTACATCCACTTTTTTCATATCTCTTCGACCGATGTAACTATATTGTCTTATATTATTATAATATTTAGTATCTTTTTATTATAATGTTGTTAATATTCGATCAGAAAAAACGCAACGGCGTTGATTTCAAAATTATTTCGTATGACATAAAAAAATACATAATTGATATTCGATACGAGTTTTATTTGTAGTTTTTAAGTTTTGTGGAATATGTTTCTAAGCAGCTGAAATCCGATGCGCTATCGATTTTATTTATAATTATTTTATCTGCTTTTATTTAAACGGGGTCGGTTTCGTCACAATTTAAATTTGTTGAGTTTCTCACAAAAATTCAGTTTTGCCGATTTTTTTTTTTTTAGAACGTTTAATATAAACGAGAGTGCCCCGTTTAAGAGAGAGAGACATATTGTACACAAGAGTTACATTAGATCAGTGGTTCTGAAAATGTGGCCTGCAGTAGAGATGGTTGCCCCTCCCTCTGCGCAATAACAAACGTTACTTTATTTATTTATATCAACTATTATTTAAGGGGGGTATTCTGCTTTATGAGGCCAAAACAAAGCGTTTTTTGGGGAATTTTTTTTATGACCGAAAAAAATAAGCAACTTTTCAGATTATTTTATTGCATATTTGAACGTTAAAAAAAATTATTAAGACAAAAACATTCAAACGCAGCCAATTTATTATATGTAGATTTGTGCAACGCCTTGATGAAGCTCGTAATTTTTGTCTGAGACAGAAAAACCAAAGTAAATTTGAATTTTTATATATTTTTCTTCTACGTGAAATAAGAAAAACCCAAAAAATTGTAAAATTTAAAAAAAAATCAGGTTTGTGCTTTTTGCAAGAAAAAAAATAATTTCAACTTGCTAAAAAAGTTGTTTAGGATTTTTTTTCATGAATCTTTTTAGTTCAAATAGAAGAGAATTTAAAACTGAAGACAACAAGCTTTGGTTCATTTTGATCGGTCGTTTAGTTTTCTTGCAATCACGCCCCCGCCAGTTTAGAAAAATTATAAAAATTAAAACTCGAGAAAACACGTTTCAAAGTTTACGGTCTACGGTATACCTGCTCGATACCCAACTGCGTTTAGTGCTATATCTTTGAGAATATTTAGAATTTGCCTATAAAACTTTACAGATATATTAGGAAGAGATTTAAGCAAAAAAAAATGGATTTTTTGAGACTCATAAAGCAGGACACTTCCCTTAATATCGAGTAGTTTGTTTGAAGAGGGTCTGTCTGTCTGTCAGGTTGTTTAGAACCACTGCCCGTTAGTTTATAATGAATATATTATTATTTCTTTTAACTATTTCAGGTTTAATTGGACTTTGTATATATTTTAGTTAAATTACATTTTTGTTAGGAACTGTTATTTGTTAATTATTATTCGATTTTAGGTACAACTTTAATTTGTGTTTTGTGTAAATTTTACACATTCGTGTGTAATTAATATGGTTTTTCAGTAAAGCAACAAAACTCGTGTTTTCTACTAAAGACTGACAGCCGCTATTATTTAACATTTAGAACAAATTGACAACAATTAAATTTAAAATATCAACAATCAATTTTTAAATAGACATGTCCCAGTATTATCAACTATTTTAAAGCTTATTTAGTTCTAAATGCTCTTTTAAAGTAAATTTGGTGTATTAGTGTATTACAAATGTGATTTAAATCAATATTTAGGTTCTCAATGAAAAATGTACGATGTAAAAACATGGTACAGAAAATAAAAAATGTTAAATGTTTGGTTCTTTTCATAATACGACAATTAGTTACATTATTTATAATATATTTAGTAAAAACTTGATAATACCAGGTATTATTTTATGACACTGGATAATTGAGAGTCTGCTATAATGTATTATTTACATTTAGAACAAATTGACAACAATTAAATTTAAAATATCAACAATCAATTTAAAATAGACTTACCATTATTTTAACACAGAGGATAATTGAGTGTCTTTCCTAATCTAAAGTATATTTACGTTTAAAGGAATGTCCATAAACCACGTAACGCTTTTAGGGGGGAGGGGGGTCCAGATATTTTGTTACATGGGGGATGGGGGGTCATATTTAAATGTTACGTAACATTAATTCATGTACAAATAAAAATTAAACATTGTTGGACGATTAACCGATATTTATTATAATGTCTAATTCAAACTGAAATGCGGGGGGGGGGGCGAAGTTTTTTTTTACGTGGGGGAGGGGGTCAAAAAATTCTACGTGGTTTATGGACGTTCCCTAAAACAAATTTGACAACAATTAAATTTAATATTTCAACAATCAATTTTAGACTTTTATGCATTTCTAGACACAAGGGAAGGGATAGTTTGAGTGTCTTCCATTGTATTGTATTATATTTAAGAAATTTACGTGAAACATGGACTGTTTGTTTAACAATCAATTACTTAATGGTGGATGCAATTTGTATTTGTCTCGTTGGTACAGACTGCAGTTTTGTGAACACTTACCTATTGAAATTAAATAAGTATCTGAGAAACTGTTTAACCTACGAACAAATATTTGAAACTAAAGTTGTCTTCTATAAATAATTATCTTGGTTGTGTTTTTTATAAAATTTGAAATTTCCACTAAACTGCGTTTTGTTGCTTCAACAATTGTAATATGTATTTATATATTATATAGATTTTGTGGATCAGTTGATGATATAAATAATAAAGAATACTATATAATTATTGTACAATGGTTGGTGTAGTATTGTACAATAATATAACTAAGTTGTGCCTAAATAGTTAAGTGGATTTGCTATGTTATATTATATTTAAAACTGTTCATTTCTTTTATAATAATTGTAACATAATAAACATGTGTATTATTTGATAATATGTGGTTGTTTGTTGTGTTTATTAACAACATGAACAACCATTGTTGAAGGGTGGCCTTAATTATTGAAAATAAAACATCATTTAAATGGTAAATAAACTATTCACCCTTTATTTATAATTTATATATATACGTTTTGTGTATATTAATGCCATGTTGAGGAGCGTAAATATGATTATATATATATATATACAGGTAAATAATAGTAAAACGCGCGCGCTGTTTTATATGATTTTGTGTAATTTAGATTTAATCTTGGATACATATTTTTTGTGAATTTGTGAAATTAATGTACTCAATTTTTGAATATATTTGTCAAATAAATTTATCAATTACATCTCATTGTTTTTATTGTTTTTACATAAGTTTCTCCTGTCTTTTAGGCCAGATAAATTTCTAATGTCTAGTTAAAAAGTGGGGGAAGGGGGAAGTTGGAGAGTTTTTTTTTTAATATGATTTTTGAAACATTAAAAATTATCAATAGTTTTACAAATAAAAATTCAAATTAGCTTTTTGTTCATAATATCTGACCAAATTGGATGCTGTAAATGGTTTTTATCTAAGTACATGCAGTTGCGTAGATAGTTTTTTGCGATTGGGGGGGGAGGGGTGAAAACATTTTTTAATGTTTTTCTTTTTAGATATACAAATTTTGAAAAGTATTTTTTTTTGTCGTTACCAATATTTTAGACCTTTTTTTTTTAGTCTGACAATTTTGAAGACCTTTTTTTTGTCATTCATTTTCATTTTTTGCAATGCAGGACTCTCATGAGGGGGGGGATATGACAGTATTTAAACATCTTTTATATCAGGCTTGTCCAACCCGCGACCCGCGGGCCGCATGCGACCCGCGGGCCGCATGCGGCCCCCGAGAACATTTCGTGCGGCCCGCATAAGATTTAATATAAAATATAAAGATAAAAAATATAATATAAAGATAAAGAAAAAGTAAAATATGAAAATAATTAACGATAGGTATCAAGTAAAAAAAGGTCTTCAGATTTTTTGTGTTATAAAGTAGTATAGATAGTGTACATACTACAGAGGTATAAATAAATTAATCAAGCCAAAAAAAAAAAGGTAATCAAATTTTTTTGCGGCCCTTAACAAATTTTTTTGCGCTCTGCGGCCCACGAGGGTCAAAAGCTTGGACACCTATGTTTTATATGGTGAAAAGTATAAAAATTAGACTCATGGGGGGGGATTGATCCCCTTAATCCCCCCCTATTTACGCCACTGGCCCTAAGCATTGACCATCTAAAGGCCCTTATTTTTAATTCTGATGACCTTTTTTTCATCATAAAAAAAAGCATTTTTCCCTATTAACTGCAATATTACGCTGGTGCCCCCAGAAATCACTTTTATGGTGCCCTAAGCAGTTGCTTCTTTTGCTTATTGGTAAATCCGGCACTGAGTATAAGGTAAGTCTCATTACTCAACACAAGAAAGGGTAATACGTCATCTGGGGTGCCCAAGCTGATTGGTCAAATGCTAATGAGGTAACTTGTATACATAGGTGGGCACAGTTAATCGAAAAGTTTACTTCGTTAATCGTTAATCCATTAATAAAAAAGTTAACTTCGTTAACCGTTAAAGCGTTAAAATTCTGAAAATGTAACGGAAATTAAAGTTAATCCGTTAAAAAGTTAACCATCCAAAATGTTTGTAGACCTTTTTACTTTCTTATACAAATGTACGTATGAAATATACATATAGTATAAGTAATTATAGTAAACGCGATTTTGATTTTGATGGAATTATCAATTTTGACCTTCCCTGAATCCATTCTGACTATTTTTGCCATGATGTCTGTCTGTCTGTCTGTCTGTAGACGCTGTAACTCAAATACGTTATACGTAATACAGAGAATAAACACTGTATACTCTATTTCATTTAGTTTGCAGTAGTTGTCGGGTCACTTGACCGTATGAGTCGTGATCTGTACGGCCAAATCACCAGGCAACTAGTATAGATTATTCTAAATAATTATTTAAAAAAATTCTTTCTGACTAAATCATAAGTGTTGAAAAAAATGTATGGGGAATAAATTATAGATAATAACATACACGACATTTTTTATCTCAAACATTTTTGTCTTATTTCAAAAATAAATCCAAAATTTAAAAAAATGACAAGAGTAAACATCTGTTTACATCTTATTGTTAGTAATTACGTTAAACATAATTCGTTCGATATCAGTATGTATAAAATAATATTTCTATAGTTTATATCCCATTCATTTTATTCTATCTTTTATTAGTTCGTCAGTAATAACTTTCAATAAAAAAAAATCACTTACACTATTAATTATCATTATTATGTATAAGAAAGTCCTGTGGCACACGGCAGATTATTTTTTTAGCTATTTCGACAACTTTGTTATGTACTTTTCATCAAACAACCAATGTAACAGACTAAAGTTAACGAAAGTTGAATTTAACGGAAGTTAACAAAAGCGTTAACATTTTTTTAAGTTAACTTAAAAGTTAATCCGTTAACCATTTTGTTAACTTTGTTAATTAACGGATTAACGAGTTAATGCCCACCTATGCCTGTATACTTACGTAAGTTTCCTTGCTGTCTTTCGATTTTCTCTGATGAATTTTTATCACAGCCCACGAAATGTCTTCCACTGCGAGATCTCGGCCCCCTGACCACCTAGAGACCTTGGGGTTTCACTAAATGGTAGATCTGTTGTTCTAGTTTAGCCCATTTTAAGAATTTTTTCGGTCATGACCCCCCCCCCCCCCCCCCTCAAAAATTTTCATATATGACTTCACGTACCTCGTTAGACTCGGGACTGATTCACAAATTGATTGGCAAGGGTATTTTTTAAGTTGTGTCAAGTGGGTTGCGCAACTATGATAAACTTTTAGGTTATATTATTAGAAAAAAGTAAAAATGATTGACAATAGAATATATTTTTTATTTTTAACATGTATTTTATATACAATTATAAATATAATCAAATATTTAAATATCCCATAATTTTGTATAATAACATATTTATTCTTACATAAACTTTTCTCATTTTAAAATAATAAAACGTAGCCTAGCTGTCTACGTTTGTATTATTTCACAAAGAGAAAACAAGCGTATATTTTAAACTTTATAATATGCAAAGCATAATTTCACAGGGTTAAATAAACATAACTGAAAAATAAATCTATTCATTTTTAAACAGAAAAAAAAAACATAGTCTTTTAAAACAAATCAGTCCGTTGTTACTTTGAACGTGGCAAGTCTGCGTTCAAAACAAATCAAACCACTCGACTGTTTTACAGACACCGCTGCTCATAGAAATATACAATAAATTAACGACTATTCTCCATTTATTAATTTTTGATAAAAATGGTGTCTGCAAAACAGTCAAGTACCAAAATTAATAAAAACCTAACTTTCCACATATTACATTAAACTGATTTCATTCAAACAAGCAAGAAAAAAAAACATTTCCTTCTATTCCCATGAATTGAACTGACTTAAGTCACTTGACTGATCAAAAAAATTGATTTTGAATCACAGTTATGGATCAAAATTAATTAAACCTAACTTTCCAACATGTATTTAACTAACTTCATTCAAAAAAGCCAAAAAAACACATTTTCTTCTATTCCCATGAATTGAACTGACTTAAGTCACTTTCAAAAATCAACAGACCAAAAAAATTAATTTGAATCACAGTTATGGATCAAAATTAATTAAACCTAACTTTCCAACATGTATTTTACTAACTTCATTCAAACATGCACAAAAAAACGTTTAACTGACTTAAGTCACTTTAAAAAAAATCAACAGATCAAAAAATAGATTTTGAATCAGTTATGGATCAAAGTTAATTAAACCTAACTTTCCAACATGTATTTAATTAATTTCATTCAAACAAGCACAAAAAACTTTTTGATGTTTAACTGACTTAAGTCACTTTCAAAAAATCATCAGATCAAAAATATTGATTTTGAATCACAGTTATGGATCAAAAATTGAATTAAATCTAACTTTCCAACATGTATATTAACTACCTTCATTCAAAACATGCACAAAAAAAACGTTTAACTGACTTAAGTCACTTAAAAAAAAATATATTATTTTGAATCACAGTTATGGATCAAAATTCAATAAATACTCCCTCAACGAACCCGGCAAATTCAACTTATTAACCAACAAACCAGGCTGTCGATTCAAACACTCATTAATTCTCACTCTGCAGATCTGCTTGAGCGTACGGGGTCTTCTGTAAAGTTCACGTACCAATCCCGTTAACGACTCCATTGATTTAACAGGTACCTGACTCAATTGTTGTGTATAAAGCATTTTTAAACAATTAAACAATGTCGTATGATTCATTGCCATGTAAAATAATTGTATAATCTTTGCAAACGTAGTTTTCGGATCTATTAACAACGATTCTTTCTTTGAAATCAACATAATGTAATAATATAAAATATAGTTTTTAGTTTTTTTGATAAACATCGTCGAATTCTGTACACCCTGTGTTTGAATACTCTCCGATATGTTTAGACATATGTTAGGGTTTGCTCCGTACTGGATAAACGTTAACGTCAAGTCGTAAACGTAATGAATATCTTTACAATCCCTTACGTTAGATATCATGTCCATGCAAGACTGCAGAATGTGTTGGGTGCGATTTGAGATTCGTACGTTTGGATCGAGACCGTGGATAAGAAGCAGTTTTAATAGGTTTTTGATAAATTCAAAGTTCTGTTTCTTTTGAATATCACAGTTGAGTGTTATGTTCTCTGAGACTGTGAATACGAGAACGTGGAGTGGCGTCAGGTTAGATCGATAGCTGCAGTTGGGGTTTGCTCCGTGTTTGAGGAGAATGCGGATACAGTTTAAATAACATACCTGAAATAAATATGTATGAGAGCGTTTGTTGTGAAGTATATAAAATGGGTAATTTTCAAAACACTGTAATTGTGGTAAAAATAATGTTACATCGATAAATAAAAAATCAAATTAAACATTGAAATCTCTACTTTTTAGTGATTTTTACCAATTTCACTTTCGTTTATTTTTTACTGAGTTATAGGATTTTAGAGTTAGCCAAAAAAAAAATTGTTTTTGTAATTTTTATTAGAGTGCAATATTTTTTAGACAAAACCTGTTAATGTAATTCAAAAGCCTTTAGATTCAACTTCAAAATAGTTTTTTTTAGATTTGATTAAACTTTGAATATTGCCTTTTAAAATATTATAAAATTATTTACGTTGTTTAAATAACTAAACTTACTTTCATGCTGTGTGTGAAGTGATGCAGAGGATCTTTATTTATTAATGGCACTAAACAAACCATTATCGGAACTGACCCATCTCTTCCAACTATATTCGGTTCTCCTAAAACCAAAATACATTTACAGATAAACAAAACTATTACACAAAAAACAATAATAACCTCCGTGAGTGAGCAGCATGTTCAATAACTCATAACAAACATCCCAGTCTCTGACGTGTCTCAGAACACAAGCCAACGCCGAATTACCCGTCTGATTTATGGAAGGTCTTGCTCCGTTTTGTAACAAGTAGCGCACCTGTGCAATAAAACCATTGTAAGTCACCACAACTGTCTCAGTATTGATATATATTTACCAAATGCAGAACGTCCCACTTGTTCCACTTGTTTCCATCGTAATCATAACGTGCCTCTTCCAGAGCGTACCTGACGACTAAAGCGTGCATTGGCGTGTTACCCAACGTGTCTGGCGTGTTGATTAGTTCTTTACACCCGTGCTCTAGTAAGATCTTTAGCGTAGCTTGAGTATCTTCTGCTGATTTGCGAGCAACAAGTAAAACTACAAAACAAATTATATTTAAATACAAACATAAGTACTTTATACAAATTATGTACTTAAGTACTTTATGTAATTACAAATCTAATTAATGTACATAAGTACATAAAAATATTTAAGTACTTTAAAAGTACTTAAATACAAAAATATACTTAAGTAAGTGAATGTACTTAAGTACAAACTATACTTAAGTGAGTAAATGTACTTAAGTACAAACTATACTTAAGTAAATAAATATACTTAAGTAAGTGAATGTACTTAAGTACAAACTATACTTAAGTAAATAAATATACTTAAGTAAGTGAATGTACTTAAGTACAAACTATACTTAAGTAAATAAATATACTTAAGTAAGTGAATGTACTTAAGTACAAACTATACTTAAATAAGTAAATGTACTTAAGTACAAACTATACTTAAGTAAGTAAATATACTTAAGTACATTTTTAAGTACAATTTCTTTTCCAAAATTGTATTTAATTAACTACAAGTACAGTGCTTGTTTTTTAAGTACTTAAGTCATGCAAAGTTCTGCAATACATCATCAATTACACCGTAAGCCCATTTTTAACTAATAAGGGTAAAGTATTAAAGCTATTTTGCAGGAACTGTTACATTAAAATTGACGCCAGGTTAATTAGTTAAGAAATTCAAAAAGACATCTACACTTACCGACGTGTAACAATGTCATTTGTTGAGTACAAGTACGAACAATTGTCTCAGCACCGGCTGAAATCAACAACTCAAGAAATTTACTATCGTGTAACACTGCCTGGTGTATCGGATAGTACTCATCACGTTGTATGTTTATCTCGTCTGGACGGTCGACAACAAGTTGTTGGACACAACGCCACGCAGCTCTCTCACATGCAATGTGGAGGAGAGGTTTGCGTTGACGAAATAACATCTACAAGAATATATATTTATAGTTTTGAGTGTTTGTTATTTTTGTATTTAGTAAAGAGTACCCATGGTTCTTCACATCTCTGTGATAGCATCTGCAGAATATTGACTTGGTCTCCGTCTAAAGCGTAATAAATTGCAGATTGCAATTTTGTGCTTTGTCTTTCGATGAGGCTTTCATCTTGCATTGCTTCAGTAAAAAAATAATAAAAATAAAACAATTAATAACAAATGTTTGGTAAAATACACCCAGTTCTGTTTTTACACAGTTTTGATTTAAGATGGTCTAGAACAGTGTTTCCCAACTTTTTTTGTGCTATGTCCCACCGAAACCTTTCTAAAATTCTCACCCCCCCCCCCCCCCCAACATATACATAAATTTTAATATTCGAAAATTGAAATGTTTACTAAAGAAACATGAATTATAGGTTTTAGGAAGAAATCACTAGGAAATTATTGAGCATACACTGTAAGTAAATTTTCGAATTGCCCCCCTGTGGGACGTGGGCCCCACGTTGGGGAAACACCGGTCTAGAAAAAAAAAATTGATTCCATTTTTACATGATTCATTCGATTTAGCACGATTAAAAAAGCTATTTGATTTAAATTTTAAACAAAAATATTTTTAGTAACCTTAATCTTCTATGAATTTTTCTATCTGTTATTTATAAAATAGTTAGGGAATTCCCCTTTCTAATTTATTTTCATAGCAGCTTTTGTATATATATTTTAGTTTTGTACGAGTTTTCAGTTCCTAAACATGCAATAATTTTATATTTATGTTACTTTTACTTTAAGAATTGAATTGTCTTTTATTTTTATGAAATAAATTGTGCACGAATGCACATACAAATTTTTTGTGTATGAATCATTTCGTTTTAGCTATTTTTTACAGGGTTGAAGGATATGGAACTAATCCCCTTTTTCATGTATTTTTTTACATGTTTTTTTTTTCTGGAACGTATATACCGTGTAAAAACAAAATTAGGTGTATTTCAATTCAAACACATTACGTACAATATTTGCCTCTCTCTTCACAATTCTGACAATGCGGACCCGGCCAACACATCCTAGCTTCAACATCAACACGAGCACCATGTTTTAACAATAATTCTACACACTCGTCGTGACTGAAACAGTACAAACACCGTATACGAGAAATATCTGATATCGTATGTGATATTTACCCTTTCAAACAAGCGATATGTAACGGCAAGCTACACGGACACCTGTTGACGTCTGTAGCCGTGTGTCTGTTTAACAGCCACCGTACTAACTCTACGTTATTAGCACCGACACATTTTTGTAACAGATTGTAACCGGATTCATCGTGAACGCTTAGGATGCTTTCATTCTGTATTTAAATTGATTTAAATCAGTTAATATTTGATTGAGAAATGATTAATAGGTAAATGTGTAATGATTACTTTTGGTATTTGTTGTAAGAGACCTTCTAAACGTTGAGTTGTGACACGTGGGTTTGCTCTCAACGCATCAAATACAGTGTACACTTTTTGTCTAGTGGATTCTGTTACTCGATGACCGTGACCGTTTCCAACTGATTGAAAAGCTTGACTCACCGAACCTCCCATTATTATATTGACAAAATTTTATTTTTGATTACATTATTCAAAACTGTTTTTTTATTTTTATAATATTTTTTAAATAAACATCTGTATAATGAAATAAATCACTGGAATGTACGTCACAAAAAGGAAAGGTCAGATTACTGAACTTTCATATAAATTGATTAATTGAATGTAATATGAAAACTAGAGTTATAACGGAATAATATACTTGAATTTAACGAACTGTAATAGGTTTCGAATACTTTTAATTATGAACTTAATTCAATACAGAAATAAATTAACATATTAATTAAATTTATATAAATTATTTATAGGTTAGGTTAACTGTCATTGTTGTCGTTATTGATGTCATTGAATATTTCACTTGTATTCACAAATATATCAATGTATGGTGTTGTGTTAATTACATTTTATATGATTGTATACACTCCCCTTGCAAAATATTGAACTGACAGTGTTAATACGACACTAAAAACTCGTAATATTTACGCATTATGAACAAGATCAATAAACAAACAGATGTATGTCACACCTGCTGTTACTCTGTTGGTAAGTTAGGAAATTATTCACTTTCTTCATTTTTTAAATTTCATTATTAAAACTATTTTTTTCAGAAAAAATATTATTAGTCGTTTTAGCTTCTGAATAGGATATATTTGCTTTCAAAAGTTATATTATATTCGACATTCGACGCCCCCTGGCCCCGAATGCAATATTTGGTTATTAATAAATTTTGGATTCTAATATTTAAAATCAAGGTTTGTATAGAAAGTAACAAATCTATAGATGTACAAAAGAAAGGATTTGTGGATGATATCGCGCCGCAGTTTAAGGTCGTGTGTATATGGAAACAATCATCTCTTAGTAAGTAATTAGATACTTTGTACATGTGGAAGGAAGTGAAGATCGTCGACCTTAATGTTTTCATTCATTAAAACTATACGCCTATAATTATGTAACCATTTTTTTTCGATACAATTATATTTTTTGCACCCAAAATATTAAAAATAGGGGTGGGGGAGAATCACTCTCTCATTCACTCCCGTAAATTAAAATTATTATCATAAATGATGTAAACAAAAATATTATTTTTTGATATATAAAATACAGGATGTCCAAGATAAGCGTGCAATGCATGGGGATATCCTAAACGGTAAGAGATACAGATGTAGTTAAATGAGATTAATTATTTGTAAGAAAGGGGTGAGTATTACAACATCAAAAAATATTAATAATTTTATGTGGTTTAGGCGGTATATCCAAAAAACTGAAAATACGGAATTTCCTTAAATGACTATAACTTTTTTGGCAAAGTAGATAGGTACTTTTTGTTTACGGTTTCTTAAAGCACTTTTTTGTTTAGAATTGTTTGGTGTATTCAGAATTTTTATATCACTTTTAGCTTCCGAGTTACAAGCCCTAACTTTAGTTTTTCTTATGGGCCGCCAAGTTGGCTATATCATATTCGAACGTGTTTTTTACTCTACTTTACAATGATATGTCACATGTCATACTTATTATTAAAAAAAAGTAAAAACCTTTTTTTTTGTAATAGTTTATTGTTTTTAAATATGCATTTGTTATTTTCATTGTTGTTATTGCGATTTTTGTTTAACAATTTTTGTTTTTCATGGCTTACTTAAATGTTTGTAATAAAATACTTTATAAATATCACCAATATTTAGTACTTCGACTTATTTTCTATAATAAGTATGTCATGTGATATATCGTTGTAAAGTAGAGTAAAAAATACGGTCAAATATGATATAGCCAACTTGGCGGCCCATAAGAAAAACTAAAGTTAGGGCTTGTAACTCGGAAACTAAAAGTGATATAAAAATTCTAAATACACCAAACAATTCTACTCAAAAAAGTACTTTAAGAAACCGCAAACAAAAAGTACTTATCTACTTTGCCAAAAAAGTTATAGTCATTTAAAGAAATTCTGAATTTTCAGTTTTTTGGGTATACCGCCTGAACCACATAAAATTATTAATATTTTTTGATGTTGTAATACTCACCACTTTCTTACAAATAATTCATCTCATTTAACCACATCTGTATCTCTTACCGTTTAGGATATCCCCATGCATTGCACGCTTATCTTGGACACCCTATATATCTCCCCCTTAGTTTAATAAAATAATTATTCAACAATACTTGACTTTACTTATTACATAATATAATTTTATAATTAAAATAAATAATTGTATTAATTAATGTAAAAAAAATAATTTTTGAAAATTTTCATGTCCTCTAGTTAGGTATTTTCTGTTCACATTCACAGAACAATAATAGGATTATTTATAGAAACAATCTTATTCATAATTCCATGCAATTTGAAAATTATACTAAATTGTAAAGTTATTTTTTTTTTAATAATTAGTTATAATATTCGTCTGTAATTGTTGAGTATGACCTTTGGCGAGTGTAGGCGGGCAGGCAGGCGGCTAATTGCCATGGGTTATAGCTTTACTTAATTACTTCTTTGTATTTCGATACTTAATTATCTAAATACTTCACGGGAGGGTTATGTGACTTATCATTAATAAATAGATCCGGTTTTACAGCAGATCACAAGCTTTTATCTATACAGGGTGGCGCAGGTAAAACGAAACGGATGCGCTTTTGGTCATTTAATCTATATCTATAAAAGAGTTTGTCCTTAACCACTCACTCATTCACTCACTCACTCATATATCAACGTACAGCCCAAACCCCTGGACCTAGAAACGTGAAATTTCGTAGGTACCTTCCTTTTATGATGTAAGCACCCACTAAGAAAGGATTTGTCGAAATTGAACCCCTACGGGGTTAAAACAGGGTGTCAAAATTTATATAAAAAAATATTTTTTTTGTTCCTATTTAATTGAAACTTATCGAACGTACTCTACAATATAAATAATGTAACAATTATTTCAGCATTTCCCAAAATTTAACCCTTAAGGTGTCAGGGGGGTGGAAAAATTTATAAAATATTTTTTTTTGTATTCAACGAATGAAACGTGGCAATGTAGGTACTCTACAAGACAAATAGCAGTTACGAAAATTCAACCCCTATGGGAATGGTGAGGGGGGGGGAGTAAAATTTTGATATATTTATCTTCATAATTGTTCATGATATTAAAGTAAATTTGGACGAATTAATTTCAGTTAAAAATGAAAGTTTTATATTCAAGCCCTAATAGCATGGGACGGGGACGAGGATGGATTAAGATAGGTTTATCTGCATACTTTACTTATAAAGTTAAATACTTATAAATAGTCAGCTGTGATACGCGATCACTACAAAAGTAAATACTATTACTATAAAAAATGTAATGTCATCCCCTATCACGTATGGAGGGTTCTAATTAGTTTCGAAGTTTACGCGAGCGAAGCCGCGGGATGCCGCTAGTTATTTGATAAGAAAATAAACCTACTTTGTTTTGAATTTTAGAAGAAATTATCATGATTTTATATATCAATATCTTACTATCATACAGTGACGTAGTTAAGAGGGATTAAGGGGATCAATCCTCCATCATAAATCTACAAAAATTAAAAGAGGAGTATGATATACGAGTATTTTAACATCTAAGTAAAGAATATAACCAAGTTTTGTAGTTTGTACCACATAAAAGATGATTTTCATAATGAAAAATATAAATTTATGTGATTTATTAATACTGTCATATCCCCCCCCCCTCCCCATTGCAAAAAGCTATCTACGCCACTGCTATCATATTCAACATTTTAATTTTTTTATACTTTTATTATAGCACGTATAGAGATACGCTATATTTTATATGGGAATGCTTTATAAAAAAAATACTTGATAAGTCTAGTTTCGTCGTGGATAAAAAAAATCAATTAATTAAATAAATTTCTATAATTTCTATAAATTATCTCGTATCTTGCAAACTTACTAATTGTAAGTTTATTGGCATCAAACAGTATTGAAATGTTTTCATTAAATAAAGCTCAAAAAATATCAAGTATATGAGTAATTTTAGTAGATATAAAAACTAAAAACACAAAAAAAAATACTGAAAATAAAAACAGAAAATATATTGTTTTTTTTTCACCCTACTGTAAAATTTGGTACAGGCCGCGTCGGGCTCTTTGTATGGGACATAGGCTAGAGCAGAAAAATAAAAAAATATGAAAATAATTAATGAAATTAGGTAACCACGAAAAAAAAGGTATTCATATTTTTTGAAATATTAAAATACACAAATATTATATGTGCGACCCTTGACAAACTGACTTTGCGCTATGCGGCCCAAGAATGTCAAAATGTTGGACACCTATGGACTAGGGTATACATTACATAAGCCCTATTAATACGTACTGCTATTATATAGCATTAAATCATATATAAATCGACATATATAAAGCTATATGTATATTGTATATGTTGTATATATTAATGTTTATGTTTATATATATTTTTAAACTTGACCACGCAAGACAATGGAAAGATGTTTAATTGCGATTATTGTAATGCTAATGTGAGAAATTTCACACTGGTTAAGTTTGACCTTTCATTTATAATTTTGACGTATTAAGATACACGTCGATTTGTAATCAGCACTTATTTAATTAATTATAATTATATATTAATAGCGTTAAACTGGTACTTGTCTTCGTTCACAATTTATCTTACTTCAATCATCAATACTTATACCATATTTGTTAAATATTATTTAAATTACTTATATTAAAAATAATTAGTTTTAAAAATATCAATCAAATTATATTTTTTTCATTCTAACAATAAGCCTTGTTTCACACATACGCGGTTCCATTCGGTTCGGTTCGTTTTCGGTTTCAGCCGAAAACGAATCAAACCCTTTCACACATACACGGTTCTCATACGGTTCATATTAGGTTTTATTTTTTTCCGTAAACTCAGTAGTTATCATGGAAAGAAAGCAAGTTGTTGCCATGTTGTTTCTCTATAAAAAAATTAAAAAATGAAGGAGGAATACTAGAATTCATTGCGAGCACCGTCTCATCACTTTACAGCAGAAATTTGGAGCATTCTACACTATTTTCCCGATGCTGAAGAGCATGAAGACGATCCACATCAACATCTAAGAAAACCGCTGATTTTATTAGAAAATCCGCGACAAAACTTAAAAAAAAAATAACACTCGTTATCAGGTTAAAACCGAAACTAAACCGAGTATGTGTGAACGCGTTGATTGCTTTGTGTTCCCTGGACACGAATTGAAACCTGATGAAATCTGTCCGTGTGGAGGGAGTATTCAGTTCTGTACGGCTTCTATTAGGTACCGAATACAAACTGAATCATCGTTTCACACTTGTCGGCAGCGACCGAAAACGAACCGAACCGAATGAAACCGTATATGTGTGAAATAGGCCTAAGTAAGATTGTTTTTACGCAAGAAAACATATTTCTTGGAATTTGTGACATTGATTGAAATATTCAGTCTACTAGACTCCATGGTGTCTGTGTGTCTGTCTGTAAACGACAAAACTTAGAAGAGTGAATATTTATATATATGATCAATAAATTTACTTCTGTTAATTTTGAAATTTTTCTAATAAAATCAAAATAATTATCTTTGAGAGGCTTTCTTACATATTACAGTGTCCACCACATTGACGGCCCTTCTTTCTTGCAGACCTTGTTCTTCAGCCGACAACTCGGTTCGTAAGACAATAGAGATTTAAATGGATAAAGTCTGTAAAAATCATAAATTTAAAGTGAAACGTCCATTTGTTGAACCATGGGCACACATCTCACAATGTGTCTGATTGAGCAACCATCTAACAACGATAACGCATCTCACTCAAAGTTAACAAGCATAAAATTAGGACACTGAGCTATATGCTAATTCAGTACAATACTGTTTGTTTTTACATAGGTAATGAGAACACTTCTTAATGGGGGGGGGGGTGTTTACTGTATACATAACATATATACAGTAAACCCTCGACAATACGAACCTTATTCAGATGTTGATTATTACTTTACATTTATCATTATTTCAGTAACCAAAAAAGTTTTTGGATTTTGTCAAAAAGTTGCTTCAAGGGGCAGACCCAGTTAGAATTTTTTTATATCTATTGTTTTGCATTTTCTCAAAGTACAATATTTCAAAAGTATTCTCTGAAAATTTCAGACAAATCGGACCGTTATTTATGGAGATATATAAATTTGAACGGAGTCGTCTCTAATGTATTCAAGTATATAGGTAGCGGCAGCTGTGCGCTTTTTCTCGAAGCCATGTGAACGGCTTTGCCGATCAGTTTGAAATTTTTCTCACTTATTCTATACATAATTGTCCTTCGAATGGACGAAGGATTTTTTTTAATAGCCGAAAATGCGAGTAAAATTTTAATCGAATAAAGATTTTTGATTTTCAACATCCGCCATTTTTTGAAAACTCAAAATTTTTCAAATCCCTCGTCCATCCGGAGCATTATGTCGTTAACTAATGATCCCTTTTTTTCTGATGATCCAGTGTCGAGCAGCAGTGATTACGGCAAAACACTTTTTTTGGACCCCTCCCAAATTTGCTGTTTCCCACTTATTTTAAAATATTTTACCATAAAAAATTATAATATTTTCTGTAAATACATATCTTTCATGTAGAAAAACATTTCTTATTAATTATTTTAATGCGTGGCCAAAAAAAAATCCTAAAAAAGTTTTTTTTTTAGAAGTCCCATCTAGGTCTACCTCCTTAATCAATTTTGATGAACTACGAATAAAGACCCCTATAATCAAAAAAACTGGGTTTTTATAAAGATATCACTCTGTCTGAAAACGTAGCCAAATGATCTCAAAAATGATTGGAAACAATTCAAAACTTAATGGTTTTATAATTTGTTTTAAGAAGTAAAACGATACTTTAAATTCTTCAACGTTTTCATCTTTTACTGCAGGTTTTTATTTAATTTGCACTATATATAATTCGAGTTGCACTGTACTTAATAATGAGATTGAAAGTGTATGTATAAGTACTATTATTTGATTAGTCATTATACTTAACGAAATATTGTATATATCATTTAATAAAACCATCGTTTTTGTGTTGCAATTATTATATCTGTATATGTACATCATTTGTAGTTATTATTATATGTATTTTTTATTTTCATATATTCGTAAACGAATTGTTCAAAAGCTAAAGAAATAAATTAAGTTAAAATGTCTTAAAAATTAAATATTGTTTAGTTAATATATCAATTTTCTAAACAAAGTGTTAAATTATTAATTGTTATGCATTTTTAAAAACGATTCGTTTTCTTAAAACATTAACTGATGATTTATTTACCAGGAAATATTATAAACATAATTATATTATTCTATTTCGTATAATTTATAACACATAAAATTAAAATTTCCTGCCAAATAAATCATAAACAGATATTAAATAAATTGTATTTACTCCGCTGCTAAAACATACAAACAAATAAAAACAGTTTAATAATAAATACGATCTGGTAATGAACATAACTAATTTATCTTACATTTAAGTATGCATTCGAAATTAAATAAATAAATTTTATTCTAGATGGATGCGCAGAAAATATACATATTGTTGAGGCAGGGACTGATTCAGATAAAATACCTAATTTAAGATTTAGGAAGTGATTTTTGTATAATACAATCAGTGATGCATTAGTTAATTCTGCACCCCTAGATAAATACAATTCCCCCCCCCCCCCCTCAGTTAAGAGTATTTTATAACTATAGAAATAAAATATTCGATTATTTTAATTACTAAAAAAATACTTAAGCCCACACTTACTGATCCTTTCAAATTTGTCGCTCTGGGTAAGTTCTTTTTTTGCCCTTAAGTAAATATACGTTAAGTTGATTGACATTTATTGACAATAAGAATTTTTGCTTTATTTGTTTTACAAAATACACATTTTTACGTCTATCAAAAATATGAAGGATTTATAATTATACAAGAAAATTTAGTCCAGTGGTATCAAAATATAATAAGCATGAGATTACATTTAAAAGCGAAATGAATACAATTTTTGCTAAAATAAAAATACAAAATACAGCAATCCACCGCCATGTTAAATGGAACACCAATCAGAGCGAATGACATCACGAATCAGTAAACGTCTTTTATTTTAAACAAATATCAATTCCTCTTACAAGATTATTAGGTACATACCTTATTTAAGAACTTATATACTTTGGAATTCATTTTTAACACACAAAATAATTAAATTATTGTCGTAACTCTGAATGTTTGATTATTGTTGACAAGGAGTGTGACGTCACAACTCTCAAATATCACCTGCGAGCGTTTTGGCGTCAAATTCAAAATTAGTTTTAAAACAGTCAATTTTGGCGATTAAACCTTTATTTTCTGCAGAAATAACTATAAGGCTGCCGTGCTAAGCACAAAAGCGGTATCTCAGTAAATGCGAGTTTCGAGAAAATCGACGTTTTGTTAAAATAGTTTTATTTTAACTTTACAGATTGTTTTTTTTGGTTTATTAAATGGAATTTATTCATTATATTGGGAATTTTGGCGGTATCAAAATATACAATTATTCGCCTACGTATTATTGATATACCTCTAATTCTCTTAGTAATTTAAGGTAAACCTGAGATAGGAAAAACTTTTTCAAGGATTTTTTCATATGTTTTAAATAAGATATCGCTATTTGGCTTAGTTCATTGGATTCGTATTTTTTTAAGCTATTCAATGCCATAAAAATCAACTTTATGATTTTTTTTGAGACACGTAAGATCATCGTAGTTTTTTTTAAATTAGTCAGCATCCCTATTATTGAATAGTTTGCACACTATGTATATGACAGTGAATGGTTATTGGTAGGTACGTCTCTGAATAGATGAACAGTGTGACCTAGGAAGGTTATACCTATATTGTTGCGGTCATATCACATGCAATACCTACATGTTTCTCATCGCTTCTCCATCAGCCAAGCCAAGCCAAGGTACAGCACGCGATATCTTATGTACCTATACGCTACGAGTTAACTAACATAACATGGATAACAATGTTAGTTCCTTGATTCCCACAGATTTGTGTTCAAAATACCGAAGCGGGCTTGTTGTTTTCAACAACCACACTATTACCGGGAACACATAGGTACATAATTAGAACTGCCGCGCCGTTTCGTA
This sequence comes from Sialis lutaria, assembly GCA_949319165.1. Classification (NCBI taxonomy): domain Eukaryota; kingdom Metazoa; phylum Arthropoda; class Insecta; order Megaloptera; family Sialidae; genus Sialis; species Sialis lutaria. The sequence goes on from OX439233.1 coordinate 39,326,874, forward strand.
GGTAATTGTTGTTGGAAAATTCATTAATCAACTTTGTTAATTGGGTTTTTTTTATTTCAATGTTTTTATCATAATATTCATTATTTAGATGGCAATTATATGTAGATATTATATTCCAACGTTATTTAAAACCACCAATTATTCTAGATTTGTTTTTCAGGAATAAATTATTATCATTAAATTATTTAAGAGTCGTAATATATTTTTAAGATTTCCTCTTATGTGGTGTTTACACCGAAAAAAACAAAACAGAAACATAGTGTCTTTAAAATACTTCGTATTTAAAAATGTATATGGGTTTATTCAGTTTATTGCTTTTTTGTCATAAAAACACAGTGTTTCTGTTTTGTTTTCTCGGTGTAAACACCGCATTAGACGTTATTCATCCTAAATATACAATTGTATTCTTCTGTTCTGTCGTTTTTGAGTTACAACGTCTTCAGATAGACACACACATAAAATTTCGAATTTTACAAAAATCAGAGCCGTACTTAGACATTTTAGACCCAAGGCGCTAAAATAATCTCTGCACTAAAAACAAAATCCATTACCGTGTATAATTAGTTGATATTTTATGTGAACTTAATCAATTCAGAGAGGTATATCTTCACGTAAATAGTTAGCGATAAGTGTAAAAAGGGGTTTATTACAGATTAAATTTATATCCCCGGCTAACACCGTTTTGTTCGTTATTTAATGCCTATGTCGCGAGACCCATACTGTTACAACGCGGGCTTCAGCTAGAACCTCTTGTCGCACCCCTGGAAAAAGTGTCACAACTCAAAAAATGTAGTTTTGAGGAAATAAGAATAAATGAAATTATAACAATTTAGGTAAATCAAAATTGTAAAGGTAGTCTAGGAAAAGGACTGATACACAGTATTTAATTTAAATATTTCAGTATTCCTGTGACATTTATTTAGAATATGCTAGTTTTGTTGACGGTAGGTACACGAAGTACATTAATGACAATTCTTAGTAGAAATATAAAGTAATTTGGAATCATTCTACATATTTATCTCAAATATGACATTTTTTGAGTTGTAATACTTTTTTGCGGGTTTTGTGATGTAAAAAATAACAATATACAAAGCTGTCGGAAGACCAACTCAACACAACATGTTCTAAACTCTAAATACGAGGAATAATCACAAATTAAAAGACAATTACATAAGCCATAGATACTAAATTAAAACAGTTTTGCTTTCCTGTAATCCATCACAGCGATGTACTCGTAAGATGAGCACAGATAATCAGCTGTTGTGTGTGTGTGTGTGTCACATAAATCAATATAGCACCTTCAACTGTTTGTATGACTTGACACTTACACGTTTACGCATGCGTGAGTATGCGTAAGTAACCGTCCGTCAGTCCGGAAGTATCTATCTCTTATACAAGACACAAGGCTGTATAGCGATGCTATATGATATGCGATCTCTGCAGATAATGGATGTTGAACATTGGTACTACTGTGGATCGGTTTAGGGGGAACAGAATTGAATATTACCTTATACAGTAAAAAATATGTATTTAAGTACATAGTAAATACAATTTATTATTTTGAAAATAGAAGTTGTTTTGTTAATATGAAAATTTTTCACCAATATGGAAATATTCACGTTTATCTTATTGATTTATGTACATTATTACTAACAATGTTCTTATGTATGAAAATTATGTTTCGTATTGAAAACATATTTTAAATACAAAAAAAATACTTAATATATGACATCACTGAATTTACCATATCGAAAATTGCACTTTCACTAGTTGGGTGGTGTAAAAAATATTCACACTGATAAATATTTATTAATACAACCATTATGTTTAATCTATTTGAGAGTTTCGTTAGTTGGTGTAATAAATTATTTATTAATTTGACGAATGAAAAATCTTTTAGATAAACATGAAGATATATTTTTTAAATAAATAAGATTTTTTTCCATCTCAAATTTTCAATAAGATTGAGTTTTTTTGCTGTGAAAGTACTCAAAAAAATATAGGTACTTAATACTTCAGTACCTATAAAGTTTGTTATGATCTAGTATTGTTTCGAATAATTTAATTCAAGTCAAGATGATTATTTACACACCTAGAAGTCCAGACTTCTGAAAGTCATAATATGTACAAAGCAAAATCAATATCTATGTCTATATTATGTACAGATTTAGAAACCTTCATATGTTAATGTAGTAGACGCCACTGTACCTATGTGTAATCTTCGTATCTTAAGAGGATTACCCCACTGACCGATAAATACATACAATTAGCAATGTTAATGAATTACATATTCATTGCTAATGAAAATACTATTTATTTGCTTTACTTATGTTAATTTTTTATTTCAGAAATTTCAGGCATTAATAAAAAATCTAGGGAATACCTTTTTTGATAAATAAATAAAATAATACTTCAGGGGCCATGCCAGTGTGAAATTTTCAAAAAATCAGTTATTTTTTGCCTTTTTGGAGGCATTATTCGACGAAGAAGAGGCTAGGTATAGTTTTTATGGTAAATCTATAGTTAAATCTTTAAACGCGTTTTTCTCGAAATAAGATTTTTCAAATTTGCTGACATTGTAACTCAAAGAGCAATTATCCGATTTACTTGAAATTTGAACTGAGTACTCTTGAATATATTTACTCTACGATGACGTAGAATATTTTTGATTGGATGAAAATTAACGATTTGGCATTAAAAATATAACCATTTTATAAGCAATAAAACAGACTTTTTTTCATAACTACGCAACTTTGTTAGATTTTGATATTTTTCGAAAATCTTAGGTCATCGTACAGAAAATACCTTCCAGTATGACGACATTTTTTCTTTTTTCAATTTCAGCTACTCCATCGTCCAGAATCATGGCCGCAATGGAGGAATTTTTTTTGGCGCCTCCATAAGTCGCTTAGATATCGATATTTTTACGTGAAAAAATCATGGAATACACGTCTAATATAGTCAAATATATTCCCAATTTTCCAAAATATTTCATTGAGTATTTTTCTTCCAAAAAATTTCCGAAAATCACCCAAATTTCCAGCGTTCACACTGGTATAGCCCCTTAAACTTAAATTTATATTAGGTCAATTTTTGTATTATTTAAATTTGAATATTAACAACAAATACAAATCATTTAAAGATTTGCCAACAATTAATGATCTAGTAATATGTTCTTTGTAGGATAATTGTAAGCCCAATTAACAACACGTAAAGCTGGTATGTAATATTAGCTACTTACTGTTACTTTTACACCTAATGAACCAAATTAAATTCCTTGAGCTTAATGTGATTAACATATAACCTTAATTTAGAATTAACTCTTGTTATTTTCAACAATCAAAAACATACAATCACAATAATAATAACTATTAATTGGTTAGCAATTAAACAAATCTTTAAATTAAAACAGATAATAAAAATACATCACGTTATACAAGTGACTCTCAAACAATGGTTCTTTACTAATTACTAGCACATTCAATTTTAGCAAGATGGAAAAGAATATTTGAATTTTTGATTTCACTAACGCCTTATTATCTTATATATAGATCCAGTTGTTTAAGACTTAGAAGATATGTACATAATACAAACATATATTGAATTAATGCCTTAAAACATTGAAAAATATGAAAAAATTAAATTGAAAAGTTTTATTTACTTTATCAAGATGGAAATGAATATTTGAATTTTTGATTTTACTAATGCCTTGTTCCCTTATAGATCCAGATCCAGTTGCTTAAGATTTATAAGATAGTTACATATAACAAACATATACTTAAATAGTACTTCTAAAAAACCTTTAAAAAATTGAAAAATATAGAAAAAATTAAATTGAAAAAAAAAATTCTTTTTTTTTTTTTTTGAGTGGCGTATTTTCGAAGTCCATGGTCAGATTCTAATAAAATTTATATGGGACCACCTCTGGAGTATACTCTTCCAAACAAACAAAAAATTGTCAAAATCGGTTAATATTTGTCGGAGTTATGTTTGAATATTGTCGAATTGAGATTTTTTTTTAAATCGGTTAAAAACAATATTGTAAAAATATTTAGAAACACTGTATTTAAAATAATTTGTAGTTCTCATTAACAATATTTTTATAACTGCATCTGAGAAAAATATGACCCTAATGAAGAAAGAATCCTGATCAAATCTAACCTTGATTACAGCGCATTACCAATTATGCACACTGCGGATGGAATGGACCAAACAAACAATAACTGGCCAACTGTATTTAATTTTAATGAAAATTTTATACAATTAAAGATTCATACATTGTCTAAAAGCCAAAGTGGTGGGGCTCATTATCATTATTACTTTAAAAGCGAAAAATCTTATTTTGCACGCACATTTCATCCCAAATCGTGAACAGTGTTTGTTTTTATTATTACCTACCTAAGCTAAGTGTTTACTTAAGTGTTTCAATCAAGTGATTTCATAAAATGCTCCAGGATTAATAGTTCAAGTTTTATATTTTTGTTAATTCAGTTAAAAGGTGCATATATTTATATATAATTTAATTTTTAGTGAAAAGGACTGTAGTAGTGTGTATAAGAAAGGTGCTGTTTTCAGTTGGAAATTTTCAATTTGGATATTTGGTTATTTTGGCTATACGAGATATTTAATTCATAGTTGAATTTTAGTTATAGTGGATATAATATGTATTTTAGTGTTTCTGAAAGAGTTCACCCCCCCCGCACCCTTTATCACTTTTTTCAATAAAAAAAATCATATTTAATTTAGATAATTTGGTTATTTTTGTAACAACAAATATTGAATTAATATTTGATATGTAGTTATAGTGGGTATATCATTTAGTTTAGTGTTTCTGAAAGAGTTAACTACCCCCCCCCCCTCCATCTTTATAACTTTTTTCAATTAAAATAAATCGAATATTATAAATAATAAAAAAAAATATCAATTTTTGTTGTACTAAGGTATAATTTTATTTATATGCTTATTAGTTTATCACTAAAATAACAAAAAAACGTTAGGTTTTTAGTACTTTTTGTTTTAAGTTACTTAAGTTAAATTTTTTTAAATCGGAGAACAAATTTTTTTTCTCACTTTAAAACGATCACAAAGCTTCTCGTATCTTCGATATTGCAAGGAAGCCGAATTTCTAATGTTTAAATTATAAAATAAAATAACGAATTACAAAAAAAAATTTATAGCAAATAAAATAAAGGATATAAAATTAATTATAATACACATTTCATTAGGTTATTATGTAACGTATTTAATACCCTACCATTCTTGGCAAAAAAGGGGCTACATTATTTAAAAAATATATATTAAAGGGTAGTATAATATAATATAATAAAAACAACTATTAGGCTTGCAAAAATGTGTAATTATTTATTTTTTACTACCAAACAAATCGTTTTTTATAAAATAATTTCCATCTTTTTTATATCAATTCGATAAATAAATTATTTCAATCTCGGAATTTTTATAATTTCCATAAAATTTCGATTTAACTAATGTTACCTATGCACAAAAAGGGGTTTCCTAATTAAAATGGAGAAATATTCAAATACGAAGAAATGTTAAAATATTTCTAATAATTTGATATAAATAAATTTTACTTATATTTTTATTTTGTTCTGTTCAAAAGACATAAAAAAATAGATTATATAAAATTAATAAATTCAATTCCTTCCCGGTGATTAATTCTGGTGATTACAGCCCGTATAGATTGTAACTCAATGAGTCCCTGTAAACAGGAGTTATTGTTCTCTCAATATATCCGAAAATCAGTAAAACATAATATGATTATCTGTGTCAAAGTCATTCAATATTGTTGTAGTTTGTAGTAAGACCCAAAGCGCTACTGCAATTATCTCTATAGAGAATTAGTATGCATTGTGTAAATTAGATATGCATCTTCAGAACAATTGCATTAGTACTCCTATAGGTACTAACTCTATCTTAATATTCAAATACAAACAATACATTCAACGTTTTTTGCATTTACTTATTATTTTGTAATAAAATTATATATTTAACTGTTGAATTTTTAATGTTTTGTTCGATGATAGGTAAGTAGGTCCTTAAAACCAGGGCTGTGGAGTCGAAGTCGGACTTTTAGTAATTTTGGATGGAGTCGGAGACGATAAAAAAGTACAGACTCCGAATCCTTTAATTAAATAATGATTTTTACTTTTTAACACACTTATTATTTTTTGTTCGTTTGAATTTTGAAGTACAATGAAATTTTCGATTCTGGTCGGAACCAGAATCACCAAAATTCACTCATAAAAAATTTTTCCCGAAAACGAAATTTTTTCAAAAAAAATTTTTGTACAGTAGGGTCAGAGTCGTAGGTTTTTGAACCGACTCCACAGCCCTGCTTAAAACCATTTTTTATAGGTGCTGATTTTTTTAAACGACTACAAAAAAAGGAGGTTCGCAATTCAATAATATATATTTTTTATGTATAAATATTCACCGATTTGAACCTTTTTTTGTTAATTTATATTCCCGAGATACGGCCAGTCAAAAGGGAAAAAAAATTCTTAAAAAAACTGAGTTCAAAATCTATTAAAATTAATAATTATATAATTTTCAATATTTTTTTTTAAGTTTTTTTATTATACTTTATAAAAATTTATCCATAAATAATTTTTTGTTTTGTATTGAAGATATATTCGTATAAATACAAATCTGAACAAAATAATGCTATTACGGTAACTTGTTCTATTTCAGCTTTATAAAAACATGTACAACTGGTGTACACTGACGTCTATATTATTAGTTTCAATATTAATACTATGTGAGTCAGCGCCGCAAGGGGGGGACAACTTACCCGATGATAAGGAAATTAAAAGAGCATCAAACGTAGGCGGGGAATCGAGCGACAGTGATGCATTCTTAGTTGTTAACAAGTAAGTCTATGTACATATCACACCCCTGCAAAAAATGTTACAACTCAAAAAATGTCATATTTGTGATAAATATGTAGAACGATTCTAAATTACTATATATTTTTATTAAAAATTGTCATTAATGTACTTCGTGTACCTACCGTCAACAAAAACTAGCATATTCTAAATAAATGTCACATTTTTTATTTTTATTTTTTAAATACTTAATCACTAAGCGTTTTAATAGTTACTATTTTTCAAACATCACAGGAATAATGAAAAATTTAAATTAAATACTGTGTATCAGTCCTTTTCCTAAACTACCTTTACAATTTTGATTTACCTAAATTGTTATAATTTTATTTATTCTGATTTCCTCAAAACTACACTTTTTTTCGGGGATGCGATGTGTAATAATTACAAGCAATAAATGTGATATAGATGTATATTATCATTTTCAAATCTTAAAATCTGTGACCTTTCAAGGTTTATTTTTACTGTGGGAAACAAACATCATACAAATACATAAAAAAATTAATTAATTCAACACAGTTTCGCCATAAATGTATTTATCAAAACTATTATTTAGCGATCTCATTTTACATGTACATAATATACAGTGAAATCTGGATAACTGGAATCTCAAAGGAACCAGTTATTTTATACCACTTAAAAAGGTGTCCCATTTGCCCAGTTATAGAGGTGCAAACGCAGAAGTTTCGGGGCCTTAGTATGAATTCTAGTTATAGAATTCTCACTGTACTAAACATTTTTTATAGTGACGGGTCGTACGACCATGGACATCAGAATAGAGACCGAGGTGCGGCATATCATTTTGCTCAAGCAAACGCAAGAAATGTTGTGAGGGGTAGATTCGGGTCGAGGAGTCCAGCAAATGGACGTATCCAGGAAACGGCTTACACTGCGGGACCCCGTGGGTTCAGACCGCGCGGTGAAAACATCCATAGAAAGTATGATCTATCACAGGCCGGGCCTGTGCGACCGATTGGTTAGTATTTTAACTCGAATAGATTTTGAAAATGAATTGATTTAACTCATTATTTCTTCTAATTTTTTGATCAAGTTCTCAATTCTTGTTGAAAATAATACCAAAAAGATAAATTTAATACAAGATATAATAATTTATCAGTCGCAGACTAGATTATTATCATTAGAACCCAATGTCTTAATTATAGGACAGTACTTTTTTAACGACGATAGTCTGTATCTGGATTTATTTTTGAAATTACTGATATTGTTATGCTTTATTTATACTCTCATAAGTAATATTGGATATATAGTTTCGTCAATTTAAAAACGCTTTACTAACAAGGAACCTTTTCAAGTCGAAAATTCGTATCGAGTTTAAACTTTGTATTTAGTTAGATGAGGTCAAGATAAGTAAGAAAAAAATTATCTTAGCTGCGGTAAAACGGTTTAAGGGGGTAAAACACCCCTATGAAAATGTGCAAAATAATCATATTTTTTTCAAATAACTCAGAAACTAAACAAAATTTAAAAAAAATCTACAATACAAAATTTTCATGATTTCTTATGCCCTTTCGAGTGGTGATGGCCAAAATTCGAAAAAATTAAACCGTTAACCGTTAAACCGTAAACATTCCATAGGTTTAATTTTTTCGTATTTTGACTATCGCCATTTGAAAGAGTATAAAAAATCATGAAAATTTTGTATTGTAAATTTTTATAAATTTTCAAAGTTATTAGAAAAAATATGATTATTTTGCACATTTTCATAGGGGTGTTTCACCCCCTTAAACCGTTTTACCGCAGCTAAGATAGTCTTTTTCTTTCTTATCTTAACCTCCCCTAACTATTATACAATGTTTAAACTCAATACGAATTTTCGACTTGAAAAGGTTCCCTTGTAAATGAAAAAAATGTCGGCTAGTTGGAATAATTACACTTACATTAAAAGTGTTATAATTTATCATTGAATGAACTCTAGACTTCGTAATAAAAATTATTGTATATAAAGAGACTTAAAAAGCATATTAGTAATGTAAATCAAATTAACAATGTTATTATGTCAGAGAAAAAAATTAGAAAGCATGATGTCCTATAAGTAGGACACTGGGAAGTAATTGGTTAATATATAATACTTACAGGTAACAAGGATGACCCTTACTTCGACCCAAGTGAAGATCCCAGTTACAGTTTTGGGTTTCGTACAAGCACTTACACTCGTCAAGAAGATCAAAACAGAATAGGTGATGTAACCGGTCGATATACATTCATAGATGATATTGGTGAAAGGCACAATGTTGAATACATTGCCGGAGCTAGAACTGGATTCCACATACACACTCCGTATCCGGATTCGAATCCACCTCCTTATGGACCTCTTTATTTTTCTGGACCTGGAAAGAAACCAAGAGGTCATACGTCAGTTCAAAGAAACCTTGATGGCTCTTATAGGTAACTATTTATTGTAGTACAATTATATTACAGAATGTGTTTTATATAAAATGTAAAAAATCACAAAAGTAGCCCGTTCATGTAGGTAATACAGTAGGTTTCTTGAAAGGGTATAAAATAGAGCAATTTTTAAAACCTGTTGAACATCTGTAAGTATGCTAGATTTTATAAAATAATTTTTTTTAAGAAATAATGTAAACCTGGAGCCATTCATTGTTTTTGTTATTCATACATTTTATTTTGATCTGAAAGTATAGCATTTAAGTAATACAAAAAATATGTTTGAAAAATATGAGCTCTTTAACTCTTGAACTTTTGCCATTAACATAGATAAATCTAGGTTGTCTTAAAAATTTACTAAAAAGGCCGATAAAAAAAAACTGTAGCACTTTGTATATAGGTATATTTGCTTAAACACTTCCAAATGATTCATTCTATTTTCCTTCAAAATATTCGTATCGCCGAACCAAATACCCTGTATATAAACAATTTAATCACATTATAAATCATACAAGTATATAATTTTAATGCCGTGTGACGCATCTGATGAAGAAACTAACAAAAAAATACTACAAATGTTTCAAATGTACTAAATATGTTTTTATAAATTATTAAAATAATTTGTTATTTTAGATACGTCGCACAAGGGCCAGATCAAAGAAAAACTGAAACAAAAGACAGCAGTGGTGTTGTCCGTGGATCTTACACTTACTTAGATGATAAAGGAAAACAACGTTCTGTATATTATATTGCAGGACCTGGAATTGGTTACAGAGTTCTTAAAAACGCAAAAGATTACAATGTTCTCTATCCATTCTCAAAAAACCCACCAATCAGCAGCCCCCTTCCACAATTAAAACCTGAAGTTAATAGACCACCAAGACCTGGCCAGTCACCAGCAGATTCCGTAGGAGACGGCGATGGTGACGGTGAAGATATTCCTCAATCCGTATTAGATGATATTTTATTCAATGGCCCAAAAGAAAACTTAAACACGGCGGCTAGTGGTTACGAGAAACCAAAGCCAGGTTCTCCCACTTCACCCGGAGCTTCGTTTGGTACTGGTCCAGGTGTAACAGGTGGAGGAGATTTCAGACCCCAAGAAGTCCCTTCAGGCCCTTCTTTCGGAGGTCCCGGAGTATCTGGATCAGAATTTAGACCTACGCAAGAGGGTGCTGGATTTCCTAGCACTTCATTTGGAACTGGCCCCGGTGCAGGGTCGGGGTTTAGACCACAACCAACAGGTAATGGTTTTCCTAAACCCAAGCCACCCCAATTTGGAATAAATGGTGGCGCTGGAGCTGGATCTGGAACAACAGGTTCTGGCTTTCCGGATTCTTCGGGAACACGTCCTGATTTTCCAGAAACGGGAAGTGGATTCCCAAAACCAGGTGCAGGTGGTACCAGACCGTCTTCAGGAGAAACAGGATTTGCGGGGTTTCAACCTACTAATCCTGCGGCACAGTTTGGAGCTGGGACAGGTCCCGACGGGAATGGATTCGGCTCTGGAGAAGATAAACCTTTTAAACCTAAACCACCAGGATCTGGAGAAAAGTTACCTGGAGGATCTAGTGAAAAACCAGGATTTGATTTTGATAGTAATAGTATTGGCGGGTCAGATCAAGATGAAGACGGAGGATATCCTAAACCTCCGTCAAATCAATTTGGAAGCAGTGGAGAGACTGGCCTTATACCGGGCGCACCGTCGAGACCTGGTACAGCCGGGCAATCTGGATCAAGACCAATAGATCAAAAACCGTTTGGTTCTAGCCAAGGCCGTCCATCAACTGATGGTGATGAATATGACGACAAATACGATACACGTCCTAAGCCAAGTAGACCTTTCGGACAAGATGGCGGAGGACAATCAAAACCTAGCAGACCAGCTGGAGGTGGAGCGGGACAAGGTCTTCCTGAAGATTCAAGTGCAAGTGAAACAGACATGTATGGATCCGGCGGAGATGACTACGGGTCAGGTCAAGATACAGGCGCGGGGTTTCAAAAACCTAAACCTGATGGAGGAGCAGGAGGTTTTGGTGGAAGTGGTGGGTCATCTGAATTCGGCTCCGGAGGCAATCAAGGAAGTGGTTCTCAGTTTGAAGGAGCTGGAGGATTAGATAATACTGGTGGAGGCCAATTCGGTAGTGGTGAAGGCAGGCCAGGAGGTACTCAATTTGGCGGAGCGAGTCCAGATCAAGAAGGAAGTCAATTCGGGGGTGGAGGTGGTGGAACAAGTCAAGGTAGCGGTTCCCAATTTGGCGGAAGCGGTCGTCCAAGTACGCCACAAGGTGGTGGGAGGCCAGCAGGTACGGGAGGTAGACCACAAGGTGCAGGAGGTAGGCCACAAGGAAGTGGTGGAGGTAGACCTGGAGGTGGTGCCGGCGGTAGACCTCAAGGCGGTGGAGGAAGACCACCAGGTACGGGAGGCAGACCTGGCGGAGGTAGTGGTTCAGGGAGGCCTAGTCAAACGGGCGATTTTGGTGATGAAGAGGATGTTGATGTATTTGGAGAAGGGCCTGTAAGTAGACCAATATCTGGCAACGAAGATAAATACAGACCGAGTGGAGACAAACCATCAAGTCAAGAAAAACCATCGAGCGGTGGCCAATTCACAGGTACGATAGGCATTAGCACTGATACAGGTGAATCTGGAGACTTTGATAATAAACGGCCAATAGTAACTGTAAGTGAGGAAGACTCGGATTATGATGTTTTTAATTCGGGCGGCGGTGGAAGACCTAGTGGAGATCGTCCACCTGGAGGTGGCGGTGGGAGACCTACAGGTGATCGGCCTCAAGGAGGCGGCGGAAGACCACCAGGTACGGGAGGCAGGCCAGGAGGAGGCAGACCTAGTGGTGGAAGACCCTCTGGAGGTATAAGACCAGGCGGTGTTGGTGTAGATACAGATGAAGGATATTCACGACCAATGCATGGAACGATTCTTAGAAACTTAGGAGATGAAACAATCGGCATTAGACCTGGAGTATCAGTCAGAGCTCACGTACAACAAATAGATCTTTTACCTTATGGTTCAAGAGTACCATCACCTGGAGAACAATTAAATAAAGATATTAAAAATAATGAATAATTATTCATAATGACTGTTATTTTAATTCCATCATTCATATAAATACTACTATTCATTGTGTACATAGATCTGCAAATAGATATTTGAAAACATAGTATCTTCGTTCTTATAAGTATGCGTGTTGTATTAATACGTATAGTTTTAATCATATATGTAATTTAAGAAGCAATATTATTTATGTATTTAATTAGATGTAGATTTTATGAAATATAATTTAATTATTTATTGTAAGTTACACTTGTTTATTATTTAGATATTCGTATGTGTAGATAATACTGTCAATCACATTTCTATTTTTTAAATTATTGTATGTATTATAACTAAATTGTTATTATGTGATATGTATTTTAGTATAAAATAAAATTAAATGTAATTTGTAAATTTATTTTATTATTAGAGCAAAATTATTATAAAAATATTATATACAAGCATAGGTGGGCATTAACTCGTTAATCCGTTAATCGTTAATTAACGAAGTTAACAAAATGGTTAACGGATTAATTTTTAAGTTAACTCAAAAAAATGTTAACGCTTTTGTTAACTTCCGTTAACTTAGTCCGTTACAATAGTTGTTTGATATGAAAAATACATAAGAAAGTTGTCGAAAAAGCAAAAAAAAAAAAAAAAGGTCTTCAAACATTTTGGATGGTTTTACATTTTAACGATTAACTTTAACTTTCGTTAAATTTTCGAATTTTCGGTTAACTGTAACTTCCGTTACTTTTTCGGAATTTTAACGCTTTAACGGTTAACGAAGTTAACGTTTTTATTAACGGATTAACGAAGTTAACTTTTCGATTAACTGTGCCCACCTATGTATACAAGTCATTCACAAGTCAAACCGAATACTTATGATTTCTCCTTACCAGATTGAGTTCCTCAATTAGTACTTTTATTTATTACTAATCATTATAATAAATATATAAATCGCATAACTATAAAAATACCTATGATTGTTTATAGAAACATTAATATTCTTGACATTCTTTTTGTGTTCTTAATCTCATAGACATCTAACCAATACATCTAATATTTCTAAAAAGGACTTACACAACTTTCAAAATGAAATATACCTATGTAGAAGTATTTTTTTGCATTTAAAGCAATGGCGATACATTAATTTAGCTCCAGGACTTATACTTTTACAACCAATCACAAACGATATTACTGGAGTGTCATGTACATACATACATAAGTAATAAATACATAATTGATGAAACCGGAGCATCCTTGAGATTCTCTAGGTGTTTTTTTTTCCTCATAGCGCCGTAGGTGCGACTACTTAATAAATCTCGCATATATTTTATCTTCTTAAAATGTTTGATTGATCGTTCTCCGTGTAATGATCATGAATATTAAAATAATTGTATCGCTTAAGTAGACTTTCATATCAATATTTATTGTTCATGTTTAATTAATAAATAGACGGATGTTGGTTATATTAAACAGTCGAGCAATTATAGTATATAAAAACATTACACCTCCATATTATTCAAAGAGTTTTTTAATCTTAATTTAATTGCACGATACAGATTTATATTAAATATATCCTATAACGCAGCTTCGCAAGAAAAGTGTCACAACTCAAAAAAATGTCATTTTGAGGAAATAGGAATAAATGAAATTATAACAATTTAGGTAAATCAAAATTGTAAAGGTAGTATAGAAAAAGGACTGATACACAGTATTTAATTTAAATATTACAGTAATCCTGCGTGATGTTTGAAAAATAGTATCTATTAAAATGCTTAGTGATTAAGTATTTAAAAATAAAATAAAAAATGTGACATTTATTTTGAATATGCTAGTTTTGTTGACGGTAGGTACACGAACTACATTAATGACAATTTTTAGTAGAAATATATAGTAATTTGGAATCATTCTACATATTTATCTCAAATATGACATTTTTTAGTTGTAACACTATTTTGCGGGGGTGCGATTTATAAAAATTAATTTATTCAAAGTTGGGGTAATGTTATATAAAAAATAACACACCTTAGGTGCCAGCCCTAAGTAAATCAATATTTTTTATGATAACATTGTGATTTCCTGCATTAATAATAATTAATATGATTTTCTATATGCATTTTTAAGAAAAGTATTTTAAATTAAATTACTAAATTAATATAATGATTAAAAACATTAGTGTTTATCTAGGATTCTGAGTGCAAGTGAATGAATAGGTACCTACTCATTATTTGTAGTGTCCGACCGAATGTTCGGTTTCGGTTTCGGTCGAGTTTCGGCAAAAAACGAGTTTCGGTTTAGTTTCGGTTTCGGCAGCAAACCTGCCGAAACTACGACCGAAACCGAAACTGCATTCGGGAGTTCTCGCGCTGTGATCGGTCAAGTTCGGCGCGTTAAATTCCATCAAAAATAGATAATTTTATGTTTAATATTTAAAAAAAAAACATGAATAATATTCAAAAGAAGAATCTATCTACTCAAATAAACACCTCACCTATTTTGAGTATTTTTAAGGCGCAATTAATATTTTTTTCTTAAATGAGGGGTTGTTATATTGATTATTATCATACCAATAAGTAAAAATGTCGAAGACTACATAGATATGTGATTTAAAGATAAAAAATAAAGACTGACTGATTATAATAACGTTTTCTTTATTTTTCCCTCAAAACATGATCATTGTAAGGAAGTTTCGGTTTCGGTTTCGGTTTCGGCCGAAACTGAGACTGCTGCCGAAATTCGTTTTCGGTTTCGGTTTCGGTCGTAAAAACCAGTTTCGGTCGGACACTAATTATTTGTATACATTAAATACAAGGCCCATCAGTGAGAACATCAAATATATCTAATAGAAGTAATAAACCTTGTAAATATTTTATAATTAGTCTATATTCTTTATAAATATGCTAATAATATTAACAATTAATAGGTACCTCTATACGGTATTAAGAAGATCAGTAAAAACTAACTCATCCAGATATTGACCTTGTTTCATCGCCGCTATACGTACTTATAGTCCTCGCAAGGACGTTATCACTTTTGCATATTTTACAGTAGCACTTGTTACGTTACACACACACACAGACACACGTACACTATCGTACAAAATCATCACTCATTAATTAGTGTATATAAAAACTCTAATAACTTTTTTTTTAACAATTTTGAAATCAAAGTACTTTTAATTTGTTATGATAATCTCATTATAATTTACTGATTAAAATTATGCTCATAGTCCGTTATTAAAAAGGTACACAGAAAAAAACTTTATTGGACCAAGAAAACCTTGTTTTGTATATAACGAAAACAATATTTTGTTAATATAAGAAACATACTCTTAATCCAACTACGTTATTCCTTCGTTCAAGAATACTATAGTTGGTTTAAGAGATTATTGCTTATCTTAACAAAATATTGTTATATACAAAACAATGTTTACTTGGTTTGAGAAATCCTTTCTATCAGTGTATTATGAACGATAAATCAGAATTGAAATATAGGGGTCATATGTCGTTCTATAAAAAATATAATCCATTTTGATATTTAAAAAAAAATGTCATAAACAAATATATTAATAATGATTTGATAAAACAAAGTTTATTTATTGTACGATACTATAAGTATAATAGTTTTAGCAGGACTGTACGTTGTTGTAGGTATATAATTATAGTCGTATGTCAATTTACTATCATTATGTATGTTTTCATCTGTTAATTACAAGTGATTTGTGTATCAAACAGTTCTTTGCAATGCATGATGAATGTGGCGACATTCATAAAAAAACAAACATTATGTTTCCTGTATTTATGTATATACTTATGTATTATACTATACATCAATATACCTATACATATCTATCAAAAGTGTCAGATTAACCACTAGGTTAATCTGGGTTAGGATTCTGCGGTTATAGAGCTTTACCTACCATACCCTTCATTGCCTTTATGAAAATATATCTATAGACATAAATATGAAAAGAAATATTTATTTTTATGTTTTGCTTTACTTTAACAAAAAAAAAACAGTTAATCTTTCCATAAAGCAGCGATTTCCAAACTGGAAGGTGCGCCTCCTTGGGGAGGCGCAGACTAGTGCAAGGGAAGGCGCGAAAAGTTTAACAGAAGTGTAATTTTCATAACATAACATTAAGATATATAAATTAAAAAATATATTTTCTTATAAATAAACTTATTATTTTTTAAAATATATTATCTGTTCCTGAAAAGCACATTTCTGTTTTGTTTTAGATTGACAATTATTAAAAACGAAAAACTGATAGAAATAGTATGCGATACTTCAAACAAAAAGTTCAGAGGGAACCCTTACTTCAGTTTTAGTTTAATCGAAATGAAGAATATAATATATTTTTTATTTTTTTTATTAAAACATTGTATACCTTTAAAAAATATTTCTATTATTTTATGAAATAATGGGGGGGGGGGAGGCGTGGCAAGATTAAATTTTTTAAGGGAGGCGTAGTTGTATAAAGTTTAGAAACCACTGCCATAAAGGATCATAAAGATTAAAATTACGTGACACTCTTTAGACCCATTGGGTCATATTATTAACTTCCCAATAGGGAGTTATTGTAATTGGTCCGAAAATCGAAATCAAAAATTTTAACATATTTTCATGTTTCAAGGGCATTAGAGTATATTGACACTATTTTCAGAAAAATGTCTGTGTGTGTGTGTGTGTGTGTGTATGTACGTACGTACGTACGTGTCATTTTTTTCCGGGACGAAATCTCGCGAACAAAAAATGCTATTGACTTCGTTGGGGTGCTAATCGACGCGTCTTGACGTGAATATGATCTGAAAGAAAGGATTTTTCGAAATTCAACCCCTACGGGGGTAAAAAGGGTGTTTTTTTCATTTTTATTTTTTTTCTTGGTCGAATTTAGTCGGAACTTAGAATAAATACTATACAATACAAATAATGAAACGTGTATTTCAGTATTTATTTTTTATATGGGTCCAAACAGCTATTAAAGGGATGAAAACCACCATCAAAATTTGAATTTCATACTAATAAATACATCTAATAATTCATGTTGCCTTGGAAACAACACAATTCAAAATTCAAACTGTCAGATTAGTTTTTCTAAAAATGTGCATTATATTATTGACATTATTAGGATATTAGAAAACTAATATTCATAATACAAAGGGTGAGTTTTATTTCTGATAAATTCCATTTAAATTTTTCATATACATATTAAAAAAAAATATTTACAAACTATAACATATAACATAGTAATATTAATTATGGAAACAATAAGTAATCAGTATTCAAGTATTGTTAGTCATACCATGTTGGGAAGTTGATTGTGTGGACCTAAAGGATCGCACCCCACAGCATTATACGTTATATAGTTTAATTTTATATCCCCGGGTAAAATTGGATCCGACAGCTAGTTTTATTGTTAGAGTCAAAAAATTTATTAACAAAATTGTATTTTCTTTCAAATACATAGTTGGGTTGTTAAATTTTTTTTATTATCTATATTTAAAATAAAACATAAACCTAAGCACGTACCGTTTCATAGATATAAAAAATGTAACCCTATTCTAGATACAATATTAATAAATATTAAAATAATCACGTTGAAAAATATAATGCACAAAAAAAAATAACAAAAAGTATGTTACCCATCGTTAAAGTTCCCAGAACGTATTCGCTATATAGATAATAAATAGTTGCATTTTATAAATAGTTAATGAAGGTGTACCATCGTCATTAATGTGACGAACCTTAAAATATTGTATATATTTTTCAAATGTCAAGATGTGTAACAGGATTTTTTGTCGATTCACTTCCAAATATAGGTGGATCTTTAGTATGTTTATATAACACAACTTAGACACCATTCAAATTATTTAATATATCTATTATACGTATAGCACACTGTAATAAAAGATTTAGTTTCGAAAAATTTTGTTTTTAATTTATATTCAGAACACATGTACCTACATTTAATGGAATATTTTACTTTGTTTATTATTAAAAGTATTAATTTGAAAATTGAAATAGACAGAACGGTATATAATAGTAACATGTACTAATTTGTACTGGTGTAATGGCAGAGCTAGTTTTTCATTATTTTGAATAAATTACACGTGAATATATTTGCTTTATAATTTTTATAGTATTTAAAAGGGTTGAAGTTTCGAATAATTAGTTTTTAAAACGTCTCCCTAGCTATCCAATTGTGTAGAATTTCAATAAATAGAACACTTTCGGCAAGTTCTCTCATTTATCGTGTGTTAAAAACTCTATTTTTAATATCCAATTACTCAAAAAACATACGTCCAATATTTTAAGAAAAATATACGAGTTATCCATAAATAACATATATTCAAATTTTAGACTTTTATCTATACATTGCTCTAATGATCGAATAACATTAATCTTCTAAATCGATTTTAAATATATGCAAAAGATTTAGACGAGATGGTTTCAATATTCACAAGACGCTACTGTCTATAGTCTCGTATACAGCCCTAATTGTTTTTATACAATTTTATAAACATTTAACCATACAAATCATTATATACTAATTAATTCATTACTTATATATACTTAAGAATTCAAATAATAAATATGATATAAAAATACAAGTTTCATGACAAGTTTGAATTAATTATTACATGTATCAACTAATACCTACGAGTGTTAATGTTAATAAATAGTAATTGATTTATGTTATACATGTACATTTATAAACTGTAGTAATATTATATTGTAGGTACCTACATATGATTATGTATTTATTAATAAAGCACAATACAAAGAAGTAGGTATTGTTACAATTAATTAATTAAACCCAGGGCCATATTTAGAAAATTGCCGCCCCTTTCATTGAATAAAAATTAAAAAAGTGACGTTTTTTTTATTCCAATGACCTTTTTTATTTGTCAAGTAAAAATTTTATTAGTTAAAAAATCTGAAGACCTTTTTTTAGGTTCTCAAGCCAAAATTTGAAGACTTTTTTTTCAGGTTCTCAGATAAAATTTTTACCACAACTTTTTTTTACGCTCAAATCTGCCGCCCCTACATTTTGCCGCTATAGGCACGTGCCTACACTGCCTGCATGGTAAATCCGGGCCTGATTAAACCTACACTACTGTGCAAAAGTCTTTTGAATGTAAATATACAGATTTCAGTCAATAAAAATACCCAAAATAGCGAAAAGAATATGTTCACTCGCAGTCAAAATAGTAAAAAAAAACAATTTCTCGTTAGCTTGAAAGACACTGTGCGTCAATACTTTCAACTTGAGTAAACCTGACCTTTCAGGCATATAATTCAAAAATAACATGGAAAATTGTAAATGCTGTATTTTAGATATGCTAGGATTATTACAAAAGTTGTAATTAAGTACTCTTATCAACATTTAACCATTTTTACAGTTTTTTATTTACAATACGAGTGTCCAAAGACTTGTATGTACGATATTAAATTTTCACGATGGATAGTTATAATTATTAATGAGCTTGTTAAATAAATGACATATGTACCTGAGTGTAAACATACAATGATCTAACCTTGGATCATGTCTCTTCTGTAGATCCTCTTGAGGCTTCCTTAAAATTATCTTTCTCTTTCTGATCCAGTTTTAAAAACAACAAAAAATACATCTTTGTAATTTATAATTTACTGTTATTTAATAACTATAAATAATTATATTGAAAAACAATATTTACATATTATATGCTAATTATTTTTATGGCTGGAGTAAGAAGAACGAATCATAAATTTTGTAAATAATAACCATAATAAAATGTAAGTTTTGATAAAATCTAGGATCGGAAGCTAAAACGATTAAATTCATTGGAGAAACAAGATAAATAAAATTAATCCTTTCGCGACGAGACATGATATATATTTTTTTTATGAAGTCAAAATTTTCTTTTGTATTAGAAAATGTTGAAAAAAAACTGCAAATGGTTGTGGTACGCGGCTTCACCCGCGTTGTATTTGATTTTATGAACTGTTGCATAATTTATAAAAGTGAATAGTATTAGAGATAAATAATTGTATTTTTTTGGAAAATTCAATCTTAGTAGATGCATACGCTATAAAAAGAAGACACCCCTAAAATTTCACATTTCTAGAACTATGGATTTGAACTGAGTGTTGATAAGACAGTTACTAAGATTGCCTCCCTTTATAAATATCTATAAATTAAGTATGTGTTCTACAATTTATTATGTTAAATTATATTTAGATTATTATTGCAAAATTCTAAATTGACAAAGACTTATGTCCAAGCTTGCAAGCACTCTCAAATGGGGTATCAAACTTATATGACAGTTCTCAGTAAGTTTTTGACAGATAGTTTCATACATAGGAAGTAAAAAAAAGGTATGTAAAGTAGTATATTTATTAACCTTGCGTAAAAATAGTAAAAACCAACTTACTGCGCATGCAACTATCTGTTAAAAACTCCAAGAGAACTGTCATATAAGTTTGATATCTCATTTGTGAGTACTAGCAAGCTTAAAAATTTGTTAGGTTTTTTATAGTACCGGACATTAGACTGTATTTCAATATAAAACCCAATAATCATTTGAATCAATCAATAACAACAAAAATATACAAATCATAATCTACAAATGAAGACACGCCAATGTTAGTTTATACAATTTGAAGTAACATTAACTCATCGACCATGAAAATCACGATAATAATAACAACTTAAGTGCTTCGTCTAATTTATAATGTCCTGTGGAAAAAGAAAATTCATTTATATACAAGGAAACCACCGCGTTTAAATTGTTTGTGAATTCCTTGCCGGTACCTTTGTCAAAATCTGTTCAACTCACGTAAATATTCTCACATTAATTTACATTCAAATTGGACAGTTCTTTAATACAATTGTGTGGTATTCTGAAATATGATTTAAAAGGGGCGTCGTTTTTACAAGACGACTAAATCAAATGTATTTTTTTAATCTTGTAAATTATATCATTTTTAATTTATTACATTTGAAAAAAATGCAAAAAATATTAACTATTAAGAAATCATAATGTACCCTATACATTTTGTTAATTTTCGAATTTTAACCCTTAACTGCTCCACTTCTCCAGAATAACATACCTGCCACACTGGGGTCACTAAAATGTTAACTACTCGTAAGCTATTGAATATATTAATTCAATAAAATTGCTCTATCATCTTCGAACGATATGGAATGCACTAAAATCAGTTATTTAAGAAAATCTGTAATTTTTAATATACAGGGTTACACATTAGGAGTGGATATCGACTTTATTTTCGAAACTATAAAAGTTAGAACAATATTTGAAATTGTAACTACCTTTGAATTAGCATTTCGAGGAATAATAAAAAATCATACAAGGGTAGTTACAATTTGAAATATTGCTCTAACTTTTATAATTTCGAAAATAATTTATATTTTTAAAATATTTAAAAAAATTGAAAACTTTGTAAAATTTAAAAATTGAAGTTGAAACAATGCGGGGCGCCTGGTACCCCACAGTTACAGCTAAGGGTTCAACGTTACGTGTTTTCAATAAAAAACAAATAAATCGATAATCTCAACAAAAAAAATGAAAAATAGCCATTAATTAAATGCAAATCTTATGCAAAAATCAAAAATAAGTTCTTCTCAAAATCTTACATAAAAAACCATTAATTTTTTATGCTGTATCATCTATATAACATCTTTAGAACACCTCTCGATATTTTCATGTGATCTGATATAATACTAACTACATACTTGAAGACCTTCATTGTTGAATGAAAGAGACATAATATTGAATCGTTAATAAATCCATTAGTTCTATCTTGTTCTAAATTAGAGTGGGAATCCATGAAAAAAATTGATCTATATTGTCATATATGTAACATTGGCAGATTCCTTCAAGATGAGCTAGTTGTATAAATAGAGCTGGTATATCTTCAGTTTGTATCATTTATCATCAAGTAGTTCATTGTTCTAGTTGTTGAACAATATAGACTTGACGTTGTATTACATCATGAGGTCCAGACATAGTTTGGTATGTATTGATCATTATATTGTTAGTTAGTTAATAGTTAATGTTATATTGTTAACTATTTTAATTATTTTGTTGGTTGTGGTCACTTTTTTTTAATTAATGACCGTTCATTGTTGAAGTTAATATTTGAATAGTAATATTTTAATGCTTTTTAATTTTGCTGAGTAAATAATTTTATTGAAATAGATAAAAAAATTCATTATTATTTAAACTGATACATTATTGAGATTAAAATATTTTTTACAGTTTTACATTTTTTGTCTCCTTTTTTCCCAATCATTCGCATGGGAAAATTTACCGCAAATTCCAACAGGACGTCGATCTCAATATTTACTACTAGAAAATAATGGAGGATACAAGTATGGGTAAGTATACGTGATATTAATAACATATCAAATATTCACATGTTACTAAATTCTACACTTTGAGTATGGTTTACTAAGTATATTCAAATTTAAATTAATAAATGATCTTAATTATTTAATTATATACTTATTTTAGATACGACACTGGGCATGGGTCCAGTGCTAAACAAACAGGCAGCCCTGATAACCAAGTAGAAGGTCATTACTTTTATACAGATCCTACTGGACAACAAGTTGACTTGAAATATACATCCGGTGTGCAAGGGTTTGTTCCAGAAGGTCTGGAAGCTTTACAACAAGCCATCAGCAAATGTAAGTAGAATATTATTATTTGAAATTTATTTTAAAATTAATTTAAAAACATTAATTGATTTATTTCAGCTGCTCCAGCTCACGGTATTTCCCACACTCCACATACTTATCAACCATCAACATACAGTGCTCCTCAAGCACATACTGACGACCAAGCAGGTACAGGTGATGCTTCATATTCATTCACTGTCGACACAGATACCTATCAGCGTAAAGAAGTATCTGACGCATCTGGTAATGTAAAAGGACACTACTCGTTCAAAAATGAAGCAGGCAGTCATGATTTGTCGTACATTGCTGGACAAGGAACAGGATTCGTTGCCACATCAGGTTCTCTTTCACAACCAAACGGAATTCTAGGAGCTGGTACTCCATCTCAACATTCTTCCCCGTCTTCATATCACTACCCTACTCCCAGTGGAGTGATTGCTACAAGATCAGGATCTCAGGATGGCCCTAGCGATGCTTCTTACTCATTCAGCTATACAACTGGAGACTCTGATCGCCATGAAAGTTCAGATCCACACGGAAACGTTCAAGGAAAATATTCTTATAAAAACGAAGCTGGAACACACGACTTAAGCTACGTTGCAGGCTCTTCAACTGGTTTTCAAGTAACCGGAGGTTCACTTGCGTCCCCGAACGGCTTAGAAGGCAGGAGTATACCTGTTAGTACTTATTCTACTCACCAAGGTCACCATAGCCCATCAGTACCACATGCTACTACAAGATTCGATGGTTCTTCGGACGTTTCGGCAATCTCAGATGATGGATCATATTCTTTTAGTTACTCTACTGGAGATTCAAGCCGCCATGAAAGTTCAGACCCGTCTGGAAATGTTCAAGGAAAATATTCGTATCAAAATGAGGCCGGTACTCATGATTTGAGTTACGTTGCAGGATCTTCTACAGGATTTCAAGTAACTGGAGGTTCTTTATCTGCACCAAATGGATTGACTGGAGCTCAGTCAACTGGTCAAGCCTATCATAAAACAAGTCAACCTTCTTATGCTACAACTTATGCGGGTACATCGTCACCAGCTTCGAGATTTGGTTCAGTACATACTTCATCACCATCTACCGATGGTTCTTATTCGTTTAGCTATTCTACAGGAGACTCTGACAGAATGGAAACATCAGATGCTAGCGGAAATGTTCAAGGGAAATATTCTTATAAAAATGCCGATGGAACACACGATTTGACTTACGTAGCTGGATCAGCTACAGGATTTTTACCAACTGGAGGTTCTCTTGCAAATGCAAATGGTTTGAATGGAGGAAGTTCTGCTCATAGAGGTACGGATTATATTCAATTTTTTTTTGATAAATATACACTGCCGTGTAAAAGTCTTTGGACACTCGTATTGTAAATATAAAACTGCAAAAATGGTTAAATGTTGATAAGAGTACTTAATTACAACTTTTGTAATAATCCTAGCATATCTTAAATACAGCATTTACAATTGTACATGTTATTTTTGAATTATATACCTGAAAGGTCAGGTTTACTCAAATTGAAAGTATTGACGCACAGTATCTTTCAAGCTAACGAGAAATTGTTTTTTTTTTTACTGCGAGTAAACATATTCTTTTTGCTATTTTGGGTATTTTTATTGACTGAAATCTGTATATTTACATTCAAAATCACAGGTATCCAAAGACTATTGTACGGCAGTGTACATCTTTTCGTTATTTTAATTTTATATTTGATATTTCAGCACATGCCGCGCCATCGTATACACCGTCAGTGATTGCAGCCAAGGGAGCGTCATATGATAACCAAAACTCTGAGGATGATTTGTCTGGTACTGGAGATTCCAGTTACAGTTTCGTCATAGACACAGACACATACACTCGTAAAGAAGTATCCGATCCATCAGGAAATGTACAAGGAAGTTACTCATACAAGAACGCTGAAGGATCTCACGACCTTACTTACGTTGCCGGATCAGCTACAGGATTCTTAGCAACTGGAGGTTCTTTGAAAGATGCTCCTGGACTCTCAGAAGCACAGCTAAAGTCCGGACATGCTAAATCACATAGTTCAGGTAATATTAGTATAATAAATTTAAATCTTAAATGTTTTATGTACAATCTATTTATATTTTAAATGAAAATGAAATTTCATAATACCTACATACATGAATGCATCTATCCAAACGGTATATATTCAATTTATGTACATTTTATGTAAATCCAGAAAGTAAGAACATATGTACAGTTATAAAATTCTAGTTAACATATCGTTACCTCGGAGCAAGAGTGGCACAAATCAAAAACTCTAATGTCCGGTATTATAAACGACCTAGCAAATTTGTTAGCTAGCAAGCACTCTAAAATGAGATACCAAACTTATATGACAGTTCTGTTGATGACTTTGACAGATTTCGCGCAAGCGTTGTATGTAAAAACCAACGGTATTAAAACAGTTGTGCTATTATGAAAATTATTTTATACGGTCAGAGTCGCCAACTGTGTTACAATACGTTGAAGTGTCACTGCTCTAAATTCCATAACTAATCCATAGATACTATAACAAAATTCATAACCTCTTTTATGAGTGCTTGCAAGCTAACAAATTTTGCTAGGTCGTTTTATAACGTTTATAATACCGGACATAAGTTTTGGGAAATCATGTTTTTAAACGTACATATACAATTGAATCGGTGAGTGAAAGAACGATATATCTCCAAAATAACCATTTTGAGAAAAACGAAAAAAACTGTTTTAAAGGAGAACTATGGGTTATTTGGTCTAATTATGTATTGTGACATTATAGAACTTATGTTAACCGATAATAATACGTACATAAATAAATAAAAAAAAATGCAAAAAAAGATATTCGAAAAAAAAATGACCTGCAGTTATACTGTTCTTTCACTCAATTAAAAAAAAATTGCAAATTTTTTTTTTATTGCTTTATTTTCGGCTTTATTATTTTATTTTTTATTATTTTACAAAAAAAAATATTTGTAATTTTTACTCAGAATCTTCATTTTTGACTTTCCAAGAAATAATATGGTAGTAAAATTCGAGGATTTCGTCAGCAAAGTAAGGTAAAAGTAATTGTAAAAAAAATTGAACTACCCCCCGTCGCTCGTACGATGTTGGTCGATGTATTATTATTTTGCTATGTGATAGAGCTACGAATTTTAAACATTTTGCCTATCTCAGTTAAAAATGCCATTTTTGGCACTTGTATTGTTCTTTCACTCACCGATTCAATTGAATGTTACATTATTTTGATGATTTAGAAAAGCGCTAGTAAATCCAACTTTTACACACTTAATAGTACTAATGTTTGAGCAAATTTTACCTATGTTTCACCATCCTACCACCCTTTAAAGTCCTTAAAGGCTTTGACTTGACAGTTTTTCATAAAAAATGTTGATCAAATTTTGCTCCCTGGTGGCCACACATGGAATTAACAGTTGTGATACTCTTGCATATAAATCTATACCATCGAATGAGTTCAGTACAAATTCGATATTTTTTTAGTTGTACCACTCCTGCTTCGAAATGACGATATATTGAAATTCGTATTTGTGTATTTGCCTCTATAATTTACATTCTCTTTATTCTTTGTCTAATATTTCTCAATCAACGTTTTTTTAGGGTTCCGTAGAAAACTAGGAACCCTTATAGTTTCTCCATGTCCGTCCGTCCGTCCTGAAAAATTTTGTCATAATAAGATGAAATTTGGTATACGGTCGTAGATTGATGACCCAAAAACAGAAATGATAAGATTTTTGAAAATAAAATGTT
The DNA here is from genome assembly GCA_949319165.1 of Sialis lutaria. Lineage (NCBI taxonomy): Eukaryota > Metazoa > Arthropoda > Insecta > Megaloptera > Sialidae > Sialis > Sialis lutaria. Next base: position 39,353,704 of record OX439233.1, read on the forward strand.
TTTAGACCCCCCTTTCATAAAATGAAAAGTGTTTTCAAAAAAAAAATTCACCTACGCCATTGAGTGGGGTGTCGTTAGAAAGGTCTCCTAAAATGCAACAAAAAAATGTAATAGAAATTTTTAATTTTAACCCTTCGATCACGATGTATTTTCTCTCCAAAGTCATTAAAAAAGCGCCCCCCCCCCTCTATTTTCTAAAATATCAATTTTAAAAATCTGAAAAAATTCCAGAACGTAGATTTTAATTAGTACTTTCACTGAAAATTATAACGAACATTGTCAAAAATATTTTGGACCCCCCTTTCATAGACTGAAAATTGAACTTTCATTTTTTTCCCCACTTACCCTATTGAGTGGGGTGTCATTTAATAGGTCTCGTAAAATGCAATAAAAAACGTCAAATAACTTTTTGATTTAAACCCTTCAGTCGCGATATATTTGCTTTTTAATGTCGCTGTCAGAGCGTCCCCCCCCCTCTATTTTCTAAACTATTGATTCGAAAAATCTGAAAAAAATTCAGAATGTAGCTTTTAATTAGTACTTTCACTGAAAATTATAACGAACATTGTCAAAAATATTTTGGACCCCCTTTTCATAGATTGAAAAGTGAACTCACATTTTTTTCATTTACCCCATTGAGTGAGGTGTCATTTGATGCAATAATAAAAGTCAAATGACTTTTTGATTTTAACCCTTCAGTCACGAAAATTTTGAAAAATACTTTTTATAAATCGTAGTGAGAATGACTACGGAACCCTATCATGTGCGTACCCAACACGCACTTGCCCGTTTTATTAATGTTAGTTTTAAATTAATATTTATTATACTTTAGCCCCATCTGGTTACGCCCATACACCAGCCCAATCGTACACTCCCCAAGTTGGCTCAAGATCAGGAGCTTCTGCCCCATCCTCTGACGACCAAGCCAACACCGGTGACGCTAGTTACGCATTCTCTATCGACACTGACTCGTATGTACGTCACGAGAGCTCCGACCCGCACGGTAACGTCATGGGAAGTTACTCCTACAAGAATGGTGCCGGTAGTCACGATCTCAAATACGTCGCCGGGTCGGCTACGGGATTCTTAGCGACAGGAGGATCTCTGCAGACGCCCCCTGGCTTGTCTGAGGCTCAACTTAGATCTGGAGGTAAGGTTTTTTGTTTGTTTTTAACCAGGTGTTTATAATAAGAAAATATACATGATGCCAGAAATTATGATTTTAAATAATGAAATAGGTTAAAAAGATTCTAAAAATATTAAAAGCGAGATTAATATAATTTTTGTTAAAATAAAAATGCAAAATACAATGCTGAATGGAACACCAATCAGAGCGAATGACGTCACGCATCAGTAAACGTCTTTTATTTTACACAAATATCAATTTTATTAGGTACATCACTTATTTAAGAACTTATATACTTTGGAATTCATTTTTAACACACAAAATAATTAAATTAATGTCTAAATCTGAATGTTTGATTATTGTTGACAAGGAGTGTGACGTCACAACTCTGTAAATGTCACCTGCGAGCGTTTTGGCGTCAAATTCAAAAAGAGTAAATTTTTGCGATTAAATCTTTGTTTTCTGCAGAAATAAGTTTTTTTTTTAAATAGACGCGTAAGATCATCATAGAATATTTTTTTTTAATCAGTCATCATGCCTATTGTATTATGTTTTCAGCTGGATCATCGTTCCATTATTCTCCACCGCAAGCCCCGGCTTCAAGAGCTCATTCTGGACATGCTAGTAACTCCATACATACAGGACCATCAGGTATAAGCAGTTATTCTCTGGATAATATCAAAGTTAAAACGTACCTACCACCTAGTCAAGACAAACAAAAGTTTGGTTACGTTTTTGATTCACAATAAAATATGTAGGTACTTATCACATTCTAATAATAATGTAAATATTAATTATATAGTGTCTATTATCTTGAATCTATTCTTCTATTCTTTTAAAACTTGATCTTTATATGACAATAAAATTTAACTATATTCAATTTAGAATTTGTACAGTTTTTTCTCTGTTTTTATTCTACAATTTCTTTCTATAACAATAAAAATATTTACATTATTATTTGTCGATAAATTTGTTGAAATAATTACTGACAACTTGGCCTGAAATTTACCATTTGATGTTACTTGAAACACTTGACTGTTTTGTTATAAAAACGGTTAATAATATATGTTTCAGATAAATATTGTTACTAATTACGATGTCCTATTTTTATATAATCATTGTTAAAATATAAAAAAATTAAAGCAAGTGCAGATATCTTGCGAAAAAAAATAATTATTTTGATTTGACATAAAAACAATACAATCATTTGTAAATGACTGTATGCAAAAATAAATATTGTCAAAAATAATAATAATATGTATACTGTGTTTTGTATTTTAATAAAAGAAATAAAAAATTATTTCATACTTTTTATTTTTAATTTTGTATACATTTTTCAGTGTTGTGATTTAAGTCTACTATCATAATGTATAGTTAGATCGTTTTTACTTTAGACAATATAGCGTCTTTCATCCGCTATTTTATTTTTTTATGTATCAAGTTTCACTTGCGTAATAAATACGAATATTTCGACACCTTATTTATTAAAATCAGTCAAGCCGTTTTATGGTTACAAGGGTACAAACGTAGGGTATCCGGAAAGTTTTTCGAAACACAATTTTTCGAAACACAATTTTTCGAAATACAATTCTTCGAATGAACAATATTTCGAATGAACAATTTTTCGAAAAAAATAAGTTTTGGATTTTTTAAGTTAGGTAAGTTTAACATAAAATTTGATAATGGTAGAAATGAAAAAGAATAAAGAGTTTAGGTTAGGTCAGCTTTGGTCAGAATAGATTAGTTTAGTCCCGGTTAGGGTAAGTTACTTTTAGTTAGGTTTGCTTAGAGTAGATTAGGTTAGTGCCCGTTTAGTTTAGGTTATATAAAGGTAATATTTAATTTACAGGGATCCAGCATAGTTTTCAATAATCACAAAAAACTTAGGTATATTATTTTAAATAAAAATAAATAAAAAAATGTTGTTTAAAGTGGTTTTTATTAAAAATGCACTGAAAAGTCAAAAATAAATATTCAGTTGTCACTTAATTCTTAGTTTTTTATGACAAAGACCATTAAAAGAGTGGGGGTTTAAATGTATTAAAAAAAATTTCTACCCTTATATATTTTATCAATTCATACACAAGATATTTTTTCATGCATTTGCCTCTATAGCGTCCCGCGCTTTTATAAATTTTTCGAAAAATTGTTCATTCGAAGAATTGTGTTTCGAAAAACTGTTTCGAAAAATTTTCACCAAACCCAAACGTAGATACATACAACCATTAACATATTTTTCAATTCTGCAAAAGTAAATACATATCAGAAGATTCATTAAAACCTGAACAATTTTTTAAAACACAACATTGTACTTAGGTACTTGATGTACAGCTTTTGTCTAGACACTGCTATATACTCAAGGATATCAGGTATTCTCCATTATAATATCATGATTGCAAAATAATGTTACGCACATTTTGAAAAAAATTAGATTAATAATAAATTATATTTTATAATTAATACGCATCCGCTTTATTTTTTGTTGCTTAATTATATCAGGATGCAGAAGATTGCAATAAAGCTATGTTATTATAGAATTTGTATCGGTTATCATCTTCTATACTGCATCATTTATCATGAAGCTTTGACGGTGAATTTTGTATAGAAAATAAATTACATTTTACTGTTTAAAATTGTCTATCACTATAATAGCAATGCATATAACTAATAATTTTATAAAAGATATAAATGCCTACAGCAATTTCAAATCAATAATCTATTACAATATTTTTTGAAAAATTTAAACGGTTTGAAATACAGACCTGCGGTTTGAAAAATTCAACTTTTCACACCATCTATATCTATAAAAGAGTTTGTCCTTAACCATGCACTCACTCATTCACTCACTCATATGTATATCAACGTACAGCCTACACCCCTGGACCTAGAAACGTGAAATTTCGTAGGTGCCTTCCTTTTGTGATGTAAGTACCCACTAAGAAAGGATTTTTCGAAATTCAACCCCTACGGGGTTAAAACAGGGTGTCAAAATTTATATAAAAAATATTTTTTTTGTTCGCATTTAATTGAAACTTATCGAATATACTCTAAAATATAAATAGTGAAACTATTATTTCAGCATTTCCCAAAATTTAACCCCTAAGATGCTAGGGGGATGGAAAAATTTGTAAAATATTTTTTTTTGTATTCACCGAATGAAACATGGCATAAGTAGGTACTCTACAAGAGAAATATCAGTTACGAAAATTCAACCCCTATGGGAATAATAATAATAACTGTTCATGATATTATAAAATAAATTCGGACAAATTAATATTCAATTAAAAATGAAAGTTCGACGGGGACTAGGATGGATTTAATCTGCAATAAAATAATATGATATTTAACCCCTAATGGCGAGAGTAGACGGGGGTTAGTTTTAAAAAAAATGTTAACTAAGATCCGGGATATTTACGTTTTTTTATAAGTAATGAATAAAAATCAATATAAAAAAAATGTAATATGTCATCCCCTATTACTTATAGAGGGTTCTAATCAGTTTCGAAGTTTACGCGAGCGAAGCCGCGGGATTCCGCTAGTTTTCTATAAAATAAACATATTTGAAACGAAATCTAAAATTCAAAAAATCTTCTATACTGCAAAATTTATCATGAAGCTTTGACGGTGAATTTTGTATAGAAAATAAACTACATTATACTGTTTAAAATTGTATAACACTATAATAGCAATGCATTAATGTCACTAATAATTTTATATGCCTAAAGCAATTTCAAATTAATAATCTATTACCATATCTATAAACGCAGTTATAATCCAATTTATTCAAGTTGCAAATTTGGTTCGTAAATAGATCCCGACAAAATGAAAACAACATAAAAAAATTACATGTATATGTAATATGAATATGAAAAACCGGTAACTGTTAAAAATCTGCAAGGGCGTTAAAATATAGCCATACCGTCACTGAACTGCACTAAAGTTCTGTGGGAGAGGGTTCAATGGACTGATCAACCAACGTTACGGTCAAACTAGCGTCAAATGCATTATATTTTCATCAACAACTGTTTTTGTTATTATGGTTTCTTAGAATGCTCATCTTATAGCGAACTGCTACATACCTATGTACCTATAAATATTATATATGATTAGTTTTTTTTGTTTTACTTTAATTATTGTTAAGTGTACATCATTAAAATATAGCAGAAGGAATAACGTTTATAATTTGAAATCCGTTAGAGTCTTTTTATTGAATTTTACCGATGATTCATACAATTTTCAAGAATAAGCAAAAAAGTGTCACAACTCAAAAAATGTAGTTTTGAGGAAATAGGAATAAATGAAATTATAACAATTTAGGTAAATCAAAATTGTAAAGGTAGTATAGGAAAAGGACTGATACACAGTATTTAATTTAAATATTTCAATATTCCTGTGATGTTTGAAAAATAGTAACTATTATTAAGTATTTAAAAAATATATAAAAAATGTGACATTTATTTAGAATATGCTAGTTTTGTTGACGGTAGGTACACGAACTACATTTATGATAATTTTTAGTAGAAATATATAGTAATTTGGAATTATTCTACATATTTATCTCTAATATGACATTTTTTTGCTGGGGTGCGATATACATAAGTTGACTTAGTGTTTGCTAAAATATTTATTACGTTGTCTTCTTCTAAATAGAAAGACCCTTTCAACTACTACATTATTCATATCAGATATATGTATTGTATACGTATAAAATTAACTAAATACAGTTGATACTGATTAGTATTAGTAGTAATATACTTAAATATTAAGTAGGTAACATATACCTAATATACATCTAACGTAACTGATTATTCAAATTAAATTGACTTAAATCACGTATAGTAAATCATAACAATACGTGGGCTGAAACAATAAAATATTTTCATAATATTTCTTGCAATCGAGTATAGACAACGATCAATGAATTAAGTATTTTACTATAACGTACTTGTAGACCTGCGTTTAAATACCGCGTATGAAATGTTATGGTTGATATGCTTTTATTAGTCTTTTTGTATCATGTAAAGGTTTCTGAATAAAATTGTTATCTGATAAATGTATATTTTGACATATAAGTTGTAGAAAATAAAATATTATATCCTGGAAGTCTACAGCGAAATGTTAATCCAAAAAAATATATTCAATCAAGAACGAGTTATTATATTAAGAAGTTATAAATAAAAGTAACAGTAAATCCTCAATAGTAAGAAACACAGTTAATCTAGATGTGTATAAGTTGTTTAAGGATTTTGTCTGTTTAAATCAGCGGTCGCCAACTTTTTGGACATCACGAAACACTAAATCGATAATTTTAAATGAATTAATTTAATGATCAGATGAACTTCTATTTAATTATTTATATAAATTAATAAATAAACAATTAACCTAACCTCTAAATACTATCTACCACTTTCGTTCTATCAAATCATAAAGTGCCTTAAGAAGAAATAACAATTTATCCGATAAGATCGCTAAATAAAAACAATTTAACGCTACCACAAAATTGCTTTTTAACTTTTTTTTGCTTCCATTTATCTTCGTTGTGGGCGTGCGAAACTAAAGCAGTTGAATTCGTATTGCTTTATTTATTATACAAGTTGAAAAATAATACAAGCCGAATTTACATAAATTAAACAAAGGTCACAAACCTGAAAATATTTATATATTATCAGATCAATTTATACTATGATATATTAATTTAATTTTGTATGTTTAATTAATACAATATAGGGGAGCATTGGGGAACAGTGGATCATTTTGTTACTATATTCCTATAAAAACTGTAGTAAATTTTTACCCATATTTTATATAGATCTTATAATGGAGTTATTAAAGTAACAAACTATGTATACTAACAATTTTAGGTGTCAAAGCATTAGAAAGGTTTTTTTCAGTTATTAAAAAAAGAGGAAAATGATCTAATGTTCCCCATGTTCCTCTGTATTACCTACTTATTATAGTAAATATAATGTAGATAAAAAAAATAGGTACATATTATTGTAACATAAATAAATAAAATATGATAATTTAAAATTCGTTAGCAAAATAAAAATGCTATAACATTTTCATGAATGAAATTAATTTCAAAACAAAATTAAAACTGCCCAAGAGACGATAAGGCTTTGTCTCGGTTTCGTTATTAGGTATTTAATTTGTAAAACTCTATAAAATAAAATAAATATGTATTCATAATTTTTGCTATTTCAAAAATAATATCGATAAAAAGCGACAGTCTGCGACATGTTGATTGATTTCCGTGTGAAATTAAGAAAGTGTGTTCGCAAGTTATGTAACTCATACAGCAGCAGCAACGTTAGCCCTGTGCATGTCACTGGTGTCACGCACTATACATTTACAAAACATTTTATACCCGACTTTATCATCTGAATTAAATAATAGCTTACATGAAAAACGAAGAAACTGTGGTTTCTTAGTCACTTAAAATAAAATTGCACCTTTACCACAAAAGTTATGAGTGACATAACTTTTGTGGTAAAGGCGCAATTTTAGTTTAAGTAAATAATAGCTGTCTTAAGTCAAACAACAAATAATGATTCACACACAAACCAAAAGTTTAATAAAATACCATGATATTAACATTCTCGGGGGTGTCCACATAAGGTTTTCCAGAACGGGGTTAAGCTTGTACAATAGTATAATAATATTTTTATTATTAATTTTTTTATATACAAATATATAGATTAGGGATTTCCAACGGTGTCCAGTTGGACCCCCTGGAGGTCTATGGAAGTTTAAAAAGGGTATATAGTATTTAAGGGGTTTATTGAGGGTCTATGATAAATTTTTCTGTTTTAAAATGTTGAATTTCAGTCCTTTTTTTGTTTTTCATTTATATTTATCGATATATATTATTGCTTGTACTTTTTTGATAAAATTTAGTATATTTATGTTTTTTAGAATCTAAAAATTTAAAGAAGTCTATAAAGAAAATCAATTTTTTAAAGGGTCTTGTTAGGAAAAAAGTTTAAAACCTCTAATATAGATAATTATTTATGATTTTCCTTTTAATTTTCGTATCAAAGTCGATATTACTATGACAAATTGAAATTTGATGCATGAAAATTACTATAAAATTTTGAATTTTAGATTTCGTTTAAAGTATGTTTATTTTATAGAAAATGACGTAAAAAGTTGAAATATCCAAACCGCAGGTCTGTATCTTTAACCGTTCTCGAGTTACAGCCTCTCAAAGTTTGAGTTTTTTCAAAATTTTGGAGAAAAATGGCCGTAACTTTTAAACGTGACGTTGGATTTGATTTTTGTTGACAGATTTGAAATCAGCGTATCAAAATCTATCTAAAGACATGTATAATACTTTAAAATTCGACAAAAAAATTTTTGGTGAAAATCAACATTTTTTTAAGGTATACCCCTTTGAATTTTTTCGATTTTTCGCGAAAATTTTTTTCTCGAGTTTTGAAGTATTATACATGTCATTATATAGATTTTGACACGCTGATTTCAAATCTGTCAACAAAAATCAAATTTGACCTCACGTTCAAAAGTTACAGCCATTTTTCTCCAAATTTTGAAAAAACTCAAACTTTGAGAGGCTGTAACTCGAAAACGGTTAAAGATACAGACCTGCGGTTTGAAAATTTCAACTTTTCACATTATTTTCTATAAAATAAACATAATTTAAACGAAATCTAAAATTCAAAATTTTATAGTAATTTTCATGCACCAAATTTCAATTTGCAATAGAAATATTGACTTTAAGATACGAAAATAAAAAGGAAAATTATAGTTTATTATATAAATCAGAGGTTCCTAACCTTTTTCCTACATAGACTCTTTCAAAAATTGAATTTCTTTATTTTATAGACTCCTTTATACATTGAAAAGTGTATAAAATAAATCTTTTTTAATAGGGTTCTATGTAGGAAAAAGATTGGGAACCCCTGATATTATTATAGATTATACAATGTGAAAAATATTTTATTATTATAAAATACGATTTTGAATTAATTAAGTGGTAAATTTTGTTAATAACTAAAAAAGATTATATGAAACTCCATTCAAAATCTTAAAATGAACAAAATTATCGTCAATGTTAAAATTATTGATTACACTGGTAGAAAGGATTTCTCAAACCAAGTAAACCTTGTTTTGTATATAACAATATTTTCTTAAGATAAGCAATAATCTCTTAAACCAACTATAGTATTCTTGAACGAAGGAATAATAACGTAGTTGGATTAAGAGTATGTTTCTTATATTAACAAAATATTGTTTTCATTATATACAAAACAATGGTTTCTTGGTCCAGTACAGTTTTTTTTACTGTGTATATCTTTAGTTATTTACAAAATTTGGACTTACTCTTGATTCTCGTTTTATTTTTACTATAAATTTTACACGTAGTGAAGTTAGCATCTCAAAAATAAACTTCAGTTCTGCTAGCATCCAGCATAGTTCTATAGTTCCTAATAAGTTTTAACAATAGTTCCGTTGATTTTCCGATAAAAAAAATTGTTTGAAACAATGAGATGCTAACTTCGCGTAACGTATTATAGCATCTCAGCGGAATTCAAAAATAAACTTCAGTTCTGCTAGCATCCAGCATAATTCTATAGTTCCTGATAAGTTTTAACAATAGTTCCGTTGATTTTCCCAGAAAAAAAAATTCTGAAAAAATGAGATGCTAACTTCTCGTAACGTATTATAGCATCTCAGCGGAATTCAAAAATAAACATCAATTCTGCTAGCATCCAGCATAGTTCTATAGTTCCTGATAAGTTTTAACAATAGTTCCGTTGATTTTCCCATAAAAAAATGTTTTGAAAAAATGAGATGCTAACTTCGCGTAACGTATTATAGCATCTCAGCGGAATTCAAAATAAACATCAGTTCTGCTAGCATCCAGCATAGTTCTATAGTTCCTGATAAGTTTTAACAATAGTTCTGTTGATTTTCCCATAAAAAAATGTTTTGAAAAAATGAGATGCTAACTTCGCGTAACGTATTATAGCATCTCAGCGGAATTCAAAATAAACATCAGTTCTGCTAGCATCCAGCATAGTTCTATAGTTCCTGATAAGTTTTAACAATAGTTCCGTTGATTTTCCCATAAAAAAATGTTTTGAAAAAATGAAATGCTAACTTCGCGTAACGTATTATAGCATCTCAGCGGAATTCAAAAATAAACTTCAGTTCTGCTAGCATCCAGCACAGTTCTATAGTTCCTAATAAGTTTTAACAATAGTTCCGTTGATTTTCCCATAAAAAAATGTTTTGAAAAAATGAGATGCTAACTTCGCGTAACGTATTATAGCATCTCAGCGGAATTCAGATGCTAACAATTGAGATGCTAAGTTCACATACACAAATTTTACAAATCACGCAATAATATAGCATCATAACCCTAATAAAAACCCTACGCTCTATATTTATATAGTACAATGAAATAGAAATCTCAATGTTATATTTCTAAATAATTAACTTATAATAATGAAACACTAATGCCCCTTGTACATACTAACTAACTTTTAATTAAATAATTAATACAAGTGTACTTACACATACACATGTGTGTATTTATTTTATTGAGTGTTTTGTTATAGACTTTCTCACATGGTCACTTGAATACCTAATAAGTCCATTTCGTTGATGTCTGTCTGTTGCAATGTCAATACGAATTGTCGGTCTACATTTACAATGTATGCCCAGAATTCACAAACAACTTATAGGGTTGCGGCACTCGTGGGCTTAGGTTTCGGTAACTCATTCGTTTTGTGTTCACGTTTAAGCTCTAAACACGATCATCAGAGATCGCCCGGCTTTGATAAAGCCGATTTGTTGCCAAATTTAATACATACATTAGTTTTTGTCTCTTTCATAATATATAGATTATATATTATTTATATTATGGAAATTTTATATAAAAATCGGTCCAGCCGTTTTGTTTCAGTGGCGTAAAAAGCTTTTTGCGATGTGGGGTGATATGACAGTATTTAATTTTATAAAGTTACATTTTTCATTATGAAAATCATCTTTTATCTGGTGCAAAGTATAAAAATTGGACTCGTGAGGGGGGGGGGGGGGATTGATCCCCTTAATCCCCCATATCGACGCCACTGTTATGTTTGTAGCATGGACCGAACGATATTCAAAAATATTACATCAGTCTTGGGTTGAAAAAATGCATGTATATTTTTTTATTTAGAAAATTATAAAAAAATACGACTACATTTCCTTTTTTTTTAAATGGGGTGTATTTGATAGCCCGAATCGATACTTGATTGATTGTAGCATTCAAGTCTCACACACAGCTGTATTTTCTTGTTTTATCAGTCAATATAATTAAATATACTTCATATTATTACAGTACATATGTACAATTTTTTAATTTCATTTTTTATATTTGTTAAAAATAATACATAAATGAATTTTTGAATAAATCACGTCACCACCAGTTTGACTAAAAATGACGTCGCTGACACAGTGGCGTAGATAGCTTTGTGAGATTGGGGGGGGGGGGGAGAGTATTAAATCTCATAGTTATATTTTTCATTACGAAAATCATCTTTTATGTGGTGCAAAGTACAAAAATTGGTTATATTCTTCATTTAGATGTATGACTCATGGGGGAGGGGGTGATTCCCTTAATCCCCGCCCCTAACTGCACCACTGGTCTAATATGTATAACTTTCTATAGGTATCTAGAATTAGGTATTTGACAAAAACTAATAATCAAATAATCTTAATTCTAAAACAAGAATACCTTTTAAAATATAAATGTATATATAGGAGGTATAGTAACTAAGATAAAATCAATAAATAAATGAAACGGGGACTGATAGATGCCCTATATATTATTTACGAGTATATAGAATATATTGAGTATACTGATACGATACTATGCTATTACACAACTCCGTTATCTAATAGCAACAGTATAAGTAAGTACACCCACTCCGCCCAATCGCGATGCACCTCAGACTTGCCTACCCCAGTTTCCCTAGCACCGTCATACTTCACATGTAGGAATTTACTACATAGATCAATACGTCTTGAAAACACATATATAGATTTTAAAACTTTAGGTTCGTGATTAACGTATGCATCAATTTATTTTGTAAACAGTGTTGAATTCAAGGTAGTCTCAAAAAAGATTTCACCGCTGACGAAATACACCCCAACCCCCATATGAACTCTCTGAATTCAACACTATGGGGTCGATTTAGAATGTATAGAAGCAGTGGCTCTAGTCTAGACCGAATAATTATTCAGAACCCCCATTTATTTATTTTTTATAAAGTAAGATTTATTCCAAAAATAACAAAATATTAAAAAAATGTCATGTAACCTACTATCTATTGATTATTGATTTCTGGGCCTAAACCTCATTGTTTAGATCGTTATCTCGGCCAACGTTTCTCAACAACCAAAACAACACGACGTATACCCAGAAACCAGGAGTCAGATTACATAGTTACGTTTTTTAACAGGGCTAATTGAGGGGTTTGCAGCAACAAGGAGTTATCTCCAGTTTTTATTGTTTGTGGGAAAATAGAAAAAACTGTTTAAAAAATTGATAATGTATTTAAATCGCCTTTGTCTTCGTCCAATTATTATTTGTTCATGTTTTGGCCAAATTCCATTGAGAAATTCGTCAAATTCGCAATTCTAGAGTCAATTTTATTCTGGAGTTAACTCCTTTTTGGCCCAAATAGTTTAAAATTATTTTCTTGTTAAAGTAAGGAAGCATTGAATAAGAACAATTTTCAAGAAATTTAGTTTATTTCAAGAAAGAGCACAGTAACAAGTGTATTAACTAAATTCTAAGCCCAAAAACAAAGAGTCAGCTCCTGGAGTTAACTCCATTTTGACCCAAGCGAATAAAGCAACTAACTCATTCTAGCGGATACCTTGAGAACTATCAACAGTAGCAATTCTTAGTTGAACCAACCGAAAGAATGATTGTTTCCCCCAAGAAACGGTTGTTAACTCTGTTTGGCCTAAAAATGGAGTTAACTCGTAGTTGCTGCAAACCCTTCAATTGTATTTAATATTGATTTGGTATATCTACATAATGTTTTCACACGGTAGCGATCCGATACGTCAACGATAACTTTATTGTCACAAGAGACACCAATCTGTGTAACAGTACAAGTCCCCACTTTACAAATAACAAAACACTGGAATAAAGTCTTGTGCGCTCCTACCTCACCGTGGTTTGTCGTGAATACCCCAACCGCCCCACAATACTCGTTTCGATTAGGTTTTTAAAAGGTGTAACATCAAATTTGAGACCGACAGTGTTGTATGTCTAGTAGTGCGTGAAGAAGATCAAGGTCTATTTATTTTATCAACAATATCTGCTCGTGGTTCTTGAAAACAACCACACGACAACAAATATGAGACTGATCTTTTTTATGGTGAGAATTTTATAATATATAGTGTTTTCTAGTGATTGTTGTATATTTTTTTTTAATTTATTGAGTGTTGATTTTTATAGGTTATTTGTAATTTAATTTTTTTTTCAAATTCATACAATAGAAAAGTGCAAATGTCACTTATATTATTATTTAAGCTTTAATAACCTTAGGACCCCAATTTAGCTAACTATAAATGTAACGAAAATTTATTTTAATAGAACATGAAAAAATAACTTTATTTATACAATTTTTCGACATTAGAAAAGTATAAATGTCACTCATAATTATTTATAGTTTAATTTATTAAATAATACAGAGGTTCTTTTAAGTTTTACTAACCTTAGGATCCAAATTTAGTTAACGAAAAATTATAATTTTTTATTAGAACACGAAAAAATACCTTTTTTTATACAATTTTTCGACAGTAGAAATGTGTAAATGTCACTCATAATTATTTATAACTTAATTCATTAAATAATACAACGGTTCGTAAGCTTAAATAACCTTAGGACTCCAATTATGTTAACTATAAATGCAACGAAAAATTATTTTTATTAAAACACAAAAAATTAACATTTTTTATTGGAACGTGCAGCTAAAAAGATAGATACCTGATAAATTCTGGGGGGTCCGGAACCCTGTTTTAAAAATCAATGACATAATACCTCAAACAATTTACGTTATTGTTTAAATGCTACATTATTCTATCTATTGTTTTAAACATTTACATATGTCTGAAGATTACAAAATCTTAATTGAAATTAAGATAACTAAATAACAATTAATGTATTAAATTTAAATTATTTTACTAAATTAGTGTATAATTTGTATTTATATAACATTTGTAAGCAGAGTCGATAGTCTAGTTTAACGACATATTTTAATTAATGAATTTAACTTGTTATTAATATCATTAAAATAATTGATTTGTAATTATTCGATACATAAAACTTTTACAAAAATAAAATTGAAAATTTAAACTATTAATTATATAAATTACTATTTTTATACCTACATATTAAAATTAAGAAAGTCCTATTACTCCAGCATTGAAATCACCCGACAGAACTTTATTTAAATACTCAATGGGGTTGAAAATAATATTTATATTAATTAATATAACAAATCAGTTAATAAAAAAAATGTTTTTTGTTTTAAAAATGTAAAAACAATAAATGGTTAAGTACTTCGGTATTATATAAACCCCTGACTGCCCATTTTTCAATTGGATTTAATTATATTTATTTAGTTTAATATCAAATTATTATTAATTTTATATATTTCTTTACAATCTTCCTATTCAGAAAATTACAATATTGTATAGTGCATAATTAATTTAAATTATTGAAAATCATATTATTAATAAAGTAAGTAGGTACCTATATAAAAAAAATCAAATAAACAAGTAAAACTAGATCATGAAAACAGAAATTACGTGGTATGCTAATTTTAAAAATAAACTGTATATAAATATAATGAGACAATTACCCCAAAAGGCGTTTGCTCTTAAACCACAAGTGACTGCAAACATTACCGAAGGTTATTCAAGTTCAATGACAGCTAGACTGGTTTTACATCTAAAAGTAGTTGAACAGTAATAACAGCTGATTAAAAATAATCATTCAATAGTTACAGATGTCTTTACGATAATCTTTGTAAAAAATATAGTTAAGTGCAAAAAAATGGGTAAATTTTCTCTATGACTCATTCATCGGCAGTGACGTGTCCGGGATGGGGTACGAAGGGTGATTCCAGCTTTGATTTAAATATAAATCGAATATTAACTTTTTATTTTATTTTTTGTTTGTCGCTTTAGATTTTGAATGTATTTATTTATTGCTAGACCTTCAAAATTTTTTGATACGCCACTGTTTTTAACAATGATATTTAATTATGATGAATATAATTGAATATTATATTTATTTCTGGAATTACTTTGCAAAATTTTTTGAACTTTATATTTTGTAAACATTAGATATTTTTTAATTTTAAATGTAACGTCTTAAATTAATTAATTCTTTTACCTACAATTAGTTCATCGATATATTAAACAAAATTCACATTGGTTATATAACAAATATTATATCAAATGCGGTGTTTACACCGAGAAAACAAAACAGAAACATCGTGTCTTTAAAATACTTCGTATTAAAAAATGTATAGGATTTATTGCTTTTTTATAAAAAAAAAAACATCATGTTTCTGTTTTGTTTTCTCGGTGTAAATACCGCATTAAATGCTCAAGTCTTTATGCAGTTCAGAAGCCAAATCAATTAACTAGTTAACACTTGATTTGAATATTTATTAAGGAGGAATGGGAGTACTTTTGAAAACATTACCATTAATCTGAAATTTTGTAGAGTGAAAGATAACAATACCAAATGTTCACTGTCAAAATTTGAGATTGATTGTCCACACCGTTTTTGAGAAAATAATTTTTAAATATTTCTCTTTAACATGATCTTAAATAAGAAATATTTTTGAATGATTGTAGAATCTATACTAACATTAGCATCTACTCCGAATTCACACCAAGAGTAAATATGATATTTATGAATCATTAGCCAAAAAATCGTTGACTTCTACCACACCGTTAAAATTATTTTCAATAATAAATACAAAAATTTAACATAACCTCAATGTGATGAAAAATAAATTATTAAGTATGGCAACATCGCAAAATCTTCGAACGGCGCGAAATTTAAAATATTTCTGTCAAAGAATAAAATTAGTATATTTACAAATAAAAAACTGCGAATCATTAAATGTATCTATATATTTATATAAAAAATATGATTTTAATTATCAAATTATGCATTATTTTGTAAATGTTGTATGATACGTTTAATGACTTTTGTACTTTTTATTTATTTGTCATAGCACACTATAATTATTGCAGCCAATGCACTGTTGCAACTTATTTTATAGATTTTAAAAATATTTTTTTAGATATTAAATTGCTTAGTTACCATTCACTACTCCCATTCCTCCTTAATTCAGATTCATTTTCTTATATAATTATGTAAGTGACATTTGTGATTGTTTACAGATTCTGGTAGTCGCGTACGTGAGCGCGAGACCACAGGCTCCTGAAGCACGGATAGGCAATGTGAAGTAAGTCAATCATACAACAACATTAAAGTCAACTAACTCATATCTAATATTTGTAACTAATATTTGGTACCAGCTATTATAATATACTCGTATATATTAAATATAATTTGTAGTTTTATAATAGTGCAAAACTAACATAACACGTTTTACAAGAATGTTTACTTTATTAGGTCATTTTATTTATTTTGTGTTAATCAAGAAAGAAAATATCAAATATTATGAAGATTGCGATACACAAGAAATGGTAAGTAAATAATGCACTAATGATAAGCGATAGTTTTAGTAAAGGACGGATCTACAGATTTTATCAATATGAGGTTTATTAAGCAACAAAAAAAATTCACAGAAATTTGAATAGAAAGTATTTGTCATGCCGTAACCGAATTCGTTGCCCAAATGATTCCATCACGTCAGGTTTTTTTAGATATCCGAATCTAAAAGTCCCAAAAATGACGATTTTGGCAATGTTGGGGAATTTATTACTAATTTTTTTCTGAAGTTTTCTTTCATGATTTCGAATAGTACTATCTTTTCTCTTTAAAATGATTTTTTACATTTTACTATGCGATTTTTCTTTACCGAAATATACTACTTTGAAGATACATGTAGTAAAGTTCATTGTGTCTACTATACTACACTCTGTTAACAAAAATATCATATCTTCAAACTAGTAGGTACATCTCGGTTAAAAAAAATCGTACAGTAAAAAGTTAATACTCATTTTAAAGAGGAAAGATAATACTATTTGTTACCGTGACCGAAAATATTAGAAAAAAATTATCTACTTGATAATAAATTCTTTAACATTGCCAATTTAGTCATTTTTGAGACTTTTAGGTTAGAATATCTCAAAACCCTGACGTGGTGAAACCAATTGGGCAACAAATCCGGTTTCGGCATGCCAAAAGCCTCCTAAATTTTCTATTCAGATTTTTTTGCTGCATAATGTAATTAAATATGAAAAAAAAACACCCTCTATTACTGCTCTGTAGATCCACCCTTGATGTTATTTTAGAATGCCTCCATAACACAAGTAACATTATTGTAGGTGAAAAGGCAATTAAAATATTAGTCATAAATTGCCTGTAACCTTTTTGAAATATTATATTTATTGTTTTAACTATTAGCAATTATTATAATATATTAATATTTTCAGGGTGGAGAAACAGTTAATCATCGAACTACCCCCTGAAAGTGACAATACAAATAAAAACGAAGCAGGACGAACTCTATTAACAAATCCTACGAATTTACGCGCTGAAAATACAAGAGAAATATTATCAAAAATAGCACAAGTCAATGCAGATCTTGGATATAAACCAAACCCAATCAAAACAATAGACCATGATGATTCTACTGGTAGTTTAGAATACCAAACATTAGATAACGACTATGACTATCAACCTAGAAACTATGATGATAAAATACAACCTGTCTTCAAACCGAATAGTACACCTTTTCAAAATCCCATTTTAGAGTATTTGAAAATAGTCGCTGATAAAGAATACTCAAACAGAAACAACCATTATGATCCTGAAGATTATTCTTCTTACATGCACCCTAATATAATACCATCTGAAGACAACGAAAGTGGTCAGTTAATACGAAGAAAAATAACACACCAACAATCTTACTTTGTACCAAATCCTATGATGTTTATGCAACAACCTGAAGAGCAAAAACAGTCAAGAGGTGTAATTTATGAAGATAACCAACAGCAAGCGAATCGGAGAAATGATTATGTATCCGGACCGTATGGATTTGTTTCTAATCCTAGACCATTTTCAACAAATAATCAAAAACCGAAAGACTCAGGGACAAATGCACATCGTGGATCACTTTCAAGACAACTGACACCACCTCCAGTTGGTGATGCTTACTCGTATTCAAGTCCTGCAATGTTTAACTCGATTACAAACTTGGTAGAGTATGTACCCGAAACTGGATATTACAAAAGGAAATATGGCCAACCTTTTAGACAAAGGCAAACTGAAGAAGATTTACAAAGAAGTTCTGAATTTACTATGAGATTTGGTAAAGATTTAGAACAATCTCCTTCGGAAAATAATTTTGATATAGTCAAATCAATTGAACTGAATCAAGGATTTAATCCAAGATCCCAGTTATCCCAAAATAGACAAAGAAAGGCACTGGTTCCACAAAACTCAGTACCGTTTATAATACTTCAACCAAATGAAGATATACTTAACAATAATACAGTTGAAGTGACAGAAACAACTACACAAGATAATTATTATATAGATGAAAAAGAAAATGCCGAAGAGGTTAAGAAATATGTTGTGAATGAAGAGAAAGGTGTGTTTGTAAGCAAGTTAAAAGTACGTAAGGGTGGAATAGCAATTGCTGGTCCTGGAGGTATAGCAACGGCCGGTAACGGAGGCACTGCTATTGTTGGACCGAATGGATACGCTTACACACAACCTCACGGTTTGGTTATTGCCGCACCTGGTGCTAGCGTGATTGCTATACCGTCACATTTGAATTTAACTGAGATTATTATAAATGCACATAATATGAATAAGGAAAACGGAAAACAAACAAGGATATTACCACCTGGAGCTAAAGTTGTAGCTACCGGACCTATTGTGTATTATCATCAGTCAGATAGAAAATAATTCATTTTGTAGTATGATATATTCTCTTCTTGCCAATAAAATTGGTTCTTTAATAATATTTTATACAGGGATATCTACAGTTATTTATTATTGTTAACTGTCTGTTAAAAATATATAAATATCTTTTTAATGCAGTAGGAAAATTGTATTGTACCTACATCAATACTTAAGAAAAGAAAAAGAACAGAATATTATAATTATTACAATACCAGGTGTCCCAGATAACTTTTCCAGCATGGGGATCTCAGTATCTATAAGAAATACAAGTTTGGTTAAATCAGATTAATTATTTGTAAGAAAGGGGTCAGTATTACTACACTGAAAAATATTAATAATTCTGTAGTTTAGGCGGTATACTGAAAAAGACTAAAAATTCGGAATTTCTTTAAATAGTTATAACTTTTTTGTTCAAGTAGATAAGTACTTTTTGTTTGTGGTTTCTTAAGGCATTTTTTTTGTAAAATTGATTGGTGTATTTAAATGCCGAAACTACATAGAATTATGAATATTTTTTGATGTAGTAATACTCACCCCTTTCTTACAAATAATTAATCTGATTTAACCAAACCTGTATCTCTTATAGATACTGAGATCCCGATGCTAGAAAAGTTATCTGGGACACCCGGTATAAAAAAATGATAAAACTGTTAGATAAAATAATTTTATTTTTGTAAAAATGTATTATATTTTATTTATTTTCTGTTACCTTAATATTATTATATATCCCTTGATATTAAGCTTGTAACATACAAATAAATGTTATTTTAAACTTACATAAAATATGTAATTTATTTGCTTATTACCTTCAAAACCAATTTATAATTTAAATATAATATTTATAGCATGTGTTCGAATGTGTTAAGCATGCCCCAATAATGATTACCTATAATATAAAATGTAATTAACACTTTAGTGAGGGCGGGAGTTTATTTTTGTGTGTTTTTGCGCATGTTTCAAACCCCGCATAATATATCACGAAGAAAATTCATTTCTTCAGATTTCTTCAAAATATTCAACCTGGAATACAAGCACCTCTAGTCCATCGTCATTACACCAGATCTGCAAGTCCTGCACAGTTCTACAACAACTATATGCAACAACAGCAGATGCCAAATAAAGAATTCACGAATTTCAATCGGCGATCTTTTGATCCGAATTATTACTCGAAATATGACACAGATAACCAATATTATAATAACTATAGGAACTACAGAAGACCTGCCGCATATTTAAATAATATGTATTATAGAAATCCTAATTTTAATAGATACAATCAAAATTTCCAGAATCAACAAAGCTATCGCACTATACCTCAAGAATATTATCAGTCTAATAACTTTAATCAAATACAAAATTATAATAAACAAAAAGAAAACGTTCGTGTTGAACACATACCTGTAAAGACATTAGATCTAATTATTCCATATCCAACAGAAAACAATGGTTCTAGATTAATGCACGTTAAAGCAAATGTACGTAAAGAATATATGCCTAATACTGTTATGAAGGTATCAGAAGTATCCATTAATCGTCTGAGAAACAATTATCCAGAATACAGAACGATTCTTGGTGAAGAATTAGCATCGAGCAATGACCAAAGTACAGCTTACGTTCAACGTACAAGACCTGATGTGAAACTTAATGAAATCAAAGCAAACGATAACCGAATTAAACAGTTTGAAAAATTACAAGACGATTCAGAAGAAAGTACTGAAGAAAACGAATCATTTGAAGAAGTTAATCCAATAAAAGAAATATTAGACGAACAGGGTAAACAATTTGAAGAGATATACAACGATGTATTTACTAAGAAATATGAAAAAACTTTCGGAAAACTTGGAAAAAATATTGGATCATTAAACGATCAATCTAAAGATAGACCAATACTTATAAAAGTCGAACCACCTCTTCAAGCAGCTTCAAGTACACAACAAAACATAATAGTACATCCTTTAGCTACGCATCAACAGTTATTACAACCTGTGCAGCCTTTAGTTCCTGTTCTTCCAGCTTACCAAGATATAATATTCTTTGAACAACCTACAACTCCAGCTGCTCCTGTTGAAACAACAACTGAAGCCCCAGCAAAACCTCGTGATACAATAAGATTAATTCTTCAGCCCAAAGCTAGGGCTGTTGCTGGTAGGAAAGGCACCGCTCTGGCTACACCTGTAGCAAGGACAATATTGAAAGAAGGAACGAATGCTGATATCTTATTCCAACCGGAGGCTGTGGCCATAGCTGGACCTGGGGGAATGGCTCATGCTATGAGTGAATTGGATATTGGATATTTAAGCAAAGAGTAAAAATATATAATCTAACAATTAAGTACAACCGTGGCTATAATTATATCTATATATAGTATTGCTTTTAATTAATGTATTTATTGTTAAACATTGCATAAGTTGTCTTTTTTTAAATAACGTACATTTTGAATACACCTAATTCTGTTTTTACACTGTAGATACGTTCCAGAAAAAATCGTGTAAAAATAGACATGAAGTACATAAGGGGATTAGTTCCATAACCTTCAACCCTGTAAAAAATAGTATTCTTATCGATTTTTTTATGTAACTTAATCAACATCTTATATAAAACACGTCCAATTTTATTGAAACTAAACAAACGACTAAAATATATACCCTTAAGCTGCTATGAAAATAAATTAGAAAGAGGTAGGTACATATTTTATAAATAACATGGAAAAAAATCCTAGTAGATTACAGTTAGTAAAAATATATTTGTTTATTTAAATCAAATAGCTTTTTTAATCGTGCTAAATCGAATGAAATCGTGTAAAAACAGAATTGAGTGTGTATCTATATAATTGAGTCAATGTTTAATAATAAATAAATTGTATATTCCATAAATGTAAATAATATATATTTTATACTTGCCTTTACAAAAGAAATTATGCAGACTTTTGTAAATATACTAATTATGTATGTATGTAAATATATGTACCTACTACCTATTACCTATAAAAACATAACTTTGTGATTCTTACGTACAATTTATTTTACAGGGTTCAAAATGTATATAAGAACAAAGTGTAAATAACTACAAATACTACCTATCTTAAATAATTTGTAATATAATATAATATACTATGTGTGTTTGTACAAATGTATAAATAAATATATATATGTATAAGATACGAATTCATTTGATTACCTATAATCACCTAATATGTATACGTAATACAATAATTTAAATGTAATGTTGATCTACTAGTAAATGATTAAATTCATGTCACATATTTATTACGGCATGGTTTTTTTCTAGTCTACTAAATACGAAATAGATTTTCAAAGACGAATAATATATTTGTATTCATCTTATCGAGTATTTCAAAAAATATGAAACCTGAATATCAATGTGTATTTTAAACAGGTCTATTGTAAATTTAGTAATAATAACAAAGTAACGTGTTTAGAAATAATTAACAAATGTACACAGTTACTCAACAACTCATATTATGTGTGTAAATAATATTGTATATTTTTTTAAATTTTGTAAAATATTGTATTTACTTTGGAATTATTTAATAAGTTGAAAATCTTAAAAATTTTGATATAATTATATTTCTAGAAATAACTTACGTTGGGTTGGACAGGTTGGACTAGTATTATTTTCATATAGTATATGTATGTACATAATAGATACCTACTAGCAGTTAATCGCGGCTTCGCAAATATTTTTTTTAGACAAATCATTTTAATTTTTGTACATTTTGTTAAAAACTATACTATTGTTTTTTATTACGTGCCTGACCTAATTATTCAATATAAAATTTTGATTTTAATTAGATACATCAATAACTACCACTATTGATTAATATTTATATTTTTATACGATTTTATTAGACAACATCAATTTTAAAATTCCTAAAGAAATAGTCGCTTTAAAACAGTACAAATCTCGTAAAAATCAGTTCAGTAGTTTTCATGTCAAGTCGGAACAAACAGACATACAACAAATTTAATTCTCGATATTGATCTTGGCTTCTGGGTGTAAGCAGCGTCGATTTGGTCGTGTTATCGATAACATTACCAAATCGACGCTGCTTACACCCAGAAGCCATCGAGATCACCCCGGAAACTTCAAGACTTGTATAAAATTTAATTCTCATTAGAAACACATTTTTATTTATATACGATTTTTAATTGAAAGATTATAATATAAAATTATATACCTATCTAATATAAAGTATACTTTATTGCCAATATAATTTAATGATCCATTCATTATTATTCAGTTATACAAATTGATTAATTATTATATAAGCTATTAAGTATATTACATCTCATTTCATTTAATATTACATTTTTTGATATAGGTATAGTAATAAATAAATAAAATATCAAATACAAATCCCCTAACTATAAAAGTAGTACGTAAGAGTTTGCTTATTATTTATGCTACAGTTTAGATCAGTGGTACCCAACCAGTGGTCCGCAAGAGCTAAAATATGGTCTGCAAAAGATTTCAAACTTTGAATTAATTAAAAATCTCATTGATGCAAACTGAAATATCTATACTAAAAATGATATGTTTTCAATTATAACACTGTTAATTAATGCTACTTTTGAATTTTACGATTACTTATGTTAAATTAAGTTTATTTTTGTGGTCCCTGGTCAAAAAAAGGTTGGGACCCACTGGTTTAGATGAATACAGATACATTCAACGTTCTGTAGTACGACCATCCCCACAAGACGACCGTTCCGTAATACAATGTTCTAACAGTTCTATAGAACGTCTTTCCCCAACCCCCACCGTAATACCAATACTGTGACTGCTATATTTCAGCGCGAAATTTAAATTAACAAATTGACGTTAAAGTCTTCTATGTAGATTTTACACACAAAACTTGTGTTTTGGTGTGACTCAATGTGGAAAAAAATTAAATTCAATACAAATTTTCGTTGAAATTGAAATATAATAAATAGTATAAAAAAAATGCGTAACATTTTATTTAAAATTTGATAATTTGAAAACGATTAACAAAGGAAATAAGAAAAATAAATTATTGGCATATGATTGTATAGAAATCTATACATTTTTCATCCAGTATTAAAGCAACGAATAACAATTGTCTAGAGTTCAATTCTAAAAAGTCAACAAACCAGGATCTCGTTCAACAACAGCGCCAATTTTTTATTATCAGTCAACTTTTAGGCGTGGTGGTGGGAGCTCCTATAGCCGACGTCTTGTGGAATTTTTGAATTACCGATGCCGTCGTTTTATAGAACGCCGAGTGTACATTTAAAATTTATAAATACGATTTCTACATTTGTCATTTTATTGAGAACACTACTACACATTGCCTATAGACTTATTGTCTGGATAATAAAACAAATATTACCATTTTACCTGTCGCGTACAAATGACTAATTTTAAATTACGAAAACATTGGATAATCTTTTGGCAATGAGTCATTTATAAAATTAGGGAGTTGCCAGTTTTTACACGTATCTATACATCAGGGTCGTTATAAATCATCAGAGGTCTTCAAAGTACACCCCCCCCCCTCCCAGCCATACAAGGAAAAATAGTAAATAATACAATTAATAGTGAACATAGGTGCCAATTTTTCATTTTACCTATAGGGGCAAGAGTTGACTTGAATTTAGGGTACAAATGGGGCGCGGGCCGTCAATTTTATATACACTCAAAATCACTTTTTTTGAGCTGGTTAACAGCATAACTAGGACAGTTTATTCCGATCGATTTGATTCAAAATGGATTTTGTAGAGAAAACGTGCCTCTTCAACCGTTTTTTTTTTCATTTTTGAAACAATTTTCTATAGAAAAGTTCGCGAAAATTTTTATTTTTTATTCAAATGGTCGCCATTTTTTTCTAAACAATATTTTGAAAATCCCCACGTTCGGCTATAGCTAATAACATATATTTTAAGAATCTTTTTTTTGTCACCAGATGATTAATTTGAACAAATTGCTATCAACGTAACTGAGGTCAGATTTAAGAGGTGCCATTTTCAAAGGCCCATTATGCAAAAACATACCATTAAAAAAAATCAAAAAAATAAGTACTTATTAATGTACTAAAGATGTGTACAAAGTTTCATATGAATCTATCAAACCGATTTATTTTTATAAAATAAACAAAAAACACCTTTAAATTCTGACGTTTACGCTGTTCACACCCCTTAATTGTACAATAACTGATATATTTCCACTTAAAATACATCTCTTACAATTTATTTACAGGCCACAATACCACACAAGCGAAGATGATAACTTACAAGTAATAGAAATACCATATGTCGGGGGTGCAAAAGGTCAAGTTCTTATTTTAACAAAAAACGCAGAAGGTGAAGTCGTTTCATCGAAAATCAGACCGGTCGAGACAAACCGTGCACCTCCCGTTATTACACAACAAGAACCTACTAACGGTGAGATCGACTTTAAATCAGAATTACGTAAAGTATATGAAACTGCAGGACGTTTGATAAGTTTACAAGAAAGTGCTTCAGCAACGGGAATGAATTTAGACGGGAATGAGGAATATTCTAAACAGCTTGAGATATTAAATGAAGCAACGAAGAATCTAGAGATTTTACAAGATAGATATGACCCTGCTGCCCCGTCGCCTGCAATTTTACCTATAAGTTATGGATTGTATTATAATCCTAAATCGCAACAGTCTGAGTTTAGAGGGGTACATCATAGATTTCAAGGTATTTTCAATTATTTAATTTACACAGAAAAAAATAATTTGTCTATGTGTTAAAATATGTGATCAATGTAAAAAAATCCGTGATCGATTTGGCTCCGATAGAGGTTGTTTATTAATATGATAATTTTTTACCAATATGGAAATATCCACGTTTATCTTATTGATAAATGTATATTATTACTAACAATGTTCTTATCGCGGTGAAAATTTTGTTTCGTATTGAAAACATATTTTAAATACAAAAAAATATGTAATAAATGAAAATTGCACTTTCACTAGTTGGGTGGTGTAAAAAATATTCACACTGATAAATATTTATTAATACAAACATTATGTTTAATCTGTTTGAGAGTTTCGTTAGTTGGTGTTAAAAATTATTTATTAATTTAACAAATGAAAAGATTTTTAGATAAACATGAAGATATGTATTTTCAAATCAATAAAATATCCATAAGAATTTTTTGTATTATTATATTGAGGAAATATTGTTATATTAACAAAATTTTCTCCATCTCAAATTTTCAATAAGATCGAGTTTTTTTCTGTGTAAACGTCTTTTAGTATTTTTACTACCTAATGAATATAATTGATTAACTATTATTTATGTTTAAGTGGGTAACAGAAACGGAGCTGTTGTAGCTGTACAAAGTGCAGATGACAGTATAGAAGAAAATACTGAAGATAACAAGGAACAAGGACACAAAGATGATAATAACGAAGGTGTTGCAGTTGAGTTACCACCTGAAGATGCTTCAGTGGCTGAAGCCAAACCTGTCGGTTTAGCGATTGCTGGTAATTAATTATTATTCTACATTTTGTAAATAAGTCAAACAAAAATATTACAAAACATAACTTTTTTTGTATATAACGATTCGTTTTCGTAAGGTTTAATTTTTAGTAAGTATTTTGGAACGATTGTTTACGTAATAATCTAATTTCAGGACCTGGAGGAGTTGCAGCGAGTAAACCCGTCGGTACGGCTGTCGTAGGTCCAGGTGGTTTAGCTATATCTCGACCAGTGGCTACAGCCATTGCCGGTGTACCACCCAGTCAAGTCGGTCTTCCTTTCGGCAGTCTCAAGAACCCACTTTTACCACAGAAATCAAAGAAAAAGAAGAACAAGAATAAAAATAAGAACGATGAGAGTGCCGCCGATGTCAGTGACGACGATGAGGAGGAAGTTGAACAAGAAGATGATGAAGTGCTTACAGATGATATTTATTCAGGTTATTTTTATTGATATTTATTTTAACTATTTAAAACAAGGTGTCGAGAAAATATTTTAAAATAAAGAAAAACAGTTATCTATACACTGCCGTGCAAAAGTCTTTGGACACTGATTTTGAATGTAAATATACAGATTTCAGTCAATAAAAATACACAAAATAGCGAAAAAGAATATGTTTACTCGCAGTCAAAATAGTAAAAAACAAATTCTCGTTAGTTTGAAAGATACTGTGCGTCAATACTTTCAACTTGAGTAAACCTGACCTTTCAGGCATATAATTCAAAAAGCATTAAATGCTAAAAATTGTTATTAAGTACTGTTATCAACATCTAAGATATTTTATCAACCCTTTTTACAGTTTTATATTTACAATACGCAAAAAATGAGTATCTAAAGACTCTTGCACGGCAGTGTATATTTCTAAAAAAATTAGAAAATCAATAAAAAATTAATCAAATTACGTTTAAAAATCACCCATAAAGTTAAACTACATTTGAAAACAATAAATTTAAAACAAATATTCAAAACTACAGTCAATTAATTGTGGATTTCGTAGAACAAATGTATAATGTATGAAAATTCTGTAAAACAACCAAAAAAGTACGTACGTTAAAATCTGTTTTCGAAAATTACGTGCTTGGACTATATCACACTTTAATTATAAACGTATACACTGTAGTATAGTAGCTAGCAGGTACCGTTATCGTTTTATTGTACAAATATATAGAACTTCTATCAAAACACATTTAGTGACCTTACTTCAGAAAAAGAGATTAAATTTTGACAGGATGATATCACTTTTTTTTAATTTTGAAGGAATGGTGTATTTGTAAAAATATTAGTTTGTATCCCATTCACCCTTTCAGTTAATGACGTTAATAACGTCTGAATCAGTTGAATATTTTCTGAAGCAGTTGTTATTTAAAACAACTTTAATTCACTTTTAAAATTGTTTTGTTTACAACTACCTACTATTATCAATTGTGTTCAAAGTTATTTACAAACAATCAATGTACATATCGATAAAATTGTAGTATTTATATCGTAGTATTGTAAAACTACTATAAGCATTTAATTAAGCCATTCATAATTTGTTTAAATACGATATTTATTTGAATACATGCACGTTAAGAAATAAGATTAATTAATAGTTCATACACTTTATAATATTTGCTTTTATGTTTTATAATACGTAGATAACAAAATAATACGAAAATAATGAATTTAGTATAGTTTTGGGTTGCATAAAGCAAAATACTCCACGATTAGTTACTCGGTTGTTTTAAAACCATTATAACGACAATTCTAAAAAACAATCACGGTTATGATACATTTTATAATGTAAACAATAATCATATTTAGTGAATTGTTCATTTACAAATTGAAATTAAGTTTAGAATTAACATTAATCATGGGTTGAAAACAACTGATTAACTAATCGTCAATTATTTTGCTTTATGCCACCCAATATAAGACTTGTATTATTTTACTAATAATGGTTTATGTTGTTTTTGTAACGCCCAAGTATTATTTGTAAAACAGATAAACTCTACATTATCTTGATTAATTAAATTAACTTATCTAAATTATTTAGATCGTATTTATACAAACTTATTAGGTAATATAGTAGTTAATTGTTCATATTATAATCATAAACAATGCACTATTGGTAATAATTGTTTATTTTCCAGCTAGGCCTTCGCCGATGGGGGGTGAGACGTACAATCCGGAGATAACTCTAAACGGACAACTCATACCATCCGAATACTTTAGCTCAGAGACGAGACAAGCATCACCACCAGTTCTCTATCAGACCGGCATGGACCCAGCATCCGGAATGCCTCTATTCTTATTCCCCCACCACGTCGTGTTTGCCCCCCATCAAGCAATATTGCCTGTTAATGCTAATAAGAAATGAGTGTTTATTTAATGATAAATTATTATTATTTTTACGTGTATTTTTTATAATTTAATATTAAATATTTATAATTAATCATTTGTATTTTTTTTTCGTTATTTATAATCATTTAGCACGCATATAACCACTACTGATTTAAGGGGGATAGCCACTGTGACGGGTCAAAAAATTGTCAATGTTTGGGAATTTTTTTCACAGATAAAACTAATTATTTTTTAATCAGAGTAAAGGACGTTTTATTAAGTATATATTCAACTTATTTAATATCAATTTTTATTGAAAAATATTAAATATTTACAAAGTTATGAGCCTCGATGTGACGACCAAAAAAAATATTTTTCTCTATGCGGTTCACTCAAAATTTCGAGAAAGGTTATATGAAAAAAAATAAATAAAAATGTTATCAATATCTATATGAATGTAGCTATCGTTGCGCGTAGCCGTTTTTTTTCACAAAATGACGATCGTTTGAAATTTTTTTTTAATTTTTAAGACCTATTTTTTTATTAGAGCGGTTTTAAAAATAGTAACTATCAAAATTTCAAAAATCGATTTTGTTATGTCATAACCGGCCGTCACTAAATTGACTGTAACTCCGTCAATTTTCGGAATTTAAACTCAATTTTTTGTATACATATTTATGAATATACTATATACATTAAAAAAATGTAAAAACATTTCTTTTCGTAACAGTGGCTTTCCCCCTTAAAGCAATAAAACAAGAAAATAATTAAATTAAGACGAAGTTTTGGTTGAGAAGCCCAGATATTGTTTATTTTCAAAAATCAGGATTTTCATATTAAATGAATATAATAATGTTGAAGCTTTTGTATTCAAATTCTGCAAAACACAATCAGTAGGTAGGTAGGTATTAACGGAATTCTATAAAGGTGCGGTTATTATACATTTCTCTGGCATTGACATTGGAAAGAAATGCATCATCTGAACGTGATTGTTCTACTATAAGTACCTACTATAGTAAGTAGCTTCAAATTAAGCTTTTATTTATTTTATTTACGATAACAATGACTGGGTGGTGAGTATGATTAATTTACTGTAGGTATTATACAGTCAGAGCCGTATTTAACATTAAGGCCGGGCCTAGGGCAGCAAAATATTAGAGGCTGCGTATAATTTAAATAACGATTGAATTTAACTTACAATTAGTTCGAAGCAAAATTGATGCAAGAAATCGATTATGAAGATATTATTAATGTTTTCTTGTTAGCTATTAAAGCGAGAAAAACAAACTTTTGATATAATTTGTAAAATGTGATGTCATGAAAAAATTATTTATTGTTTAATTTAATTGTTTAATAAAGGTTATAATAAAATATTTTCAATATTCGTAAATTAGATGTTTTATTATAATTGTTATTACTACAAAGCAAAAAAAGGCATAATATCGGACGGGGCCTAGAGCGCAGTCGAACTGAAATCCGTTACTGTATACAGTATGTAAAATGAATTTAAATCAGTGTTTCGTTACCCCAGTGTATTGGAGGAAAAATATTTTTAAATTAAAATAAATATAAAATAATTAAGAACATTCATTTAAATACCATTTAAAGTCTTATATTATAGAATAGTACAGTAAGCCTTGTTTCACACATACGCGGTTCCATTCGGTTCGGTTCGTTTTCGGTTTCAGCCGAAAACGAATCAAACCCTTTCACACATACACGGTTCTCATACGGTTCATATTAGGTTTTATTTTTTTTCCGTAAACTCAGTAGTTATCATGGAGAGAAAGCAAGTTGTTGCTATGTTGTTTCTCTATAAAAAAATTAAAAAATGGAGGAATACTAGAATTCATTGCGAGCACCCTCTCATCACTTTACAGCAGGAATTTGGAGCCATTCTACACTATTTTCCCGAAGCTAAAGAGCATGAAGACGATCCACATCAACATCTAGAAAACCGCTCATTTTATTAGAAAATCCGCGACAAAACTTAAAAAAAAGTAACACTCGTTATCAGGTTAAAACCGAAACTAAACCGAGTATGTTTGAACGCGTTCATTGCTTTGTGTTCCCTGGACACGAATTGAAACCTGATGAAATCTGTCCGTGTGGAGGGAGTATTCAGTTCTGTGCGGTTTCTATTAGGTACCGAATACAAACTGAATCATCGTTTCACACTTGTCGGCAGCGACCGAAAACGAACCGAAAACGAACCGAACCGAATGAAACCGTATATGTGTGAAATAGGCCTAAGAAAAAAAAATATTATTAACTTTTACAATGACTGAAATTTATTTATTTTCGTAGATTTAAAACTTTGGAAAATTGAACCCCATTTATCTTAATTTTACAACCCTATTTTTTTTATTACACAACAATTCCATAATTTCTAAATAGATAAATAGATAATTACTTGAATTATAAATGTAAACCATAACTGTATATTTAATAATTATAATTCACAGCGCATGGACGCGCCAAAAATTAATGTCCGATAAAGTATATGTAGTATGTATTATAACTCAAGTCGAAGGCTACAAGAGAAAATCTGCCTTCATCTGACCCTTTTCACTGTTTATAGCCGTCATGCAGTTTGTGATATGCATCATAAATACATACATACTCGTATATTTAAGCAAATCATTCTTTATTTTTAATTATCAATTACATTTTATTCAATCAATTTTGATTTCATTAATAATAAATTGTATACTTGTAATTATTTCATGACCTCCCCCCTACATAATTTAAGAAATAAATAAAACCTAAATCAAAAACTGTTTTTAATATGTTAAATAGGTTTTATTTTTTTCTTGAAATTTTTTTTATACATAGGAAAAATAGAATGAAAAAAATAATACTAACCTTATTGGCAGACAGATGCTATAGAGTTGACTTTTACACATATCGGTCAATTGACACTATAGTTTTAAAAATTCACTATAATTACTATCACATACACTAATACACAATATATTAATTAACTTAACTTATTATTTACTAGCTTATATCGTATTTACTTATTATTAGTTCTATGTAAATCACTTAGCAATAGTCTAAAATGAACACTATCGAATGAACCACAAGTTGTATAATTCGTATTTAAAACAACTATGGGAATCACATCACAAGTCAGTCACCGGGGTATTATGTAAATATCTGAAATTTTATCAAATACAAAAAATTAAAATATCGAGAATATATTTCTTGTATATTAATATAGAATGCATAAACTATAGATTATAGAGGCTTGATAAGGTAATGTATTATTTAATTTAGTTATGTCATAAGTAATAAGTCTATTAGATATTTTATTACTATTCTTGTTATTTGTTTAGTTCCAATTTCCAAATATACATAAATATTTATGATAAGTGCATTTTATTCTATAAATGCAGTATACTGCAATGAATAATAAGTTTATACTCATCTAATATAGTTGATAATGCAATGTAGGTACTACAATATGTATATTTAGTTAAAATATTTGCAATCAATATATTGCACATTACTATTGCGATCGATTAGATTTTTTTTTCTTTTTAAAACGTGCTGTAAATAGACTTATGGGAGCAACCTCTCAGGATCGTGAGATTATTATTATTCAAGTACAAAATAATTTAGTTAACGCAGTCTTTAATGATTACATGTTTTTCTTTTATAAATTGATTTATTCTTAATCGATAATCACGTTTTGATATTAAACGATATTATCGGTGGTTTGTGTACATGATCATTCCCTTGCCCCTCCTAAATGTGGATCCGTAATTGCTTAGAAATCAAGAAATATTTATACAGGATGGTCACTTTTTCCCTGACGTTTCCCGGTTTTCCAGGTGATGTTTTCCTTAACTTCTCGATAATTAATTATGTACTAAATATATTTTTTTAAATTATCTTCCATAACTTTTCCTCGTTTTCTTTTAAATTTTAATAGGAAATTCTTTAAATATTTGCAGACAATTTTTTAGCGATTGTTACTATTTCCCTGACTTTCCCGATTTTCCATAAAGTAGTGAGTTTGTCATTATGCAGAAATCTTGTAAAATATTTTAAATTTTTTTTTAAATAATCAAACATCAATCGGGCGTAGAAAAAAAGTTATTTTTTATAAAAAAATATTATTTAGATTTAGCAGGGTGGCCAGTTCTCTGGAACAAATTTCCCTGACTTTTCTCGGATTTCCAGGAGAATTTTTACCGTTTTTCTCTGTTGTTTATAATTAAAATTTAGATAAAAAACCTAAAGAAAAAAAGGTCACATAGATAAAATTTAAATATTATTGCAGAATTTGCATTTTTCCCGGACAACCAAATTCCCTGACATTTCCCGGTTTTCCAGAAACTGACCAACCTGTATAGATTTGCAATATTTTTCATAGATCAATTTTAACCAAATCAAACACTGGTTCTGTTAATTTTAGTAGTCGTAGGTATCAAATTTTAAAAGCTTCGTAATCAAGTTAATTGAAGTTTTACCTTTTACAGATTTACCTACATTTTAACCCTAAGGAATACACGCCACTGTTTAAAATAACAATCACCACACCTCGCGATGAGTTAGCACGTGCTGTTAATTCTCGCACCCCCGCCGCTACACCGAACAACGGGTGTCTATATATAAGACCCTACTAGGGGCACGTGCGCACACTCGGCGTTAAAGTCATTGTGTCTCGCACTATCGGTATTTATCAAACATATTATACTCAAAATGAGCCGATACAATGTGAGTTCATTTTTAACTATTTGTGTTGTTTGTGAAAAAAAGAGGGTGTGGGGAATTATTAAAGAGTAAAATAATCTCATATAATGTGACCAAACGTACTCCTTTAGGGAGTTCTGAACTCCTTTTTCGTTGACAATACTCCTTTTTAAACTGTACTCCCAAACTATTATTTTCTAATCGTGATTTTATACTCCTTTCTACAATACTTCCAAAATCATAAAAATTACAACGATTACTATTGATTTTCATATTATTTAAAAAATATATCGACTGTTACAATATATATCTTAAAACTACTCATTTTGTGCCAAAAATAATTTGTATTATTGTTTAACTGAACAGAGACCATCATTAATTGTTTTGGTTGTGATGGCAACCGTGACAAGAATACAAGGAACATCACTTCCTGTTGGAGATCGAGGTAGACAACTACTGTACTATCCGCCGCAACTCGAACCACTGCTACAACTTACAGATTATCCACAGTTTGATAGAGTGGACATTAACCAAAGGTACATTGCATATCATTTATTATATTATTCATTGGGGCACTGTTAACCCTGAGGGGGGAGGGGGGCGGATCCAAAACGTTACTTACTTAAGTTTTTTCTTTTTAGATAATTATTTTAAAACACGTTAATTGTATACAGTTTATTTTTAATAAATTGTCATGTTTGTTTTTGTTGATTTTGTTCTCAGAATACGCACACCGGCAGGGTTCTACTTGTATTACCCCCAAGGAGGTCTGGCTCCCCCAAACCCACCTATTTCTCCGTCAATCAACGAGATATTCCCGCCAGTCGAACGCTTTGATCCCAACTCAGTTATATTTCCCACAAATCCGCACTCACCGGGAACGGGACCAGAAATAGACCCCGATGCTGTTATCATTACCAACTTAGGTATTTAAATAACAAACATAAACAAATATATTGTATCTAAATTCAAAAACAAAAACTGGCCCGCACAAAAAATAATATACTAATGTCCGATATTATACAGAAACCTAGCAAATTTTCAAGCTTGCTAACACTCTCAAATGAGATATCAAACTTATATGACAGTTCTTTTGGAGTTTTCTGATGACTTTGACAAGTTTCGCGCAAGCGTTGTATGTAAACACAAACAACGGTATCTATTAAAACAGTGGTGATATTATGATAATTATACCACATACAGTCAGAGTCTGCACCAACTGTGTTACAAATACGTTGAAGTATCACTCATCTATGAGTACTAGCGAGCTTGCAAATTTACTAGGTCCTTTATAATATCGGACATAATACCTACTGACTGACTAGTCTGAATTAATTTAGGGTGTTTGATTCTAAAATAACTAAAACCGAATTGTAAGATTAATGGAATATCTTGGAAACAGTATATACTCGTAGATCCCCCCACTTTAAAATTAACTATGTATTTAATATTAATATATTAAAATATTAACTGTACCAAGACGGTCATATCTATACGTTATTCCCGATATGCGACTATATCTTATGTATTATGTAGAATTAATTTAGTATAATACAAATTACCGACCAATATTATTTATTCAGTAATAATCCTTGAGAGAATTTTCAGAAATACATATATCGGTATATTATACATACTGATTGCATAACTTGACCAATAATAATCGGGCAATTATAAATTCCATAATGATTGTCATGATACCGAGTAGTATATTTAATGTATGATAATTCTGTAGGTACCCACTTGGCGATGGTCCAAACATGCATCTTTAGGAAATGTCTTTGACATTATTACATTATATTAATTGTTATTTCAATCACAACAACAATGACTCTTTACAATTTGTTAACCCACCTTGAATTTTATACTTAGGTACAATACTTATATTTATTTATAGTTTATTGTACGGTATTGAATTAATTATTACCAGATGATTTTTCAATTTCATATTATGCTGTTCACAAAACTATTATTATAGTCATCACTGATCAGCGATCGAAATTTTATTTATAACGCGTCTTCGTCTATCTAGTCTTTTCAACATAAACTTGTTTTTTTTTAATTTTACAGAGTATGAATATTTTTAAATTGTAAAAAAATATAGAAAGAACAGTGCCACAATCAGCTAGATTGCAACATTTTCTATTTTAATTGAAAATTTCGAGAACTTGACGATTGAAATCGATTTTCTTATAATGATGAAAATTTTCAAAATCGGGCTTTTGATGAAAATGTTCATTTTGATCATACGTGTCAATCAATTTTGACTATTATGTCAGTCAGTCTGTCTGTAAACACTGTAACTCAAAAAAGGCATATTGTAAGTTTAATTTGCTTATCTCAAATAGGTATAGATTCCAAGTTAAATTTCTGGGGTGTTTATTTTTGAAGCGTTTGTATATTTAAATAGATAATAAATTTTAATTTAAGGGTTTTATCTAAATAAATATCATTTAAATGAAAAATTTCATGAAAAATAATGAAAATTATAATGTATACGGTAAATTATGATTTCATTTTTTATTTTCTTGTATTTTGAGTTGATATTTCTATGACATACAGAAATTCGATGCATGAAAAAATACCCAAAAATTTTGAATTTTAGATTTGGTTAAAAGTATGTTTATTTTATAGAAAATGACGTGAAAAGTTAAAATTTTCAAACCGCAGGTCTGTATCTTTATCCGTTCTCGAGTTATAGCCTCTCAAAGTTTGAGTTTTTTCAAAATTTTTGAAAAAAATGGCCGTAACTTTTGAACGTGAGGTCGGATTTGATTTTTGTCGACGAATTTGAAATCAGCGTGTCAAAATCTATATAATGACATGTATAATACGTGAAAATTCGAGAAAAAATTTTTTGTCAAAAATCGAGATTTTTTTAAGGTATATCCCTTTGAATTTTTTCGATTTTTCGCGAAATTTTTTTTGTCGAGTTTCGAAGTATTATACATGTCATTATATAGATTTTGACACGCTGATTTCAAATTCGTCGACAAAAATCAAATCCGACCTCACGTTCAAAAGTTATGACTATTTTTTTTCAAAATTTTGAAAAAACTGAAACTTTGAGAGGCCATATCTCGAGAACGGTTTGAGATACAGACCTGCGGTTTGAAAATTTCAACTTTTCACATCATTTTCTATAAAATAAACATACTTTTAACCAAATCTAAAATTCAAAATTTTTGGGTATTTTTTCATGCATCGAATTTCTGTATGTCATAGAAATATCAACTCAAAATACAAGAAAATAAAAAATTATATCATAATTTACCGTGTACATAATAATTTTCATTATATATCATGAAATTATATATTTTCGAAAACGGCTAAACTTAAATAACTGAATGAAACAAAATTAAAGTGCAATTTGAAAAAAAAATACAAACTAAGCAATTTAAAATACAATATTTTAAACAGATCCATCAATTGACATGCCTCAACCAAAAACGCCAGAATTTCCAGAAGTTGAACCAAAATCAGAGACCGACGATAAAGAAACAACAGACGACGAATCTAAAGAACCAACCGATAACAATAACGACAACAACAACGGTATGGAAATGTCCGACACTGACGCAGTATTCGCCGGAGAACAAGATGACCTAGCAGCGGCCGACCGTAACCCAACAATAGTTACACAGTTCAAGCCAACAACACATACTATGAAACCAGGTTTACGATTCCCGATCATACAACCGGGACACAGGTTCTTTGTTTTAAACGGTCAACCGCAATTTGGATCGTATTATCCAAACACTATTCAACCACCGCAAAACGGACGAACTAATCAAGGCGATACAAATTTCATTGAGAAACAACAACAATCAAAGATGAATTCAAACAATCAGTTGATTTATTACATTGAAGACAAACGACCACAGATGGAGCAAGTTAGGATACATAGGTCATTGGATAAACAACAGCACGACGACGTAAATAACTCACCTTATTTACGACCTAATGTGTATCGACCGTTACCTGAATACCGTACGAGTAATTTACAATCAGGTCCTAATCCAGGTGATTTGACAATCAAACCTATTCCACTGTCTCAAGATTCTACATTAAATATATCAACAAGGTATTGAATTTAAAACGGCCAATATATTAAATGTTCATTGTTTAAAATATTGCTTTTGAAAGTAATTGTTATACATTGCATTATTATAATTTATAGTCAAGTCGTATTTTATGCGGTAGATAGATACACGTTCGTTTATTACCCAGTTTGAAAAAGTAATCAAAATAAATCAAATTTTGATGTTTTATTCCGGTTTCTGTAAAATTTCGTATTCACCACCGATAATTTTATTACTATTGTTTATTATGTCCAAGAAGTTTTGCAGTGCTGCAAACCTTTTTTTTTTAGTTATCAATTTTCATTATTGATTTCATTTGAATCGGGTAAATGTCATTCAGATTGACAATTTACTATATCTTTTACGTTTAGATTCCGGAATAAAACTGTTTGATTACTTTCTCAATTACTGGGTAATTTTTAAAATAGCGTAAAAACAAAGCAATCAGTTAAAATAAATCAAGTTTTTTGAAAAAAGAATGCCTAAAAAAAAACTAAAGATTATTGGTTTGAAAATCTGAAAGAAATTGATATAAAACATAAAATAACTTTGCTTTTAAAACCTTATTAAAAATAATTGACCTCATTATAAATGTTTTATAATTTTAACACCATTACTTTCAGAGGTAACAAAACGTATGTTTATATATTTAAATTCCTTTAATTGTTGCCAGCTTTAATTCAATAACTCACTCACTTGAGCACCGCATTAAAAATAGACTTAACTATTTAAACAAATAAATCATATGTTTGCTAAAATATGTAGTAAATGTATTATTTTATATTAAATATCATTTTTGTACAACCAAAATAAAACGACAATAATAATAACTATGTAATAATATTTTATACGATAATTATGTATATGTTATTTATTTATTACATCCTTTTGTTTACTTTGTAGATGCAACGATACTAAGTTTTATTACAAAAAGAGATACGGAAGAACTTCTAGTTTTGTTCACTTTTCTAAGGTCCCGCCACTCAGTTCAACCTCTAAAGTGATATTTTTCTTTGTTCTTTATATCGGGATGTGTTTTGTTGTCAAACAATGATTACATCAAAAATGTTGTAAATACTTTCAATTATTTATTTGGTCAATTATTAAACAATTATTGTTAATAAAAACTAAAGTAATATTTATTTCCAATATAACAACAAATTATTAATAACTAACCTTAAAAAATATACAAAGCTCTAAATCATTTTCATTCTTGCATTTTATCTGTATCGTCACAAGATACAATGCATTCTTCGTATGTCCATTTTGGAAACACCCTTTTGAATAAGTTCAAAAGGATTGTATCCTGAGATTTTAATGCACCATCGAAAATACATTTCATGTGTCCGTGGGTACCTTAAACAAATCATTTTTATTAAAATTTATAATAATCAAATATGTGTAACAGTCCAGTGAACTGCATCAGTGGAACTTACTGAGAAAATTATGATAAGTTGTATATAATAGTAATATAGTACACACAAACAATTATCTATTTATGGAATACTTATTATTTATGTTAAAAAAGACAACTATTACGATCTAAAAGTAATTTACAAACACTAGAAACACAATAACTTTAGAGAAAATGTAAAATTTGAACTGACAAAAATCACGTAATTTAGTTCCCGGTATTATTACATTAGTTTCTGATCAGTGCCAATAGATGGCGTGAATAAGAACATCAAAATTCAACAGAAACATTGAGTAAAGAATAACAAGAGCATTGAGTAAAGAATAACAAGAGAAACAACGTATATGGGAGCTATGGGAGACTTGAAACGCAGTAGGTATATGAACCATGCACTTTTTGGACACCAGGAAGTGCTGGTACCTATTGGAGAAAAGATTAATTCTTTTTTTGGTTTTTAACACCGCTAAATTTTAAGATTCTTAAAATTTAAGCCCCGCCTTATCTGAAATAATTTATGAGTGTTTTAAACACACTAGTGTCTCAAGGTCGTTTTTTGTTAAGCCGCCAAACTAAATCTAAACACGGCATCGACGGCATATTCTATTCGTTATGTATTATCTCTTTTCTTATAATGATGAACGGCAAATACAATTATATTGTTGCATTTATTATTTCATGATCTTGTTTTAAAATTGGTATGATAATTAAGTTTGAAATTTTTACGATTTTAATTTGATTAGGTATCGATATGAACTTAATATTAAATAAAAATTAAGTCATTATACATACATATTATACAAAATAATTTTGTTTTAAAAATTAGATCGTACAATTACCTATTATAGGCACATATTATTATTATCATTATTTATATTCCTCAAAGTTTGAAAATCTTTTGACCTAGTATAATGTTTATTTTTGGAATATTACACTGTATGTCAGTGGCGCATCTAGAAAAAAATGGGAGGGGGGGGTCTATTCAGCGCCGTAACTACCTCCGGGGCTCCGAGGACCCCGAGCATAGGGGCCCTCCACAGCAGTGTAAAAAAGGTTACAATTAATAAGATGCACAAATAGTTAGGCGTTAACGAAAAAAAGGTATTCAGATTTTATTTTGCATAGGTATAGC
This sequence comes from Sialis lutaria, assembly GCA_949319165.1. Lineage (NCBI taxonomy): Eukaryota > Metazoa > Arthropoda > Insecta > Megaloptera > Sialidae > Sialis > Sialis lutaria. The sequence goes on from OX439233.1 coordinate 39,394,116, forward strand.
GGGGGGCCCCTCACACATAACTGCCCCGGGCCCACAAGCTTCTAGTTACGGTCCTGGGTCTATTTATTGTAACTATTTTTAATTTTTAGCTTTCATAATTTATTGATAAATGAAATAATAAATATTGACAAATTCAGGTGTGATTTTTTATATTTTTATATTTTTTATGGTTTTTAAAAATTCTTGTCTGTTTGTTTTTTTTGGCTTGACGTAAAAAAACTACTAAACCGATTTTGAAAAGACTTTCAATGATCGAAAGCCTAAGATTCCAAAAAACCTATACTGCATCAGTGGCGTACGCAGGGGGGTGTTAGGGGGGGTTAGAACCCCCCCCCATGACATCTGTAATCTTTATTTTTAAACCAATATTTGCAACATTTATTTTGGAGACCTTTTTTTTTTTTAGTCATTACCAATTTCAAAAAGGAATTTTTTTTTCTCTTTGAAAACTGAAAACCCCCCCCATGACACAATTCTGCGTACGCCACTGTACTGCATACATATATGCGCAGAATCAATTTCAACTGTAAACAATACAAATTATGTGTTAGAAGAGATATTAATATATGATATTTATTTACTTTAGGTTAAAGTGGTCCTCAACCCTATACCCGCGGACACCATGGTGCCCGTTGATCATGGGCGTAGCCAGAATTGTATTTAGGGGGGGTTGGGGGGGCATTTTTTTTATGTAACATATTTTAGTTTAAAAAAATCAGGTCAAAATTAATTTTCGTGGATCTTTTTATATTCACAGCACTTTAACAAAACAATTTTTTAAAGACTTCCCAGCGGATTATTTCCAAAATAACGAATTTTCAGAGAAAATTTGTCAGACAAAAGTTTCATGGATTTGAGGGGGCTAAATATTGACAACATGTGTTGACCTTGAAAAGGTCACCATTATGGGTTTTTTTAGGTTCTTTTTCAAATGTAAACCCATCTTTTTTGTTACAGATTCGTAATTAACTAGGGAAAATAAGTTACTTGTCTGAAATATTTTTTCTGAAAATGTCAATTTTGTATGATATGGAGTAGAGATGCCACGAATATTCGGCTACTATTCGGTATTCGGCCTATTCGGCTACTTTTTTTACTATTCGGTATTCGGTCGAATAGTTCTCAATATTCGGCCGAATACCGAATACCAAATCGTGAAAAAAGCACATAATAAATATTACTCACAATTTTTTTTTACAAAAAATCAGCATATTTAATACTTAAAATCTATCAGTGGTGTAAGTTATGATGAATGGATTTTTTTTTGCGTTTATTGTTACACAGATCTTGCTGTTACACAACAAACAAACTGCCAGTTTATTGTCTTCACTACAAATTTTATTATATTCCCGAAATAGGTGATTTTTTTATTAAATGGTGCCATTTCGTAAAGCTTTTCACGAACAAACAGTGATATTTTTTAAGATATACAGTGTATTATATTAAGGTGACCATCTGTCCTATTTTGAAGAGGACAGTCCTCTATTTTGGCCAAGTGTCCTCTATAGAAAATGTGTCTTTTTTTTGTCCTCTTTTTTAAGTTTTCGAAACTTTTGTCTTCTTTTTTTGTTATTTGGTAAAATAAATGTTATCCATAAAATTACAAAAAAATAAATATTTTATTTTTATCAAAAATAATAATAATTAATGAAATTAATCATTATTGACTTAAAATTTTCGTCAATAATGATTATTAATGTGACACGACCTACTCGCAAATGAAACAAATACGCCCACGAAATGTACTAAGTGTCGCCGAATATTCGGTGGCCGAATAACCTTTCTTATTCACCAGGGTTGAATCTACAATTTTATTCACAGGCTCAATTCTCTATTGTCAGTTGGTGACGAGATATATTGTAAAAAAGTTCACAAAAAATGATTGTTTGCATTTATTTCGTAAAAAAGCGATTGTATTGAAAAAATTTAAATCACAATCTTGTAGAACTCTCAATTTGCAATATTTTTGTTATTCGATGCCATTTTGCAAAATCGATAGTTTGCGTGTTATAGCCCGCAAAGCATTGCAAAAACACATTTTTTCATTATATTTCAAAAACTAAAATAAAACCTACAAAATGTGTAATGACAAAAGTGTAGATAATAAAATTTTACACTTTCTTTGTTTAATGAAAAAAAAAAAAACTTTTTTTCGTTAAAAATTTGTTTTATTTACAAAAAACAAAAAAAAAATTATTTTCTCTGAACAAAAAAAGTGTAGAATTTTGTGATCTTGACTTTTGTTATTACACATTTTGTAGGTTTTATTATAGTTTTTGCAATATAATGAAAATATGTGTTTTTGCAATGCTTTGCGGGCTATAACACGTAAACTATCGATTTTGCAAAATGGCATCGAATAACAAAAATATTGCAAATTGAGAGTTCTACAAGATTGTGATTTAAATTTTTTCAATACAATCGCTTTTTTACGAAATAAATGCAAACAATCATTTTTTGTGAACTTTTTTACAATATATCCCGTCACCAACTGACAATAGAGAATTGAGCCTGTAAATAAAATTGTAGATTCAACCCTGGTGAATAAGAAAGTTTATGACAAATTATATCGTAGAATGAGCGGTTTACGAGATAATTACGTTTAAAGTTTTTGTGCTTATGGCGGACAACGCTCAAGGTCATAGACCACGCCAACTTAATGTAGTACTCAGATTACACCCCTTAACAATTTGAATTAAAAAAAAATGACTCTGTAGAACAATGTCTTACGAACTACATTTTTTTGATAATTTGATTGGACTAATATGTATGTAACTTTTAAAAGTTTCCATGATCGTCGAATTATTTCTTATATTTTAGATAATTAATTAATATGCGTGTATCAATCATTTACTAATTAAAAAATAAAATTTTAGTACTAATCACAACGTGTGAAATAGAACAAAAACCGTGCATCGACGCGAGTAGAAAATAACAATAAATTATAATGTTGGTTTGGGTAAGGGCGGGGCTTATACAATGACAGCTGTCAAGTGCGGGGTGCGGGACAGATAATTTTGTATCCCGGCTAAGTTAGTAATTCAAGTTCCGGCCGCTAGATGGCTTTGGTGCTGCCACCTGGTGCCCGGAACCGCGTCCTCGCTTCAACAAAATGCATTACGTTGATTCTCTTGTTATTCTTTACTCAATGACAAGAGAAACAACGTATATGGGAGACTTGAAACGCAGTAGGTATATGAACCATGCACTTTTTGGACACCAGGAAGTGCTGGTACCTATTGGAGAAAAGATTAATTCTTTTTTTGGTTTTTAACACCGCTAAATTTTAAGATTCTTAAAATTTAAGCCCCGCCTTATCTGAAATAATTTATGAGTGTTTTAAACACACTAGTGTCTCAAGGTCGTTTTTTGTTAAGCCGCCAAACTAAATCTAAACACGGCATCGACGGCATATTCTATTCGTTATGTATTATCTCTTTTCTTATAATGATGAACGGCAAATACAATTATATTGTTGCATTTATTATTTCATGATCTTGTTTTAAAATTGGTATGATAATTAAGTTTGAAATTTTTACGATTTTAATTTGATTAGGTATCGATATGAACTTAATATTAAATAAAAATTAAGTCATTATACATATACATACATATTATACAAAATAATTTTGTTTTAAAAATTAGATCGTACAATTACCTATTATAGGCACATATTATTATTATCATTATTTATATTCCTCAAAGTTTGAAAATCTTTTGACCTAGTATAATGTTTATTTTTGGAATATTACACTGTATGTCAGTGGCGCATCTAGAAAAAAATGGGAGGGGGGGGTCTATTCAGCGCCGTAACTACCTCCGGGGCTCCGAGGACCCCGAGCATAGGGGCCCTCCACAGCAGTGTAAAAAAGGTTACAATTAATAAGATGCACAAATAGTTAGGCGTTAACGAAAAAAAGGTATTCAGATTTTATTTTGCATAGGTATAGCGGGGGGCCCCTCACACATAACTGCCCCGGGCCCACAAGCTTCTAGTTACGGTCCTGGGTCTATTTATTGTAACTATTTTTAATTTTTAGCTTTCATAATTTATTGATAAATGAAATAATAAATATTGACAAATTCAGGTGTGATTTTTTATATTTTTATATTTTTTATGGTTTTTAAAAATTCTTGTCTGTTTGTTTCTTTTGGCTTGACGTAAAAAAACTACTAAACCGATTTTGAAAAGACTTTCAATGATCGAAAGCCTAAGATTCCAAAAAACCTATACTGCAATACTGCATACATATATGCGCAGAATCAATTTCAACTGTAAACAATACAAATTATGTGTTAGAAGAGATATTAATATATGATATTTATTTACTTTAGGTTAAAGTGGTCCTCAACCCTATACCCGCGGACACCATGGTGCCCGTTGATCATGGGCGTAGCCAGAATTGTATTTAGGGGGGGTTGGGGGGGCATTTTTTTTATGTAACATATTTTAGTTTAAAAAAATCAGGTCAAAATTAATTTTCGTGGATCTTTTTATATTCACAGCACTTTAACAAAACAATTTTTTAAAGACTTCCCAGCGGATTATTTCCAAAATAACGAATTTTCAGAGAAAATTTGTCAGACAAAAGTTTCATGGATTTGAGGGGGCTAAATATTGACAACATGTGTTGACCTTGAAAAGGTCACCATTATGGGTTTTTTTAGGTTCTTTTTCAAATGTAAACCCATCTTTTTTGTTACAGATTCGTAATTAACTAGGGAAAATAAGTTATTGTCTGAAATATTTTTTCTGAAAATGTCAATTTTTTATGATATGGAGTAGAGATGCCACGAATATTCGGCTACTATTCGGTATTCGGCCTATTCGGCTACTTTTTTTACTATTCGGTATTCGGTCGAATAGTTCTCAATATTCGGCCGAATACCGAATACCAAATCGTGAAAAAAGCACATAATAAATATTACTCACAATTTTTTTTTACAAAAAATCAGCATATTTAATACTTAAAATCTATCAGTGGTGTAAGTTATGATGAATGGATTTTTTTTTGCGTTTGTTGTTACACTGATCTTGCTGTTACACAACAAACAAACTGCCAGTTTATTGTCTTCACTACAAATTTTATTATATTCCCGAAATAGGTGATTTTTTTATTAAATGGTGCCATTTCGTAAAGCTTTTCACGAACAAACAGTGATATTTTTTAAGATATACAGTGTATTATATTAAGGTGACCAGGCCCAGATAGAGGGGGGGCTAGGAGGGCCATATGGCCCGGGCCCCCTGTATCTCAGGGGCCCCGGCGCCCTGAAATTATATTATATATATTTTACATTTTTACATATTTTTTTGATACTTATATTATTTTTAACAGAGCTTATTTGAAAAACATAAATATACTACAAAAAAGACACAACTTGTAGAAAAAGTACAAGTAGAAAGCAAAAAAACGGAAAATTTTCTTTAAAAAACCTCCTGCTTTTTAATACTAAAATAATATCAGGAAGTTATAAGAATTTTAAAAAGAAATATTAAAATGTTATAAGAAAGTACGAAATTTGTTTGGAATGTATGTCCTTACGTTAGGGGGGGGGGGGTAAAGTGGGGCCCCCAAAATGTGGGTTGGCCCGGGCCTCGTTGAAGCTCTCACGGGGCCTGAAGGTGACCATCTGTCCTATTTTGAAGAGGACAGTCCTCTATTTTGGCCAAGTGTCCTCTATAGAAAATGTGTCTTTTTTTTGTCCTCTTTTTTAAGTTTTCGAAACTTTTGTCTTCTTTTTTTGTTATTTGGTAAAATAAATGTTATCCATAAAATTACAAAAAAATAAATATTTTATTTTTATCAAAAATAATAATAATTAATGAAATTAATCATTATTGACTTAAAATTTTCGTCAATAATGATTATTAATGTGACACGACCTACTCGCAAATGAAACAAATACGCCCACGAAATGTACTAAGTGTCGCCGAATATTCGGTGGCCGAATAACCTTTCTTATTCACCAGGGTTGAATCTACAATTTTATTCACAGGCTCAATTCTCTATTGTCAGTTGGTGACGAGATATATTGTAAAAAAGTTCACAAAAAATGATTGTTTGCATTTATTTCGTAAAAAAGCGATTGTATTGAAAAAATTTAAATCACAATCTTGTAGAACTCTCAATTTGCAATATTTTTGTTATTCGATGCCATTTTGCAAAATCGATAGTTTACGTGTTATAGCCCGCAAAGCATTGCAAAAACACATTTTTTCATTATATTTCAAAAACTATAATAAAACCTACAAAATGTGTAATGACAAAAGTGTAGATAATAAAATTTTACACTTTCTTTGTTTAATGAAAAAAAAAACTTTTTTTCGTTAAAAATTTGTTTTATTTACAAAAAAAAAAAAAAAAATTTTCTCTGAACAAAAAAAGTGTAGAATTTTGTGATCTTGACTTTTGTTATTACACATTTTGTAGGTTTTATTATAGTTTTTGCAATATAATGAAAATATGTGTTTTTGCAATGCTTTGCGGGCTATAACACGTAAACTATCGATTTTGCAAAATGGCATCGAATAACAAAAATATTGCAAATTGAGAGTTCTACAAGATTGTGATTTAAATTTTTTCAATACAATCGCTTTTTTACGAAATAAATGCAAACAATCATTTTTTGTGAACTTTTTTACAATATATCCCGTCACCAACTGACAATAGAGAATTGAGCCTGTGAATAAAATTGTAGATTCAACCCTGGTGAATAAGAAAGTTTATGACAAATTATATCGTAGAATGAGCGGTTTACGAGATAATTACGTTTAAAGTTTTCGTGCTTATGGCGGACAACGCTCAAGGTCATGGACCACGCCAACTTAATGTAGTACTCAGATTACACCCCTTAACAATTTGAATTAAAAAAAAATGACTCTGTAGAACAATGTCTTACGAACTACATTTTTTTGATAATTTGATTGGACTAATATGTATGTAACTTTTAAAAGTTTCCATGATCGTCGAATTATTTCTTATATTTTAGATAATTAATTAATATGCGTGTATCAATCATTTACTAATTAAAAAATAAAATTTTAGTACTAATCACAACGTGTGAAATAGAACAAAAACCGTGCATCGACGCGAGTAGAAAATAACAATAAATTATAATGTTGGTTTGGGTAAGGGCGGGGCTTATACAATGACAGCTGTCAAGTGCGGGGTGCGGGACAGATAATTTTGTATCCCGGCTAAGTTAGTAATTCAAGTTCCGGCCGCTAGATGGCTTTGGTGCTGCCACCTGGTGCCCGGAACCGCGTCCTCGCTTCAACAAAATGTATTACGTTGATTCTCTTGTTATTCTTTACTCAATGACAGAAATATTTGTTATGCAAATTTTTAATAAAAAATTAATGTTTATTTATTGTTTCTATTACGTGTTTCATTTAACCGCTTTAATTGATTATAATAAATAATCTATTAAAATTTAAAAAAATAATAAAGGATGGAAATGACTAATATTTCTGAAAAAATGGTAATTCAGATTCCTGTAATAAACAACATACATAGATATATATACAATATAGAGGAAGTTTTCATGATACTGTTCAACAGAAGCTGCATTGAAATAATTAAAGAAAAGATGATTTACGCATACTATTAAGCTTATTATACAGTTACCTATATATTATTAAGATTATTAATTATCTTTTTCTACTTAATGTTCGTTTTTTTTAGATTTTAAGATATCACACCTCTTCTATCTCCACTATTTCTGTGCCTAAAATGACGGCCATTTTTTCTTCAAATGTCAAATGTTTTCGATCGGTACCAATAGATGGCCAGATATATCCATATTACAACAAAATTTAATTTTTGTAGATATTTGAGAAAAATATCAGTGAATTTCGTGGTTTTGTTTATTGTCACCAATTTTTTTGATTTTTACATGACGTGTTAATACTAGTTTAAAGAGTTTTAAAAAATACCTGTCCCCCAAAAATATGGACTTTTTAAAATTTGTAGTATGTACTTTTTTTTTCAAAATTAAATCTTTTTGAAATTGTTACCAAAAAAACTTGAACCTAGATATGTACAACAGTACATATTTGAATGTGATTGTACTCACCTAAAGGTTCTTTGATGTGACCGTGTCGTCCATGTTTGGTCCGTAGCTTGACTGGTTTAAAATAGACAATATCTTCACGATTGAAGAACATGAATCTTATCACAGCAGACTTTTTGTGTACTTTGAACGGATGCCCTAATATAACAAACACGTTTATTAATTTATAGCATAATATAATAATATCTAAGAAATATCAATCGTAGTACCTGACAAAACAATCCGTTTGATTATCAATCGATCTGGATTCACAGACAACAGACTACCCGTCGCAATCAATATCAACTTTCCGTTCACTTCTTTGTAACACAAAACAGGCGACGGTTGGAATTGGATAGGGGCAAAAAACGTAGCCACCGTTGTAGACTCTGGTTGAAAAAATCTTTCGTACTGAAAACATTATTCAAATCAATCATCACACTACCTAACATTAAGGCTGTTCATGCCGATTTTTCCGAAACTAAATTCTACGAGATGTCGCCACCGTAGAAAACAAAAATTATTTGCACAAGTCTAGCCCTGAGGGGAAATGACATATACAAGTAATTCAGTGACAATTGACGATCGAATGAAAAATGGGATATTCTCGAAACTAAACAGAGATGAAGCTACAAAGGATAGAACTAGTTGTTATGTTTTTAGGCTTACATTCAATATTTTCAAATGAAAATTGCAGAATTATTATAAAATTAGAAAGCTTAAACAACTATCTATGTCGTGGTATATTTTTTTCTCCGTATTTTTCAAGAATTTTTGTTCTATCATATCAAGAAAAATACACACATTTTCAGATTTTTTTTATTAATATATAAAAAAATTAAATTGAAAAATTAAGTATGTCATAACATAGAAAAATGAATTTAGTTTATGATTGTATTTTTTCCTAAATGATTTATTAATACTGGTCAGAGCTGAACTTAAAATACAAAACCGTAATTTCTCTATAGTAATTCTTATGGCAATTCAAATAGCATGTTCAGCCTTAACTATAATTCTCACACATACCTTGTGTTTACTGCCGTTTGTATGTTGGCTGAACACAGGACACGTTGTAAACCTTCTGTATCCGCACTGAAACAGTAGCTTCTCCTTTGACTTGACCGGCGCGTTATAGTTTAAAGTACGTTTCAACACAACATTCAGAACGGACATCTTGTGTTCGTGTGACAACAATCCGATAATGACTACCGGTGATTTTGTTTCACAGAATGCTTGCCACAGTTGTTGTGAAACACCCGTTACATGAATCGTAATAAACCAACCGGGCTGGAAACATAATATATTAATAATAAAACACTCGTGTGTATTAGTTTGAATTCACAAACTCACCAAAGCTCCTTCTTTATTTTCGTTTTCTTTAAAAACACGTTTTCTGGTTCTGTCAAAGTTTTCAAACTGAAATATTCTAGCATAATTACTCGGTAAGTTTTCCTTTACATCCCACGGAGACGTCCTGAAAACAGCAATAATAATAATTATATCAGAACTAACTAAAATAAAACTGATGATTATGCAGATAAACGTATTCAATAATAACGTACTCATTGAATACGGGGGGGGGGGGGGGGGTCAAACCATAGATAAACCAGATCTTAGGGGTGGGTATAACACCCACTAAAAGAGATTTTCTAAAATTCAACCCCTTTGTGTTTATTTTTTAAATTTTGATACGTTTATTAATGTAACTGCTTACATTAATTTCAGACAAAATATTCTTTTGTTGTTTATAGATTCAATAGATTAACAACAATCGCTATTTATTAATAAATACCTGAATGATTCCAATCCACGATATTTCTGAAACCTTTCTCTTGCAGGCACGTCCTGAGGTGTGTCTATTTCATCTGGAAACAACATATCGCTCTTTGCCTCTTTTAGTTTCTGCAATTCCACTTGTTCAGCTTTGATGTCTAAGTCTTGGTCGTATTTGTCGTCAGAGACACCTGGACATAATCATAAATACATTTGAATACAGTATTATCTAATGTTTCCAGTTATAATTATAATAAAAACATACGTATTTCAGATTCAGTAACGATTGTTTTAAAATCTTCGTTATCAGAATCTTCCTCTTCTGAAACAGCGTCCGAGTAAGACATTCCATCATCATCTTCCTCCTCTTCCTCTTCTCCAGACTCTGATCCTGACACTGATTCAGCGTCCACATCCGGAATCCACGCTGCTTGATAATCCGACCAACCTTTAGGTACTTTTTTTATTATTTTCTTTGCCTGCAAAACGTATACAATTTATTTAATTCATTCAACAAAGTATAAAATTATGTTCTGTACCTTTTCTGAAGCCATCTCGTTTTCTGCTTCACGCAATTCCTCTTCAGTTGGCCAAGTTTGCTCGGCGTCCATTGGATCTGGTATATTTTCACGTACTAAAGTTACCTGTTTCAAAGGGTCAGACTTTTCTAAAACTCGGATAACTATTGTATTACTGCTGCTGCTGCTGCCTTCGTCCATCGATGATTCACCTTTCCTAAATTGATAACCAGATAATAATAAGACAAATGTCTACAAGAGAGTGATATTTGACATTCAAGTGTCTATATTGACCTGTTTTTGTCCAAAGCAAAAGGATCACTGGGTGCATCGATTTCAGACATTTGGAAATCACCCAGACCTGGTATATGGACGAGTCCGTTAACTGATAAAGATGCCCCCCTCAAATAACCGGATACTTTTAAAATTCCCATCGTACCTGTAAATACAAAATAAATCATTAGTTATTCTTCCAGTTGTAATAATTGAAGGGTTTGCAGCAACAATGAGTTAACTCCACTTTTAGGCCAAACAGAGTTAACAACCGTTTCTTGGAGGAAAAAATCATTCTTTCGTTTGGTTCAATAAAGAGTTACCTACCGTTGTTGATAGTTCTCAAGGTATCCGCTAGAATGAGTTAACTGCTTTATTCGCTTGGGTCAAAATGGAGTTAACTCCAGGAGCTGACTATTTTTGGGCTTAGAATTTAGTTAGTACACTCGTTACTGTGTTCTTTCTTGAAATAAACTAATTTTCTTGAAAATTGTTCTTATTCAATGCTTCCTTACTAATAATTTTCAACTATTTGGGCCAAAAAGGAGTTAACTCCAGAATAAAATTGACTAGAATTGCGAATTTGACGAATTTCTCAATGTAATTTGGCCAAAACATGAACAAATAATAATTGGACAAAGACAAAGGTGATTTAAATACATTCTCCATTTTTTAAACAGTTTTTTCTATTTTCCAACAAATTATAAAAACTGGAGTTAACTCCCTGTTGCTGCATACCCCTTAATTAAATAGATACACACCTTGTTCATCATTAATGTATTCGACTGATTCCCCGTACAAATGTGGTCGTTTATCTCGATAGAAAACAGACTTTTGTTTTTGGTTGCCAAGTTTTCTAAGAATATTAATAGCGTCGGAATTCTTATCAAAATTCATTACTTTCTCGTCTGGTAACCATTTAGATATCAATTTTTGTATAGACTGTTTTGTTTCTGTTCTTTTCTTTGGATGTACACTTTCTAAATCCATTACAGTGACGCAAGGCGTTGGAAAACCCTAGTTTAAAATATTTAAATTTCAATAATTAAAAATGTATAAAAAATACAAAATTTGCTTACTTGTGCTAACGCTGCCATCATAACCTCGTGTCCCCATTCATCAATAACTTCTGCACCGAAATCAATCCCTGCGACCGCTGATAAAAGCAACAAAACACTGTCACACATTTTTAATGTATCTAATATTGCAAAGAAGTTATCTTTCGGTGGAATGACAAACGAGAACCTCTGTTTGAATCTTGGTAAACTTATATGAGTAACACCGGACTCTGATTTGTTTACAACTGCCTGTTCGTCACATGTCGATAAAATAGAAATAGCTGCTTCCGTGTCCATTTGAGAATGTAACGGGAGAAGGCATACTAAGAATGGAGCATAATCAGAACCTCCGAGACATCTTTTTTTAAATAAAACTTCATCTCTTTTATTGCGTCTGATTTGTGCAGCTTGATGTTTTCTCGCTTCTCTACCGAGTTCTTTTTTATTTCGTTTTGTAATTGTTTTCAATGACACTTTTCCTATAAAATGATTACATAATTAATTTGCGTTTACTTTATGTACGTAGCTAAAACATTTACCTTTTGACAATGAATTGATTGCACCTTTAGACCGATGTTTACCAGTTTTATGAGATTTATTTGTCTGTTTTAAAGCACTTGGCCTGTGAGTTACCTGAACTTCCGTTATAGCCATAATTTGTAAATACTTTAAATATACTTAATTTGAAACATTAACATGTGAATTTATTGATAAAATGAATGTTAATAATCATTTAAAATATTCGGATGTGCAAACACGTGCTCAAAATATGTATGGGTTATTTACGATGCTTTACGATCATATGTGACGTATGTGACATTTAAAATAATCCGAACAAATACGAACAAGTCCGAATTACAGAATGACTTGATTGAATATTTTTTAAATACATAAATGTGTCTGTGAGAAATGTTACTTAAATAACTGAAAATATCAAATATTAATATAGAAAATTTTAGATTGTATTTTATATATTGTGTATCTCATATTTAAAGCCTCCTCTAGAAACGTTACACATTTTATACATCGGCGCATTGGTTAGTCTGATACCCACGTGACATACAAATTTCAACTGTCACCTAAAGTAAATTTTTAACGCAAATATAAATTAAAAAATCAATCAATGTAAGTATCACACATCAATTTCATTAATCTTTTTACATTGTAAATATCTTAATAGATATACACATTCAAAATGGAACCAATGACGCTAGGAAGTCCTGCACAAAGTCCAACTTCTAACCCAGTAAATTTTACATCACCATTTTTACCTGCTTATTTAATGGGTGAACAGCAATCTACGTCGACACCCCGTCACAATTCTTTGAGTCCTAGTAAAATGCAACAAAAAAATTCACCACAAGATATTCCCGACAATTCAATACCAAGAAGGATACTGTTCACTAGTCCGTATAACACGATACAAGCCCACGAAAGTCCTAGCTTTAACGCTATCAAGTCTGTACCTGTGGAAAAATCAGGACCGCCAGTACAAGGCTTGTTTGATACTTTAGATGCACGGTAAGTCAAGGTCTTAGGGTATGTCATACTGGTGTGCGTTTATAAGAAATTTCAACTGATTTGAAATGATTGTTTCAGATATAAATATGATCCTAAACCAAACCCCAACAACAACGCTTCAATGACAAACCCTGACTGTTCGTTGTACCAATCGACAATGTTCTTTGATACCAACACGAGTACACCCAATAAAAACGTAATGGCACAACAGAATTTAAACAAGAGTTTGTCTAAAACTAACACATCTGTTGTTTGGAACAATAATCAATGGGTCACTGTGTTTGGGTTTCCTCAATCTTACACTAATGCTGTGATTAATTATTTTGTACAGTGTGGCAATATTATTGGTAAGTGTAATGTCAATAATTGAGGGGTTTGCAGCAACAACAACCAGTTAACTCCATTTTTAGGCCAAACAGAGTTAACAACCGTTTCATGGGGGAAAAAAAATCATTCTTTCGGTTGGTTCAACAAAGAGTTACCTACCGTTGATAAATGAGTAGTTTTGCATTCTTATTTTTTCTTTGGAGTTTCATTTTTCATGTACTAAAAAGAATGTTTTTGGGCTTAGAATTTAGTAAGTACACACGTTACTGTGTTCTTTCTTGAAATAAACTAATTTTCTTGAAAATTGTTCTTAATCAATGCTTCCTTACTTTAAAAAGAATATAATTTTCAACTATTTGGGCCAAAAAGGAGTTAACTCCAGAATAAACTTGACTCTAGAATTGCGAATTTGACGAATTCCTCAATGGAATTTTGCCAAAACATGAAGTGGTCGGTGACAAATAATAATTGGATAAAGACAAAGGCGATTTAAATATATTCTCCATTTTTTTAACAGTTTTTTTCTATTAACTGGAGTTAACTCCTTCTTGCTGCAAACCCTTCAATTACTATTAGTTATGATTGTTGGGGATAATCAATTATACTCTTTTCAGACAAAAAGATTCCGAATCAAGGAAACTGGATACATTTGAAATACTCAAACCAAATGGAAGTTAACAAAGCACTGGCGTTTAATGGAAAGATAGTAATGGGTAATATGATGGTCGGAGTAAGTGTTTGCAAGAACCAACAAGACATTGATAATAAAGAGAACTTGAAATCAATAAGTGAGGAACAATCACAAAACGTGAGCGTTGTTAACTTTAACCAGACACCTAACCGTGCAAGACCTTTGGCTCAGTCGTATATTTCACCACAACAACAACGTAGCATGTTGTTGTCGAGCGCTACAGACGTTGTTAATTCACCGCAACATGTGCCTCAGAAATCTACGGGACTCGTTACTAAAGCTATGGAATATGTATTCGGGTGGTAGAAATAAGACTTGTAATAATAAATGTTTTTAATTAATTCTATCATTTATATTTTTAATTAATTAATAATTTACAATAATATAATGATTATTTTTCAAATACTAGATTGACTTGTTTTTATTAACGTACGTACATTTACAGATGATTTAGATTTGCATTATAATAAAACTATTATTAAGGTACTTGACCACCTTGGAATGTTGAAAAATACAACATTTTCAATAATTTTTTTCAGGCCCTGTATAAGATATTACAATGATTTTTTTTTTGTTAACTTTTATTTAAAGCTTTTACAGGGTGGACAGTTTCTGGAAACCCGGGAAAAGTCAGGGAATTTGGTTGGAAAATCAGTGAAAAATGCAAATTCTCACAAATATTTTTTTAGGTTTTTTATCTAAATTTTAAATATAAAAATCGGGGAAAAACGATAAAAATTCTCCTGGAAAAACGGGAAAAGTCAGGGAAATTTTTTCCAGAGAAATACTGGCCACCCTGTTATAGAATACAAAAATACTAGATTTTTTTTAATTACATTTCTATCCAGGTGGCGCCAAAGTTAAGGACTCAAAAAATGGTGTCCCACGGCAGACAGTTAATCTCAGGATTGGTGAATTTAAAAAAAAAGGCATCTTCAAAAGAAAGGTCCCTTGCGTGACAATTTACCACAATTCTCCAAAAATAATATAAAAAATGGCGAGTATTTGAAAAAAAACGTTTAATTGAGAAACAGCTACATGCGCGACAGAGTCAGCAAGTATATGGAGTAATCAAAGCATTCAAACACTTTCACTATGTTAGAATTCGAAATTAAAAAAAATAAAATTGGGGGTGATCTTTAAAAGTATAAGAAATGAGAAAATGCAAAAAAAATAGTTTTTTTTTTTAATTTATAAAATAGTCTAGTACCTTAAATATACATTATCTGTTTTAATTTTTGAAATGTAGAAATTGATTAAAGTTTTTATAAAAATGATAATTACATAGGTATTAAGTATTTATTGTTGCGATAATAGTTTATAACAAATACAACAGACATTGAAATAAAATATCAATTATAGATAAATAAAAATAATTTATGAAAAAACACTATCTCCAATAATACAAGTAATAAAGTAGTTATTTAGTATTCTCTATTGTTGCCGAACCCAAATCAGACATACGTGGATATTTGACTTTCTTACGATCTAGTTTATCCTGCGCCCACAATATTAACTTAAGTAACGTCGACAGTTTGGGCGATGTTGAATCTTGGTTTTCTGTTTTTAAAATAGCAGCATTTAATTCACTAGCGACCTAAAAACAAACAACATACATTATATATCAATTAAAGCCCTGTGGTTTGTTTGTTTGTTTACTTTTTGACGATGAGCTGGTGATAATAAATCTGCAAAAGGTGAGTTCTCAGGTTGAGCAAAGGCTAACAGAGCGAGCGTCCGCTCTAATTCATGTAAAGCTCCCGGTTGTGAATGTCCAGTCTCGCTCAACTGCCACTGAGCATAATGTAAAGCACCTTCTATACGACCTTCACGTATCAATTCGATTAATTGTAATTGCTGAAAATAATAGCAATTAATGAAACTTGATAAATGGTGTAGTATGTATAATAATTATAATAATTGTTACTTGTAAATGGAAGTAAAGGTATCGATCATTATCCAACAGCTCAGGATGTAATTGATTTACAAGAGTGATAGCTTCTTGAACTCGACCGTTTTGTACAGCATCCCTGATACGAATTCTATCGTCTAATGTATTTAAATCAACAGAAGGTTGTATTCCAGATTCTTGTTGAAATTTTTCTGCTGCTTCTTTGAATCCTTCTGAAAAAATATAACAATATATTGGCAATTTATTAAAATACATACAAAAACAATAACAAAGTTGATTATGTACCTGTAACCAAATAGTTCATAATTAATTTATTCATATCAGTTCGTTGTATCTGCATTGTGTCTAAACGATTCATCCATTCATCTTTTGTTATAACATCGAGTTTATCTGAGTAACTCATGTCTTGAACAATTTAAATCTTCTTTTATTATAAACGTCCACACAATATTGAGGTGTCATGAACAAAACTCAACGATAACGATGTCAAATATTTATGTACACACATGCATACATACACATAGCATACATATGGTATGTATGTGTGTATAATAAAAATACACGTTTATGAATGTCAAGTGTGAGTACACTCACCGCTTGATAAACCGACCAAGTTGGTAATTGAACCGCTTGAATTACCGACGTCGAGAGGGGCTCCCACCACCGTGCCAACCTCAACGTTGATTGGCGAATTTAAATTACACGCAGAGATAGCAATCACGGTAGTATTATGGAGGGGATTGGAGAAAGTCGGCATATCGCGTGTTTGGTCCATCGGTCATTCAAGCTGCCGGTTAATCAAAGGTCGGTTTATCAAGCGATAAGTGTATTACAGAATAATAATGAAGTGAGAGAAAGAATCGCATCCATCTTTTCTAGTACACTCAGCACTCTGCTATACGACCATCCACTGCACGACCGCTCAGTTACACGATGTGCTGACAGTTCTAACCGTCGACCTTCTCCCATCCCCACCATAATACTATCGTGACTGCTATATTTCTGCGCGTTTAAATTCACCAATTAACGTTAAAGTCGGCACACGGTGGTGGGTGCCCCTCTAGCCGTCGTATAGTGGAATTTATGAATTACCGATACCGTCGTATAACAGAGTGCTGAGTGAACATAATGTTCCATGTCATAGACGTCGCAATGCGTCGGCTGAAAATTTATAATGTGTATGCATTTATTTAATTTGGTCTGTGAGATAGATGATGGTTAACATTTCTCTGTTAATAAATCTTCAGTGAAATACTTTGAAAGGCAATACTTATGAAATTTATTGTTGATTGATTTTATAATTCCAAAAAATTAATATTTTTTAAGACACGAATGATACGCTCTGAATATTCAGAACAAACATTCAAATACAACCTTCAATACTTGATATGTACATATGTATTGGTATGTATGCGTACATATGTATTATGTACAATTTGTAAACAACACAGATAAACAGTGAGTGACAAATATATGTATATTTAAAAATAATATAAAATATCTAGTAAAATGAGTGACGATCCTTACGTACACGTTGCTAAAGGGCCATTAAAATTAAAAGGTGACGGTGGTGTAAAAAAGAAGAAAAAGAATAAAGAAAAGAAAAATTTGGAAAAAGTTGCAAATGTCACTGAAAACAGCTTGAAAAAGAACGAAACAATTGGAACTAATGAATTAAAGAGAACGAAAGCAGAACTAGCTTTTCAAAAAATGCAGGAAAAAATGGTGTGTTATTAGTTATTTATAATTTATATAAAATACCAATATTATTTATTAATTCCAGCAAACTCAACGGATATTAGAAAAAGCTTCTATGACACACAAACAAAGAGTAGAGAAATTTAATCAACATTTGGATAGTCTTACGGAACACTTTGATATTCCCAAAGTATCGTGGACAAAATAAGTAACATTAATCATTGTAAAAAACATTTTATTTAACATTAATAATTATAATAAATACTTGATATAATATTATGTAGTTCTATTTTTTATTATTACTTTTACCACTTTCAGACAAATATGTTAATAAATCATTTAAACCACTGAATTCAGTACGACCTTGTGGAGGATCATTTTTAGGTACTCTGGGTAAAATATTTCCCATTTTTTGTCGGAAATCTTTAATCTGCAAATAGAATTAAAGTTAAATAATTAATATACCTAAATAACTGGCTAGTTGGTATTAACTTACATCTTTAGCACCAGATATCTTCCATAACGTATAAAATAAAACTGTGCAACCCGTTACAGCATACAATGTTCCCCATCCTAAGGCCCGCAATGCTAGATTTGCACCCGTGTCAGCCATCTCGATCGTTCCTACTAATCCTTTATTAAAATAACTAGGATCTTGTTTTTTAACACTTGAAACAGTCGCACCGAATCCTATTAAAGCTGATAAACCTGATACCGAGGCTAAGAATAAACCAGCTAAAACATATAATGTCATGTCAATTAAATATCCTAAACGTAGCTACTTATATTAATTCTTTATACCCTTTAGTTTAAATTTTGTTTCATCTTCAATTAACTGATCCATATTTTCAGATTTACTATTTTCCATCTTACCTTACAGATATTTTAGGTTATGTATCCATTTAAACCATGATTTAAACCTTTACCTTACAAAGTAAAAAGATTTCTGTAAAAACGGTAATACAGATTTCTGTAAAAATAATAATACAGATTTCTGTAAAAATAATATTACAGATTCCTGTCTTACACACGTAATACAGATATCTGTAAAAATGGTAATACAGATTTCTGTAAAAATGGTAATACAGATTTCTGTAAAAATAGTAATACAGATTCCTGTAATAAACACGTGGTACAACACAGATATACATGATCATATATTAAGCATACTACTATATATATATATATATATATATACTAGTATGCTTAATATATGACATGATGTACACAAAAGCCCGGTACTCCGGAATAACTCTTTTTCTTTGCCTTGATTCTTGAACCAAAAAATGTTCGGACAAAAGTTGCTTGATTTCAGGGAGAGGTCGCTCTTGATCTCCCCAACCTCGCATCATCAAGAGAGATATTCTCTCCTCTTCTGATAGTGCATTTATTTCAATAAGGTAATTGAAAAACTATGCAAAATCACTCAAAAGCTTCAACGAAAATGTTGATGAATAATATCAACAAGGCTGAAAATTCAGTAATACTAAAAACTCTCTGCTATTTCAAATTCGGTAAAACTGGACACTTAAGAGGGGAAAAGGGTCTGACAAGGGGAACCTTTCAGTGGGCCGGTTTGGATTTTCTTCATATTGAAATATGTTGTGAAGGGGGGTCCCCTGATAACACCTATACCCGGTTTTGGGCGCAGACGGGCAATAGTTTAAAAATTATGACCCAAAATATATTTTAATGTTGCATATATAATATATACCTATATGTTAAGTCTATTTATATAAGCGTCTGTTGACCTAGCGGTTATGATAATAGTCCGGTAATCAATGCACCCGTGGTTCGAGTCCTCTTAAGTTTTTATTTTTATTTTTAATTGCAAACAGTGACATTATTTAAATATATTATTCTCCTGTAAAATATCTTATGAATTTATTTCAATGTTTATTTTTCAAAATGTGCAATTTAATTTTAAAATTTTGTTGATAAACAATTCAACACTGGGATTGTAAATAAAAAAATATATAATTTATGCTCAAGTAACTTATTTATTTATGAACGGTTGACAACATTTTGGAAGGTATCTATCGTACAAACACTTTATACATAAAAACATATTACACCAAGAACATTTTATAAATGATTGAATATTTAAACAATTTATACATTTATTTATTAATAATTCTTATGGCATAATTGTCCATATAACCACTAGCAACAATAATGGTTAC
Organism: Sialis lutaria; assembly: GCA_949319165.1. NCBI lineage: Eukaryota > Metazoa > Arthropoda > Insecta > Megaloptera > Sialidae > Sialis > Sialis lutaria. Next base: position 39,414,125 of record OX439233.1, read on the forward strand.
CGGTCAATTATCATTACCACTAGGCCAACAGACGCTTGTATAAATAGACTTAACACATAGGTATACAGGGTGTCCAAGATAAGCGTGCAATGCATGGGGATATCCTAAACGGTAAGTGATACAGATGTGGTTAAATGAGATGAATTATTTGTAAGAAAGGGGTGAGTATTACAACATAAAAAAATATTAATAATTTTATGTGGTTCAGGTGGTATACCCAAAAAACTGAAAATTCAGAATTTCTTTAAATGACTATAACTTTTTTGGCAAAGTAGATAGGTACTTTTTGTTTGCGGTTTCTTAAAGCACTTTTTTGAGTAGAATTGTTTGGTGTATTTAGAATTTTTATATCACTTTTAGTTTCCGAGTTACAAGCCCTAACTTTAGTTTTTCTTATGGGCCGCCAAGTTGGCTATATCATATTTGAACGTGTTTTTTACTCTACTTTACAACGATATATCACATGACATACTTATTACAGAAAATAAGTCGAAGTACTAAATATTGGTGATATTTATAAAGTATTTTATTACAAACATTTAAGTAAGCCATGAAAAACAAAAATTGTTAAACAAAAATCGCAATTACAACAATGAAAATAACAAATGCATATTTAAAAACAATAAACTATTACAAAAAAAGGTTTTTACTTTTTTTAACTAATAAGTATGACATGTGACATATCATTGTAAAGTAGAGTAAAAAACACGTTCAAATATGATATAGCCAACTTGGCGGCCCATAAGAAAAACTAAAGTTAGGGCTTGTAACTCGGAAACTAAAAGTAATAAAAAAATTCTAAATACACCAAACAATTCTACTCAAAAAGTGCTTTAAGAAACCGCAAACAAAAAGTACCTATCTACTTTGCCAAAAAAGTTATAGTCATTTAAAGAAATTCCGAATTTTCAGTTTTTTGGGTATACCGCCTGAACTACATAAAATTATTAATATTTTTTGATGTTGTAATACTCACCCCTTTCTTACAAATAATTCATCTCATTTAACCACATCTGTATCTCTTACCGTTTAGGATATCCCCATGCATTGCACGCTTATCTTGGACACCCTGTATATGCAACATTAAAATATATTTTGGGTCATAATTTTTAAACTATTACCCGTCTGCGCCCAAAACCGAGTATAGGTGTTATCAGGGGACCCCCCTTCACAACATATTTCAATATGAAGAAAATCCAAACCGGCCCACTGAAAGGTTCCCCTTGTGAGACGCACAAAAACATCACCTAACGTGCTTGTTCCATGCTCCAATCACTCAGAATTTCATTTTTGGACATTTTTATTTTTTGATGTATGAAGCTAATTAGCGACAAGGGATGAGCACGAAAAGAAAAAATGGTACAAAAAATATTTATTTTTGGGAGAGGAGAGGGGGGGGGGGGGGTGCAAACGATTCGCCCCCTGAAACCAAGCTTTTGTCCGAACATTTTTTGGTGCAAGGCAAAGAAAAAAAAAGTTTATAAATTATTAGTTTACACCCCAAAGAATATGTATCTCAAGTTTCAAGTGAAAATTCGAAGTCAATTATTCGAAAAGAGCGCCAAATGCTGTCATGTTATATATTCGATTTATCTCTTCCAAAAAAACACCCCTTTTTACCTTCGTAGGGGTTGAATTTCGAAAAATCCTTTCTTTTAGATCATATTTACGTCAAGACGTTTCGATTAGCATCCCCAACGAAGTCAATAGAGTTTTTTATTCGCGAGAAAAATGTCTGTGTGTATGTAAATACGTACACACAGACATTTTTAGTGTAAATAATATTAACAATTAACTTTATTATTTCAATAAATAATTTAAATTATTATGAAATTTTCAAACCATTGTTATAGATATCTGAATTACGCATTTATTTCAGGAATTACAGATTCCTGTAATAAATGCGTAATACAGATATCTGTAAAAATGGTAATTCAGATTCCTGTAATAAACACGTGGTACAACCATAGAGATAATACCATAGAGGCAGTGAGCCATAGCACTTTCTGTAAGTGGACGATAATCGGAAATAATAAGAGAAAAAAAAGTACTATTCTATTCTTCATGTGTATATGTATTTGTGTCCTTGTCTTTTGACGCTTTCGTACAGTTCGTGTACCGCCATATCTACGAAAACATGATTATTTAGCGGTACACATTCTATTTTTTTCTCTTTCTACTGACAGTTGTGATTTTCGACTGGCTTACTGACTCTATGGTACTATCTCTATGGGTACAACAGAGATATATACAACATAGAGGAAGTATTAATGATACTTTGTGTTGAACAGAAGCAGCATTGAAATAATTAAAGAAAGATGATTAACTCATATTATTTAGCTTATTATACATTTACCTATATATTATTAAGATTATTTATTTTCCTTTTCTATTCAATGTTCTTTTTTTACATTTATAGATGCCACACCTCTTCTATCGCCACTATTTCTATGCCTAAAATGACGGCCATTTTTGTCTCCAAATGTCAAATTGTTTATAAACATTATATGTAATGTAAAGTGACCAGAATTGTAAAACCTTGTTGCGGGACACGCAAATTATTTTATAATAAATATAATTTGACGACCTTTTTTTTTTTTAGTCGTTCAACTTCTGAAGACCTTTTTTTTAGCTCCTCACCAACAATTTGGGACAACACCGGGACGCATATTTCCAAAAGCCCGTCCAGTACAGAGCAACAAACGATAATTGTGCTCTGTAAAACACTTGAGTTTGGAAATCGTTTTATTGACATTTGCACGCCAAACCCTAGTCGAGTACAGAGCATAGTCAGACTGAGGCTAATGTTAGTTGCGTTACAACATTCAAATATGTTTTATTAATACATGATTGTATTCTTTACAGATATAATTGATAGGTTTTTATATAAATTGTTTTTTTATTAAAGCGAATATTAAATAATTAGGTCAGACATGTATTAAAAAATCAATTGCTGTTCTATATAAAAAATATGTTACAGAAAAGATACAACAAACGTTCTTCAATGAAAATTTTAAAATTAATTATTGGTTCAAAATATCTATGTAAATAAAATAAGTCGATAACACTTACTTGTTTGAATGAAAATGTAGGGATATTTAATCAATAAAATTATGTTACGTCAATGTTTGATTATTATAATTGATCAAAATAAAATATATATAAACAATATTATAGTCATATTTTTTATAAAAACAAATAAGCGAACATATATTGAACATTGTTAGACACAAACATAAAAAAGTAAATAAATTAATTTGCCACGATTCTAAAAACTGTACTGTTTAAATTCAGTATTTATATTATTAAGTTGGTATGTATGTAAAATTTATAATTATTATATAATTAAAGCAAAAAGTAATCCGTTTCATTACTAATTGATTTTTTTAATACGTGCCTGACCTAATTATTTAATATTAGTTTTCATAAAAAACTATTTATATTAAAATCTATCGATTGTATCTGTAAAGAATACAATTATGTATTAATAAAACATATTTGAAAGTTGTAACGACGCATCTAACATTAGCCTCAGTCTAAGTATGCTCTGTACTCGACTGGGGTTTGAAGTGCAAATATCAATGAAACGATTTCCAAACTCCAGTGCTTTACAGAGCACACTTTTTATCCGTTGCTCTGTACTGGACGGGCTTTTGGAAATATGCCACCGGGACTGACCCGCACAATCCGGGACGTCTGGTCACTTTAATGTAATGGTATATAAAAAATCTCCTTTCTTTATAACAAAGATATTAAAGAAAGTATACTTAATTCACAACAAGATGATACAAATATAGCTCGAGTGGTAAATATAACTTATGTCAATGTAAATTACAGCATAAAATAATTTATTTGTAGGATACTGTTCGTATAGTTAACGAAGGTACACAAATAATCAGTACAATAACAAACGTAGAGTGCGACGTGTCAATCTGTCCCCTGTTTAGCACAGACAGTTTTGATAAGATCTTACTTGACACTCCTCGCAGTGAACCGGGTCAATGGTGACAACTGATAAACAGAATAAAGAGAAATATTCTCGAGTCTCACCCGCCATTACAAAAGAAACTCTATAAACTAGTAAGCGACAACAAAACCGGTAGTTCTTTTTACATCTGACGACTACAATATTTGTTTTCAGGCCGTTTAGTGTACGATAGAAAGAAATATACATAGCAACAATACGGCTTCCATAATATGATATTAAAGGTCAGAATTTATTTCATTTTATAATTCAAACGAATAGTAATATGCAATGATTTTATGTTTTTTTCTTAGTACAGACATTGTATAAAAGGGATAAATACTAGTGCATGTGTTTTTCATTATAACGAAAAAAGTATATGCTGTCAATGTCTTTTGTCACACAGTATTTTATTTTGCAATATAAACAGTAATTATAGTGTTATAGGATATAATTATTGATTATTTATGTTAGATTTAATATTGTGAGTTTAATGAATCAACGTTTTCTGTTATATACTAATATAAATACCATAAATGATGCGTTATTCTGTTCTGGTAAATAAATAATACCTACTTACCGCGATTTTATGTCTTTTTAATTTTATGCCAATGAAATTATCGTACCAAAAACTATTATATTAAAAGCTTACATTAACATTCAAAATTAAAAAATATGACGATTGTTTATCTGTTGTTGCAGATTGTTTTATTCGACATCGGATGAGATTGCAACGCCTCTCTTTGATGAGTCATTGTGAAGAAAATAAATAAAACATATTTATATGTTATTTTATTTATAACTGTAATATTATTACCTTGTATTAAACAATACAATAATAAATAAAAAAATTATTACGTTTAGAATTTTCTAATAATTAACTTACAGCAACCCTAATAAAAAATAACACATATTTCATTTATATATTTAATAAACGATATTACACAAAATCAAGGAGAAAGAAAGAACAAAAATTACTAATACTTCAACACCTATAATCCAAGTTGGGGAACTACTTCCATTTACTTGGACGGTTTCTAGAATTTAAAGATTATTATTTTATAATATGTAGTTTAATTTTTACAAACATTATCAGGCTGTTTTTGTAATTTATCATCATAGTTTTTTAACCTGCATTTATTACTCAGTAACATTGTAAAATACTTGCATTGTAAAACAAATAATACCTACACTATACGTAACTGATGATGTGACAAATCAGAGAAACGGAAGCTGTTTTTTGTCCAGTCATGCAGTATCGATTTAATTTTAATATTCAACTAAAACATAATACACTGCACTAAACAAGAGAAATAAACAACCAGTTTTAAAATTGTCATTGTATTTAAGAACTGATACTAATATTTCACTTCTAACCTAATGAAAACTATCGATTGTTATTTTAGACGCTTTACATGGAAGAACAACGGACCCGAACTAAACATCAACTCGGAGATACTGAAACATTTAAACTTCCTGCACGGCCGGCGTCGTGAGATCTTTGTCAGACACGTAAGTTTCCCATGGGAGGTTCTCTAGGAAGGGATCGCATCGTGCTGAAGTTATCCAACATAATCCTGCATGTGAATTTAGGTTTATGTTTTTGCATCGGATACCTAGGCGGGTGAACTCTTCAGCTGATACTTCTTTTACATTGGGTTTACGAAGAAATCGTCTAAAACGTTCGTGATGAAAGTTTTTATAGACAACTGGATGTTAATATAAGTTGGTAAATAATAATACATACTTTTTAAATTTAAGTAAATATTTACTAATTAAATAAATTAATACAATCACAAAACATTTTTTTCGAGATTTAAAAAGGTTATGTCAAAGAATATAGGTTATGTTTTCTAAAATAACTAGAACAGAGCATGCGCGCGTACTCAGTTTCTGATTGGTTCGCCAAATTCACTGAGATAATATACATAGAAGATATGTACTAGTTCGGGTTGTTCGGATGGCATTTCTCCTCTACCTACATTATTTCTATGCATAAAATTTTTATATTTTCAATGATTTCCTTCAAAATAGTTAATGAATTCATTTAATTCATTAACTATTTTAAATTTGTTTCATTTTTACGCATCATTTCATAGAAAACAACGCAATATTCGACTTTAAAAAACCGTTTTCTAATTTTTATATACGAACGTTTTTGTTCGGTTTTTATTTATATTGTTCAATAATTAACTACCTTTGATGAATTTAGCACGAGGAAGCACTGGTTGCGTTCAGGGGAGTGACCGGTGACCGGTTATCGGTTACTGACCGTGACGTCATAAGAGTGTGAAGACAGCGACAGCACAACTGTCAAGTTGACGTTTGTATGTATGTACATATTTAACGAAAATTGAAATAGTTTTTAATAAAATTCTATTATTTTTGTCTTAAACATAATTTTATAATATGATTAGAAACAATTAATTCTGTATAAGTATGAATAAATAAGATATTGCACAAAAATATGTGATAATATAATTTAATATGTAAAAGTTAATTAAGATATACAAAATACAGGTAATTTCTTTCTACAGAAGCATGAATTTAGCCTTAAAGATATTTCTATACATGAAATTGTTTTAATTTTCTTTGAATTGCAGCTCACACATAAGAGGTTGGACCAATTAAATGATAATAACTTCAAAAAATAACTAATAAATATATAAACAAGAAGTGTGCATTTGTAGACAAAGTGGAACTTACAAAGCAGTTAAATTTAATTTTGGGGGTTATGCTATTTGCCTTATTAATTGATACGATGTTTCGATTGTATTATGTACATATTATATACTTATATTGAAGAGGTGTGCACGGTAATGATATTCATTGAAAGTATTATTTATTGGTGGTTATTAATTTAAGATATTATCGTTCTTAATAGAATTGATATACATATTCGATGATTGCTGTGAACCGCACGTGCTGGATATGCACGCGCTTGGGTTATTGACTGTTAATTGTCATATCATATCATTTCCACGATGACAATTTGTTTCTCAAGCGCGCGTAAAAATACTTATTTAGGATAATTGTCGACTATATAATCGTGCAGCAAAAAATGACAAATCAGTGATTTTGGAAGTAATTAGTAGAGATGCCACGAATATTCGGCTACTATTCGGTATTCGGCCTATTCGGCTACTTTTTTTACTATTCGGTATTCGGCCGAATAGTTCTCAATATTCGGCCGAATACCGAATACCAAATCGTGAAAAAAACACATAATAAATATTACTCACAATTTTTTTTTTACAAAAAATCAGCATATTTAATACTTAAAATCTATCAGTGGTAAGTTATGATGAATGAAATTTTTTTTTGCGTTTGTTGTTACACAGATCTTGCTGTTACACAACAAACAAACTACCAGTTTATTGTCTTCACTACAAATTTTATTATATTCCCGAAATAGGTGATTTTTTATTAAATGGTGCCATTTCGTAACGCTTTTCACGAACAAACAGTGATATTTTTTAAGATATACAGTGTATTATATTAAGGTGACCATCTGTCCTATTTTGAAGAGGACAGTCCTCTATTTTGGCCAACTGTCCTCTATAGAAAACGTGTCTTCTTTTTGTCCTCTTTTTTAAGTTTTCGAAACTTTTGTCCTCTTTTTTTTTGTTATTTGGTAAAATAAATGTTATCCATAAAATTACAAAAAAATAAATATTTTATTTTTCTCAAAAATAATAATAATTATTGAAATTAATCATTATTGACATAAAATTTTCATTAATAATGATTATTAATGTGACACGACCTACTCGCAAATGAAACAAATACGCCCACGAAATGTACTAAGTGTCGCCGAATATTCGGCGCTTCGGCCGAGAGCCTAGCCGAATATTCGGTATTCGGTATTCGGCCAAATCACTATTCGTGGCATCTCTAGTAATTAGTGACCGACGTTTTTATATTTTGAATATAATAAATCAAGAGTATTTTTTATTAAACTTGTTATATTTATTTTTGCACTTTTCTACATCATCAAGCTTCCTGGCCAACGTAGATACAAGAACCAAAAACCAAATTATTTAGTTGACTTTTGGCAACTAGGTCGCAACATGATGCCGAAGTCATCCACAACCGCAGGGCCTATAATGTAAAATTTTATAATATTAAAAGTATTTTTAGTAGCTTTTAGTGCTAATAACATAGAAAAGGCACTGTGGTAACCAGGGCCGGATTTTAAAATTTGCCGCCCCTAGGCAGTTGCGAAAATTGCCGCCCTTTTTGATTGAATAAAAATAAAAAAAGTAAAGGTTTTTCATATCAATGACCTTTTTTTAGGTTTTCATGTTAAAATTGTATCAATTATTAATAAGAAAGTGTGAAAGGACCTTTTTTTCGCTAAAATTTGCCGCCCTAAATTTTTGCCGCTCTAGGCACATGCCTACACTGCCTGCATGGTAAATCCGGGCCTGGTGGTAACAGTAGAATAGTTTAATTAAATATTAGTTTATTATACTTTGTCAATAGAGCTGTATATCATACATAAATGTAATCTCATGTTTAGAAAATTATCTATCATGAGTATAAATTATTCGTAAATAATTGTTAACGTGTCAATGTAATTATTAAAAATATATGTATCCATTTTAAAGCAAGTGTTAACATTTCTTAGGTCAGGTTTATTTCTCCAACGCAGCCCGATTCAATTGCAATCAGTAATTTTTGTCAGTACCTTTGTTTCTGCTCCTGGTTAGAAAATACAGCAGTTAACTTTTGCATCTTGTTCTGCATTTATAGATATATGGCCAGCAAATATAAACATGTACATTATCATAATTCATATGTTATAAGATGTAGCCGCCGCATATAATAATAGTTCGCTGTCCTATTATTTACATTACACTGTACTCAAATTACTCGACTGAATTAATAACAACCTTAGAAAACTAGAAAAAAAGAAAATATTGCATTTTTAGCTGGTGTATTCAAACTTTTGAGCGGTAGTGTAGGTACCAGAGCTTATTATTTAATTAATAAAATAATTTTAATTAATAATTTACTTATATTAAAAAGTAGGTAGGTACACAAAAAAAAACAAAGTAATCACAAGAGCAAAATTTATTAATAATAAAATACATCAAATAAAATAATCTCACAGTAATACTCAAATATAAAGGATTATAATAAAATATATAAAAAAATACAAATATAACGAAAATATAGAACACAAAATTGCTTGACGTTCAAAAAAAAATTGTTTTTATGATGTTTTTTCAACAGGCAGCAGTTGGTACCTGTATGTCCGGTTAAAACGTCTAACTTCATGGTCTAACCGGAGAAAGAAACCGTTCAGTAAAATTCTATCTCTTTCTGGTTACTTCTTTAACACTCTCCGTGTTACTAAATGGACATTCTTTAAATTTTTGGTACATTCCACCGGAAATTCCACAAATCAACCAATCAAAACACTGGTTAGTGACCGGTAACCGGTTACTTTCTGAATGCTCCCACTGTTCACTTATTTGGTAGAAGTTATATCGTAGGGAGTATTTTGGGGCCACGCAAAGATTTGCATTAAGTTAGCATGCGAGCATAACCTAAGCGAGCATAACCTAAGTTAGCATGCGAGCGTGACCTAAGCGATCATAACCTAAGCGAGCATAACCTAAGTTAGTATGCGAGCATAACCTTAGCGAGCATAACCTAAGTTAGCATGCGAGCATAACCTAAGTTAGCATGTGAGCGTGACCTAAACGAGCATAACCTAAGTTAGCATGCGAGCATAACCTAAGTTAGCATGTGAGCGTGACCTAAACGAGCATAACCTAAGTTAGCATGCGAGCATAACCTAAGTTAGCATGCGAGCATAACCTAAGTTAGCATGCGAGCATAACCTAAGTTAGCATGCGAGCATAACCTAAGTTAGCATGCGAACATAACCTAAGTTAGCATGCGAGAATAACCTAAGTTAGCATGCGAGCATAACCTAAGTTAGCATGCGAGCATAACCTAAGTTAGCATGCGAGCATAACCTAAGCGAGCATAACCTAAGTTAGCATGCGAGCATAACCTAAGTTAGCATGCGAGCATAACCTAAGTAAGCATGCGAGCATAACCTAAGTTAGCATGCGAGCATAACCTAAGTTAGCATGCGAGCATAACCTAAGCGAGCATAACCTAAGTTAGCATGCGAGCGTGACCTAAACGAGCATAACCTAAGTTAGCATGCGAGCATAACCTAAGTTAGCATGCGAGCATAACCTAAGTTAGCATGCGAGCATAACCTAAGTTAGCATGCGAGCGTGACCTAAGCGAGCATAACCTAAGTTAGCATGCGACTGTGACCTAAGCGAGCATAACCTAAGTAAGCATGCGAGAATAACCTAAGTTAGCATGCGAGAATAACCTAAGTTAGCATGCGAGAATAACCTAAGTTAGCATGCGAGCATAACCTAAGTTAGCATGCGAGCATAACCTAACCTCACCAAACCGCCCCCTCCCTCAAATGATGTCATCTACGCGAACGTCCTCCCCCCTCCCACTAACCTAAGTTAGCATGCGAGCATAACCTAAGCGAGCATAACCTAAGTTAGCATGCGAGCGTGACCTAAGCGAGCATAACCTAAGCGAGCATAACCTAAGTTAGTATGCGAGCATAACCTTAGCGAGCATAACCTAAGTTAGCATGCGAGCATAACCTAAGTTAGCATGCGAGCATAACCTAAGTTAGCATGCGAGCATAACCTAAGTTAGCATGCGAACATAACCTAAGTTAGCATGCGAGCATAACCTAAGTTAGCATGCGAGCATAACCTAAGTTAGCAAGCGAACATAACCTAAGTTAGCATGCGAGCATAACCTAAGTTAGCATGCGAGCATAACCTAAGTTAGCATGCGAGCATAACCTAAGTTAGCATGCGAGCATAACCTAAGCGAACATAACCTAAGCGAGCATAACCTAAGTTAGCATGCGAGCATAACCTAAGTTAGCATGCGAGCATAACCTAAGTTAGCATGCGAGCATAACCTAAGTTAGCATGCGAGCATAACCCAAGTTAGCATGCGAGCATAACCTAAGTTAGCATGCGAGCGTGACCTAAGCGATTATAACCTAAGTTAGCATGCGAGCATAACCTAAGTTAGCATGCGAGCATAACCTGTTAGCATGCGAGCATTACCTAAGTTAGCATGCGAGAATAACCTAAGTTAGCATGCGAGCATAACCTAAGCGAGCATAACCGAAGTTAGCATGCGAGCGTGACCTAAGCGAGCATAACCTAAGCGAGCATAACCTAAGTTAGTATGCGAGCATAACCTTAGCGAGCATAACCTAAGTTAGCATGCGAGCATAACCTAAGTTAGCATGCGAGCGTGACCTAAGCGAGCATAACCTAAGTTAGCATGCGAGCATAACCTAAGTTAGCATGCGAGCATAACCTAAGTTAGCATGCGAGCATAACCTAAGTTAGCATGCGAGCATAACCTAAGTTAGCATGCGAACATAACCTAAGTTAGCATGCGAGCATAACCTAAGTTAGCATGCGAGCATAACCTAAGTTAGCATGCGAGCATAACCTAAGTTAGCATGCGAACATAACCTAAGTTAGCATGCGAGAATAACCTAAGTTAGCATGCGAGCATAACCTAAGCGAACATAACCTAAGCGAGCATAACCTAAGTTAGAATGCGAGCATAACCTAAGTTAGCATGCGAGCATAACCTAAGTTAGCATGCGAGCATAACCTAAGCGAACATAACCTAAGCGAGCATAACCTAAGTTAGAATGCGAGCATAACCTAAGTTAGCATGCGAGCATAACCTAAGTTAGCATGCGAGCATAACCTAAGTTAGCATGCGAGCATAACCTAAGTTTGCATGCGAGCATAACCTAAGTTAGCATGCGAGCGTGACCTAAGCGAGCATAACCTAAGTTAGCATGCGAGCATAACCTAAGTTAGCATGCGAGCATAACCTGTTAGCATGCGAGCATAACCTAAGTTAGCATGCGAGAATAACCTAAGTTAGCATGCGAGCATAACCTAAGTTAGCATGCGAGCATAACCTAAGTTAGCATGCGAGCATAACCTAACCTCACCAAACCGCCCCCTCCCTCAAATGATGTCATCTACGCGAACGTCCTCCCCCCTCCCACTAACCTAAGTTAGCATGCGAGCATAACCTAAGCGAGCATAACCTAAGTTAGCATGCGAGCGTGACCTAAGCGAGCATAACCTAAGTTAGCATGCGAGCATAACCTAAGTTAGCATGCGAGCATAACCTAAGTTAGCATGCGAGCATAACCTAAGTTAGCATGCGAGCATAACCTAAGTTAGCATGCGAACATAACCTAAGTTAGCATGCGAGCATAACCTAAGTTAGCATGCGAGCATAACCTAAGTTAGCATGCGAGCATAACCTAAGTTAGCATGCGAGCATAACCTAAGTTAGCATGCGAGCATAACCTAAGCGAGCATAACCTAAGTTAGTATGCGAACATAACCTTAGCGAGCATAACCTAAGTTAGCATGCGAGCATAACCTAAGTTAGCATGCGAGCGTGACCTAAGCGAGCATAACCTAAGTTAGCATGCGAGCATAACCTAAGTTAGCATGCGAGCATAACCTAAGTTAGCATGCGAGCATAACCTAAGCGAACATAACCTAAGCGAGCATAACCTAAGTTAGCATGCGAGCATAACCTAAGTTAGCATGCGAGCATAACCTAAGTTAGCATGCGAGCATAACCTAAGTTAGCATGCGAGCGTGACCTAAACGAGCATAACCTAAGTTAGCATGCGAGCATAACCTAAGTTAGCATGCGAGCATAACCTAAGTTAGCATGCGAGCATTACCTAAGTTAGCATGCGAGCATAACCTAAGTTAGCATGCGAGCATAACCTAAGTTAGCATGCGACTGTGACCTAAGCGAGCATAACCT